>OX452983.1:7808599-9100537 GCA_949699065.1 Metalampra italica
ATTACTATGAAAAGAAGGCGACTAAGGTATCAAGTGCATATATATTGAACCTCAATGTTAAAAGTCTTTTTAACCTCTCTGCTTGTGAAAAGAGGAATGTACAGACCATGGAACTCAGCCATGGAACTAGAATAATAAATTCTAATATTCAGACGTGCAGAGACAATGGACCAACACTATTATCACGAGATTATCACTAATCTGTGGTATAGACTATGGTACTTTGACACAAAAGACAAATCTCAAATAGTTACATCAATTCTATAAAATTTAACCAGTGTGAGAAATAATTAAATTCTCATTATGTCCCACAGGCCGCTTGGGAAATTTGGGGGGTAGTGGACTTAATTACTAGTCAGCTATTACCTCCATAGATATTTTTATAGCAAGTTGGTATTCAATAGCCTAAACCTGCTCGTATATCCGGAGCTCCGAACAAAGCACACGCCATCACAGTGTTCATGATCTGATTTATGATCCCATCTAAACTCCAAACATATATGTTGTATCTACTACTTGCCAAGGTAAATACTTAGTCCTTCTGATCATTATGGAAATTAGGTTCAATTCAATTCAATACACTTTATTGCACATTTAAAAATTACAGACAAAAAAAAGAGAAAAACAGATACAGTAATGTACATCTAAGCGGTCTTATCGCTAAGAGCGATTTCTTCCAGACAACCTTTGGGTAGAGAATTTAGAGCCAATTAGAAGGTAGGTTGTGCAGTTAGCATATTTTAAAATGGGTTCTTTAAACTCTTTAATTTCATTGAACGACAACCGAATTAGGGTCAACTAGGGTAATTGTAAGCAGGAGTGATTGGACACGAGTATTAATAATGAGTATTAATACTATGGAGTTCTGCCTGAAACAAACCAATAAATAATATACAAAACTGACGTTCTGTTCTAGGCAGAACCAGCAGGACTCCATAGTATGAATATCATAGGATTGATTAATTCCCGTTTCAAATCACCCCTGTTCACAATTACCCTGGTTGACCATTTAAGAAACGTAATCGCAAAATCCTGTGTTCTCCCGATTGATATCCTTGAACACGGTCTCAGCCTCCGGCTGGATAATACTGAATACCTTTGCTACGTAGCAAGTTGCCTACATTTTCAAACAGAGACTTCTGGCCGTCGTGCAGCACTTTTTTGTCACATCGATATTCAACGTTGGTTTCGGTCACGAAACTATTACTGAACTTTGTAGGACCAATTAATGTATTACTTTCAGATGCCGTTATTTTGACTTGTATGAAATCTAATCGTTCATAATGTGTTGTATCTTCACCTGTTGCGGTTGGGTGATTGATCTGGTGCAAAGGTACATTGACTTTTTTACAAAGACGAAGAATTTGTCAGAAATTCCACACGTAAACCTGAGTGGGTTAAAATTCGACGGAAGCAGTCGTGACCAATCAAATTCGTTGTTAGTAACTTTGTTAGTCGCAACTTTACTGGCATTGAACTGCCTCCCTCATAGTGATTAGCGGTGGGATTTCTAAAAAATCTTAGTGGTTGGGTTGCAGAGGACAATATATTTTAGGAACCGTGTACAAAATGGCAAGTTTCTAGACACTTGTTCGCGACTTCATTTGCGCTAAATTTAAATCGCCAAGTCCCTTTTTTGGAGGTCGCCAAAGTCTTTCGGGGAATCTAGTTTTTACACCGAGCGCTTTGAGCTGTGGAATGATAGGTGAGCCAGTCAGGGTATCCCATATAATTTAGATATGTCCCCGATCAGGTTGTGGACATTCACAATGGCGTGCTGCATCGGGCTCGCCGTGTGCTGCTCGCTTATAATAGCATCCTTGTCGGGCATCGCCCTCGGGTACAACTACTCACTGGCTGAGTACATCGACTTAAAAGGTTCCCTTTTATTTATTAAAAAGGTATATTAGGCGTACTAACAATTGCCCAAAAAACAGAATCGACAACCGAAGACAGAAAGACTAGGCGGAAAAAAGTGAGGAAACCCGACCCCAAATAACTGGAATGGGGAAGGACAAAGCAGGAAAAAGAAGAAGATTAAGTCTCCTAAAGGTAGCAGTCGGATCTGAGCAGCGACGACCGGTACGGCCGTCGCTGCCCGGCCGCGACTGCCGGGCAGCGACTGCTCAGATCCGACTGCTACATTAACAGTGTAACATTTTTAAAAAGGCGAGAGGTTTCGTGGGACAACCGGTAGGAACGAAATTGGATCGTTAGAGTGGTAGACCACTATTAGGTCGGCAGCACCCTACTCTGTTATTGCTCAGTTTATCGGAGTTTTGATGTCGCTAATTATATTTTGTCCAGAGACCAACGTGTCCGTATACCTCAAGCGAGGTATCTTCGACGACGACATCGTCGACGACATGGACTGGCGACGATCGGGACATCTGCCCGTCAAGGGACTTATCAATGAAGACAATTGTGAGTATTGTATGTGCCACCAACATGTCCACACTGGCGACAATGAGCGGTAGACGTGGCAGGAAGTGTCACACTCTTATAACCCTGTTCAGTCACAAAAACCGTTGAGGACAATATTATTTAATAAACATTTACCTTTATACCTTTAGGTCATCATCATCAGGTCATCAGCCTGCTGGACAAAGGCCTCCCCCAAGGATCTCCACGACGACCGCTCCTGCGCTAACCTCATCCAGCTGGTTCCCGCGACCTTCACCAGATCGTCGGTCCACCTCGTGGGAGGCCTGCCTACACTGCGTCTTCCGATACGTGGTCGCCACTCGAGAACCTTTCTGCCCCAACGGCCGTCAGTTCTACGAGCGATGTGCCCAGCCCACTGCCACTTAAGCTTCGCAATTCTTTGACCTATGTTGGTGACCTTGGTTCTCCTGCGGATCTCCTCATTTCTGATTTGATCTCGCAGGGAAACTCCGAGCATAGCTCTCTCCATTGCCTACCAATAGATACTATACTTAATTTCTTAGGGTAAACTTCATCATCATCAACAGCCTATTAATGTCCCCACTGCTGGGGCTCAGGCCTACCCTCTTAACGAGGGCGTTCGGGCTATAGTCCACCACGCTAGCCCAGTGCGGGTTGGTGGACTTCACATGCGCCTAAGAATTTCTTCTTCGGCGTATGCAGGTTTCCTCACGATGTTTTCCTTTACCGTTTGAGAGCAGTCAGTAAATGTACTTAAGTTTCGAGAAAAACCCCATTGGTACATGGCCCAGCTGGGGATCGAACTCCGGACCTTTCGATATGATAGGCCGCGTCTTATCCCCTACGCCACTGACGCTCTCAGGGTAAACTTAATTACTTACGGCATAATATTAAAAAGAATAAATCTACAACACTATTCGACAGCATAAGTGGCCGAATTTTTTTTAGGTCTGACGATCTCATGCAGATCGTTAAAAAGCAAAGAAATACAAACTCTAATTGTAATTTAAGAAAGAAAAAAAATTACTTTATTTTAACCGAGGCTTTGTTTGGTCTATATTGATGTGCATGCCAGCCTCATAGGGAAACACAAGTCACAAGGGAAACACATTTAAGAAATAATTGATATATATTCCAGTGGTCACAGCGTCGGAGAACAAGGAACCCCCTCCATTGCGTTCCGGCCGGAGAATGGACGACTCTATCTTCGAATCTGATGACCATCACAGGTTTGAGGGCTCTCTCATGAAGCTGACTGCGAAACCAGTCCACCGAGTGACAGAAGCCACTCAAATTACCGATTACACGCCTGTGTTGGCAGAGGTACATGTTAAACTATAGTACTTTTAGAATTAGTTTCACTTTAATAAAAGAAAAAGGTAAGACAAGAAGAAACGTCTGACTACGCAAACACTCTTTTGTAGGTAGTAAAATAAAGTATAATTGTAATTTTTAAGTTTATGCCACAATCTCGGCTGGATATCAGCTTCGTAGACCGGCAATATTAGAATCTTGAACTCGGTATACTAGGTAGCAAACCTTTCTGTTTTATGAGTAAATATTTAAATTATTTCAACTATTAACTTAAAACGAATAAATAATTAAGTAGTATTTTTTGAGAATTTAGTTAGAATAAATTCCATTAATACCATAGAATAGATAATAGGACAAATACCTAGTCCTCATTGTAAAAGGTATTGTACACTTATTTATATGTACTCTATCTCCTTCTGAATGCACTAATTGCCTTTTAAATGTTCATATTACAGATGGGTAGTTTTGCACAAGGCTCGCTCAATCAATTAAAGGCAGTTCAAGCTGTCATCAATAGAAGGAAAATGGATTCGGCCCGCTACTCGACCAACAAACGTGATAAGCCAACGGTGACGTATTCATTATATAAAAAATAATTTAATTCAATCAATCATCAACCACGGCCGCCATTATTGGAAGCAACATAACATACATACATTCATTGGCATACTAATAACGTATGCATTTTTAACTCTAGAACCATTTATACCTTACATTTACACCATTTATAACTCAAGAACGACTGAACGGATCTTGATGAAACTTGGTACAGTGATAGCTTATAGCCTGGAATAACATATAGGCTACTTTTTACCGGGGTAAACTGTTCCTGCGGAAAAAACTTATTTCACGCGGGCAAAGCCGCGGGCAACAGCTAGTGAACATATAAAAGAAAACTTCTGTCCAATCTGAATATAATAGCGTCATTTTGTTTCAGACTCCATTACACAATGCATTAAAGTTCCCTCAAGGGATTGCAGACTCGAGACGTATGATGGACCCATCGATGATGGACCCTTCGATGATGAACCCAATGATGTACACAGAAGTAGGGCCTGGCGACTCACAAAGATTCGCTGTCCCCGATGGAGGGATCGGAGAAAGTGTCAAATGGATGAACCCTAGATTGCCGCCCGAGCGACGAATAACTGTGTTCGCCATGCAAAGCGACGACGAAGCAACGTATCCACCTCCAAAGACGCCTCGTCCTGGGCCGTTGAGGCCGCGCCTGCCGCCGCCGAGGACAGACCCCGTGTCCACACACAGCGCGGCGGCACCACCAACTCCAACCGCGTTTGGAAATATGAAGGGAGCACTCGACGATGATCTAGAATCGTTCAAGGAAAATCTTCTGAAAAATTCACCGTAAGTTAATTCACCGAATAATAAAAATGGTGCGCGAAGCACGTTAGATGAATAATTGCTAGAGTCATTATCTTTGTGTAGACATCCACTTCTGGACAAGGCTTAAGTCTCGCATTCGGTTTATTTGACCGAATGAGTATCACACGCTGTGCTTACCCATAGCTATGCGGTCTTCAGTCTCGAACTTCTCATCCCCTATGGCCATCGGTTCCACCATAGGTGCGGATTGCCCACTGTCATTTCAGCTTATTTATCCTTACTTCATCATCAACAGCCTATTAATCTCCCCACTGCTGGGGCTCAGGCCTACCCTCTCAACGAGGGTGTTCGGGCTATAGTCCACCACGCTAGCCCAGTGCGGGTTGGTAGACTTCACATGCGCCTAAGTATTTCTTCTTCGGCGTATGCAGGTTTCCTCACGATGTTTTCCTTCACCGTTTGAGAGCAGTCAGTAAATGTACTTAAGTTTCGAGAAAAACCCATTGGTACATGACCCAACCGGGGATCGAACTCCGGACCTTTCGATATGATAGGCCGCGTCTTATCCCCAGGGCCACTGACGCTCTCCTTCCTTGTAGTTCTTCCTATCCTTACTTGTAGAGTTATATTGGACATAAGAACACTGGTATATTCTATTTTTTCATGACAAAGTCTAACAAAATCACTCTTTCAGTGTCCGATCCCAAGACTTTTTGGAAAAAATCAAAGGCTCAAGAAAACCCGACGCTGAAGACTATGATGATGACATTAAAGGTCTCCCAGTTCGTAGAAAAAGGCATGTTTATGGAGGATCCCTTACAAACAGTACAGCTGTCAATAATTATACTGCAATCGGCAATGAAACTACAGTCAATGATAGCACTACATTCAATAATAATACGGGAAGTAATGTTTATGACGTCTTCAGTAATCTCACTGAAATGGATAATTCTGCAAACACCAAAAATTTTAAAGCAGCTGTTATTGATACTAAAGCAGATTTAATACCAAAGAATTTTACACAAGCAGGAGGAAGCGTGTTTTTCAACAAACTGAAATTAATTTTTAGTCGTTTTAATTATGACGCTCCAAGAGAAGTACCTGCGATTAGGAATAACGACACAAAACTTATAGATTTTTTAGTATTATTCGGCGAATAAGCGAATTATCAAGGCATATTATCAGAGACAATTTTATTTATCACGATTTCATGAGTTGTAATGAAGTCCTTTTTAGAATGTCAATGGTAATTTCTACTGAAGTTACTAATATTTTTGTATTTGTGTTGTATGTAAAACTAGATAAACATGTGATTTTTGTTGAATCAACTTTGAGTAAGAACTACTTGAAATGCCTTTCATCTTTTGTTTGTTGTTTGTTTTTAAAATAAATCAATTAACTAGTAAAGCGATTTGGTTTTTTTCTTTGAAATGAAGTATATGTCTCATCTCAAACAAAAATAGGTTATTAAAAAGTCGAATATCTCAAATACTTTATACGTCTACGATTTGCTTTTAAAATTTGCATTTGATAAGAAATACCAGTAATACCCATTCGTCTGGGAAAAATCGGTAAGCTATACAACCCATACAAAATGAACTTTTTCCTTTGTTGTAGTAATTTTTGTAGGTAATAATTTTTCTCTAAAAAGTTAAGTCGATTACTGCCCTGATAAGAAAGAAGGCCGCTATGTGCATAAACTGTTTATTTCTTTCTTATCAGGGCAGATTAGTGAGTGAGTAAGTGAGAAAGTGTTGTGTTCTCATTAAACTAAATAATCAAAACTATGTAAACACTACTCTATGACCATCAAGTACAGATCTGGCTTAAAATAGATAGTTCTGAATTTCTCTCTCTTCAAAATTGCAAATACTCAGACAGCGAGCAAACTTGGTAGATTGCTGATTCGTGGAAAGTGGTTTAGTTACCTACTACGGAATTTAATTCTGAGTTAATTCTGGACTAATGTGTTTAGTTCCATACAAATATCAACAATGCAGTCTTGCATCAAACAGAAGCCAACAACAATACAAATCAGTTCGTATACAATTGGCGGCGATGCACAGTTGAGCAAACAACTATCTGTTAGCTGAATGCACTAAAATCGCAGACAGAAATGCAGCAATTAATTTCTGTTTTATTCCAATGAAATGAACAATTCGCCGTTCAGAATTTCCATTGAAATGGTTTTCATTGTCAGATTCATACACGTCATGTGCAACTGTTGTTATAAGTTGCGGGTAATGATAATTTAAGCTTGTTTAGATGGGACTAGCTGCTTCCCGCGGCTTCGCCTGCACAGAAAGGTGTTTCCCGCGGGAAAAACCCATACTTAGTGGACGTCAGAGCATATGAGGAACCTTTGAGCAAAATTTCAAGTCTCTAGGTTCAACGGTTTGGGCTGTGCGTTGATCAGTTTCTTCTTTTAATATTTAGATGAGATTTATGATTCAAGTTCAAGGGCAGATGCTGGTACTGTTATATAGGTACTAGTTGAGTATAAAAAGGCGGCATACAACAAACGGTCTGCGACAGTCCGTGACATACTGTTACATCAGTAACGTTTGAGAGTCTTAAACGAACAAACACCTACACAGCAGAAAATCGAAACGATCTTATGCAGAGCTTAACTCAAGTAAATTTCAAAGTCAGTGCAAATACACTAGAATGTAAGCAGAGCGTCATTAGGAGCCGAGAGTAGGTAATCGCAACTTCACAGAGCACAGTATAGAAACTGCCTTATCTCCAAGTTCGCAGACACACTTCAGGGAATAATGTTACCATTGTATTTACGTTCTATATAACACTGGATAGAACACAGTTGAAATTGTGAGTGTGCGATGCCTTGATATCTTTTTGACCCTGTCAGAGATTAAAATTAAAATGCTAAAGCACTTGTAAAAGGTTAATTACATTCCTTTATACACGCCAACAATGTCGCAAGCAACAGCTAGTCAAAAATAAAATGCAAAACTTGAAAAGTTAATTAAACTTCTAAATTTTTAACAAACCTGTTCAATTCTCAAAAAGCATTATGGTTTTTAAACTTAGTTATTTCGTTTATTATTACAGGATGTTTTTGGATCGATGTAGTATTTTACGGGATGATAAATAAGATTATTCTGAATATTTTTGTCTGAAAGATAATAATACGCAACGCAACGCACTAATGACGCATAGACCTTACTGGGCAATGCCCCGCGACTTCATCCGCATTATAACGTATCCTACATTTAGTATTTTCCTATAGTTAAAAAACCGATAGTCCCATACAAACTTTCTCCCCCATTCCCCCCCCTTAAAATGTGAAAAGTCAATAGATGGCGCTAGGTGTATTTTACACCGTGCTGTCATTTGGTTTTTCCCAATATATATAGATATTTTCACCTCTTTATTATTAGTACAGTTATAGCTAACAACTGCCAGCTATATCTGCATTAAGGTACATTGACCCCATGAAGGTAAGAATTCGTTGCCCGCGCGCGGCAGTATTATACTTACATGCAAAGTTTAATGGTTTTCTAATGCATAGAATGTATTATGTACTAGCTTTTTCCCCCGGCTTCGCTCGCGTAGTAAAGTTTTTACCGCGAGAACAGCTATTCCCGAGGTATATTTTATATAGCCTGTGTTTTATTCTGATGTATAATCTATATTACTGTAAAGTTTAATCAAAATCTGTACGGTAGTTTTTGCGTGAAAGAGTAACAAGTTTTAATATATGTAGATTAAAATTAATTAAACTACAAGATAGCGCTGTTTCACAATGTCGCCTTTGTATCCTATTAACAGGCTATAGATACCTCGGGAAAAGCTGTTCCCACGGGAAAACACTTTTCTACGCGGGCGAAGTCGCAGGAAAAAAACTACATAGCCTAAAAATGTACCTATAACTATACGTAGTTGAATAGTATAGACTGGATATATTACACGAAAATCTTGCAGATTGCAGCGTAAATTCCCCGTAATCCCGCTGAAGCAGCGAAGCGCGGGAAGTGGGCATAACCCGGCTGAGTGGGCAAGATTGCCTGCTCTTACCCACCAGGTAAGACGCGGCGATGGCGCAGATAGCGCAGGCGCTCTATCCCGTGCACACTTCACGCATGAAACGTGTTAAATGTTCCTTGAAAATGATTCTACACCTTTGAGTAGAAAGTAAATCCTCAGGTTCGACTTGACAACCTGATACTAGAAAAGATTACGAAATTAATGTAGTTATGTATATAATACACGTATCCACACTGTTAAGTAAATTGTAATTAGGCTGTAAGTAGTTACTCCTAAAAGCTAGTAAATAAGTCTATACTTATAATAAATCTGTAGAAACCGTGTGTCTGTACTTTGAATAAATTTATAAAAAAATGAGTGTGGATGATAAAAAAAGAGTAACAGAACACAAAAAAGCGTTTTTAAATTTTTTTGTCTTTCTGTCTTTCTGTCTGTCTGTCTTTCTGTCTTTCTGTCTGTCTGTAATCGCTAATCTCCGAAACTACTGAACGGATTTTCTTGCGATTTTCACAGGTAGATTAAGCACAGCCTGGCGCAACTTATAGGCTTTGTTTCATTGAAATCGGATAACAGCGAAAAAAGTTATCGTCATTTACAGATAAATCATTTAACGTAACAAGACGATGTCATAGACATAGGAGATATCAGTGTTTTTTTTAACTGGGACAGTATAGGCAAGTCCGAAACCATAGGAGATGCAAGGAAAGTGTCTTATGACATAGAAATTTTTTGGTCAAGCGTGTGTTGTCCATAAAAATGAGACAATTTGCATATATTTTTTTTAATGCGGTTCGACTCAGTTTCATGTAGGGATCACTTCATTATATCGGAAGAAAAAAATCTGAGCAGCAGAAGTTAGTCAAATTCAATAAAATGTTTTCTCATAGAACGCCAGTGAAAAATAATTTTTATTATTTTTAAAAAATGCGTATCGACTTAGTTTCATGTTAGAATCATTTTATTGTATCGGAAGAAAAAAATCCAAGCAGCAGAAGTTAGTCAAATTTAATAAAATGTTTTCTTATAAAACAGACTGGTTAGAATCATTTTATTGTATCGGAAGAAAAAAATCCAAGCAGCAGAAGTTAGTCAAATTTAATAAAATGTTTTCTTATAAAACAGACTGTGCAATGTACTTAGGAACTTACTACTTATTCATGCATGCCACCCGAACTCCAGCTGCTCCGATTACTATGTCAAAATTGTTATCACGAAAAAATACCTAAAGGTTCCTAAGACAGTTTCCCTGTATCTCCTATGGTTTTGGTTTTGCCCATACTGTATTAGTTAAAAAATACACACGTATAATAAAAATTGATATGAGAAGTCTTATGAGCAATAGAAGTGAAAACAACAATTTTTTAAATTTTTATCTGTCTTCACCAAATTGGATACGGTGTTCATAGTTTGTTCCTGAAGGTATGGTATATCTTAAATTATGGTGAAGGTACTTAGAATGATCCATTTTACCATTGGAAAATTATAACTAGACGATGTATGTCTGTACATAGCAGAGATAGGTACCTACTTCCAAAATCCACGCGGACGAAGTCGCGGGCAA
Organism: Metalampra italica; assembly: GCA_949699065.1. NCBI lineage: Eukaryota > Metazoa > Arthropoda > Insecta > Lepidoptera > Oecophoridae > Metalampra > Metalampra italica. Next base: position 7,819,233 of record OX452983.1, read on the forward strand.
CAGCTAGTAATTAATAAACGTTACTTTACCGGTTACCGAGAACTTATTTTAGAGAAACCTATTCAAAGTAAGAATTCGTAACAAGTATTTCATTAAACTAACAAAACGCTAGACCCTCATAATAAATTCCTTTAACGGTGTCCTGTCTTCTTATTTAGCTTTAGCATTTAGTCGAGGGAGGTTAACACGATGCCTTGATGAATTATTCTTATAATTAATTATTACAAAGAGTGTTGTTACGCAAATAAATTATAATTATAAATACGTTAGTATGGACTTGAAAGTATTTAGGTCGTCAAGAAGGGAATAATTGTATTCCAATTTTGATTAAACGAATTAAATTTTTTCATTTTTTCAAACCGTTCGTTAACCCCGCTTCTACTTATCTCTCCAGTTGTGCTGTTTTTCAAGGCCTTAGGTACCAAAAAAAATATTCCATTCACCGCAAAATGCTTCTCATACGATGTTTTTTTAACCGCAAAATGTTATGGTGTGATAAATTAACTGATAATTAAAATTCATTGGTTGCGGACCATTTATTATATCAAAGATTTGTCTATATCTTGGTAACTTGGGCGAGTAGTTTAAAAACGACTAATCTTAAAAACGGCCAAAAGTAAATGTCAATGACTACTAGCTAATTTATACAATGTACGACTACCTGTGATCTTTTTCAAAATAAAATTATTTTAGACAAAATTCAAATCGGTCATAAACATTGGTCATATAAATAATTTCACGCAATGTAATAATTTTATACGACTTTTTTGGTTGTACCAATTTCAATTTGGACGCCTAGAGACACTAAGCGCCTGAAATCACCTGTTTCGTAATCACAATGACGAACAATATGTAGATGTTCAACAGCAATCCAATCGCAGAGATGACGGTGACCGCCACGCTCAAAGCTAGCGCCATAGCCGCTTCCTCGCCCCGAGCTTCTGTCCCGTTCATCTCCGCTCCGACCGCCTATGTCTGTCTCTTTCTGTCGAACTTCAGCCATTCCATGTTCTGCCGTAGATGATAGGTCGATTTAATTAGGTTTGTCACCTCACTGCATCCGCTGCACTCCATTGCATCTTGAAAGATCTGAAACAAATAACACAGCTTAGACAATTTATCTTAAACATCTTCCTAGGAAGCAGGGGATATGCTTGGTACTGTTAAATATGAGTCTTACCCACAGAGCAATTAATCACGAGACGCGGCGGCGGCGATTCTATGCTCTGTGGTCTTACCTATAACATCAAACGCGGCAATCTATGATTTTGCCTAAAATGAGTTTTGATTCTTGGTACAATGAGAAGAAAATTGAAAGTTCAACAACTGTCATTTTGAGCATGAGATTGCTGCTTTTGATATTATACGACTCATAATGATAGCTAGACGTGTGGCTCACTGTACAGAGAAAAACTCATCCGTTTTTGAAGTAAGTAAGCTTTCTAGGTTAGCTTACACAAAAGTACGATACAATTTACGTTCACAAGAAACTGGTTTAGAATGCTACGGCGTAGCACGCGTAGCAGTGGACCTTCCCCACCACGCTGCATTTTGTTTCGCCATGTTTCTACGCACACAGCATCGTAAGCGATAATAAAAACGAAGTAAATGAGCATTTAAGTATATTCAAATTAGGTGTGAAATTGAATATTAGTGTGTGTCGCTTACGATGTTTTGCCTGAACACAGGCTCGACGTGTGCTACGAGTGTAGAAGTAAATGCAAAGGTTCACTAGGCACCAGATCACAAGTGGCGAAGACGATTTTATATACCAAAACATACGAGTGTGGGGTCTTACTGGGTGAATTAAAATCAAGTGTAACAGGTAATTCCTTATAACAAGTCAAATGATACCTATTTTCAACCGACGAAAAAAAAAGGAGGAGGTTCTCAATTCGACCCGTATATTATTATTTTTTTACTTTTTTTTAAAATTAATATACAATTAAGTACCACTTACTAATAGTTTATGTTACATGTAAAAATATAAAAACTAAAAATATTGACTACATTCATCGCAATTACATTAAACCATATTTTAAATCACGTAAGTACTTATATCTAGTCATAAAATCTACCATAACATATCCGTTTGTAGGGGCGTCCTCTACGACTAAATATTCAAGCGTTCCGTATTGCATGTCATGTACCTAATACGAGCATGCCACAATGCAATGTCATCGATAAAGTTATTTTTATGATCTAACAACACGACATAATGTTATTTTTGTTTTTAGTTTGCAAGTCTTAAATATGGGTTTGTCATTGTTAAACAGATGGTTCTTCGCCAAGGACTTTAGACTGCATAAGAAACTTATTCAAAATCGACGTCCACTAATTACTGTTTTCAATATTATACTAGAGTTTAGTTAAGTAACAGAAATTCGGAATTCAGAAATAAGGAAGAAAAATCTATATATCAAAGATTTCTTTCTTTTATAGACATAAAATCTCTTTAATATGTTTATTTAAAAAGTTTTTCCCGTGAGAACAGTTTTTTTCCGAGGTATCTATGTATATCCTATATGTTATTCGGATGTATAATCTATATTAAAGTTAAATCAAAATCTATTCCGTAGTTTTTGCGTGAATGAGTAACAAACAGCCAAACATGCATGCAAACATCCTTACAAACTTTCGCTTTTATATTATTAGTACCTAGCATATTTTGTTACATATAAAGGTCTCCCTTCTCTTTCTTATCTTTGAATACCTGGCGACACTTAGACCCTTTTGGGATCTTTTGTGCCAAACCCCTTTCCGCCAACGGTGCCCCAATCCGTTTTTGTTGGACTTCACATACGCCTTATTAGAGTAGAAATCCTATTCTTTGGCGTATGTATCTATTTCATTCATCTTTTTTTGTTTGTTTTTTAATACTTTTCTAATACTTTGGTTCTTACGGCAAGAAAAAAAATATTAACGCGGATGTAGTCGCGGGGCGTCTGCTAGTCTATATAATATTATGTTCACCTTTTGTATGTACTATTTGTGTGTAATGAGGTTTTGAATGAATTAAAATAAATTAGTTTCATTTCATTTATTTATTTAAACTAACTCGAGCCAAGCGTGAAAGTCATTAAATATTACAATAATTAATATCATACAATTTACTAATTACTCATTGATACGAGCCTAGGTTCGAACCACGATCTCATTATCGCAAGCCAAGTGCACTACCAACTATAGGCCACCACTGCTCATAACTTCTCAAAACTTTTCCTGTCCTAATTGTATTCTGTGACTTTGCTGTTGCTTTGGCTCGCTTTACTCTTACTAAAACATTTTCTGTTCGCTACTATAACTCGTACCTAATGCTTTTCTCGTAATTGCTAAAAAAACAAGACTTGTACATATTGAAAATGTACGAATAGTTCAGCTTCCGACGAGCAATTAAAAAGCTGATACGCTCAGTGACCCGGGGGAATGCAGTCATAGATTAATTTGAAAAAATACATAACACAATGTAGGAAGGAGTACATTTTAGAGATACAATAAATAAATAGGTCATTCAATTCAATCTTGTTTCTATCTTTTTTGAAAGAGAATTTTTTCTTCTATTTTATCACTCACCAAGTCACCAGAGTGGCTTTTACTTAGTTTAATAGTCGCTTTCATTCTTATCTTTGTCGTACTTATTGAGCCACTTTATCAAATTGTATCCATCAAAGTTGAAGCCAGTAAATAGCCGTCCTTCAGTCAACTCCACAACAATTGGCCCCGGCATCCGCCATACAGGGCTATTTACGTGCCAGTCGATATTACACCAAGGCCAAGGAGTCATTGGAAACAATTACCGGTTTAAAAGACTACCTATCTAAAAGTTACTGCAAAAGCCGTAAATCCTATAGGAGCCGTTTATAACACAACAAAATCTTAGACAAAACCTTACATACACAATTACACTCACCAAACGTAATCGCAGATACAATAGATTAGATTAAGTATTGTATTGTATCTGTGATCATCTTACTTTACCTAAAACAAGACTCATTTCTTCTGTAGGCTGCTGTCCTTCAGAAGAAGCTGCTGTCGTGTCTTCAACTATACAAAGTACATCCTAAACAAATTTTATAAGTATCTACAGTATTATTAAGAAATGCAGAACTGAGCGATGAAAATATGTAATAAATACGTTTTTTAATATAAATTAAAATATTTCCCACGTAAAGTGACACAATAATAATCCATAATCCTAAGTAGTCCAAAAACGGTTAAAAGTTAAATAAAACAATTAAATTATATCAAATTATTGACCTAGGTCAGGGTAGCTATCACAGTAAATAAATAATTAAATTAAGTATTTTACTGTGAGTACCTAGGTCATTGAGTACCTGAATTTACTTAGGCAACAATTATTTTTCCGTAATAATAAGTATTCGGCTTCGAAGGCCCCAACACCACTACCTACCTATAAGTTTATGCGACTACAACTACTACCAAGACTAGACCTGTTTTATGCAAATTTAATTTAGCTACAGCCGACTTTATAAATAGACTACAATTTTCTAACGACGTAAGTACATATATTCGTATCTCAACATTTTGAAATTAACTTGGTGTCGAGTCGAGACCTCGGTGTTATGATTTCATTACTGCAAATTGGTTTATAATTCAGTTACGCTGTTTTCTCCCGGTGTAGCTATCCCGAAGTTCGTTTTCTTTCTTAATTTTTTCCTTGGCTCTAGGGAATTATGAATGCAATGCAGCTAAGTTTTCTGACGTATTTTTGTCTCCAAGAAAATCTACTTAATTAAAACAGCTAAAGAGCTTAAAGAATTATATTATTTACCTGGTCTGATTAAAAATATTATCTAAGTATTATATAAATTATTCAATTCCAAAAACCATTTAGCAATTTTGCGTACAAAATGATTCTCCCGGTGTAGCTATCCCGAAGTTCGTTTTCTTTCTTAATTTTTTCCTTGGCTCTAGGGAATTATGAATGCAATGCAGCTAAGTTTTCTGACGTATTTTTGTCTCCAAGAAAATCTACTTAATTAAAACAGCTAAAGAGCTTAAAGAATTATATTATTTACCTGGTCTGATTAAAAATATTATCTAAGTATTATATAAATTATTCAATTCCAAAAACCATTTAGCAATTTTGCGTACAAAATGATTTGCACGGAGCAGTGCAATAGAGTGGGAAACCAATCCAAATAATGTAAAGCACAAAAGCCTATTCTCTCTATTTGTCCCTTTGAGCTCTATTTTACCCTGAGTCGATATAATGTTTGGATAAAATATCAATACAGAGCTCTCGCAGATTTGAATCCGTTCCATTCTAACCTAAAGTAGATCGCGTTGAGGACGGATATTGAATTCTGATCTAAAGATAACATTTATAAAATCGATTACAGATAAATATCTGATAATCCAACATCTTGATACAATTTCCTTATATTTAGCACTATATAGAATTGTAGATTAAAGAGAAAAAATCAAGTTTATTTTTAGTATGATGACGGTAATTTGAGAGCTATTTAATATGGAATTAGAAATCACGCTGAGTCACGCATATTTCTATAGCCATGATATGAACTTAGATTAACCTCTTCTCTTTCGACTGGCCTGTTGGCGTAGTGGTAGTGACCCTGCTTACTGCGCCAAAGGTCGTGGGTTCGATTCCCACCCGGGACCAACATTTGTGTGATGAGCATAACTGTTGGTTTTCGGATTCTGGGTGTTTGTATGTATTTAAGTATTTATTTAAAAAGTATTTAAGTATGTATATCAGTTGTTGAGTACCCATGTACAAGCTTCGGTTTAGTTTGGGACTAAACAGCCGTGTGTAAAAATTGTCCAAACATTATTATATTATTATTGACCGAGCGAGCGAAGCGAGCGAAGCGTCTACGTTTCGAGACTGGCCAAAAATGCTCTTGTCCGGCTGTCTGTCTGTCTGTCTGTCTGTCTGTCTGTAATTCTCTACAGGTCGCATTTTTCAACCGATTTTGACGAAAATTTGGCATATGTATAAATTAATTAAACCTACAAAATGAGTAGAATAAAATTTTGAAAAACATTTTTTTTAGAGTACCTACCATACTCGCAAAGTGGGAGTGAACTTTTTTTTTCTTGTGAATCCCATAGTGTGGGATATCGTTGGATAGGTCTTTCAAAAATATTGCTGGTGTGTGAATACCATTTTTTCGATTTAGGGATCCGTTGGCGAAATATTAAGCTTTAAAGCGGTAATTTTTGTTAGAGTCACGTGTCCCCCCCCCTGCCAGCTAAACGGTTGCTTCTGGAAATGTGAAAAAATTCATGGCAGTAGCATATATAACGTAGTTACAAGGAAAACTATTACGGCTAAGTAGGTTCTATTAGTTTTTGAGTAATAGTGGATCGACTTAAGAAAGTTGAAAAAATAAATTATGTTCATAGAACTGCATACGTAAAATGGAAAATTATTTTTTTCCGCGTGATATCCATGGTGTGGGGTATCGTTGGATGGGTCTTTCAAAAATATCGCGGGTGTGTGATAAACATTTTTCGATTCAGGGATCCGTTTGCGAAATATTAAGCTTTAAAGTGCTAATTTTTGTCACTTTAGTAGGTACTTTTTCTGTTTCCAAAGTTGACTTTTGTTGGTTTCTTTTAGGTTTGGTTTATAAGGGCTGGCGAGGTCTACTGTTCTCACGGAACTACTAGTTATTATTAACCATTCATAAAATTACGGGTTTATTTTATTCCCTATAACGTAAAAAAGGAAAAGACGAGTTGCATGCGAGTGGCTGCTTTAGTGCCGTGCCACACTCTTGAAGTTGTCGTTATCATTATTACTTAAATATCTATATTACTTTACCATTGGTCGTGCTGAAAATGAATAAAGTTTTGTGTTATCAAATAGCAACAAGTCATTGTGAATACATGAGTTCTATTTTTGAATCGCTCGCTTCGCTTTGAGCGGTCCGTTCTACTAATTTTTGTATCGGATGTCGAAGGAGTAGAATCGACACATTGGGCTCATTGATTTTAAATATATATGTTCCATTATTAATAATATTGAAAACTCTTTTGGCGTGAACCAGCATTATTTTTTAATAGTGCTAAGTATTTGCCTGCTTTGCTATAAAATGCCTAGGGATGTGTAGATTGCGCGGGAAACCTAAATAAACAACCTAAATAAGAAACCTAAAAAAAGAGTATTAAATTACACAATCGCAATAATTATAATAATATGTTGTCTCTTCTCCCTCGATTGCGAACCGCGCTTTATCTGGCTTGGCATTTAACTTAGGAGTTCTTTGCGTATTTAGGGAATGTGTTCCCTTTGTCTATTACCACGCTGTCCTGCTTTTACTGTCCCATCCTCATCCCACATAAAGTACAGTTATGCAGGGCATGTGGGAACTTCCATTAACTACGTAGGAAGATTTTGGAAGACTTAGTAGGATTTATGTTGCGTGATAAGATGCAACCCCGAACTGATCATATGATCCGTTGGGAATAACCCTTGCCCATTAGCCTTCCTTGTCTTTTGAATTGAAAGATAGTGAGCGTGTTTCTTTTATTTGTAGAAGAAACCAGTTTTTTTTAAATTAACACATATTTGAGTAGGTAAATTTGGGACTATTTTTCTAATAATAATAATAATGTTTGGACAAATTTACACACGGCTGTTTAGTCCCAACTAAGCCGGAGCTTGTACATGGGTACTCGACAACTGATAAACATACGTAAATACTTTTAAATAAATACTTAAATACATACAAACACCCAGAATCCGAAAACCAACAGTTATGCTCATCACACAAATGTTGGTCCCGGGTGGGAATCGAACCCACGACCTTTGGCGCAGTAGGCAGGGTCACTACCACTACGCCAACAGGCCAACCAGCCAGCCAATAATGGGTATTATTTTGCGCACGATTATTTTTCTATTAATGGGTATAGCACTGGCTAGGAGTGGGCTAGCTTGGGTCTCCACTCCCTCAGCGCGATGTCACGTAGGTACGGAATTCAATAGTATAGGTACCTTACCTACTATAGCGTTGATACCTTAACCCTTAAAATGTTCTAGTTAGGATAAGAGTTAATATATCGTTAATTTATTGAATTTCTCCTGCGTAAAAGACATTTTTTTCCCTTTTTTCGTTTTTGCTTATATTAAAATGATAATTGATAATGCCGTTGTTTGAATTATATTTGTGAATTTTAATGGATGTTCCAATGGTTCATGGAATAGGTACCTATCTACTATATCTATACATTGATACTAAAGGAGCGTGTTGTTTATTATCATAAAATTTATATAAATATTTATACCTCAGTCAAAAATAATTTTTATATATTTGCTACTTTTTTTCGTTGGAGTAGAAGAGATTCTCTACGGCGGTAGGTAAAATCGAAGCATTGAGAAAATTCTAATTCCTATTTCCACAATTTCTTCTTTAAAGAGAGTGACTGATAAATCATCATAAGTTATGATTCACATACTAACTGTGATTATATTATTATTTATTTCATTTACTCTGAATACGAGTAAATGAGAAAACTATAAAAGCTTTGTTTACCCGGTGCACTTTATGCAGGTTTAATTTAACCATTTCGCGTTACAGAGCAGATACAAGACTTTACCTAAGGGGGTTCCCCAAAACCTGCGATTGAATTTTCAAAATATCCCTCAGAGTGTTAAAACGGGTTTTGCGACCCAAAAAACAAGATCAAATACTAGACTTATGTGAAGTCTAGATAGAGTTCGTTTTTCAAAAACCAAAATCTGACAGCCACATTCTAATGAATATACTTATAGGTAATACTAGGTTTTCGTTTATACAGTATCACTTATAAACAGAATAATTATAATTTTGAATCTATATTCATAAAGTATTTGAAAATAAAGGTAGATAAAACAGCCAAAGGACAAAGGTTAAATCAAGATTTTCGAAAATATGATATTACCGCTCAATATCCACTTGGAGTATATAAATGTGACGTTTTGACCCATTTCGCTGCTTTTGTTGTAGATCTTGATTGACCTTATTATAATAACATGAGTGAGTCAAAATCATCTGATACTTTGGGGGGCCAAAAAGCAAGACTACATCCTGGCTCCGGTCCTGAGCGCGGAGCGGACCGCCCACGGCTGTGTCGGATGGTTTGTACTGCTGGTAATATTCTTCTTACTAATTATGCACAGCCATTACCCTGGGGTTTTGCTAAATTAAAGCCAAATAGCTTATTAAGCTTAATGCTATTTTGGTGCAGCTGTCGTGTCTGCTCATTTAATAAATTAAAGGTTCAGTCTTGTCTCTTGGGATTTAAGGTTTGATGTTAAGAGTTACGTGTAGAATAGAAAGTAGTAAGTGATATTCGTGTTCTTCCAAAATTATTTAATATATAATAAATTTTATTACAACCAAGCTTTACAACAAAAATTTACAAAAGTAAGCTGAGACGAAGAAAACATGCTAATTTTCTGCAAAACTTTTTTGTTCTTGTTTTTGTAATAAAATGCAAATGCAAAATGTTCTATGATTATTATTATGTCATATTTCTTGCCATATCTCAGGCGTAATGTAACAAATAGCACGTCAACAAGTAAATTGGGGAAAAATAGGTTTTCCCCAATATCAAAAGCACTCTCGAAGTCGTAATATGTTTTATGTTTCAGACGTATCGTTCGTATGTATACAAGGACGTTGATAGGTGTTCATATAGATTTGCTTTTTACTTGTCTGTTACGTTCTAGATTCTACAGAGACAGAAACCGTATACGAAGATCTTTTTCCAATAGCACCTCAAAGGAAAAATCTTTGGAAGAGGGATATCTGCAACATACATCAGGAAACTCTGGTTTTAGAAATTGCTGCTACTTACTTAGTGTGTTTGTTTCACTAAATGTTTTAAATAAATTTATCATGAAAACATACAATTGCCAAATACAAACATATATAATCTAATCAATGCCATTAGACATATAATTATTATGAATTATTATTATTATTCATATTCATTATGAATATAATGCTTTTAGAATTTCTGGTCTGGCAAATGCAGGTTTCCTCTGTACGCTTTAGTTTGCAAAACCCGCCAAGTACGTACCGGACCACGCATAATGTAAAGTTCCGTAGTATAATTTTCATGTAGCGTGAACTATAATCAAATTCAAAATTCGTTTATTCTAAATTTTTCATACAATATTCTCTTTTTGACGTCAATTCTGGCTAAAACTAAAACTACTCTGTTTCCACTTTGATTGATCCTTGTACAATAAGGACAGACGGACGGACGTGGGTTCTTTGTTTTTTAGTCGATCTTCGGAACCCTGAACAGGTTTCTTTGAAAGTGTGTGCACTGTGCAGATATTTAAAGTTTACATAAGAAATTGAATCAGCTGCTAGTTCAAGGCAAATACATCTCAATTCAATCTCCCTGCAATCACTTTTCTAGTCGACATACAAAAAGATCAATACTATTAAACGTGCACCAGTAAGCGTGGCATGGCACTCGACTGAATTGAATGTGACACTACTATACTGGACACTACATAATCATTAGAATGTGGCTGTCAGATTTTGGTTTTTGAAAAACGAACTTTATCTAGACTTCACATAAGTCTAGTATTTGATCTTGTTTTTTGGGTCGCAAAACCCGTTCACTCTGAGGGATAATGAATCATACGAGAAATAATTTTTTTTATTGGCCTTTCTACGACCTGAAGTGGAAACCGGAGCCGACTGGATGCAGAGGAATGAGGATAGGATGTGGTGTATAAATAATATTAATTTGACCGGGACAGAGCCGCACCTAGTGTGAGGTAGCTTAATAAAATGTAATTTTTATTTTAATAATGTTTTGGACAAATCCACACACGGCTGTTTAGTCCCAACTAAGCCGAAGCTTGTAAATGGATACTCAACAACTGATAAACATACATAAATACTTTTTAAATAAATACTTAAATACATACAAACACCCAGAATCCGAAAACCAACAGTTATGCTCATCGGGTGGGAATCGAGCCCACAACCTTTGGCGCAGTAGGCAGAGTCACTACCACTACGCCAACAGGCCATTCAAATTATTATTCATGGTTTCACTTGCATAATTTTGAATAGCCTTATTGATTGTCGTAATCTTGTGATAATTATGTAAATTCTGTGCCCGCTACCTCCTATGACTCAAAACACTAGCCATAAGCACAGCAGGGGCAAACCAAACGCATTACAGGGTAGTTCGAATCAATTAGGCCACGAACACCCACGTAGGTATAATCCTATTGCTTGTGATGAACCAAAACGTAACCTCGATAACCAAAACTATTAGCATCTTGGAAAATGTACATTGTACTTATTTATGAACGCTACACAACATGAGAGTTGAGAGACTGAATGTATTAAATTGTGCATTTTATTATTTAATATTATAATTTAATTTTTATTCTTAGGTATTTTGTTGTAATTTGATAGAATTAATTAAGGTATATTTAGTTTATATTTTTAGTTTTTTTAGCTTTATACATAAAGTAGAATATTAATTAGAACTAATAATAAACATCAGGTATTAAATAGTTCATAGAATAGATGATAAGCCTGTCAGACCAAAATCAGTCAGACATCTAATTAATAATAAATAAGCAATGAATGACTCATTACAAAGAGTCATTTTATTACGTATGCACCCTAAAGTAAAAATTCGTTCGTGAACTCGAATTGGTTTTACCTGCACGTTACGTACGTAAACCGGACATAGCGTACCAGTCCTACCGCAAACAAAGTTTCACTTGGAGTTTGAGAGCAGCTCATTTAAACGAGTAGATATATTATTACAATGGCGTGAGATGTGCGCCCAAGATGGTAAATATATTTTTGTAAAGGCTTAGATTGTTGTTAAATTGTATTCTAAGGTAATAAGTATAATTTTAATTTTATTGACTCAAATATAATATCACTGTAATAAGTGGATATGTAATATCTATGAAAAATGAAGAAATAACGGTTTTCTTTTCATTCACCGCATTCCAAGCTCAATAAATAAATAAACACTTATTTTCCTGTGCATGGATTCAAAGACGGGCATATCTGAGGTTTTGCTATTTCTACCTATACCTATCTATGCTATTTTATCTGTCAAAGGATCTTTTAGATTTCTACGATACAGCATAAACCGCGAAATTACGCAAAAAATATTACACCTGTAGATTTTTGCATATTTCCAAGAATGACATACAAGAAATCCTTTCTTACTCAATAGTAATAAAATATTTACACATTTGACAGCCAGGCGGCCTATTTAGGCCGGAGAGTAGCAAAAGTCATTACGTCATATTGGTCATCAATAGTAGATCTCACAATTCTCACAGCGTTTTTGTGGCGGTCAGAGTCCACAGGCGAGACAAAAACGGTGCAAAACAGGAGAATCTAGAGTTACTCACACTATTCTTTCACAGAAAAACGTGAACCAGCTTCATATTTAGGAATAGAATCCTCTGAACTTAGTACAGTATATTTTTTTCAATCGTAGAATTAAATTTCGTTTGACAAGATATAACACCAGCATGTTTGTTATCCGAACGCCAACAGAAAGTTTCGGGTAAGCTGCAAATGAACATTACACACGAACCCGCATCTAAAACCTGTCAAATTAAATTGGTCCAATATTAAAACCACTTGGCAGATGGGCGGGTGTTGAATGTTGATACATACTGTAGAATTTAATGTGAGAACACGTAAGTATTCGCCACACTTTGATAAAATGTTATTAAATGTATGACAAAATCTAATACATACTTACAAGTAAATTTCAAGACAGGCATAAGACAAGAGTTAGTAATTTATTTCAATATGTGAAAGTATTAATATTATTCAAGCCACCTTTTACACTTTCTTTTAATTTGTATTTATTTTCATTTCCCTCTAAAGTTTAGCACATTCCTCATATTATCTTCCCTTAAAGTTCTAATAGATCAGTTGAAATGTTATATAGGCATTATTTAATTAAGTTACTTGTACATTCAACTTCAGTTAACCATTGCAGCTAAATTAGCAGCACTATACTTAATGGGAGCGCAGAAACACACCTAATTGGTAATAAGATAGTGTTGGGACTAGTTAAGACGATGATTGAAGTGACAACTCTGTGATCAACTGATCAGTAATCACAGAGTTGTCTCTAAAAGCTGTACGGACTGCATCTAGAATTAGCCATTGTCGATATGTCTATGCTGAATTTACAGAACAAAATTACGTCAAGTACTTTACTTGCAAAACACCTGGTTTTGAGCTAAATGACTTATTTTGAGTTTATTTTCTCGCGTATCTTGTTGGTACTAGTTTGTAATTATACTCTGATTGAAGAGTCCGTCTATGTATAAATCCCTCTATTTCTGCCGTATGCGCTATGCATGAGCAACTTTTTGGTTTGAAGGTAAGAAATACAGCTGTTTTGATAGAGATACCTTAAATGCAAGATGACTAAAGCTGTATTCCATATGAGCATAGTGACTATGATAACATAAAATGTTGCATGTTAGAAAAAAAAATGTATTATATAAAAATTGAAATATACTTGATGGTGCAGTGCATGCATAGCACAAATTAAATTTTGTAAGATAGTTGCAGCGCCCTACCGCAGTGTGTCACATGATAACTACCTATACGCTGTTTCCACCTATATTACTGTGATTAACAATAATAAAAAGAATCTGAATCTATGAAGCGGTATGCATTTAATCCTAGATGTCTGTCTATAATAATAATATGTTGCATTTGTATTTACAAGCACACGAAGCGTTCCTACACACTTTTTGTGCCATCGTCGTGGGATGAAGAGAACACTTGAAAGCAATATGAGATTATCGATCTATGTGGACAATGGCACATTATAAGCGGATTAGCACACATTGGCTCCAGTCGAACAGAAATATATCTACAAATTGACATAGAAATCCTACCTTTTATCCCAAACGAGTTTGCTGTCCGACAATACTTTTAATCAAAAAGAACCTGCTAAATACTAATTTTAATAATCCAATTATTGGTTACATTAAAAAGAAATAGGTAAGTTAAGTATTGAATTTCGCCAACAAGAATGTTAAATGCTGCAAATTCTCAAAACCTCAATTACACTGAACTAGCTTCATCGGAGGTTAAATTAAACAGTAGCCAATTTGAAAGACAAAGATTCCTCCTGTATGCTTCGACTCTCATGAACGTAGTGGGACAGACTGTTTTCATTTGATTATTCTTTACTGCACATAAAAAAACATAGATACAATAATATTACAGCTTCCACTATTACACCTAGGCGGACTTATCGCTAAAAGTGATTTCTTTCATCACATTAAGTTTGACCTTTTACGTACCTAAGTTAAACTATGTACTAGTACTTGTAATGTGTGATAAATAAATCTAATCTTTCAACCTGTTTTCATCGATTTTTATGACCGAAGTACGGGACATGTATGTACACGGATACAGAATGGCCCGGAAAATTCCTACGGGACCTAGAGTGTACCTTTACAACTCAAGGTGCGTTCAACTCTCCAAACAATGCTTGCGTTGTACACTCCCACACCGCACCTGTCCTCTTTGTGTCGGTAAAGTAACTTTATCAGGCCCCTGACATACTCATGGTGCTTTTAAATTTTCTAAAAAGTCTCTCATTTTTAATAGGACAAAAGGAAAAGGCGTTCCTTAGGCTTCAAACCTGTCAATAGACGTTAATATTTCTACTTACACCATAGAATAAGCTTACACATTATGCTTTCAGTTATTTTATTTTCTGTCTCATTTTATTTATTCTTACAAATTCCACAGAAATCAATATTCTAGTAGATAGGTACATAATAGTACATTATGATATAAGTGCGGTAAGTTGAAAATTACAGCCAAGGCGATATTGCTAGCCCGAGCCGTAGGCGAGGGCCATAAGAAAGCAGAGGCTGTAATTTTCAAAGCGCACGTATGTCATACGACGTTTTATAACATATTTGCGAGGAAATCAATAAAACTCGGAAAACGAATAAATGTTTAATTACTTGTTAAAGCAGTTATAATCACTACTTGACGACATTTTCAAATAAAAACAATACAGCGAAAAGAAAAAGCGCATGAAATTACATTGATTGCAAGCTTGTATAGCACTTTTCTCAAATAATGCGCGGAAATTGTTTAATAAAAAAATATATATACAGGGTGTGTTTATTTATTTTATTCAGATAGATCTCGTCGAGCCCTTTCATTTGAGTACCATGAACAAGGGTCTAGCACCAGCCGTTCCGGAGATATGGCCAAAAGAGAGTTTTTTTTCATTTGGCCATATCTCCGGAACGGCTAGTGCTAGACCCCTCGTGTTTGTGCTCAAATGAAAGGTCTCGACGAGATCTAGTTGAATATAATATAAAATAAAAACACCCTGTATATACAATTTTATATGAATATACAGGGTGTTTTTTTATATATTATATTCAGATAGATCTCGTCGAGCCCTTTCATTTGAGTACATGAACATGGTTCTAACACTAGCCGTTCCGGAGATATGGCCCAAAGTATTGTGACAACCCTAAGTCGTGATCGTTCAGTTCAGACGGTTCACAATTTTAATAAAACTATTGATATTTTTTGGATATCCGCGCATTATTTGAGAAAAGCACTATACAAGCCTTGGCTTCAACCAGGCATTGATGGACTCACATTCACACGCTCATCCATCAATGCCTCTGTTGCGGGCCGCGGCAGTAATGTACTATTGCTAATCGTTCGTTTTTAGACGGAGCATCTTGATAAACTGTGCGTTTCACTTTACATTACCGCACACGTGCGTAATGAGATACAAAACGATATTGCAATTGGTAAAATAAATGACCCTTTACGAGCAAATATGTTATAAATAAATATATTTTAAACAACATTACAATTTCTTAATAAATAAAAAATATGAACAAATGTTTAGAACGATCAGTATGTGCCCCACCGCGATGAAAGTGACGTCATGGTAGACATTTTGCAGAATTTTAGCTCCTGTAATTTTAGTATTCTAGTGTCCAATAACACTGACACGCAGGACCAGAGCCACAAAAGAAACTACCTTAATTGTTCAGTGGTTCCGTGCAACAGATGGCCGGAACGAGCCCATTACGTAAACTCGCAGTAATGTTATTAGGCGGCCGCGCACTGCTCCACCGCAACTAATTCGCTCTATTTACTCTCTCAGTTAACAGACTACTAGCAATACATCACACACAATGTTAATTCTATAGATATATAGACTTTTAAAAATTCTATTAGAAATTTTTGTAACAACAATGGGCCCGATTCTAATATCTCACAATTAAATCGTGACCATTATGTGGCCCACCATCTAATCGAATGTTTTCTTTTTAGTAATTGTATATTTAATATTTTTTCAGGTATCTTGAACCTTATAAATCTTATACTTACAGGGCTCGGACAAAAAGTGCCGGTGACGTCCCTTAGAGTGTTACGCGACCAGATCGGGTCTCAAAATGTAGTTCAAATACTAGACTTATGTATAGTCTAGTTCTTTTTTCAAAAACCAAAATCTGACAGCCACACTCCAATGTTAGGATGATTTACTAATCTTACCTACTGTTCCCACCTTTGAGTATTAAACCTATTTATCTGAGGTTCCCACAGATTTGTCCTAATTCATTTCAAATAAGTTTCGTGAAATTTATTTTATTCACTACATCACCCTACCACCTGTATTATTAATTCCATTGATTTATTTACGACAATTGTCACACGGAAGTACAAACATCATTCTGTGTGTAAGATTACGTAATTTTTACGTCAACCGCACTTTTTGACCGACCCCTATTACTTACCTTGAAATCAGCAGAAAATACATTATAAGGGCAGTTCTTTTTAAAAATACCTTCGTGGTTTAAAACTCAATAGGTATAGCTCTTGGTAAAAAGATATTCATCGTAAAAGCATGGAAGCGTAGAAGCGCCATTAACGGCGATTTTCTCCGATGGCACTAACCAATAATCTTTTTCGACATAACGGGAAAGAATTTCAAGACAAAATTGATAGTGTAGGGTTTCGCAAATCTTGCGTAATGGCTTTATAAATGTAGGTATAACGTTGAAAATAATGAGGGTTAAATCGGTTTCTCACTTTGATATCACCTTACAAAAAGATGATGGTATAAAAAATATCAAAAGGACCCGCACAATCAAGGACTCCCTAAACGATCATGCGGCATGTCATGCAGTGCTGTCACTCATGCATGACCGTCTAGCTATAGTGATTGACGTGCTTGACATGATAACTACGTGCTGGCCGTTGCTTCACTGTATTGATTGATAGCAAGCATGATGGTCCATCATGCAGCATGGCATTCACGTAAACGTTACATGTCATGCACAAGCATGATCGTTTAGGGACACTTTTAGATCCGTATGTAAAATTTCAGGGCAGACAGAGTTAACCCCAGACATGACCCAACGTGCTTTTTAGCATTTTTTAAATTACTTTTGTAAACTACCAAATGTACCTTGGTAAACTTTACTGTCAATCGAGGCAAAAAAATAAACCATTTAAATCTCTTAACGTCAACCAAGTCCGCCATTGAACAAATCGATTTACCACCCTCGTTGGCTCAGTGGCTAGACACGCTGGACTGAATGCCAGAGGTCATTGGGTTCAATTCCCACAGGGGACAGGCGACTTGGTATTTACTTACAATTAGGTGTTGTATTTATAAATTGTTCTGTCTTTGTCGAATTTTCATAATACAGAGGAACGTTTGGGATTATCCTACTAATTTTATAAACGCAAATGTTTGTAAGGATGTTTGGATGTTTGTTACTCTTTCACGCAAAAACTACCGACTAAGCGCTGTCTGCCTAATCCTCCGAAGGACTTGTGTTTCCCTATGAGGCTGGCATGGACATCAAATAGTCCAAAGCATAAGAAAAAAAAGATTAAAAAAAACTATCGAAATGATATTGATGAAACTTTACAGTAATATAAATTACATCAGAATGAGCCAGGCCATTCATAATAAAACTAGAGAAAAACTGTTCCCGCCAGGAAAAACTTTTCTACGCTGGCGAAGCCGCGGGAAACAACTAGTAGAAGTATATATATAAATCTTTTTATGAGAATATATAGCACACTGCTCATATCCCTTGAGATCACGTTCGAATGGTGATATTGGAAGTGCGCACGAGCGCACTGATCCGCTAATAATTAATTTTCTTTACGAATGACTCGCGTTCGCGTTATTGGCTCCTCTGAATCATCAAAAAGTTCCTATGGGATTAAATTCCCAGAATAGCCTTTTACCATTGAAGGAAAAAATCGCTCATTAGGGACGACACCCACAAAAAGTTTTTACCTTCATGATTTTACCCGATTTACCCTTACATATGAAGAGTATAGGGGAAAACCAGGAAGGTTCGAATAAGGGGCGCGGGCGCCCATCAAAGAGATCCTAGCTCCATAGGGAAAGCGATCCTAACTAAAAATCAATTAGCCTGTAGTATACTCCATACATACATACAAACAATAAATAAAATCAAAATAATTAAAATAGGTCTGACCAACAAATCAACATTATCAATTAAACATGTAGAAATTTTGTTTGCCACTATAGCTGTTGCGCGCATACACATAGAGAAATGATGGGTAGGTTCTTGCGTAGGTTTGGTAGCAAATTTTTTTGATTCAAGCCAATACATAATTTGAAAATATGCAAAAAAACTTGGTTATTATTTATGGGTAAAATTAAGCCGGTGTTATTATTGTACTAAATTGCATCACTGTTACCTCAATCAGAATAGAAATAACCACTTAAGTACCCGTCACTTAAGAGAGCGTCAGTGGCGTAGAGAGCGTCAGTGGCGTAGGGGATAAGACGCGGCCTATCATATCGAAAGGTCAGGAGTTCGATCCCCAGCTGGGCCCCAATGGGTTTTTTCTCGAAACTTAAGTACATTTACTGACTGCTCTCAAACGGTGAAGGATAACATCGTGAGGAAACCTGCACACGCCGAAGAAGAAAATTCTTAGGCGCATGTGAAGTCCACCAACCCGCACTGGGCTAGCGTGGTGGACTATAGCCCGAACGCCCTCGTTAAGAGGGTAGGCCTGAGTCCCAGCAGTGGGGACATTAATAGGCTGTTGATGATGATGATGACTTAAGTACTACTTAGTCCTGATTGAGAACTCCGAATGGATATAGAGGAAAGATTATTGCAGCTTTCATCAATTATTTATTCTGATAAAATTAAGGTGTCCAGTGACTTGAATAATTGCGGAACCTGATACGCAATTAAGATGAATTAATGTGTGGCCCCAGGACCGAGTCGGGTCATCTGTGGACCTGTAACACATGACGGTGTGTTTTGCTCAGTCGGTAGCGTATCTTGTTGCTACCGACTGAGCAAGTGGTTTGATGCCGTGTCGTCTAAATGTCTTAAATAACGTCGTAGGATAAAAATCCGATCTTTGCGAATATCCTAGGACGTTTACAAAAAGCCGGATAATTGGAATGTAAGAATGAATTTCGATATCATTAGAGCTATTTTAAAGATAGCGAAAAACGGCTCACGTTTCGTAAGTCATGAGCGCTGATTGGCTGCTTTGAATGATATGCATTAACAGATGCACGATGATATAAATCGACTCATAGATTAGCGTTCAAATTTGCAATCGTCCTAAACTAACTCGGATTTTTTGCAAAGATCCTGAAAATAGTTCGAATGATAATTATCCGGTTTTTTGCAATCTTCCTAAGAATTTGGCAAAGATCCGACTTATAATATTGAAATTGGAGGTCTACTTTACCGGTTGTAAGATAGGTAAATTCACTGTTACAGTGCGCTAATTGGTCAACCTGGATATAAACCATTTTTACCCCGGTAAAGCAATAAGTTCGCAACTAAAAGTCGACGAATCGATGGACAACTTCGCTAGAGAAAACCAAGCCTTTGCATAAATCTTCAATGTTAGTCTACTTCGTAAATCAGTAAGTTCAACTTTAATCCATTCGTAGGTAATAAGTAGGAGAAACTTCGGAACACTAAAGCCTGACTTCAAATTTAATAGCCCGTGACATCGGCGTTTCTTCACCGTCGGAGGTAACTTAAGCTATTCCATTTAACGAAGTTTAATAGCGATGTCGTAAAGTAACCGGGCATACAACAAGTTGGCGAGATACAAAGTTGAAATTAAAATAGTTGTTCAACTTGGCGTTTTGCTCTTAGTCTCGCTATGCAAATTTAACTCGTAATTTGACTTTAGTTATTGGAATGAGCTTGTTCTTTCCATCTAGGCTGGTCACTCGCGGTATCGATATTACTTGTGTGTGATAAAAACGAGTTCGCAAAAAATTAAAATTAAGTTAATAACAAAAGTTTAATTAAAGTTAATGTCTTCGCCTCGCCTGTCTCGTAAAGTTAATGTCGTCTTTTTATTCAAAGATAAGTATCGTCGGTAGCGCAACCACCTCTTCTATTTTTCTTTGATCTTTCAAAGCTCCAAGTTAGGTACTGATAGATTGTATATGCAGGTCGGGCATTCCTTACGTATGCCTCTATGCTATTCACTGAATGATTAATACCAACTGCACCCTTGATAGTATGTCGTACTTGGCGGTCCCCGACGACGGACGTAGGGTTGCCAACTAATATACATTTTTTTGACAAGTTTGGGATATGGGCAGAATGGAGAAAATTACGATAATAATATTATAATTACACTCGCGGTACAGAAAATAAATTACTCCCCATATAAAGTGATCGTATGTAGAGAGAGTTCGTATGTAGAGTTAAAAAAAGTCAGCAAAGAGTGCGGGATTTGTCAATTTTCTTTTCACCTCAGCAGTTTTTGCTACTAGAAAATAGTGAGCAAAATCGCATATTTCTAAATTTCCTAAAACAAGATGTGAAGTGTGATGAAGAATGAAGTGTCTTTCTTACTACAAAATTTTCAGGTCCGACACAATATGAAAACGTAAGTAGTTTCAAACTTAATTAAAACGAAAATAAATTTATGTAAAACTGTTACTCATTGACAAGTTTCCCCAAGTGACATCCCTGGCCGTGAGGGGTCACGCGAGGTTCCGATGCTACGTTATATTTGGTACCCATGGGACTATTGGCGTTTGATTTAGTGGAATGGAACCTTGACATACTAAACGCTAGGTACGTTCGATTTGGTGAAAAAAAAATCAATGTGTCACTACTACCAATACCACCATGCATGATACCACCTTAGCAGTAAAATTTCTTGTTGTAGATTAATTTTTTTTACAAACTGCATAAGTTTATTATATGTAAGTTTATTTTTGCACGAAGCAGGTGGCGTGATTCTTAATCTGACAGACTGACAGTCGTTTGATGTTCTGCTCTAGTTTGCGCGCCGCAAGTGGATCATCAATCACTAGAAATCATTTTCCTAAAGTCTTTGTAAATAAACTTTGACCGCCTCGTTGGCTTTGGCTCTTGCGACCATCTTGCGACCGAGACGCCAGTGGTTGGGTTCGATTCCATTGGGACGGCTAAGTTTGTGGTGCAAGTTGGTCCTAGTGTTAGTGTTATATCACTAGGGTGGAAGCAGATAAAATGAAAAGAAAACATTGTCATATAATCGTATCCAGTGATCACAAGATAAATGGTATCGCCATTAGGGTCCAAATAACAGGCGAAATAGCAATTTTCGCCACGAAGCAAAATGTTAAAGACTCGAGCGATAGGTAGCATAAAGTAAACGTAGGCCAAACCAAGTGGAAATGACATAGGTAACACAAGAACAAACAAAGCATTAAAACAACGGCGACGCACCCACTGTTCATAAATAAATACACGAACAATATTTATCTTCACTCAACAACCTGGTGTAGAAAACAATGGATAGTATGGGGAATACCAAATATTTTTCTACAAACGTTTCTCTCGAAATGTGAGTTGGGAAGGGGGGTATCGATCGTGTCAAAGACAAAAACCCGCTGATTCAATTCTTTATCTAGTTCAATCCAGGGTTATTTCTACAAAATATCTAGTTCCAAGCAAACATCTTGAAAACACGTCACCACCAGAGCTAACTTGAAAGCAGTGAATTATAAATCTGAAACATTACCAAGTATCACTGTCATTTCCACGAACCATTTATTGCGTCTGTAGGTACCTATTTCTTATCTCTACTATGTATCGTCAGTGTTTACTAATTCTTCTGAAATTCTAAAAGACGAAGTAGCGATTAATCTCCGTAAATTCTGTTATACGTAGGTAATAGAAATATTTAGTGCCAGTCACTCTCATACATTACAAAACTTAGACATAAAATTTGACATACAACAACATTTAATTTAACTTTCCATTAAAACAGTGAAATTATTTATCATTTGCTAAAAGCCGTACTAGAAATGTCTACGGCTACGGAGTTACGGCCGATGTCCTCAGATTTTTAATTTTTTGGACTGAAAGCCGTAGAACACGGTAATTGCCGTAGCATTGGCATCACTAGCATTGTGAGGCCTGGAGCAACACGGCCATCGGCTAGATGATTGAGGCAAAGGAAATTAATTAACCGACCAAACAGCATATATAAACAGTTATTTTCTTGGAAAGTCGAACAGAAATAAACAAAGTACCTACGTAGTAGGGGTAAAGCACGAAACTACACAATAGTCAGTAGATTTGGCAACAAACGGGTTGGTTGTATTTTGGCTCGCTGCCCTATGGCAAAGGGGTGACTTCTAAAGTAGTCCAGCGCAAATTCACATGTTTCATGAAATTATTGTTAAGCATTCTTCTTTCCAAATATAATTTTGATTTTACTTATTGTTTATATTTGTATGTGTGTATACTATGAATTTTTACCCTACGACATTTTTTTTATTAAGCTTAATAAGACTTCAAATCAATCAAATCAACAGCCTTTAACATGTCCCCACTGCTGGGGCCCAGGCCTACCCTCTCAGCGAGGGCGTTAGTAGGGCTATAGTCCACCACGCTAGCCCACTGCGGGATGGTGGACTTCACATGCGCCTAAGAATTTCTTCTTCGGCGTATGCAGGTTCCTCACGATGTTTTCCTTCACCGCTTGAGAGCAGTCGGTAAGTGTACTTAAGTTTCGAGAAAAAACCTATTGGTACATGGCCCAGCTGGGGATCGAACTCCGGACCTTTCAATATGATAGGCCGCGTTTTATCCCCTATGCCACTGACGCTCTAATAAGACTTAATAAAAATAAAATAATAATATAAAAATTGTCCTACTACATGTTTACACAAAAGAAATAACACATGTTACCGTTTTACCGTGTATGGGTGGAAGTTATAATATGTAGAGGTACCTACCTAACCTACTCCTACCTGAAACACACACACGCTTAAACCAGTAGGTACTCGCAAACCACATTCAAACGCAAATGCGCACAGCCATGCACTCAGCACCGTCATCAACAGGCCGACCGACAATAAAATAAAGCTTTTAGGTGTGGGTGGTGGTGTGAAATGGCAATAGCAATATACATGTCTTATTGAATCTCAGTAGATACGAGTAGGTGTCCAATAAACAGCCCGTTCAAGGCCGAAAGGGAAACTAATAAAATCTTCAGAAAGCACTTACGGTGTAAATTCCAAGGCTTTATGCGACCATTATACATACTTCCATAATATTTTAACCAATGGGAAATGAACATATTATAATATTACAATTCTATTAATATCAATATTCAGGATAATATAAGCTATCACTGCACCAAGTTTTATCAAAATCCGGTCAGAAGTTCAAACTTTCGCATATAGTGGGATTTTTCAAAACATTAGTAACATGCGTCGATTACTTCGGGGTGGATCTTATTTAACATCTTTTGGCTACATCATTGTCGTCATCCGATGTCCACTCTTGGATATAAACTTCATATTGACCGCCGCCGCCGTAGAGGGAGAGTATAATCTATCAACGGCTGCCGCCGCCGCCGCCGTCTATTAGAATTCTTTTTTGTTGTTGTTATTAATTTTCTTCATAATCTTTTTTTTCTAGTATAAAGAGCATGATGACAGTCCAACAAAATTGTACTTTTGGGTCCAACCCAGTCATGTGTTGTTATGTATGACACATGTATATGCAACAGGATCGTAAGTTTGCTTATTGTACAGTCTAAATTACTACAGCAAATTAAAAACGTGACGCTATTTCATTAGTCTTGTTACTTCATTGAATGAAAGAACAACTTTAAAACATTATCAACGGTATAAAATGAAAAAGAGTCAGAAGGTGATTTTAAAAATGCCATAGGTAGCTATAACACATACATATCACTATTCCGTAGGATTCTATCTGTTACGCGTTGCCAGTGGCAAATCTACTAAGTAATGCAATAAAACATCCTGTTTCTTTTTCCCCGTCCTCTCGTGTTTCTAATTAAAATTTATGTTGTAATAAGATTTGTACCACTGCCAATCCCAGCGTCGCCAGAGTCCAGTAATCCCCAATAATGATGGGTCGGGTCGAGCTACTCCAGTATTTTTCCCTCATTTTTTCCACGTCCCGTGAGATTTCTATTTGGCTATTTATTTATTATCTACGTAAAGATTTTCGTCGTATAATCTTACCTGCCTGCTTATTATAATTAGTAACTACATGGTAACTAGCAACTGTTTGGTAATCTGTCTATTAACAGGTAGGTATATAATTCGATGCGTACCCAGTTCGTTAATATACGTAACTATTATTTCCTCTGTGACTATAGTACATACTACAGAATGTACAGTACCTATTTCAGAATGGTTTGTCTTGGATGGGAACCGTATTTAGGGAGAACTGAAACATTCAGTTGTTATTGTTATTTTCGTTATCTAGCTATAGACTTGTTTTCTCATGAATATATGTATGTATTCAATAAACATTTTTGTTATTTCCACAACACACACGTCTGCCGATCGTGGTTATTAAAGGGCATTGTTACTAAAGTCATTTACCGGCAGTGGACGTTTTGATTTCAATAACAGTTCGTAAAGAAACTAGATTTACCTAATTACATCTAAGTACTGGCATTTTTGGAATTCAGTGCCGTCGGAATGGTTTTTTTTTGCATTTGAATGCAGCATTTGGAAAACTGCTTCAAGTCTTCACGTCGCCTATTCCACAACCGTTAAAAACGGCATTTTTTAACCAGTGCGTCCTGCCAGTCATGACATACGGCGCAGAAACGTGAACACTGACGGTGAGCCTGACCCACAAGTTTAAGGTCGCTCAGCGAGCTATAGGGCTTTGCTCGGAGTTTCTTTGAAGGACATGATATGAGGAGATCTGATGGAAAACTAAGGTTACCAACATAGCCGAAAGGATTAGCAAACTGAAGTGGCAATGGGCGGGTCACATCTGTCGCAGAACCGCCGGCCGTTGGGGCAGAAGAGTTCTGGAGTGAAGATCACAGATCGGTACGCGCAGCGTTGGACGCCCCTCCGCCAGGTGGACAGACGACCTAAAGATGGTGGCCGGAAGCGGCTGGATGCGGAGAGTGGTGGTCCGGGTGTGGTGGCGTTCGTTGGGGAAGACCTATGTCCAGCAGTGGACGCTAAAAGGCTCAAATGATGATGATGATGGAATGTATATATAGTAGGTACGATTATTAGATCACTTACGTCCTTAGTCAATGTGATGTTTTAATACGAATATTTATAAGAGGTCCTTTTGTAGTCGTCTATTTCCCATTATTTTCATTATAATTTGGTCAAAATTATATTAGGTGCATTTTTAAAGAATGTTCTCAAACGACACACGACAGATATTGCACGTATAAAAGTCTATGAAAAATCTAATTTTAACGCATTTTATCTGGCAGCTGTTCGTCGATACGTCGCGCTATTTCCACACTATAATAAAATAACACGTGGGCCAGCGTATAGTATCGTAATAAAAACACATTATGACTCGCAAAATATGAGGAAGATGCTAAACAGCATCGTCATGCTCTTGATTAGACATGTTTGGTTTCATCATTATCATCATCCACTGTTGGACGTTGGCTTCGTATTGAGCGCCGCGCCGCCCGCTATATTTTGGAAATTCAATTGTTCTTTTTTCTCTTGTTGTTTTTTTTTTCATTATTTGTTCGAATGTGAAGAGCCTGGATCTAGGATCTCTTTGGTTGGCGCCCGCGCCCCCTAATGATGACAGTCTCACACATGCTTTTCTGTGTTTCGGTTTGTTTGAAGATTCAAAGAGCCGTATACATAATTAATTACAATAAGGACGACTTCACATTTTGTTCGTATATCCCCCAGGGGTACTGGACGGGGGACCATGGACAAGTGTAGAAATTACAACCTAAATCTAAACAGGTTGACAATTAAGTAATGCATGTGTTTGTGGCCTGTAGTACTATAGAAAATCTAAGAAAGATTACTTTTGTAAATTAGTGAAAAGATTCTAACAGCAGTTCTAACACCTTGGAAGCGGTGGTTGATAAAAAATTGACGTTGTATAAATGTACCCAGTGTACTTACATGCAATAAAATAGTTTTGACTTTGACTATGATTTACTTTACAGTATAAAACACGAAATATACCTAGATGCTATTGTAATCATTATTACATTCATTATTGAACTGTAACATTAATAAAGCTTTGAAAAGTAATGCATTTCGTTTCACTTCGATGTTTTTATTTACCGCCAACAGTGGCAATACAACCGCTGTGCAAACTACACTACATCACACTAGATTTACTTCGCAATTTATGCGTTTAATTCCACTAATGCAGTTGTAAATGCGAGATATCTGCAAAGAATCGCGTAAAGTCATTACTGCCACCACAGCATTCTCTTTAATTAATCACTAGCTACTATACAGAGTGTGGTTGTCTAATTCAGGAGTTATTAGTAGCTATGTGGCTGACACTGAGGGCTGACTAATATCCACTAACTGACGTGGTATTTGCACTGACGTCACGTCCTTAAACCTCGAGTAATAACCAGAGAATGGAATTTTCGTAGCAATTTTGAATTGTCGTAGTGAGTGTGAGTTCTCATTTATCGACAATACCTACATGTGTTGATACAATATAGAATACAGCATTTTAAAGAAGATTAAAAGAAGAGGTAAACAACAGGCGGTCTTATCCCTAAAGAGCGATCTCTTAGAGATAACAAATTAATGTCACAAACAGAACAGTAGGTATATGACGCAATCTTTTTCTTTATAACTTTTCTAACCATTTACCAATGGTAGATTTCTTATTTCGAGGCATTTTAAATTTTTATGCTCGAAGGAAATTGCAACAAGAATTGTCAACGACCGACAGTAGTGATTGACATAGTGTCGTATGTCTATTAGACTTATAATCAAAAGTCATCAATAACTTATAAGAGAAGGACTTTTTCCAATAAAGGACTGGACGAGTATTGCCGAAAAGGAATTTTCAGATATAAGTATACTGAAAACTTTATCTATGACAAATACAGTCGAACAGTTAAATTTTTTATATTAGGTACCTTATTGAAATCTCGTGGTCGAAGTAGGAATATACCTATAGGTACCTACCTAAAATATGACAAAAAATATATCGGCAAAACTAAAGAGAATTCAAATCCTTCTAGCTCTGAAAATGTTGGTATTTCTTGCATATTTTAACAAACTTTAAAATTTCCTTATAAAGTATTTTGTTTTCTGAAAATTTTTGTTTCAACGGTTAGTGCACTTTTTGGACCTTAGTTGATAAGGCCTCGCCAACACATACCTCGCCAAACAATATCATCATCATCAACAGCCTATTAATATGTCCCCACTGCTGGGGTACAGGCCTACCCTCACAACGAAGGCGTTCGGGCTATAGTCCACCACGCTAGCCCAGTGCGGGTTGGCGGACTTCACATTCGCCTAAGAATTTCTTCATCGGCGTATGCAGGTTTCCTCACGATGTTTTCCTTCACCGTTTGAGAGCAGTCAGTAAATGTACTTAAGTTTCGAGAAAAAAACCATTGGTACATGGCCCAGGTGGGGATCGAACTCCGGACCTTTCGATATGATAGGCCGCGTCTTATCCCCTACGCCACTGATGCTCTTACAAACAATATACCATTACCGCTTTCTCTTACCCCTACGAGTATATTACCTCACAACAAATTGTGGGTCCCCCAGCGTTTCAATGCCAGCCAGACCCCCAGAGAGTTATTTACATGCCCAGAGAGCTTCCGAGAGAAATCAACACCCGTGAAACCAATTCTGCCCGAATTGTCGAACACACTTACTTATTCGATGCCTGGCTTGATCTTACTTGCTTTAAGAAATCTACCTAGCGTTTTAGAAGCTGTAACAAAACACTTGTAGCAACCTGTAGCAAACACCTGTAGTCGGAGAACCGAAGATCGGGTTCAGTGGAGCCTTTCGAGAGGTCTATGTCCAGTTCAACAGTAGACTTGTACGATGAAATGAATGTCATCACAACCACCTACCATTATCATTAATTCGAACCATTTTTAGGGTCCCGTACCTCAATAGAGGAAAAAGAAATCCGTATAGGATCCTCCGTTTTCCGTCTGTCTGTCAAGACCATTTTTTTATATGGACGACCTATAGAAATATAAAACCATACCAGACCATACCATGGGAGCGTAGCGAGCGGGATCGTAGCGAGCTTTTTCCGTGTTCTGTGGGACGACCAGTAAAAACTTTTACCTGCATTTTAAATTAAGCCCATAGAGCAGACAAATAACCTAATTTCTTCTATACTGGAATAGAAAGTAACAAATTAGGTCAGTGAAGATGACAAAAATAGAGAATTTATTAACTCGCTGCTCGCGACTCGCGACCTAATGTCTCGAATGTCGACCAAACACCACCCTAATAGCATTCCCATAAAAAATATGGCTCTAGATATTTATGAAACAGTATAATACCTACTACATATTATGTTGTTTATTGACATATTTATCGGTTGGGCTTGACATTATTGGGATTCATTGGTTGGGGTATTTTACGAAAGAGGATTATGCAATCAACTAAATATATTTTGACGCCACTGCTCTGAGTTTATGGAAATGTCGATGTGATATAGACAGACCTCTAACACCAACCAAAATACACGAAACCGCAAAAATTAATAAGTTTTTGTCACCAAAATCCCACGAGAAATATTTAAAATGTTTTGAAAGTCTAACTGTTGAAATCGACACGATTAATAATGCTTCATTTTGATGATTTCCCCAAATTTCTAAAAAAATTAGAATTCAGGCCAGATTCTAGGTATAGGTATGCTTATTCAATGAAAGACTAAATGCAAAAGCTTTTCATACTCGTAATCATACTGAACCTGTGTCTCATCTACATTCCAACGAGCATCAAATATTCATGATCTTTTGTGACTCGCAAAGCATATGGTTATTTTATATCCCGAAAACAGAAAACGCTTCTGTTTTGAAGTATGTAGGGCTTCCTTTTCCCCGATGACGTCAGCGCCAAAAATTCATACAGAGCGGCATGTTTGCTTCCATGTAGTATAGCGATTCTATTGAATATTGAACATTTTCGTGTTTTGTTGTGCCATCTGATAAAACCATGATTTATAAAAAGTACTAAACTTCTTATTGGGAAAAAGGCCATTTAAACCTAAATAGAAGTTTCAGTGTAAAAATACGACAAATTGCCTATTGCTTAGGTTATTACTATAGTCAAACAGCGTATAAAATAAAAAATTTAACATTGAAAAGCCCTTAATGTGCTTAACCTTAAGGTTACGATATGTTGGATCCATCAAAAATAAGTACTCACTAAGGTTATATCGATAAACTTTACTGCTTGGATACAGAGAATATGAAATAGTCAAGTCAGGTAAGTGAACACCAGGCGGGTTCCATCGATAATTTTATTTTTGACTTGAAACGTTTACGTATTAAAACTTCGACGTGGCTATATCTACAACCGATTGGGAACAAAGAAAGCGTTACCATAAGGGAAATCTAAACTCCAATTTTTTTAGATTTTGTATATTTGACCAATAGAGAGATAAACACATGAAAAAAATACCACTGCATGCCTAATTTTATTAATTCTACTACTACGTGAGTATTATTAACTTATATTAAAATTACTAAAACTATGTTTGTAGAAATTTCTGTATGTCATTCATTCCGTGGGGTGGATCACAGAGTATGTATAGCTCAGGCATAGGTTAACGCAAAATAGTACGTACGAGTCAAATCAACAGCCTATTATTATGTCCCCACTGTTGGGGCTCAGCCCTACCCTCTCAACGAGGGCGTTAGGGCTATAGTCCACCACGCTAGCTCAGTGCGGATTGGTTGATTTCTTCTTCGGCGTATGCTGGTTTCCTCACGATGCTTTCCTTCTCCATTTGAGAACAATCAGTAAAAGTACTTAAGTTTCTTAAAACTCATTGGTACATGGCCAAGCCGGGATCGAACTCGGACCTCTCGACAGTCCGCGTCTAACCCGCGACGCCACTGACGCTCAGTAGTATATACTTTTTACGTACGTACGTACGTGACTACATACCTACTAAAAAAATACTTTTTACCAACTTCAACCCTTATTGTGGAGAACCTACTAACATGATTTATAGTTTATAGATATAATTTTTTCACGGAACCTTAACATCTATTCAATTTACTATTTACAAAACAAAACAATGCTTGGCTTTAGTTCAAAACGAAAGCTATCATAAAAATGCAAAATTATTTCAGAAGTTGAGTAAAAAGCTAATCAATTCTCAATATGTGAAATGAGCTCAATTAAATTTAACACGCGACCAAAGCATTATTACAGTCGCGAGCATACGTCACATAATATCTCTAATTATGTATCAGAAATATGACTGTTTTCTCGTATTTTCATAGCGTGACATAACTAACATAAATATCACTTTTGTGAATGACTGTACAAATGACTAATAAATTAAAAAATAAAATCTAACAATTCTTAGGCTTGACCTTCCTTAACCTAATAGTTATTATGTGTTTATTGTTGAACAACTTTTCTATAGGAGTGAAGAAATTTTTATATTCGTGTAAAAAAGCGTCAGTGGCGTAGGGGATAAGACGCGGCCTATCATATCGAAAGGTCCGGAGTTCGATCCCCAGCTGGGCCATGTACCAATGGGTTTTTTCTCGAAACTTAAGTACATTTACTGACTGCTCTCAAACGGTAAAGGAAAACATCGTGAGGAAACCTCCATACGCCGATGAAGAAATTCTTAGGCGCATGTGATGTCCGCCAACCCGCACTGGGCTAGCGTGGTGGACTATAGCCCGAACGCCCTCGTTGATAGGGTAGGCCTGAGCCCCAGCAGTGGGGACATGTTAATAGGCTGTTGATGATGTGTAAAAAAGCGACGTGTCTTTGATGATCGCTTATTTTACACAGTTGAAACTAAAAAATGTGTGTGTCTCCGGCACCTCGTCGAGCGCCTAAACTAGTGAATTTATCCCATATTTAAATTAATCTAAATAATTGTCACGGTTTTTACGAAAATACTGCATGATATACGCTCATACTTTTTTTTTTAACATTATCATTATCAGCCCATAACGTCCACTGCTGGATAATCAACACGTTTAAAGAGCTGATTATGATGAAGATGATGATATTTAATATGCGACCTAGCGCAGATGGGTAGTAGGTACAACCAAACATACAAACAGATTTTGCAACAACATATGTGCAATCTGACAAAGGTTCCTAAGTGAAAAAATAATGAAAAGCTGATGAACGGACAGACAGAAATTTGATATTTAAGAACGGTTATAGCGATGCTTTTTAGAATGGTTTTTATTTGACAAATCTGTGGTTATTATAGTAGTATAATGTATAGTACCATAAATGTTAAATTGCCCGGCAATAGAAGAAAATTTTATAATCAGAGAGATTCCAGAATAAAAACTAAAACTTAACCGACGGAACCCATAATTATATATATCTATAGGGAGGAATGAGTTGACTTTCAATAGTTTCAATCAAGGTCTCTGAATGAAAGGCGATTGTTAAAAAATATCCGGCATGGCTTAAATTTTCCACGGAAAAACATTTAGCGCGATCAGGAAACGGCTTTCTGTCTCGATGTCAATGGCGATCGATAGCTCGTACCATAATGAATGGCAGGCCCACCATGGCAACCGAGCTCTATTGTACACTCGGTAATTTTTCATGAACAATAAGTGATTTTAAAGGCGATTGAATTACACAATAAATATATATGTATATAACACATTGTCATCGTCATCAGCCTGCACTATAGTCCACTGCTGGACATAGGCCTCCCCCAAGACCTGCCACCGCCCGTACCCGATTTTCAGTTCTTCGCAGTCACTGCCAGCCGCTTTACGCAGATCGTCGCTCCAAAGTCAAAGTCAAAACTATTTTATTGCATGTAAATACACTGGGTACATTTATACAACGTCAATTTTTTATCTACCTCCGCTTGCAAGGTGTTATATAGAGCTGGGAAGAAGTAGCGGCGCAACAAACTTCCGCAACACATCTTTTAAAATCGACTTTATACATAACATTATTTTTGTAAAGGTTGTGCGAGGCTGAAGTAACATTAACACCAGGCATCTTTGTCATTGCCGGGGGGCGTCCCAGTCGTGATCTCCATTCCAGAACTCGTCTACCCCAGCGGTTATCGGCTCTACACAGATGTGACCAGCACATTATCACTTCCTACTAACAGAGTAAGAGGTAAACATTTCGCCCTCTCGATGTTGCAAAACAAAAGTGGCCACACTTTCCGTTTCGACACCCTTTTTATTTTACGCGATATTCTACTATCGCTTAAAATTAATTGTACGCAGACTGCACTAGGTATATATATAATATGACCTCCCGAATTTCACGCGTACCTATCTCTCATAAAAAGAAATCTAAGGCATCCTGATTAGCCTCCGATCAGTGTGGGAGTATACATCGTTTTTATTAAAGAAATAACACCAGACGACGCTTAATAGCCCAATGTCGATCGCATACACCTATAGGAGACCGGTCAGCGGGAAATAATAAATCAATCGAAACATTTACATCATTAATACCGTTTGAAGGCCGGAGTACTGAAATAGTACTCTATAGATTTCTCTAGTGACACATTCCAACCTCAATCTCAATACCTTCCTATTTCTGGTACAAACCAATTTTATCCTTTTATACAAATTTCTCGTGGGATCTTCTATTTCCTGCGGTAATAAATCAGTTGGTATTAGTTAGTATGTAAGTTTGACTTCCATAAGCCAACAGATGCAATTTATTTTTATTGTTATTAATTATTTCACCTACTTGTCATATAATAATAAGTTATTGATTGTTGATTAGTTGATTGAATCATAATGTTATTGTTAATGTATCAAAGAGTGTACGGTGAACAGAGATACCGTATCGTGGGATCAAACCAGACCTCTTTCCCACGACCCTGTGTCATTGCATTAGTTATAGTTATGTCCTACATATGACTCAAATATTTGAAGGTCAACACGGATACATAATTAAATGTATGATTTATATGTCCTTAGATATTATTTTGATATTTTCTCGGAAACTATTACTACCTATACTAGAGACTATTCGGTGAAAGAAAACATCGTGAGAAAACCTGCAAATACTCTAAAGAAAGACATTCTAAAGAATATGTGGAGTCCACCAACTGCATAAAAGGGGGATAAACGAAGATATTAACGCCTCGTTACAACGATAGAAGCAACAGTAAAATAATTATACCTCTTGAGCTAAATGACGAGCTGTATAATTTCGAATTGAATAAATAATAATCCTTTGTCATAGATTTCAAACTACACTATATACACAAGTGTATAGGTAAGTACCTGCTTACGACCAATCATTCTCAGCCTTTTATCGTCCACTGCTGGACATAGGCCTTCCCCAACGGAAACACCACCACACCCGGTCCTCCGCTCTCCGCATCCAGCCGCTTCCGGCCACCTTCTTTAGGTGGTCGGTCCATCTGGCGGAGGGGCTTACGACCAATCGATATCTAAGTAAATAAAATATAAAATGCTATGTCTGTCTGTCCGCTAGATATTTCACTATTATTTATTACTTCCTGCAGACAGTTACAGAGAAAGAGTCTACGATCTGACTTACGGCTGGCTGGATGACGGTGGTGGGCAGACTAACTAGACAAGACTGTAAATAAAAGTTTATCGGAATGGCGATAATAATTTTTATTTCTTACATCTCCTTTAATATTAAAGTTACCTACATTTATCATTCATCATCAAACTACAAGAAGGGTCCCAACACTTGTATAGCAATTGAACTGTTTTCCGCAGAAAGCTATGCTGATATTCATGGGCGACATGTGGCCGCTTGCTATCAGCTGGGCTGGGCTGTCTGCACTTTTCAGAAAGTGAGAAAATGTTGAGCCACAAGTAAAAGTAAATAATAATAAATCATAATTATCATAATATCAGCCCTAAAACTTCCACTGTTGGAACTGTTAAAAATTGTAAAGAGAATGTAGAAAGTATACAAATAATAGGTAGGTAGGTACCTACCTCATTTGTTTACTCCAATTTGTTGTAGGTACGGACCTACATAATTAAAAGCAACCGTACCTGGGCATCGTTAAAAACTTGCAAGTTATACAACTTTTAAACAAAGTTATTGAATAGCCTTTTGTTTTGATCCTAAAAGGTCGCTCACAACGCATTCTTTAAAGGTTTAAAGGTGATAGGCCAAACTGAATTCGAGTAAATGTTTCATAATTTAATGAATTTTAGATATAGGTACTACTACTTGTACCTTTTGATATTTCTAGTTTTGAGGACATAATGCCCCAGGACGAGTTTTATACAGTTTGTTTATTGTGTGGAACACGATGGGACAAGTGGTAAAAACGATCAAGTTCGTTCTAATTTCGTAAGTAAAAAATTTTGCGACCCCTCTCCTATTTTTACCCTCGAGAAAAAGATTAATGTTGACTACTACTTAGCGAGATTTGTATATAACTGAGCCAAGAAAATTTCAATCGACAGCATTTTAATTGCTCAGAAAAACTACCAGTCTATGTGATAAAATGTATAGTCCGTGCGGCCGGCGGCGGGCCCGCGTAGCAGGCCCGTATATCAAGGGTGTCTGTTGCTACCTTTTAGTAGTGAACCCTAAAACGAACTGTGTGCACAACCCATGTAGTTTGCTTACGACTATTTACCACCCTCTATATCCATTGTTTTAACAAACTGTAGTTTGTACACAAAGTTGCAGTAATTCATTCGTTATTGATTGGTACAAACTGCGATCGTCTATACTGTCTAGATACCGCATCAGTGCTCAGATTGTAGCACGACAAAACAGTGCTTATACTTCTAAGCAATGTTTTGTGTGTGCATCCCGCGCTGCGGTCGCATGCGGCGAGCGTGTTTTGTTTCACTTCAATACAGAAACCCGTAGCGTAGATATTCGAAATAAATCATAAACGCTTTCGATAGGGTCATATTTTAAGTGCAATTGTATTTATAAAATGTTTTATGTAATAATATTTGTTTTCACATATTATTTTTAGTTGGTTTGGTCATGTACCAATGGGTTTTTCTCGAAACTTAAGTACATTTACTGACTGGTCTCAAACGGTGAAGGAAAACATCGTGAGGAAACCTGCATACGCCGAAGAAGAAATTCTTAGGCGCATGTGAAGTCCACCAACCCGCACTGGGCTAGCGTGGTATAGCCCGAACACCCTCGTTGAGAGGGTAGGCCTGAGCCCCAGCAGTGGGGAGATTAATAGGCTGTTGATGATGATTATTATTTTTAGTAGAACTAATGTGAAGAGCTTTCAATTTAATTCAATACTCTTTATTGCACATAATAATAAAAAAACATAACAAAATAATACGGTAGACTAAGAAGGTACATCTAGGCGGTCTTATCACTAAAAGCGATTTCTTCCAGACAACCTTTGGTTACAGGATATTATAGAAGAGAAAGGTTAAGATTAAAAATTAATTAATTAAAGAAGTTAGATAAAATATATACATATATATATATAATTTTGTATTTTAAAAACTCTATACACTATAACATATACATAAATACATACATACTTAATAACAATAACGATGACAACTTAACAAAGTTTCTAAATATGTAAAGGAAAAAGAGAGTGGAATGATCAGCTTTATGTTATATATAAATATTATAATCGCAGGGTACGAAGAAATTGCACCTGTTCAACTCAGTTTGTCCAATCAACCTCCGGCGGCGCCTCCGACTTGTACAATTTCATTAAAAAGTTCCTCATTCGACGTTTGTATTTGCTCGCTCGAGTCATCGTGTCAAGCGTTTTATTATCTTCGACACCGAATTTAAACTTGAATTTTAAAAAAATACTACTCCCAGCGCGCGCCACCAAAGAGATTCGAACCTTCCTGAATTTAAATGACTTGATTCTAGATATAATTTCCAATCTTTTAAGAGAGTGACAACTATTATTGAAATCGCAGCTCATAAATAGGGTTAAACTTTGCTTGGACTGAAATTATTCTTATTTATGCGGTACCTACCTACCTACTTTGTATAGGTACCATACCATACGTGGTATTTAAAATTGAACAAATAAATACAACAGATGAATAAAATCATCACTTATTCTTGTCTAATTAATTCGTCATTTCGAAAACGCAACATTTTAGGAAGTCGACAAATTAAGAAGTCGAAATAGAATGGTTTAATACATATTTAACACACTTGCTCGCAAAGTTGTGATGTATTTTCATATTAGCATTATTCTAGTTCTAGTTGAAACAATATCAAAGCATAGAAACGTTAGAAATCTCTACAAAATATTATATGGTTCCTACATTCGTGAAAACACAGAAAACCTTTTAACAAATTTCCTGGCTTGTTTTATTACACGACGGTGCTTTGTAAAGTTTCAGAAAAAAGTCAGCAAAGTATACGCAACGTGCGGGTTCCGTAATATTCAGTTCTCCTACTTCGAGAAAATATTGTAGGTACTTATGTATTTTTCAGAATTTTTACAATTTGCCGAGAAATTTTACCTAAAATATAATATGTGCTCCAAATAGTTCAATTAGTCCGGTAGTTTTTGAGTTATCCAGCGGACATTCAGACATACTTAAACCTTCACTAGAAGGGTATTCGCAGCAACGAAACCCTATAATTAACGACATTTAAAAAATCCCAGTGAAAAAAAACGTTTTCGATATTAACTCTGGCGTGATTTTATTTAAGTAAACGGTCGTTATGTTCCCTTAGGGATTAAGGGCTGCGTCCTTTATAAGGCTTTGCTATGAATAAGTTACAATGGCTATCCATCTTAGTTCCATCAGTTCCGTTTCCCAAGTGTAACTACTTACTTATACTTAGAAATAATTGGATATAATTTATGAATATATTATGAACTTATCCTTAGATATAATTTATGAACTTATAATCTACTAGAGGACGCCCCGCGACTTCGTCCGCGTTAAAACATTAGTTGAAAATTTTTTTTTAAAGTTCTAAGTAAAGCTATGTTCCACAGTTCTAGGCTTAGTAGTTTTGGCTATGCGTTGTTCGGTCAGTCAGGACCTTTGTATTTGCTCCATGGTCAGGACAAACTATTTTATAAGTTTAGAAGATATTAGAGGCAAGTTGATGACTAAATTAGCCGATTATACTGTACTGTATCAAAGTAATGAATAAAATTATTTTAATGTGAAACGTCTACAGATTCATTGTGAGAAACTTATAGAATAAAAGCGTTACCGGACTAATTGACTCGGAACTTTTCACTTAATTATATTGCACTCGGTATTATAAGTTTAATAATAATAATTAAAGTTTATATAAGGAAGAAAGTTTCTGTTATATTTTCCAATTTACTTGCCCAATAATCAACTCTATACTCTTCAGTAACTTACATGGCTTACCTTTTATATAACCGAAAATCAGAAACCTGACACATTAAACTTATGTAAGTAATTAAGTATGAAGTACCAAATACAACAATAACAACAACTGTATTACAGTTATCTATAAAATCGATACGAATCTCATTTCCAGCGGCCAATTAATTATTAACAGAGCCATTAACTCATAATACACCGCGAGCCAGTCCGCAGTCCGCAGCTGACGCAAAACTTAACGACGCTGAAGTATTCAAATTACCTTTAGATTGAAACAAGATGAAAATCCGACTTAGTCTTCCGCTTCACCCTGTAAACCACTTAATAAATATATTTTCCACTTTTGTCCACTCACGTTTTCTTATATTGAAGTGTTAGTAAAAATTTATGTAACTTTGAAAGTATATACGTATAGTGTAAACGAGAACGTAAGTTCGCTACACGACTTTTGAAAGCGGGTTGCGCTAGGGCGGGCGGGCGCGACCGCCTAGCGACTTCACCGGCGTGGGACTGACTTCTATACCGTACTATTAGCAGGCCAATAGCAGAAACGCACTGCAAAGAATGATCTTAATAGCTTTAAAAATTCAATGAAGTCTAATTATATATTTTCTAAAAGGATTTATTGCGGTCGTTACGGGTTCTCTCTTGGCAATGAGTGTTTTAAATATTTGTAACACGCGAGTGTTAAATAAGTGTGACATAATTTACGACGAAGTTCATGTACGAACCCTTTATTTTACTGAGATTGAAAATAGCTGACGTTTCGTCAGAACATAGATTTTGCCATAACAAACAAGATGATAGAATGCTACTCTACTTTATTATATGAATTCCAAAAATTAGGTAATTTAACTGGACGCAGAGAACCGAGGATCGGTTCAGCGGCACGCCTTTGGGGAGACCTATGTCCAGCAGTGGACTAGTACAGGCTGATGATGATAGGGTTACAATTTTAGAGTTTAGGGAGTCAGTCTAGGCGGTCATATTGTTTAAGCGATATCTTCCAAACAGTCTTATAAAGGAAGGTTCGAAGGGGGCGCGGGCGCCCACCAAAGAGATTCTAACTCTATGGTCTTATAGAATAGGTATACAACAACATATTAACATGATTCTAAAATAAAAGTTTATAAAAAATAAAGAGATTGTATGCCATTTAAAAATACACTACAAAAGATTTTATTTTGAACGCATTTCTCTGCCGCCCTGATATGACATTGACTTTCGTGTCTTTCGCCAACGACATTCTGACTGACCTCGGAGTTATAGTGAGAGCGATATATTTTTATTTCAGTGGCTATTTTCAGCACTTTCCCTTTAAATGAATGATTCGTGTCTCTTGGTAAGTTCTAATTCTTTTATCATCAACATGTGGACGTATGCTTCCGGGTCCACGTTTAGGGTACCCAATGAATAATATAATATGGGGCCCCTCACTTCTCGTCTACTGCTGAACGGGCTTTATTCCAGGATTCGCCTGCCCCAGCGGCAATCGGTTTGGCGACAAATTTCTTCAGCTTACTTCTGCTATATGGAAGATCTTAATTCTTATTCGGATACTTACGTTTGTTGAAAACAGACCTTATCTAAGCCAAGCTACCCCACTTTGAATTTATGTTGCCCGTCCGAACGTGCGTGGAATCAGCGAACGCAAGATATGTTAACCTAAGCTGTATATAAAACACCTTTAATATAATCTACATACCTCACGTATCTTCAACTAATTTTGTAAACAATATACGTTTCTATAGACACCAGTCTCAAATTACAGGTACCAAAACATATTCGTTGGTCGTGCGTGATTTGGAATAGATTTTAGAGTAGAAAATGGGTAGAATAGGTTTTATTCGACACACACAGTACATTTTTTTCAAATCTCAAGTCCAGCAGCGGACGTTGATGGGATGATTTTATTCAACAAGCAACCATTTATTGTTCACACGTCGTTTTATTTAGTACCAGCTGTTGCCCGCGGCTTTGCCCGCGTGGAATATGTTTTCCCTCGAGAACAGTTTACCCAGTAAAAAGTAGCCTATATTATTAAGTTATTCCAGGATATAATCTATCACTGTACCAAGTTTCAACAAAATCCGTTCAGCCGTTACAGCGTAAAAGAGTATACATCCTCACAAACATCCTAACATCCATAAAACTTTCGCCTTTATAATATTAGTAGGAAGGATTTCTATTTTACTATAGTTTCGTTGCTCGACTTCAGTCTGTTTCACACGAGCATTTATTTCTGTCGTGATAAAATTCAGCAAAGAAAATGAAGGTGGAAAAAATATTCCGCCCAACCCTTCCTACGTGAACGGATACACCGACTTCCAACAGCTTCCGCTTCTCACGGCTTCGAATCCTTTTCGTAGAACCCCGCTACGAAGGGATGCTACGGCGTAGCAAGGAAATTAAAGGACTAGCCTTTCGCTGCGACGCGTTTGCCGGTTAAACGATTCAGTTTCCCGCGGATGCGTATTTTCTTGTTTTTTATTTATTTTTTGTTATAATAAAAAAAAAACTAAATTATCAACATAACGACGTAGGCCTTCTGTAGTAGGTCTATATGGCAGAAGGGCTTCAAAACTTGTCAATGCTACCGGCCATTGTTTATGCAATAGATGTCGCCTGCCCACTGTCACTTTAGCTTACTAAAGTTTTGACTATGTTGGTGACTTAGTTCTTCGTATTTTCTTCTGATTCCCTTTCCATAGCTCCTGAGCTTTACACTTGTTTGAAATACAAGTATTACTCAAAATTTGCTTACAACCTGCTAAGTTAACTTTATTTACTTGCCAATTTCAGAAAGCCGATACAAACGCCACCCGTGCGCAACTGTTATTTTAAATACTATGATCGCCACGCCTTAAGGACAATATGTGCTATATTTTCAACTGCTTCGGTTGGGCCCTCGA
Organism: Metalampra italica; assembly: GCA_949699065.1. Taxonomy (NCBI): domain Eukaryota; kingdom Metazoa; phylum Arthropoda; class Insecta; order Lepidoptera; family Oecophoridae; genus Metalampra; species Metalampra italica. The sequence continues at coordinate 7,859,944 of OX452983.1, forward strand.
TATGGTTCAAAGGTATGTCCATGTTCAAGAGATAGTACACACAAGTTGCTTACTTTCTTCTCCATGACATGGAAAAAACAATATTGTCTTTGCTACACCCCTGTGGGTAAAATTTGCAATTGGTCACCAAATGTTAATATTGTTTAACTTATTAACTTAATGTACATGCAATTTATGGCAATAAATGGTAACAAAAAAATGAAATTTTAATATAAATACCTATGTGAATGTCTTGTATTTTACGACATGAAAAAGTGAATGCTTAATTTTTTACTGGAGAACGAAACTGATTGTAATAATGACCAACTTTTAGCATAAAAATCTAAGGATTATGTGAATTTCAAATTGATGATATTAAAGATTTACTATACAAATAATCCAAATTAAGTAAGTTTTATACAACATTTATTTCGATTAGTTATGTCCATTGATATTCTCAAAATCGTATTTTTCGTAGAGTTTCGTTGATTTTTGTCCAGCTATATACTTTTCAGCATTTTATTTAGGCAGCATACATAGGTAATGTCGCGACTTCGTACGCGTGGACTTTAGGTAAGTACATAGTTAAATAGTGCTAAATTCCATCAAATTTACAAACAAAGGAAGATAGAACCCTATTTTCTGAACTGAAAGCATCTGTAGCAACCAGTCTACTCTGAACTGCAAGTTCATACGAATGTTAGGAAATGAGAGATTTTTATTGCTGGTTGCATTTTCTCGGCCAATTATCTAGATTAAAAAAAACATATCACATTCGTCAAAATCCGTTCAGTGGCAAAAGCATGATGGACAAACAGACAGACACAAAAATTCCAAAAGTTGCATTTTCGGCTTTAGTATCGTTCGTAAGATACCCCCAACCTTTTTTTTTTCATTAATATTTATATTTTTTTACAACTTTTCAACAATTTTATTATATGTAGAAATCCTGTAGCAGCCTCCCGCCAGATCACTTTAATTAAATAGATTCCAAGCTTGTGTTATATAAAATGAAGTGAAAAGTTTTTCATGTCATGACCTCGTACAATACGATGACGGAATTCTAAAAACATTGCCCTTACTGAAGCCATTTCAAGTTTGTAAACTTGCTTAAGCGAAATTACATCAGCAATTTCTGGCAAATTGTTTACGTAATGTTTTATTTACTCTGGCAGATTGACCGAATTAATATTCTGACTGACGAATGTCATAACTGTAATAGCAAAAGAAAGCAAGATAACAAAAGCAATTTAAAATTATATTTACTTATTTTAGTTTTATTCAGGTTTTATTTTGAAACCAACAGAGTTTTTAAGTAATTTATGCGCGTTTTGTCTGAAAATTATTTTTAGTCTTATAATAATTTATTTTCTCAAAATTTTTTCCTGGCAATGATTTTTAGATCACTCCCGTACTATTTTACATGCGTATGTTCCCAATTCCAGCTTAATCGGTCCAGTAGTTTATGACCTAGGTAGTTTTTAAACTAGGATATTCTCCCGCACTTAATGGGGATGGGACATCAGTCGAGTGAAGGAATAATTTCATTTTATTAACTCAGTATCTGGAGAATCAAGGCTAAAGTAATCTGGTTTTTATCTGACTTAGGGTGACAATCCAATTATTCTTCTTATCATTTGATCTCTACTAAGTATCATATCTAAAACTTAACAAGTTCTGAAAAATCTGGTGAATTTTATAACGTTGATATTATTTGTTGTACCTGCAAATCTTTGTCATTATTTTGTGTAAATACATACGCAATAAATTTTGGTTAAATCTCTTCTCAGGTTTGAATTATACTGCTCACTAATTGATAAGCTCAAATAGGGGTGTAGAGAAGCATATTGCTTCAGGAATACTAAGTTTAGAGGGAAAATTAGCAGTCTTGTCTAGGTAATTGTAGATACATTTTGTTCATAACAATGTTAGGTGGAGAACTAAAAGCAAAGTGAAATGTTCTATCAAACTAGTTGAACAGTTAGTATAGGTACAGATCAGAGAGTTGTTAGTATACATAGAGCGCGCGTTAGCAAGTCTGAACTGTAAGCACGGGTCTGAACAGTCTCGAAATTTTCGGGGCGACGCTACTAGTCACAACACGTCAGTAGCGCTGATTGTTGCTCTCGCCGGTATTTATTTAGATATCCTTTAGAATGTGGCTGTCAAAATTTGAAAACTCCGCAGAATGGGGACGTCATTTTTTGATTTTCGAGAAATCACTCATACCTATATATATATATATATATATATATATATATACGTGATAATAGCCTACAGCGACGACACCCGATCGGGTCGCGTCACATTCTGCAGACAATATTAATAAAACCCGATCGGGTGTTTTAACACTCTGAGGGATAAGGAGTATCCATGGTGAAATTTGCAGTGCCAAGCTGTAAACACGATTCACGGAAAAGAACGATCTAGAAAAAATCTATATAGAAGCGTCCATAGAACACCTGCTTACACTTGGCACAATGGGCAATGAGCGATGCGCGCGCTCTATAGCTAGTATACTAACTCTATGGTACAGATAGTGTAACAAATAATTATAACTATAGGTATATCTATATAGTAGGGACAAACTTGCGTGCAGTGTTAAATACTTTTTTGTGTTGTCAAGTTTAATTAATTTAGTTTATTAGTTAGGAGTTTATTACAAAATATACAATTGAGGGAACCCGCACCACGCAAGTAGCTACTATCGTCCCGCACGTTGTGTATGAATGACGTATGTACACTTCGCAAACTTTTTATTCTAAGAATTTTGAGCTATTAAGCTATAAAGATTTTTCTGCGGGAAAATTAGCCCACGTCGTCGTAGTCGAGTGTACCTACCATCTTAGATGCTACGGTGAAATAACTTTTGAAATCGGTTCTGTGGTTGCGGAAATTATTTTAAAGTTCAAACCGCTTACGACCGGTGGTCCACGCATCCAAACAAAGTTTACCTTTCTAATATTATTCCCTACCACTACTTAGATAAATGCGAAACTTTGCATTTTGTGGGTTTGAACGTTTGTGGCTCAATCGCGCTATATCGGCTGCGGCTGTACGGATTTTGATGAAACTTGGTATTATAGTCCGCGTACAATTTCTTGACGGCTGGATGAATATAGTCACAAATTCTTTGCACATCGACGACAGAACACAGCACAGCACAGCTCCTCTTTGACACCTCAAAGTAGTCATTGCGCAGAAATCAGCCAACTTCACACAGCCTACTCTACGTGGACAGAAATAGCAATCCTAGAATAACATATAGAATACTCTTTAACGCGGACGTAGTCGCGGGGCGTCGGCTAGTATAGAATGTAACTCTTCGAACAAAACTGGCGAGTTATATGATCTAATTCTATGTTGTAGGGCGATAACGTTCTTTCTGGCGTGCGTGCTGTGCGGCGCGGTGTGCATCGGCCTGCTGGTCGCCATCGCGGCCGGCGTCGCCTACGGGTACAACTACTCCATGGCGGAGTTCCTCACCTTCACCAGTCAGTACAGCCGCACACTCTCGCTAAAACAACAGCGCAGGCCAGTTTGAAATCAGTTCTGAAAACATAATTATTTTTCTTTTTTCTAAACTCTTCAATAATAACTACTTGAGATAAAAAGGGGTTATGGTATTAACAAACGGTTTCGAATATCTACAGAATAAAGAAAAATCTTTCGAAACTCATTCAATAATTGAGATTAAAAGAGGTCATTAACTCATAAGCGCATACCTATTCTGGCAGTTGTCTGGCATGCGCCGTCAGAATACGGTTCACCCACATTTCATAGATCCTTGGCGGGCCAGCACTGTGCGCTTCTCGGGTTCTTTTCTGGTGCGCACGTGCATAATGTGGAATGAACTTCCCTCTGACGCTTTTCCACAGCGCTACGATATGGGGTCCTTCAAGAAGAGAATCAAAAGAGCTCTTCAACCAAGGCCGGCAACGCACCAGCACCCCCCGGGTGTTGCAGGTGTCTATAGGCGGCGGTGACCTCTTAACATCAGGAGGCCCGCCTGCTTGTTGCCCCCGTAGCAATAAATAAAAAGAATAAAAAGCGCTGTTTGTAATTAAGTTGCGAGAAACCTACTATTTGACAAAAATTGTATGTTCTGTTCACTTTACAGAGCAGGATGTGACTGTGTACATGCGCCGCGGCCAGTTCTACGACAAACCGGACATAGACCTCGACCGGGAGATGTTCTCGAGGAGGGCCGACGGCGGAGACGTTGCTGATGACGACGCTGGCAACGGTACATTAACTATGTTAAATGATTGAGTGAACGAATGAAACATTTACTTGACGTTCACAGTGGTGAATCGAACGAAACAGATGAGTTGTCAATTTCTTTTGACGTTACATCCATCGCTAGCTGTTACGTTTCAGGTTTCAGTAACTTTTTCGGTACTGTTTGTTTAACAGTTCCCAAAATGTGCTGAACTGGGGGTAATATAAGTAAAAAAGATTCAGAAATGAAATTCTCAGAACTCCGATGGCACAATTTGATTAAAACGGTCTTTTTTTTACCAAGCTGCTATTTAAGAGTATGTATGTACATACATTAGATTACATTGTACTTACCACGGAAAAACTCCGTGGTGCTTACAATAGTTTTGTAATTTAAGTTTTTCCTATTTCGCAATATTTTACAGTGTACAACTATAACAAGACGGTGGATTATGAAGACCATCGTCTGAAGCCGGAAACGAAACCCCTCCCTGACACCTGGAAGCAGGTCAAAGACACAAGAAAGTACTCCGACGAGCTCACCAGATTCAATCCTTACAGCGGACCTGAGCCCGACATGCCAGAGCTCCAGCCGATCCAGGTGAAACATCAACTTTATACTTCCTTCTTCTTGCGGAACCTCTCCACTGCTGGAGGTTGCCCCTCAGCTCAGCTGTGTGATTCTGTAAAGTACGAATTAAAACTCGACCATCACATCGCAAGTCACTTACTTCACTCCGCATCCGATCATGAAAGACCTTGATGTCGCATTGTGTAAACAAATACAAGCTACACAATAAACACTTCACTTGCGAAGTAAAGTTAGTATTGAACTGTAAATCATTGAGTTAGAGATCGATCTCACTGCGGATTCAGGATCGAGTTGCACAAATACGCTTACAGAATAGCAGGGCAGCATACTTTGCACGGACATCCTTATAGTGAAGATATTTTGTCCGTTTGTCGTTGAGTTATCCGACAGAGAGACCAAAAATCTCAGCTATAATATAACGGATTTCGTTTTGACGGATCCGTAAAAATGCAATGTCAAATAACAAAACTATTAATTAAAGATCTGGACAAGAGTAAGTAGCTAAGGAAAACCAAAAGGGGAGGAATGTGTGAAAATAATGTTTTTTTTTTTGTTATCTAGATCTGATATTTTCCATCATATTTCTAGCCGAGTTTATTGTCTAAACTCATCTCCGTAACACCAAATCCACTAGTTCACACAACGGTCCTCCGAAGTGGTTCTTCGAAAATCTTCATGAGAAACTTCCATTCCGGCGATGTAATCAACTATGAGGTCACCACGAAGCAGCGAGATGAGTTTTTCTACCCTGACCCTGAGGAGGGCAGCAAGTCAAAGGTGGACTATCTAGTCGAAAAGGAAATTAGATCACAAACTTCAGATATTCGGACACGCGTGCAAGATCCACTTAGGTCAGTACTCCTTACCAATGTGAACGAGAGTGCGGCAACTTCATACAAGCGCTCTGAAACGCACGCACGCACACAAACGCGGTGTTCATTAGCACGCAGAAAATAGCGCGTCGCCAAATACTCTTTTCCCGCACTCTCGTTTACTCTATCCCTACTCTATATAGCCATAGACGTCACTCATTCAAAAAACCTAACAGTACGTGGTTATTTTCAGTCTATATTTGCCCCCTAGCTACAATACAATAGCCCTGGGTGACCTTATGCACTATGCTTTGGTAAGGGCATCCCTTTTAATGTAACCCTAAAAATGATCAATGTTGACTTCAGATCACTTAATGTGAGGATGCGTCATTGGAGAACGACTGACAAAACATTCCGAGATGACTTGGTGGAAGTTGACGAAGATAATGTAGTTTACAAGCCCGTGTGAGAATATCGAACAAAATGTAGGTGTTCATGTTTAGTCCTTTCGCAATACTGATGGGTTCGCTTACATATTTTAAATACTTACATAACCTTTGACTTCTTTTTATTATTATCATTGTGATATAACAGCAGTGCTATTCTGTAAGCGTATTTATACAACTCGATCCTGAATCCGCAGTGAGATTACAAATTGGCATTCTATAAAATTCAACAATAATCGAGTTCTACGTCAGCGCTACAGTTGCGTGCGTGGCGGCGAGTTGAACTACAGCCAGGTGAGATTTTGACGTTTGTTAGTATGGTATGACGTTTAAAGTGGAATTCTGTAAGGGAATCCAGCGCTCACTTCGACCAACACTACGCACTTCATATTCGAATTAATCTGTCAAAAGTGCTATTCTGTAAGCGTATTTGTACATCGATTTCGACCTCGACCTCGATTTCTACAACAGCGCCGCCGTTGCGCGCGTGGCGGCGAGTTGAACTACAGCAGGTGAGATTTTGACGTTTGTTAGTATGGTATGACGTTTATAGTGGCATTTTGTAGTGGAATTCTGCGCTCACTTCGACCATCACTACGCACTTCTATCTCGAATGTATCTGTCAAATTAAAAGTTAGTGTTTTGTAAGCGAGATCATTGTCGAGACGTGAAATTTTTTTTAAAATGCAAGTTTTGTGGCTTTGTAAGCTTTTAGCAAACCTAAAGTAAGTATTATACGTGTTTTTAAAATTGTTCTATTACCATTTTACCTACGGTTAGGTACAGGGTACAGTGTACCAGAGCCTAATAAAATCCTCTGTGCAAACAACCTTTTTACTCCTTTGGGTGGGTTTGCTATACTATCAAGAAGTTTCAAATCTCTTTGGTCGCGCGCGTGGGAGTGGCAAAATTTTTTGATTCATGACTAGCATCTTAAAGGACAATAAATTTATGTAATGGTATTTTAAACTTCTTGTAGGTTGTTTTAAAATGTACTTATAATTTCAGGAACCAGAGCAGCTTGATGACCTAATATGACGGAAGACGCCTATATATAGCCAGGAGAGTGAATTAAAATTAAATAAAATTTGTAAATTTAAACTAGAATAGAATTAAAATAACAATATAGCCTATTAAAATTACAATATAGCAGATTAAGTTTTTGACATGTTTTATGTACCTACCTACTTAGCTTAGTTTTTTATATGACAGATTATTTTGTTTAACTGATTAATATACCTATTACTCAAAGTAATACTCCTGATTTTTTGTTGTTGCATTGATTTTTAGGGTTTCGTACCTCAAAAGAGAAAAAAGGTACCCTTACAGGATCACTTCCTTGTCCGTCTGTCAAGACCATTTTTCTCAGGAACTCTTGGAGGTATCAAGTTGAAATTAATATCAAATACTCAGGTCTGCAGTCCCTTAAAGCTGTGAAAAAATCAAACTTCTAAGTCAACGCATATGTCAGAAGATATGGCCGATTTTGCCGTATTCTTTAGAATCTTGGTCATCAAAACCTATGGGGTATTCCGGTTGACCTAGATTCTTGAAATTTAGCAATAAGCAAGGTCTTATAGCACAAGTAAAGGAAAAATTCGAAAACCATAAATTTGTCTAAAATCTTTTTTTCTTGTACCAACAAACGTAACTTTGCGTAGGTATGAAATTAACGATTTTCTAATTATTTCTTTAATTAAGTTTGTAGGGAACCCTCAGGGCGCGAGACCTACTCGCGCGCGTCGGGTTTTTTAATTAGATTTCTACTAGGTAATAAATGCAAAACTCAAAATTGTTTGTTACTCAGCTCAGTCGACACTCAGTTACAATAAATTATAATAAATAAATGTATCAGACTATTGGCTAAACACTCTGTTTTTATTCTACTGCATGAGTGTGCAGTGCAGTCCAGTCAGTGGAGGCATCCACGGACTGCACTGCACACTCCTCGATACTGGTTTTCTATTATACTTATTCATAATACCTTACTGTACCTACCTTACTGTTGGTGAATCAAATAAATAAAAAAAAACAAATTATAAGTATGTGATCAATTGCAAAATATTAACTTATAATAAACTTTATTATAAAATTTTAACAAAAACATTATTTTTTACAAAATATTTCAATGTTTATTATACACACGCCATCATAATAAGTTAGGTACACAATCACCACTTTTTATATTTCTTTATCCCAATACTCTATGTACTATGCATCTAAAACGACCTTTTGAAACACCAAATGTATCTTCCACCGGGTCGAGTGTCTCTGATTATGAGATGCTTCTGGAGTGCAGTCTGCAGTATTTTCTTGGACATTTAGTTATTATAGGCGTCATGAGGAACACGCTCGCTGTGCATAGACCGAGGTAAAATGCCAAGAGTCACCTGAAAAATACATTGAACAGTTATAGTTAGGTGTAGTGCACAAAATATGTATTGTTTAACAGTGGTCACATACCTAGGTTATTGCAAGGAACTTTACCTTTATTCGAGTCGAAATTCCTTTGCTTCGACGTTTCATAGGTTTCAATAGAGGACTTATCATCTTTATATAGTGAATTAATCCTTGACATGATAATTTTTGCATTCCATCAGCTTGTCGGACGCATTTGGTAATTAACTAAAGCACGCTCCTTTTCTAATACAGATTTAATTAAAAACAACTGAGCATTAATTACACCAAAATCAAAGAATTAAAAGGAAAACTGATCAAAAAAACAAATGAAATCAAATTGGACTAGGTATGTTTGTTTATATTGTTTTTTTTATTATTTTTAGGAGGCACAAGCTCTATGCTTGACATTACAATGATCACATTATTTACTGTTTAAAGTTAATTTGCACTATCATTTATCTAGACTAATAAATTTTAAACAAAATAAAACATTTATTTTGAAGATCTATGCATTAATTTTTCGAAATTAAGCAGGAAAAGATAAAATCGATTCATCGATAACATAAATTCTGTAATGTGTCAGTCCCTACCGCAACGATTCACAATTCTACACCCACTTCACTTCGCAGTTGGCTTGTTTTGTTTACAGAATTCGGAATCAAGGTCTTTCATGATCGGATGCGAAGTGTAGTGACCAGTGACTTGCAGTGTTGCCATATCTGTAACCCGTAATTCTGTATTGGATAGTCTAAAAATCTGTATAAAATCCACTGAAATCTTCTAAAATCTGTATATTGATTTTTAAAAATCCAATGAATTAGTAGTAGTCTTTTGAAACGAACTTTTTTCGAACGAAGGCTTTTCATAGAAAAAAACGCCACCGGTTAGGATTGCCATAATAAAACGATTTAGTACCTACCCAAACAAATAATAAAAAAAACACCCCAAAACTAAAACGAATCCTTATTTCCAAATGTAAATCACCGTGTAATCCATGTATTCTATTCTTTACTTCTATTTTAACCATATTTAACATAGATTACGTTAAATTACAAAAATCTGTATAAAAGTAGGGCAAAATCTGGTATCTGTATCGGTAGTCGAAAATCTGTATAGATATAGATAAATCTGTATATATGGCAACACTGAATTGCAGATTTTCATCAATAACTGCATTAGACGATCATTCATCCGTCACTCACCGCCTAACCTTGATATAACTGACAGCATAACCTAGCGTGTACGGGGTGCCTACGCCGCCATCTTGACAAACAAAATGACAATGACAGCTGACAGACAGAAGTCAGCCATCTTGTCATTCGTTTTTTTTTAATGGTTTAACGGCCAGTTGGAAACAAGTCACTAAAGGCCATCGTAGTTTTAAACCACGAATACATTACACCGCAGTACGGCCTCCGGCAACTAGGGCCATTTGGTGATCCACACTGCAGCTAACGCCGCACTAAACTGATAGTAGGTGTTGTGTCGATTTAACAAGGGACTATTTGGAACAATTCGGTAGAGTCGTTACACGCTTTTATTTAACAAACCCGCACAATATACACTTTCAATATACATTTTTTTGGAAAACTAAACAAAAATGACAACCGTCTCCGACAAAATCCCGCCAAAAAGCCGCTAGGAAAATCTATGTTTTTTTTGCTTTTAGGCGGGATTTTGTCGGAGACTGTTGTCTTTTTATTTAGTTTTCCGAAAAAATGTATATTGTAGGTTTTGGTGTATATCTGTGATAGTTTTATATGCAACAAGTGCCTATTAAAATGTATATTGTGCGGGATAGTTAAATAAAAGCGTGTAAACGACTCTACCGGATCGTTTCAAAATGTCACTTGATAGACTTCATTAAACCTACTATCGGTTTAATGCGGACATGAACCTGCAGTGTGGATCACCGAATGGCATGCACTAGTTGTGCCCTCGTGGAGGCCGTGCTGCGGTTTTATTGAAAATCGCCTACTAACTCTAGTCGTGCTCTGTTTCTATGGAGGCCGTGCTGTAACCGCCGCTGGTTTAAATAAATATAAGAAATAATACTTTAAATAAGACAGGGCTGTATGGACGAAGCTTCCCTTGCCCGTCCTCAATAAAGGACAAACCAATGACAATATCTATGATTTTTGTTTTGTTTTTTTAAATTGGGAGGCAAGAGCTCTGCATTGCATTACATTCATGCTCATTTATCACATTATTTATTATTTGAAGTTGATTAAACACTATTTTATCTAGACTAAGAAATTTTAATCAAAATGAAACATATATTTTGAAGTTTCACTCCATTATTTTACCAAATTATGCTGAAAAGATAAAATCGATTCATCGATAACCTAAATTCTCTAATGTGTCACTCACTATTCTTCTCTTCACAATTTGATACTCACTTCACTTCGCTAGTGGCTTGTACTTGTTTACAGAATACGAAATCAAGGTCTTTCATGATCGGGTGCGAAGTGTAGTGACTTGGCGATGTGATTATCGAGTTTTAACTGTTACTTTACAGAATTGCACTGCAGGGTGGGACAAAACTTTTCCTTTGGGAAAAAAATTGTACGAAGGCAACATAATTTCATGAAATTTTGTAGTTGTATCCCACCCTGTATCATACGGTACACGCTTCTTTTCGGCGGTTGAATGAACAAAGTGACAGATTGTTAGCACATCGCTTACAGTGTTTTTACAGTCTATGTGTGCGTGAGCGAGATAGTGTGATACATAGAGATGTCCAAAAACTTGAAAGTTTGATTCAGTTGAACGAATCAATGAACTATTAAAGGCCTACCCTCTCAACGAGGGTTTTCTGGCTATAGTCCACCACGCTAGCCCAGTGTTGGTGGACCTCACATGCGCCTAAGAATTTCTTCTTCAGTGTATGCAGGTTTCCTCACGATGTTTTCCTTCACCGTTTGAGAGCAGTCAGTAAATGTGTTTAAGTTTCGAGAAAAAACCATTGGTACATGGCCCAGCCGGAGATCGAACGCCGGACCTTTCGATATGATAGGCCGCGTCTTGTCCCCGACGCCACTGACGCACAAATTACCAAAAAAAATAGAAATTACATGTTGGGAAAAAATTGAGCTCACGAATAGGTAGGTATAGGTATTGCTCCTGTTTAACACAGTCATAGGTATCAAATTGAAATGATATGCGTCAGTAAATATTAGCTCAGTGTAAGGTACGGTCAGCCCAGGAAGTGCTTTGTCACTAATAAATTCAGATCGTGTGAATGTGGGCTCGTATTTATAGGTACTTTAACTTGGAACTTTTTAGAGCCTCAGTGGTATTAGTGGGGAATTCGAGAGGTCCGAGTTAGATCCCCCGGCCGTGCCATGTACCAATGGGTATTTCTCGACACTTAAGTACATCTACTGACTGCTCACAAACGTTGAAGGAAAACATGGTGAGGAAACCCGCACATCTGATATAATCCGACATTATTTTACTTTGCCATCATTTTAGACCAAAAGTTTGTAATCCAAGGTCAACTTCTAGAGAATACCATACTCGCATTATTTTAGCCTTTAGAACTATAATGTGTACCATAAAGTTTAATTAGTTAACTTTTTAATAACTAACTCAAACCCTAAGAAACCAAGTCGTTAGATGATTATTATGATTGGCTCAAAAGTATGTAATGTAGTCAACGTCTGCTAATTACTGTCGCGCTTATGGTGACGAACAACTTATCGGATCGAGTGTACACTTCTATGTGTCTACTTAATAGTTCCTACTAAAAGCGCATGTTTATTTAGGCTGGTGGTAAAAATAAAACGGTAATTGCCTTTTAGGACAGGTATGATAATGTAACCCCAACCAAACAACGTCTCATGTTTGTTTTTGATATGAGCCACCGGTCACGGGAAGTGTGATGAATACAATCAATCCAGACATGTGATATAGAGTTCTAGGGCCTAGAGTTCATCCCATAATCGGACACCACCTAAATGGACCACCACCTTGTTACCTATTTCTGTTGGGTAGTAAAATAAAATTCATCATCATATCAGCCTCTAGACGTCCACTGCTGGACAAAGGCCTCCCCCAGAGATCTCCACGACGACCGGTCCTGCGCTAACCTCATCCAGCTGGGTCCCGCGACCTTCACCAGATCGTCGGTCCACCTTGTGGGAGGCGTGCCTACGCTGCGTCTTCCGATACATGGTCGCCATTCGAGAATCTTTCTGCCCCAACGGCCTTCAGTCACAATATAATTACAGGCACACAATAGGTGTTCTAACATAGTCTTCTGAAAGGCAACATTAGCCTTTATGTTGCGAGTTTTTGGGTGACAGTGGAAACATTACCATCAGGCGGGCTGTCTGACCCTAAAATACTGAAGCGGTTTATGCACGATCTAATATGTCACTACAAACGGTATTGTGAGTCACTTACATGAAAAACTACCTAACATGGAGAACTGACGTTAGTCCATAGTTCTTTTACCCACGTTTGTTTCAATCGGGCACACAGCGAGTGATCACGTCCTTTTGTAGCGATCGGTAGATATTTAACGAATTGGCTCCAGATCAGAATATAAACAACTTAAAATTTTATACTTTAATTCCTTCGTCTTTTTTCTCACATCCTTTTTATATTTCCCTAGCCAGTAAAAGGGTTAATTTAGGTACATTCACAATTACTTTACGAGGAACAGATTACACATGTTTGTGTTTATGACTCATTTTTAAGGTAACGACCCGCATTTTCAACTTCACATTAGGATTCCTAAATGGAAGTATCGTTCCAAGCTTGTCGTTACTGATTTCGTTGCTTCTATTTGCATCATCGGTTTTATCATTGCCTTCGTCAGTCTCCTCAGAAACTTGGTCGGGAGTCTTTCCATTATCATCAAGGCCGCCTAATTCTTCATCATCTATGGCGCTCGCCTTTGAGGACGCCTTTGGGAAATTTTCAGACAGATAGGTAACTAACAATTTAGGTATCTCATTTATTAAATACCCGCTCACCAACGCATGAGAAGCAAACCGTTCCATAAGAAATAAATTCGAGTGCATTATAGAGTGTTCCATTGCCCTAAAATGTATAAAAAATATTCATCAAAATAAAAATTGCTTTCGTCTCTGTAATTTACCAAGCGCGCCATTGTTTCACTAGCATACGTTTATTGATAGTGATAAAGTCTTAATTGCAATAAACTTGAACGTCAACGTACAGTCGCTTAAAGAAAACACAGTTTTCTCTAAATGCTACTAAATTTTGACTTGAATAAAGATAGTGATGCATTTTACCTCCAACCCACACCTACATATCTGTTCATTGTTTTTGATGGTATCAATTTATTGTTTCCATTTTCCTCCATATGTATTTTCATCGTTACAGCAGCGGTAACATCGTGTAACTCTGCGGCGAAATCGTGCACGCCTGTGATATTTCCTTTTTCAAAATCGATTTTGCCTTGGACCTGGAACATTACAATTAAAATGTCAAACGGACACTTTGCGAGAAAGGGAGTGATTTTTTCTAGTTTTAGGTTGTTTCAAAATATGGCGCAGGTTTAAGTTAAACTAAAATTAGAAAGACTTAAAAGTGGCGTAAACAGTCAATTAAAATATTTTTTAGATTTTCGGAAATACCTATCATAGAAAATAAACTGATATTTCCAAAATTTTACGATCATTGCCACGCAAGCCAACATGAATTTTAGGTATTTTATTTAAATTCAAGAATTATTTATTTTTTTCAAATATCAATTTACTATTGTGCTGATTGATACAATCGGTCTAATAGTCTTTGAGTTATCCGGCGGACAGACAGACGAACTAAAAATCTTCACTATAACGATATATAGACGGATTAAAAACTTCGCTTAATACTAGTAGTTCCGTGAGAACAGTAGACCTCGCCAGCCCTTATAAACCAAACCTAAAAGAAACCAACAAAAGTCAACTTTGGAAACAGAAAAAGTACCTACTAAAGTGACAAAAATTAGCACTTTAAAGCTTAATATTTCGCAAACGGATCCCTGAATCGAAAAATGTTTATCACACACCCGCGATATTTTTGAAAGACCCATCCAACGATACCCCACACCATGGATATCACGCGGAAAAAAATAATTTTCCATTTTACGTATGCAGTTCTATGAACATAATTTATTTTTTCAACTTTCTTAAGTCGATCCACTATTACTCAAAAACTAATAGAACCTACTTAGCCGTAATAGTTTTCCTTGTAACTACGTTATATATGCTACTGCCATGAATTTTTTCACATTTCCAGAAGCAACCGTTTAGCTGGCAGGGGGGGGGGACACGTGACTCTAACAAAAATTACCGCTTTAAAGCTTAATATTTCGCCAACGGATCCCTAAATCGAAAAAATGGTATTCACACACCAGCAATATTTTTGAAAGACCTATCCAACGATATCCCACACTATGGGATTCACAAGAAAAAAAAAGTTCACTCCCACTTTGCGAGTATGGTAGGTACTCTAAAAAAAATGTTTTTCAAAATTTTATTCTACTCATTTTGTAGGTTTAATTAATTTATACATATGCCAAATTTTCGTCAAAATCGGTTGAAAAATGCGACCTGTAGAGAATTACAGACAGACAGACAGACAGACAGACAGACAGACAGACGGACAAGAGCATTTTTGGCCAGTCTCGAAACGTAGACGCTTCGCTCGCTCGGTCAATTACGATATTACTTACTTTTCACGGAATCCTAAAATAGTGTTCTGTAAACAAATTGTTGCCTAACGAATTCCCGGCTTATACATACATGCATGGTGTTGAACCTTATGCTCTCTCCAATTGTCATAGTGCCCCAGCTGTAGGGCCCACCTTTGTTGGTAGAATACGCTGTGTCCAATCCGTTCACAGTCATATTTGTTAGTATTAAGCGAGTTTCGTCTCCTATTTCGGGCTAAAACACATCAGACATCTGTTTCAGAAAAACATTTATGATGTTCGTACATCGACCTACTAGCCAATAGACTTCGGGTCCGCGATCATTAGGCGTCCGAACTAAAAGAGAAACAACTCCGCTCATTTAGGTAGTTGAACGATTGATAAATTGATCAAGAGAGAGCGATGAAAAAAATTTGTGCTGTCAGATTTTCAACTAAATAAATAAATATTAAATTATCCTATAAAAATTAAACCTATATAAATTCTCGGAGATGTTATATAAATTCTCGGGGGTATGTAAATGAGAATTCTCGGTATATGAGAATTCCAGGCAAAAACTAGAGTTGATTGTTTACCTTTTCGTCCCAATATGATTGAAGATCTCTTAGTTGAAGCCCGCCTTGGTTTCTCTCAACAGTTATCTCATTCATATTTCTTATCACCTTTACCATGTAGTCGGACGTCTTTTTAAATATTTTTGATTGGTGATGTCTAAAGCCAGAAAGTACAGAAAGGTACACACGAGTAAGGTTCCATGATTCTGATTTGTCAGTTAAATATAATATGCTAAGACCAAGACTCTGAATACTCAAAGGCTTCTATTGAGTAAGGTATAGTCTCTAGTACGGTATATATTAGTGTACAGCCATACATGAAATCTCTGTCTATCTCTCTTTATCTGCACCTTTTGTAGTTACAAAAACCAAGCCTACCAGGTTACTAGCAGAAAGCGCAGAACGACGGCATAATTGCATGTCATACGTATATTCTTGTTTACATTCTCTCGTTTTTACTGTTTTTAACGAAAACAAAGTACCTACCTACCTAATATACTGGTGACTGTACAACGGCAACTTTGATATCGGCTGTGATTCTACTTGACCTACCTACGTAATATACTGGTGACTGTACAACGGCCACTTTGATATCGGCTGTGAGTCTACTTGACCTACCTACCTAATATACTGGTGACTGTACAACGGCCACTTTGATATCGGCTGTGAGTCAACTTGACCTACCTACCTAATATACTGGTGACTGTACAACGGCCACTTTGATATCGGCTGTGAGTCTACTTGACCTACCTACCTAATATACTGGTGACTGTACAACGGCCACTTTGATATCGGCTGTGAGTCTACTTGACCTACCTACCTAATATACTGGTGACTGTACAACGGCCACTTTGATATCGGCTGTGAGTCTACTTGACCTACCTACCTAATATACTGGTGACTGTACAACGGCCACTTTGATATCGGCTGTGAGTCTACTTGACCTACCTACCTAATATACTGGTGACTGTACAACGGCCACTTTGATATCGGCTGTGAGTCTACTTGACCTACCTACCTAATATACTGGTGACTGTACAACGGCCACTTTGATATCGGCTGTGAGTCTACTTGACCTACCTACCTAATATACTGGTGACTGTACAACGGCCACTTTGATATCGGCTGTGAGTCTACTTGTCCTTGTGCAAGACATCTTAAGTGCTACTTATCTTCCTCCTTTGGTTTCATTTAATATACATCGAAAACACATTTGTGAAAAATTGCATTACAATAATGCGTTCCTTGAAAGTATAAATAAACTTACCGAAACTTCATAAGGTCTTTACCAAAAATGGATGTGGTATTCACGCAGCTAAATAGAATTCCTTGTAGTTGCATTGTCACTTCTTCGACTATGGGCTTGGAAAGCAGGCGTTTTAACTGCAGACCTGCAAATTTATCATCATGTCAATTACCGGGGGTGAGTCTTCAGTGCATGGTCGACCTGAATGAGTAAAATCCCCTTATCTATTTCTGCTGCCAAATAGCAATAACCTTAATTTGGACCCTTATAGAGGCATTCCAGTCGAGACAATCCTCTGGGTAGCAAGACAAGACCTTAATTGTGGCCCATGACTTCAGGTTATTGGGCGACAGAGCTACTTACCGTCATGTGGTCTATCTACCGTTTGACTGTTTATTTCGCCAAAAATTCACTATCCCTCGTGCCTAGGCAGTGCAATCTCGGTATACCGAGATCTCGAAATTCCGAGATCCCGCGCTCATTTTGCAAGATTGATATTGCACTAAAAATCGCGCGAGATCTTGCAAGATTTGCGAGATTCCGCAGCGTCGCATTTCATGACCATCTATACATTCGTAGGAGCGCGCCAGAGGCAACTGAGAACTGATGAATAACTAAGCGATCAGAACGGTCGGTGCGCTCAGGATAAGCGGTGAGAGGGTGTGTGTGTGTCCTTGATCAAGAATTAGAGATGACTTTGAAAGATCGTCCGCAACAACGTTTTGCGAGTGCAACATGTTCGTTAATTGAAATTCTTCTTTAAAATAATTAAATTTATTTGAAACAAGCGGATTGAAAGGACAATTTTGCTCACCAATACCTGTCATCTATATGCCGACCAGCGTTAAGGCAGAACGGGCGTTATCTGCAGCTGGATATCTGGCACACAGTAGGTATCCGAAGTCAATTAAGTGAAACGCTAGACGTGTTGTATTGCGATTGCGAGGAATTAGGTACTTTCAAAATAATTAATAAATATTTCGTAATTACTTTAATAATTACATTTATGGAAATAATTGACTCCGACACAGCAAATGGTGTAAAAGTTGAAAGATTACCTTTAATTTCTAAAAATATATTGCTGAACTGCAAGGTCCAATCTTGCAAATACCGAGATCGAAGAATCTGCTGCAAGATTGCACTCCCTACTCGTGCCTAGTAAATCCGCCTAGTAATGGCCAAGCTCTGGGTATACATTTTGGACGAACGCATAGCCAGTCTTTGCGAATTAAATAATCTACGTACCTATGCAATGTCAAGGCTAGCTTTATTATTAAACTACATTTTATTACTCTATGATATCTACTACAACTACATTGTTAAGTCGTCAAAGTCCGAAATCCGATTATAGCACCTACATAGCATATAAATAGAAAAGGATCTCCTTGGAGGCTGCTATATAAGATTGCTAATCTCACTTGGAGGACTTATCTCACAACTCTTTCACGCACTACACTGTTGATAAAAAAACTGTCTAAAAATCTTGTAAATGTGTAATCTAATAAATGTGTGAGTTTGGTTTTAATTTGTTTTGTATACGCGACTTAATTAAAGAAATGCTACTAATAAATAATTTTACAAATATTAATTTGTATTATTTAGTAATAAATAACCGTAATAATTAAAATCCGTTTTCATTGAACAGATTTTTCCATAAATTTTTAGCACTATTAATAATTATTATACCGTATCAATTAATTCGTAATTACAATCTAAATAAAATCAAACTCACAAATCTATTCGATTATAGTGTAAAGCTTTAACTGATAATTTTTTGAGTCAATAGTGTAGAGGATTGATTGTGAAATTCGGTCAGTTGAAGCAATCTCAACGCAGGCTCCCAGGAGATCACCATGTATGTGTCTCACTTTGCTCTTTTGAGAAATATGGAGCTATGACCGGCGGTGCTCCCGAGCCCTGAGTGTATATCTGGAAAAAAATCGAATCAATCAATCGAATCAATCAATTAACTGTTAGTCCGAAAATGCCTCTAGCGCTCTGGCCGTGGTGGGTTTGCTTCCCTCTAGGGATAGACAACTTTGTAAAGTTAGTCGTATCCCTATTAGTTGTAATAAATGAGATGAAAGAAAAAATAGGCACCTAGGATTTCCAATAATCTTTCTATAAATTATATATAACAGAGTCAATAATGGTAAAATAATATACATCTACAAGAGTCGTGTGTTGTCCGCTACTTCATCCGCGGTGACTTTCATACTTATTCTTAGTGGTTGCTATTTAGTATTCGCTATTAAAATATCAGGTTTTTAAACCCATCAATCAATGTCGGTTGATATATCAGTAAGTAAAGTTTTCTTTTATGCGTATATTATGATTTATGTACCTATTCTAGTCTAAGAATTACCTCCACACTGAACTTGCAGTCTGTGATTCTCAAAGTCGTGTATCCCAAGTTGACTGTTTGTCCGATCAGCGTTATTACTGAACTCCCGATCAATACGCACTCTTCAGCTATTATGCTGAAAGTAGGTAGATATCGTTAAATAATAATAATGTATTTGACAAATTCACACACGGCTGTTTAGTCACAAATTAAGCCAAAGTTTATAGATGGGTACTCAACAACTGATAAACATACATAGGTATATACTGAAATACATACAAACACCCAGATGTTCATCACACAAATGTTGGCCCTGGATGGGAATCAAACCCACGGTAGTGACCCTGCCTACCACCTCTGGCGTAGTAGGCCGTAGTAGGCAGGGTCACTACCAACCAACTCAGCCAGCAGGCCAAATGCTGTGAATGTTGTGAAATAAATAAAAAATACTTACATTAAAAGTGTATAATTATGTACTTGGAAACTATTAAATAATAATCTGTGTAAGTACTCACGCCACTTGGCCAACCGTCTCGACTTGCTGGAAACTGAAAGGGGAGGAATTGTACGGATCCTGGACAAGTCCATCGCTGTAAAGCACTGACGAATGATTCCTGAAAAAAAAAGTATTTGTGGAAGAAATTTTCAGTAGGTATTTATGACGGTCCAAGAATACTGAAAAGTAATCAATCGATTAGCAAATACAAACATTGCTAAACTATTGTGTAAACTGGTATGTAACTAGTGTTAAAACAACAAGTTATATAAAGCATATAAAGGTTCCAAGTACCTATTGATTGAGCCTTTACAAATACCTTCATTATCATAATGAATATCTAAAATCAGCCATCTACGTCCACCCTGTAAGTAGGCCTTTCCCAATGCGCTATAAGTAACCTCGACCAACGTCGGTCCACCTGATCGTTGGTCCACACATGCGGCTCCACTCCAGAACTCGTCTCCCCCATTGGATATTAGTTCTACGATGAATGTGAAGTTGCATCTGGCTAATCTTTCGGCCATATCGGTGACTCCAGTTTTCCACGTAACTTGGTGAGCACACGCTCTATCCGGGAGAATATCGCTTTAGGGTAGATAAGTCACCAGTCATAAATTGAAAAGTTCTTACCTGAAGAGTAAGTAGTCAGCCTCTACGAACATTTTGGAGAGTCCACTTTCCAGCCTCAATACGTTTTTATCGAGCTGAAAAGTCACTTCAGGCATCCTTAGGTGTGGTAAATCTCGAAGTGTAAGATTTTGTAGAAGTCTGAAAAGAATTTCACTCTTGTCATTAAAAAACCATTAGGTACCTATATTTAATGTTTGTAGGTACTCACATTTGTTACCTATTTGTTTAATAAAAAAATAGTAAATAAAAAAATACTTTCTCTACACGACTGAGCACAGATCAGCGAACTTTAATATGTATAGAAGTATTAGTTCATACAAATTTATTTTAAACTAGCCGATGCCCCGTGACTTCATCCGCGTATATTTAAAAAAAAATTACCCGTATAATCAAGCCTGTTTCTTAGTTTTAACGTTTGTCTATAGATGACGCTAGGTGTATTTTACACCCCGCTATCATTTGGTTCAGAAACGTCAAAATAGTCGTTATCGCTTGTTCAGTACAAAACAAGAACAAATGCAACAACAACTCTTTCGGACTTGAGGTACATCCACAATTTCACATTTTTAATATTATTAAAGTACCAAATTTTATATTAGACTACGTAATACTAACAGATCTACAATATTGTCGGATAGATAGAATCCCTTGGCTATTTTACGGGAAACTGGTGCTTTCTTTTGGTAAATGTTCATTCTTGGCTTGCCATAGCTGTGCGATAGGACCTGAAACAGAAGTACCTATTCATGGACAAAACAGTCACCGACACAGCCGAAAGGATCAATCATTAAGATTAAGTGGCAGTGTGCAGGCAATCGGGTAGGTAGCAGAACAGGGGCTGGAGTGGAACACCCGTTAGCCAGCAATTTGATAGGAAAGGCAAAAACTGGGTGTGGTGGTAATTTTTGAGGAAGTTATTATGTCCATCAGAAGACTTTCAAGCTACGAGTAAGAATGCTCAATAAAAGTGTAATATTTTGAAAAATTTGATTAAAAACTCAACCCAAATTTTTTATAATGTATGTAAGTATCAAGTATTTATTTACCAATCTTATAGCGCTCTCGATGGATTTTCTCTGTTTCAGCCATTGTCTTTCGAATTCCTTGACGGTCTCTTACAAAAAAAAAGTTGTTTTGACGACAAGAAAATACTTACAAGCGCAGTAAATTTTTCACAATCTAAAATGGACTTTAACAAGTGTTTTTAAAATCAATTTTACATCGTGCGAATTCATTACCACAAGGCTGGTTGTACGTTTTCGCGGATTGGGACACAACGACACACGTGAAAGAGTCGTATTATCCTACTTCCTACTAATATTATAAACGCCAAAGTTTGTAAGGATGTTTGGATGTATGTTTAGATGTTTGTTACTCTTTCAAGCAAAAAGTACGGAACGGATGAAACTTTAGAGTAATAAGATTCAACAAAAAAATACTTGACTTCGTAGGTCGCATCTTAGAATTTTTTTCTTTGGTGTCACGAGGTTTTCCTTTCTCGAAAAGCATGTTGTACTTTTTTTGTTTGTTTTTGTTTGTTGTAGACTTATCTAACCGTATAAAAACTAAAGTTCCGTAAAGGAAAAGGTACTTACCACTCTCGAAATATTGTGCCACTTCTTCTTCAATTTCAGTGGATCTAACTTCTACATTAACTGCAACTATAACAAAAATAAATCCAAGGAGTCTCATATTTCTTTCTAATTTAGGGAAAAGTCAGTTCCCCTGTAATAATAATGTACGCTAATCAAATAAGAAAATTAAAGCCATATGTAATCGAAAGTGAATTAAAATTGACGTGACACAATTTTAATAAAAAAAAACTTACTGCATACCTTGTTGATAAGAAATAATGAAATGCTTGGTTAGACGCTGAGACTGTTAGGAATAGATACATCTACCAAATTATGAAACTTGGAAAAGCAATACACATTTTGCAATTCATTTTACATATTTCAATTATAGTTCACTGTAAGCATGTCGCAAGACTCGCAAGACGATATAATACAGATGCCGATGATGGTAAGTACATTAAATACAATACATAACCAACAACCTAAACTTTTTACTTTTTAGCTTAAAACTATCCAAAATGTATTTCTGTACTTTTTAAATTTTATTTAAGAATGGTATCGTATTGTTTTATATTAGTTTCAGTTGATGAAGTTAATCAGGTAAAAGAAAACATGGCAGGTTCAGTTGAAACAGTAGAGAGACCAAATGATTCAGATCTAGATGACAATGAGGTGCCGGCCAAACCTATATTGAAAGGGTCCAAACAATCAAACGACGACGAAGATTGTTGGTTGGATTTGGGCATCAAGAAGTTTTATGATGTCATGGATACCTTGGACGGTAATAGATTAAAACATTGACTCATTATTACTCAATAATATATTTGAGTATGTCAATCATTGTGGGTTGATACATTCGGGTTTCCTACGTCATACCGAAACTACGAGTAGGTACATAATATTGTCGAAACCTGTCTTATCAATGACATTAAATCGCCTTTTAAATTTAATTAAATCTAATTAACAACATATAGCCCCACTGCTGGGAAAAGGCCTACCTCACGTTAGCTTTCGACTTTACAATCGAAGCTAAAGACTCTGAATCGACTTCCTATGTACATCGATCGAAGTTCATTCCGTGCTTCATAGAAAACACTTAAGGGCTTCTTACACCAGTTGCTGATATTGTTACAGATAGAAAACGGACAGATAACGTAATCTATCGGATAACACTGTCGGATAATATTTTCCGTTTTCACCACTCAAGTCTCTGTTAAAATAACGGGCAGCTAAACTGTCAGCGATTTACCGGGGAGTCGGAACATTCCGTTCATTCAGTTCATTCTTCAGTTCAGTTCATTTGTTGCGTTTCTATTTATGCATTTTTGGGAATCGACGAGTATCATATTTCTAAATTAATATCTTAAATTTTAGTTAAAAAATATATTCATAAATACCCATAAATTATATATTTATGTATAAAATACAGAAAGTACATTATTGAGTCCGTTTTTATGTAATTATTCTTGAGAATGAAATAAAAAAATACCTACGTTTATTGCGTATAACGAAGCGAAGCAGACTTCTATTCATATGGTCTGTGGTTCATCGATTATTGTTTTTGTTTTATTTACATAAAAAATTACAGTGAGGAATAACGAAGCTTTTTTACGGATTTTAGTGGTTCTCTATCTATAAATTACGTGTACAAGTATTTGAAGTGTTTTATAAAAATACTGGGGGCATTCGCAGACAGGATGGCTTATTATGACGGTATTGGTGTCCATAACCGAAGTCAGTCAAGTTTCGGAATTCAACGCATCTGTTTGCCTGGTTGGTGGAGGAAAGTCCTCATATACCCACCCCTTTTCGTGCTGATGGTCTAGTGGTGGATGGTCAGGGGCATGTGGCATTCGCATTTAGACAAAGTGATTGGAAGAATGGAAAAAGACGGTGAGAAAATAAATTTCGCATCATGCGATTGTTTCACTCTCAAAAGTAACAATATGATAATTCAGTAGGACGGCGGGTAGAAACTGTCATAGGTATTTAATTTCAGTTTCTACAGAGCTTCAAACTTGCCAGGAGTACTAGGTTCTGTCGATGGCACCCATGTAATCATGTTTTTTGTATTCACAATTCATTTTGAATGCAAATGTATGACATGTAATTATTAAATTTACCATGTTTTTGTTTTTGTAGATGTGCAATTTTTATTTAAATATCATGGGCGGTAGTCAAGTCTGTTACCCATGATCAACACATGATAGTAAAGTGTGGAGACAACCTGTTGAAAGGCGTCATTGAGATGCTGTATAAAGAGAACCAAAGAAGATCCGAGTCTGGTGCCAGTGAAATATTCTACATGGCATGGGTATCATTGCAATAAAGAAAAATAACAAAACACATTTAAAAACATTTTCATTTATATTAATATATATACTTATTCTATTTCACATTTTCCCTGTGGAACTACTGCTTGGCACAGCATTATAATCATCTTCGTCCTCGGAAAACGATGGCTGTAATGAAATAATAGTGTATATTAATAGTGTATAGAAAATAAATTAAATAAATTAAAAATAAATAAAATAAAATAGTAGGTAATATAATAGGATTAGGTACCTATTAGAGGACTGGGTGTGGTGGTGTTCATTGGGGAAGGGCTATGTCCAACAGTCTATGTTAAAGGGCTGGCATGATGAAGTATTGGAGTGGGAAGATTGTATTAAAGAGAACCAAAGTCTTTGACATAGCTCAAAAAGTAAGTATGTTGAAATGGCTGGTCATATTTGTCAGAGAATCGATAACCGCTGGTAGGTGAGTCCTACTACTGGGCAAGTGTAGTGTGGGACGCCCCCCGGTTTGATAGAGCGACGATCTGCATAAAGCGACTGGCAGCAGTGACTGTAACATGTAAATAAAATATTAGTATGGTACGATCATTTTATCAATTTACCAGTTAATATGGCCGCACTGTTGGTGCACAGGCCCACCATTAGACAAGGGTGTAGGGCTCATAGTCCCCCAAGCAGACCCAGAGTGGGTTGGTGGACCATATGCATGTTTCCTCATTAAGTTTTCCTTCACATCAAAGCCAAATACAGATAGGTACTAACTTTGGCCCTATCTTTAGGGAATCTGGCGAAAAGTGGTCTCAGGTTTTGCTATGCTTCGGACACTTGATATGATTCTAGATGCTGACGCTGTGCCTACACCACTCAGATCTCCGGCTGAAGTCAGAAACGATCCTTCGCATAATAGCGCAATGTTTGGTAACAGTAATCTATTCATTGGAGATATTGCAGCGTTACTGAAACAATGAAGTAACAATGTAACTTTAAAAAATCTCTAGTATGGGCCCTTGATCCTTTGATCAAAGTATATGTGATTGGTACTTACATATTGGTACAGTATTGGTTGTTATTATGCCATCTTCTTTGTAAGAAAGCAGATAAATTAACTGCTTTTTTTGTTAGCCCATATCTATCCCTAAACGCCCCATCACTATATTTTGTAAAATTATCTTCTCTATCCCTGACTGCGGGACGTGTCCGTGGGCGCGATAAACGGTCATGAAATTCTTCGAATTTGTCTTCTAAATAGTCAAATAAGTCAATTTTTAAACGAAACAGTGATAAATCCATAAATAAAATAAAATTAACACAAAACTGAAGTATTACCGCGTTAAATTCGAAAAAAAAACAATCCATATCCGACAGATAAAGAAATAACAGCCCCTTGATCTGGCTGTAAGTTTATAAGGCGGTTTACCGGACAGATAAGGCAATCAGATACCTGTGAAAAAGAAAATACACGGATATCTGGTAGATAACCTTCATATAGGGTATCTGGGACTTTATCAGCAACTGGTGTAAGAAGCCCTTAGTGTCACTAGATTCAGAACTCTTTCTCAAGGTTAGTCCAGCCTGTATGGTATTTTATACGTAAATTAAATGTTACGTATTTACCAGGTTTATTATCCAGGTAATTTGCGTTTTTGGCACTATATGCGTCTGAATGTTTCATTAAAAGGAAGGGCTAGTTAATTATTAACACGATTTATATGTTAATTTACAGCTAACTACGAGAAAGTGAGACACGATTATCAAAAGGCTGTTGGAACAGATCAGTTCGATAAAGAAATGCTTAAGGTCAGTGTCGTCTTCGAGCACCTTTTTCCTCCGCTTCAGACACCTTTTTAATTTCGTCGAACGACGGGGCAGACTGTAAACGATGAAATGGATGAAATAATTCAAACAATTGACAGAAATAAAAAGATGGTAATGAACAACAGGTAATGACTAAGATCATCCATAAAGGAATTAAGAAACCGTGGATGCAAGGTCTAAGACAACTTCACGAAAAGTGTCGTAAGATTTTTCACCTTACCTTCTAGCGGAGGTTACTTTACGATCTGACATCGGTTCTACGGTCGGTTGTCACTTCTGCTAATTTTGGTGCCATTTCGTATACCGTTAATGTTGCTGAAATTCGTGTTATTTATCAGGCTATTCTCGAAGACCAAGGGCGAGCCCAACGCGCCCTGCACAACGCGGGCGGCGACCCCCGGTTGATACCCGCGGGACTAAATCTCGGGGGCTACTGCATGATGCGAATGCGTGACTCCGTAATGTTAGTATTATAATATAGTATAGTACCGCACGCTCCGCGACTTCGCCCGCCTTAAAAATATCGTTTATCTATGTTTTTCGAGGATATAAGCTTTCACTGTACTAAGTTTCATCAAAATCTGTTCAACCGCGTGATTGAGCAACAAATATCCAAACTTTCGTAGGTATTTATAAAGTAATGGTTTAAGAGTTTAGAGTCATTTTACCTATAAATAACCATCGAGAAGGTAGGGTGTGGTGAGGTATGCCCAAACAGTAGGGACATAATTATTAATACCTAGGCTGTTATTTATCTCTTTCGCCAGGTTCTTACACCGCATGAAGCTGCGCAACAGCACGCGTTTCCGCATCAACTACCTGCACAACGATCTGATGAACATGCTTCTCACCGCGAGGATCTCGCTCAACGACCTGCATCTCGTCGGCGAGTACGAGCGCGCCATCACCTACCAGGACCCCACCTACCTCTTGTACAAGCCCACGTATGGACAAGTCGAGTGAGTATAATAAAGTACAAATTCGCTACAATTTTCTTCTCTTGCTAGATCAGCCAGACCTATGGGGGTACCATATTCATTCATTACATTACAATGGAATTCAAAGACACGACCATTCGCATTTGAGTCTAGTGACGGAAAAGGAACAGTCTAGGTATAACGTCTCGTCATACCTATCATCCTTGAAATAAATAGGTACCTACGGCCGCTCGGCAGACTAACGCGCGATAGGGCTGCCTACTGAGCGTCCCGCGCCGACCGTACGTAACCGCGGAGCACTTGCGACAGATAATGGCCCTGGCCGCGGTGTTCTGGGAACGCGTACCTACGCGCCTCGACGTTTTACTGTTCCTTTTGCGTCTACTGTGCCAAAACCAATAGAGGCATCCGGCCCTGGGTTTTTAAATCACAATAAGTCCTACAATTTGTGATCGGATCGGATATAAAAATGCTTTATGGGTGTTTTCTCGTCAAGATCGAATTTTTTCAACACTCAATTTCGAAAATCAGACCACTAGTTTTTTTACACTTAATGCTATCAGCCTATCAACATGCTAGACCTTCTACAACAATGATGAAAATGCTTTTGTCTGCGTAGGATTCTTCTAAAGGATGCGGAATACAAGATGGAGGGACGTTATCGCCTGATAAAGGATCGGCTGGTCATCGAGCTCGTCCTCTCAGATATCACGGTGCAAGATATGATACTGAAAGTAAGTAATAGTAAACTTATAGCAAAATATTTACCCGCCCACTCGAGGTTCCCCGCAGTCGGGTAATGCAGGAAGCATTACCCACGGCTCCAAAATAAGTCATAGGCAAAGACTCATTAAAAAGTTCATTTCAATTATTTCCTTTGAGTCGTGTTGGTGTTGAGTCTTTTTATTGTTCCATGACCTTTACATACCCGACCCTGAAGTGTCATTATCAGCCCGTTATCGTCCACTATTGGACACTTTATTATACGTAAACGTAATATGTTCCAAATTAACAAGTTTTCTTTTAGTGTCCATCGTGCAAAAAACATAGCAACGGCACCGGCAATAGTTTGAGAATGTCTATAGACAAGGATATACAAGGTAATTAAGCAGTGCACCTAACTATAATTTAGTACCTACATATTTAATTAATTTGTTGCCATTCATACGGCAAATAATTCATTATAGAGATTGTGTTTCCATTCATTCTGCATTGTTTCGCTAGGGCATTTTACCGATCTTGTGTATTTTAATCCAACTGATTGATAGCCGTTACGTTTTACATAGCAAATAATACACAGTAACGTGAAAACGTGATTATGTTCATACTGATCTGTTGAATTTAGATGAATTAGTACACCGACTAAAGTTAGATCTGGACAGATGGCTGAAGGATTACTTCAATGACTACTTGACGTTGTTCGAATTGGTCGGCGCTTCCAGCAAGGCTAATTTCCTGTAAGTTGCTGTTTACGTTCGTTGCCCCGTTCGAACAACTATTCTTTATGAAGGAAGTTTTGATATCGTGCGAAAAATTGCGTTTTTGATGAAAATCGTTCGTATAATACTTATAGAGTCGAAAAAAGTCGATAGTAAAAATATTATGTGTGTGAATGTAATAGAAACGTTATTTAGTAGGTATAGAATGTATGTATCCGACCTGCGGCTTTACCCGCAGCTATTCAAGGTTTACAGATTTTCCGGTGGAAAAATGATGGAAAAAAAGGCCTATTTCCGAACGTTTATTAAATTATACCACATAACTATTTAACTGTAAAATGTTTTTCAAATCGGTCAGTCAGTAGATAGTTACAGAATTTCTTTTAACAAACTCTACCTCTTTAGTACCTATATTATAGATAGATCTAGTTTTAGGTATACAAGAAGTATTTACTTAGTTACAAACCCGTAACTACGATGGTTGCAATTCATAATCATTCTTTCTGTTCTTCAGGAAATACGATAAGCGGAAAGCTTTGGTCCTCAACGATTACGTAGACCGATCTATAAACCTGTTTAAGTATAAATTGCATCAGATGCGAGCGGTCGCATTGAAAGTACCGAATTTTACCCTTCATACTTCTAACGGCATGGTAAGCCTAGTTTCATTTTTCACTTAGCCCTGCAATAAAATGTATGACAAATGCAATGCAGTGTAAACAACCTACGAAAGGCTTTTTCCAAGCGGGCGAAATCGAGTTCAGCAATTATTGACAAAGATAAAAAAAAGTGTATTTTGTAGTGGTGTTTTACTATGAAAAAGAAAAAAAAATGTATTTTGTAGTGGTGTTATAAACGAAAAAATGAAATGAATGAGACCATATTTTGGGACCCGGTATTTTAATTTCATAATTAGTGTTTAGCATTAGAAAGGTAGAGCAGAACTCCCGTGTGCCAACGAACAACTTTTAATGTATTTTAAGACCATAAAATTTTTGGTCAAAAAATTTAAAATTTGTTGCTCTGACATTATGATTGATTTCATTTCAATTAGCGACGTGTTGCGTGTATCGAGTGCTCCGTTGGTTTTCAGATAATCAAGCTGAGGAAGGGAGTGCTGCGAGGGTTGGACAGCATGCACCGACGGTCCATGGGCACCGGCATGAAGAGCACTAGATTACGCACCGTGAACGCCATCATTGGTTTCAGTAACTTAAAGGTAGGTTGAGTAGGTGGAGCGTCAGTGGCGTCGTGGATAAGACGCGGCCTATCATATCGAAAGTTTCGAAGTTCGATCCCCGGCTGGGCCATGTACCAATGGGTTTTTTCTCGAAACTTAAATACATTTACTGACTGCTCTCAAACGTTGAAGGAAAACATCGTGAGGAAACCTGCAGAGTTACGCCGAAGAAGAAATTCTTAGGGGCATGTGAAGTCCACCAACCCTCACTGGGCAAGCGTGCTGGAAATAGCCCGAACGCCCTCGTAGAGCCTGAGCCCCACCAGGGGGGAATGATAATAGGCTGTTGATTTGATTTTTGAAATTCTCGACTAGACATCGACAAACCTCAAGAACCCACAAATGTTCACAATACAATCTGCACCGCAAATTTCCTTTCAGAACAGACCGCGTGGTTAGCTGAATGAAACTTTTTTGTTGCGGTGACGTTGATATTTTTAAAAAAGCGTTAATAGCTTCATTATAATATTGCCGAACATGCTAAATAATGGTAACGGCCGTTACGAATATAAAATGTGTATAAATGTTGCCCCTGCAAGAAAAAAAATTGCAATATTTAGCGCATACACTTAGTTTCAAACCTAATTTGAACTTAAAATCTGGTTTGTTCCCAACTCGACTCCCATGTATTTGAGATACATTTCGTTATTCACTGGGTTATTTTCATACTTCGATGAGCATTCTTCATACCACCACCTTTGTTGCAGTCCTGAATTGTTCTGCCGACCTTGCGTTAAAAGATCGTTGTTCATAGTTGGAGTATAAGTACGAGGCTCAGTTGATGCGCGACACGCCTCCCCTCAACGGCATGTTCATACTGGCCGCGGACGAGCTGACGGCGCTCATGGGGCTGGTGCTGGTCAAGGAACCGGAGGCCTTTGATCTCACCATCGAGTTCTCGCAGCAGATTAAGCGAGTACCTTTCCTTCTTTAGGGTTCTGTCCCTCGTAATGAAAAATGGGACCCTCTAGGAGCACACCTCATCATATCCAAAGGGTACCTGATTTAAAGTCTACAGCCTGAAGAAAAACTGCTTATATTCATGGTGTAGGTAATAAGAATGAATAAAATTATAACTGAAGTTTACTGGATGACTTCGCTCCACTTTGCTCGCTGTGATCGTTTTGCTCGCTACGTTCAGTTTTCTCACATCGCTCACTCTGCTCACTACACTCACAATGCTCAGTTTGC
This sequence comes from Metalampra italica, assembly GCA_949699065.1. NCBI lineage: Eukaryota > Metazoa > Arthropoda > Insecta > Lepidoptera > Oecophoridae > Metalampra > Metalampra italica. The sequence continues at coordinate 7,890,831 of OX452983.1, forward strand.
TCACTACGCTGAGTCACTTCCCTCCACAGCTCACTTCGTATTGTATTGTTTTCTTTGCAGACCTGAATCGTTAACTGTAGAAGGTTCCATTAATAGAAGAATAGCAAATTTCAAGCACCTGCTCGAAAATCAGATCATATCGATCATGTCCAATACTTTGATTCACCACATAAGGATGCTCAGTTATTTGAGCAAATGCGGGAGCAATAGTGAGTAGCACAAATTAAATTATTACGACTGCCCTATAATAAATAGTCCATTGCTGTACTAGATTTATTCCAAAAACTTTTGGAGTTGACGCCCTCGTGCTTTGACAGGCGAGTTGATAATGAACAGACGATTCTGCTAAACATCACCAGGATTTGAGTAAACCATCTACTTTGTATCGATTTGTGGGTAACAATTCCCAACCTCATTTTGATTTAGTGTGTATTCTGTGTAGTAATGTATGTATTTGAACCCCCGCTTCCTAACTGCCCACCTGATGCATACAACAAAATATATGCACTTACAAACTTAAGAAGAATTAAATAAAATAGGTAATCAAATTACTCGATTTTTTATATACCTATTACCTATACTTTATTACTTATTAACCTATTTAAATAATAACAGATGGACCACCACTACCTGGCCACGTGGACTCTGGTGAACTGTTCTCGGAGGAGAGCTATCCCACTCACAGACCAACTACTGGAAGACCAACAAAACTACCTCCAGATTCCGATAAAAATCGAGATAAAAGACCAAGCCCTAATAAATCAGATTTTTCATCACAAGATGCAGGTAACGATAGTCGTAACGAAGGGATGGACAGTGGTCACGATGGTAAATATAGTGATAATGGCGGTAATAATGGCATGGATAGCGCTAAAGATAATAACGCCCAAATAATTAAAAATAATTAAGTATAACGACAAAAGGGTAGGTACGCTGTTAACAGAATAGAAAGCGCAGAGCTAGTAGGTATTACCACCAGATTATTGATAATCAACCAGCAAAAACAATGCACCTCACACATAAGGAGAATTTTTCTTTGGATGAAGTCACGCCGAAATAAAAATGCTATATTAACATTTTGGATAATTTTATTTTGGTTTAACCTCCTCTTACTCCTATTCTAAAACAATTTATCAATTCTGATATTAAGGTATTTAAACGTTGAGACGTTGAGTTGTTCAAAATCTGCGATCATCAACAAAATTTATAGACTTATAAATAGGTACTTATAGAAATCGTCTATTTTTGTTAGGTATAAGTACCTACTTCAGTTGGTTGTGGATCTAGTGGGTTTTTAAACATTTTTAACTACACGGAAACCCTGCTACTGCTGCAATTAATGGCCACGGGTTATGGCTATAGCCTTAACTTTATTTTCCTAAAATATATATTTTGCTGGTTTTAATGTAAAAATTGTGATAGTGTTCTAAAAGTGCGTGTAGAAGTGTATATATTAAAATGGAAGCGTGTAACATCTCTCAGACTCTGTAAGTTCCGCCGCCGATTTAGGAAATAAGACTTCAATTTCTAAATAAAATATGGCTTAAAGGTCTCGTAACCAAGCCAAAACAAAAAAAACTGTTTGTCACTGTCAGTGTCAGTCTCGTCCGCTTTCGATTCCGTCGTCGTGTCCTGGTAAACAGCGAACAATATGTTTCGTTTTCTATTATTATAATAAATTATTGTGTTAAAATAAATATTCGTGGCTAAACATACAGAGCAGGGAATGTGTATGACACAATGTCTGAGGCGGAAAGTGTGGATATCGAACAGGAGCTGGAGGAACTCCTGACGAAAGTTGAACCCAACCTTCAGGATGTTATCAAAAGGGTAAATATTTAATTATTTAAGCCGATCTCATAAAATAGCCCAAATATTTTAATGTCACGTATTATCTAGTATTCCAAGTCATTTAGTATGTTTATAAAAATCTAAACTATAAATATCCATTTGTATTTCTTATTGGTTTCTGTTTATAGAGTTTCACTAATGTGGCATTGCAACAGACGAAAAATGGAGAACAAATTAAACCAGACACACTGGAAGATACTTCTTATTTTGCCAAAAACACACAGGTGTAAGTATTTTTTTTATATTGCTATATGTATAAAAAAATTATTAGTTTTATATAAGTAGGTATGAATCTAGTTATTCACAACAATAACCACAGAAAAACTGTTTATAGAAAAAAGCTGTCCCAAAAAGAAAAAAAGACGGGCCCTAACTTCAGTTTAATACAGTTAAATACACAGCATTCAGTTTTATACATTAAAACTTACATTTTAGTGAAGATTTTGAGGAGTAATACACTGTTAAAATTTTAGAAACCTGTCAAGACTGGAGCTGGTTAAATCGCCAACGTTCCACATGCAGACCGTGTCTCTGGACCTCAAGTCCATGGGCCTCACTCTACGGTGTTCCCTCGGCGAAGTCAATGTGAAGGGCTTGTACAGTGCATTTAATGAAAACCTCTACAACCTTATACCAGTCATGTCTGAGGGCCATGTTGTGTGAGTAGATATCTTTACAAAATTTTAATATCATAATATCCATTTTGTATAATACTTATATTGGTATCCATTGTAGTATTATTTTAGTATTTAATTAAATCAATAACTGTTATATATTTGCTGATAACAACAACAGGCTATTTTTATATAATTCTGTATTATATGAGTGCACCAGACTTGACAAACTTTTCATCTGCAAAACTAAGCTGATTGAGACCTTTTTCAGTGTAACAACTAGCTTTATGCATAATATGCTATGTCATTAACTGTATTTTACAGACCTATTAGTATGGTCAAAGTTATATAATGCTGTTTAATACATTCTCAAACTTCTTTTTAAGTATCAATATTTCTTAATTTATTCATAGGTCTGTACGTTATGTCATAGGATTAATGGAAAGAGGTAGGTTTGAATATAGAGTCCATATTCTAATTATTAAACAATAATGTTAATATGCTCTGTGCAATTAATTAATTCTGTATGAAATATCCTTTCTGTGTACCCCGTCAGGAACATACCACTCACAATCTTAAATTAACAATTTGCGTCAACTTAATGGGTGCCACAAGTTGGGACATCGTAACTCCGACAGCTACCTTGAAGGTAGGAATGTGGCCACAGAAGGCTCTCAATGAGAATGAGTGGAAAAATCGTGGGGAGGTCTGTCTAATAGTGGGAGTGGGACGGCATATACAAATAGAATAAAATTCATTACTTAAATGACTTATTATCTGTATTCCAATTGGAATATAAATCCCTTTGCTCTGTGTTGTGTGTTTGATCAATTTTCTTGTCTTACAGACCTACTCTGTTAATATGTCATTTAGGAAATTTTGAATGACAAGTGCACATTGCTTCTAGAATATCGTTGTCAAACATGACTGCCGATGTGAGCGTTGGTCTGACGCTGGAGGATGATGCCTTCTCCTTCATCAATCCTGGGATAGAGTTCAATCATGATGAGGTGCTTGTCAAGGTAAGCTAATAATTCTATATATTTTTTGATAGTTGAGTATGTATGACGTTTATGCCTGCCCAGTAGAACATAAACCTTCCTAAACTATTTTGAGAGAAACCTTGTACCGAGAGGGTGAGAGGGTACCTGACTCTATAGTAAAATGGAGCAGATAAATAATGATTTCAGTATAACAAGTCCATGACATTTTAAGTTAACATTTCTTTCAGTTGCACTTGCGAAAATAAGTAATAAGTATCTCATCGGTTGTTTCAGTTATCCTGGCCGTCTCCTCAAAGGAGTGGAGGATATGACTTCACCACAACTGAGCAGCTAGCTAAACATATAGGTATGTCAACTATATTACCGTACAGTACAGTATAAACCATAGAGTTAGTATACATTACAGAAGCATAAACACAAAACACGAGTATATATCAGATACATAAAAAAAATTAAGACTGGAAACCCCTTGAAATTTAGGCAGATGTTCTATCAGCTGAGCTAAGCGAGTCGTTGGTTATGTATGTGAATACCTGCTATCATGACTTCAATGGCGATCAAAGTAAATGAAGACCTATCCCACGCAACATAATTACGAAAGAAGAAGTGTTATGAAATATCCTCGATAATGAACTTTAAACAATAGTTCAGGAAAATCCTTCCGCCTCTGTCGTGCTTAGTATCCATATATAGATTGGCGGCTATATATTATGGATACTTAGCACCTTTCCTTAGTATCCTTAAATAGCCGCCACGACAGAGGCGAAAGGATTTTCCTGAACTATTGTTTAAAATTCAGTAACAAGGATATTTCATTACACTTCTTTCGTCATTATGTTGCATACGATGCGTCTTCTTTTACTTTGATCGCCAACGAACTTAAGAAGAAGCACACTAGTTTGTGCTATTGTAGTTTCTCAGTTAGACATGCGGTGTCCTTATCTTAATAACCGTCACAAAACTACAATTATTACAGATAAAAGTGCAACTACCTCGTAAGTGCTATCGACGTGTAGGTTCTATTCTGAAGGTCGTTACCAAAAACTACAAGAAAAAAAAAATGGCTGCCAACAAACTTAATTTAACATTCTTATTTAACCGACTGTGCGACAGCAATGCCAGGGTTATTATTTTATTATCTTCTCACTATTTTCTAATTATCTGATTTAATATATCAGCGACTAATTTGTCGCACTTTTAGCACCACTATACCTTGTGGTACCTCCACCTGCGATTAAACATTAAATACACGTCTATTTTTTCTACCACCGCTTCCTAGGTGTTAGAGTTAGAGGGAGCGCCAAGAAGATGAAGAATACACTTGTTTCGAAAAACTTTCCCTTACATACTTGGCCGTGTCTTCCCCACTGAGTACACGCTCTGTTTTTTTTATGAATGGTTGTATAGTAAAATAAAAACGCAATAATTTTTGTTAAGTACCCAAAATGCCTCAAAACGTGACATTGACGCTGTGTAATAAATTTCCGAGAGCGTCAGTGGGGTCGGGGATAAGTCTCAGCCTGTAATATCGAAAGGTCCGAAGTTCGATCCACGGCTGGGCCATGTACCAATGGGTTTTTCTCGAAACTTAAGTACATTTACTGACTGCTCTCAAACGGTGAAGGAAAACATCGTGAGGAAACCTGCATACGCCGAAGAAGAAATTCTTAGGCGTATGTGAAGTCCACCAATCCGCACTGGGCTAGCGTGGTGGACTATAGCCCGAACGCCCTCGTTGAGAGGGTAGGCCTGAGCCCCAGCAGTGGGGACATGTTAATAGGCTGTTGATGATGAATCAATTTCCGTGTTGTTCCAGACGACCTTCCTCTAACGGCTGCTATATCATTGCCTCTATACGCGCTACTGCGACAGAAACTTTTGCGACATCTGGCGCAGGTGTTGCGCCAAGCCACCAGCGTCTCCGAGCTCATGTGCTCCAGCCCTAGTCTTTTTGAAGCTTACAGGTACACTTCCTCCCGGAGTCGAATAGACACTATATATAATTTATTTTATTTATTTACTTTTTGGAAGATTACAAATTTTATCGCCTTTCTAACTAGGAAAAGAAACACTGGAAGAATACTGGTATAGATGTTATTTTATTTCAGTGTTGCTAATTTTCCTGGGGTATATAGTTAACTTGTTTTGTGTATGTATATTTATGTATGTTAATACTTGTCTTGTCATTTCGGCCCTCAATGTGTTTGACGCGCGAACCCAACTAATGACAATTTTCTATCAGCTGATTGGGCACATTATGCCGAAAAGGAAAATATACCTAGCAATTGGTAATAACAGAACTTGTATGTATCGAATTACGTTGGGGAGTCGCTATCGGCAATGACTGACTATCGGAATGGGGTGTTGCATTAACTGTCTAATTGCGGAAACTCCCGCACAAGCTGTAATTATACCAATAAGGGGTACTTAACGCTTCTCCAGGAAGTTCTTTTTAAGCAAAAATGCTTTTTTTTATAAAATAAATGTATGGAGAAAAGTGACAGAATCGGGAGTGCATAACATCAGACAAACATAATATGCATAGACTCTGTCAGTATCACCTCAAAAATAGTTTACAATAGGTAATAATAAACTAATAATAAATTTTTTTGTCTGTAATTTTTAAATGTGCAATAAAGTGTATTGAATTGAATAAACCCAAATACAAACAACAATCACCACTAGACAAATACTTTATCTAATTTGCAACTTGTTGAATTGAATAATTTTTATTTTCTATTCTATCAGACTATCCTGTCTGCGTCTTCTCATATTTTCATTCTGAGATAAGTGGTGCAGGCAACACGCAAATTAAACATAAAGTAGTTACCACGCAAAATAAGCAGCTGCATTACACACTTTCCCTTCCGACAAGGACGTTCAGCGCCGATGTATTGTAGGTCATTGATACTGCCTGACCGGTCACGTTGCTCAACCGTAGATATTAGCAAGAGAATTTTTTTGTCAAAAAACTGTAAGACTGATTAAATTAACGCACCAAGTTAATCGTCACAGATTTACGATTTATTATTTTCAGTTGATATTGGTGCTGTGCCCGAAATAGTTATGGGATTGAAAGAGAGGCGTTTCTAGATAAGTTACTACGTGATTAGTACTATTATCTATTCTGTCATTGTATACCGAACTGTATAAAATAATTATTTATTACCGAATTATTATTATGAATTTATTGTACACGAAACTTAAGAGAGTAGTAGGTTTTTTTTTAGCCAAACCTAAACCAGGTGCACTAAGTCTACCGTGGCGTGCGTAGCACTTAATCAGGTGAATTAAGTCGACCGAGCCGACTGGATAAAGATTTTAGAGATTCTATGTCCATATTTCATGTTTCAGTTTACCAATCGATACTACAACGCAAAGTTTTAAAAGACATGGTCAAGGTTGAATGGATTCATTAATTGATCCAACAGAATTCTTTTTGAGAAGTTGATTCTTACAGAATGTGTTATTCCAGCGACATGGTGGACTGCTTGGCGCGGAACGGGAACAAGGTGATCGACATGATACTGATCAACATGAGGCGGACCCTGCTGCAGACCTGCAGGGAGGTGTTGGAGCTGCCTCCGCTACACGCCACATTCATGCACAAGGTTCAATACTTTCTTTGACTGCTAAAGGTCTCTACTTATACGACACGATCCAGGCCCGATCGGTAATGTCCCTACCAATCGGAATGTCAGTAGGCAAGTTGGCTGGTAGGTCCGGTTAGTTGGCGGTTGGGTCGCCCCGACTCCCAACTTCATAGATCCGCCCTACAGATTGCCCGCGTGAATGAGCGCGGCCCTACCGATCGGGCAGATTTCACGCGCCAATCTATCGCGCCGATCTATGAAGTTGAGAGTCGGGGCGACCCAACCGCCAACTAACCGGACCTACCAGCCAACTTGCCTACTGACGTGCCAATTGGTAGGCACCATACCGATCAGGGCCTGGATCGTGTCGTAAGTAGAGGCCTTAAGACCCACTAGGCTTTCCATTAGATACCTACACTAGCTCCTTTAGGAGCACAGCAGGTCTAATAAAAACAGGGAAGCTGTGAGTCTTGCTTTTGGACCTTAGGGTCAATTCACACCGCGACACGACGCGACGTGCATTTTTAAAGATAACAATACAAATATAAAAGCTTATCTACTACACTAAAAGGTTTACAGTACTGCGTAGCGCGGCGTAACTCGACGTGCTAGACGCCACTTTCGCGCTCTCCCTGAACTGTCGACCTTATTTATTTATTTATTTAAACTTTATTGCACTAATTTGTACAAAAGGCGAACTTAATGCCAATGGCATTCTCTACCAGCTGACCTTTGGGCCATGCAGATAAATTAGTGGTAGGCGCAAAAAGATAATTTTGTTTACCTATTTAGACAATATGATAATATAAAACAGTAATTATATGATAGGTAACTACATACACTACAAATAGATAAATAGGTACAAATTATTAAAAAAAAACTTTTATTACATAAATAATATACATAAATATATTAAATACATAGATACTATTAATAAACATTATAAATAAATCAGACTACAAATACAATAACAATTTGCAACCATTAAACCAATGTGAAAGATGACTACATTTATTTATTGATATTGTGTAGTGGATTTCTATTGTTATCTTTAAAAATTCACGTTGCGGTGTGACTTTTATATTATTCTCATACCGCAATGTATCGCATCTTTTCTCGCTCTAACGCGCGCAATTTGAAGGGATAGGTAAGCCTAGATTGTATGACGTAGAATAGGTTTTGCTGTAACTTGCTGGCGACTGAATCATACATCTAGATAGGGTTTCCTTTCCAGATAGGCTCGACATCGTTCATCGGCAAGTTCGAGACGGACACGGGCTGGGTGAAGAACCTGGCGACCGTCAACCGCATCAACGACGTGACCGTCAGCAGGCCCAGCCCCAACAAGACCAGCTTTCGCGTCACGCTCAGGATAAAGGACTTACAGGTAAGAAACATAATACCTACTGTACGCCTACCATGAGTTGACAACGTCCACACTCGTTAGCGATTCGCTAGCGTGTACGTAGAAAACTATCTGTGCCTCTCTGTCTTTTGTAGTTAGTCGAAAAGAAATAGCACTATTAAGTGTTTACGTAGTCGCTAGCGCGTTTTACAACCATGAGTGTCAACTCATGGTATTGTTTTGTTTAAGTAACTAACAGAATAGGAATAAGACGAAAAATTTTTAACATCACAAAATGATGTGTCATAAATTAATAGAAAAGTCTATTAATCGTTTTCCTGAACATTTTATTTATTTAATTATTCAAATTCATGAATTTCCTTTAATTTATGATACAATGTTACTAGAATTGATTCTGATGATTGACCCTTTCGATCGGTATTATAAAAATACATTACGCGTTTTTTACACATTTGTCCAGTTCGATTCACTCAGACAGGTGGTTTCTTAAAAATCTTGAATGCAGTTTGCTTAAATTTGAAAATAAGGGAACGCTTCCTTTGAATAAAATTTGTTATTTTCAATATTTAGGGTACTTTTCCTCCAGGTGGCGTCTGAACTTTCCACCCTGTGTAATAGTGATGTGATGTTCCAGATGGGGTACGAAGAGTACCGCATCAAATCGCTGGGCTCGGCGTGCTCGGGCCGGCTGGCGGCGTCGTTCGGCGCCAACGCGCTGCACATGGCGCTCACGGTAGGGCTCGCGCGCTGGGAGCCCTACGCACAGCTCGACGACCTGCGGCTGCAGCACTGCGAGTCGGTACCAAACACTACTAGCACTGCATAGTCAAAAATAAACATACTTCCCCGGCCGCGTGATAATCTCGAAATATATTTATTGTTGGCCAGCGTCGGTGGCGTCGTAAGGAAGACTGTCCCTTCAAGAGGCCCTAGTTCGATCCCCGGCCGTGTTAAACCAATGAGTTTTCCTCGAAACTTAAGTAACCTACATTTAATGACTGCTCTCAAACGGTGAAGGAAAACATCGTGAGAAAACCTGCATACGCTGAAAAAGGAATTCTTAGGCGCATCTGAAGTTTACCAACCCGCACTGAGTTAGCATGGTGGACTATAGCCCGTACAGGGTTAAGAGGGTAGATCCGTACCCTAATAGTGGGGACATATTAATAGGCTGTTGATAGTTGATGATTTAGATCATTAAGGGCTTCTTTCACCACTTCCTGATATTGTTACAGATAATAATCTTAGTGATAAACTAATCTATCAGATAAATCTGTGTGATAGACTATATAAAATATATAAGATATAGGCAATCAGATACCTGTGAAACCAAAAAAATAGGCTATCTGTCAAATAACCTGCAGATAGGGTATCTGGGACTTTAACAGCAAGCGGTGTAAGAGGCCCTAAGCCTCGTTAAATTCATAAAGCGTTCCGTGACTATAGATTTTTAAAACAATTCTATGGCCAACAGATCGATGGACCTGCACATAACGGGGCTGGGCCCGCTCAGCGGTCTGACGCCGCTGGTGGGCGCGTGGGCGCGCGGCGCGAGCACGGCGCACGCGGCGCCCGCGCTCGCCGCGCAGCTGCAGCACGAGCTGCACACCGCCCTCGCGGAGCTGCCGCTGTGGGAGCTGCTGCACGGGAAGCAGTAACGTCGGCGCGACCGGGGTCTGGGAGCGCAGGGTGCTAGCATGAGCGTTCGGTCCCAGCGTGAGCGTCAGCGCGTGGTGCCTGCGTGAGCGTGCGCGCGGGCTGCCATAGTATGCGTGCGGTCCCAGCGCAAGCGTGTGGACCCAGCGTGAGCGTGCGGTCCCAGCGTGTGCATAATCGCGTGGTGCCAGCGTGAGCGTCGTGAGCGTGCGGTCCCAGCGTGGGCGTGCGCACGTGGTGCCAACCGAATGTGGTCAAAGAGTGTCAATTATGTGCAGAAACAGTTTAAACCAAAACCATTGTAATGAACGGTCGCAATTATGAATATCCTGACCCATGGGTCGGAATGGAACCCGAAAATGTTGGTATAGATGCACTATCTACAAAACACATTACTGTAAAATATGAGCGCGGCTACATGGCAGCAGTATCCAATAAATAATAGTCTGAGTAACATTATACTAATGATATAACTTAGTGGGAACATCTCTAGCAACTCGTTTTCCTCTACATCACTAGAAAATAGATACGGCGAAGTCCCCAAGATATTTTTATGATATTTTTTAATGCGTAACATTATTTTAATCTTAAAGAAAGATTGTTACCACTCGTTTTTTTTGTAGATACCGTAAATGTGTACCTACGCTATTTGGCACGGTGTCTTTATTAGTTTTTATACAGGCTGTAACAAAATGCGTGCACGGACCAGTAACATTCAGTATCGAATACCGACCTACATTTTTGTGGATAAGTTTTGTTAATTACTATCTGTTGCCCGCGGCTTCGCCCGCGTGGAATAAGTTTTTACCGCGGGAACCTTTACCTCGGTGATAAGTAGCCTGCCTATACCTATGTTATTCCAGAGTATAAGCTATCACTGTACCAAGTTTCATCAAGATCCGTTCAGCCGTTCTTGAGTTATAAATGGTGTAATTAACACGACTTTGTTTTTTATTATATATTTATTATTATATTTATAATTTATCAAATACCAGTCACAGAAGAATTCGTAACAACTTAGAAGAAATACTTGACCCGTTCTACTGTTTTCTCGTAATTTTTGTTGCAGCCTGTATTTTGAATTGAATTTGTATATTTTTGTTTTCGACTTATTAGTGAATATTTTGGATGGTTTATCTTGATTTAAAATATTAAACATATTGATATAATAATTACTTGTAATTCTAAGGGTCGGGGCAGACCAAGCGGACCCGCGCACTTTTTGAAGTCATTGTCAAATGAACCATATCAAACCCCTAAAGAACAAAATCGTATGAATACCCAGACGTCAGCGTCGCCTCGCGCAAACGATTTTGTTCTTTAGGTCAGTAATAGTGACAAATACGTCAGAAAGTGCGAGGGCATTTTTCCGCTTGGTCTGCGCAGTCCCTAAGGATCACGAATCCTGGAGGTCATACTTAATGACCACGAGGAAACACTGTAGTGTAAATATTTATATTTGGGAAACCGTTTGGTAGCTTGCGAAAGTACTATGGAGTTCTTCTATGGAGTCTTCTATGTACAAACATTGATATTTAAAGATATTAATATTTATAGTTTAACGCAGCCGCTGTATTGAATGTTTGTATGATGACTGCCACCCCTTTCTAAGAATAAGAAAAGTATGGGCCATGTAATAAATAATACCGCCGGCGAAGGTAAAATTAAATAAAAATATCAGCTGCGTGACATATTTTATAAACGTCTATTTATAATAATACTATATACTTTATAATAACTATTTATAATATAATTATATACGTACATTTGAAAAATCGTAAAATACATTTTTTTTTAAACACAGTAGTAGTTGTTGTAAACACAGTACATTATTATTGTAAATCGTCGTAATCAATTTTACGACTTGTAAGTGTGATATTATGAAGAGCGGATTTTGTATGGGATCTCGAGCGGCTCCGCGCCGCTCGGCCGCCGCTCATTATAATACAGCCCTAAGGCTTACTGAATATTAATGCCTTAGAGAATACTTATACTAGCTAGCATGTATACTCTAAGATTAATGCATACTTGTCTTCCTATTAAAAACCTATCGGTTGTGAGTGCCTTAAAACTCTGAGACTGTTGTAATTTATATATTTATTTAAAAGTTTGTTAAATAAAATTATTTAATTTGCATTATTCGTATATTTTATTTAACTCTAAATGTGCAAACAGTATTTAACTCGAATTTATTGGGATGTATTTGAATACCTGTGAAGTAATTTCAGCGCGCATAGGGAAAAGCTTTAATCCAATACTGCTGTGGTATGCGGATATAATGCCAATAGTGGGCATCAGGCAGGCCCGGTTTGGCTGCCATTAATCTATCGGCAGAATCTCGTGGGGCTGGCAATGTTGTTCTGACATAAATTCCGCAGATAACGGGCAGCAACACAACCGGTGTGAGGCCTGCGATAGCCAACACGTCTGCCCATCAGGGGTATTATAATAAATATACTATATAAATATAACTATATATATATTATATAAATGTAGTGTTGGCTTCGCGCCTCCTTGCACTCCAATGAAACGCAGGCCGCCCGCCACAAACCTTTATTTATTTCTCTTTTCCATGTGTCAAGTGAACCAAATGTATTGACGTTTTCCAAAGGATGTATTGAATGTACTTTGCCATTTTAAATATTTTGATGCCCCTTTTATTTTCTACAGAATACAAATAATGGTGTCAGAGTCTATTACACGGTAATGTGGTAAGTCACTTTGTACCAATTATTTTTGATAAACAACTGCAAAACTGAAGATATCAATAGATTATTATCACAGAGTCTTGACTTGCCCCATTGCTGCCCCCTTCCCCGCGAGATCCCGCCCTGCCCCGCGCCCCTGTACGTCGCGGGCGTAGTCTGAGTTAAATGGTCAACCTTTATAAACTGAGATCAAAGTTCAAACCTAATACCATATTTTATTTTTGCAGAATATCTAAAACATAGAGACATGGGAATAATTCAGTCCGTAGTTTGCTCCATCACATTTTGTGTCGAGAGGTTGGTTTTATTCGTATTTCTTTATTTTGCAGGTTTTCTTTACCATTTGACCGTATGGTTGGCTTAATTAATGGGCTTGGTCGTTGAGCACAAGCGCCAGAGGTTGTGGGTTCGGTTCTCACTGGGGACAGACAAATTTGTACAATTTTTTATGGTATCGACGTTATATTTGTGAATTAATAATAATAAATTAATTAATAATAAGCATGCAAGTACACAAGAAGTACACGTATAAGATAGAAAAATTAAAGATTTAAAAACGATACTTTGTTTCATAGGCTATAAAGGAAATGTTAATAGGTAACTGCTGATATTTAATATAGTTATTTAAGCACCTGTAATATAATTGTATGAATGCATTGCAGAGTACTAACGTGGACATGCTGCGCCGTGGTGCTGATGTTGCTGATGTTCACGATCGTCATGCTGATGATATACGGCATCTCAGTAGGTTACCACTACGCTCAAAAAGAACTCGCTTCATTCGCTAGTAAGTTCAAATTTTTTTTAAACAAAATGTATGTACCTGAACAGATTGACTTAAAGCAGTGAGTCGTGAGTTGGCAATCACTGTTAGTTTGTCCACTCTGGCGCGGATCCTCAAAAAATGTTGTGGTCACAGCCAGGGATGTTATATACCAATTCAGAAATTATGACAACGGCCTGCCAATATTATGATACTTCAGACAACACTAGGTCCAACAGGAATGATTTCTGTGTCGTCAGATATCTTAGTTGTAATTAATTTGGTTCGGTTTTCCTAAACGACAAAATTAGATATGGTTACTTTTAACCCTCTTCCCTTACTGTTAAACCATCTCGCTCACGCTCGGTTTGTCGCTTACTATGTTCTTCCGAAACAGACTTGATTGAGTTACCTATTTTTATTTTACTAAACATAAACATTATTTTATTCGCACAGTGTCGTCGAGATCGACGACAGAGGAAGCGTTCGCCGCGCTTCGATCGGGGCCCGACAACCGGCCGGTGGTGCGGCTCGTCGCCGTCAACAGATCAGAAGTCGACCATGCACCGTCACCTGTCCTTGGTGAGTCTATTGCGATCGTCATCATCAGCCTGTTGACCTCTAGCATAGTCCCCGTAAATCTTTTTGACTGCGTAGTGACTAATTTTAGGTGTCACGGGGAGCTGTGCGGGTGGTTCACTCGATACGCTCATTCAATTTTAAGAAATAGTTCAGTGATTCGATTAACCGAATCAAAAGGTTTTTGGATATCTCTACGCATCACATTATCTCAATCGATGTGCAAACAATCTGAGACTATATTCACTCAACCGTCAAAAATATTTACGGGGACCTTGCTCAATTTCAAACTCACCGGGTCTTCATCCAGCCGCTTCGGGACACATTTTTTGTGTCGTCGGTGCATTTGGCGGGTCCCTATAATGCACGACATTGTTTTGCACATACCAGTAATGCACGACATCAGTAATGCACGGCACGAGAATGCGCGACACGTATTTTGAATTCCAATGACGCGCATTGTTATGTCGTGCATTCTCGGACCGGACCAAGAGTGCCCGTCATAGTATTGTACAGCATAACAATTGGAATCAAAACAAAGAGTGACGTCACATTAAAAAAAGTAAAAAGCCACTAGGGATGGGTGATTTACTGATTTGATTGATTTTTATTATTTGACGATGGTTGATGGTTCACGTTGCCTAACGTTCTAACTACTGTCGCTCGCTTCGCTCGCTCCAAAAGGGTTTACATTGAACCTAACAGCTCGTCGCTTCGCTCCTCGCACCTAACCTTCGGGGTGGGCTGACTACATTTCTGGATCAATCGACGAAATCACTCAATGCAATCAATCGTCTTTCGGAACAGCACTACCTAGTATCCAAGCCTCAAAATTCGGAGTCACCTGATTGGTCAACCAATCGGCCAATCACGCGATGTCGCCAAATACGGTGCTGTACACTCTCGGCTCGGACGAGCAAGGTACAGCGGCGTATTTGGAGACATCCCGTGTTGTGCAATCCATTGTCGCGCTCTGCTGGTGTGTACATTCTCGTGTCGTGCGCTCTCGTGCCGTGCATTGTTGATGTTGTGCATTACTGGCTCCCCATTTGGCTAGGGGAATCCTGAGCTTGTCCGTGCAAGTCAATGCTAACTATACTATTAATTAATCCATTTATGATCATCAAAAGGACATGTTGACTACAACAGTTTAGACCTGTCCCATTATACATTTTGACATTATTACGTTCTGTAATCGCTATGATTGTTCGGCCGATTTAAATTCGATAATGAAACGATCCCATAACGCACTTTATTCGATTGCAGAGGTCTACCAAACGAAACAGCCGGCCGGTGAAACAGTATACATGGAGACCTCGGAAACACCCATTGTTTTTCTAGAAACTGAAAGGTTAGTTTTAAGAAATCCATAATATCATCAGCCTGTACAATTTTTGGATGGTCGGTCGCCATTCGGACCACAGAGAAAAATGAGTGTGTCCCCAACGTGCAACAAATACGTAAAACACCTGCGGCTATACCGAGTACAGCCTACCCCATTCGTTGCAGACCGCCAAAAGAGCCCGAGCTGTCACCGCACGAGAGGGAGCTGGCGCGCCGGCTCATCGGCCGGTTCAGACGTTCTAGAAACAACACATCCACAAATACGCCTTTCTTCAGACCACTCAAGGGCGCTTCCAATTTGACATATTTTGTAAATTCAACCCTAGCGAGTTGAATTAACTCGCCTTACAGTTTCTAATTTAAATTTTATTGGGAACGCATACGTGTCGCTACTCAATAAAAACATTTGTTGATTGCTATTGTTATTTTTATTTTGTTGTAGACAAGCACAAATCAACAAAACACACAATTTGCACTTGTCAATATGTACCTACTTGCGTTCGATTTTATACAGGCTGTAATAAATAAAATCTAACACTACGGGACTAAGGTGAATAGTTTTGTACAGGATATCAACAACATTTTTTACAAAATTCAAACAGTTATCATGGATACTAAAATAAATTTTATTTTATCACATCTCACCTCTATAATTTCAATTGCTTTAATAGGCAGTGAAATTCGTAACATTAACCCCATTGAAGTAACTAGCTGTCACGTTGTTATACACTAGAATTGTATCGTTATTAGAGCTGCTATCATATATAGCACTGTCATTGTAAATGCCATGGTTCAGCATACTGCTGTTGTAAGTTCCATTGGCGGAGAGAGGGGAGTCGATCTCGCGGCGCTCTCGCGGCCGCTGTCTGTAGGCGAGCCCCCTCGTGAAGGCTCTATCTAAGGACCTCATCACGTTGCCTTGCTGCGGCGACGCCCCGCCGCCGCCGCCCCCGCCGCCTGAGCGCAGGGCTCCTGCAGCCTTCGCTGCTTTCGCTGTAAAGTTAACTCAGAAATATTTAGAAGGCACATAGTCGGTGTCCGTCAGTACCAATGAGTTTTCCTCAACTTAGTATGGTATATTATCATTCCAAGGGCTTTTCGGTGAAGGAAAACATCGGAAGGAAATCTGCATACGCCACGAAATTCGAAGATGTATGTGAAGTCCACCAATCCCTGGACCAGCGTGGTGGACTGTAGCCCGCGCCCTCGTCCTGCGCTCTCTCGGTGCCAACGCCCAGACCAAGAAGACAAAAACTTGTGTAATTGTAAAGATGTCTGTCCCCAGTGGGAATCTATCCAATAAACATAAGAGAATACGAGACAAAGAATCTTAGACAGGCTATTACCTGTTTTTTTACCTCGTAAAGAAAAATAACGTTACCCATAGCGTCCACAGAGTTTTGCACGAAACAGTAATGGAAACCGATGCCAACCCCCAACACCATCACTGTCAGTATAGTGAACATCAGGCAGCATGTCAGCATGGCGCAAACAGTACATAATGATATCCTGTCAAAAATGGATATTAGTACAAGCTAGGTAAGTATACATAAAAAGCAGTAAAAGATTCGTGTAAGTAGGTACCTAGTAAGTAAATTGACTTTTTATACATGAGTCATTATGGGATATGTATGTATATAAGTAGGTATGTTTATCTAGTCTAGTGTCGGTGTCCCGGCCCCGGGACGGTAGAAAAACCGCTTCAAGTGTCGGTGTGACGGCCCCGGGACGCTTACGTCACGCGCAATTGTTCTTTATTTATTTAATTGTCTAAGTTCATTTTTCAACAACCAACCCCTGACGCAGTTATCAGTTGAGTAGGTACCCATTTATAAGCTTCGGCTTAGTTTGGGACTTAACAGCCGTGTGTTAATTTGTCCAAACTAAATTATTATTATATAAGAGGTCGATGTATGTAACTATGCCGGTACCAGAGGATCGAAATTGTCGACGGCTCAAAATTTAGAAAGTTAAAGTGCCAGTGGGCGGGCGTAGTGACCAGTTCAGTGGCGCCAGTTGGACGTTCTATCTATAGAAATAGCACGATGATGAGAAGGCAACTCTACTAAATCTATATACGTTATGAAATAGGGTCACTACCGTTCCTATAGGTACCTACCTACCTAAATAATTCTTGTACAAGTTTTATTTTATTGTAACTTTAAACGATCTGAAATTCTACAAAAGGGACATGCCATAGACTATCATATGAATATGAGGACTGATCATGAAAGGTAGGTTTAGGTATCTACAATCACCTCTCGAGGGCATCGAGGACAATGGAGATGAACGAACTCAGGGAACAACACACACAACCCATTTTGAAACACAGATATACACATTAAACTGATAATTTATTGGCCTAGAACTTTAATCCTTAATTGCACGCAGCATTTGGTTTTCTTGACCTACCTACATCCCTAATAAAATATTGCCGTTAGGTAAATATTTGAAATTATTAAGAGCTGAAACCAGACATTTGTCACATTGGCATTATTATTGAAATATGACAAATGGGAAGTCAGTCTTTAAATTTCAAGAATATACCATGAAAAAGTTTTTTATAATTTTTCTAGTCTAAAGTTAGATCCCTGGCCTTTTCAACATTAGATTTCTGTTTTCTGCTTCTCAATGCTAGATGGCACTAGTTACACATGCAAGAGTCCTAGGCCAGTCTTAGTTTTAAATTATTTTGAGTAGGTACTAAAAACCCGCTACAGCGCGGCTTCCAAAAAATAAATATTCGTCTACCAATACCTATTACCAACGAAGAAGAAATATTCTTCTGCGGCAACCAGTTACGAAACTCGGTCACCTTCGTACGCGGCCGAAAGGGCCACGTCGACTAGTTAGTAGTTAAATTTATAATATCCTGTATAGATCGATTGACCAATTCGGATTTTTACCATCATACTTGGTAAATCATGGTTTTACCGTAGTTTTGGCTTTTACAGTAACAACACTACATTTCGTGTGCGTCCCCCTCAGAGGAACTGCTTGTAGTTCCTCTGGGGCATCCCCTTTCAGCCACAGAATATATAAATAGTACTAGTTTTCAGTTTGTACCAATATTTTTCGTGTAATAAATGTCTACTAAAGTTACTATCGCTTTATTGAGGAAGGGAAAATCGCCGAGTAGCTCGCTCGAATTATCGTGCCCTGTTTTGTGGAGGCCGGTATCAATTGAGAAATGTGAATTAAGATATGGCTTAATGGTCTTGTAACCGAGCCAAACAAAAGCCAAAACCTATTTTTTTTTAAATGGCAGGGTTTTTTGACGGGATTTTGTCGGAGACGGGTGTCTTTTTATTTAGTTTTCCTAAAAAATGTATATTGTAGGATTGTAGGTTTTGGTGTTTATCTGTGATATTGTGCGGGATAGTTAATTAAAAGCGTGTAACGACTACCGGATCGTTCCAAAATGTCCCTTGTTATTTTTCAATAAACATACTATCGGTTTAATGCTGACATGAACCTGCAGTGTGGATCACCGACTGGCACTAGTTGTGCCCTCGTGGAGGCCGTGCTGCGGTTTTATTAAAAATCGCCGACTAACTCTACTCGTGCTCTGTTTTTGTGGAGGCCGTGCTGTAACCGCCGCGCCGGTTTAAATAAATATAAGAAATAATACTTAAAATAAGACAGGGCTGTATGGACGAAGCTTCCCTTGCCCGTCCTCAATAGAGGACAAATCAACAACAACAAAAAAATGGCAGATGACAATATTGCTGAAAAGAAATTAGATTCCAAGAAAAAGCCGAAACGCTTTCCAAACAGAAACTATGCTGTTAAAAAGCGTTTGCCAGTACGACCTGTCGATGGCGATAATGTTATATTTATAACTAAGAGGACTAATTTCAAGGTAGGGACACTTTTCAGCCCCACATGGCCTAAACAAGTTTTGGGATTCTCTCAAGGTGTCTATACTTTCAGGCCCAGCTAGATAAATGTTGTGATCTTCTGACGAGAGGAGAAAAGGAAATAATACTCCACGGTCTTGGCGCAGCAATACAAAGGTGTTGCAATTTGGCACTGCAACTGGAGGTGCTGTTTTCTGGAACTTGCCAACTCGAAGTGAACACTGGAACCGTTGATGTAGTCGGTAAGTAATAAACAAATTAATTTCCTTTCCTACACTGCAACCATCTGATCCAATGAACCTGCAGCTTTTGCAACTTCATTTTGCAGTTACAAGAATGATGATATTCTAATTTACTATTTTCCTATGAGTTTACCATAGTCATTTGTTAAAAAACTAATGTAACATTAATTATCATATCTAATCTACAGATGACCTGGAGCCATTGACAGACGATCTGGACTTTGATTCTCAAGTACGACAATCATCATCTATACACATTCGCGTATTCAGAACAGCAATGCTCGGCGCCAACCAGTAGAGCCATGTTTTTCACTCTCAATGAAATTGTTCAGTGGATTGGACTGACTGTGTTTGAAATATGGATAAACTTGATCACTATCACAATATTCTCAATAATGTTAGCGTTAAAAATAGATGGAATCATGAACTGTGCTTGGTGGACTGTATTTGCACCGTTATTTGTGAGTGATGCTATGAATGCATATTTTTGTTGTATTGTATGTATTAGAATGAATTTGGAGAGTTCGTACAAAGCTTCGTTGTACAGAGCGTCGTGGAGCGTTCTATTTCTAGGTCTTACGTTTGTATTTAAGTTCTTGCTGTGCAGGAAGCTGCAGGGTGACTCTGCTATTGAATACAGTGAGGTGTTTGCACCTTTATTTATTTTGTTACAACTCATAGCTGTAAGAGCCTGTCAGTTACATCAATAATACTGCAAATGTTTTATAATGGAAAATATAATAACGAAACCTGGACTCAGTAGTTTCAATAACAAAATATTATATAAACTACCTATAGCTGTAAATTAAACTGTACTGTAAAAACTGTATTGTAAAAAAATTGTTTCCCCTGAAAGCAGTCTCGCGACTACGCGGCTTGAGCCGGCTGAACGCGCTGCCATTTCAGTGTGCATTGAGCCTTACTAATGGTAAGCGTCATCATGCTGAGCGTGCACTGCGGTAAAAAATCACGGATTAAATTAAATTATGTAGTTTTGCTTATTCTATGGGCGTAATTCAATAAAACCAAAGATATCAATACCTAAAATTTATTTAACAAAATAGTGTCATACAGTTATTCAAAATAACAGACATAAATGATAATTTTTGCAATACAACCTAGCATC
Source organism: Metalampra italica (assembly GCA_949699065.1). Taxonomy (NCBI): domain Eukaryota; kingdom Metazoa; phylum Arthropoda; class Insecta; order Lepidoptera; family Oecophoridae; genus Metalampra; species Metalampra italica. The sequence goes on from OX452983.1 coordinate 7,911,537, forward strand.
TTAATTAAAACCAGGTACTTTTTATAAATTTACCCACTAAAAAATTAAAAGGACAAACTGACGAATGCAGCACCAAGGAATGTTGGCTAACGCTGGTGGTCAATCATACAGTCACCATTCCGTGTGCGAACACACTGACCCACATTGTGAAAAAATAAGTCTCATCAGTTGGATATGTCGCCGGAATATTTTCAAAGCCGGAATATTATAGAAACATAATCGAACGGATTGATGAGTCTGCTCATAACTTCATGTCCGTAACCCCACTACGTCTTCCTTTATGTAAAGAAGTTAGGGCGCGAGCCGAGGGTCGCACTACGACGAATGCGCACAGCCAAACTAAAAATAAATCGGTAAGATTATGGTTCTAGTTTTATTATAATATTCCAGCTTTGACAATGTTCCTGCTTCAGTACACTACATTTTTACAATCAACTCATTAATTCTGAAAGCGTACTACGAAATTCGAAATGGCGTCTAAAGACCGTCTATATAGTTGTTTAGAACATGATGCACGGTGTAGATGAATTTGGAATTAATTAATGTACATACGTAAGTGATAATGTAATATCTGCAAATTGTACTTGTTTTTATTAATTTTAATTTGTGCAATAAAGTATATTGTACTGTAACTTAAGTACAATAGTATTTATTATTAGAAAACCATACGGATAATGTCGTACCAGATTATTGTATTATTTTAATTGCAATATTAGACGCCCCGTGCACCAAGCTACGCAACCTACCTCGAACCCGCCTATCATTTCGAATCATTCCATTCACCAATTCAACGCTGCTATTAAAACCTTTTCTGAAGGCATACCTTTAATTTTGCGAAATAAAATTAACTCTGTTAGGGGTATAGTCCCCGCGGAGTATAATGGCGGCTGTGTGAAGTTGGCTGATTCCTACGCAATGACTAAACACAGGCGTCAAAGGGGGGCTGTGCGGGGGTTCACTAGTGACGCTCATTCAATTTCAAGAAAAAGTTCATTAATTCGATCAACCGAATCAACTTTCAAGTTTTTGGACATCTCTATGTAGCACACTATCTCGCTTAAACACACATAGACTATGAACACTGTCAGCGATGTGCAAACAATTTGTGACTATATTCATTCAGCCGTCAAGAAAATTCCGAGGGGACTATATTATACGTAATGAGCGACGGCCGCGCGGTGCGGCGCTGCCGCTCTTACAAGATTACATGATATTTTTTTCTAATCACCTCCGACGTGTAGTCGGAGCCTTTTTTAAACCAGTGTTTGCTCAATTACATGAGTTTATATGAGACGGTTTATAGGCAGCGGCGACGCCTCCCGCCGCGCCGCTCGTAGATCCCATACAAAATTCACCGTCGCTCATTATAATACAGTCCTTACAGAGAGAGCTAATTTTAAAGCTGCCATTGTTTTCAGAATATGGTTTTTATGTAATAATAAATATACTCTCAAATATAAACAGACATACAATAACCACGCTCAAAAGTCAGAGCACAAGAAAATGGAAGACAGAACCATCAGAACGCACGAGCTCGCTCTTTCAGCGTTTTCACTGTTATACTAAGGGCCTCTTACACCGCTTGCTGATAAAGTCCCAGATACTCTATATGAAAGTTATCTACCAGATATCTTTTTTTTTCTGTTTCACAGGTATCTGATTGCCTATATCATATATATTTTATATAGTCTATCACACAGATTTATGTGATAGATTAGTTTATCACTAAGATTACTATCTGTAACAATATCAGGAAGTGGTGAAAGAAGCCCTAAGTGTATTTTTAATTATACTACCTACTAAAATGAACACCAGAATAAATAATAGTGATTGAACATCGACCAGATACATTTATAGATTTAAAAATATATATTTATGCAAAGAAATAGTATTTCTAAGTGTAATTCTCCAAAGTTTTTAATTTTCAGAACGTCACGAAGTAATTTTGTATGGCCCTCTTGTTCGGTATTAGTTTATGCGGTCACACCATGGGTTCTGATAGCTCCGTTTACATATTTATTTTATACTATGTGAAACTCACGCTTCCTTTTACTATTTACACACAATATTACAACTTCCATAATACTGTTAGAAAATTATAATAAAGAATAGAAACTTGTCAAATGTGTGCTAAAACAAACACAACTAAACCACTGACCTTGTATCTCTATATTACACTAGACTGACCGTACCAGATTGCTGTAACACCCTTCAGCGCCAAAACGGCGGAAATCATGGAATCTACAAAATAAGTTCCACAGCAACAAAACTGAAATTGGAACGAAACTGATAAATTTCGCTACGTTTCGTTAAGAAACTGATTATCCGTTTCGGTTACAATTTCAGTTTCGTTAAGGTACATCTATTTCGCATTTAACCCGCAGTCAGTCCAGTGTAATAAATATATAAGGTCAGAACTGAACACATTCCACAAACAATACTATTATTTTTATTTACCATTCGCTCTCTCCCATAACGAAACAACACATTTATTATATTATTAATATTTGTTCACGCATAGTAGATTCATAGATTAGTTGTTTTACATAATTACATATTCACTTACATGTAGTGAAGTAAGGTCTCGCCTTGATGACGTCGAAACAATGGATTATAATAATGCTAACGTTACTTTGGCTTGTTTGACTGGGATTTATTACCTATTGGAGTGGGTAAGGTGGGAACACGGAAAGTTCCGAAGCACCATTCTGGTTTTAAATTTGTTATCAAGATAGGCCTGTATAGCATAGACATTCAAATACAAAGCACTAGTGAAAAATTATTAACATGTAATAGGTCTGAATTATAGGAGCCATAGTTCACATTGGGAAATCTAAATTTAACTTTCTAAATGCAAAAGAAAGGGGAAGAGGAATCGTAAACAGGTGTCACATACAATTAGCATTGATTATCATATCATATACAAGTGTATTCTACATTAACAGATGAGTAATTTTTCAAAGGGCCGAATTTCCAATACGAAATAAGACTAACTTTCAAATGGGTAATTATTATATTGCTATTAGAGCGAGCCCAAATAAAGTGTAAGCCATTATGGAAACACGCCCCTTGGACAAACACACTCCTTTATTTAGTTACTAACAGCGACAAGGAATGTCTACTCTTTTTGGGTAAAATCACATCTCGTGGCAATAATTAAATAGTAAAGAGAACAAACCAAAAGTACGTAAATCTGGAATAACTTAACAATAATACTTAAAATTCACACTATAAGAATACCTACTGGGTCCCACTTTAAATTATAATATTTTATAACATTAAATTAATATAGTTTGTACCGCCAACATTCGCTAAGTGCAAGTTGCTACGCAGTTACATATAGATACTTAAGTATAGGAAGGATTTATTACTATCTAGTGAGAGGTGGGCGCCAATAGTATACAATATAGATACCCTGCTGTGTCCTCTCTCTATGTAACCGCACAGAAACAGGTTTATAATTTTTCTACTTTTTAATAAAGTTACATCAGTCAAACAGTTTTAACGTTTTTTTGAGGAAAAATAGTTTTCTTTTTCTTTTCAAATATTTTTCAATGTCCATCGGTGACATAAAATGTACTTTCAAGATCTACACAGTCGGCATCAGAAATCGATGAGCAAAATGATAGGTTTCAGTGTTGCGTTCTATCGATTCTGCAAAAAATTCTATAAAATAATATTGCAAAATGAAATTAAGCACATAAATAAAAGTCCACAATAATAAATAACAAGAAACTGATGAGTTTAAGTTTGAAACGTATCCATCGACCCCTGACGCCGGCCGCGCGTCGTCGGCCGCTCGTCCATCACTCAGAGTCCAAACCGTCTCACGTAAAGATCACAGCTCTCTCGAATTTCGTCCGAAACGTTGATTTTCTATAATTTTGTGTTGTTTTTGAGCGTCCGCGTGTCGACGGCGCGGGTCATGGTTCCCATTAACTGTAGGGCTGCGGCGGCAGTATCTCTGTGAGGAGCCGCTTGAGGCTGTCGATGCCGGTGAGGAAGCCGCAGTCGGGCCCGTGGTGCGGCGCGGCGGTGGCGAGCGGCGACTCGGCCGCGGCGCCCGCGTACGCCGTGTGCGCGAAGTCGATCATGCGGATGTCGACGCGCTCCTCGGGCGGCGCGGGCGGCGCGGGCGGCGGCGCGGCGCGCGGCGCGGGCGGGCGCGCGCGCGTGCGGGCGCGCTTGCCGCTCGCCTCGCTCTCCGCCTCGCGCTCCGCCTCCGGCTCGCCGCGCCACGACTCGCTGCTGGTGGACGAGTATGCCATCCAGCTGTCCGTCGAGTCCGGGCTGGGCGGCTGCCGGCGCGGCGAGTGCCCGCCCACCTCGCCCTCCTCGTACCTGTTCACAACAAACAAACACCACATAAATACACAACGTTCCCATTTACGCCGTAGTGCTTCATCGACGTCGATTTCCACTGCTGTATGTGAGAGCCTCCCCTAATAAAAAAAAACCATCCGCCCCCATGGTCTGGTCAGGTCCGGCTACAATAGCGTTCTTGTTATTTTATTATTGATGGCTCTTCATCATCATATCAGCCTGTAGACGCCCACTGCTGGACAATAAGCCTGCGACCTGTCCCGCGCTATGCTCATCTAGCTGGCGAGGCCGCACGTGTATACGGTAGAGGACACGGACATCCTTGGTTCAACGTACCCGCCCATGGTCTCCTCCGAGTGGTGGTGGAAGGGCTCGCGGTGGGGCGCGATCTGGTCGTGCAGCGTGGACATGTCGAAGTGTCCCGGCGACGAGGCCAGGTCCGCGGAGCTGCTGGACGCGTCGCCGTCGTACCCCGCCCCGCCCGCCCCCGGCGCCGCGCCCGCCGCCGCCGCGCACGCCTCCTCCGACAACACGCGCACGCGCGGCATGTCGCCCTCGTACACTATTAGCAACGAGCTGGAACAAACATACATAGAATGTAGCTAACTACTCGAACAATATAACTTATTGTAAATCAAAACGTGCAATGGAAAGGTTAGTAACACGTAACAAAGTGCGAGTGTGACTAACCACGAGTAGAAGCGGTAGTTGGTCTGCTTGGCGATAGCCCTGCGCAGCGCGTCCAGGTCGCGCAGCACGCGGCGCACGACGTGCGCGCGCAGCCCGCCCGCGCCCTCCGCCCCCGCTGCGCCGCCGCCCGCGAAGAACTCCCGCAGCGCGTCGCGCAGCCCCCCCTCCGCGAGCGCGCGCCCCCAGTACTTGTCGCGCCGCACGCACGCGCCCGTCTCCGGCACATAGATCTGACAACAAACAACAAATATTATATATAACACATCATACAAATTATGTCACGTTTAATCAGCACGCTTGTTCATATGACTTAGAGACTGACCTGAACCACAGGGTTTACTGACTCGAGTAGTTCAGGTACCACAAAATAGACTTTGATATACTACATGTGGAGAATCAAATATATTTTATTGTTATTATTACTTAGATGGGGAAATGTGGTCCAATAAGTTTAAAATCGCTGTGCGAGCTGTAGCGAATCGACGGAGAACGAATACCACCGATATAGTTGAAAGAATCAATAGGCAGAACCGACGGTCGTTGGGCCAGACGATGTGTGGAGTAGAGACCACGCACCAGCAAGCGGAGCTAGGATGCCCCTGTACCGCGTTGGTGCGGGCCTACGCCGGTAGGTTGATGCGTCCAACAGTGGGAGGTGTGTACCTGCATGCCGCACAGGCGCACGCCGAGCGCGGCGGACGTGCTCGCCGCGCACTTGGCGATCTGCTTGGTGCGCTTCTCGGCGCTGGCGTCGTCGCCGTGCTGCCGCGTGCCCATCTTCAGGTCCAGCACGCACGGCCGCCGGTACGACGACGTTATGTTCTCCATCATCAGGAAATCTGACGCCAAGCAAAATATACTTTGTTAAAAATCACTTGGTAGTATTCGATGAGGGAAGTGAACATTTATCAAACTTTCAAAGCTCTTTCACTTCCTAAACTTGTCTGGGGTTCAAGTAAGCAAAGATTCGTAATCTAGGAGCTTCAATGGCAGGCGTGTTGTGATTAGTGGGTGTACCAATATTGATCCTTGCTTAGACGTTGCGTGTCACACTTTAGAGAAGTGAAAGTATTCGGACTCACATCAACATCATGCATAGCATACTTCACGCGGCATACGTGCAAAATGACTTTCCCCTTGAGTTTTCCCACATAGGGAAGAAGCAAAGAAGCGCGCAACACGAGTCTATCGGGGTCGATAACTCTCTAACAATTTAGACTACATGCCCGTTAGTCCCGATGTTTTAAAAAATAATTATATGAATCTCTAATTATAAATTAAAAAGTATCGTTGATCGAACTCACATTGCTTATTAGAATTGTCCATGTGCGCTATACTCTTAAGCACTTCGCTTGCATTGCCATTTCGGTGCACTTTAAACCTGCAAAAGGAAAAGCAGACGCTGTAGAACAGTCCGCCGCGGGCCCAGAGCATCGACACAAAATGTAGGAGCTAATTGAAACACAGAATCGTTGTTATCTGTTATATTGTTACATCAAAATAGTATTATTACCATCCACGCGGCAAGTCATCGGAGGCTCGCATCGCTCACACGTTAGTGGGATAGTCATGTAAGTGGGTATGAATTAATGGCGACGTCGGGTGCCGCCCGGCGTACGTCACAAAGCTTCTGAAATATGATAAAGGACACATGACAAGTGTCGAGGAGTCGCCCGCGGTGTGGCCGCCGTCGGTATACGCACTTGAACACGTCGTCGCGCTTGCGCTTGCCTCCCAGCGACGGCTTGCGCCCGTTCTCGTCGCGGAAACATGGCGAGTACCGCTTGTCCAGTTTCGTGCTTCCCGCGTTAGACGCCTGCATCACGCCTGCAACAAACAGCCTCGCCATCAGCACGGTAGCACTCTCACACACACACACAACACTGCGTTATGTACTTAACTAAAATATTTCTTTTAATCAACAATTAATTTTAAAGAGTAACAAACTTTTTATTCATTAATTTAAAAACAAGATGAATGCACATTAACTTCCATTATGGTCATGATAGATGTAAAGCGATAGGAGTTTTAAACTCAAGGTCCGCCCAGCCGGGACTTGAACCCGGATCTCTGGAAAGCCAGCGTGTTGCTTACACCACCGGGCGGCCGAGCTGTGGCTCTACCTTACTATGGTGCAAGTTGCCAGCGTAAGTATATTGATGTGGAAGTGAAAGTTAAAGGTTACATCATTTTATTAAAGGGTTTGTATATCTTTTGTGGTGTGTTTCTGTAATTTACAATGTTCCTGTAAGTCAAAACTGTAAGACTGTGTTGAAGAGAACTTTCACCGGCTGCGCAACGAATAGCAGTGAAATGGGAACATAATGTGTCCACCGGTAGACACACTTTGTGCCAATTTCGTTTGATGAGGCCGGCGTACGTTCAACCTGAGTGTAAACAGAAGCATGTGTGAATGCGAGATGACGTGTCGTGCAAACGGAATGCGTTCGCGAGTTCTGCACCGCACTCGCGCGGTCCGTTTCCGCGGCACTACACTTGCTTGTAGCCTAAGAACAAGGATCCCATGGAACCGCAATCAGCATACATAGCATGAAATAGCAATAGTCTTTTACCCCAATAATTTGAGAAGACGCTTCTTTTATGGCGGGGTCAAACTGAACAAACACTGTCTATTTTAGTCGGGCTGTTTGTTGACAGCAGCTAGTATTGTAGGGTTTTTCGCATACGTAGAAAGAGGTAGAAGATATTATATCTGTCTAGCTTACTCTTACCACTTTTGTAATAAGTGTGTCCCTCTCTGATTATTATTATTATTATTTTAGCGTCTGTTCTATGGGATACTTTTTCTTAGCTTGCAGCGCACCTGCGCGCGGCACGGCGTGTACGCACGCTACACTGCAAATAGCACGTGCCGAGCGCATTGGAAAGCAGAACGCGCGACCGCGCCGCGTTCGGCCGAGGCGAGAGTGTGTGTTGTGTAGGTTTAAGTAAAGGTTTACAAACCCAAAATGTAAAATTACCGCTAAGGCGCTATTAGTGGCGGTTCAGCCGGGTGGTGCCGGGCGCCGCTCCGCTCGCCGCTGCGCCGCAGCCCTTGCGACAACAAGGAAACTAATATTTTGTTCCTGACCCCGACCCGCTCCCGCTCCCGCTCACACCCTACACCCGCGACCTTATACATGCGGGTCATTTTAATAGGACTCGAGTAACGTGGGTTTAGTCAGTCTGAAACCCATCGTACGCACTGCCCAGTTCAGCGTGCGTTAGTGGACCCAGATTTTCTTTCCGATGATTTATTATTCCCATTTTAATTTTTTTTAACGTTTCAAGGTGAAACCTCTTAAGTCATTACTAAGAGGAAATTCCTGAATTCTTATCAAAGCAATCAATGCCTCGAAATATTAATTCCAAAAATACTGCGTCGTATAGTTCTTTTAGAAACATGTAGCGGTCAGCGGGTTCGTAGTTTAAACGCACACGCATCTTTCACACACAAAAATACTAAATTTGTGATGATCTCGTTCAGGTGAGCATTAAGGAATGCAATTTCAATAACATATTTATCGAAATTCCTCCAATCTTTCACAGCTTTATGCACCGATACATCACCGAGTCCTTCTTAGATTAGATTAACATCGTAATTGCGGAACGTGCGATACCAGCACGCACTTGCTTCAGTGACGTAAGAGATACGAGTAATCACCGATAAAAACACATTCAAAAACATTGCTTTAATCACGGATGTTTCCAAACACATAACGATAAAAACACTTTCTGTCATTACGATAAAACTGTGTAAGAATAAATCATTAAAATCCTTAGTGCTCAAAAAAAATGCATTTCATGTATAGGTAGCAAAAACAAAACAACACATCGATAAAACAAATCCATGGTTATTTTAGAAAACAAAATAAAATGTAAGATGCAATGAATGATTATGATCACGATGCATACAGCGAATCGTAAAAGCATACTGAGCAACGTATATTAATTATCAGTACAAAATGCATGTGATGCTCACCTTTATATCTGGGGACGAAGTTCTGGATGTCTTCAGGTATATTCTGGTAGAAATGCAGCTCTCTGATGTTGAGAGGCTTGATCACTGTGCTGTCGTTTAGGACCAGCAGCCTGGTGTGCCCGCCCACCTGGCACAAAGAAGAATTATATGTTATCTAAATTCTCTTAGTAAGTAGGTGTTATTTATTAGCCAAAGGCCGTTTGACTAATCAAACCTAGGAACGCATATTGAAGGCCGAAATCGAATCGGTGGGTTAGGGACTTTTAAAACAATGACCTATTGTTTTTTCTTAAATTTATATAATTTAAAGTGTACCTACAATAGGCAATTGGTATGTATGGTAAATTCATATAGAGTAGGTTATTCGATTTTATTGAAACATTTTAGAGGTTTTGTCGTGGGTTTTTTAATATTACACTTGTAATATCCTAATACCAAACTCGGATTGTTTCTTGTACTAAGAAAATTTGACAAGAACGATTAAAAAACAAGGCAAAATAAAATCTACAAAATAGTCTGTCCGAGAATCTCACTTCCGACCTCTGACGATCGAGTCCAACGACTAAGTCACTAAGCCAACAAGGCGGTCCGTGTACTCAATAATCATTAATGTTACATTATTTTAATTACGATAAATTAAAGTAAAATTACGCACTGCCATAATGAAGACCTGGACCTATCACTACGTTGTAAGTACAGTCGACCACACAACCAAGATATACAAACTCCTTGCACAGCCGCTAAAGTAGCAACATTACTTAAAAATCACTGCCGCTCCTTGTAGAGACAGAAAACATTGTTTCCGATATTAAAATCGATGAGTTGAAAGACCCATACGCATCAATTTGAACTTTAAGATTGACTGCACTACGGAAATTGAACAGACAATTCACAAATATAACACCAAGACCAGGATGAACTTGAACAAAATTGATGTCCTCAGTGGGAACCGAACCGCTTCTGGCGTTGGAGCCACTGCACTAATCCAACGAGGCGTTCAATTAATCTGTATTTATATAAACACTAGCTGTTGCCCGCGGCTTCGCCTGCGACCGGTGTGGGATAACTTTTTCCCCGTGGAACAGTTTATCGCGGTATAAAGTAAGCTATGTCCTGCCCCAGGGTTCGATGTGTCTCCACACCAAATTTCATAAAAATCCGCCCAGCGGTTTAGGCGTGAAGAGGTAACAAACAGACAGACACAGTTACTTTCCCATTTATAATATTAGTATGGATAAATTACAACAAATAGGTAAAATACTACAGTGTATGAATGTACGGTCGACTTCATTAATATACGTGTACATTTTCGTACCTTGTCGCTCAAATGTATTTAACGCATTCGCTCTTGACATTAGGAAATACATTAGAGTGACAAGGTACGAACATGTATACATATTAATGAAGTCGTCTGTACATACATGAATCCGGTTTTTATCAGATTTAATCCAAAATAATGGCATGAATCAGATGATCGTCGCTTGGCTGATTAGGTGAAGGTACCCGATAAGAGGGCAGTGCGCCGAAAATAACACAACAAACACACGTATCAAACATAAATAAAGGCACCTATATTTGTCATATTTGTCATTGCGTTGACGTCATTTGATGAATTCACATATAATCACTCCATTTGATATGTGGTTGTTTATTTGTAGCGGGGTGCTAAGTTTGCTTGTTATAATTTTACATTCGCATTGACTATTACTTGAGCCAAAGAGAGATGGAAGATGCCGGCTGTGGCCTGCCATCATATACAGCCTCTATTAATTTAACCAACTAAATATACAAAACGCAAAATCTAAAATGTGCTATGGACCGTTTAAAAAAGTTATAGTCGTGTTGGTTCCGTCAAATTATTTTTTTGTTTTTCTTTGATAATTATTATCTCGAAAAATATAATGTTTCCGGAACTGCGCGTAATTTAATCATTATTGTCAGACAATTAAATATTTCCAAACAGATCAATCGGTACAGTAGTTTTCTAGCGGACAGACTAAACAAAGACCGACAAATAAGCCTCGCTACAAGGATATCCGCTTAGACGGACCCCTTTAAATTAAATACGGATTTAAAGGAACACCGTTCGATGGAATAGCTTTCGTGCGATCGTCGGCCCATCGAGGATATAAAGGAAAAAAAAACAATAGTAGAGCGGAGCCGGTGGTCGGTGGCGTTGACCGGGCACTGCGGGCATGCATCGACTTCGACACTGCAGTTCACGACACACGAGGCGGCACGATGACCTAGTAGGTGGTAGGGTAGGGGCGTATGTATCCGTCAAATCAATAACATTTACTTGTAGGTAGATCAGAGTTCGATCCCCAAAGTGCCATGTACTATAGGTTTTTCTCGAAACTTTAGTACATTTACTGACCGCTCACAAACGGTGAAGGAAAACATCGTGAGGAAACCTGCATACGCCGAAGAAGGTACTAGGGATATAGGTGGCCCAGGCAGACGCTCACCTGGTTGTGCAGCGGCAGCACGTCCACCTCGTGGCCGTCGTCGGGCGACAGCGGCGCCAGCGCGTGCGGGTGCGCGGCGGCGGCGGGCGGCGGCGCGCGCTTGCGGTCCGCGCCGCGCCGCTCCGGCTCGCCCATGCCCCAGCCGAGAGAGTACACCATCACTTCAGCCGAGCCACCGCCACCGCTGTCCACCTGACACAGACAACACACAACAAATACTATAGGTAACTTGCAAACATTTTACAATCAGCAGTTAATTTGGTTCATATAGGCAATAGAGGCAATTTTAACAAAAATAACCCCAATAGTAACACCTGGAGGTCAAATAACTTCTATAAAACAATAGTAATGCTTACAATCAGCATGTTACGGGCATCATTTACTATCAGATAGTTATTAGAATAAGTTACTTGGCTGCTAGTTTATTCAGTACGGGTGATGGGTAATAAAATAAGATGTGAAATGATGATGATGAAAAAAAGATGAAATGTCCCGGAACACTATAACGTCTCCTGATTCTCATAGAGTAGGTAGACAAGTCGACACCAATAGCAAGAAAATGCATGTCGAGCATGCAGCCGATTATGCCTTAATTTTTTTGTTATCTTTATTAGTTAAGGAATAAGAATCGGCTGGTGAAACATTACAAGCTATTAAGTAAGTTACAACAATCTTGTTTTTCTTATTGTGTTGTGTTCATAAATCCTGTCAAACAAACAGCTACATTGATAAAGCAAATGGAATCACCGGAAATCGCTATCTGGCACACTTTAATAACAATCTCGATAGCCTTTACTGATATTAGTGTTACCCACTATTTAGCTGTTTTACCTATTTTGTAAAAGAACTATCAAAATAGGGTATCAAGTTGTTGCATGACATAGAGCGATAAAGAATTAAGGGCAAAAGACACATCAAGTGTAAGAACAGTCATTTGCTTGTAGTGAAAGCCTCAAGTACCTAGAAGTAAAATGTTATGTTCCATTTGAAAAGCATATTAAGCATATCCCACATTTTGATCCAATTGATTTGTTGCGTCACATGAGAGTATACATTAATATAATTATGTAAGTATAATAATAATTATAAATAGGTATAGTCGCGTAGTCTATTTTCCCAATTTCACGTATAAGACAGTTAAATATTTGTAGAGCCAGTATAACATTCACGTAAACTCAAATATATCAACCACTTAGTAGGGCTGACAATCTAACAAGCGTAAGTAGACGTTAAATATGTATTTACATGGTAGATTTTAATTCAATACACTGCAGAACCGACACAAAGTGAAAATTGACTACCACGAAGGGAGCAGTAGAGATCAGTTACCTTAAATCATTGCACGCTAGCAATCATTAAACTATCATGCACTCAACTGACCTCAATGTAGAGACAGAGCATGAACGGTCTGACGCAACAGCAGAGTACGTTTACACGATCACAATATATTACCAATCATCCTATTACAGTCGACAATTGTCACTGTTCATACTGGCTAGAGCCAGTGAACTTCTATACTCTCGATGACAAACTTTATCAGGCACGAGCAACAGAACGATAAATTGGCTAAGAAGTTCAAGATCAAACCTGTTATCTATACTGTGGGTCATAAAACAAAAGAACTTTAGATGTGTAACACGAGCGCTCGTAACTGGTTCCAGTCGGTTGTTATATCAGGTCAGGGAACCGGGGCGAGCGAGCGGCTCGTGGCCGGTGCACGCGGCTAGGTAGCCGACCACACGGCTATGGTTTATTATTTCATTGTAGGTCTCGGCTATCACATCGTCGTCGTGTCCGCCTAATGCGCAGGGCGCTCCACGGGGAACCAACCAGAAATGCTCAAAGCTCGTTCATTATGACCTCCGGCTTTCCAGAACCTATTGAGCAACCCGCATTGATTTCTTTTATTGGTAACAGATACGTGGGATTCCTTTCCAATTGCCGTAGTGTACTGGAACCAAGTTCCAGCACCTTGTATTCATGATTTGTTAGATGAAAGCAGTAAGATGGAGGGATAATTTAACTAATGTAAGCCAGAAGCATAGATTGAGAGGGGAAATCCAGGTGTAGGTTTAGCTTGAATGAAGTTGAGAAGACGGAGGAATGGTTGATATAATGATCTTCAACAGGAAGCTCAATTAGCTTACTGAGAGCTTATTTTCTTGATCCTTAGGAAACTAGGTTTTCATATTAAAAGTTATCGCGTCGAGGTTATGTATAGACTTAGTTAATCAAAAATAATAACAAAAGACTTGCGAGGAAAGCAAAATGTATTGAGGACAGATCGAGGACAGGTCGAGGACAGATCGAGGAAGGGTCGAGGAAAGGTCGAGGACAGATCGAGGAAAGGTCGAGGAAAGATCGAGGACAGATCGAGGAAAGGTCGAGGAAAGGTCGAGGAAAGGTCGAGGAAAGGTCGAGGAAAGGTCGAGGAAAGGTCGAGGAAAGGTCGAGGAAAGGTCGAGGAAAGGTCGAGGAAAGGTCGAGGAAAGGTCGAGGAAAGGTCGAGGAAAGGTCGAGGAAGGGTCGAGGACAGATCGAGGAAGGGTTGAGGACAGGTCGAGGAAGGGTCGAGGACAGGTCGAGGAAAGGTCGAGGACAGGTCGAGGAAAGGTCGAGGACAGGTCGAGGAAAGGTCAAGGAAAGGTCGAGGAAAGGTCGAGAAATGCTAGTATATAAGCCGTGTAATTGCCACGGATCGGGATTCTATTTTGGGACGTCAAGCTGTCACTACGCTTGGCGAATATATATTGACACACGGTAATTTATCTCTGTCAGATCTTGAGGAATCAGCCTGGCCTATCAAGGATCTGTGCTGGTTCCAGTTTATTTCTATATTTGGATTTGTTCGCGAGTAAAATAGCCTGTGAAGTCCACAGCTGGACATAGGCAGCAGAAGTGAAGTTCTGGAAGTGATCGTGCTAAATTCAAGTTATTCTTTAGATTCAAGTACGGGGGGTTGTGTCATGAGTCTAGGGACTGTACATCGACATGGTTCGGTGGGCTAAGAGTTGGATACCTAACGGAGACGCCGAAGACTCTTAGCTTCAAACGGCTTTCGGGCTGTATCCAGTCTGTGGCGGACTGGAAGATTGTTCTTTACCAACATAACGATCTAGCAGCCACACATGTCAGAGGAAACTGTAAAACGAGTTGACCAAGAGGCCCCAATCTTTTGGATCAAGCAGGCCTTCATGACCAACCTTTTGCAGAGCCTTCTGTCATGGTCCCACACAATAGGGAACCGTCCATGCTCGGCCGCCTCTGCCATCCTGGCCTTCTTGGACATTACACAGGTCTTAGGACTAGGAACACTTTGAGCTTGACCTACTCCATCTTTTCTGTCGCTTAGTTAGAAGGAAATCATTGCACCTCGATTTCCTACACCACACATCCCACTATTAACAGTAAATGTGAGGTTCCAGCGCCTCTAGTTTTGACCAGCACATTTAGTTCGAATAGGAAAATTATTGAGGCAAATGTTAGTGATAGGGACGCAAGGGAAATATTTAAAACTACATATTTAAAGGGGATGCAGGATGTTAGGTATTGTAAAGGGAAACATTAGAATTCAAAATAGACATAGCTAGCTTCGGGGAAAAGCTATAAATTTGTCCGTGTTAAATAAAAGCTGAGAAAATCGAGACATTGAGCTTATATCTAAATGAGGTAGAATAGAGGGAGGATTAGCTAGGAATCCTAGGAAAAATAGCTAGGAATTTTAGGAAGATTAATTAGGAAATCTTGTTGAATAAAAGAATGGATGCAGATGAATGTTGGTTTAAAAGGACCTAGATTAAGTCTTAGTTTAAGGCTATCTATTTATCCAAATAACTTTTGGGATTTTGATTAATAACTTTATTAAATTATCCTTCTTCATAGAAGATGCAGTATTGCCTAGGCTTGCTAGTCAACATTAACTACTCTAAGGCCGAAGGCCGATATTTCATTCGATATTTATCTTACAATCATAAAGAGCCTATGATCTGAGGATTACGCTCCCATCTTCAAAGCAAGCCAGCTGAATATAGTTTCTTGCTCTTCAACAACTGCCAAACCTAAGGGCTAGGCGAGCCACTGGTCCGAAGGATTATGCTCCCATCTTCAAAGCAAGCCAGCTGAATATAGTTTCTTGCTCTTCTTAACTGCCGAACCCGAAGGCTAGGCGAGTCTATGATCCAAAGACTTAGTACTCTTCTGTGAAAGTAAGCTAGCTGAATGAATAGTTTCTTACAAGGTGACAGAGCCAGGGCTGTTCTGCATTTTACTACTGCTGCAATACCCTTAGAGATGAAATCCCAAAGCTTATTAAAATATACAAATACTAATATGAAGTTTTATAGCTTCAGCCTGTCATGGCATCTCTCCATTACTTACGTCTGTACCTCGTTTAGACGAGTGGCTCCTCATTCAAAAGGGAAGACACAAGTATATATTTAAAACTCCCAAGACTAAGTTCCAATAGTCTAAAGGGTGGACAGGTGCAAAGGTGGGGAAGGAGGCGTTTGCAACAAATAAAAGGGAACTCTTGGAGGTTATATATTACTTGTATCTTCTTTTGGAAACTAAGGAAATTAATCTCAAGTTAGAGTAATTATAGATTTTAGGTGTCGAACTTCTATTCTAAAAGAAAATGGGTTACTATACACAACTAAAGGGTTCACTAGACGATCACAAGGCCAATATAAGATCTAATTCCCTATAAGCAACTAAGGTTCAGGATATAAATATTTCTTGGCGTGCACTAGGTTTCGTAGTTAAGATATTTTATTAGGCCAGGATAGCGTTCAGTACAATTTGGTGCCGTGACCAGGATGATAGTTTAATTATATGTGCGGCTAGTATAGGGAGGCTTTATTTATAAATGTCTTATCGGGAATTAGAACTTTAAAGTAGTTTAGTTTACGTGGGTTAAAACCCACAATTTGATGCCGTAGAAATGGAAAGAATCAGAAGTTCGACACTAATAAATAGCATTATATCATCATAGGCTAAAGGGTAATCAAGATTCTATAATAGAGAGATAAAGACTAAGGATGAAAGAAATATAAATATATATATCTTAGGCTAGGGCTGACTTAAGTCTAGTCGTTTTACAGTTCAGGCGACTGGGGTTGAGATAGTCTAAATAAGGAAAGCCGTTGAGAGCTCAAGCGTATGGGGTTGAGGTAGCCTGAACGCATTAAAAAATATCGTTTTGTTTAAGGAGTTTGGAGGTATTAAGATTGTCTGTCCGTTATGGTAGAGTGCATATTGGATAGAAATAAGATCGGCATGCAAGGAGTGTCGAGAAATAACGTAGATGAAATTGTACATTAAGAGATTCGAGTGTGTTTAAAAATAAATGTTTTGAGCTTCGGGAAAAGAAAATGCATGCCTACTTCTTAAAGTACCAGATCACATAGTTGGGCGGAGATAGCTCGGTACATTTAACTTGGATGGGCCCTTGCTTATTCAGGCTGAATGAGACGGAGCTATGTTTGACATAAAAAGGGTTCTTGTGTTTCACAGTTTTCTAGATTTACAACTTTACATCTATAAATAATGATATACAAGTTTAGAGATACCACGGGGAAATAAGAGAGCGAGGAGAGGAATAAGAATATTAAATCACTCGGGAAAGAGTAAGAGCTTACAAAAACACGTATCAGTTGGAAACCAAGAATTTGTTGATTTAAAAAAAAAAAAAAAAAAAAAAATTAAGGTGAAACTATACTTAAAGTGACATGGTGTGTGGTTGGAGGGGTGTGAGGCGGCTGATTTCCCGTGGGTTTTCGGGGGGGTTAAGTATTTGATAATAAATAAGGTTAATAAAATAAAACACAAAATTAGAGAGTTGTTTTAAGAAGGTTGAATGGTCGAATTTAGAAGAAAGGAATAGCCTAATAGATTATGAATTGTAGGTGAATCGGAGAAGTAGGGTAAAGCCAAAATAGGTTAAATTTACTTATGATTTAGTATGCTTTAAATTTCGTGGGTTTGCCCGAGCAAGAGAAGTTAAAATAGTCTTAGGTTAGGAATGATTATTTTAGACTTGGAGCTGAAACCCAATTCGGCGTAGAAATTTCTCATAGTTTTCCATGTAACTTGTACATGAGAACTAACATCAGTTTAAAGGTTTCAGATTCTGGGAGTCTTTTATAGGAGGAAAGATGATTGATGGAATTATATGATCAAGGATTGATTGACCGAAGTTTTTCGAGCAAGAAGTTGCAAGTATGGAAGACTAAATAGTAGATAAATGTTTAGAGAACTTAATCATAGAAGTTAATAGGGAATTAAAGTAATTTTAATACAATTTTGAACATGAAACGGAAAGGCTAGAATGATGTGGATGAGTTGAACGAAATTAAATGTATCCGGGTAAAGACATGGTAAGGTTTGATAAAGGTATGGTAAAGGTATTGGATATATCTTTTCTTTCAGTCTTAAAACAGCATCATTTGTGCCTTTCTAAACTAATTGGTTTTATTTTAGCTGGTTAAGAACAAATGTAAATTTTAAAATTAAATAATTTGGAATATTTGAGAGGATAATCTTGGAGGTGTCAGCGGCTTTACCTGGTTAAGGTGGGGGGAGTGGAGGTTAGTTTTCGGGTTACTTAGATTTTGATGGGAAGTTTTAGCTGATGCCTGCGTTAAATGTCTTGTTGTTGTTCTACCAAAGCTGTATGTTTGTTGAGGGGATTATGAAAGATGTATGCTGGTAGTTAGTAATTAGTTAGAATAATGTAGTTAGAGAAAGAGAGGGATCAAAGGGCTTTGATGCAATGGCAGCAGACAATTCGTGCGTGATTTTATTGTCATATGTCCTTTGGAACATTTACACGTTACAAATGGTCAGTCTGCGAGGACTTAGGTGTTAGGTTAAATTCACGATTTATGATATTATTTGTCCAATTCGCACATTGATTATATACCGGACAAGAAGCTAAACCGAAACCTGGTTACATGGAACTTGCGGGGAATGACTAGTTCAGAGGCTAGATGGAGACCTGATTCACTTTTAATTGATTGAATTCGGACCTTATGGTCTGATAGTTATATTAGTTTGTTGAGTTGACATCAACGTATCGACTGCAACATAAGTGAACAGCTTCACATGTTTTCTGTTGCTTCTCATTACGTGATTTCTGACAAGCGCCTGGTATGAATAATTCCAGAGGGAAGTAGGATTGATGATTGGGGGAGGTTGGTTAAATATGGGAGTAAGTCTCTAATTCTGCACGTATGTGTATGTTCTGATGGGGTCAGCTAAAAGGTCGGC
This sequence comes from Metalampra italica, assembly GCA_949699065.1. Classification (NCBI taxonomy): domain Eukaryota; kingdom Metazoa; phylum Arthropoda; class Insecta; order Lepidoptera; family Oecophoridae; genus Metalampra; species Metalampra italica. The sequence goes on from OX452983.1 coordinate 7,930,266, forward strand.
TTTTTGCGTTGGAGGCGCACAGGAAGCTGAGAATCGGAGGTGGTTCTCTTTGGTGGAATGGGGCCGAATGATTAGCTGAAGCTACAGAGCTGACTTGCCTCACAAACAAGGCCCTCGTCTGGATGTATGCCTAATAGGGAGCGGGGGGTTACTGTTATATTCTGACTGACTTTGCAGTCGTCTCTCATGCTTTCCGAAGGGTTATGAAATACCAGGTTTAAATACTCACCGCAACATAAGCTATGGTAAGAAAAAAAAAAAAACCTAGCTAGCGCTTCGAAGGCATATGATAATAAGATGTTTGAGTGTGCATAAATATGATTTTGAATCCGAAATTGGCTTCGTCACTTTAAAAGAAAAGAGAAACCCTCCAAGTTAAGCTGGGTGCAGAGCTTCTGATATTTTTAAGTTATTGATTTTAATTAGTATTAAGATTTAGTTGTAAGCTTTAATTTATTGCTCTTGTTGGCAATGGATGAAAATAAATTTGTAGATTATATTTTCAATAAATTTATATTTATAGGTACTGAGTTGCATCAAGAATACAAGAGAGGTTTGGAAAAGTTTGAAAAGTTTGGGAAACCTTTAAAACTTTTGGGGTTGATTGTACTGGAACCAAGTTCCAGCACCTTGTATTCATGATTTGTTAGATGAAAGCAGTAAGATGGAGGGATAATTTAACTAATGTAAGCCAGAAGCATAGATTGAGAGGGGAAATCCAGGTGTAGGTTTAGCTTGAATGAAGTTGAGAAGACGGAGGAATGGTTGATATAATGATCTTCAACAGGAAGCTCAATTAGCTTACTGAGAGCTTATTTTCTTGATCCTTAGGAAACTAGGTTTTCATATTAAAAGTTATCGCGTCGAGGTTATGTATAGACTTAGTTAATCAAAAATAATAACAAAAGACTTGCGAGGAAAGCAAAATGTATTGAGGACAGATCGAGGACAGGTCGAGGACAGATCGAGGAAGGGTCGAGGAAAGGTCGAGGACAGATCGAGGAAAGGTCGAGGAAAGATCGAGGACAGATCGAGGAAAGGTCGAGGAAAGGTCGAGGAAAGGTCGAGGAAAGGTCGAGGAAAGGTCGAGGAAAGGTCGAGGAAAGGTCGAGGAAAGGTCGAGGAAAGGTCGAGGAAAGGTCGAGGAAAGGTCGAGGAAAGGTCGAGGAAGGGTCGAGGACAGATCGAGGAAGGGTTGAGGACAGGTCGAGGAAGGGTCGAGGACAGGTCGAGGAAAGGTCGAGGACAGGTCGAGGAAAGGTCGAGGACAGGTCGAGGAAAGGTCAAGGAAAGGTCGAGGAAAGGTCGAGAAATGCTAGTATATAAGCCGTGTAATTGCCACGGATCGGGATTCTATTTTGGGACGTCAAGCTGTCACTACGCTTGGCGAATATATATTGACACACGGTAATTTATCTCTGTCAGATCTTGAGGAATCAGCCTGGCCTATCAAGGATCTGTGCTGGTTCCAGTTTATTTCTATATTTGGATTTGTTCGCGAGTAAAATAGCCTGTGAAGTCCACAGCTGGACATAGGCAGCAGAAGTGAAGTTCTGGAAGTGATCGTGCTAAATTCAAGTTATTCTTTAGATTCAAGTACGGGGGGTTGTGTCATGAGTCTAGGGACTGTACATCGACATGGTTCGGTGGGCTAAGAGTTGGATACCTAACGGAGACGCCGAAGACTCTTAGCTTCAAACGGCTTTCGGGCTGTATCCAGTCTGTGGCGGACTGGAAGATTGTTCTTTACCAACATAACGATCTAGCAGCCACACATGTCAGAGGAAACTGTAAAACGAGTTGACCAAGAGGCCCCAATCTTTTGGATCAAGCAGGCCTTCATGACCAACCTTTTGCAGAGCCTTCTGTCATGGTCCCACACAATAGGGAACCGTCCATGCTCGGCCGCCTCTGCCATCCTGGCCTTCTTGGACATTACACAGGTCTTAGGACTAGGAACACTTTGAGCTTGACCTACTCCATCTTTTCTGTCGCTTAGTTAGAAGGAAATCATTGCACCTCGATTTCCTACACCACACATCCCACTATTAACAGTAAATGTGAGGTTCCAGCGCCTCTAGTTTTGACCAGCACATTTAGTTCGAATAGGAAAATTATTGAGGCAAATGTTAGTGATAGGGACGCAAGGGAAATATTTAAAACTACATATTTAAAGGGGATGCAGGATGTTAGGTATTGTAAAGGGAAACATTAGAATTCAAAATAGACATAGCTAGCTTCGGGGAAAAGCTATAAATTTGTCCGTGTTAAATAAAAGCTGAGAAAATCGAGACATTGAGCTTATATCTAAATGAGGTAGAATAGAGGGAGGATTAGCTAGGAATCCTAGGAAAAATAGCTAGGAATTTTAGGAAGATTAATTAGGAAATCTTGTTGAATAAAAGAATGGATGCAGATGAATGTTGGTTTAAAAGGACCTAGATTAAGTCTTAGTTTAAGGCTATCTATTTATCCAAATAACTTTTGGGATTTTGATTAATAACTTTATTAAATTATCCTTCTTCATAGAAGATGCAGTATTGCCTAGGCTTGCTAGTCAACATTAACTACTCTAAGGCCGAAGGCCGATATTTCATTCGATATTTATCTTACAATCATAAAGAGCCTATGATCTGAGGATTACGCTCCCATCTTCAAAGCAAGCCAGCTGAATATAGTTTCTTGCTCTTCAACAACTGCCAAACCTAAGGGCTAGGCGAGCCACTGGTCCGAAGGATTATGCTCCCATCTTCAAAGCAAGCCAGCTGAATATAGTTTCTTGCTCTTCTTAACTGCCGAACCCGAAGGCTAGGCGAGTCTATGATCCAAAGACTTAGTACTCTTCTGTGAAAGTAAGCTAGCTGAATGAATAGTTTCTTACAAGGTGACAGAGCCAGGGCTGTTCTGCATTTTACTACTGCTGCAATACCCTTAGAGATGAAATCCCAAAGCTTATTAAAATATACAAATACTAATATGAAGTTTTATAGCTTCAGCCTGTCATGGCATCTCTCCATTACTTACGTCTGTACCTCGTTTAGACGAGTGGCTCCTCATTCAAAAGGGAAGACACAAGTATATATTTAAAACTCCCAAGACTAAGTTCCAATAGTCTAAAGGGTGGACAGGTGCAAAGGTGGGGAAGGAGGCGTTTGCAACAAATAAAAGGGAACTCTTGGAGGTTATATATTACTTGTATCTTCTTTTGGAAACTAAGGAAATTAATCTCAAGTTAGAGTAATTATAGATTTTAGGTGTCGAACTTCTATTCTAAAAGAAAATGGGTTACTATACACAACTAAAGGGTTCACTAGACGATCACAAGGCCAATATAAGATCTAATTCCCTATAAGCAACTAAGGTTCAGGATATAAATATTTCTTGGCGTGCACTAGGTTTCGTAGTTAAGATATTTTATTAGGCCAGGATAGCGTTCAGTACAGTAGCGACTACTGAATCTATTTTTAATAAGGCCGAGGCCGAATAAACAAGATTCGGTTACAACAATAGCTGCCGCCCATTCACATCCCTTTCTAATATAAACATGTTGTGGTTCACGTTCATTGCCAACACGTGACTCGTGAGCAGGTACCACCTTCTTTGTAAGTATCTCTCTTTATTTCATCGGTATCATTGTGACGCACGGCGAGAGAGTGTTGCGACGTCGTCGGAGGCGTTGCGTCGCTCGTCGACGCTCGCGCTCGCCGCCGGCCGCTGCACAGGCGGCGTCACCAAATTAGAAGCGATCCGACGACGGGCAAACACATCTCGCCCGGGAGTATTTCTGTGACGCGCAAGCCCCGCCTCGGCGGATCGCCCGCCGCCCGCGCCGCCGCCGCTGCCATGTCAGCGAACCACAGAGCAACACGACGGCAATACGTCAACTCGCAGCGGAGAACAACAGAAATAGCGGGCCGCGCGCGGACATGCGCTAACAACCAAAACATTAATAACTTGGCAAACTGCACAGAACATACTAGGTATATTTGTGTTTGAAAAGCGTAAAGTTCAAATAATTGCGTAATATAGTTATGATACTAAATTAGAAACTTAGAGCAATCGTGCACAGCAATGTTTATTGTTCGTGGCATATCAAAAGGGCCTTCAAACTGTTGATAAGAATAACAAATGCGCTTGGATCATATCAAGTGGACTGCTCGTCAGCCATTCACACGTTTGAATGTTATGTGTGAAAATCGGGGAATGTTTGACAACAGTTAATAAGGTCATGAATGTGGAGAACAGGACCGGTTCTTAGACGATCGGGTGTTTCGACATAACACAAACAGTTAAAATAAGCCTGTGGTGACGGCAGTGAAGCCATAGTAATTTAACTATTACGCGCTCTTACGTAAGCAAACAACACGCGAGTAACTGGTACATATTTGACATTCAAAGGAAAAACAGCTATAATACTCGCGTATGTACATAACCAACTAAATAATTACCGATTGCCCATTATCTCTACTCAAGTGGAAAATGAAATAAATTTAAATAGAAACTGTTGGTTTTGATTATCTACGTTTGGAAATCCAATAAGGAAAAAGGAAGCGTGTCAACTAAGGAAACAGATGCCAAGGCTTTATTTAATTTCACAGCGACTGTAGTGTTAAAAATGACGGATTTTCCAGCCTGATAGATTGGGTGAATGCGAGTACCTGACAGTGAGACAATGGCTTAGGGTCCAAATCGTTTGTATTTTTAATAAAACAACTGTAAATATTTAACATCGGACGCTATTAGATAGATGATATTTTAAGTAGCTACCTATGTATTTAAGAATCCATGAGTGAACTGTGATATTATTTCATCGACGTAATCCTGAAAGCGTTAATCCAATATGGTTCGAGGCGAGGGCGTGGCTTGCATGAGATAGCTATTCCCAGGCCATTTGTGACCTCATTTTACAAATATCATTTTCACCACCTGGGCGCTGCGCTGCTGTGGCTCTTATTAGATTCCATGTTAATACGTGGAGAGTAGAGACGGTACACAAATATACAAGCAGATGTATTATGTTACGTTAAATAAAAAGTAGGTCGTTAAATAAATTTGATAGGCTGCTAAAGCAGACGCAGCACGAAGGTAAGCTGGTAAGTGGCAGTGAAATAGTGGCTAAGTAGATAGTTACTAGTAGTTCCGTCAGAACAGTAGACCTCGCCAGCCCTTATAAACCAAACCTAAAAGAAACCAACAAAAGTCAACTTTGGAAACAGAAAAAGTACCTACTAAAGTGACAAAAATTAGCACTTTAAAGCTTAATATTTCGCAAACGGATCCCTGAATCGAAAAATGTTTATCACACACCCGCGATATTTTTGAAAGACCCATCCAACGATACCCCACACCATGGATATCACGCGGAAAAAAATAATTTTCCATTTTACGTATGCAGTTCTATGAACATAATTTATTTTTTCAACTTTCTTAAGTCGATCCACTATTACTCAAAAACTAATAGAACCTACTTAGCCGTAATAGTTTTCCTTGTAACTACGTTATATATGCTACTGCCATGAATTTTTTCACATTTCCAGAAGCAACCGTTTAGCTGGCAGGGGGGGGGGGACACGTGACTCTAACAAAAATTACCGCTTTAAAGCTTAATATTTCGCCAACGGATCCCTAAATCGAAAAAATGGTATTCACACACCAGCAATATTTTTGAAAGACCTATCCAACGATATCCCACACTATGGGATTCACAAGAAAAAAAAAGTTCACTCCCACTTTGCGAGTATGGTAGGTACTCTAAAAAAAATGTTTTTCAAAATTTTATTCTACTCATTTTGTAGATTTAATTAATTTATACATATGCCAAATTTTCGTCAAAATCGGTTGAAAAATGCGACCTGTAGAGAATTACAGACAGACAGACAGACAGACAGCCGGACAAGAGCATTTTTGGCCAGTCTCGAAACGTAGACGCTTCGCTCGCTTCGCTCGCTCGGTCAATAATTGAAGGAACGGTCGATAGCCCCAAATATTTTACTGTGAATTAACAAACATGGAGAGAAAGTCACTGCTGGTCAAACTTGGACACACTTAAGGATATGGCACTGGACTTCAAGGGCGCTGACATAGAAGAGCCGATTATATAGTGTTAAAAAAAGTGTAATCAACTACACAACAATATAAACGATTCGTCGTTGCCTTGCGGCCACCTCCACAATAGCACGATGGACAAGATTTCTTGGCATCATCTTGTACACAAATTGAGTGCAATAAGCCGAGTATTTTCGGAAAATTTCATTGACTCCATCTTCTGTGGAAATAACCAAATAAGTCTTTGTATACGAATGCCATTAATCAATTATTCACTTCAGCAATTCTAAACAATACACAAGTACTTGTATCACAGGTAACTGTAAATTAATTATAATTGTATTGACTTGACCCTGTAACCAGAGGTTCTGCTAAATTAACTCTAAATAGACGTATACACTCAGTATTGCGATTTTTTGTCCTACACAACACAAAAAATAGTATTTAACCTTTAGAAAGCTAAATGTCATTAAAAAAATTCTTCGCCATTCATTATTTTCGTTCCGTGGACGAAATCGCGGCAGATGCATTTTCTTTAAACTTTGGTACTTTATTTAAGCTATTTTTTCTGGCTACTAAGTTTTTCTTTAACACTGCTGTATGTTTATTCCTATTCCTTAGAATTGTGTGAAAATTTCAAGAGCTCTTAACCCAGTCACATACGTAACATTTTATAAAGATTGTACAGGTATGGAGCAGCCAAGATCTCTTTAGAGCTGAGGAAGCGACTCTCACGAATGTGGGTTATTGCCAGGTCAGTGGGTCGGTTGCCGCTACCCTTAGCTTGTGCCAACCGCACTACACACTGTCAAAGTCGTATCATTAGCATTTGAAGGAAAGCTTTCGAAATATCCATGAATCAAAAACGGCCGCCCACCAAAGGGAATATCCATGTAAGGTGTGGTAGGTAGGTATCCGAAATAGTATAGAGTCACTTCCAGTCGTCCTGCGAATGTCGTAAAAGGCGACTAAAGGATAATATATCTAGATGAAGGGCCGCAACGGAATGAACTCTATATAAATTACTATCACCATTAGCAGATACCTAGCCTAATAGTGGACTTGTAGATTGTAGCTGTATCAAATATAACAATCTACGGATATATGTACAATCAATCCAGGAAGGAAATCGATTCGCGTGGAACGGAGCACGCACCGTATCCTACACAACAGTAGATGGCGCTAGTTATTTATACAGTCGGAGAATTATAAATAACATTAGCATAACAGATGAAAATAACGCAGATCCCGTTGGCGAAAACATGTCCGATCTGTTCGGCATTGCTATCAAACAAATTTACACTAACGAGGTTTATTTCTGAAGACAAACGCCTATAGTGAAAAGCGTTGAAGCTAACACGACATCCTTGGCGTTTGTTCGTCGTGTAGGTTGTAGTTGACTGAATGAAAATAAGCGGCAGCCAAAAGACTGACTCATCATTTTCATTCATGGAAAATATTGAGCACAGACAATTTGTAGCAGCAGAAAGAGAAAAGTTTCTAATGGATTCTACAATACATGATGCTCTACTAAGAAATACTAGATCCGATGACAACATGGAGCAGAGGCATTGGAGCGATTTTTCAGGAGATTAGAGGCAAATACCCTTAGTACATTATATTACGATAAATTGACGGACTTCGTTACAAAAAACTGTTATAAAAAATATTTTATACGACCACGGCGCAATCAACAATGTAAACGGCAAACAAAAGGAATTTATTCAAGTAGATGAAAAGAAAAATTACCTTGAGTTTGACCTAAAGTCTAAATAAAAACCAACATGTTATTATAGTCGTGAACAAATGGTTTGATTACATAACAAAATGAAATGCAACTGTCAAGAAATATAACTCTAGAGCAATGATGTCAAAGTTTACATATAATAAGGGAGAAAACAGAGACTATTAACTCACTCAGGCAAGGTAGTTTCTAGGTGTTTTGTCACACACATAGTATATGGTCACATGGTATGACACGGTTTGGTGCTGCGTGCCAACGTACCGCAGTGCCGCTAGTGCCAGCACTAATTACCATATAAATAATATTATTACTGTGTGATTGATTGATAGAACGTGCCACTAAATGACATTTAACCACTTCTAGAAAGTTTACGAGCCATTTGATAGCGTTGCAGTTGAATTTTTATTAGTGTGCCGTACCTAAGCAATTCACGCTCATCTTCATATTACGATTTCCTGCTCCAGAGTGTAATCAAACGAAGCAATCATCATACAAATTGTTATCACCAGGAAATGGACGTTAATATTGGTGCCGCCTATAATTATGGTGCCGCTATGGTTACGAAAGCAAAGCGGAATAGAATAGGAGGCTTTGCGTTGCTAATGGAAAATTCCACTGAGCTTTCTAGAGCCACGCGAGCCGGCGAGGACTTGCGACATGCAGGTGCTGCGCCGGCGCAGTCGCTGTTAGGGTTGCCTGATTGGATGGAATATCTTATCCAGTAAAAATAATGGCGCATATGTGCTTTTCGTCGTTATTAGGGCAATCAACGTATGACGTCTTGATCTAGATATTTAAAAAATAATTCTGCAATCTTTGTTCATTTTTAAGAAGCAAAGGATATTCGTCAATATTTAGTATTTATATGACTATAAATTCTGGATACTACCCGACTGTTCACAGCCCGACACTTTCACTCGGTGCGTACGGCGACGGCGACGGCGATGCAGAACTATCAGCAACGGTGACCTTACACTTTCGACGATTGCTACGAATGAAAAAGGCATTTTAGATGCCCTCGCGCACGAAACCGGAGACCGAGGCGAGAGGCGCGCCATTGCAACGAATCGACATGACAACTCGCTGCCGACACAGGAAAGGTTAAATGTTTTGACGTAAGTATACACTGAATAAAAATGAAGCAATCAACCAGTTATACATGTTTAGTAAGGCTGAATTCCTTATTGATAATGATAACAATAATAAGAGTACCGTATAAACAACGTCATGTAACTACAATAACATTAGAAACTATTTTTAAACAATGACAATTATTGTTGACGATGGTTGAAAGTTTAACTGCAAAATCTAATTAATATCCATATTGAAGACAAGGCATAATATTCTTCGACAATATTAATTTCATTATGAAAATTTTACATCCCGCCGAGACAATAGCGGGTGTGACAAGACTTGTCAATATGTTAGCATAATTAATAATCAGAGCATGGCGTAAAAGATGAGCAAACACATTTTACGTAAACCGTGGCCTTGTGCAAGCCAATATGGATTTGATATTACAAAACATGTCAGGCAGCCAATGTGCACAATGAGAGACGCGAGAGAGTAGACTTTTTGGAAGAGTGAAACCTACATTGGAATGTTACTTTATGTTACCATAAATAGTCTATAAATAAGCACTCAGTTACATAAATGGGATAAAATCTAAAAGCTAACAAACCAAACTTTCTCCAATATCAAATTTTTCGTAAATAAGATAAAAACAAGTGGAAAACGAAAAGAAGGAAAAAGAAGAGTTGAAATATTTTTCCCCTGTATGATGGCAAAGATTTTGAAAACTAGAAATCACAAACAAAAATCTTTTATATCAGCAACAACCAAACACGTGTACAAACAAGTAATACCTAAGGGCTATCGAATTGATTCAGGGATGGTGGTGACTGTGTTGAGTGAGCAAGCACGCGTAGAGATAAGCGCAGTCCCACATCGCTCACTGTCCGTGACGTGGTAGCCGATGTGGGGCCAATCATCGATCATCATCAAATGCAATTCGGTTACTATACAGATTACAGACTGTTCTACAACAACATACTCCTACATCGAACATAAACTATAAAATGGAAAAGATTTGACAACAATTAAAGCTATTCAGGAAGTGCATACAAGTAAATAACTCTCACACAGTTGAGTCAAAATGTATGAAACTAATAAAATATAAAAAAACTGCTGTATTGAAGGTTAATAAAAGGTTACTTAATGAAAGTGGGTTGAACGAGTGGAATACCTACAAGATTTATAAATTCTCAACTCACTTGACAATACACTTCCTTGAGCCCGCTCGTGGTGAAATCCGAAATTGGAACACGTTGGCGATGAAAAAGTCCGATCTATCACAAACACAAGCACGGCAACTGACACAGAATATTACTCAACACAAGAATCGAACTATGTAGAGCACCAAACGATGTATTACTATTTAATATAAAATGTTTTTCTATCACGTTTATACAAGAACAATACATAGGCAATTTCAAACAGGTTTTCTTTGTTAAAGCTTAGGCTACAAACAAAATAACGCAAAATAAAAGCAAGCGCTACGGTAGCGCGGAACACTTGTTTCTGTTGGCGTTGCGCACTGGTGACTGAGACGAACGATTACGCGCGAACCACGAATCAATGTTGCGCCGTGCGGCCGTGTGTGCCGCGTCTGTGAACAGTCGCACACAGCGCCACTCGAGGGATACCTCGCCGAGGCAACGGGGCACTACCAGCATTGTCTCGTCGACGACGCAGAGCTCCGTCTAGAGGTACCTGTCCAACCACTACCAGTGAATGAACCCTTGACTACAGCGATCTTTCTAAAAAACAGGTTGAAGCCATATAAGGATAAGGGACAAAATAATCTCTTTTTTCCAATAAGAATAATGCACCAGTACTTGCATTCAACAAGACTGTTTTAGAGGCAGTACAGCAGCAGCAATGGTAGTTATTACTCATGAATCAACGCCGAACACCAACTACAATTCCGAAGTAGGTACTAAACATACGCGACATTGGTGTCCATTGTACATAGCATTGATGATAATTATAAGTCATTTGAGAAATAGTGTATCGTCTTTGAAACAAAAACAATCGCTCTCATGAGTCAATCACAACTAAACATAGATGTAAGCTAATGTAAAGAATCATTATCAATTAGCACAACTAATGGACAAAAACTAAATTAACAGTAGAGAACCAGTTGGAAGCAGATAAAAGCAAACGAACGCGTGCGAACTTTGCGACGTAGCTCGTTTTGTTATACTTAGTACGTCATTAAATATACACATTATTGTGTGAAACACACGAAACATCTCAAGAACACGCAGTATTAATATATGGAACGATGTGCCGACATCCAGCAATGAATGTAATTCACGTATTTATAAATTTGAGGACAAAATGCGTCGCAGGATTCCACTACAAAGTGCATGATTAAACATCTAAATGGAACAGTGGACAATGGAGAACAAGAAATATCTGTTCTAAACACGAGACAAATGAATAATATAGGTGTTATCTAGAAATAGTCTAAGGTTTCCTTTACAAATTGTTAAATAAAACTTAATTTCGAAGAGTTTCAATTTCAAGTAATAAATTGTTGGAAATTATGTATGATTATGTGAGTTATGAATTTATGATGATATAACGTAAAAGCTACAAGCTTTGTTGAGAGTTCGTAATTTATTGCAAATTAATGATACCAAAATAGGCTCACATTAAAGTACTTATCATCTTTTTGAATTTATTTTAATTTAATAACTATTCGTGGTATTTAAATGACAAATCTAATTTTTTTATTTACAAGTGTAGTTAGATATTAATAGTGAGCCCTTGATAGCGCGCCTGAATAAACAATGACTATAGTTTCAGAGTTGTTTACTCATTTATCCACCTGTTTTAAAAGCTTTAACAATAAACTAAATCCGAAAATTCTCCAACTGTATTCCCGGCAATAAACTACTTTATGTTGTTGGAAATACAGTCGTTGGAGTTAAATACCTATATTCAAATTATAATTTAATAACAGGTAAATCAACACCGATATGACCGATATTTTTAAATGTAATAATGCCTATCATGTATCAGACTTATTTAACAAATTATTTTACTTTCAGATTCACATTTAAAATCTAAATATTCAGCAAAACTTTTTTCTGCAAGAAAATTGGAAGTTACATCACGGGAGACTATCCAGACGTCGAAGGACTAGTAAAAAATGTTAGAGGGTTCACAAAAGACGTGGTTAGTTAGAGAAAAGTTGGACAGAAAGTTAGGAAAAAAGATAGTCGTCAGATACAGAAATTCAAATTCAGGAAATCTTAAATACGATGGAAATAGCTGTGGCAAATGAAGACTAGTACACTCTAGTCCTATTTCATATTTGTAGCCTGATGAGATGACTGTAACAAAACAGATTTCAGTAATTCTACGAAACGGTATACTTTCAACCAAATAAAATTCCGCTAGCGAACCCGTGCAAACCAGATGGAACTTGCGCACTGATGGTAAAAAGTTGGGATGTAAGAAAACGTAGACTTGTACACAAGGGTTGTAAAATAAACTAAAGGTAATGATTAATAAATTACATTTGGTCTTCCACGTAGCTTATGGCATGCAATTAAGGACAATAATAATGCACATCCGTAGGCATTACATTACGTAATTAATTACTAATTATGTCGATTACAACTGATCGTCTTTTTTTGTTTTCTAAAATGACCTCTGTTACTATAATTTAGTGTAATGAAATGACACTAATAATTAATTAAGTCTGACTCAAAACTATCCTAAAAAACCGAATACACTGTCTAAAAAGCACCTAAAAATTTCTGACAACATCACTATGTTTGTGTAGTAGTTTTTTATGCAATCAACTATACCTATACACTACAATGCTTGGGTAATACTAATACACTTGGGTACATCTAGATATCTATTCAGAGAGAAACAGAAACATTTAAGGCACATGAGCATTCACACCTAACAGAACGAAGTGGTAGACGAAATTTTCAGATCAAGTCATTTGCGATTTTGTCTAATAAATAATATAGAAAATAAAAGCAGCATTAACATTAAAAAACTTAAGTCTCGTAGTAACAGCAGGCGACTGTATCTAAAACCTTATAACAACTATTGAGTTTGATTCTGAGGACAAAAAAATAATTACCTCGTCAAACCGCCTGATGATAGATGTAGACGCAGCCGAAAAAACCAAGTCCGTTGCTGCTTGCCCCGACAGGGACGTGCGGCGCGCACCTGTAACCAACATCGTGTAACACTATTACTTCGCCCGCGTTGTGTACCAACTCAACAGATAAGATAATACACATGTAAACCTCTTTGTATATGTACTGCTTTAAATAAAACCTGAACATAATCCACATCGAATGTTAGTATTGATTGATCTACTTCGATAACTTAGCACATGCATGCATTCATCATAATGAACTTGCTTTAGATATAGAAATCAATAACTTATTGATAGTGAAAGTGTCTGTAATTAATTATGGTAACTTGGTGGCAGGCAAAGTATGTCAATTCAATGAAAAAAGCGCTATAAGACATCGTATATACCTAGTCTCATAGAATGAATTAGATAATGCGATTCAATTATTAGAAAAAAAAGGTATAAATTACAGACTTATCTATAGTCTCTCACTTTTCAGCAAATTGGTCAAATTATTAAAAAAATTATTGCAATATTCTTATTTCCATATTGAAACATTGATAGTGATGACATAATTTACAATTACTAAAACATCGGCCTAAAACATAATATTAGTAAAAGAATCATCCGAACCAAATATTGATTCAACTAATTTACGACCCTTTTGCAACTAAGCCAATATTGGTGGAGCATAAATTGTTGGTGAGCGCAGCTCCGGTAATGTTTCACAATCACAATGGTCTTATTGCCTGTGCACAGATTACCGAGGGTTATCTACACAACAGATGCTAATGATAACACTGTGGAAGTGGGATTAGAAACGTAAATTTTCCGTTATAAATCAGAGACGCAGGCTGTAAAAAGTTTAAAGATACTTTGCTTGGAAGCAAATGATTTGTTGGTGTAAACACTGGCGACGCCGGTCAGTATATAGGTATCTATCATAATAAACTTGAACCCTAGCTTTTCCTCTTATATAAAGCAGGAAATTCGGCTTGTAATTGCACATACATTTTTATATTCTCATATAAACGGTATCAGATCTATACAAATCGAAGTTTTCGCTTCTTCCAATATTTACTCATCATCAACAGCCTATTAATCTCCCCACTGCTGGGGCTCAGGCCTACCCTCTCAACGAGGGCGTGCGGGCTATAGTCCACTACGCTAGCCCAGTGCGGATTGGTGGACTTCACATGCGCCTAAGAATTTCTTCTTCGGCGTATGCAGGTTTCCTCACGATGTTTTCCTTTACCGTTTGAGAGCAGTCAGTACATGTACTTAAGTTTCGAGAAAAAACCCATTGGTACATGGCCCAACCGGGGATCGAACCTCGGACCTTTCGATATGATAGGTCGCGTCTTATCCCCGAGGCCACTGACGCTCTAGGCCACTGACGCTCGCCAATATTTACTACAAAGTTATTATGGAAGAAAAGATAATGCCGCACGCTGCGATATACGGCTACATTTAACTAATCAGCCAATAATTAATATCAGATCAATCGATCGATCGAACCACTAAGTCACGGAATTTCCACAAAAAAAACTTCGAAACTACATTATCCTTCCTTATCGCCGAAAAAAATCCAAATATAGAATCGCGTGCTAACTATGACCGAGCTGCGCCTTTATCAGTGTGGTGTGACATCATCACGAAACTACACAAACATAACAATACCAAAAATGTACTAAACAAAACACAATATCGTTCATCGTGACGGCTTAACGTTGACAACAAACAATATTTAAGTTCAATGGATCTCATATTAACTTAATTCAATCACAGTACAAATCCACTTGCGAGTCACGAAAAGTGATGCAGCAAAATTCTTAAATCACGAAAACTAATGTTTGCGAATTCCTAATAGGTATAAATATGCTAATCTGCACTAATATACTAAAGATATAAAGTTTGTGAGTTTTCTCGACTCTCCGTAACTAACGAACCAATTTTAAAATTGCTATACCGTTGGAAAACGCCTGGTTTATTGTAGATGGCCAAGTGATATTTTTACCCTGGGAAAATTCTGCATTCCACGGGATAATTCAGTAACCGTTAATTATAAACAATAATGGGTACAGAGATCCGCGTCCAAACCGGAACTGTTATTATGGTATGTTGTTTTGACACAATAAATTTATCGGTAATTCCAGTCGTATTTAAATCTTGATTTACGAGTTCACCAAAGAGACACGTACGAATGAGGCTGTTAAAAGTTCAACCGCTGCGGAATTCCTCCAAGCGATTTTTGGAGAACATCCAACCAAACACATCCCTGGGCTTGTACTGTAGTGCTAATTAAAGTATTTCCACATTACAAATGAGCAGTTCTTTGAAAACAAAGGTTACGATGGACGGAAAAATTACCAGTCCATACGAAAATTGGAGTAATATTTGTTTTTTTACCTGTTCGCCGCCACAAAAATCAGTGGAATCGACCGCTCGAAGCGAGGAGAGCGATTCAAAAATAGAGCTCCTGGTAATGGTAGTGAACGAAACTATAATGGTGTCCTCTACGCCCCATCGTCGCCACGACATTAAATTTGTAAATGTACATTTTCGTCAATATCTGGCGAATGTAGTTTTTTTTCGTTTCCGACCAAAGTGGATAAATCATTAAAATATGTTCCCAAACTACTTTAATGTATAATTTGACTGATACCGTCCAAAAAGGTTAAGGATTCTTAGGTCCAAATATTAAATACGACCATTTCACAATGCATTTTCCCTTGAAAAATAATCTCATCCGTCTTTGTTCAATGTCCAAACTGGTCGTGACCGAAATATCCCGGATTCTGAATCACGCGGTCATTGGCCAGCAGTATTTATGCAGTTTTCAATATATGTATGCCTATAATAGGTATGTTTAAAAACTTTTTAACAAAAAAATTAAGCCGCCGAAAAAGACAATACACTAGGTAGGTATGTACCTACTAGATCTTTGGCCATGTACTCATTTCGTAAATATTGATAAAATCTTATCAAATGGTAAGCGGAAAATTGTGCTTTAGATCGTAAAAAAGAAAATCGTTTAATGAATACTTGATATTATAAAGTGGTTCAGAGCTCTAGGAGTATCTCTCGATAAACACACAAATTCAAACGAATTCCTTCACAAATCTGGGAATAGAACTATTAACATTTTAAACTCCATCAATCAAGTCACAAAGCTATATTGTATCGTATCATAGGTGACTTGGCCAAAATAAATAAACGGTGGTGGATGCGGTGCAGACATAATCGGTAGATGAGTAAGATGTGTATTAAACATAGACTAAGTACCCACCTACATACTCGTGCGGGTCGAGGAAAACCAAACAAATGCTATTTATGGCAACTTCCGGAAGAACCTTCGTTTGTGCCCGTGCTAAACCGCTAATACAAAGACAAATGACAATTATCAAGGCAAAGAGGGAGGTTACAACAAAATGCTTAAAGTCGTACCTACTCAATCCAGCTTATTTCGGCTACTTCCATTAAGCACAAAGTAGAAACTACCGTTGAGGGACAAAATGTCAGTGAGGTCAAGTGTAATTTAAGTAAGTAAAGTACTAAATACAAATTAAGTCCAATGAACTATTTTCAGAGCTTAAGCCAGCTCATTTCGACTAATGTGATTGGATATAAAGTACAATAACTGTACGGCTTGTACGTTTTGCTGGATTGGGGAACCCGTCGCTTGAAGAAAATTACCAGTAGTGATCGGTATCTTGAGCTTTATTTTCTCCTCTTAGCACTATTTACAGCAGCTAGTGAACTGAATGTCTGACTGAATCGAACCGTTGAATCTAACTGACTTTACTGTTAAACTGACTTGAATGAACTGACTGACTGAACTGACCAGTGCGGGTTTGCGCCCGCTTTTATACTAAAACTCAAGTTCCAGAAAGTTCGGTAATTTTCTCTATAGAAACTGTTAACGCTAGATTATTCTATTAGAGCGAGACAGTATGCGAACGATATGGATAGATGCTGGTTCTAGATTTTTCCTTGAGACGTTGGTCGGTCGCTACACGACCGAGAAAAATCTAGAAACGTCGAAGCCGGCCTTTTCTGTATAGCTCTAATAGAACGGCCTGGAAATCGAGTTTTATTTAACTGTTATTACTTCCTAACGATTATTTACAAACTTAACATAATTCTATGACTGTCCCGAACATCTCTCCCGCCGTGCATCTTCAGTTGCATCCTTCGGTGAGGGTGTGTCTTTGTTCGCTGGCAGGATCAGTACCATCTTCTTCACAGGCCGCCTCAGGATCCCGGACTTAGTCTTGATGTCGACTGTTCTGGCGATGCCGTCGGGTCCAGGGTAGGTGGCGACGACGAGGCCTCGTATCCACACGTTGCGGGGAAGGTTTCCGTCGATGAGCAGCACCAAGTCGCCCACCTTTATGCTGGGTCCTCGCCCGTGAGGCTCCCGCCGATTTTGGAGTTCTGGGAGATACTCCTTGGTCCATCTCTGCCAGAAGATGTCTGCCAGGCGTTGTGCTGTACGCCATTTTGCCCGGGTAGTCAGGTCTTCGTCGGTGAAGTTCCCTGGCGTCGGGACGCGTCCTGGACCTCCGATGATGAAGTGGTTCGGAGTCAGTGCTTCGGGATCTTCTGCGCTCACTGAGACGTGTGTGAGCGGCCTGCTGTTTACTGTGTACTCCACTTCTGCGAGCAGTGTCGTCAGGACCTCCTCTGTCGGGTGGCGTTCGTGCAGCGTTGACGAGAGCGCCGTCTTTACTGACCGCACCATTCTCTCCCAGGCGCCTCCCATGAAGGGCGCTCCAGGAGGGATGAACTTCCACTCTATCATCCTTTTGGAGGCTTCATCTGCTGTTGCTTCGTCGATGGCGTGTCGCAACTCCTTGTCAGCTCCGCGTAGATTGGTCCCATTGTCTGACCATATCTGTGTTGGACATCCGCGTCTTGCTATCATTCTTCGGAGCGCCATTATTGCTGAGTCTATTTTGAGCGAGGCTGCGACTTCAAGATGTATGGCGCGGGTCGTGAGGCAGGTGAAGAGGGCGACGTAGCGTTTCGTCGTTGACCGCCCCACTGTGACCGTGAGCGGGCCGAAGTAGTCCACGCCAGTGTATGTAAACGGGCGTTTATGATGTGCTAGACGGCATGGCGGCAGGTTTCCCGTCTTCGGCTGCGGCGGTGTCCTGGACTTGATGCGGCAGCGCAGGCACTGGCTGATGACGGTCCTGGTGCTGGGTCTGAGGCGAAGTACCCAGTGTTGCTGTCGGCATTCGTTGACCGTTGCTTCTACGCCGGTGTGGTGGAGGCTTCTGTGTACGAAGTCGATCCACAGCCTTACTGTGCGCTGATTTCCGTCCAGTACGATCGGTCTCTTCACTTCTTCATTGATGTCGTTTGCGGCTTCTATTCGACTCTGTAGCCGCAGTGTTCCGTTGGTGTACTCGAGCGAGAGGAGACGCAGTCGACTGTCGCGTGAGATAGGTCTTCCATTTTTCAGGTCTTCAATGTCCTTCTGAAACGACTCCTGTTGTGAGGCTCGCATCAACAGTTCTTCGGCGCAGCGTAGGGTTTCTGCCGTGAGAGGTTTGAAGTGATCTTCTTGAAACTTCTTAGGCTTCTGTTTCGACGCTGTGGGTTTAGTTTGCTTCTGGACTTTCGACCGGCAGAGCTCTATGAACTGTAGCACCCGAGCCGTCGTGTGGAGTAGCCGTTCCCACTTAGAGAAGCGCGTGGGATCTGGTAGGGCTTCCTTCAGTTGGTTTTTCTTCCTGTCGGCGGCCAGGTGTACTTTTTCTTCACCCGTCGATGGTATTTCGACGTGGTCTTCTGTTGGCCAGGCTGTAGGTTCTTCGTGGAGGAAGTCTGGCCCTCTGAACCACCTGTGGTCTTCATTGAAGTCTGGCGGCGTGTCGCGAGTGGCATCATCAGCGACGTTGAGTTTGGTTGGGATCCACCGCCATTCCTTGACGACGCTGTTCTCTTCTATGTTGGCGATGCGATGGGCTACATACGGCTTGTAAGATTTGGAGCCGTTTCTGAGCCATGTCAGGACGGTTTTGCTGTCCGTCCAGAACGTCTTGCTTTCAGGTTTTCGCTCGTGCTCCTGAACGACTGCTTTTGCCATGCGCGCCCCCATCACGGCTGCCTGTAGCTCCAGCCGTGGGATTGAAGTTAGCTTCAGCGGCGCAACTCGAGCTTTTGCTGTTATCAATGTGAGCTCAACTTTGCCGTCGGGTGTCTGCGCCCGCCAGTACAGCGCTGCGGAGTATGCAGCTTCGCTGGCGTCGGTGAAGATGTGCAGCTGGAGTGAGGTGGCGTCGCTGTACTGTAGGTACCATCTCGGGATAGTGACGTCACGAAGTCTTCTCAAGTGCGTCATCCAGTTTCGCCACAGGGCGGCGAGGTCGTCTTCTAGAGGGTCGTCCCAGCCGGTTCCGCGCCTCCACACCTCTTGGAGTATTTGCTTGGCGCGGACGGTGACAGGTGAGGCGAAGCCCAGCGGGTCGAACAGCGACATGACGAGTCTCAGTGCTTCTCTCTTCGTCGGTACTGGCTTTTCAAAGACTGTTTCTGGGATGCGAGCTAAGTCGAGGTTGAAGCGTAGTCTATCTTCTTCAGGTTCCCAGATGAGGCCCAGCACTCGTTCAGAGTTCGTGTCGTCGTCGCTGAGGTTGACTGTTGGAGACGTGTTCTTTGCTTCGCCGAGAGCTTCAAGTACTTCTGGCGTGTTCGAGGCCCACTTTTTGAGTTCGAAGTGGGCGTGGCGATGAATGTCGCGTACTTCTGTAGCTATCTTGATGGCTTGTTCCTTGGACTCGAAGCTATCGAGATAGCCGTCCATATAGTGCTTGTGTATTATCGCTGCGACGGCTTCTGGGTGAGTTTCTTCGAATTGCTTCGCGTTCTTGTCCTTCACGAAGATCGCCGTGGTCGGTGAGCTTGAGGCGCCGAAGATAAGCGAGGTCATTCTGTATTCTGTAGGCGACTCGGACCCGCGTTTGTCCCCCCTCCAGAGGTAGCGAAGGGCGTCTCTGTCTTCGGCTCGCAGCTTAACTTGCATGAACATTTCTCCGATGTCGGCGGAGACGGCTATTCGGTGTTGTCTGAATCGCATAACAACACCAGGCAGGGATTGAAGAAAATCTGGGCCGGTCAGCAGCTGGTCGTTCAGTGAGGTTCCTCGCGTCTTGGCTGCAGCGTCGTGAACCACCCTTAGTTTGTCGGGCTTCATGGGGTTCACGACTGCGAAGTGAGGTAGGTACCAGGTGCGCTTGGCCGACTTCTCTTCGGGAGCTCGTTCTGCATATCCCTTTGATATCAATGCTTCCATCTGCTCGTAATATTTCTTCTTCAGTGTAGGGTCTCTGTCTAACTTCTTTTCGATGCCCTGGAGTCGCTTCAACGTATTGTCGTAATTGTCTGGCATCTCGACGTTGCTATTCTTCCAAAGTAGAGCTGTTTCGTACCGTCCTTTTTCTGTTTTCACTGTTGACTCTTCTAATATACGTAGAGCCTTTTCTTCAGGATCGGACTTCGGTTTCTTTGGTTCGACGTGTAGCATGTCTGTTGTGAAGTACTCCTTCATCATCTTCTCCAAATCTTCTGTAGTCGTGGAGACGCGGGCGTGATGGACGAAGTTGACTTGGCCTCCTAGTGTGCGAGAGTTGGAGCCATGTAGAACCCAACCCAGTGGCGTGAGGGATGCCACTGGTTGGTTTTTGTTGCCGCTTCGCACCTCCGTGGCTAGTAGGAGGTGCCAGTTGTCTTGACCGATCAGGATCCGCGGCTTTGCTTCTTCATACATCAGGGTTTCTTTGATGTCTTCCAGCTGTTTGCAGTCGTCCACTACTTCTTTGGAGATTCGCTGGGCTGATAGCTGAAGATTCTTCATTGTGCGTGCGTAGATATCTTGATCTTGTCTGTTATTCCCTTGTAATGTAATAGGGACTCGACGCGACGTTCTCTCACCCGTAGCCATCCCGTTGAAACCTTCTATGAGCAGTGGGTAGACTTGCACTCCAATTTCGGCGGCGATGTCCGCGTCTATCAATGTGATGGTAGACCCGTCATCCAGGAGCGCATAGGTGTCCACAGCTCCCGCCGGTCCAGAAACCCGTACCGGTATGATCTTCAGGTACGACTGGCTCGGCGTCCATGTGGAGTTGACTTTTTCGTCTGTCTTCTCTTCTGCTTCTTTCTTCTCGTAGTGAAGAAGCTTGTTGTGCATGTATTTGCAGTCGTTGACTCCGCATCTTTTTGGTTTGCAGCTGTGGTTCCTGGTTCTGTATCGTAGGCAGCGAAAGCATAGACGGCGTGCCTTAGCCAGGTCCCATCTTCCATTTTCATCGGCTTGCTTGAATTGCTCGCAGTCGGTAGCTGTGTGACCCGTGGCGTCGCAAACAGGGCATTTGCTGACTGGTTTCTCGTTGGCTGTATGGATCTTCTGTGGGCGTCGTGAGGCAGGAGCGTTGTTGCTGTCGTGTGAAGCGATCTGCTCCGGCAATGCATAAGGGCTGCATATCTCCGCCTCGCGTTCCATGAACCGACTGAACTTCAGTAAGTCGGGTTCTTCTCTTGGCTGTACCGATGCGAAGTCGTACCATCTGTATCGCAGCGTTGCAGTGAGCTTGTCTATCATCGTCTTCGTCACCTCGGGGTTGTAGAGGTAGTTCACGCAGTTGAGAGCCTTTAGTGTTGCCACAGTGTTGGAGATCCGCGTTGACAACGTGCAGAGGTCCCGCGCAGCTTCGGTGAGACGAGGCAGTGTGCGTAGCTTTTCGATTTCCGCCATTGCTATAGATTCCGGGCGGCCGAAGCGAATTTCTAATGTTTTCAAGACTTCGGCTGGATCCGTGTTCGTGATCAGAAGGCCCTCAGCAGCTTCTTTGGCTCTTCCTTTCAGACAACGGCGTAGGCGAGCCATATTCTCCAACGATGTGAATTTGTGCGCAGACTCCAAGTAGGCTGCTCTGAAGCACAGCCAGTCCTGGTGAGCGCCATTGAATGTGGGCAGCTCTGTGTACTTCGGCGGCGCATGTTGCTGGGCGGACTTCACGGCGAAAGTGATCGCCGACGCTAGTTCGGAGAAGTCCGTCTTCGGTTGCGGTACTGCGATAGTTCCGCTGTGCCCCGGCAAGGGCGCTGGCGGCGGCGGCGCGTGTCGTTGGAAATCTTCTGTGTACTGTGGTTCGGCGGCGATGACGGGTGGACCCACGGCGATCGGTTGTGGTAGCGGCGGCGGCCCCATAGTGATTGGCGGCGCGGCGCGGTGCTCGTCCACTTCTGTACGCTCCCTTGGTGACGCGTGGTAGGGCTCGCAGTTAATGGCTAGCATCTGCGAGCGGCTTGTGTTGATCCACTCGTCGACTCGTTGCGTGTTTTCCATTTCAGAGATGACAGTGCCTTCATCTTCATCTGACGATTCGGCTTCAATGGCGGCCAGGCGGGCCGACGCTAGCTCGACTTGTAAACGAGCCAGTTCTTCTTTAGCTTTCGCTAGGCGGCGTAGCTTCTGTATTGACTTCGTGCTGCGGACGCTTCTCTGTTTGTATGGATGTCTTGCGTCCTTTTCTATTGCGGCGACGTCGGGTTGTCTGTTTCCCTCACACGCTGGCGGCCCCGCCTGAGACGGCTGTGTTCGTGTCGACGGGTGACCTTTTTCTGTTGCTTGAACGGCCGCACACTTCATGGCTTCGTTTTGTCTGTTTGAAGTTGTGCGTCTGAAGTCGGTCCCCGTCGGCGCTTCTGTAGTCGTAGTGGCCGTGTCGGTGGCGGTGGTGTCTGAAGGCGTAGTCTCGGTTAAGGTTTCCGAGGCTGTACCCGACGTGGTGCCCGTCGCTGTTGCTGATGCTGTGCCCAACAGTGTGTCCGATGCCGTTCCCGTCGCCGTGCCCGGCGCCTCTTCTGAGGGTGGCGCCGTGCCGGTAGGTGCTGTCCGGCCAGCGGGTGCTGCCGGGTCGGTGGCTTCGGTGACTTCCGAAGGGCGGCGCTGCTGTCGCGCCCCAGATGTGGATCGCGTCACTGGCATCGCTGTTGCGCAGGTATCCCGGATCCGGCTCGAAGGACCACGATGTACGGCTTGTACGTTTTGCTGGATTGGGGAACCCGTCGCTTGAAGAAAATTACCAGTAGTGATCGGTATCTTGAGCTTTATTTTCTCCTCTTAGCACTATTTACAGCAGCTAGTGAACTGAATGTCTGACTGAATCGAACCGTTGAATCTAACTGACTTTACTGTTAAACTGACTTGAATGAACTGACTGACTGAACTGACCAGTGCGGGTTTGCGCCCGCTTTTATACTAAAACTCAAGTTCCAGAAAGTTCGGTAATTTTCTCTATAGAAACTGTTAACGCTAGATTATTCTATTAGAGCGAGACAGTATGCGAACGATATGGATAGATGCTGGTTCTAGATTTTTCCTTGAGACGTTGGTCGGTCGCTACACGACCGAGAAAAATCTAGAAACGTCGAAGCCGGCCTTTTCTGTATAGCTCTAATAGAACGGCCTGGAAATCGAGTTTTATTTAACTGTTATTACTTCCTAACGATTATTTACAAACTTAACATAATTCTATGACTGTCCCGAACAATAACTAACTACGTATATAGGTAATACGCAAGGTCAAAATATAAGTAAGGTCAAGTACAGAGGTGCTTAATAGGTAGAACCTAAAGTTCAACATCGTGTAGTGGGCCTTTGTATTCCAAGGGTAACTGTTTGGCGTTACTTGTTAATGTAGAGGCTTGGTGTAAAATGGCATGCAGTTAAGTACGTACTGTCAAATAATTACATTGTGCATCGCCGGTAGTAAGTAGGGTATTACTAAGGAGAATCTGTTAAAGCCTGACGCCGAAGGCGTTGGCCTTTAATGACTCGAGTTTGTAATACACTTACTACCCCTGATGCACACAATGTTTTTCATCACATTTGCGAGAAAATAAATGCCTACGACACAACACTGGTCGACAATTTTACTAGTGGACATAATTTAAATCAAAATAAATAAGTTGAATGTTGGAACAAAGAAAATGATGAGCGCTTTTGTAGTAGCCAGAACATTGAACATGACCATACAGCACAGCACAACATACAAGCAAAACTATGCGAGCGGTGTCGCGGAAAACAACTAGTGCTACATACGTACTTACACGGTAAACTCGTATTTCGTTTATGTATTTAGACCCATTATAATATTCCCAAAGCCCAAGTTTGCGAGACGTGGGTTGAATAAGGCGAGTTGATGGGTCCCAGTGGGGTAACTAGGTAGCGAGCGGTATGACATCACAGCATTACGAAGAACCGACACGGCACAGGTGGGGGCAAGCCCACCGTTGAGTACGCTCTGAATATTTCATTGAGAGGCGGTCACATAGGGGTGGGAAGTGGAACGACTTTGTGTGGATGACATCATGACATGAAAAGGGGATGACATTGAAAACGAGAGAAAGCAATATATATTTTTTTAACATAATATGTGTGCCTTAAGTCTTTTATTTATGTACTTATACTTATGTATTTATCTAAGATAGGCAAGTATAATGATTTATACTTACTATTTTATCAGATACCCAGATCTTTTTCACCTATATTTGACCTGATTACTGTAGTTCGAGGTAAAGTAATAATCCTTAAAACTATCTTAAAACCTACACATTTTGAGGTCGACGACGGTGAATTAAAAATACAAAATTTACGCTTTGTAGAAGAAAGGGGCAATGTAATTTATCTGATATAAAATTCAATTCTTGAACAAACAGCTGCTTTTTAGGTAAAGCGAGGGTAAACGCCATTTTAAATGCTGCTACCAGGCCCCGCCGCCCGCCCACATAGCGCTACGCCCATCCTCCCTCGCCCGCCCTACCCTTTCTTGTTAGTCTTGTTAGCCCACACAATATCCCCCCCTTCGCCCCCCGGCTACACTCCCTTTAGTCTAGGTACTTTATTAAGATTTATATTATTTATCAATGAAATTCCTTGCACGTGCTCCAAGTTAGTAGTTACCATCCGCCGCCCTCGATTTCGTTCGCGTCTACTATTTAATTCCAGCTAAGCAAGGAACATCAAAGTATGAGAACACATAGTCGTAATGGAGTTGGATTTCACATTTTCAACCGACGAAAAACAAAAGAGGAGAGGAGGTTCTCAAATCAACACGTATATATATATTTTTTTCAAATACATATAAATATTTTCTAAAGTATCTAACGAGCCGTATTTTCTCAATGATATCTTTCGAGATTCAGATATTTTAAAGTCAGGCAGGTTTTTTTTATAAATTATGGAATTTTTAAAGGAAAAAAATTGAAATATTATACCTAGTCAATTTGTACTTCGCTGCAGTCTCTTCATTGATGAAGTAGACTGTATATAGAATTCGCTTCCGCCAGCCTTTGGTCACTAGATATAGATTACAAAGCCAAGAAAGGACAAAAAATCGCTTCCATTTCGTGCAGCCAGCGGTCTGGTGGCGCCATATTCAAGGTCGCTCCCGTCCCGGAATGCCGCATTGCGTCCCCCTCCCACGATAAATCAGCTACAAGGTCAACGGAGTTAACGTAGATCCCGAGGGTTGCCAGCCACGTCATGTGCGAAGACTAGCAAATGGAGAAACTATATTTATCCGATCGCACCCGTAAAATGGTTTCGTTAGACCTAAAATGACATTAATGATAACAGCTGTTTCTAACAATGTTTTTCAAATCTACCATAGAATCTATAAATTTATAAATGTTTTTTTGTATTCTTGCTGTGATTTTTGATAATTTTTTAGGGTTCCGTACGCGAAGAGTCCAAACGGATCCCTATTAAGCTAACCCTGTCCGTCTATCAGAGGTGTCCAGCTGAGAAACTGTTGAATTTTAGTTGAAAGAGCAATTGTTGAAATTTTTACTGAGCAAACGAAAATCTAATTTTTCGTCAATATAATTGTTTTATAATAATGTAGGTGCAGTGCATGTAGTGTTGTTGTTTTAAATTCTTTATGTAGAATCTGACCTTAATACCAGAAATTAATACTTATAACACCCTGGAGTTTATAAGTATTCAAGAGATTTCGAATAAGAGTGATACAATATTTACATTCTACGATAAGATTAACATCATATTTGTTTATCACTTTTAACGTTCTAATGTATAGTGATTAGATCAGTGAACGCATTAGTCAGTTATTGAGATTATACTCACATATTAAATAACGAAAAATCATTCACTGATTTCCTAGTGCTAAATGCCTTGACTTTGCTAGCTCACTCTATCACAATGTTTTGACTATCATAGAGCAACATTTTCAGAAAATATCTCTATAGCAGGTGTTTCATCAATAAAACTGTTAAGCAACACTTGTATCAATAAGCTGTTATTTTAACAACCCAATTATATTTTGCATTTACATTCCATAGATTATCGCGGCGTTGCCCACTTTAAGACACGACGAAGAATATTTTGTCACCTCACCAGATTCTTGGGTACCTAACCTACCTACTTAATTCCGTAGATTACCCTGAAGTAAGCAAACTCATAAACTCAACCTCTGTCTCTGCCTTTGCTAAGAGTGCCTTGTCCACGCAATGTCAAGTTTAGTAGGTCGAAGTACGGATAAGCCTTGGCCTCGGGCTCCGGTGCGTTCCTACTGCGTACTTATAGCGGGTGGCGCGGGCGAGGCGCCACGCGGCCGGTGACGTCAGCACCACCGTCTCCTACCCTCGTCCTTCAGACGATGTGCCGCCGAACCTCTCTTCATGACCTCCCATGCTTCAATAAACTATAAGTCTATTCGTACTTAGCATAGTCTTTCGATAAGCATAACGCACAGGGACGTTACGTTAGGTCTTTGAAAACCCAAATTACTTACTCAAATCAAATTCAGAATTAAGATTATTTTCATTTTACCCCATTTCGAAATCAATGTTGAATTACCTTATATTATTATGTTCAAAATATCGCAATGAAGTCGTGGTTATAAAAATGTATAAAATGTGTTACTAGGTAAAACGTCCTGTCCTTGTCTAATAATACCTTAAATTAGGCAACGTATAAACGTCAGCAGGGCTTATAAAAAAAATTGGAAATTATTTTAGTAGCTAGTTAATATAATTCAATTATATTATATTAATTTTATAAAAAATCTTTAATAATAACTTCGTAGCGGTTTTGGGCACGAACGACCCTAAAAATATTTAAATAATATAATATTCTTGAGAAAATACCACTGTAAAAGAAAATACCTTACGGGCCTTCGTCGTTCATTACGTTTTCTATCGATAATCTCATCTCAAAAGTAATGTCATGTTTTGCCACAAACAACAGAGCCTGGAATTGTATATAAAATAAAAATATGTAGGTAAGCTAACGCAATGGAAAATAAAAAGGTACACACATAATTGTGTTACCAGTGGAAATTATCATAATATTTCTTTAATCTGTAAATCTGAATATTTTATATCAATGAAATATCTTGATAAAAGTATACAACTAATTTGAATCATTCCATGCATGACGTTAGTTAGTACATACACAAATATCTATGTAAGTACATATAACATGGGGACAAATATTTTGAGTTTGGTTCGAACGAAACGAAAGCTAACAAACAAACATGACATGCGCATGACCTTCATAGCGAAAATAGAATCTCATAAAGCAGTGAAGTGGAAACCAGAGGAACCACTTGTCATTAGAAATGACTCATTACTAGTCATTACTCATGTCATCGGAGTTTATTAGTAAATATCATTTGCCAAACTTAATTGGAGTTTGTGATGTTTCTAAATTCCCTAATTTCCACACATTGTATGTTAAATTCAATTTCCGTTTTCTGGTATTTCTAACGCGCAATTCTGCGAAGATATCTTTATTCGGTCTATTTTAGACATACACTACTCGTGCAAAATTGAACGCGAGTGTTTATTTCTATAACGGATTGATCTATAGGAAGTAATGTGCTTTTAGTATTCAATGCGTAGATGGTTCTGACAGGAATAACAGCCATCTACTCGTTTTATATTAGGTACCTATGTTATAATACAAATATAACAGAGTAGGTATGTCTGTAACTAAAACATTTCGGATACAAGGGTCTTGTGTGTGGTATATGACTGTAGGTCATTCTTAAAGTACGACTACGAAAGGACATGTCGGTCATGGCTATGATGCTGCGGATTAAGAGTTAGTGAGTTACTTTCATGACCCCCATGACTCCATCTACCAGCTCTTACCGGCCGCGGCGTCTATATGGCTATGTTGCAGGCCGTTTGTAGAATGCCGCATTTTGCTTTTTACTAACGGCATTTTACGGCAGAAAACAGCCTATAGGCACAAAATACCTAGGCCTAGGCCGTTTGGAGTGATGTGTTGTGTTCCACGCGGTGTGACGCGGTCGAAGTCGCAGGCCGCGGACAGTGAAAAGTAATGTAAGACGAAATTGTACATTCCATTCAGTATTGGACATGGCTATAATAGTACACTACTACGCATCACGTGTTTTAAACGATCACATCACTGGGATTCATGTCAAAAGAATTTTAATATCTATTTCAGTTTCCTATAACGCTATATTCACATCTACGCAACTGTCAGTCATGTCGTCGCAACATTTCTCACGCTCGTTCTATCTGTTATTCAATCTCGCGAAATATCTCAAATTCACTTTATGTTTTCTCATAATTTAACAACATTTTCTTTTTATTCAATGGCTATCGAATGGCTCTACCAATTGCTTTCGAATGTTTTTAAAACAGCGTGGTTTTCACTGTATGATATTTCCCAATTATTTCAGGTTTCGCTTACAAATTGGAACAATATGGCTCAACGTATTGTGTTATTTAAATTCAATAGTAATGTTTGAAACTTTGAATATACACATCAAACTTTCCGTAACTCATTTCGCTTTTCTGTTTTTAGTTTCTTACGCTGCTGTAATTGCGTTTCACGCAATCCATTCGGCAGTGAAACATTTTTGAATACGACTTACATAAAATATGTAATTTGAAGAAAAAAATAGTACAGCGTTAAATAATATTATGCTAAGAGAACTTCTGGAGAGAGCGTCATGGCCGCATTCCCAATTAAGATTTAACACTGTTCCGGACTCCGGACTAAAGTATAATTGGACACAAATACTTGACCGATTTAAAATATTTCTACAATGATTTCATTTAATAATATTTGTGTGGTAACATTAGAAAATAATAATAAGGGAAAAGTCGAAAAAAACAAAGTAGGTAGGCACTACTCTTTGTGATAGAGTGAATGAGTACCTTCACACCTCTGGTAAAACTTGTTAACGGATTATATGCCACGCACAATGTTGCGAAAAATAGGAAAATAGGTGTAGGTATGTAAATATTGCTGCCTCATCAATAACAGAGTCAGCAGCTGCAGCTAATCGTAAAAAAAGGAAGGCCATTCATCACGAATATAGCAAATATTGACTTTTTTATTGAACCTGAAATAATGCATATTATAATGCCTACGTATTTATAGGGTTCTGTAATAACTAATAACAGATTCCATTGTAGCGAAGCTACTTCGTCGGTGTTACACGTGTATCGGTTTGCCGGATAAAAAAATATTTTCTAGTTTTGAGCTATGAACATGGAATGGACACAAAGTGTATAACGCAGTACACTTATGCGGGTTCCGGTAATAAAAAAAATATTTAGTTTTTCGTCAACATCTCCGAAAATAACTATTTTTTCTGAATTTTCCCAAGCCTTTTTACATATATTATTATGTTCCAAACTTTAATTTAGTCGGTATCGGTGTAATAGTTTTCGAGTTGTCCGGCGGATCTTACTCCATATAGCTATTTTTTTAGCTCATCAATTCACCGTCCACTGCTGGATGCAGGCCATACCCAATGCTCGCCACCACACCCGGTCCTCCGCGCTATAAATGTTGTTTTTATTTTTATTTTCACAAAATCCACAGCACTTATGAAAAACAATTATGGTCGTTAGATAACCTGGACTGGTGCAAGTTAAAAACCATTGATGTATACCATTGTACACATACATGCCATCGAACTCTGACTTTCTTTGGCATGTGTGTCGAATCTTTGCCACTGTCGAAGTCTACTTGGCAATCACCCAAGAAAACGTAATAAATAGAGCTTGCAGGCGCCAGGTCGCCATTAAATTAGTAACCGATAGTGACGGAAATAGTGCATCTTCCCGTAAATTCCCGCGCCAGACATACAAAATAAAAAAATATAGCTGCCACTTCTGTGTGACGCATTCGCAGCGCATTAAAAATATACATTTCTCGATGACCCGCTACGACTATTATATATCTCAGTGTAGTAAAGCGAGTTTCCTCACGACGTTTGAAATTGTCTTGAGGTTAACATGAAACTTTGGTTTATCATGCTCCGCCATACCATACCTAACCTAGCAACAGTTTACAACTTGTTATTGCAACCACCCACCTTGCATTCGTTCGCAACAATTTTGCAACCATCAAATGTTTATATACGCCATTAACTTTATCGCCCTATGCGCTGACGCCGAGAAGGCGATAACTTTCGCTCAAACAGTGAAACCATCGAGTCAACATTCCATGATGGCAATATAATATTTGCTATCACTGTTTTCAGTGTTCGTGTTTTAACAAAATGTCTAAACAAATGACGCAAGTACTAGTAGTCTCTGAGCTAAGCCGCGGGCTGTTCTCCCACAAGGTGGGCCGACGATCTGGTGAAGGTCACGGGACCCGGCTGGATGAGGTTAGCGCGAGACCGGTGGTCGTGGCCTGTGTTCAGCAGTGGACGTCTTTCGATTGATATGATGATGATGACACGAAATCACTGGTTTCGTGGTATCAATGCGACATTAACACTATTTGCACGTGTCGGTAATGACATGCTTAAACAATGTTGAGTGATGTGTCGGTAGTTCGGCTCATATCGGTCGTGCCTTGCTTCGGTAGCGAGCCGATACGATAACAACACCAACCACATTGTGAACACATGCCTCATGTTTTGTAAATAAATAAATACTATTTGATAACTCTCACAGTTTCGTGCGCGTTTCAGTGTCAAAGATTATTCAAATTTAGAGTTTTCGCTATTACCTACTGTCGTCGGTCATTATTAACATTGAGACTACATAAACTTAAAATGTCTTTTAGCTAGTAGAAGTTTGCATTTTATTTCGTGTACTATATTTATTTCATTTGTATACTGTTATGGGTATTTTTTTAATTTTATAAAGTATTACATACTAACTACGTCAGCGATTTCTTCATGTTTTTATAATAAAAATATGTCTCACTCATTACTACTGTCGTGTAACACATGCTTCAGTTAGTAAGAACATTTTTCTACAACTTCAGCAGATTATGTTCATTGAAAAGGGCGAATAGGTAACTCTAAAACGGTAAATGATACAGATATAAGACTGTTAGAGAGTTGTGCAATATAAAGAGAGTGTCAGTGCAGACCTTCAGTCGCATAGGTCAGTTTGTCAGATACGACAGTTAGCGGGGCGAGGGAAGTTTTCTTTACAATAAAATAACATATTTCAAATTCAAGTTTATAATAGAAACATTCAAGTTTCCAAGCACCCATATTAGAAAGAAAGATCATTCCGCCTTGCAAATAAAAAAAAGAAAACTTGGCCAATTAATGCATCCCCAGGAAACAATGGATGCAGTACAGTAACAGTTCATTCGTGGACGGCAGCCAAGTAGGGCAGCGTTCTGAGAACTATAAGTACCTCAGACGATAAGATAAATTCACTCGGTGAGATGCGGCAAGAGAAATACGGTGAAATAGAGAATGCAAGCTTCAAAAAGTTCTTCAACTCTACCACAGATTGCCTAATAAATAGTAGTTAATAACACTGACTCATGAACCAAGCATAAAGAGCTTCGTGCGATGCAATGCCCAAAGATTTTTCCTGCAAAACGTTGCATATCTCGCTCGTCATATAGGTAAATTACTAAATTTGAGACAATTAGAAATCGAGACCCTCTGGGACGGGTCCCTGCGGGATCGGTGCCCTCAGTACGAACCCATTCCTTTGACCTACTAAGGCAGTACTATTATTTATTCTGTGGTCAATGGAACAATGTTCTACGAATGGAAAAATCAATACTAATTAGTTTTTTTTAGAAATGTAAAAATAAATCACGATGCTATCACAACTGTCTATATAAATAGGAGATCAAACGATAACCAGTAGAGAAGTGATAATGTAATTTTCCAGTATGCTCTACGATAAAAAGAAGACGACTTACCCATATTGTTTTATCGTCGGTAATTGGAGATTTTCCGTCTGTCAACAGTGGTTCGAATATCACAGCAGCCAATTTCGGATGTTCCAAACGCGCCTATGATTGAGAGGTACCTATCTACATGTTTAGATTGTTGCTAAGAAGAATTAGAATTTTCGACTGCTCAACAAATATTTTAAAAGTAATCAATAACATGTGATCCCTCACAGAGATGATGTGATCGTTATAATAACAAATTTAGACTTTAAAAGTGATTAAATATTATTAAAACACATAAAAGTATTCTGATTTTGAGAAGACGTGTTTACATCTAAATACGTAAAGTAGTCGTCCTTATTAGTGAACTTAGTAGCATACACAACAAAAGCATTGTAAACAAATAATGCACCTATTCGTCAATGTCCGATTAGCATAAAAATCATGATGCATGATGATCAAAACTGGTTTTATTTAAGTCTGAGTGATGTATGGTCACTGCTGCCTGATAGTCTAGAATGCTGATAAAATAAACGCAGATATGAACAAATACATTCCCACATTAATGATAGCTAAAATAAAACAAATCAGTTGCTACGTATTCAACTATCAGCCAACACAATCAGCAGGTACTGTGTTTTGATACATCATAGCAACTGTAATCATATCTTATATGTACTTACTGTTCACCAAAACAGTAAAAAACATTTTCGCTGGAAATACATTTGGTCCATGAATTCACAAATTAAATATTATCTACTATCTGGCATTACTAGGCAGGTATAGGTAGGTAGTCTCAAAACCACATCTTAAACAACATATCACAATCACAAACAATAAATTTTATAGGAGCGACTAGATACCAAGCTATGCGATTAAATAATAAATAACAATAAATTCAAAGCCCATATGGTAGAATAATAATAACGATGATAGCTTTTAGTAAGCAAATAATGGCTAAGATTTTTCGAAGAATGGTAAAATTACCTATAAAGAAATACACATAGGTAGACTGCTAATCATCATAACCTTCGTTTTGGCTTCACCGCTGTTGGCTCATTTATGGAAGACGTTTTATTTCATTCTCAAATGTTTACAATTTGTATGAAAAAATATTTAATAAACTTAGACCAAACAACTGCTGTCCAGCTTTGTTGTCCCTCCGATCCAATGAAATGAAATTTTTTTTCCGTAAAACTGAGTCAATCCACATATTTTTTTATTCTATTTTATGGACAACTCATGCTTGACCAAAAGATTGACTAAATTGCCCAAATTGTTTTCATAAAAATACCTAAGACAGTTCCCCTGTATCTGAGATGGTTTTGGACTTCTCCATACTGTCCCAATCAAAAAATCACAGCAAAAAGTTATTAGAAGTACCTATATATTAATTGCTAAACCACTGAACTGCGAGAATTGAAATGGGGCGTTGTTCAGCTGATGGTATACCATAAACGTGAATAATAAAATTGTGGTCAGATTAGCGCAGAGACGGGTGATTCACTAGAATGATGATGGTGGTTTGAGATGATCGTGCATTAAGACAATTAGACGTTCAAGTGGAATGTTAAATAGCTGAACGTGTGGCCTACTGTACCAATTCGATAATTTTCTATTACTTATTTGAACTAAAATGGAAATCCATCGCGAAATCTCGCCGTATTCTTCGTTCTATTGTTTGGAAGTCGGTTCACTTCATGAAACATTACTTGTATTGTGTATACTTCTCGGTTTCATGCTTTAACAGCCTGGGCAAGGCTTGCTGACACAATGGCCACTCTGTCACGGTATTGATCGACTGTGGTCTGTGATAGAACCAGTCTTTTTGTCGCCCGCCGCCATTTATGAACGTTAATAGAGATCAATCTGAGTTGCTTGTGATTACGTAGGTAGGTATTGACGTTTCTTGTTAGGTATTACGTGTACGTTGGTATTACAAACACCACCGCATTAATTTACCTCCGTTGCTTAATTATAAGAACAAAAGATCGGTCGAATCACACGAAAAAGCAATATCGTGAAAATGTATGTAGGTAAGTAGGTACCTCGTAATATAAATGACTGACGAAAATATTTAACAGAAAAAAAGTATCTAATGTCTGTTATTCCCACGAATGTCTCGAATAATAACGATGTTAAACAACTTCATAGAACAATAATAAAATAATTTTGTATAATCATAATCAGCCGCAATTTGTGGTCATACAAACCGTGAGTATTATAGTAGTAATAAAACAACTACTTATAAATTGTTTTGTTGGCCACTCGGTGACGTCACGCGACGACAAATGAATGATGGCGGGCAGCCGGCTTGACGCCGAAGCACCTTCAGTCGAAGGTCAGCACTGCCGTAAGATGGCAAAAAGCTGTAGATGCCCATACATTGTTTTTATAACCAATTCAAATAGTTAACACACTGAGTTGATATTGTTAATGAAAATTATAATTGGGTCACCGAACAAGGACACTTGTGTGACAGTAGACAGTAATAACATTTCTGTGGCATGTGTTGTATTCCAGTATAACAATTATAACTATTTTTCACCTGGTGCATCAGAGACGCAGACGCTGTATAACCAAGAAAATATGTGAGATGCTAATTAAACACTGTACCTATTAATTGTAAGTAGGTTAAAAGGTCTTGCAACGATAAAACTACAGGTATATACGTAGGTATCTGTCAATTAGTTGCCGACAAACTGTTAAGGAGTTTGGCACTGTACATACAAGTTAATGTTAATTTATTTTAATTCAGGAAATAAAGAAAACTTCGAAAAAAATCACTCTTGGAAATACAGCGTTTTGCTATCACACGGCAGAACACTAATTAAAGATATAAAGAAATCATCTTGCCACATCACGCGCATCATTTGATTGACGCGAGATTAATGATCAGCACATGATAACTGACGTGTTTAGTGTACTAATAAATAACCATAGAGATAGGATCTCTTTGGTGGATGCTCGTGGCCCCCTAAATATCCTTTAACCACGCTGTCAACTATGAAAAAGAATACTTTTTAAATACACAAAAAAAGATCTAGTAGAGTAGGTCTACAAATATAAATTTAATAAGTCCTTCCCGTAACTTAAATAACCTGCACTGGCGGCACCGTGAAGCCAGCCCTAAAATTTTGACCATACGTGTGCGATTTTAAAAATTTAGGATGTCAGTTATAATACGAGATTTTCCTTTCGCATAGTGTTATGTAAATTATAAGTCGATTAGTCGACTCCCAAACAGACTACAGTTGCTTCCCAAACAGGGCTACTTTACCTTACTAACTCAAAAATGCAGCATGATAATTCATGTAAACGTAATGCATGTCATGCCGCTGTATAATTATATAGGTATAGCACGAAATTGAAATACTTAACACAATATTCGTTTAATAAATATAAAGGAGGGAAAAGTGAGTCATCGTATTGTTTTACTATTTCACATTAGCATACGATAACAGTGAAATGGAATGGCGCATTACTTAACCACGGTGACAGGGTATTTTCTGACCAAATCGAATAAAAAAACGAATTAGGAACTTTAGAGAAGGAATTTTTTTAGCATAAAAGGCCAGAAAACAACCTCGCCTCTTACCCAAAAGGTCGTGAGGTGACAATTTGTACAAATTCGTCCAAGACTCATTTTGTCCAACATGAAATGTTCAAAGTGTTGAGTCTTATTTAAGTCTTTAGAGGTTTGTATACAATTTACGACCACATTTTTTTA
The DNA here is from genome assembly GCA_949699065.1 of Metalampra italica. Taxonomy (NCBI): domain Eukaryota; kingdom Metazoa; phylum Arthropoda; class Insecta; order Lepidoptera; family Oecophoridae; genus Metalampra; species Metalampra italica. The sequence continues at coordinate 7,966,138 of OX452983.1, forward strand.
TATAAATTTCATTTACTACCTATATTCATTTATTATTTTTTTTAAGACTTAAAATATATAAAAAAAACATAAAAACTTGGACAAAATGAAACTTGGACGAATTGGTGCCTAGGCCAATACATCAACAAACCACAAATAACTGAAGTCACTGAAACGCCAACAATGGTTATTGATTCCTATTGAACGAAACCAAATAATAATAAAGAGTAATAATCATGAAAGCAATCTGCGGCCAGACAATCATTCATCGGCAAAAAATATTAAAGCAAATACTGGATTCTATATTTAGAATATCAGATTGATTAAATGCCAAGCCCGTTCGTGAGCACGACTTGAAGTTAAAGTTTAGAAATGGAATATTATTTTTAGATCCGAATTGTACCTGGTACTAGATTGACATCAGAGATGAAAGCTGGTTAGATATATTTTCTCAAAAAATCTTTATTTCATTATAATTGTGAAGCTGTTTTCGAGAAGAAATCATTTATTTTATTTAATGGGTGCAAGAAATACAAACATACTTAATATGTACTGCTAAAGTCATAACCCTCCTCTTGGTTTCCCTCTAGTTTGGTAAAAAAAAACAGTGGAAAAATCACAATTTAGTTTCCTACATAAGAAGTTGCAAGAAATTATAAACCGAGTAAAATAGTATGTAAAAAATGGCAATAACACAAGCTATATTTTTAATTAATAATGAAGTAGATGTACAACTAAATAAAATTCATAGTGAAACTAAAAATATTACATTAATTAAAATTGTAGTAGCTAAAGTCATGCATGGCATGACTTCCATTACGCACTGCTCAGCTCACAACGGCCGTCGACCGAACCGATGCCAGAAAATTCGTTTATTTTCGTTCTTATCTTAAATCAATAGGAGTACGGTAATGGAAAACATGCGTAGTGACCACAAGGTGAACCAAAGTTAAAACATACACCTATTGGAAATAATAAGGAAAAACTAAAAAACATTGCCAAAAAATATCACGTTTGGTTACGTAATAATATCATGGTTTGAAAGTTTCTGCTCCAATTACAACGGAAGCCATCTAAGTCAAACGTTAGGATAGGTTACGTAGGTTAGTACATCTTGGTTTGATTTGATATAAAAAATGTTGTAGAAAAACTCGTAAAAAAATTACTTTGATATTTTTGATGGAAAACTATTTTTAGCTCTTTTTATTAATTACTAATTATTTATTAGCTCTACAACCAGTCCATAAAATTTTGTTATTTTTTCCATTATCAGTCTTTCAATAATTATCATATGACTCATGTCATGCCATTCGATTAACCTTGGCAAGAATGAAAAGTTTCTTAGAACCACATTCAATTGTTGTTATCATCATATCCATTACACTAGATCCATACAGCTGATTCATTCCTATAATAATTGCCTATAGCCTTTCGTGGAACTAAGATAGCATTTAGCTCAATTGCTAAGACCCAAGCTGTTTAGTACTAATACTAAATTATCTTTAAATTTCAGTCCAGAATGAATGTATCATCCACTCACTTGTCGCTCCTCTGCTGGCAGCTAGAGTCCTTCAAGTTTACCAACGCATCAATGACCCTTTACAAATGTCTTTAAATGATGGTGGGTACTTATTTTCAGATGGAATGCCCGCAGCCATAAAATTACCAATTATTATTTAACAAACATTCAGCAAAGAGTTTCGTATTCGCACAGAATAGATAATCGTCAATTTTAGTTTTCCTGGAATACTTTACATACATGCAGTTATGTTCCAAGTTTCAGCTAAATAGGTCCAATTGCAGTCCAATAGTTTTCAATCCGCCGGACACACGGCCAAAATATTTTTAGAGGGTTATCAATACACGAGATCTCGAGTGCAACACGGTTGTATGTACATGCGAATTGTGGGAGCCCCACTAGCTCGAAGGGGCGACGATCTGCGTAAGGCGGCTATGCTGGCATGGCAGTGACTGGATGCGACCTACCGAAGATCGGGTTCAGTGGCGGGCCTAGGCCTATGTATAATAGGCTTCATTTTGACGCATCCCTAAAAAAAGCGTTGTAAGTCTCAAATCCAACGAAGTTGCATTTGGGGCAATTTGTTTGCAAATGCTTTGCCATTGATTCTTCGCTCTGGGTCGGTCGTTATAACATATTTTAACGTGCAAAATTAATAAGCATATGAATCACCTATGGTACTCCACGGCCGGCCATAACGAAAGATCTGCCTCAGAAATGCTTGCAACTTGGCTGTCGGCCACGAGCGTAGCATCTCGGGAAATATCATTTAGTTCACACTTCGTCAAATCTTTCAATCCAGTGCGGTGTGTGGCTGGCTATCATTGTCTACAACTTGTTAAACAATAAAATCATCGACTCAGTAGCTAATGTCGTCACGTGGTGCTCGGTCGTAGTAACTATCGTTTGTTCGGCTAAACTAGTTCACACATTACAGGAAATCATAGTAGTAGACGTGTTTGTAAATACTTATACATATATGACTTCTGTGTTATTTAGCTTCAGCTTTATTCACCGCAGGCAACGGATTGGTGTAGAAAGCTTCAGAACCAGAATAAATAACACTTTATAGCTTGGTTTTTCGTAAACTTATCCCCTGTATCTAAAAAGTGTTCATGACGTAGTAAACTCCATATTTTCTAAAAGCCTATTCAACCCGGAATTATAGAATTACCCCCACTTTACATGTAGGGGAGGTATTCTAATTTTTTAAAGGATATATTTAATAACGTTCCGGTAACAAATTGATGACTTAAGTCACATATGGTCATTTATAGTTATTACAGAACCAGTTCAAATAGGATAACGTTGAAGAGGTTAGGTTAATTAATGGCAGTTAACCCCGGTCCGGCTGTCACATGCTGTTACGATAAGTTTTGTTACATACACTGCACCTGTTACACAAGACAAAGATTGCGGAAGACTTGTCATGTGATCACATGATCAATGAGTGATGCAAATACCACACAAATACAAGCGCTAGGTATTTATAAAAAGCAATTTATGTAGGTGTATGTATATTCGCTTGTTACTCGAGATAAATTGAACCATTTTCACAGTTTAGAAGATCTCTTGATGAACATTTTAGTGAATAACATATACCTATATACCAAACCCAATAACGCTACAAGAAATCGAAGTCGAACAGTAATGATTTTAACGAGAAGTCGCAGGAATACCGGTTCATTTAATATGAAACAATATTATGTACTAATTTTGTCATGAACCAGGAATGAAAGTTCATTTTGTAAGTTAGATACTATAAAGGCCTGTTGAGTTTTATCTAGCTAGTATATACAGTTCCTCATTAAGTCTACATAGAAAGCTTTACCGCATCGTACTAGGATATTCTTAATCTCAGGAAATACTACAACTTTTTCTTAACACTGGACATAAGACACAAACAGCAAGAGAATTAAGTGTTCGCCTGTTAACGTTAATGATCTTTACTCTGTGTAACAACTAAGTCCTATTAGAGATGATGTAACACGTCAACATAAGAGATGAGCTAAGCGGGAGACTCTAGAAGTCGCGTAAGACTTTAAAGTAGGTTTAATACCTAGTATTTGTAAAGGTAGACACGGGAAACTTAATAAGTGCACTATGGCGCTGACAGTGACGCAATACTAGAATGAACGATTTTTAATTTTAAGTTAGTATTTTTCTTTCTAGTAGCTCTTAAGGAAATACAATGTTGACTAGCTGTAGCCCGCAGCTTCTGATTGGGCAACAAGAAAGTGTAGTGCGTAGTGTTGATGAGTTAAACGAGTATTCTGGTCATTTCGGCTTTCGAGAAGGTATTGTAGTTGTATAATTATGTTGTATATTAAAGTTCTAACTGTAAAAAGTCCTAACTGGACTTTAGGTAGTCTTTTAGAACTTTCATATCGGTGTAGGTGTATAGTGTCGTTCCGTCTGTTGTACTGTCGACCGCGTCAGTGGAAACAAAACCAGTATAAACTGGTCTCTCATAGTATTGAAACTCCCCAATATGCTAGGCCAGCTCAAGGGATGGTATGTAAAGTCAAGAATATTCTAAATCTTTGTCCGAAAATAGTGTTGTTAAAAGTTTGACTTTTGTTTCCCTTTCAACTTGCCGTCTCATTTTCTGTTGCTGAAAGTTAAGTTATCAGCAGGATAAACTTCATTGATCATGGAGGGCAGGATCCTACTGCATTAGGTTACTAAATGGTGAATGGTGCATTTACAGAGTGTGATGTTAGAACCAACCAACCTTGTGTTACAGACCTACTTTCCGAGAGGTAACACAGCAATTTTCTCATGGTAAATAGCAAAATTAACTTAACACAGTGGTGTGTAATTACGAGTTAAAAAGGAGTAGAGTCGGAAGAGACCATGACAGCGTCGTTGGCTCAGTGGCTCACTCCTGGGAACCGAGCGCCCAAAGGTCGTGGGTTTGATTCCCACTAAAGACAGACAACTTGTACAAATTTGTACAGGTTGTCCTGGGCCGGGTGTTACATTTCCCATAGGATATGTATATAAAAATTACTATTATTAGATTTAGATGTATCCATTCAAATATTTGGTTGACAATAGATTAAATTAGATATTTTAATGTTGGGTACACAAGTATGCCAACCAAGCCAATAATGTCGCTCAGGACTGCATTTAGGGCTGTCACTTTACTTAGTTGTAAAAATTCCTTTGGCAGTGGAGCCTAAAAACCTGTCATCTGAACTAGAAGACCTGTCATCTCTCAGTTTTGTAATTAATGTCAAACAAGTTCTGGTCAACCATATTTCTAACAGTGAATATTCAACATTTTAATTTTCAACATACTTTAACTTCCCAACAAGTAGCTCTCAGAAAAGAAACATGCAAAATAATAGGAAACATAGATAATTAAAAAGAAATGAAAATCCAGACCAGACAATTTACCGAGAACGTTAAGTGTAAAATATATGTTTTCTAAATGCTGAAAATATTTAGTAGAACAGTCTGCTTGGCAATGCAAACGATTATAATTATACACTAACAGTGGCAGACCAATGAGTTATTTTGGATGCCCACATGTATTCTCTCTCATCTCATTTAGAATGGTTTTGGTGTGTGATGCCCGTTCGCAAAATGTCACATCACAGTTTCGCAGTCTCTAAGCAAGTGGCCACTTTGTCAAAGTCCCCCATACTTTTAATGACAGCATAAAAATTAGTTTTGTCAATATTTCTAATATTATTTGACTGGGATAGACATAATTTTAATGCTGCCAAATTTTAAATTATTGCCTTAGGATTGGGCCCATGGTTGTATAAATTTTGAACCAAAAGACTTGTTAGAGATATAGAAATATTTTAAATAGACTAATTTATTTCGCTTTTCATCATATCAGCTGATATATTTTGCTTTTACATACATAATTTTGTATTTTATTATTGAACTTAAATAATATGAATGGGCTGTGATTTATATAACTGGTAAAAATAAGACAAATATGAGGTAAGGTTAATTCTTGAAATAATCAAAATATTTTCATGGCCAAGGTGGCCCACTCAGTGCAAGGCGCAGGATCACAAGCAAAGCAAGAAACATGTGTAGAATGCAACTAAGAAAAGAAACCTGCATAGGTATAAGGCATGGAATGCATAAAACTAAGAACCATTCTTGGAATGCAAAGGAGCTAAGAACCTTCTGTCTACACATGTTGCATAGATTCTTTGCAATACATGTGCAAAATGCAAAAGTTGTCTAAGTTCTAATGTGCAGAAGGCCAAAGTTTTACTTTGTGGCCATGTTTCTGTACGTAGTATGTAAAGTATGTCACTGATTCACCGGCCTTAAAGCAACATGCAAGGTTCCTGTATTGTTGTGATTGATATGAACAAATTGAATCCTCTAATGGGACACTAGAACAGAAACACAGTGTCTAAAATGTTTTCTTTTTTTTTTCTTTTACAATCCAATCCTTATAGATTACTTTAGTCTGTAGTGTACAAGGGAGTGTGCTGAACTGCTAAGAAAACTGCCCATCCATGTTATGATGGTTTGATACGCCCCCCCATCCAATAATCACGTATACGCCAATATCAACAGAACAGTTATAATAGGTCCAGGAGCTTCACATCAAAATATCATGAAAGCACGACCATACAGACTACGACTAATAAATAGGGGATTACAGTTCGGGCCTAGTGAAACAATCCATTCCTCCTATACAATATACCTACCTACTGCAGATTGCAGAAACAGCTAAGGTTAAGTAAAAAACTTACCTCTTGGCTGGATAATGATGTATAGCTAGCGAAGCTAGGCAGCAGAGAAAGTCAATACACTTTTCTAACATGTAAAACACTCACTGATTTGTCCTACAAAACAAAAATCGATTTTCAATGCAAATTGTAAATTTTCTGGGCACATGCAACACAGATGATGCCTATATTAATGTTGGTTAGAGTAACAAAGTCTGGTTTTAAAATACAACATTGGCAAATGTTTGGAATTTATACATTTACAATTTTATTTTTCAGAAATTTTCGACCAAAACGAATTTAATTTTCATCCTCGGTCGGACGGACAATCGGATCGGACATTCGTTCGTCATTCATCCATTTCGTTTCTTTCATTCATCATTCATTCATTCACTCACAGTCACACCACAGACTACCACAGACCTATAATTTGACACATTTGACAGTCAGTCATCAGTCGTTCAATCAAAACTAAAGAAAGTCTGAGGCTGAGGTCTGAGGTCAAAACTCAGAACAAATACGGAGTTGTTGATCTGAGGGTCAATACCAAAAACCGGTGGAAACATTAAAGGCAAAGAGTACGAGGGCCATACAGTCAATCATCATCTTATTAGAAAATTCGACGAAATCAGCAAAAATTAACCAGGTTCAAAATTCTCCTTTATTTTACTAGATTCTACATCATTTAATTTTACACCGTAGGTGTCTTTTCTCTGTTTTACACCAGAGAGCCAGAAAGAGATATTTAACCTAATCTTTTTTTTCGTGCCAGAAAAGAAATATTATGTAGTTTTTGAAATACGAATTTCTCCTTGTCACGCCAATGAAGTTCTTTTGTGGCACGAACAATAAACGAAATTTTGTTTGAAATAATGATGTCTCAAGTTTATGTTTTGTTATGTAAACATGCCCATTGATAATCCAGCTATTATTGGCGTAAGTACCTAGGTATATTTACGTAATGATTTAAATAACAAAAATATGCAGATGGTCTCGTGGTGTGACTTGTGAGACTATTTATAATGTTGCAGTAATCCCCTTTCCACACTTTCCAGCATTTGGTTAGGGATTTTCACTGGCATAGATTCAGAGGGAAAACATTTACTTAGCAGGATCCTACTTAGCCTACGTAATATCATTTAAGTAAAGCGGTAAACGACTTTTGCTAAATAAATGGTTGGTTCTTTTTTTGTGATTCTTGTGATTCATTTGTGATAAAAAGACATTCATTCTTTGGTAGGTACCTACTGACAATCTCATTAAATTAACACTTGTTTCCGGTTTTCTTGTGTAATCCAAAAATAATCTCATTCGTAGCAGCCCTAGTAAAAGACTGAATGAAGTAGATGGGTAACTCATTGATTGATTGATAGAAAATGTATTATTTATCTGTGGAAGCTGAAAAAAAAAGTAAAATAATTTTTCTTCTTTGATTTGTTTCGTTGTCCTGTTGCTGATTCCTGAAAGAAATCAACGCAGAGGTGCTCAAATTAGGGAGCATCTATAGTGTTGACATATTTACCAATAACATGTTTGTGGATTTAACCGATGAGCTCGAACAAAGCGACAGCGGAATGGAATCTTTGACCGCGAGCAAAGATGACACCCCCGAACGAAAGCCCGAAGACAGTTTCCCTGGTGTATGTGTCGCGATCTGTATCATGAATGTATGTTGTTGTTACGATACTAGCCATCCGATTTTTCAAAACAGGTAGACTCGATTCCACCGGGTTCCGCTCCGCCCAGCTCGTTTCCACCTGGCGCAGTCCCCTCAGTCCCGCCTGGTTTCAGCCCGCCACCCAGCGGTTCCATTGCGAGCCATGCGAGTGGTGGTGCGCTTCTGCCTAGTGGTGCCCTCAAAGAATACGAGGATGTGAGTATATTGTTCATCGTAATCAAATACTATTTCAGTCTAGTCACGAACGCATGATCTAGTTGGTTATGTCATTTTTTATAGGTTATTACACTGATAACACTGCAAGTTATGCCACTTAATTTTTTATACCTCTAATAAAAGGTGTACAAAAATGGTTAAGGTTACAGTTGAAAATTCATTTTCATTAAATGCTATAATTTTAAATCTAGAAGCCAATACAAATGTGTATATATATTTTTTAGATAGATCTTGAATTGAAAGTGCAGGTGGCTAAAGTGCTTTTTCAATTTTATATTGATTAGCTATTAGTCTTGTGGTTTTTTCACAAATTGTGCATTTAATTATTTCATCAACATTCATACACTTACAGGAACCAGATGAGACTTTCTCAGAGAGATTATGGGGGTTGACAGAAATGTTTCCTGAATCTGTTCGGAGTGGTACATACACAGTCACAGCTAAGACATGGTAAGTATCAAAAGTAAACCTAAACAATGATAGTGCTGGCTGATAAAATTGTTGTTATTGAATCACATGTATGTTTGGTTGTTGGTCTTCATCTTATTCCATTATAAAATAACTTCATTTTCCAGGTCCGGTGTCAGAACTCTTTATGGACTGTCTCGCACCGTGATGTGGGTTATAGCTAGTTCATCTGTCATCCTGTTTGCACCTGTCATATTCGAGGTGGAGAGGGCACAGGTTGAAGAAATGCAGAAGTCACAGCAGAAACAGGCAAGTATTACAGTTGAAATTTCCTAAGCAACAGGGTTGTATCCAAATGGAATAATCTGCCAGAATCTGTTTCTGCAAGATCTTTAAACATATTTAAGAACAGACTAGACATTTTTTTAAACATAATAAGCAAGTCGACTGCTAACATGAAAGCATCATCTAAAGCTGCCTTTAATCTATACTTATAATAAATTTGTAGAAACAGTGTGTCTGTACTTTGAATAAATTTATAAAAAAATGAGTGTGGACGATAAAAAAAGAGTAACAGAACACAAAAAAGCATTTTTAAATTTTTTTGTCTTTCTGTCTTTCTGTCTGTCTGTCTTTCTGTCTGTCTGTAATCGCTAATCTCCGAAACTGCTGAATGGATTTTCTTGCGGTTTTCACAGGTAGATTAAGCACAGCCTGGCGCAACTTATAGGCTTTGTTTCATTGAAATCGGATGACAGTGAAAAAAGTTATCGTCATTTACAGATAAATCATTTAACGTAACAAGACGATGTCATAGACATAGGAGATATCAGTGTTTTTTTTAACTGGGACAGTATAGGCAAGTCTGAAACCATAGGAGATGCAGGGAAAGTGTCTTATGAGATAGAAATTTTTTGGTCAAGCGTGTGTTGTCCATAAAAATGAGACAATTTGCACATATTTTTTTTAATGCGGTTCGACTCAGTTTCATGTAGGGATCACTTCATTATATCGGAAGAAAAAAATCTGAGCAGCAGAAGTTAGTCAAATTCAATAAAATGTTTTCTCATAGAACGCCAGTGAAAAATAATTTTTATTATTTTTAAAAAATGCGTATCGACTTAGTTCATGTTAGAATCTTAGTTTCATGTTAGAATCATATTATTGTATCGGAAGAAAAAAATCCAAGCAGCAGAAGTTAGTCAAATTTAATAAAATGTTTTCTTATTAAACAGACTGTGCAATGTACTTAGGAACTTACTACTTATTCATGCATGCCACCTGAACTCCAGCTGCTCCGATTACTATGTCAAAATTGTTATCACGAAAAAATACCTAAAGGTTTCTAAGACTGTTTCCCTGTATCTCCTATGGTTTTGGTTTTGCCCATACTGTATTAGTTAAAAAATACACACGTATAATAAAAATTGATATGAGAAGTCTTATGAGCAATAGAAGTGAAAACAACAATTTTTAAAATTTTTATCTGTCTTCACCAAATTGGATACGGTGTTCATAGTTTGTTCCTGAAGGTATGGTATACCTTAAATTATGGTGAAGGTACTTAGAATGATCCATTTTACCATTGGAAAATTATAACTAGACGATGTATGTCTGTACATAGCAGAGATAGGTACCTACTTCCAAAATCCACGCGGACGAAGTCGCGGGCAACAGCTAGTATTATAATAAAATAAAATTTGCTGAAGAGATTTTTGGCCCTTGGGGTCTAGAGCTTTCAACATATTGAAGCTTTAGGAAACCATCCTTGTAGCACTATTATTTTTCCACACAATGTTTACTGTCATAGGCATTGCAAAACATATTATCACAGTTAAATAATAATATGTACTGTCGACTACACGTCAAGATAAAACCACAGTTAAGATCCTGCAAAATAATGCAGCATGCTGGGAACTGCCCTGATGCGCAGCATTGTAGTAATTGCAATATCCGCAGCCTAATTATTAAATTTTCTTTTTTTTTTCAGGTTTTGCTTGGTACCAACACTGCCCTATCAGGACCCATGCCCAACATGCCTCCGATGCCACGATAAAAATCAACCAAATATTTGAAATGCTACGAAATAATATAATCATTCATAATAATCATTCATTTAAAGGTAACATTGTAAAGGAATTCACAAGTCATCCCTTAATGCTTTAATGTTAGTGTTAGTACATAAACTAATAGGTACTTTATATCTAATTGGAAATATTATTCATTTGTATTTTCTGCTCTATACTTGCATTTATCAACATAAAAAAATCAACAGGAAAATTATCAGTATACCATAGAAATTACAATTCCTCCAATACCTGATACCTGTATCCTATTTTTGATTATTTTCGTACTTGAAGTCACTACTTTTATTCATATTATATAGTTTTTATTGATTGGTCAATCAGTGATTGATGGTGTATGATTTTTAAAGAATCTGTAGATAATGTTTTGTTAACACCATGATAGAAAATAAAGTACTGTTATAATTATCCTATATCTATGCAATATCTGTTTTGTATTCCTGTGGAGTCACTGGTGCCATAGCGAGCGGGAGCGTAGCGAGCTTTTTCCGTGTTCTGTGGTGCCATGAATGGTGGCGAAACGGCCTAAAGTTGCTGGCTGATTTCACAGCTGTGAGGAAGACCCGTCCATGTCTCCTTAAGGACTCCCGAAGCGGAGACACGTAAGGCGCTAGAACATCGTTTCACAGGGTCGGTTGTGTCTAGCGCCTCACGTGTGTGTTTCCGCTCCGGGAGCCGGTCCGGTCTCCCGTACGACTGTGAAACCAGCCATAGGTGTTACTAGGGCATAACATATACATGGTAACTGGTCCTGCGAATAATCTAATGTATGCGATAGATTATTTTCTGAGCGGACGACAAATGAAAGCCAATAGGTGCGTCCAGACCGGCCGAGCCGCCGCGGCCGCGGCCCCGCTCGGTGTGGACATGACAGGCGCATGCCTCGCCCTCATGCTCGGCGGCGGCATGCGCCTGTGACGTCCACACCGAGCGCGCGCGGCCGCGGCGCGGCGGCTCGACCGGTGTGGACACGCCTAATCAGATGGTTTCACCACAAAATCCCATCTACAGAATAAGAATAACTGCAGAGCCACCGTAAAGGTTTCGTCCCGTAATGACCATTTCCCAAAATGACCGCTTCCCAAAATGACCGCTTCCCAAAATGACCCCTTCCTTCTGACCTCTTCTTTTTTACGGCCACCCACGTTTCCAATATTATTCAACGTTCTGTAACACTTTTTAATATTACTATTTTTGTTAGTTCGGGAATGGAGACCGCGTCCAGGAAAACGTAGCACACAATTACTAATTTTATATCATTTTAGAAATTTGTTTTGAAACGTGCCAATTGCATTGTTCCAGAAAAGAAAACCGTATTGGAAAGTGGTCATTTTGGGAAGTAGTCATTTTGGGACTTGGGACGATAGCTGTGAAGTCACAAACTAGAATGAGAGCGTGGCTGTCAGATTTTGGTTTTTGAAAAAAGAATTCTATCTAGACTACATAAGTCTATTATAGTATTTGAATTACATTTTGAGACCCGATCGGGTTTCTTAACACTCTTAACGCATTGTGGTGCAGCGTTGCCGATCGATAGGCCACTAATCGAGTCTATCTATAGTCGGAATATCGATAGTCACTATCGATGGTATTGATAAGACTCAATAGTATCGATAGCACAACTAAAACTACCAATACTATTAATGTAATTCAATAGTATTGAGCGTCAATCTCAGTGTCTCAAGACGAAAGTCTTCGACCAGTGTGTGTTGCCAGTGATGTCATACGGTACCGAGACGTGGTCGCTCACTATGGGCCTCATAAGAAGGCTCAAGGTCACGCAGAGGGCAATGGAGAGAGCTATGCTCGGAGTTTCCCTGCGAGATCGAATCAGAAATGAGGAGATCCGCAGAAGAACCAAGGTCACCGACATAGGTCGAAGAATTGCGAAGCTGAAGTGGCAGTGGGCTGGGCACATCGCCCGCAGAACCGACGGCCGTTGGGGCAGAAAGGTTCTCGAGTGGCGACCACGTATCGAAAGACGCAGTGTAGGCAGGCCTCCCACAAGGTGGACCGACGATCTGGTGAAGGTCGCGGGACCCGGCTGGATGAGGTTGGCGCAGGACCGGTCATGGTGGAGATCCTTGGGGGAGGCCTTTGTCCAGCAGTGGACGTCTACAGGCTGATATGATGATGATGATGATGAGCGTCAAAAGCAGCTAAACAATCGATAGTTTTGCACTATCGATAGTTGTCATTTAATCAAACGATAGACTTGTCCTATTATCTATTCTGTGACGATAGTGCAAAACTATCGATAGTGCGTTCAATAGTATCAATATTATCGATCTTGTGGCTGATTTGAACTATTGACTATCGATAGGGAAACTAAGCTGTAGGTATAACATACTATATAGTTTGTGGTATAACCTATGTACAACATGTGGTCAAGTTTTAGTAGAAATGGACTCTTTTGGACGCTATCTCGCTATGCCTATTGTTTATGCCGTAATGCAGTCTTGATAAAGGTATATTCGTTGCATTAGCAATATCGAATACATGGTCCGGAAACGCCAGGCGTATCATTGCTTTATGTTTTTGTATGCAGAACTCTCTATAAACAATGTCTTTAATCCTGTTACAATTCTATTCCATTACAATTCTATCACTGTAATGGGAATGAATGATCATAGATTCCTTGGCTTCCAGTAGAATAAATAAAATGACTAGAGAATGTCTTTAACCTGTAGATTACGTTTTTTATTGTGTAATCAATAATCAATCATCCTTTGTTCTATTGTAACCCTAAACCTATTCAATTAAATCGTAAAACAATATAGATAGGTACTTATCTACAAAGTTAAATACCCATTAGGAATTAAAGGCGCATTACAACACGATTGAAAACAAAAACCGTTACTTTACTGCTCAATGACATCTCTCTATCGTTCAATTATTGACAGTGACAGGACAGCTGGCTGGCTCGGTCGCACCGTCCGTCGGACGGACAACTTTTTCTGGTATTTGAGCTGAAACGGACTTCATATTCAATGTTTTTTCGCTTTAAATAATTGTAAACATGGCAAATACTGGTTTATTGCCATTTGTACGTGGTGTGGACTTTACGTGTAATGATTTCAGCGTAAGTGCAGCTAAAATTAATAACACTGCTTTAATGTAGTTAACTAGAAGATGATATCATAGCATAGCTCTAACCTAAGTTCAATGTTCTACTATTTTTAATGTTGTGGCCTAAATGTTTCGTGTTTTATAGGATGACAAGTTCCCCGATGCTATTCGGTACATGACAGGGCTGCAATGGCTCAGACTTGACAAAACCAACCTTGCAGACATACCTGAAGAACTTGGTAAACTTATGAAATTGGTGAGAAAGTAATCTTTTGTCTTTATTGTTTTAAAATTCCATTATATGCGTTTCCTAGAAAAGGTATGAAAATTTTTACTTTATTCAATTCAAATTAATAATAAAGCAGTGAGGATAAGGTACTGAAAAAATTTAATACAAAACACCTACTAAAGATAAACACAGTATTCAGTGGTATTATGAGTCACCAAACTAGATGCCTTATTTTCAAAGCACTTTAAATTTTTTTTGTCTATCACTACTATCATTTGAATAAAAATAATCATATTTTTTAAACAAGGTCCTGCAAGCCTGAAAAGTGAAAACTTAAAGATTTTATAATATTTTTAACACAAAAATGTATATTTTATTCCTGCAGGAGAACTTATCTTTAAAAAAGAACCAATTAGAGAAACTTTTTGGTGAACTGACGGAGTTGAAATGTCTGCGCTCCTTAAATGTAAGACACAACAAGGTTAAGAGCTCTGGGATCCCGGCGGAGCTGTTCCGCCTGGAAGAGCTGACAACCCTGGACCTCTCCCACAACAGACTGAAGGAAGTGCCCGAGGGACTCGATAAAGCTAAATCATTACTAGTTTTAAATCTTAGTCACAACAAGTAAGTGATGATCTTTGACTTTTTTTCATGGTGATATGTTATTAGAATGAATCTAGTGGAAATCAGTAAATATATGAAATTAGAAAATAAGCAAAATTTCCGATTTTAGAAACCAAATCAAACTCTTTAAACTAAAAGATTTACTTATATACACCAGGCCAGATATAGGCATACCACCAAATTCCTGCTCACCTATTACCTCATATAATTAATAAAAGTAATGCTTGAGCCTTTGAAGTCTGATTAGTGATTACAAATAAAAGATAAGAATTCACATAATCCTTGAAAACATTTTCTTGATGCATTATCCTTTGGTTATAAGTTTTTGCAGAGCTCAATGCTACAATTTGAATTATACAATTGATTACATTATCTCGATTTCTTGTAGGTACATACTTTTAACAATTTGTTTCAGAATTGAAAGCATACCACCCACATTGTTCGTTCAGCTCACAGATCTATTGTTTCTTGACTTGTCCAACAACATGCTGGAGACTCTGCCGCCTCAGACGAGGAGGCTGGCGAACCTACAGACACTTATACTTAATGACAACCCACTGGGATTATTTCAGTTGAGGTAAATTTTAATTTGATTGCTAAATATGTCATTTTTATGGATGCAGTTCTGAAAAAAATATGTTGTGTTATTTTTGTCTGGAAACCAGTGTTTCATTATTAATAGACCTGTATCTTAGCAATCAGCTAATTACGTATATTGAGACCATAGATTACTATAGCGAGCTTTTTCTGTGTTCTGTGATTGAGACGCCAAGTGGTACAACTAGTATGAAAAGTTTTTTTGATTTGTTTCTATTGTCAAAAGTTTTCCACTGCAAGTGGTTTAGTAGGCGAGATCCCCTGTCGGTTCACCGTTTGGTTACACCGTGATAATTATTAAAAATTAAAATAGCTGTTGTATTTTATGTATTACTAGTTTTTGCCCGCGGCTTCGCCCGCGTGAAATAAGTTTTCAATTTTAAGGTATTTTCGAAAAAAAAAATTTCGCCAACAGGCAGCTGCCATCTTTACAAAACCTGGAGACCCTGCACATGCGTAACACACAGCGCACCGTCGCCAACCTCCCCACCTCCCTTGAAACCCTCTCCAACCTGTGTGACGTGGACCTGTCGCGGAATGCGCTCACCAAGGTGCCTGATGCGTTGTACTCCCTGCAGAACATTAAGAGGCTCAACCTTAGCGACAATGAGATTACTGAGGTGTCTTCGGGTGAGTTCCACTTGCCAGGTGCCACTATAAGTTCTTAGGGTTAGCCCCACAGATCACAGAACACGCGCACCCGCGCGGCGCGGTGTCAATTCCAAACTCTTTGGTTAGCTTCGAGGTTTTGGTAATGTCCACTTTAGTTCCAGGGGGTAGAAAAAATCAAAGAGTATTTGTTCTAGACAGTTACAAATTAACAGATATTATAGTGACAGACTGAATTTCAGTTTGTCCAGAACCTCTAAAGGTTATTCTCGATCAAAACGGCGACACAGAAGAAATAATAGTTACTAGACGGCGATCTTTCCCAATGCAGAAATTGAACTTTTGTATATTATTATCCGTTTACAGCTATGGATATGTGGCAAAAATTAGAAAGCCTGAACCTATCTAGGAACAAGTTGACGGCTCTGCCAGCGTCACTGTGCAAGCTACAGAACCTGAGGAGACTGCACGTTGATGACAATCAGCTGGACTTCGAAGGCATACCCTCTGGTATCGGGAAACTTGGCAACTTGGAAGTGTGCTCCGCTGCTAACAACTTGCTGGAGATGATACCCGAGGGACTCTGCAGGTTAGTTTGAAGCGAACTAATAAGAAGCTAAAAGGTAACAGAGGGTACACGAGGCTTCATAGCAAGTTAATTGGCGGCAGTAGCCAGTTACCATCAGATGGACTGTCTATGTGTCTGTGTATTATGAAAAGCCTGGGCGTTTCTGTGGCATCTGTCTTACTGACACACTTGATTGATACACATATCTTTACGCTATGGGGCTTATATCCCTATGGTGTAGGCAGGCAGAGCCAAGATGGGTAGGCTTTGGGTGGTCATTATATAGCGATCCTGACGTATGTACCTGTACAACAAAGATTACACACATCTCTCCGCTCAGTTTGGTGGACAGGCCTTAATAGGAAAAAAATCCTATGAAGGGCATAAAAAATGTAATAAAGAAATAAAATACAGTTTCATACTATTCATGTATGTACATATCTTTGTGACCAATGCATGAGATAATGCGTGTATATCTATTATGCAAGTATTGCTGTTCAATGCCTCGTTAACAATGCAAAGTTATTTCAAAACTCTCTCCATTTCATTGTTAAGCGCGAAATAGCAATAAATAGACATGCGTGTGTTTCCTTAGGTATGAATATGCAAACGAATGATTGACGTAATGTTATAAGTATAGAAGTTTCAAATGCTCTAGTAGAAAGCTTCATAACTGCACAACAATAAGTGTATTGTTTTTACGATGGTTTTATCGAAACTTGCAAATACTTCATACAAACTTTGAAACATAATAATGTACGAGTTGTTTAAAAAAATCAGCCCCAAACTTATTTAGTTTTTAGCCATAAATATATATAGAATCAAAGAAAGAATGTGTGAATTGTAAAAGCCGATCAGTTTTGAGTTGTATTTTGTCCGTCCACTTTATAACTCTAGAACTAATTGTCAATTTAAATTCAATTTATGACACAATTATAGTATGTAGGTATCGAATTTATGGATTTTATAATAAACATATTATAAAATCCATAAATTTACGACAAAAGGAAACTTATCATTCCGTTTTATAGAACCAAATTAAAAAGCAATGTAGAATTCGCCACAGGCAAAATTTTATGATTAAAAAATTCCCTGTTATTCAGATGCGGCTCTCTCAAGAAACTGAACCTTAGCTGCAACAAGCTGATCACGCTGCCAGACGCCATACACTTGATGAGCGACTTGGAGAGCCTGCAGTTGCACGGGAACCCTGCGCTGGTGATGCCGCCCAAGCCCGTGGAGCGGCCGCGCGGCGCCGGCGTCCAGTACTACAACATTGACTTCTCGCTGCAAGCGCAGTTGCAACTCGCCGGCGCCGTCACCGCCGAGCCAACCACTCCTAGCAGTAAGTAAACTAAAATAGCCTTGAAACCATTCGCATTCAATAGATATAGTTAGCTTCGTCGGTATGTATGAAAGATTTTTTTATCAAGGTCCAAACATTGTTTTAAATATCGTTTAACGCGTTCTCATTATCTAATATGCATAAACTTTGAATACACTAGCACATAGAGTATTCTATGGGTTATTTTACTTAGTACTAGCACAGTGTACGACAGTGGCGCAACAGTCGTGTGGCCTTGAATCAACGCACCGCGCCAGAGATACGTGGCTACCAGCTAGGGTTGAACAAAACTCACAATCGCAACATCAAACCAAACTACCCTCACTGATCGGCACGCGTTTCGCTCGGCTGCTTTCGCGGAGAGCGAACACAGCCCTAGCTACGTCTCCCCTCGCTTATCTCTGTGTGCTAGTGTAGGTGAACACTGCGCATGTGCGCGTGTGTTTCAGACCCAATGTACTGAGTTTCCGTACTGTCGTGTACTGTGGTACTAGCGTACAATATAGCGTAAGTTGTTATTATATTTGTAAGTGTATGAGTTACATAACTTAGCTTACTTGTATTGTTTGTGTTACCGTGTTTAGGCGTGAAGTCTGACCCCATAGCGCGCAAGCTGCGGCTGCGGCGCGGCCGGCCGGAGCCCGAGCAGCGGGACTCCGCCCTCATCCTCCGCGGCATGCAGGAGCAGGCGAACACCCAGCACAACGACCAGCGGCTCGACCAACGCAACAGCGAGCTCAAGTATGTAGTACAGTCAGAGTACAATCTACTATTTAGAAAAATGTAAATGAATAAGACAATTTAGAAAAACGTAAATGAATAAAAAGTTAATGTGTCGTTAATTACTCCGATAAATTTGATCGTACAGTCCCGTGCTACAGCCTGTCAACGTTCATTGTTGATTGAAGGACGTAGGCTTTTCTTAATGCAGGAGAAATGACCAGAATCATATGCCATATTCTCATATCAGTACTAGTCCTCGCACTGGTGGCGCTGCTGCCCATCATTGACCTGAGGTACTTATCTATAACCTTGATAATTTGAATTGTTATCCATCATATTTTTTTAAAGAATAGAATGCCCCATTTTTATGCAACACATTCTTAACCTTTCGTACATATCGACACAATGTTTCAATCACAAACAGTTTATTTGACATGTTTACTAAACACACATCGGTATTTCAAAATATCCCTTTCATTGCTTGCTATCAACTATCAATCACAAACAAAATGTATCTCCGGTGTATTCAAATCGCACTCCCGCTGTACGATCCCAGGTAGATTGAACTATCATAAGTGATCTTGATATAGTCTTATAATAATAATTGTTCATAAAAAGTAGTATTCAGAGAAGTTAGTGGTAAGAATCGTTTGCTCTGGATTTGCCCTGTCTATATTGGAATGTAAATCAATTTATTGCATGTAAGTACACTAGGTACATTTATACAACGTATTTTTTTTATTTACCACCGCTTCCAAAGTGTTAGCGTCCTGGTTGAACGTTCAGAAAGCGTTACCTGTCCAATTTTGAAGGTAAAACGTTTTTTGTGTGTCACAGACCGAAGCGTTGGGACGAGAGCCTGGAGAAGCCGCCGCTCGACTACTCAGAGTTCTTCGACGAGGACACGGGCCAGGCGCCCGGCCTGCACGTGTGGGAGATTGAGAACTTCATACCGGCGCCCATTGAAGAGGTACCGTACGCACACAGTTTAAGGAAACAACCACCTAAAACGTCCCAAATTTGACAAACAGCTACCCCTTTACCTCCCCTCCCTTGAAAAAAATTCCAAATACATCGATTTTTAATGTGGTTCCCGTGATAATACACAAAATATTTGTACTGGCAGAGGCACTATTTATTGAAATATCATTTATATTATAGAAACGTCCGCTTTCTATAAGAAAACAACACTACTTTAATAATTACGGTGGCGGAACGTTAGGAAAGTTCGGAAAGTTATGTTCAATATCTCAGTTCCTATAAGAGCAATCGTTATGACATTTCGTATAACGAGAGCACTATTAGGGTACTATTTTTGTGTGTAAATTCCTTGTTGTAATATAAGCCGTTATCGAGTTGTGACATGTGTACGCTAGTAGAACGTTACCCCAGCGTACACACTAAAAATGGTGTATATTTCAAAAACCACATGGGTACTATTTATTTGATCTAGGTACTATTCAGCCACTGTTTAGGAACTATTTAATGGTTTAAAACTAACCCTGAAATCCATATGTGTACGCTAGCGGAACGGACACAAGAGTCTAGGCTCAGCGGTTTGGCACTTGGATTCATCAGTCAGTCAGTTGATAATGTCACTTGTGTGCTGCAGGTAGCTCATGGCAAGTTCTTCGAGGGCGACTGCTACATCGTCCTGAAGACAGCCATAGAGGAGCAGGGACAACTCTCCTGGGACATACACTTCTGGATCGGATCCAAAGCTACCGTGCGTTTGAATGTGTATTCAATTTATTCCAACAAAATATACTGAGATAAATATGAATTTGAATAGGAATCATCATTTTCATAAAAGGTTAAATTGAAATCAAATAGAATGAGTGAAAAGTCGTTAGACGCTATGATGAAATTATTTGTTTATTGTGCAGTTGGACAAAGGTGCGTGCGCGGCGATGCACGCTGTCAACCTTCGGAACCTTTTAGGGGCTAAAAGGACCCAAAGACATGAACAAGGGGACGAAACGCCTGAGTTCCTTGCGCTGTTCCCCACGCCGCCGGTCTACATACAGGGCAGCCACACGCCTTCGGGCTTTTTCACAGTGGATGATCCGGTAAGTGACGTCGTAAGGGTATACAAGACCCAATGACATCAACAGGGAAGCGAAATTCATCTCTATGGCACCGTCGTCGCTGTACATATAAGGCGGACTTTCGGATTCTTCACAGGCGATAATAACCAAAAGGCACGAGCAGAAAGGCGACTTTCCCGAGTTACAACTCGGAAGAACACTCACCATGCCGCTTATCTTTTTACCTATACGGGGCAGTTACACGCCTTCCGGCTTCTTAACAGCCGGAAGACCCGGTGAATGCACCGAATTCCGTCAGCAGTGGAGTAGAAATAGATGCAACCCTCATCTAGCAGGAGTAAGAGCGTGATTGTTGCAGCACTACGTGACCCGGCTGTACCGCGTGCACGCGGCCGGCAACAGCATCCACCTGGAGCCGGTGTGCGTGCGCGCCGCCTCGCTCGACCCGCGATACGTGTTCGTGCTCGACACCGGCCTCATCATCTACTTGTGGTAAATTATACAAACACTTTTTTTATTCAACCATTCTTAAGATTCCGTACCTATTGCTCTCGCTCATCGTCCGTCTGTCCGTCCCTCTGTCACAACGGTCTAGCGGCTAAACCGTTAAAGCTACAGTCTCCATATTTGACCTATTTATGTATCTTACTAAAATTGATATACATGTGTAGTAAGTATTTAAAAAGAAATTCGAAATAATGAAAATATGTATTTTTCTAAAGCCAGATATGTAACCAAAATTCATTTCGAAGTTTTAATGAGGGGCACTCCCGTATACAAAGCGCGTAAGCCTAAAATGTGCGTTCTTTTTGCACCAGGATCGGAAAGAAAGCGAAGAACACACTGAAGTCCAAAGCGCGCTTGTTCGCGGAGAAGATCAACAAAGAGGAGAGGAAGAACAAGGCCGAGCTGGTGACCGAGCCGCTCGGCAAGGAGCCGCGCGGCTTCTGGGAGACCCTCGGGTACGACGGAGACACGCCGTTTGTGGCACAGGTCTGTACAGTGCAATAGTTACTATATTATTTTTAATAATGAGAATACAAAAAGTTCACGTAAAACTCGATATCAATACGTATAAACGTTACGTAGTACTGGGTACTGCACGGTATCATCTTGAGAATTTAGTATTTGAGTATATTGAAATGAAAACACATTCACATTTGTTCACACTCATTGTGCCAAGTGTATATTTTTCTTTCTTGAGTTTACATCATCATATCAACCTTTTATCGTCCACTGCTGGACATAGACCTTCTCTAGGAAGAAACTCTCGACCGTGGAAACTAAGTCCTATTTAGATAATTCAATTATATTTTTTGTTCGCAGGAGCACGTTCCCGAGGAGTTCTCGTGGCCGCCGCCGCGGCTGTACCGCGTGGAGCTGGGCATGGGCTACCTGGAGCTGCCGCAGCCGGAGGCGACGCCGCTGTCGCGCGACGTGCTCGCCACGCGCAACGTGTACATACTCGACGCGCACGTCGACGTGTTCGTATGGTCAGTGCCCGTCCCCCTTAAATCCTACTAATATTATAAAGCCGAAAGTTTTGTAAGGATGTTTGTTACTTTTTCACGCTGTAACGGCTAAACGGATTTAGATGCAACTTGGTACAGGGGTAGCTTATGTCCTGGAATAACATAAAGGCTACTTTCTGCCGCGGATAACTGTTCCCGCGGGAAAAACTTATCCTACGCGGGCGAAGCCGCGGGCAACACCTACAGTAATATATAAATAATGACTGATCAAACGCACAGCCCAAACCGTTGAGCCTAGAAACTTGAAATTTTGCACAAATCGCCTACGGCTCGTATTTTAAACTCCCTCATATTTACAAATAAAAATATTTAAAAACAAATAGTAAGAGACTTATTGTTTATTAGGTTCGGCAAGAAGTCATCGCGGCTCGTTCGCGCGGCCGCGGTGAAACTGGCGCAGGAGCTGTTCAACATGGTGAAGCGGCCGCCGCACGCGTTGGTCACGCGCCTGCAGGAGGGGACTGAAACACAGGTAATGTCTCTATCACTATGCCTATTATCTACCTACACATTATAACAAAACAGTAATGATAAGTCATTTCTGTACATTTATTTAAAAAGCATAGACAGCTCCTCAGTATGTGTATGACGCGATATCGTCATACACATACTGAGGAGCTGTCTTTCCCATGCTTAATTTTTTTTCAATTAGGAAAAATATTTCCGGTTTGAAGTCGGTTTTCTTCTTGTAAAAATTTATCATTATTTGTAGACACTTTCTTTTTGGTCGATTATTGTACTACTAGTACTTAAAGTGAGTATTCTGTTCAGGTGTTCAAAACGTACTTCTTGGGGTGGGACGAGGTGATAGCGGTGGACTTCACGCGCACGGCCGAGTCGGTGGCGCGCACCGGCGCCGACCTCGCCAGCTGGGCCAAGCAGCAGGAGACCAAGTACGTCCACAACACACATAACGTTTCCTCGTGTATATTGGCACGGGAAACACTTCATTGGCCATCCATTCCATCACCGTTTGCGTAGCTTTTATTGTACTGTTCATTGTTAGCCAAGAATGTATGGACGTAACGTACTGCGTCCATATGTCATTTGGTGGCCTCACTGAAAGTCAGCGCTTGCAGATTAAAGCTGAGCTGGGGACCATTTCGACGTCACACTGCAACGAGGCGTGGATGCGGTCGCCGGGCGGTAGGTGCCGGCCAGTCTCCCCTGTGTGGGGGGCTGGTCGTGCATCACTCCACTTGGCAACCTCATCTAGTATTACGTATTCTTAATGTTCCTTAAGATCATACCTTTCGCTGCAGAGCGGACCTGTCGTCGTTGTTCACGCCGCGGCAGCCCGCGATGCCGCCCGCCGAGGCCAAGTCCCTGGCGGACGAGTGGAACGAGGACCTGGAGGCGATGGAGGCGTTCGTGCTGGAGGGCCGCCACTTCGTGCGGCTGCCCGACCACGAGCTCGGCATTTTCCACAGCTGCGACTGCTACGTGTTCCTCTGCAGATACATCCTGCCTGTCGATGTTGGTATTCGAACGCTTCATCTGTGCTAGTCGGCCCGGGTTATTCCGGGTACTATTCCCACGATTGACGAATAAGCCACTTGCTTATTCGCATTCATATATTCGTCAATATTTTATGTGACGTTACATTAGATGACACAACTTTAGATGACAGAACTACCCTGTCGGTCAATTTTTTTTCAACGTTTTGTATTTTTCGCTTGTGTGCCACAAACACAATACAAAAGGCCATTTATTTGAAATAAAAAAAAAGATTGCCGTCATATTAGACAAAATAAGCCCCCATACATTTCGCAAGGTCCAGTGGTGTCTTACACTAAGCAGCATTGTAATTATTTGTCGTTATGTCTATCAGCATGAGGAGGAGAGCGAGGGCTCGACCGCGGGCGAGGCGGAGGAGGCGGACGCGGACGCCGCCACGTGGGTGGTGTACTTCTGGCAGGGCCGCAGGGCGCCCAACATGGGCTGGCTGACCTTCACGTTCGGCCTGGAGCGCAAGTTCAAGCAGCTGTGCAAGCGGCTGGACGTGGTCCGCACGCACCAGCAGCAGGAGAGCCTCAAGTTCATGGCGCACTTCCACGGCCGGTTCATCATCAGAGATGGGAAGAGGAATCATAAACCGGTCAGTTTTCACATAATATTGAAGAAAGGTTCTCGAGTGGTGACCACGTATCGGAAGACGCAGCGTAGGCAGGCCTCCTACAAGGTAGACCGACGATCTGGTGAAGGTCGCGGAACCCGGCTGGATGAGTTTAGCGCAGGACCGGTCGTCGTGGAGATCCCCGGGGAAGGCCTTTGTCCAGCAGTGGACGTCTACAGGCTGATATGATGATGATAATTGAATGAATAGATTGATGGGATTTTCGACCTCTACTTGATAGAGATTGATGCAAATGACCTCTAGAGCATAAACCATGTACATATGTATTTTTATATAAGTATACTCTTTACTTCCTATCACTGATCTATCAGCGCCCAGCTCAAACCACTAGTCTAGATACTTGAAGTTTTTTTAAACACATTCTCAAACGACTTAGGCCAGTAGAAAGTTATTAACCGACTTCAAAATGGAGGGCTTCTCAATTCAACTGTATGTTTTATTTTTTGGGGATGCCACAGGAGGGCGGGCGACAGCCGGTGGAGTTGTTCGAGCTGCGCAGTAACGGGTCCGCGCTGTGCACGCGCCTGGTGCAGGTCAAGGCGGACGGTGCGCAACTCAACAGCGCTTTCTGGTGAGTATTTTTAAAGGAGGTTTTGGCTTGGTTACTAGACCTTTAAGCCATATCTTATCTATATTTAATATAATAAAACTGAAGAGTTTGTTTAAACGCGCTAATCTCTGGAACTGCCAGTCGGATTTTAAAAAATCTTTTTTGCATTTGATTTGATTGCCCAATTCTTGAGGAAGGTTATTTATTTAACATCATGCTGGAAGCCGAGCAGAAAGAAAATAGTCAGAAATAACTTATAAAACGCGGCATTAGTGTCAAATATGGCGAGAATTTTGTCAAATGCGAGATCATAAAATTGATCTACCTGTCTACCGATCGAATTTAACGTAATACTTACGTAACCGTTGAAATTATCTAGTTTCGATTGACGACAGTTGAGATCAATACAACGTCATCTATTGCCAACGACGACGGACTCGTGTTGCCAATATGACCATAAGTTCCTAGTACCACAGGCTTATTATATTGCATTGTGTGTGTATGGTGCAGCTACATACTGAACGTGCCGCTTGAGGGCGCCAACGACACGTCGTCGGCGATCGTGTACGCGTGGATCGGCAGCAAGAGCGACGCGGAGTGCGCGCGGCTCGTCGAGCAGATCGCAGAGGAGAAGTTCAACAGCCCCTGGGTCAGCCTGCAGGTACACATATTACTGGCCTTCTGATTTTGAAGTGGGTCCTGGGGGTGGAACGCGTTTTCAGAAATTGTGACTACTACTGTTTGAAACTCCCATTTCACACATATTCTAGGCTGGTTTTGCAGCTGTGCGGGTCTCAAGTACGGTCTCCCGGAGCCGGCGACGCACGCGAGGCGGTAGAACATCGTTTCACAGCGACCCGGAGCGTGTCCCGTACGTAACAATCCGCGGGTCGCTGTGAAACGATGTTCTAGCGCCTCATGTGTTTCTCCGCTCCGGGAGACTCGGAATTATATTACTGGTTTAGCACATATGACGTGTACAATATTGGATTGTGGAGTAATAAATAATTTTTGTTATTATAAATGATATGCAGGTGGTGACGGAGGGCAGCGAGCCGGACAACTTCTTCTGGGTGGCGCTGGGCGGGCGCAAGCCGTACGAGAGCGACGCGGCCTTCCTGGCGTACACGCGCCTGTTCCGCTGCTCCAACGAGAAGGGATACTTCACCGTCTCAGAGAAGTGCACGGACTTCTGTCAGGTGACAACACCATGTTATAATAAATTGCTTGTTAGACGAAATGATCATAACCGTTTATTATTTCCGTTCCCCTCTGCCTAACGTAGTTGACCGCACGTCAGTGGAAACACTTTGACCTTGAGCTGGCCTAGCTTATCAGGTAGTTTCAATACTATTGAGAGACTAGTTTATACTGGGTATTTTTCCACTGACGTGCGGTCGACCGTAAAAGACCATAAGTCAAGTAAATTAAGTGTTGTTCTGATGAATAATCTATGTAACTGTAAAGTTTCATCGAGATCTGTTACGTAGTTTTTGCGTGAGAGAGTAACAAACATACATCCAAACTTCCTTACAAACTTGCGCGTTTATAGTATGAGTATAATTGATTGATGTTTGTTGTGTGTGCAGGACGACCTGGCTGACGACGACATCATGATCCTGGACAACGGCGAGCAGGTGTTCCTGTGGCTCGGCGCCAAGTGCTCCGAGGTGGAGATCAAGCTCGCCTACAAGTCCGCGCAGGTGCCTATACTTATCACTACAACAATAAATATAACATGTTACATTAGCCTACTGGAAATAATAAAACCAACTTTGCTGTTGAAAGAATATGTTACATTATTAAGGTAATCTTTATTCTGTTCTATCCGACGGCTCTGTTCTATCTGTTTAAGAAATAAAAGCTCTTTACCTTTGTATAAACGTGTTTACAAAAGGTTTATTCATAGTTAAATAAAAATGTGATTTCCCCAAGGTGTACATCCAACACATGAAGACGATGCAGGCGGACCGGCCGCGCAAGCTGTTCCTCACCCTCAAGGACAAGGAGTCCCGCAGGTTCACCAAGTGCTTCCATGGCTGGGGCGAGCACAAGAGACCTCCAGAGTAACACTAGATCTGACCAAGAACAGCTCTTACAACGAAGATAATATTATATACACTGCAAACAAAACTATCCCTTGTTGTGAGGGCTAGCGCGCACTTGCGCTAAATTAATCTAAATAGCCGACTTCGATCGGTACCACAGAAATAAATCGAACTTGACAAACGTGATATAGCTGGTATCGCGGATCTTGACCGCTCGGATTTTCAGAATTAAGATCTGTGCAGGCAATTATAGGTAGTACGTGGCGGCACATTATTTCTAATTTTATAAACTTAAATTAATGAGACTAAATACTTTTTGTTGTAATTTCATTGTAAAAATTTACAGGGTTAGGAAGTGGTGTAAAAACTGCACCATGCATACTGGGATTCTATAAAAGAAACAACCAATTATTGTATAAAACATAAAAAGAATCAGTATTAAGATGAGTTTGTAATTTACTTATGTTTTACCACGGAATTGCACAATTTTGTCTATTTACCACTATGTCCAGATGGGCTTCCATAAACACAGACAGAAATCAACTGATGGAAATCAAAGACTGAATTATGCCATTTTTTCAATTCATTTAATTGTCATTTCACTTATAAAATTAACTGTTAAGCTTGTGCTTACCCCTTGTGGGGGTTGAATGAAATTTGTAATGTATTAATTGCTATAGATGAGTTGAGGACTTTTGACTAGCATAGCAGAGATTGCATTTTGTTATCTAATAGACTGCATTTTATCTTAATGCATTTAAATACCTAACTTACAGATTCAGCTGTATATAGAATGCTGATAAATGTATTATATATTTGATTGACATTGTACAGTAAATATTAAATAGGTATATGAAGAAATTTTATGTCACTAATATATGAAATTATTAATAAAAAAAATATAATTGTTACCCCTGGTCTTGCTTGACGCTACCAGGCGTGGCCATGGGAATTTGATTTAACAACAAAGCACAAAATGTATATGGCATTCAATATAGCTTTTATAACAATAACAATCCTTAAATAAAACAATAAATAGACATTTTTAACTTAAGTTTTTCTTTTAACATTTAAACTTTTATAAATTCTGAAATAAGTAAAATCTAAGTTTTAATTTATCTTTAATTTGATTCTCATTTCCAAATTACAATGGCACAAGTACTTAGACCACGCCAAGGGAACATCAATAATAGTAAGTTCTATCATTTCATAGATATGGCCAACTAAACTGTAATAGTCACTGACAATAAATATTGTTCAATTTTTGAAATAGTTCAATCCTTAGTCATCGTCGTCGTCGTCATCCGAAGGCACAAACAGTTCGTTCTCCTCGAGGAAGTTGGCTATATTTTTACTGATAGCCGCGCCGATGAGCAGGCCAGGCACCACGGCGCACACCACGCTCAGCAGAGGAAAGGGCTGCTTCTCGGGCTCGGGGAGGATGGCCCCGCTCGGTGTCGTCGTCGCCGGGCGTCTTTGGACAATTCTCCCAATTCCTGAACATCTCTTCGTCTGAGTTAAAAGACGGCAAAGGCGCGAGATAGTCATTTTGCGTAAACCTGTCCTGGCAAAGCGAATTACGAGTTATTTACCTATTTTTAGATTTTCCTTTTTCTGTCATTGAGTTGAATCGTTCGTTGATCGTGAAAGTAAAACATTTTTATTTTCATTTGACGTTGACGTTTACGTTTATAAATAAAACCAAAGCTTTTTACTCCATATTTCCGGTTTTTAAAATGTAATCATTGATTACATTTTCATGAAGTGCAGTACAGCACTATTGAATGAAATGAACTAAAAAAACTTCGAGAAAGGAACGAACGAACAAAATAAAATAAATAAATGTCAGTCAGACGAGAAAGAAATGGGAATGTGATGTGAGTTTGCCTAGAAATGTATCAATAATACTAGTTGTGTTTTATTAAAAACAATGAATATCACGCTAACTAGTCTGGAAGCATTGATTTGTAAGTTTCACAATTATATCTGTAAAAAGTACTTATTTTAATCTGTTGAACATAACGACACAACATTTTTTGTTTTCAGTAAAAGCTACCCACGATTCTTTGCCATGTCCGGACGCTGCAGCATTGGAGGCTTTTTGCGCCATCATGCGGGACTCTGCCGAGGGTCCGATGATGGCGGCGCAGGCCCTGGCCGCCCGCATACATTCGCCGAACGCCCGCGAAGCGCTCCTCACTCTCACCATGCTAGACCGCTGCATGCGGCGCTGCGACTCCAATTTTCACGCCGAGGTCGGCAAATTCCGCTTTCTAAATGAAATGATAAAGCTTGTCTCCCCTAAATATTTCGCGGACAAAACGGCACCAGAAGTAAGGACTAGGGTAAGTTTGACATTTATCACTTCAAAACAAAATAAACAATACCTACCTAGGTATTTTTGGTCTAAGAGAAATAAAAGAATTGGACTAATATAACTCAATTGTGAAATTCTAGATAATGCACTTTCAGCAAAACATATTTATAACCTACTATAAAATTGATAACTTTTTCCTCATTTTCATAAATTTACATGTGTGATAGGGATGCTGATAACTAATGAAGTAATAACATTTTTGTTCTCATTGAATGAAATAAAAGTCTGACCTACAAATTTCTGACAGATAGTAAGTACCTTTTAAAATTAATAAAATTTACTCAATTTCAGGTTCTGCAGCTGCTACATGCATGGTCTATTGAGTTTCCAAAGGAGACTAAGTTCAAAGTGGCCTATGACATGTTAAAAAACCAGGGTGTAGTGAAGGAGACCCCACCACCCCTCCCACCAGAAGACACTCCACATTTACACACAAGATCAAAGAATGCAATTTTTGAAGATGAGGACAAATCTAAATTGTTACAAAAATTACTGCAGAGTAAGAAGCCAGAAGATCTTCAACATGCTAACAGACTGATCAAGACTATGGTTCGAGAGGTAATGTTTAGTATTAGATAGTACTCTACTCTTGGTAATACATTCATATGATGTTCATTAGGTGAATGGTCGGAGATTTAAAAAAATGTACCAAAATTTAAATTTTCAGAAATTATCCTCCCATCAAGTCTCGTCTTCTGTTTTTCCTGTTCTCTCAAGCAAACCCAAAAGTTCTAGTCAGCCAGTAATGTTTTCAGGCAGACTGGACGCCACATCATTAGGCATGGCCCATATTCGGCCGATGTTGATGATTAAATTACAATAAAATGCACTTGATGTTTAAGGAGGAGCGTCGCAGCGAGGCAAGCAGCCGGCGCGCGCAGGAGGTGGGCGCGGCGCTGGACAGCGCGGGGCTGCTGCGCGACATGCTGGAGCGCGCGGCGGAGGCGTCCCCCGACGAGGAGCAGCTCATCCACGAGCTGCACGCCAGCTGCGCGCGCCTGCGCCCCGCGCTGCAGCGCCTCGCCGCCAGCGACGCGCAGCCAGACAACCTCAGTATGTAGCGTTAACTTATCAAATCAACAGCCTATTAATATGTACCCGCTGTTGAAGCACAGTCATACCCTCTCTACGATAGGCTAGGCCAGCTCAAGGTTGTTTCCGCTGACGTGCGGTCGACAGTACTATAGCTAGCTTCTATCTACTGTTTCGATGCGCCTACTATATAATTAGTAATGCAAACACTAAATACATAGTATTGACTTGTAAAAGAGTTCCATTAGTTAGGTACCCGACTACCTGGCATCACTGACCTGGCATAATGCTATTTTTTATTACAGGTGATATTTTACACGCCAGCGACGTTTTGGACGAAGTTTTCGAAAAATACAACGCATTTATTGCCGAGAAAAAAGAAAAGGCAAAAACTCCTACACTGACTACACAAGCATCAAACAATGATAGTTTACTTGATTTTGCTGGAGCTAATGTCGGCAAAGGAGACGGACCAAAGAGTAAAGTTAAAAACAATGTGATAGATGAACTTGGGGACATATTCTCTACAGAGGGTGGTTCTAGCAATATCCATGAACCATTGAAACCTGTCAATTTGATGCCTTGTGGTAAGAATTACACATTTTGAATTAATCCACACTCATTCCTAAACAAAAAATTTTTAAATACCTGTTTGAATTCTTTAGATGACGTTGATATTTTGGGAGAGAAAAGCTGTAAAGCTGAAGGTTGGAATGAACTTGATTCTCTTGGAGAACAATTGTTGAAGCAGGCGCTGCCAGACAACGTGAGGCGGCTCGACAATTTTAATAGGTAAATATACGGAATAATAAAGTAGTGATACTTACTTTAGTGGTAGTATATTTACTTAGAATTAGAATGAATAGAGGCAACTAATTTAACTTTATTTTTCAGCAAATCAGCAAAGAAAATACCTATGAACGCATTAGAAAAGTCTTCTCCAAAACATGATGAACAACAAACTATCAATGGCGCGATTTTAGACTTAGATTTTTTCACAAAAAAACCTGAAGAGCAACCCAAACTAACTCCACCGGCGGAAGCTATCAAGCCTCTGACTCCTAATGACGATATTATGGTAGACATCAGTACAAACGATACACCAAACACGTCTACAAATGCAGTATCTAACAACAATAGTAGTCCTAAACCTGACAGTCCACTGGACAACATTTTAGATTTAGGTTCATCTCTAGAGAATAATGAGAAATGTGATGTTAATACACCCATAGAAAATAAGGATACAAATACAATTGAAAAGAGAGATAATGTTAAGAAATCTAGTGATGTGAAGCCCCTGACTGACATAAACGTGACACTGCAAAGCGTGCAGCCGAGTAAAGTTCCTCCGATGACTGCTTTTACAGAGGAGGAAGGTGTCACAGTGATTCTACACTACTGTAGAGACAAACCAAGGCAGAATGTGAATGTCATAGTCATTTCTACAACCAGTAAAAGTAGATCGCCAATCGACGACTATAAATTCCAAGCTGTAGTACCAAAGGTAAATACATAAAGTTAACACATACAGAAAGAATACTGAAAGAGTGACTAATATTTGAGATATCTAAGAAAATTAAGTCCGTTTCATATTTGAGATCAATTAGCATTATTTTTATTTTACTTCCAGGGCTGCAAGGTTCGTCTGCTGACTCCATCCGGCACGTCCCTGCCGGCCTACAACCCGTTTCTGCCGCCGCCTGCCTTGACCCAAGTCATGCTGATCGCCAGACCGTCGCCATCGCCGCAAGTCAACCTCAAGTTCGTCCTCACATACACCTGCGACGACGAAACCTACTCCGAGATGGGCGAGATCAATCACCTACCTCTCGATGACGTATAATAATGTTAACTCCCAAAATATATCGTCAATCAATGCAATTATTATTGTAATAGCTGAAGCTTATTTGTATTGCAATTGCTCGAAATTTTATTTACAATTTTATCAATACTGATTAATATTTTGTTATTGAGGCAGAGTGCCAAGCAAGTGGTGATCGTGAATACTATGGTATTTTATTTTAATATTGACAACGTCACAATCTGCTGAAAATACTTATCCCATTGTAAGCATTTATTTGTCTAATGCCAATAGGTTCTAGTCGAAATTGTAAGGGAAATATTTAGTGCATTTTATTTATATGACATTCCATATATTATTGTTGTTGATTAATATGTTACTTAGATGTACTTATTTTTAAATTATTATTTTTGTAATTACTTTTATTTAGATCTGATAACCAGTACCTAATGATTAGAGATACAGTATTAAAATGAATCTAAAGTTTAACTGCGGTGATTATGTAATTTGTAAGTTTACAAATTATAATTTTGGTACCTTTGTATGTACCTATTAAATTGTTATGGTCAACGTGCATGATTAATATAGTAAAAATGCAGCTTACATAAATTTTGACTAAAGGGTCAGTTCACACCGACGACGCGACACCCATTATTATCATCATTAAATAACCATCCAAATACTTTTAAATTGCGCTCCTTTAAAAATCTTTTTGACTATGTATTAAATAATAAAATAATAATATTGACCATTTCACGCAATTACAGAACACGGAAAAAGCTCGTGGTTTTATAATGATCTGTGGGCGCAATCGATCGTTTACAAATCGTTCTGATACGGCCATAACAGTTTTCGGACTAAAATGGTGCACACTTTAATTGATCACTTCGGCTGTAACATGTAATATAAATATATTGTTTTGTCCCATTGCTGTGCAATACACATGATTTTCATGTATGCAATCTTATTTTAAAATATAATATATTATGTACTTATTAAATAAAAATAGCTACTTATATAAATATTCGATTTGTATTATTTTCCATGTATTTACAGGCAAACTACGTGATTCTGGAACAATGCAATCATTATATAGCAGCATATTTGGAGTTCTATTCCATTCATTTAGCACAATCACATAGTTGACTTTGAAAACGAGGAAATAGTGGTTTAGTAAATAAAAGAGAACAAGCCAAGTTATGAAAATGCAATTATATTTTTACAACAAATATAGTCACAACTTTATAAATACGTATTTACACAGCCAGCAACCGCTGACATCTACTTACTAAATGGCTTGATCTTTGAACGCCAAGGCGGTGATTGGTTTCTGGTGGCCGCAGTACTCCCGCTCCAGCGTGCCTTTCTCGAGGTCCCACAGTCGCGCGTAGCTATCCGACGAACCTGCACACAAAATGTTAAAATTGCAAAAAAAATTTACTAATGAACCGTTCATTATGGAAAAATGAACCCTGCATGCGCCAAAGGAATTCTTTGGTGTGTATGAAGTCCACCATCCCACACTGGGCCAGAGTTTGCCCAGTGTCTACCGTCCAAATTGAAATTGGTCCAACCAAAAGTGCAAATTCATTATAACCCAAAGAGAATTTAGTCCAAATTGCATTCTGTCAGTCTTAACAGAAATTGTATATGTATCTGGACGTATTTCATATTAACGTAAATAAAAGTGTACGTTTATTGAACGTAAATAAAAGTGCGTTTTACTATTGCACGTAATTTAAATTGAACGTAGGACCAATTTCAACATGGACATATAGACAATAACCGAAGTGAATTATGGCTCGTTGAGAGGGTAGACCTTTGCCCCAACAGTGGGGACACATTAGAGCGAGCTACACACCTGTGAAGAGGTATCGCGAGTCGATGCTGAAGGCGCAGTCCCACACCCAGCGCTGCGTGTCGTGGCGCAGCTCCTGCAGCAGTGACCAGTCCTTGGTGCGCCACACCTTCGCCGAGCAGTCGCCAGACGTCGTCACTAGCATCCTGCGTTAGGTAATAGTGATAAGGTGACATACCTACTCTACTTGTATGCTTACAATTATGTAGGTACATAAATTACAGTCAACTGCGGAAGTTGGTTTTTGCCCAATCACTTTCTCCACTCGAAGATTCATTTACTATTATTATTTACTGGCGGATCATCTCAATTTGGATCCAATTTACGTTGCTATATTCAGCGGTCCATTCAGCTAATGTTCTGTTAGTAGAACAAAAGTATTTAAAGTCCATTCTGTACTCCCTCTCTCAATAGAACAAAAATGATTAAAAAGTCATTAATGTAGTATGTATGTACTAGTTACTTATAATACAAATGAGGGATTTGTTGAATGATTGATTTGAGTATTACTTCTCGAACATTGAGTGACGTAGTGGGAGAACGTTCGCGCATGTAGTCGACTGATCTACCAATAGCGCGCTCGATTCGGTCGCGCCCCGCACCCCGCCGCCAGAGACCTACATAGGTGGACGGATAATTAGAAACAGGGCAAGATTTTCATACAATCGAGGTCACTTTGAAGCCATGGTTCTCCGTGATCGGGGCGTGATCTGATGACGGTCATCGAGAGAGTAGATAGAGGACTTTTAGATGGCTATAGATATCCAACTGATCAGATCAGCCGTTTGTGAGCAGCATCGTCATGATTCCTTAACTTCTTCATACATTTTTATGCCATTTTGCAGGTTTTTTTCTACATGACGATGCTGCTACCAAACGGCTCATCTGATCAGTTGGATATCTATAGCAATCTGAAAGTCCTCCAAGATGACCGTCATTATATCATGCCCAGATCAATCCTACACGGAGAACCATGGCTTCAAAGTGACCTCGATTGTATGAAAATCTTGCCCTGTTTCTAATTATCCGTCCACCTATGTATAATTCAGTTCAGCGCAGTCAAGGTCAATATTCAAGCTTGCCGGTACTAACTTGGAGTCGTGGCTGAACTTGCAGCGCAGCGCGTACTTGCGGTGCGCGTGCACGTGCCGCTTGGGCACGGGCCGCGGGGGCTCCCCGCCCAGCGTCCACACGTAGCAGTTGCCCTTGTTGTTGACGGCCGCCATCAGCTTGCCCGTCGGCTCGATCGCAATGTCCTGGATCGACGCCTCCGCCTCCGGTATCTAGCAAATTCAAGTCGAACTAAATTAAATCGCTTATTTCGAAAACAACCAAAGCCACAAATTGCAAATTTCACTTTTGAATTATATACTCAAAGTATCAAATGCTCCAAGCAATTAGAAGATTTTGGATTTAATTTAAAAAATATATAAAATAGATTTTACTTCTTATTTCTCCTTGATATTCGCTTAGTTACGACCATTAAACAAAATATGTACTTTTTTATATAAAACTAGCTGTTGCCCGCGACTTCGTCCGCGTGGATTTTGGAAGTAGGTACCTATCTCTGCTATGTACAGACATACATCGTCTAGTTATAATTTTCCAATGGTAAAATGGATCATTCTAAGTACCTTCACCATAATTTAAGGTATACCATACCTTCAGGAACAAACTATGAACACCGTATCCAATTTGGTGAAGACAGATAAAAATTTAAAAAATTGTTGTTTTCACTTCTATTGCTCATAAGACTTATCATATCAATTTTTATTGTACGTGTGTATTTTATAACTAATACAGTATGGGCAAAACCAAAACCATAGGAGATACAGGGAAACTGTCTTAGGAACCTTTAGATATTTTTTCGTGATAACAATTTTGACATAGTAATCGGAGCAGCTGGAGTTCGGGTGGCATGCAATGATTCTAACATGAAACTAAGTCGATACGCATTTTTTAAAAATAATAAAAATTATTTTTCACTGGCGTTCTATGAGAAAACATTTTATTGAATTTGACTAACTTCTGCTGCTCAGATTTTTTTCTTCCGATATAATTAAGTGATCCCTACATGAAACTGAGTCGAACCGCATTAAAAAAAATATGTGCAAATTGTCTCATTTTTATGGACAACACACGCTTGACCAAAAAATTTCTATGTCATAAGACACTTTCCCTGCATCTCCTATGGTTTCGGACTTGCCTATACTGTCCCAGTTAAAAAAACACTGATATCTCCTATGTCTATGACATCGTCTTGTTACGTTAAATGATTTATCTGTAAATGACGATAACTTTTTTCGCTGTCATCCGATTTCAATGAAACAAAGCCTATAAGTTGCGCCAGGCTGCGCTTAATCTACCTGTGAAAACCGCAAGAAAATCCGTTCAGTAGTTTCGGAGATTAGCGATTACAGACAGACAGAAAGACAGAAAGACAGACAGACAGACAGACAGAAAGACAGAAAGACAAAAAAATTTAAAAACGCTTTTTTGTGTTCTGTTACTCTTTTTATATCGTCCACACTCATTTTTTTATAAATTTATTCAAAGTACAGACACACGGTTTCTACAGATTTATTATAAGTATAGATTTATAATCCACGGAAAAAAATTACAATGTAGTTTGCTCGAATAACGAAGTGGTGCATACTTTATGCAAAAATCTTTAAGCCCATACTTTATGGGCTTAAAGATTTTTGAAAGCCATGTAAAGAAGACACCTTCTATCAACCCTGATAAAAAAAAACACATAAATTGTGGAATATGGGAAATCCCGTATGTGATGAAATATACTTACGTATAGAAGTGGATATTTTATATCAAATTACAAACATTCAATCTGTTGATCCCCTAATTGTTTTGAGCAGTATAAATATAGTTCTTAAATGAACTTCAAGAGAATTGTAATTCCCATCTCATAACACCAACAAGACACTGACTTCAACTTACTAATTGTTCATTCTGGTCGGTCCTGAGGTCCCACATGTGAATGATGCCGCTCTGGTCTCCGACCATGATCTGTGACTGGTCGGGGTGCAGGACAACAGCATTCACAGGCGCTGGCACCTGGAATATCCTCTGGCATTGGAACTGGCGGCCTCTGGTTAGACAAGGGAACACTTGTGCAATGAGTTACCATAAGATTACTGTTTTCTTCTAAAGTATGTAAATTAGTTTAAAATGGGTTTTTACGTATTTTTTTAACATTTATTATTTAATTAAAAAGGGTTTGGTTGACCAAGACACCATAATGACCATTATTGATACAATTCAGCAAACTAAATTAGCTTCTGGTAACACATGCATACAGCAAGTTTAAATACTAGTATGTAGTTTAAATGTATAAACATCAACAGGTTTAAAAAGGGATTATTACAGAAGTAATAGTAGTTTATTTTACTAAAGACTCATCATCATCATATCAGCCGAAAGACGTCCACTGCTAGACAAAAGCCTCTCCCAAAGATCTCCACGATGACCGGTCCCGAACTAACCTCATCCAGCCGGGTCCCGCGACTTTCACTAGATCGTCGGTCGACCTTGTGGGAGGCCTGCCTACGCTGCGTCTTCCGGTACGTGGTCGCCACTCATAATTCAAAATTTTATTGCACTCGAGAACCTTTCTGCCCTAACGGCCGTCAGTTCTACGAGCGATGTGCCCTGCATACTAAAAACAACTACCAACAAAATGAAGTTACTTGTGAACTATGTATTTATTATAGTTACCTCAGATCCCAAATTCGAGCTGTACAGTCCTCTCCACCCGTGTACATCCATTTACCATCTTCCTGAAAATAAAAATAGGATTTTTTAAAATTCACTTATTCAAGTAATCATTATAATCCTGTATCAGTTCACTGCTGGACGAATATCTCTAACACCACTGAACCTCCACTAAAGAAAATAAAAAAGTTTCTGAGCTGAATATTCACCTGAAATCCAACTCTGGATACATTCTTAGTGACACCTTCGAAGTGGTGGACTGGATCCGGGTTCGCACTGGCCAGGTCATACAGTCGAACATGCTGGTATCCACATGCAGCCACCATTTGCCCGTTGGGTGTTATTTCTAGGCCATTCACTTGCTATACAGAAAAAATGAAAATATAATTATTCTAGCTGTTGCCTCCGAAACCCTCTGCTTAGAATTAGTTTTTGTTTGGCGCAGGAATAGCTTACCCCATGGTAACAATAAGCCTATATTCATCTTTATGAGTTTATGACAGAGGGTATGTACATTCACTCTTGACATACATATTAATAAAACCGACTGTACCTAGCCTGTTTTATTTTAAGATAGGATTGCCTATGAAAATTACAACCCTCAAGTTTGATAATATTTTTTGGATCATGTAACCTAACCTGTGGTTTACGCTAAGCATCACCCAAGACCCAATCTTACAGTATCTGGGATATCATGAGTAAAATTGAAATCTCTTACCTCTACTAGTTATTGGTAAACATGCATGCGATCAAGGGTTCAAATCCAGGACAGTACTTAAGTTTTGGGAACTACTTATTCAGGTCAGTAACATAGCACAGATTTTTCAAAAAGAAAACATTGTGAAGAAAAACTTGAATACACCCAGAAGCATGTGACGCACTCGGCTAGCGTGGTGGACTAATTCGCGTTCCTTGAGAGGGTAGACTGTGCCCCAACAAGATAAATTAATGCTTTTTATTCAGTTTTACCCTACTGAGCAGTGAGACGTGTGGAAGCAACCGTCAGGCATGACGGGGACGTTACCGAGTCCGGGTGCTGCATAGTGCGCAGGCAGACCCCGCTGTGCGCCTGCCATAGCTTGATGGTGTGGTCGTAGCCGCCTGTAACCAGCGCCACTTGCGAGCCGCCCGCGGCGCCCGCGGCCTCGCCAGACATCATGTTGTTGTGTACCCTGTACAGTCGCAACTACTAAGGTCTTTACATGTCTTACTTTACCGTGTTCAATCGTAACCTCAACTTAGAAATTGTAACTCACCTAATGGGATTTAGTAATTTGAACGTTACACAAAACTGGAAAAAGTCTAAGCAAATTATGTTTCAAATTCAATCACAAAAGAATCAATGAGAATTTATTTTTTACAATACTATATTTATTTTGTTTATTTTTCTGTTTTCAATTATAGTGTTGCCATGCCAGCCCCCTTGGATGTCTGCGCGCTAAACAAATCTCAAAAAGCACCAGATTTACAGAACTTTCAATAAACAAGCACTAATGAAATAAAAGTGCAGCATTACGTGACAATACAAATGAGTCAAAAAATATATTGTGAAATAAAATATGAAGATAATTCTATTACAAGATAACTATACAATCAAAGTCGGGAAGTTTAATAAATATCCTTGGGGCCAACGGTTTTTAGGAGTTTCTCTGGAATTTCATAGTTAAATGTGGTGATTAAAAATGCGCTAAAAATAGCACTAAAGCAGAACTTTGAGCGCCGACATCTATAAAATGCACTAGATTAAGTGCCGATAGCACTAAGCTGGCCACACTGTTTTGTGAAATGAGAGTGAAGTTTGATAACAATGTGTTTTTCTTGTTTAGTTTCGGACCTAAATAATGAAATTATGTTAGTATTTCTAAACATTTTTCTAAATTTAATGAATAAATACAAGTTGTAGTCATACAAAACCTATAGGTTGTTTAAACGGAAATGAAAATGCAACAATTTAAGGAACTGACTAATACCTAGGTACTAAATAGCGTCAAAAACTGATCTAAAAAACACCACGCATTTCCGCTTACGGGATCAAGCGATCAAAATGACGTACTTCCGGGGTATGTTTATTTTATTGCAAATATGTGGTGTATCCATAAATGGCTGGATTCACAATGTATTAATCTGATGGATCAACGATGGCCGGCGCGGAGCGGCCTGTATTTTTAGGTTACGGACAAACGGGCTAAATCTGGTTGGTTCTCCAGATTTAGTCCAGTTCCTTCTCCACTCTCCATCGATTATAAACATGGCTTCGTTTGAGTTTTAATGGCAGAAAATAGCCTGCACTCCTACACGTTCCATCTGAAATTGACGTAGAGAGAGGATGATATAATCGCGTAAGTGTCGCGAGGAGACAAGAGATAAAATTGATTTTATTATTTAACGGACGGACTTAAATGCACTCTACTCTACTATAATAGTGCACTCTAATAATATAATCACTAGTCATCGACACATATGTACTTCTCTTTCACTTGAACCCAACGGCGGCAGTCGAGGAGTGCGTACTAGCACAGAATACAGAATAGGAGGTACTAGGTAGAATCAGGTGTTGAGGGGAGATGAGCGAGTGTAGCTTCTATACTGTGATTAAACGAAGTTTATTAGTAAGTACAGTCGCTACATTTAAAATTTTATTTTAAACGTTTTCCTTTTTTTTTTTTGATTTCCCGAGCCGTGACGTCAGTTATCGTATAGCAAGCTTTTGCAACGCTTGATTTGCGCTGTGAATCTAAAAAGTTTTCTTTTTCGTTCGATAATACTACTACAAACTAGAATTTGGATTTTAAACGTAGCAAATTATTTTTGCTTGTACAGTAAATTCTGACTAGGTTTATATTTAATTATTCAAGCTTCATTCATTAACCGAACATACATCACATAGCTTCTATTGACATGACGTCATTCTTTATATTTTTGGGTTCCTTGAATGAAATCAGAGAAATTATATAAAATCATTCTCGATTACAGTAGGTA
This sequence comes from Metalampra italica, assembly GCA_949699065.1. Lineage (NCBI taxonomy): Eukaryota > Metazoa > Arthropoda > Insecta > Lepidoptera > Oecophoridae > Metalampra > Metalampra italica. The sequence continues at coordinate 8,006,586 of OX452983.1, forward strand.
GCGAGTTACTTTTGTGACCTTTTTATTTTACTTACTTGCTACTGTACTTATGAACGTGTTAAAATGGGGCTTAGTCTAGCCGCGGGCCGCGACTGTTAAAATGACTGCGTTGCCGTCCTGTTCTCAACTCAGTCGTCACGTCATGCTAAAGAAACTTGTCAAATTTTAGTAACCCGTACGGAACCCGGCGCTGTTGTGCGACGCACTTTTTACGGCACTTGACGCAGCAGCATTACGTCATTCCATTGTGGGTCGGGTCGGAACTAGGTTGGAAGAATCTCTTCATAAAATAAATGTAATCCTATTCAAAGATCCTAGGGTTCCAGAACGTGTGTAGACAAATGAAAAAGATTCTTATGAAAATTACTTTATTGAACATGTAAAATCCGTATTGACATGAGGAATGCTATTTCTCATTTACAAAATAACACAAATGTAAAATTTGAGAGACAAATCACATCGAAAACCTACCTATTTTAAACTAACTAAAAATACAACATACACATCAATTTCCTAGATTACTTTAATTTGCCCAGCACGACTCTTAGCAATAAGTTTGGTACCATTGTCAGCATTGAAATTTACAATGAGAAGAGGTAGGTTTAATTAACAATAAGCCGTCACATCCTATGAATATCTTCTCTAATTTTACATATTGTAGTTTGACCAAAACTCGTCATGTCATACACAGTAAAAAAAATTATACTATGGCATATTCAAAGCACAGCTTTAACACATTGGGAAATTGGATTGTAAAGACATACAAGTTTTGATAAAACCAGAAGGGGTACATCTCGAAAATGTGAGCATCCTGTCACAGCGAACTTAACGAGGGAGGGCTAACTGTACAATTCCCCGGTGTATACATGCTAACACTTAAACATTATCGTGAGGCTAAGAAACCTAGACCTTAGCCTGCGGTGGACTTTCCAAACCCTGCAGTCTTCGTCTAAAGCTAGCAATGCTACAAAATAGTAGTATTCAACAATTTCATTGTATGGACCCAAAATTAATAATACATTACGCTACAATACATTATATCTCAAATATTTCATTAATCAATTCATATGAACTTATTGGACATTGCAAGTTTGAATTAAAATAAAAAAAATGTTAGCAGACTTTGGAAAGTCAGTCCCGTATTTGTTTGTAATAAATTAAGTCCAAGTAAATTATTCAATATGAACAGAGACGTTTTATAGGCAGGGAGATCATTCGCTTTCCTCCTCCTCCTCCTCGCCCTCGTCATCCTCGGACTCCTCCTTCTTCTTCTTGGACTTCTGGAACAAGGACCAATGGTTACTCAGGCAGGTTAAAATAGAATGACCACACTAAGCAGTGCAGATGCTAACAAGTGTAGAGTACAGCTTTCAAAAACAGGAAAGGTTAACTTCTGAAACAAGGATCAATGGCTACATGGGATAAAATACAACGACTTAGTACTGGTGGCCAACAAGTGCAACAGCTCTCCATAGAAGTCTTCAGGCTAAATAGGAAGTGAATACAAAAAATACAAGTTGTGCGACAAAGTAATACTCACGGCAGGTGCTGACACTTTCTTGCCCTTCTTGCCGCGCTTCTGCGCCTTCTTGCCGCCGCCTCCCTCGCCGCCGCCGCCGTTCGCGTTATACGACTCTAGGTCTTTTGTGTACTGCTCCTTGGCTTTTGCCGCCTTCTCCTCCCATACCTGAACAAAATATCGTCTTATACCATCTGAATCATCTATTTTTATGCCCATGACCAGATCAATTGCGTGCTGGGGTCTTCGTTTAATCGACCAATACCTATCGAAGCTATTGCAGAACACCTTCACATATTGCTCGACCTCAAGTGCGCTCCCGAACACTCACTTTATTTAGGCAAAAGTAGGAACAAAGACAAAGGAAATTCATGAAAATACAACTCACACTCTTGTCCTTCATGCCCCTCCACATTTCACCTCCCTTTTTCGCAATTTCAGTAACCTTCAAGCCAGGGTTTTCAGACTTGATCTGTTCTCGGGCACTGTTCAGCCACAGCATGTACGCTGACATGGGACGCTTTGGCTTGTCCGTCATTTTCACTTTTTTCCTGCAAGAAAACATAACTGCACTGAATGTCAAATGTTAGTAAAATGCGGCGAAAAACGTTGGCAACAGGTTATGCGGGCCATGCTCCACGCAAACAGCGCTAGCAAGCCTTCGCACCACATATAGGGCAAAGTAGGGCGGCATTTTGGCGGGAAACGCGTTTATAGGCAGAAATCTCGGAAATACAGCATCTAAATATAGACCAATCGATAAACCTGCATAAATACACTAAGAAAAACACTTTACATGTAAAATATAATGGTAAAATGAACTAAAACTGTTATCGCCCCATATAACGAGTTCAGTGGCCTAGGCTTGGGTTGTAAGAGCCATTTTGTTTTCACGTTTTGTGTCGAAAATACGCAATATCTATTAGGGCCGATGTTACAAAATAATCCTCTATCTATCAAACTATAACTTATGGAAGAACTGTTTCGAACCTTCAATGGAAAAGATACGAGAAATAAATTCTTGAAAATAAGGCGTCCTTTCCCATACCCACGCTACTAAGGAAAGTACGACGAAGCCTATAGCCATGTTTGATGAGAATTTCCAACGTGGAACGAGAAATAATTTTACAAATCATGCATTAATAAACACGAGTAAGCTTATTAAAACACTTATCTATAATTAGAATAATTATTAAACTTACCTGATGGCAAAAATTTTGAAATTATTTTTGAACTGGTACACAACCAAACTGTAGACGTAGAGAACCAGAAGAAAATGTATGGGGCTCGAAGCAAAATGTTCCCAGTGCAAGGCTTGGGTCGTATCGCGTCGGCTCCCACTGCGCCCTCTATCTCGATTGTGATTGGCCGTTCACTTCATCGCTGCCAACTGAACAAAAGCAATATGACATCCTGTACTACGTATATCCGTGACGTATTGATCCGCAGGTTTACTTGAATCTAAAACTTAATGTTAGGCGATAAGGATTATATTCTCACAACGATACTTATTTCATACATTTGTATCTAATATTTGTTTTGTCATATTTCTTAAGATTTATGCACTTAAATGACAAAATATCAAGTATTGAGACTCAGATATGCCTACAAAATTATTTTCAATTATAATTTTTAATACGTTCATATAAGAAGTATATCAAAAAGTGACCCCGTCCTCTCAAGGCTCCCCTTACCAATTCCTAACAAAATTATTTCGCGCCGTAATTTAAATGCCGCGAAAAAAGCGCGGCTAACAGCAAATGTTCGGGGGAAAGGGATGCCAATAAAACATTGCCCTGACTGAACTGAATAGCAGACACGTTTGTTTACGATTTGATATTTTGTGTGAACCTCTGAGAGTAGTTTTTATTTCTATGGGGATAAGGTGTTAGCACCTAATATAACAGTGATAAAATACTTTCTTGGGTAACTATTACGAGATTTATGATATGATCCTATAACTCTACTTTATCTGCTTAGGCTAGTACTTAGGTACCTATCTATCTAGTACTAGGTCCCTAGGTTGTTAGTTGCAAGTTTTTGGTTGAATAATCAGTTAATAATATTCGTCGTGGAGATCCCTGGGGGAGGCCTTTGTCCTGCAGTGGACGTCTACCGGCTCATGATGATGATGAATATTCACTAGGCAGTAGTTGAGGAAATCTTAGTTACCTACCTTCCCAAGCAAAAAAGTCCATGTACAAGAAACACCATATCCCTTAGAATAATTTTAAAATACCTATACATACATTACAAAGGTTCACACAACAACTAGGTACTATTAGGTTATTATGTTCAAAACGTTCTGGGATTTATCATACCATCTATATCAGCCTATCAATCCATTGATTGCTTAGTTGATTGTCCTCCCCCAAGTCCTCAACGCACGGTTTTTGTTAGAGATTTTAAAAAAAAATCATAACAAGTAGCCGAACCCCATTCGCGCAGTGGTGAGGCCGCGGACTCGCATTCAGGTGGGCAGGCCCTGCCTTCAAACTCGGGCAGGGCATGCTATATCTTATCAAGTTAGCACTGCTTTTGACAAGATCACTTGTTGAGAAAATAGCGCAAACTATAAACTGTGGGATTTTTATTCCAAGTAGCCTAGGTAGGTATACTAGCTTGCACTTTTGTAATGCTGGTTTGGTCTATAGCTAGATGGACATAGGCTATTCACGGGGTCAAAATCATGTTATATACCTAGCAATAAGTAATATACGTTGTGAATGTGAATACGATTTTCTGTAGGTAGGCACCTACGTGTCATAATACATAGGTACCCGGAACAAAACTGTACCACTACCCAATCTTACTCTGGATTCCATCGTTGAAGGCCTAGGCGTACCCTAGACGGTCATGCAAGCGTCATTCAATTCCATCAGTCATGATAAAAAAATCATCAAATCATCAATGATGAAAAAAATAAAGTATGCAGAATTTCATCAGTCACTGTATTAGACGATCATTCACGATTGATGAAGATTGAAGTTTTCCGGTTGTACACCTCTCCGTCTAAACAATATAGTAAGGTCGTATTTTACCGCAGGGTGGCCCATTCGATAACGGGAGTATGTACCTACCTACTCACAGGTAGTTGATCATACATCCCAGGTAGGTAGGTACCTTCTTGGAGCTGACGTAAGACAATATATTGAATGCTATTATCACTGTACTATTGTACAATACAAATGCAAAATACAAGATAATAATAAATGTACATAAATAGGTATAGTTACTTACAGATAATGATGTAAGATAAAATATACACAAGGAAAGATAATTCTTTAATTAACTGTGTTTGGCAGGACAATGAAATGCAGACATAAGTGTAGAAAATTTTATTTCAACAAGATTTCCTATAATTATAAAAGTTAATTAAGTATTTACATAGGTACCTATTTATTAAAATATACGGGGAGCGACAATTACACTAAAACAATGGGTATATCATAAGTATAGGTCTACATAAATAGTTATAGGTACCTACTATCGCCAAAGAAAATGTTTGCTAAATTTTGTAAAAAAAATTTCGTATACGACGCGAACGTCAGATAGATAATTTTACTGCCCACAAACATACTTTAGTAGGTATATATATAACCTAGGTGCCTACTTATGTGTATATATTTGTGTGTAAAATAAAATAAATTACGACAAAATCTGTGTAACATTTTATTAATTTTACACAATGTTATGGACACTATCCTACCGCAAAGCGCGTATGCTTTTCTAGTTTTTATACTCGAACAGGCAGCTCACAATACAATACAAAACGCTTCGAAGAAAAAAGGGAGCGCTCCGCTCGGTAACAGGGCCGTCCGTTGGGCGCAGGTCGCAGGGAGCGTGCAGGGAGCAGGCACCGCCCGGGGCGCGTCGTCGCGCGGCTTGGCGTCATGGACGCGCGCTTTTTTTTGTCACGCGATCGAATTGTTTGAAAACAAGGTTTGAATAAACCCGAATCACATTAAATATAAAATGTAGTGGTACATAGATATAGGTTTAGCGCAAGGCTATTATAGCATGGGTAATACCTAGAAATTATTTATTTACTTAAAGGTAACTAATATTATACTTCGTGCGCTATTTGCACTAGCTTAGCTACGCTGGGAACTACCGTTATTCATTTGAAATTATATTCTACTAGCTGTTGCCCGCAGCTTTGCCCGCGTGGAATAAGTTTACCGCGGTAAAAAGTAGCCTATGTGTTATTCTAGTTTAAGCTATCACTGTTCCAAGTCTCATCAAAATCCGTTCAGCTGTTACAGCGTGAAAAAGTAACAAACATACCTTACAAACTTTCGCCTTTATAATATTAGTAGGATAGTTAATTATAATAACGGTTAGAACACTTTATTGAGCGTTAGTTGGCTTCAACGGGTAAAAATCAAGATTCTGTTAAATGTTGTTCTATTCAATTATCAAGTCAGTCTAGCGCCGACCGCTGCTGGACATCCAAAAAAAAAAGGATCGCCGCTCTTTTTTTATGCAACAGTACCATTATTGATAAAAACGAACTGATGATTATAAATTGAAATTACATCGTATCGATCGACGTACCTTTTTACGTAACACGATCGAATTAACAGTGCCTTGGAGACACCCCCTCAAATTAAATATTGTTCACGTCTCAGAAGTCAATAACTTCTCGTCACACAAACGCGCCCTTTTTTTCCGGCGTTCAAGCGATAATGAACTCTAAAGTGTTTGAACGTTTAGTCGGTTAGTGAAAGAAGAGTAATATTATTATTACCAATAAAACATTATCTTTGATTATAGAAATGTATGTTCTTCTATAGGATAGGTACTTAATGTTTAGGTACACAGTACTTACAAGTATACAAGCCTGTTTTTTAAATAAAATTAACAATCTAAAATATAACACCCAGACCAAACAAAAGGGGACTAAAGAAAATAATAAAGAAAACCGTCTACTAATAGAGCTTAGGTAGGTATGCCCCGAAACCGTTCATAAAAAATGTACTTACCGATTTCTTGCTATTACAAAATATTTTAAAAACCTTTTATTGTTACTTGCATACCTGCAAACTTAAGTAACTCAATTTTGTAAGGGATGGCTGCATTCAGTTGACTTCAATTATGTAGTTACCTTTTTTACCTAACGGTGGAGCCAATGATAGTGTTCCTTTATGTATCTAAAAACTGTTCCCAAACCTTAAATAATTTTTAAAATAAAGGAAAGGACGCATATTTTTATTTAGATCTCCCCATAATCTCCCATACCATGAACGTGTAAAGTTGGTACTATTAGAACTTACAATTGGTAAGTAACTTTTCTTACCTACGTGTTGAAACGGTATAGGCAAAAATTGAAAAGATACCTAGTACCTACCATGCATTGCACATACTATTATATTGCATCGAGGTCCTATGTAATCTCCATAGAGCTACATTTATCATACAAAAATAAAACGGCATATCATACAAAAAGAAATCTATATTAAAATCCTTACATTATATAATACTTAAATAACATTAACACAGTTTTGTCAAATTAACATAAGTGTAGGTAATTCACATTTATATATTTACACATCCAAAGATTTCATACTATTTATTATCATTATTTTGTTTAATGGGAATGAAACATTCAATTATCACGTAAAACATAAGTAGGCATTTAACTTTACAATCTGACAGTAAAACTGATTAAAAACAAGATTTCCTAACAAATTAGATAACTGGAAGCAAGGCAGCCTCCTGCTTAATCTAGCGACGACATTTTTGACGTCTTAACTCTCGAAACCAGCCTACGATCATTGTTAGACTTCTACGAACTTGTTATCTTGTTCTCCGTCCTAAATAACGAAAATAAAATAAATTGAAAGATATAGTAGCACTAACGTCATCAATTTGACGTCTGTTTTACAGCAAATTAAATCACGCCCGGGTTTCGAGAGGTTAAGCCCACACTATGGCGGTGCGGGGGCGGTCTGCGGGCAAAGCGCGGCCAATGTTGGTGTCGAGTCTTCAATCCCATATATCACCGCCACCGCCCCAGTGTGTAAGGAGGCTTTCAGGTTCAGGCAGTTCAGATCTAAGAACAATAAATTAGTTATTGTTCTTAGGTTCAGATAACTTGAGATAACTTTGTCTGACAAGGGAGAATATCGGACGAAATGAACGAAACTTGGTAAGAATGTAGAGTGAGAGCAGAACGTCATAACTTATATCTGCCGGTTTTTTTCTCCATAAACTTATTACAATATTTAAAAAATTATAACCGAATGCATAATAAGTTTCTTCTTACCTAGTTTCGTCCATTTCGCATAGTTTACGTCCGAAAGCTTCCCCTGTTAATATTAGCTTAAAATATGCCAAGAGGAAATTTTTAAGTACTACAAGTTGACACGATGCGGCTAGCGTGAATTTTATCTTTACTACACAGGTTGTACAGGGGCACTCAGCAGTATCGGATACTGAACTACTGTTAGTGGACAGATTCTGGAAATGTAGTAAAAAAGTACTTCCATACAAAACGAGGTGCCAAGCGGTGCAATTTGTATGTGAAGTGAAATTTTACTTCCGAACTTAGTCAAAGCTACTGATTCTCAAAATAAAAAAAATAAAAATTGTTTTATTTAAAAAACTTGCTTTACACATAACTAGATTTATGCCAAGGTCCTCTTGTTAGCATAAAATATACCTGAGGAGGACCTCTACGCTAGTTGGAGGATTCTAGGCTAGTTGTGTCTTTATTAAAACGAAAGGTCTGTGAAATAAGAAATTTAATGACGAGGTCTGCTTTTCGGATATCAGATGACAAATTAAATACTATAAAATATGTAACTTCATCATTTTTAGGTCATTAATGATGTTATAATTATGATTCTAGGTTAATTGTGCGACTTGGCCTTTGTCCACCCGTGGTCGCCTTCCGGCTGATATGACGATGCTTCCTGTTGATACTTCCAATATTCGTCCGCTATAAGTTTTGCAGTAATCTACAGTGAGCGTCCCTGTGACCGGTCGCTACAGATTTATTACACGCCGTACAAACCTTGAGATTTCTATCGTTAATGTTAACATCACATGGAATATGGCCGCACTAGTTCCGTTGGCGGCGAGTCTAGTCGCTTCCACTGCCGCTGCCGCTCTCGGCCCCGGAGCCCGACGACGCCTCGGAAGAACTCTTCGACTTTTTCTTTTCCTTCTTCGTGTCTTTGCTCTGAAAAAAAAAACCAAAAACTGAAAAATCATATAATTTTATTCCGAAAGGTTGCACGAATAATCGGTATGACCGCTTCGTGGGATTAGTAGCTTGGTTAAGACTCCAGCCCCAGAGGTTATGGGTTCGATTCCCACTGGGGACAGACAACTGTGTTCAGTCGACCGCACTTCAGGGGCAACAATTTGACTTTGGCTGGCCTAGCCTATTAGGGAGTTTTAATACCATGAGAATCCAGTTTATACTGGTATATGTTTCTAGTTACGTTATGTGCCGTCTTATACCCCATAGCCAAAGCTTCTTGCCTATTTAGTATGGGAAACGAGCAAAAAGCGTGTGTCAAATACAGGGAGGATGCGGACAAAGGAAGCGGATTAGCGGGAGGAGGTTGCTAATACAAATTTATATGGAGTTTGAAAATGAGAATGTGTGAGTGAGCTACAATATTGTAAACAATTGACACGATTTTGACACCCCTAAAACGCTTTTGTTACCAGTTGTTACTGATCCATATGGGAGTGGCTAAATTTTTTGATTCAAGCCCATAGCGCAGAAGAAAATCTGCGTTTTCGATTAGAAAACCTAATATTAATTATATCAATTATATTTTAACAATTACAGAACTTACATCTTTGCTCTCCTTGGTAGCCTTTTTCTTATCTTTGCCCTTATCAGAGTCGGAGCTGGAATCGTCGTCAATGTACTCCTTGCTGGTGAACTTCCCGGCGGCCGGCCCCGAGCCGCTCGTGTTCTTGGACGGCTTCTTGGCCGCCGGCTTGGTGGAGGTTTTCTTCTCCGCTTGTTTCCGCTCCTTTTCCGCTTGTTTGTTCTTCTGCTTGAACTCGGCCGCGGCGCCGCTGTCTTTGTACTTCGCCATTGCCTGGTTGTATTCTTCTTTCGATTTGCTCGCTTTCTCCTCCCATTCCTGTTGGTTTAAGTGGACTTCAAATGATCTTATAATAATTTGTTTTGTTATTAGATTTTATTTAGATATTACGAATAGATACAACTTACGACCTATACAATCAATATCCATAATAAAATAACGTAAGTTTTTTTTAAAATGTCCGGGTTCGATTCCTGAGTATTAGTGATTTTAATTTATGAATGCAGTTTTTTCGATTTAAAATCGACGACATCTCTTCCGTGGTTGACATGGTTCCTTAGAACATCTCTTATAGTTACGGACTTCCCCCTATTGACCCATCGCAATATTCCACTCTGTACATAGTAGATATAAGGTATACTGACCGATTTGTCCTTCATGTCGCGCCACAGCTCGCCGCCCTTCTTGGCCACCTCTGTGACCTTGATGCCGGGGTTCTCCTCCAGGATGCTCTTCCGGTTCTCGTTGAGCCACAGCATGAACGCGCTGATCGGCCGCTTGGGCGCGTTCGCGTCCTTGTCGCGCTTCTTAGACTTGTCCTTGCGCTTGCGTGGACCCTCCGACTGAAGTCACATAAACACTCATCTAAGTGTTCGTTCACGTCATGTACTACATATACATAGGTGGACGGATAAATAGAAACAGGGCAAGATTTTCATACAATCGAGGTCACTTCGAAGCCATGGTTCTCCTGAGCAGTTGGATATCTATAGCGATCTAAAAGTCGTCTATCTACTCTTTCGATGACCGTCATCAGATCATGGCCCGATCAATCCTTCACGGAGAACTATGGCGCAAACTGACCTTATTTGTATAAAAATTTGGCCCTGCCCAAAAAAAGCTTCTACTTACAATTGTAATGGTTTTTTTGGGTTTCTTTTCCTTCTTCTTCTCCTTTTTGCTGTCACCAGAAGCCCCTGACGCGTCCGAGTCTTCTGATGACGACGGGTTTGTGTCATATCTGTAATGAAATTAAATATTGTAAAAATAATTTAAAATCGGCCAAAAGAAACCCGGTATATTTTCTTGTGTCTGACAGGACTGAACTATTTTGACAGTTCTAAAGTCCATGCCATCTGCTTCTTATTTTTATAACGTTAAGTGAGACATGCGGATTCCGCATTGAACCTAGGGCACTCGTTTTTTCCCATTAGGAATTTTTACTACCAGTACGTTCAATGACAGCTTTGTGAACGCACGTCGATGGAGATCTCTACGCAGTACCACCTACGCACCGCCAGTTCCGAATGGAAATTTCCGTACGTGTGCAGCGGCGGTACATACAAATTGTATGCAAGTGCTGCGTTGTGTATGACGTTATTTGTTTTTTTACATATTTTACTCCGAACGCGATGGCTGGCATTCGAAAAAGTACGCACGGAATGTGTTTCGTCGAGAAAAATATCTTATTCAGTCAATATATCTTATATCAATTTGATGCATTCGGGTGTCCGAATGCGGAAAACGTATTCGGAAACCGTATGCGGGAACCGCACGTGTGCGGCCTCGCTAAGAGCACAACAGACTAAAATGCAGTTAAAGCGTGCACCATCCGAACGCGTGCGCTAGTATACGTGAGCAGTACTAACTCCTCGGCGACGTCGCTCTCTCGCGCCTTGTCCGGGTTGAAGTCCTCGTCGGTGCTCTCGTCGGAGCCGTCGCTGTCCGACTCCCGCTCCTTGGCCTCGGCCTTCACGCGCGCCAGGTACGCGTCCGGCTCCTTCTCCGTGTCAGAGTCGCCGAAGTCGTCGTCGTACAACGCCTTGTCCTGCAACCAAGCAAGTGTCACCCAGCCCAGCACATTAAACAGGGAAGTTCTTGTAAGAATAGGCATTCAAAAGGTCTAGTCGCATATTGACCAATTGACCTAGTTTGTAAGAACGCGAAATATCCGATCATACCCTGTAGTCTTACCAGTTGAGCTACTGGGAATTTCCAGTTCAATAGACTTGACTTAACAATATAGTAGGACTTCGCTGGTCTTATATTTATTCCCAATTGTCTAACTCTGTCAAAATTTATAGACCACATAGACCTTTGTCTTGATTTGTATCTTGACCACCATGACACATCTTCTATCCACCCAGATTTCTTCATCTACTTGTGATGGTACCATCATCTAATGCTAATGAGGGTTGCCGATTAAAGCGACATGTACCTTCGACAGAATAGATCGTAACAGGTACTTTGATTGAAGATCTCAGAATTCGAATGTCCCACATTCTTAAAGCATTTCGTGTACATACTATAGAACACTATGATGTTAATAGATTAGCATAGAAAGCTTTAATATTCTTTTGTGTTTTGTTTTGATTTGGCCTTTGTTACTATGACCTTTTTTTAAATCTTTATTTTAGTTTGGGACTTTTGTTGTCAGTCCCATCGTACACTAATCGAGATTTACTGACGAGGCGATTCAAACATATCGTATAAAGTTCGTGCTGCCACGGATGTAGGTTTGGACAAAATTGATTGAGCCAAACCTAAGCACTATGACCTTTAGGCACAATAAGTCCACCAATGTCATACAAACGTAGTGGAGAAACCACGAAGGAGGACAGCTGGCTATACTACTTACGTTCTTGCCGGTGTTCTTGACGTGCAGTTTCTTGGAGGTGATGTAGTCGAACAGCTTGTCGTACTCCCCCTTCTCGATGCTGCTGAACGTGTGGATACTGCCGGACTTCAGCTCGATCTCGAAGTCGAACGACCTGCGGATCGCACACAATTACACATTTACCAACGGTGAGAACTCTTCTCTGAGATCTTTGACAAACAATTAGGCGTGAATTATACACAAGCGGCTTCGAGCAAAGGCGCGGCATAGGCACGCATGCCTAGCCTGCACCGCACCGCTTGTGTTTAATTCACAACGCTTCGCTTGCATATTTTGTATGAACAAGTTTAGAAGCGATACCGTGCCTGCGCCGCGCCTGTGCCGCTTGTGTATAATTCACGACACGTCGCTTGCATAGTATTTTATGAACAAGTCTTGAAGCGGCACCGTGCCTGCGCCGCGCCTGTGTATAATTCACGCCTTACTTTGTGGAGGAGGCGCCGCCGCGAGCGAAGTTGACGGAGGCGATCTCCTCGAAGCGTATGTGAACCGGCGGCTTGTGCACGTAGATGAAGCCTTTGTCCAACGGGTAGAGGTACCCGGCGGCCGCTTTGTACGAGCACGCTATCGCCGGCGTCTTGTGATGTCTGCACACCAGAAAAAATACAGTCAAATGTGTATTTTATTTATATCTTTATAACGTATTTTATTAGACGTAAATTATTACCCAAGGAAGTCGCCAGGCCCTGTGACTCTTCTGCTGATGATGACCTTCATAATTTTAGCGAGGACTTCGTAAGTGGGCCCCGACAGGTCTTTGGATATCTTTCCTTCGTACTTCTCTTTTAATTCTTCCCTGTAAAATATTAACCAGTTCTCATTAAAAACTTACAATTTTTTTATATGAATGTGTCTTCCATGGTTAATTTTCTAATAGTATGTACATAGCCAGTGAAACAAGCTTGGTACTATAACGAAAAGACAAAAAAGAAAACCATAAGTATAATTTGTACCGATGCTTGACTTGATGAATTTCATGATACTAAGTATAGTTTTCCTGGATAGTAATGGGGTCATTCCTTACTCTCGCACTGACCCCAGGTGGAATTATTTTACAATGACACAGGAAGTGTATAGCTATCTTTAAAATGGATGTTTTCTAATTTCTACATACTAATTAATGCAGTTATTACCATGGGATAGCAGGTTTTTCTCAGGCTAAGTCTAGAACAAATCAGCATCCCAAAGAATTTTTAAAATAAGTTTGTTAGCTCTGTAGAGATCGAACAACCTTACAAAACATATTTTGATTAATTTAGAAATATAATTACTCCGTAAAAGGCAGCTCCAGGCTGGTCTCCTCTTCATTCCCGAACAGTAGCACGAGATAGTGGTACCGCGTCTGGCCCTGCTTGATGGGGGGGTCCAACGACACCACGAAGAACATCTGGCGCATGTCCTTGTGGGGCAGCAGGAACAGCCGGAGCACCGTCGACATGGGGATCTTGTAATCAAACGTCTTGCCGTGGAGCTGGAAGAACGTCTGGAACACTTTGATGTCGTAGCGACCGCTGGAATGGAGAGTCGCCTTGTTAAAATATGAATTGTGTAAACAATGTTATTGCACAAGGTTACAGAATTATTGAGCAATAGTCCAACAAGTAGTGTGACATGACAATATTAAAAATGCATTCGCGTTATTAAAGCAATCCATACAAAATTATATACTTAACCATTCATTAATTCATTCAAAAGATAATCCTTTTTTTGTTTTATTTATCAATGCCTTACAATGTAAAGACAATGGCTGTATAGGTACCTCAATCAAACCACTGGGATAAGAAACTTCAAATTTTCATAAGAGTTCCTCAAATGACAGGAACCCCTACTGTAATGTTTTATTGTAACTTTTTAAAACTACTAAACATAGATACCGAGGTGTAAGACATTGCAGCTCCCTGAAGATGGCAATAGCGTCGCCGGACACGGAAATGACGCTGGCTTTGTTCATGACCTGCTGATGGAATGCCTCCACGGCGTCCATGTCGCCAGCCAGCTCGCTCGTCGGTATGTGGAAACGTATCTCCATCAGAGACACAGGCGTGTCGTCGTTCTGTACAAGATACAGGTATAAACTCAAGAACTAGATTTTCAGATTTGTAATTTTTCAGCAAAACTACTTTGTAAATTATTTGGAGAATAATCCTTAAATACAAAAATAATATAAAAGTTGAACTATTAGCGAAACAGTAGCAGTTGCCTTAGAATTAGTGCAGGTGAGTCCTTTGAAGCGCCATCTCCCATCCCGAGGGCTAACGATCTAAATCAGCAAGTGGCTTGCTTTAATCAAGAAAAGAAAAGGTCCATGACACTGTTAGCTAAGAGCAGCGGAGCTGTTATTTCAAGCCTTATTCTCATTCTTAGATGGATGTCACTACTTCCCAGTAGTGGGAGTTTTGAGCACAAAAAACGATTTTAAAGACAAACTAATCAATAATTACCTGATGAAATTCCAATGTTACTTCATTCTTTCCCGTGTTACACTGGGACACGTAATGTAAAGGGATTTCGAATGCTGTGTTAGAGCCCACATTAAAGTTGAGTACCGCACCATTGAACTTGGCGGTGCCCCAATTCCACCCTTTAAGGGAGAGTTCCTTCTCCAACATGTCTTTCTTGTAGTTAGATTTGAAGAATTTGGCTACCTTTTCTTGCTCCTGAATAGGAAAATGTGAAATTGTTGAGATAATTTATTACGGTGGTTCAATGAAATAAGTTTGCCACTAGAAGACCGAGTACTTTCACTATGTACCAGATTATGGATTACCTATAGATTAGAGTGGAGCAAAGGGGGTTCTGAGGGAAAAACTAGAAAATTTTCTGTTTTCTGGAGCACAAAAAAAATTACTAAGGATTTAAGGCGGGGTATTCCGCTCGGAATTGAAGTATGAAGGCGCAGCGCGACCAGGAGCGACGGATGAGACAAAATAGAGGTTATTTTGGAATTGAAATTAAAATTTTGGCCACAACATCGCTTATGCATTCAAATGACTAATTAAAAAAAACTTAAAAACACCGTGCTGGGGGTGTCCGCAGAAAACCTCCGCCTTAAAAAACAAAATTATAAACAGCCTGATAAAATAAAAATGACGTATTGCATAGGGCATAGGGTATATACATACAGGGCCCTAAATATGTATGGCACATCATATTGTACATCTAAATGCTGATATGGTAATGAGGTACAGAAATAGGGGGCAGGGGAAAAAAGACTTGCGGTTGCGCCGCGTTTTGTGCACTTTGACATACCCCTTCTTTAAAACCTCCGTATCTGTGTAGAGTGCCATTCTTCATGAAAACTCTCAGTCCCCAAGAACCAATGAACTTCTGGAAATTAACGAGCTCAATATCATTAGCAGATATCTGTTCCACTTTGCCGGTTTTACTGTTTTTGAATATTATGTTCTGGTCTGTCATCTTCAGCCGCCCAGGAACCTGAAATTATAGAATGTATCACAGCTGATGTCCACTCAATGAAAACATTGTTTCGTCAGGATAGAGTACGTACCATTGTGCCCTTAATTTCCGCTGATACATCGTTATATTCAAGAAATTCCATTATAACAACTTATTAACAAAGACCAATTAAAGTAAACAGAAAAACTATCACTGAACATCCACTACTATCCACGCGCTTGCTTCGTTTTTTATACTGATAAAATATAGATTATAGAAAAGCGCAACAACGCACGCAACCGGTACCTATCTATCTATTCATTAGCGATGGGCGAGTCGAGTCATTTTAACCGCGTAACTCGAGTTGGACGCTCACCGAGTCAACTCGAGTTGCTTTTTTATCCCACCGAGTTGACTCGGTAGTACCGTCCTCTTGATAGGCACTTACGCTACGACGAGTTGACGCGGCGGCGCGGGCGGGGGGGTCGGGCTCGCAGCGCAGGCGAGCGAGCGAGAAGAAGCGAGTTACGGTGAGATAGCGCGCGCGCGCCTACGTCGAGTCGCCGCGCCGCGTCGAGCCGGCCGAGTTACCTCGAGTTGACACGAGTTAGCCCATCGCTACTCCATACGAGCTGGCTCGGCGGCGCGGGGGACCGAGTTGACTCGGTGGTCAACCCGAGTTGCTTCTTTTTATTGCACCGAGTCGTCCTCACCATACGAGCTGGAGCGGCGCGCGGGACGAAGCGCGCGCGGCGCGTGGGCCGCGGCCGGCTACCGAGAGAGAGGCGAGTTGATGCGAACGCCACATTATCTAATTTGTGGCCACGTCAGCGCACCACAACGGTGTGATTGGTCTATCTACCTACCTCCTATTCGCCGCGCCGCCCCCGGTTGGCCGAGAATACAAAAGATTAATTTATTCACAAGGTTTTCTTGGCTTTTCTTTTGTTCGTGTGTCGGTCAGTGTTTGTTTAGTTAGTTTGTTTTGCATGTCGACTTGTCTGTCTGTCTGTCGCGATAAAATGCCTCCTGGCAATAGAAAGAGCGTGGCGTGGGAGTTTTTTTTTAAATAATAACAACCAAGTTGGTTGTTATTATACTTGCTTGCGGCTTGCTTCCCATGTTCTTGCAACAACAACAAGTTCTTAGGCAATACAACGACTTTAATTAATCATGTGAAAAAAAAACATTTAGTGCAGTACGGCGAAGCCGTTGGACATACGTTACCTCGTGTGGAAAGTGAAAATAATTCTAGGTATACTAAGGTACCTTCAAGGTATACTAAGTTATAAGAGGTTACCATTATCGGCAGACACATTATTACGTTTCAATTCAACTCGGTCGTATTTTGTTTTGTTTGACACGACAGCGAGTTAGCGCGCACGCGGCACGCGCGCCGACGTCGTCGTCTCTGCGTCGAGCCGGCCGAGTCAACCCGAGTTAGCCCATTGCTACATTATGAGCTAGCGTAGCGTAGCGCGTCGGCGCGGGCTACCGAGTTGACTCGGTCAACTCGTAACTCGAGCTGGCGCGGCGGCGGCGGGCCGGCCCGGCCGGCCGACCGGGCTGGCGCTGGCGGGCGGCGGCGGTAGCCGAGTGAGCGAAAGGCGAGTTGTCACTATGACCTTGAGCTGGCCTAGTCTACGAGGAAGTTTCAATACTACGAGAGACCAGTTTATACTGGTTTTGTTTCCACTGACATGCGGTCGACCGTGCCTACCACCACGCCAGCACGCCACACGGTGTGATTGCCGGATTGGTGTAACTAGGTACCTACCTATCTATACGCCGCGCCGGTTGGTCGAGTGAGTCCGAGTAGACATTCAACAAAAACAAAAGATTAATTCATTCATTTCCAAAATCATAAAGCTTTCTTGACTTTCATTTACTTACACAGATGGTCAGTGTTTTGTTTAGTTTGTTTTGTCGACTTGTCACCCAGAAATAAAGAAAGCATGGCATGGGACGTTTTTCAGTAAAATTATGACAAAAAAGTTGTTTGCAATCTATGATCTTGTAATTACAAGTATCTAGGCAACACAACATTAATATAATCATGTAAAGAAAAAAACATGTAGTGCAGTACGGCGAAGCCGTTGGCCAAAATTATTATTCGTAGAGCGAGTTAGCGCACGCGCTTATTTCTAGCTCGACGCCGCGCCGCTTCGAGCCGAGTCAACTCGAGTTGCAACTCGAGTTGGCGTGCATTTCAACTCGAGTTACTCGAGCTGAAGATAAAACGAGTTCGCCCATCGCTACTATTCATTCATTCATTCCCTTCACAAAAAGCTTATGTCAATGTCAACTATTGTCAACCAACCATCAATCATGAAAAAAAAAAAAGAACCAGTTCCAAAACGACTGTCGGGTGGGTATATTATTTTTACCATGGAACTAATATAACAACGTTGTACTTTACCGAATACGTATATAGTTCATTAATTTGGATGGTTATTACCTAATCTCTTTGAATAAATTTCCATGCTTTGAACTTCATATTTTTAGCGCATTTATGAACTATTCGATTATTATCACTCAGTAAAGTGCAGCATTACAGTTCACTTTGAACTCTTTCATCTATCCAACAACAACAGTCACTCATTCATCTCATTCGCATTTCAGTCATTTATTTATTTAGTTCATACAATCAATCAATCATTCATTCACTTTTTATGAATGGACGTGCGTGTGTTGTGTATCCTGTCAAAATTTTACGAGTTTTAATTATTTTATAAAAAAATAATGTATAATTTTTATAAAGTATCCACAAATTAATTAACTAGAAGTAGAATGTAAGCAAAAGTGCAAATTTGTGATAACATCTGTAGGATTTGAATCATAAATTAACTCTACCTTGTTCTCATTTGAAAATCAAATTACGATTCTTGAGTCTTGTACCCAACCCAGTACTTCGTAGAAGAGTATTTTGCATATGTGCGGAACCTATGGCGTCATTGTCGCTCCCCCGAGTGCTGCAGCTGAAGAAGAACAGCTTAGACGCTGAGCGTGAGCACTTCGAGAAGTTCCAGGTGAGAAGTTCTGTTTCTGCTAGAGTGGGTTAGTGTGGACAAAAGGGGGCGCAATGATAAAAACTTATGTCAATTTAGGAGTTAGATGACCATAATCCATTTTTATTTTATGCCTTCCCGTAGCAATTACAAAAGTAGATTTTAGAACTGATTGTTACATGTCAAAATTTATAATAAACATATTATAGGCATGTTCTTTCGAATTTGTTATTATTTTACTATAAATTCTCCTTAGTGTTAATTTATCCTAGTCACTTCAATATTTCAAGTCCATCGTTACTACAGGTAACCCCAAATCTGGATAAAGGCCTCCCCCATCCTTTCCCAGACCAGTTTTGAGAGGGACATTTAATTTAGACACTAGTTGGTGAGAGTCGGGGTGGCAGACACTCATCTCATATATCACCCCCATATACATTTAGAAAAATATTAAATTACACTAATATTGAAGACTATTAATTCCTCTGTGCTAATATTAAATTAAAATGTAATACTAGGTACAGATGTCAGTGAATTAAATGGTTTTCTTGAATCCTAATGTGATGATTCCTAGTGAGATGTAATGTAAGGTATGCAGGGACCTCTAGTTTTCTAGCTTAAAGCCTTGTCCCTATTCTGTGCATAAAGTATCTGTAGGATTTTTTTTACTATAAAGAAATACTATTGTAACTATTGTAGTACTATTTAATATGTTTTAATATTATCACAATATAAAATTATATTACCTAAAAACATATAATAGTATTTCTATATAACCCATTTGTTTATTCTGTGGAATAGATAGACCTAAACTGCCTAAACATTTGTTTATTAATAAAAAAATATCAGATACAGTTAAAGTTTTCAATATTTAAAACACATTGATTCTTTTTTAGGGTTCCGAACCTCAAAAGAGGAAAAAAGGAACCCTTATAGGATCACTCGGTTGTCCGTCTGTCTGTCCGTCTGTCAAGACTATTTTTCTCAGGAACGCGTGGAGGTATTAATTTGAAATTAATATCAAATACTCAGGTCTGCAGTCCCTTAGTTGGTGTCGTGAAAAATCAGACTTCTAAGTCATCGCAGTTAAAAGATATTGCCGATTTCGCCGCATTTTTGAGTATCTTGGTAACCAAAACCTATGGGGTACTTCCCGTTGACCTAGAATCTTGAAATTTGGCAAGAAGCAAGGTCTTATAGCACAAGTAAAGGAAAAAATCCGAAAACCACAAATTTGTATTTACATCACAAAATTTTTTTTATACACAAGTACCAACAAACTTAACTTTGCGTATGAGCAAGCCACCCTTACAAATTATTACAATGACGTAAATAATGGATGGGATAAGTCCGCCTTGCATAGTTTAGCTTCTATTTGTTTGTTATTTGTTGTAAAGTTTTCGCTTCAGGGCTTCAGTGTTTGCTAGCATTTCAACATTTATTAACAGTTAAGTAGGCGAGTCCCCATTTGATGGAGGGAAGCAACTCGTTACGCCACCCGTGCGCTGCTCGGCGCGCGGCGGTCGCACGCGTGGCGCAAGCGCAGGCTTGGCTTACGTCACCACACGGCGACACACTAACACCACCGCTGTATACAAACACTGACATGCATCTTCAATGTAATTCATAAAACTATTAAAACAATACCGGCCAGCCAAAACATAACTCCGAGAAGTGTTCAGCTCGCGAAGTATGAACAAATTCCTTCTATGACGTAAGCTTCCACGTCCCTCTTAGGTTCCTCGATGTTGACTCATGAATTCATGGTCGTGCGATGTTAAAGTATTTGTGACCTGTTGTCAGATATCAGTATCATCACAGAGACCTGAATAAAAGTGCACTGTTGGACGTAGACCTCACCAAAGTACGATTGCGGTACTTTTAAAAATTCGAACCGTAAATTAAAATATATCTTTTTCTATTAAAACTCTAAAGCTATGTCCTAAGAAAAGCGTCGCATAGCTGCCTTTACGAGCATCTCTAGTCTAGAATCAGAGATTTAAACATAGAACCTCCTTTTTTGAAGTTGGTTAAAAAGAGAGCCAAGAAAGAAAGATTTAGGTATGTACCAAACGGGCGAAGTCTGTGCGGCGGCGGTTGACCACTTGTATTGATATTTGTTCAGAGCGTGCCTTCGATTCGGACCCAAGCAGCAATTTTCCAAAAGACTGATTGTTCTCGATTTTATTGCAGTCGAGTAGGTACATACAGGTTGATACAGTTCACTCTCTGAGTCATATATTTTGTTCCCTTGACCTGTTATGGCTATGTGGTCGACATGCAAAATACTTGAATGCAAAGAGGTACTTCATTTCATAAGCTCAGCTCGAAATGATTTTCAATTTTAAAACATTGCCTATCTGTGGTCATAAGATGGTGTGTATCTTAAGACTACCTCTAATTTTATATTATAAAGTCTTTGTTATAGACACATGAGAGCTATATCTCAGATTCGTGAAATCCGCTTCCGCAAATGGTCCCGGGTTCGAAATACGAATCCCAATTGTCTTTGTAGTACAGTATTACTCGTTTCTATGTTATTAGTAAAGTATCTTAGCTTTTTTAAGTGGTATTTGTAGTGGTGATGACTGTAACTTCGATAATTGAATGTACGTTAAAAAAGTTTTATCATCGACCGAAAGATAAAAGCGATTGTTGTGACTTGACGCATTCGATAGATAACATATCAACATTATCTATCAACAGAGCGGTTGGGTATGAAACAGTTTCGCCATAATTTTAGATAGCTTCGAAGGTTTCGACAAACAACAGACTTACAATAAATTCTATTAATAGAGTGGATAGGCACTTTACGTCAGAGGGCACGAGTTGTGTTTGGGCCCAAGTCCCCAATATTGGGTAAGTTTTGATAAAATACATATTTTGGGTGTACGAGTGTGCCTTAGAGACATCAGGTCTACATCAAACACTACAGGTTGAATGAACCGTTTCTAAGATAACTTGTTTGTTATGTTATGACGGGTCAAATTGCGCGTCTGTTCTGTATTTTTGATAGTGGTTCAGATCCGTGGTTTTGATTAGCCTACGTGCTACAAAAATATTGACTGTTGGATTTATCGATCGCAGAAAAATGGAATTATAATCCACTGTTGGTCTTAACTATGACCATTCTATACATTTTTATGGCAGCTTATCCATCCTGAAATATGATAATACATTTTGAAGACAGATGGTCTAGAAAAATCTTCATGAATTAGCTGATTGATAATTGTTACAAATTAATCTACCCACAGGCGGCTTCGTTCTCAATTCGCTGGGATATCTAAATTATACAAAAGCAGTTTACTAAGATTGCTGCACCAGCGATAGTCCCATCAAAATCCGTTATGGTGTTGTCTGTGGAACGCGCGAAGCCTTGATACGATTTCATACGAGTATAGGTATAATACCTTAATTTAGATGTTCGTTACTCAATGATAAAACATTCATTCAGTCTATCAGAACAATGACCTCTGAATGAACCTAATAAATGTCGATTCCGTTGTCCAGCACGGAGATAGGATGTCACTTGACACATATAGTCAAGTCGCCATCAATCTTCGAAAGTGAAGAACCTGAGTCCAATTGTTGCTGGAATTCATACTGGTTCAAATTCAAACGGTCGTGATTGTTAGCGTCCGCCCACATTGAAACCCACACGAGTTCGGGTATAGGTGTACTGTTGGTTGAAATAAAAACGTATTTTATATTTATTTTGCACGCTGCTTCGCTTACGAGAAAGTATCGCTTGCTACATTTTTGCGCACCATTTTCAAATGTAAAATTCCTAAACTCTACTTTTTCGTTCAGGTATAAAAAAGGTGTTATTGTAAAGAAATTTGTACATTGACCCGCCATAAAGACGTCTGCATTATCCTTGCTTTTCAGCCAACGATATCGTACGTTGATCTGTTCAGGTCTGTGGAAGAAAATGTATTGTTGTAGATACGTTTTTGCTTAACTTTTATTTTGTATTTTAGCGATGTTTTCTTGTTTGGTCGTGAGATAGCTAGCTAAGCTAGCTATTTTATTTTTGCGATCTACTCATATTTTTAATTGGTATGTAGGTACTTTTTAGTGTGTTTACTGTTATACAATCTATACTTTTGCAAACTTCTCATATAGGTGTTTAAAGTGAAAGTGATAATTTTGTTCTATCTCTATTTGTGCATGAGATTTGATTGCATATTTTTATCGTGTGATGTTTAGTTTAAGTATTTAATCTAGGTACGGCGATCGGGAAGGCATCTCTATTTTTGAGATCTTTCCGTTTACAAATCCATTTTTTCTTTTCTCCGGTTTTACTTGGGTCTCATCAAAGATACGTGGGTTTTACACCCGCGTTATTGTATGTAGATACTAAGTACTTATTCTCAAGTACATTCCACATGAGATTACGCAAATCCACCGTTCGTTCCACGGCTTGTTAATTGTTTCTTACGTAGGTGGTAGAGTTAGTAGCACCGTAGATATATCGAGGCTCTAATGACTCATAGCATAGACGCACAAGGTGCAGCTGTAAATATAATGATAAGTTCGCTTTGCACTATGTCTAGTCAGTTTCACCTAACATTATATTAATAAGAATTTTCTTTCATTGTCTAAAAATTAAGGCCTGAGTTTGCCTGGGGGCCAATCGCGCTAATTCTGAACGATATTTACCAAATCCAAATCAGAATGGTTTGAGTTTGTAAAGGTTTACCAAACGTGTACATGCAGCAAGACACAACAAACAAGTCTTGTCGTCGTTCTGAGATAATGAAATAGTTTAATTGTTACCTTGCATGGTCTATGAATAATCCTAAGCTAATGTTTTTTATGAATTTTTTGATTAACGCGGCTAATTTAAAATATAACATTGCTTACGGCGCGTCCTTTGTATATTAGGATGTGATGTACCAAAATCATCACCGTTTATTACGAATAGCAAACTGTGCTAAATTTTGTGGCAAATTAGAGAGCACGGTCTGTAAAAGAAGTTCATGGTCAGGTCGTTAGTATCGAAATTGCGCACACCTTGAAATGTTGTTTGTTTACCAAAACACGTCATTGGTACGTGTGTTATCTTTTGAAATACAATACAATGTTGAATTATAAGTAGATCTTCTATAATCTAAATTGGAATGGAATAAATTGGACGTCTCTTTTTAATTTAGAAAAGCAACAGCTTTTTAATGAAGTATCTATGTGTTCAGAAGTTTGCATTAATAGCAACAAGAGGTCAAATATGGGTTTTCCTAAAACAATACAAAGATCTTGAGCTTTGGGTCTGGGCGTCATTCAACTATATATTATAAATCAGAGCGCAAGAGATATTTGGACATTCTCCGTGTAATTCGATCACTAGTTAAAACTATGGCGGTTACAGCTCACTGTATACAAAACCATGCCGTAGTGGTATAGCTGGACGTGTGGCTCACTGTCCACACGAGATGTGCTATCGGGTGTTCCGCGGTCGTCGATTATTTTTTCTCACAAATGAAACTATATTTTATTTAAAGATTTTATTTAATCTCAGACAGTCCTTCCAGTCTTCACTGGAAACGTCCCGATAGAACGTGAGAATCATGTCGATTACATATTTTATTACCTACTCTTTGTTACATATATGTAAAATGTACCTATGCTATATTTGTTAGAATCATAATTAATAGTTAATTATTGCTTTTATTAGTTTAAAATATGACCAATTGCTTATCGGTATTTATTGCGTAGAATGAGACGTACGTACTTATACCTAATAGAAATTAAGAATTTAACAATATTTTAATAAGTCATCAAAGTGGATTTTGGACTCCCTGGATTTCTGGTCTTATTTAAAAAAGTCATCAAAGTGAGTACACTCCCTGGATTTCTGGTCTCCCCACACTCCCCACGGCTTACGAGTATCTGTTGTCATTTGTGCCTAAGTACGTGTTCAATATACATAATATGCAACTTTCTTTCAAGAGTTCTCGTCTCTTATCAGCGCGTCGTATGGCCTTCAAGTTGGCATCCATCACATTATCATCACGAGTAGTCAAGACATATTTGACCCCAAAACCTGTTGCATTATAAAACACTTCTATAAGGTCTGACATAAAAAAGGGGTACCTACAACTCAATATTTTTCTAGTAACTTATTATTCGATTAAATGTTTACTTGAGGCTGTAGTTGAGGTCAACATTTTATGCAGGCAACAGCCTTGTAAATGCGTTTCCTTATAAAGCGGGGCCTGTGTTACATAAATACGAGTATACGAGTAGGTAGGTACCTCTGCGCGTGAGACCTCGATCGTGGCAGCCACTATACGATAAATGTCAAGCCCTCTGAGGTTACAAATTCTAATAATTATGTAACCTTTAAATCTAGTCTAAATGAACGGGGAGGGATCTGTTAAAAAGTTATATTCGACTTGTATTGTATAAAAAGACTTTGCGGCATAAAGAAAGACTAGCTAGACTAGACTGAGATATGAATGCTGTCGTAATAACGTAATCACAAAGCCTTTCATAGAGCAATTGTCATTGCCTTAGAATTAATTCTCCAACGTATGTAATTATGTAGCTATGCATGCGGGTTTTCTCGTTATGTTAACCTTTACTTTTACGAAGCAAAGAGTTTCTATAGCATGTGGCACAGATTGCTTGTGGTACAATGATGATAATCTGTTCCACGAAAACTAATTTTATTTGTATGAGCCCACATATAAACCTTTGACCTCAGACCGTTTGTTTACACACACATTCTTCGTCCGTGCATGTAAAATGTATGCCCCTTGCGGCGGATCCGTAAACAAACAAACAGCCCTACTGGCAAAAGGAAGGCGCTCGCACTAGGTTACTAAGATGTCTGTGTATTATATTTTCGTAAATTGGACCATAACTAAGCATTAGATAAGATAGGTTAGGTTAGGCATGGTATCCCTGGAATAATGAGTCATGTTTAGGTGTTAGTCTTTAATATCTCTCTGACTAATCGTGTTTAGTGGCGTGCGAATTTGTATACATAAAAAGTTGTAACCGGATTGATCTTGTACCTATATTATTGTAATGTATATGTATGCAAGGAGGAATTATACTTCCTCCATGATTGTATGATATAAGGGCGACTTTATTAGATAGCTAAGTAACCAATGTGGTGGCTCTTTTTTTTTAGTAATTTATTTTTCTAAATGTTGTTTAAAAGAAACATTGCAATATTACCTACTGCACCGTATCTGACATGGGTTTTCTTTTCATGTACTGTTATTTGATGTGCTTTCTTTTTATACAACTGATCTTCGTAATTACGAAGAGCACCATGCATGTCCATAACGTTGACCTTAATAGTCAGTATGAATGACGTGTGGTTTTAGGGAACCCGTTAACATTTAATGGGAAAATTAATTATTATAACACGCGGTAGCATAGCGGATTTACCTCTCTACAGGAATGAATTACTCTTTACCTACAGTTGATAAATCGAATTTATATTTAATTTCATTACCTACAGTAGGTACTTACATTACAAATAAAGCCAATACTGATACTATGTCACTGTTTTGCCAGTAGGGTGTTTGTTGTAGGGTGTCCTCCCCGAAGAAAGGACGATTTGCTGCATGTACTGCCACAGATTAAGTAATAGTTAGTAAGTAGTTGGTAGGGCAGTACCCCACAGGTGGGTTAGGTCGTTCAAAAACCATGTGGCTACGATATCACCAAGATCGCAAATTTAACCTATATTCGACTTACATGACCGAAGCGCTTGCAATGAATCAGCTTAGACTTTTGTTTACACACTGTGGTCGTGCCCTTTATTTATTTTGCCCGCGATTTCTCAAAAAGGATAGAATGTTATCTTTTTTAAAGTTTTTGATGTGATGACTGTTTTTGATGATACGCTTATTGTGTTGTAGGTATGTTGTGTGAACTTGTGTGTGACCAGATGGAATTGGACCTAACGCGAAATATTAAAATTTTCTTTAGACATTCAGTTTTTTCGATACCTACTGTTCTTCTTCTACTTTTACTTTATTATTTGTAAAGATTACAGACGTAAACTTTTCAGTTTTTTGATCTTATATGAAGCTGCGTAATGTTAGTGTTAGTGAGTATTAAACCTGGTTTAAACCTCGTTTGTGTACAATTATAACTCTACACGTGTAATATTAGCACCATAACTATAACTCATTACAAAAAGCGACATAGCAGATGGGATGTGGCCTCAGCCGGGGCAATCACCGCGTCGCATCCTCTTCCGCTCAGTCTCCCGAATCTAGTGTGCGTTGTTAACGGCAATGATAAAATTATCAATGATTATCAAATTATTCATCAACCTAACCTAACAAGGAAAAATAATTGAGTAACGATAATATTTGACGCTCCAGTACCTACCTAATTAACTTGACGAAATTATTTTTTGAGCTGATATATATGTTAAGTTTTCCGTTCTTTATAGGCTACGTTTATATGTGTAGTATACGTGTGGCTGCCAAATCATGAAATGGCGGCGTATCATGAAATATCACGATTTGGCCAATTCTACGATCAGCCCACGACATAAATGTCATCATGAGAGCAGTTACTGTAACCACATCTTATACAGTACGTCACATTAAATTTTCGTAATCAACCCAAATTTCATCTACACAATGGTAAGGAAATTGCGGTTGCTTACCATTATCAAGACGATTCGCCATGCGCCATTCCGTTATCGGACCGGCGGTTCCACATAATTCGCTGCGTTTCTTCACACTCCTGCGCGTACCATGAGCGGCCTAAGCCTAACGTAGTATTACACTGCTATTAGCTGTTGGATTGGTGTCTGTCTGCCAATCGGTGCGTGAAAAGTAACATAAATTTTCAGTACTGTTACTGCATAATTGACCTAACCGGCCTGTCAACTCCGTATACGCTGAACTATGTTATAGGCTTTGGGGTTATTGCACGCAGCGATCCTATTATAGTGGTCATGTACAACTGATTGCCTACGATCATGTAAAGTGTCAATTCTTTTGTAGTTTCAAAATTTAACTAGACATTGTATAGTATTTTCAATAGTATGTCTCTTTATACATTCAAAGTGTAAAAGGCTTAAAAGAGAGATTATAGAGATGTGGGAACAGCTAAGTAAGCCCTTGGTGGGGTAGTACAATGCAATGTACAATGGATTCGAGTGGTGAAACCGTCGCCATTGTATTAGGTAGATAGATAGTATGGTTACCGGTTGCTATAATTGTCACCGTCGGGTTACTACTTGATGAGTGCCTAGGCAGTCACTGCCTATATAGTGTTGTGACAATCAACATAAAGGGTGTAATAAAATTGATTACATACATACATATCTTCACGCTATGTAACCGGCGTAGGCGACATTGATTACTTATACATGTTTAGTGGATACTCGTCTAGAGTCCTCCAAATGCCAACTTCAACTGGAAGCTAGCTGCTAGGACAAGGCTCGAACGCTGTTTTTAGGGTTTCGTACCTCAAAAGGAAAGAGGATCCCTTATAGGATCACTTCTTTGACCGTCTGTCTGTCTGTCAAGACCCGTTTTCTCAAAAACGCGTGATGGCATCAAGTTGATATTAGTATCAAATACTCAGGTCTGCAGTCCCTTGAATCTGTGGAAAAATCAAACCTATGTCAACGCAGTCAGAAGTTATGGCCGATATTTGCCGCATTTTTGAGTATTTTGGCAATCAAAACCTATGGGGTACTTCCCGTTGACCTAGAATCACGAAATTTGGCAAGAAGCAATGTCTTCTAGCACAAGTAAAGGAAAAAAAATTCGTAAATTTGTAGTTACATCAGCACCACGTGATTTAACTATAAATTTTATTAACGATTTTCGAATTATTTCTTTCATTAAGTTTGCACAGATCCCTTAGGGCGGGAATCCTACTCGCACTTGTCCTAATTTTTATTATTATTATTATTGTGTTATGACCAATATTTATGTTTGCATGGGAGAGCGCGAGCCGCAACCAATGCACCCTCTGCGTCTCCAATCTGAAAGCCAATCTTGCGACTATTCATTAGGCCTTCTCATTATACAGAAATAACATACGAAAGCCCCTGGAAGTATGTTATTTATGGCTTCTTTAAGCCATCAACGGTGACAGGGCAGCGCGTTTATTTTGAACCGAATAGATTGTATCTCGTAAATTGCAGTTTCCTGTTTTAGCCCTGCACCCTCATTGGTGTATAAATGTGAGTTTAGCCAAAGGTTATGGGACTTTGGGAATAAAACTTGACTTTTTGTAACTATAGAATAGAAAGAGAAGAAGAATTGGATAGATGCAGTCAGTCTATGAAAAAAACGCCTGTCTGCTTTTGAAGCAAAGGTATAAAAAAATGTGGCCCTGTGGGCCCCAGCACTGTGCAGAGGTATAAAGTTTGTAAAACCATTATGTAAAACAATGCAAATTATATGCACAAGTTTCTTAAGTGTATAGCTGGACGTGAGGCCCACTGTAGCTACTTACTGTTTCCACCATAAGCTTATGTTTTTGAATTAATAAAAACAATACAAGTTACTTTTTAAAAATATCATTTCACTGCCACTGGGTACCTAAACATAAGGGAGACTGAGTTGCAGTTTGCAGTAGGTACCTCCTAATTTAGCACTGTACGAGCGTTGTGTGGGAGAGAGATCTTGCGAGGTTTGACAATAACATCGTAAATTTAGCTCCAAGCCCGCTTGGATTAAGACTTAAAAGCCATTAATTATTCTATATAGGTACACTTTTAACATAAATCGACTTTCACGTTTGGCTTGGCGTGTAAGTTATACTAATACATGAATATTTGTAAGTATTGAATATAAATCATATATGTATTTATATAACACTAGCTTATGCCCCGCGACTTCGTTCGCATTAAAAAGTATCGTGTAAGTTACTTACTGTTGCCCGCGATTTGATTTGTAAATTTTTGTTCATTTAGGGTTGGAATTTTAAAAATTTGTCGTTACACCACCAGATGTAATAAAATAAATGCGAAGATATTATTATGTACGTTGGTGATAGATAGATTATACCATGGATATGATATTTATACATGAGATACTAATAAAAATTTATTTACCGCGGTTCCGCGGTCGCGGTATTTAATAATTACCACCACGAGTCACCTAGTAGACCTAGTTTCTAGGACGTTCATAATCTCTGAACCTACATTTTATTAAATACAATTGAATTAATTTTCTCAATGAAACCACAATTAATGCACATAGTATTACGTGTTCAACGCGCGTGTGTTATAGAATTTAAAATAATGCCTTGATTTGAATTTGTTTTGTTCACTCAGTGGGCGAAAACTGAGGCTTTACGGACCGTGGTAATCTAAATTCATTTCCTATTTACATTTGAATCTAACTAAACACTGCAGTTGTTTGTGAGGTATGTTCATTTTTGTACTAGGCAAGTATGTACCTCATTTAAAATGTGAATAGGACATTACGCTTAGTCTTTCCGCCCGCTTTGTGTGATTTATTGTACTCTAGTGCAGGGTGCTAGCTTTTACCCATACATTTACTTCCATCACTCTTTTGTTTAGTTTTAGAGGCTATAGGCTAAGTAAAGAACGCCGCCGATGTTATTTATTTGATAATTTAGGAAGAGATTGAAAGTTAAAACAAAACCACAGAAGAAATATGCCAAAACTAATTAAATTATCAAGAATTGCTAACTGTATCGTATTTCAGTACATGCTTACGCGTATAAAATGTGTAATTGTATTTGAGTTCCAAACTTTATTTTAGTAATTTAATTGAAATTCTTAAAATTCATGAATGGAATCTGATACTTTTTAAAATGTTAATATTTTTATTAAAATGAGCGTTAAAACCAAATTCATCCTACAATCTCATATTGCTCGAGAACTTATCCTGTGAGTGCGTAATTAGTGCCTGAACATTTATTATGTCTTTATTAGTTGGACTTAAAATTCGAACTCAGGCTAGTGACATAATCGTAGGCTCATATGATTTACTTATGTTTTTGCCCATCTCACTATGTGTTCGGGTTAACCTGTCTGTATGTTTATATTTTCCTACAAACAGTACAGTAGTAGGTACTAATAAGGCGTAGGAGCTTAAAATTTAGCTTAGCATTTACCGAAGCCTCACACGAACTCAGGTATAGGTTATGATTACAGCCACAGGAGGCATTGTTTCAAAGTCTTAATATAGTATGAAGAATACATTATACTTATTACTTATATAATAATAAACTTATATAATAAAAGTAATGTAATAACATTATTACTGATTTTTGTCTCAAAGCCACCTGAAATAATATTTTTTGTTTAATGAATTTATACTTATTTAAATTAGCATAGATGTTGTACCTATAAGAAATTTCTTAATTTGACATTATTTGTTACAGGTAAATAGAATCACTACTACTACTCCAACAAGGACCGAAAAGAACAATCGGTAACACATGCATGAAAATTTCTTTATAATTATACCTAATATCACCATTACGCCAGGTACATAACCCTGTCTTTAAAAAAAATAAAGTACTATAAACAATTAACAGTTAGACTAAGCGCATTGATTCTGAATTACGCCCTGACTTAAGATTTTTATGTGCTATTGCCAAATAAAGTATATATTTATTTTTACTAAAACGCCCTGCGGCGTGTTCTATAGGTACCCACCAAAGCCTGGATGCAATTTAGACCTTCAAAGGCAACGCAAAATCGGCTGACCCAAAAAAGGTACTCTGTCAATCATCCCCCGGCCCGCTGGATGGATCATGCATGATCATAAATTTTTAGGCGATTATACCTATGTCGCTAAGGAAAAGATAGTGGCCAACCAGTCTGGAAACATACCACTATACATGTCATCTACACCCTTAATCTAAGCAAATGAACTTTATTTCATTTCATGTGCCATGTTTGCTCAGCCGTCAATCGTCAAAGTAGTGCAGTTAAAGATCTATAATTCAGGGCGGCCATTCAGTATGTCTGCCCGAAAGTCTAAAAGCCAGGTGATGTCGAATTAACAAGGTTAAGGTGATTAGTGTCAAAGTCATGTCGAAATTCGTGGGATACCACGAAGTGTAGTGTTGTTCCACGAATGCCGATTTGAGTTCGTATAACGTATACTTGCTTAAATTTTATGACCATCCAGGCATGCGTGATTTCAATAATGATTTAATTTTAATGATTTCCACTAGATGTTATTCAATAATTACCATGTGTTTTTCTGGTACTTACACACTCATCACTATAATTGTACTGAAGGTCTTGGCAGGTGTTTTACAAAGAATAGTAAATCTGATGTGATCAAACCTGTTGTTATAACACAAAACAATATCATGTCATTAACATGTAAACAGCATGCAATGTATTATTATTTGGTATCTTTTATACAATTAAACTTTTGTCGTAATAAATCTATTGGAGTAATTTGTAAATAACCACGCCCGCGCCTCTTATAAGGCACTGATCCAGTTTTCTAAATATGTACGAGTAGGTATATCGATAAACAGCTGTAGATGCCAAAATCTCAATAACGTTAAACAACTTGTTGTGTAGATTAAACATACATATTACCTACTTTTTATAATAAAATAATGTCGCGAACAGCTGATAACATTGTATAAAGTCGAGAATCAAGTAAGAATCCGTGAAGTGGTGGAAGTAAGTGTATAATATGTCCAGTTTACTGAGAAATATACAAAGTTTTGGAAATTATTTCTTCGTACAGTATTACTCCAGTAAAGTTATTTGGGAGCCTACTTAAGCATGCTTATTAAGGTTTTTTCACACTATTAACCATTCCTATCTTCATCCACACTAACTGTCACGTGTGGGGCGCCATGTTCTTTCAGCGTCACATACCAGCACTAATCTAATGCATGCCGCTGCTCCTACTGTGCACTAACAACGCATTGCCATGGCCACCACCACCACCGCCAACCCGCGCCAGGACAGTAAACGCATATACCAACTGGTAAGTTATATTCTTGTAAGGGCTGTTGACATGGAGTTAGTTTAACACCTGTATAGAAACAGTTGATTTTTTAGAGAATATTTTTTGTATATTTCTTCATGTTTCACTGTTTCTTTGAGGTCTAGATACATAAAGGTTTTACATATATGACCCATCAAGCTGCGACTAAAGAGAGAAGTTATAGTGTTTCGGGTCTGTTCTAATGTTACTCTCCGTTGACGCTGTTAAGGCCTACCCTGCCAACAGCAGATCCATAAGTGGGGGTTTTGGTTCGTTAGGTCAACGAGGGCTTTTCCGGAAAAGGCCGCGGTGGAGTCGAACATAACCATTGCTCATTCTCGCGGAGCAATGGTATCCATGAGGGTTCCCCTTCCTACGCATAAAAAGGGTCTGTTCTAATATGCCAAGTGCGATTGTACTACTGACTGCACGTTGTGTCAATGCGCTTTGAGGTTGAGCAACATTTGCCGAACATTTTGCGTTTAGGGCATTAATGCGTCTGAATCTCCATAATGCTTTCCTGTGTAATCCTAAGAGAAGTACTTTAACTATCCAGATTTGGTTGGTTAGACTTAGACTATGGTAGCATGACCAGGATAAGATTAATACTCAGTGAGTCGCACTTCTTTCCACTTTCTTACGTTTAACTACCAGTTTAATGGAAACTCTCTCGCCGCCTTTACTTAGTTGATTGCAGTTTGCTCCACTTTTTATTTTTATAACTTTATCGATTTTCTCTACTTTATTGCGGTAGTATACTTACTACCTAGTTCTTATTTTGTACTTTGTCTACACAAATTGCTTTTCGTATTGAAGTAACCAAAGTATGATTATTCCCTCCTACCTAGTATTGGACAATGTGGTCCCAGACATGGAAAAACTTGCCAGAGTTAAGTTTAAATATATATTTTTTTTGTTTTCCTGACTTTTTTCTTAAATTTCCATAATTTTCATTGGCATAGCATTGGCTTATTAAAATACTTAGCCTAATCAGTACATTTTGAGTTATTCAGGGGAAAGTACCTCGCAAAGAAATTTTATGATTTTTCTATCAATTCAATACCGGGCAATTTTACACGTATGTTTTACTAGTAAAAAGTAGCCTATATATTATTCTAGGATATAAGCTATCACTGTACCAAGTTTCATCTAAATCTGTTCGGTAGTTTTTGCGTGAAAGAGTAACAAACATCCTGACATCCTTACAAACTTTCACCTTTATAATATTAGTAGGAATATGCGTTTTGACAGATTCCTTTAAACGTGCCCATACGGTCTTTATCAAGCCATCCGGATGTGGATACGGACATTGTGTTTATTTACCGATTATTACCGAGTCTCACTATAAATATGCCCACGCTCCGCTCGACGGGCGGGGCGGCGCGGCGGCACCACGTGTGTAGTTCCTAACGAAACGGTCGTAGCAATTAGTAATATAGAATTTACCTAATTGGAAAGAACGGATTTTAATTCCTGTATCCAAAGAACTCAGTAGAGTCTCTCAACAAGTGGGTCTAAAAATGAACATGGACAAGACGAAAATCATGTCGAACACCCGTGTTGTACCCACTCCTCTGAAGGTTGGAGACTCTACGCTCGAAGTTGTAGACGATTATATATACCTGGGACAAACGGTCCAGTTAGGTAGGTCCAACTTCGAGAAAGAGGTCAATCGTCGAATCCAACTCGGCTGGGCAGTGTTCAGGCAGGAAGCTACGCAACATCTTCTCGTCCCAAATACCGCAGTGTCTCAAGACGAAAGTCTTCGACCAGTGTGTGTTGCTGATTGATGACATATGGTACTGAGACGTGGTCCCTCACTATGGGCCTCATAAGAAGGCTCAAGGTCACCCAGAGGGCAATGGAGAGAGCTATGCTCGGAGTTTCCCTGCGAGATCGAATCAGAAATGAGGAGATCCGCAGGAGAACCAAGGTCACCGACATAGCTCAAAGAATTGCGAAGCTGAAGTGGCAGTGGGCTGGGCACATCGCTCGTAGAACTGACGGCCGTTGGGGCAGAAAGGTTCTCGAGTGGCGACCACGTATCGGAAGACGCAGTGTAGGCAGGCCTCCCATAAGGTGGACCGACGATCTGGTGAAGGTCGCGGGACCCAGCTGGATGAGGTTAGCGCAGGACCGGTCGTCGTGGAGATCCTTGGGGGAGGCCTTTGTCCAGCAGTGGACGTCTACAGGCTGATATGATGATGATGACCCAAAGAACATAAATTAGTCTTATTTCACTTTTTTTGAAATTTAATGACTCAGGCACATCAAAAACACATGTCATCGTCGTTACAATTACGCCCTATGATAATTATATGATTATTTGTGTCCCTTTTGTCGTAGCTTGATGGGTTGTACACTAAAACCATAATCGAGAAACACTCTCTAAGTAACGCCGGAAATTTAATCAAATTCTATCCGGCCGTTCTTGAGTTATAATTTATCTTAAGGATAGACAGACATTGTATTTTATAAATCTTGTATGACACCTTGTATAACAGTGTGTGTGAAGACATAAACGATAACAAACAAATTACTAGCGTGGTTTACTGCGTTTTACGCGTCTATGCGTCACCGCGTCATTGTTCAAAAGTTTATACCGTGCGTAGACTTATCGTAAACTCGTACACGCGCGTGCTAGCGTGGTGGACTAAGGGTCGAGGCAGACCAAGCGCTCAGGCCTACCCTCTCAACGAGGGAGTATGGGCTATTAGGGACTGCGCAAACGAAGCGGAAATTTGCCCGCGCACTTTTTGACGTCATTGTCAAATGAACCATATCACTATAACTTAAAGAACAAAATCGTAAAACGACTTCTGCACGTCGGCGTCGCCTCGCGCTCGAGGTCATTCATACGATTTTGTTCTTTAGGCTATAGTGATATGGTTCATTTGACAATGACGTCAAAAAGTGCGCGGACAAATTTCCGCTTCGTTTGCGCAGTCCCTAATAGCCCATACTCCCTCGTTGAGAGGGTAGGCCTGAGCGCCTGAGCCCCAATAGTGGGGACATCAATAGGCTGTTGATTTTTTGATTTGATTAAATTATTAAATTGTAGTTAGCTCGTAACAATTTGCCTGTTTCTAGACGCTCGCCATCCAGAAGGCGATAAACGCCGTCGAGACCCCGGTGAAGGAGAAACATGTCCGCAGCACGCTCATCGGCACCTTTCAGGAACAGAGCGCCATCACTTATTGGGTACGATCTTCCACTTCTCCTGCTCGGTTTTTTTTGTATTTGTGTAGTTTCTAGGCACCTCTACGGTAGATAGAAATATTACATTTTAATTCGTCTTTTTTTCCTCGTAGTCGAGGGGAATAGCAGAGTGTTAAACTCGGGAAGGAAAGGGATTTCATTAGCCATTTTCTGTAATGAGATCGTTTTTCTCCTTTGGACATTCCAAGTAAGAGGAAGTACATGAACAAAATATTTACGCTGTAACCGGTTTCCTGGTTAGTAGAGTACTACTGGTACTTGACTGGTACCTATAACTACTTACTTTAAATACAGACTAAAAATAAAACAAACCGTACATCCACGTCTTTGGTTTCATTATGTAAAGTAAGAATAAAAGCTTGTTACAATACGTTTAAGTTTATCATTACTGCGGTGCAGCCTACACTTTTTTATATAATAAATCTTTAATATTTATTTCCCTTAAGATGGTGGCGCTCCGGCTTCCGCTTCAGGAGAACCGCATCGTGGCGTGGAAGTTCTGCCACGTGACGCACAAGCTGCTCCGCGAGGGCCACCCCGCCGGCCTCGACGACTCGCAGCGCCACATCGGCATGATCGACAACCTCGGCAAGCTGTGGGTGAGTATGAGTTTGTGCTTGCATTTTGACTTGCAAGCTGCCTACCACCCTCTGAGGGATGTGCGGACCACAGAGCACAAAAAAACGTAAAATTCATTTTTTTCCTAATTATCATTAGTAATAAGCATCTGCTAATATTTTCATTAATAGATGTTTTAGGAGACGATAATATATGAGTTTGTCTCAAAGACAATCGTTTTGGTGGCCTTAGACTAGAAGTGTGGGTAGTAGAATACAATTGACTGGGTGGGTGCCTCGTCTTTGCTAGGTATTCAATTCAACTGAGATAGTTGACCGTACATGTATACTACGTAGGTGCACCTCCGCGAGGGCTACGGGCGGCTGGTCAACCTGTACTGCAGCCTGCTGGTGTGCAAGCTCAAGTTCCACGCGCGCAACCCGCAGTTCCCGGGCAGCATGCAGCTCACCGCCGACGAGCTCGACAGCATCGCTGAGAACGATGTCAACAACTAGTAAGATACTTAGTTGATACGTACTTTAGTTATAAGTTCTTGATTAACTCTTTGATTCTCAGCCCCGTAGTTGACAGCTAGCTAGAGTTATTCCGCCGGGTAATATGTCAAGGACATTGTCATACATTGTCCTTGACCTAGTAAAAATGACAGTTTTTTTAGTGACAGTGTCAGGGTGTCTAACTGACGTTGACTAGTTTAAAAGGTATTGCGCTCTTATTAATCTCGCGAGCCAACGGGTTAAACCATAGAGTTGGCTACCTTAACTTTATGGGTTAAGCAGATGAATGTCACCAAGTAAGCTGAAGTAAGCCTACACAATGTCGCTGAACAGATGGCTGTTTGGGAAGGCTGTCAAAAGAAGCAGGGGTCACCTGTCAGACGGGCCAGCCATCGTACGACAGACCTGAGAAAGGTAACCGGAAGCAAATTAATGAGGAAGCTAGAAGGACTCAAGGCTCGTTTTTTAAGATGGTAAGCGGTCACTGTCGCCCAAAAACGGTCAGCATTTTGACGCCACATAATATGATTATGTTATGTTATGATGGAATATGTAATGGAAATAATGAAAAGGATTTTATTGTTGCAGCTTCCAGATATGCGTGGAGCTGTTCGACTATATGGACGACATACTCAATTTACAAGCTGCAGGTAAGACTGCTGATTGATTGAATATTCCTTTAATATGTAATATAAATAATTATTATTTCACCTCTGAGGGTGGATAATTTACAAAATTTGGGGATCAACAAGTCATCGATGTACATTAATCATATTTTTTTTACAAGAAAGTCAGTTTTATTTTTGTAATAAGTCAGATTAGATATATGTAATGTGTGTGTGGTGGGTGGGCAGTGTTTGACAGCCTGGGCAACGCGCGCGCGAACTCAATGACGGCGAGCGGGCAGTGCCGGCTGGCGGCGCTGATCCCGTGCGCGCAGGACTCCTCGCACATCTACGACTGCAACGTGCGCCTGCTGTTCCGGCTGCACGACGCGCTGCCGCCAGACACGCTCGCCGGACACCGCGAGAGGTGAGCCTCAGCGACGCTCGACATTTTGGGGACGCTCACATGCCGTACTTAGCCAGGCGCGAGCCTCTAGCTATTTATGACGCATGCTGCAGCATACGCTCACATAGATATTTAGGGAATACGGTTTGCATCTAATTTTTTTTGCATAATTTTTTGATTTTGTATCTCTTATTTTAATATTATTATTGTTACCTACTTGCTTTTCTGAGTGTGCCGTAAGGCAGTAAATAAATGTATACCTTTCATGAATTTGAATTTAACAAGAAATGAGAATGTTTTCTAATCGTTGTAATCGTTGTTATTGAGAAATCTTGCGTATGTATAATATATCGCCAAATTGCGTCAATTTTACGTAAAAACTTGTGTACAGGTTCCGGCAGCAGTTCAGGAAGCTCAGCCAGTTCTACAAGCACGCCAGCAGCCTGCAGTACTACCGGAACCTGCTCACGCTGCCTGTGCTGCCTTCCAACCCGCCCAACTTCCTCATACAGGTGAGACCCATCCGTCCACCCCGCCAGTCTTGCAACCGTAATTCACAAAAAATCAGCTGGAATAGGAAGTAACACTCAAAGTTGGACTCAGATGACGCCACTAGCGTAGTAAAAGGAAACATTGTGGTGAGTTTCTTGGAAGGAAGAAAGAAAATCGAAGATGAACTACAGATGTAAATCTAATCCTTGTGTTAAAACCGCGTCATTGTGATCTTGACTTGACACATTTGGGGTCATTTAACATTTTGATGCCTCAATTTTCCGCCTTTGTAAGATTTGGGTGACATCTGATAATTCTAAGGCTATCCAAAGATTAAAAGGGGGTTCATTTAGAATCCCTAAGTCGCCCAACTGATAACATAACCTGCTCTTTACACCAGAGGGGGAATTTAAAAAATTAAATGTAGAACCAGTAATGCCTTTCGAGATCCCTCTTGTAATTTATGTGCTTACTACTTCATGTTTGTGTATTGCTGTATCGAATAGTATATTTTATAGCCAGTTACAATATTTGCCTTTAAAATTTGTGTGTATAGGGAGTGACTATAAATATTTTTGTTGCATGCCCAGAGTGACTTCCGCACGTACGTGGCGCCGGTGGTGTCCATCCCCAACCAGCCGCCCGACGAGGTGGACGCGGTGGGCACCCTCGTCGACACCTCCGACACCATCAGTATGGTCAGTCTCATAATCAACTTTCAGATAGATGTACTATTTATTCTCAAACACAGCACAAGAACTCACAATTACACATAGTTATTACAGTTGGTACAAAAGTACACCTCCATACCATACGTCCATAGATAGCGTAATAATGACCGAAGGCTCCGACCTGTTTGTGCAAACACTGCCGCAACATGCAGCAAAATTTATATCGGACTAGCTTTTCCGCGGCTTCGCCCGCGTAGAAAAGTTTTTCCCGTGTACATTGTGAAACAGCGCCCTCTATGTAGGCGTTTTGTTACTTAGCGGGTATTAGCGGACGGCCTGCGACTTTGTCCGCGTTAAAAAGTAGCCTATATGTTATTCCAGGATATAAGCTATCACTGTACCAAGTTTTTTAATTAAAAATGTTTGCGTAAGATCTATAATGCTGGTGTTTAGTCTACGGTCTATATCTATGCTCGTAGTTTCCTTGAAGAGTATGTTTTGTAATGAAAAGATTCGACGAAGCACTAAATTCACCTATACATAAGCGAGTCCCGATGGACGATGAGGCAGAGGAGTTCAGGAGTGGAGACCGCGACCTATAGGATCGGTAGGCCCCCGTCACATGGACTGACGACTGTAAGAAGGTATCCGGAAGCGGCATGGATGAGAAGAGCGGAGGACCGGAAGTGGGGATTTGGGCATTGGGGAAGGCTTACATCCAGCAGTCTACAGCCACCTGTACCAAAGTATCACAGTGACCCATTCCCTCGCTGACAGTGAGTTGTAATTGTTCCAGGCAACAACCCCGGACCACCTGGAAGTGATGGACACGCGCGCCACGCCGTCCCCGCAGCCCGACCCGGTCGTGGAGCGCGACCGGCTCATTGACCACCTGCAGAACGAGCTCAAGAGGATGAGGTCACTACACTACCATTTATTAGTAATAACCAAAGGAAAACAAGGTTTTAGAAAAAGGAAACTTCAAGAGTTCATCATACACGCCAGGATTTTAGTAAATACTAGCTGTGCTCGCAGGCCTATGTATGTATGTTAGTCTTGGATAAGCGTATACTATTTGAGTTATCTATAGTTATCAGGGGTATGCACACGTTCTTAATGCCAATGATTTAACACAACGCACCACGCAGATTTAACCACGCAGGCACTATACGATTTGGTGGACTTTAGTGCGCCTCAGATGTTTTTTCTTCACCGAAAATGCTGTGACCATACGTTAGTTCCGAAAACTCATTATCATTAGTACAATCCCGGATTTAAAACCCCATAAGCGTAAGGCGAGCGTACTACAAACTAGGCTACCACGAACTCTGTCTATCCGGTTGAAGCTTTCCTAAAATTATTTATGTTACTTGTCAGTTTTAACGTTGTTTGACCTTCATGTTCGCTCTGTGCAGATTGGAGGTATCACAGTTAGTACAGGAAAGAAACACAATGCTCGGCTCCATGAGAGAACACTGCACGCGGATAGAGGCACAACTACACGAAGCT
Source organism: Metalampra italica (assembly GCA_949699065.1). Classification (NCBI taxonomy): domain Eukaryota; kingdom Metazoa; phylum Arthropoda; class Insecta; order Lepidoptera; family Oecophoridae; genus Metalampra; species Metalampra italica. The sequence goes on from OX452983.1 coordinate 8,047,104, forward strand.
AAGGTAAGTCATTCACGCTTCAAACTCCTTTCTCCTCCGCCCGTCTTTCCTTTCTTTCGGCATATGTTTGTGTTCGATCACGTCTTCTCCGTTATGTTTCAGTCATTTATTCATAATTACAAACTATACGTCATTTCTTATTTCATTAAAATTTAATTCAAAATTATACACTAGTTACGTATAATACAAAATAATAAATTAATGAATGTCAATAGTTAATAAATACGTAGGTATATCAATCAATATTATCAAGTCTAGTTTACATGTGCACATATACATGTGTACAAATACAATTAAATACAAAAAATAAATTTAAAAATGTCAGAATTATTAATTAAATTCTTTTTCTAAATATTCATTGAGATTATAATAAGCCTTTTTTAACAGAAAGTCTTTTAGCTCAGAAACAATATGGTTATAATAACTGTTCTAATGCCATTCTGGTACAGATCCGTCCTACCATGTGGCTAACATATCTAACACAATATTCTTTTACAGGTCGAATTAGATGAAGAAAAACAAAAATCAGAAGTTTTATTAGTTCAAGCACCAGAAATTAAACGTAAGTAGCAAAATATTCAGTGTTGCCAAAAGCAAATGAGTTGTCTGTTGGATGGGTTCTTTTTAAATTTTTGTCGTTTTTGCAGAAAAACTCACAGAAACCGAAGAAAAGGCGAAAGTGTCAGACGAGAAATTCCAAAAATTAAAAGGAGCGTACACGCAACTACGAGAAGAACACATAAATTTAATAAGACAGGTAACATTTGTCGTTTAATTTTACTATTGAAACTAGACGTGAGAGTAGGAGTCTGTTTCAATGTATTATATCATACGCCAAGTGAGCTACTTATTTGGTTTTTTTCGGTCACTATTTGTTTTTTCATACGAATCAACTTAGAATTTGAAATATACTTAAATGCTCTTAATTTTGTATTAATTTGATAATTATATTGCAAAGCTTCTAAGGAATTGTGCAATAAAATCATCTAAAGAGTATGTTTATTTGTTTCTTTTAGAAAGCGGAAGTAGATAAAAATGCAGCTAGTTTGCGAGCGGCATCAGCGCAACATGAAAGCGCTAAAGTAGCGTTACAACAGCAGCTCAACGATAGGATGAAGTAAGTAACAAACATTACTTACAACTGATAACTGCTTTCCCACGGAATAAAGAATTATGTGGGAGTAGCATCTAGGTTCTTTGGTATGAAAACCAGTGTCGCAAGTTCGAGCTCGCCTCTCCAGGCAGCTCGTGACCACGACTAGTGCCACCTGGTCGAAATTGTATAATATATTTTTATATTTAGCAATTAATCTGAAAGGTGTTAGCTAATGTAGCTGGATGTAAAACCGGTAGGCATTACTTTACAAACACAAGCTGGAAGAAATTGGCATTATTCTAAAAAAGATTATCAAGGAATGGAAATTAATACCCAACGATATAATTTGACGTATTATTACATATTTCATCGTATTACCTATTCATCATCATCTCATCAGCATGTAGACGTCTACTGGTGGAGAAAGCCCCCCCCCCCCCCCCCCCCCCCCCAAGGATCTCTACGACGACCGGTCCTGCGCTAACCTCATCCAACCGGGTCCCGCGACCTTCACCAGATCAGATATTACCTATTCATCATCAACAGCCTATTAATGTCCCCACTGCTGGGGCTCAGGCCTACCCTCTTAACGAGGGCGTTCGGGCTATAGTCCACCACGCTAGCCCAGTGCGGGTTGGTGGACTTCACATGCGCCTAAGAATTTCTTCTTCGGCGTATGCAGGTTTCCTCACGATGTTTTCCTTCACCGTTTGAGAGCAGTCAGTAAATGTACTTAAGTTTCGAGAAAAAACCCATTGGTACATGGCCCAGCCGGGGATCGAACTCCGGACCTTTCGATATGATAGGCCGCGTCTTATCCCCTGCGCCACTGACGCTCTCCTATATATTACCTATTATTTACTTTTAATAATATTTTTCGTAGAGATGTCGAATTGCTTCAACAAAGTGCTTCGACAAGTGAAGAGGTTGAAGCGTACAAAAGCGAACTATCTAACCTCCGCAATGAACTAGAGCAGTCCAGGCAAAAGGAACTCGAACTGGAAACGCTCCGGGCCTCTATGGAGGCACTACAGATAGACCATAAAACTGTAACGACAGAACAAGAAGAGAAAATGACAACAATAGCCAATGAATTGAAAGAAGTGACAGAGTCTTTCGAGAAAATTAAACAAGAGAAAGAAGAAAGGGATAGTGAGTTAAGTAGAGTAAGAGAAGAGTTAGTAGGTTTTAGGGAACAAAGTGGCAATGAGTACAAAAAAATTGTGGAACAAAAGGAAGCTGCGTTGAAGCAAGTAGCTGAACTGACGCAGCAACATCAGCAGGAAAAAGAGGTCAGTAACTGTAAAAACAATAATAAAAAATCTATATTTGTTTGTAGCGGTAGGTCTAAGGTATAACATAGTGCATGTATTGGTTATAAGAGCAGTGTAAATAAACGCTAACTAATATTTAACCGCCAATGTAGCGTAGTCCTTGCATGCATACCACGCTTCACTTACTAAATTGCAATCAGTTTTCTTTTAACAACTTTTAACTAGTGCGTTACTCTACTAGTCTAAATATATCCATGTCTAACATATACATGTTGGTTCTTAATTTAATTAGGAGCAGATTCATTACACTAACACTTTGCAAGAAGAGTCAGAAAAGTTGCAGGTCAAACTGATCAATAACGAAACAAATGTAGCAAAGCAAATTGAGAAATTCAATGAAGAATTGTTGTGTAAAAATGAAGAACTGAATCATAAAGACGCTGAAATAAAAGAAGCGCATGACGAACTTGTAGCATTACAAATTGAAATTGAAGTTATCAATCAGAATCACGATGAAACTATACAGGAGAAGAGCAGACAAATAGTAAGCCTTGAAGATAAAGTCAATGAGCTAACTAATAAATATGACTCAAGCGTTGCTAATATTACGGTGCTAGAAGAAGAAAGAGATAAAATTAGTTCGCAGTTGAGTGAAATAACTGATGAGAAAAATACTCTTCAACAAACGCTCTCTGAGAAAGATGAACAAATATCTAATTTAGGAAGTAAAGTTAGAGAACTATTGGATAGTGAAAGTAAACAAAGTCTGACTTTAGTAGAGATCGAAACTAATAAAACCAAAGAAATAGAACATTTAAAAACAGCGGTCACGGAAAAGGATTGCGAAATCAGTGAGTTAAAAAGAACACTTCAAGAGAAAACTGAATTTGGTGATAAATATAAATCTGAAGGCGAGTGTTTCTTACAAACAATATCGGAACTTGAAACAAAAATTGAAGGCAAAAATATGGAATTACATGAACTTAATGCTAAGCTTGATGAAGCTTCTTCTTCTTTAGAACAACAAAAACTTGAATTCGAGGCGCAACAGACAGAAAACGAACATAAAGTCACTGCAATAAAAGATAAATTACAAGTTATAATAGACCTCAAAGATGAAAACATTAAAAGTTTAAATGATTCAATAACTGAAAAAGATGTAGCAGTGATATCACTTAATGAGGAAGTAAGCCGACTATCTGCAGATGTTTCCAGACTCGAAGATGAACTAAAAGAGACACAAGCTGAATTAGAAATAGGAAAAAATGAGTTCTTGACTTTAAACGAAGAACACGAAATCATTGTTCAGAGTAATGAGAATAATTTAGTTTTGAAAAATCAAGAGCTAAGAAGACTAAATGAAGAAGTTAGCAACCTTTCACGAGGTAATACTGAGTTAACAACTGAAAAAGACAAATTGTGTAATGAATTTGCTTCAGAAAAACAGGTTAGTTTTGTTTGTCTTGTGACGTCCCATTGTTATTAACAATTGTTTCATTGGATTATGTTTGTTAGGTGTTGGAAAATAAAATCAAGGAGTTGGAAGAGTCACAGGAAAAAGTAACGGCTGATTATAATATTATCCAAAAAGAAAGGGAGGAAACCATAAGCAAACTTAACAGTGAAATTAGTGAACTTAAGATGGAGTATGATCAGTTCAAAGATGACAATAGCAATGAAATAAAACATTTGACTAATGAAATGAAAGAACAGGAGACCATCTTTAATGATAAAGTTTTTAAGAAAGATGTCATAATTGCTGAAGCAGAGAAAAACATTGAAGAACTCAAAGTCCAATTTGATGAATTGCAAAAGTTCAAAGAAAAAGAGAAAGAAGAAATGGATGGTTTAGTGTCTAAGAAAGATCAAGAGAATGAGGTTAGGATAATAGTGACGTCTGGAGTGGTTTTGTCCATTTGTTTTGTGTTTAACAATAGTTTCATGGTGTCGGTTCAACATTGGTGATAGGCTTGATTAGATTTTTGTGAATTATTTAGATTGATTTCTGTCTGTCATCCATCACATCTTTGTATAGTTTTATCTAGTTTACAGTCTATTATTGAGAAACTTATGCCTAGAGTTAAACTCAATTCTGCAGAAGCAAATCTTCATTTTATTGCTATAGAATTAAGTTTTCTTTTTTGTGACTTGTGTACAATTTTCTAATTGCATGTTTTCTTTTTTATTTCTCCTTCTTATGGCTACGCCTTGGCTCCGCAACTGCGCATGTCACGGACTTCCGATGGCTTTCCTACCTTGGCGTGTGGACTCTGGCCTTACGTTGAGTATACTTTATATTGTTGCGCGTGACGGCATGTAGATATTGGAAGCTAGGCTACAGCACACCGAGAGCGAGAGACTGACGATGGAGTGTGAATTGCAGGACTTATTGCAACACAGCTCAGTGCTCGAGGCGGACCTCGCGGCCGCCAAGAGACAGTTGCAGGAGGCGCACAAGGAAATGGAAAAACGTGAGTATTTTATATTATTCTACCTTTTCGGAAGCTTGTATGTTAAAAGTTTAAGTGGAGGCTGTACGTATCATCTAAGGTTCCTATGCACTATGGCACATTTGTCCTCGACGATCAAAGTCAGTGTCTTAGGCAAAAAAAAGAGATTTTAACTCCATGTATAAATGCATCCGGGTCACTTTGCGGTGGCGAAAAAAAATTTCGATATAATAATTTATTTATTTGTATATATATTTATAGAAATGACTTTCTTCCCATACAAAAATAAAAATAAAGAGTGATATCCTTTTAAATACTGTGAATACGGTAAAAAGGTACATGACAAAAAATCAACTCATTAGATGGTAGAATTCGAATATATCTTTAATTTACTATAATTAGCTAGCCGATTATAACGAATCCCTAAGTCTTCTACAGGCCATTTTCAGTCCACCGTGCGGCGGCAGCCTGGGCAGAACAATTTATGCAGTAAAAAATTGTCCCATGTTACTACGAGAAGTTGGTATGGTAGGTAGTAACACAGACAAAAAAATACCTGTTACTACTGAAAAAATCTGACAGGCGACCATAGTCTTCACGTTGGGCGACTATAGACGCCGGGACGTTTGTGTTATTCGTGTTACAGGAGTGGTTACTAAATGAGTGCGTTGTTTTCAGAGCGGTTGACGCTGGTGTCGTGCGCGGGCGAGGCGGCTCTGAGCGTGACGCTGGGCGCGCTCGCGGCGCTCGAGCGCGGCAGCGCGCCGGACACGAGCCGCGCCGCCGCGCAGGTCGCCGCCGACGCGCTCGACGACCTCGCCAAGAACGCCATAGTAAGTACTTTTCGCTTCAGCTTTGGCCAAGCGTACCTTGTAACATTGAGTATGGGGACGTACGAAACTATAAGAGATAGAAAAGTATATTCTAAAGAACCTTATCGTCGATTTGATATGATATGAAATAATAGATTTAAAAAAAAATCATACAGAACCCAGACAAAAAAACTTACTTTTAAAGGGACATTGATTGTGTTGGTTTTAAGCAGTAAATGTTGCTAAGAAACCTGAAAAAGATATGTATTGCCAAAAAACTTTATACAGGTATCGAAAGCACGTCATCTAATGAGTAAAATGGCATCGATAACAATTAAAAGGCCCATATATTTACTGTGGAATTCGTAAAACTCGGGAACTAACAGCGAGCAGTATCGGACACCGAGTGCGCCTGCATTCCACTGTAGTTGTCCACTAGAAGGTGTTAGCATCGTATGCTTAGTGCCCCCTGTAACAGGTCACTACAGGTGGGTGTTTGTGTGTATTGTTGTATGTACGTGTGTGTGTGTTGTGGTTGGTTGCAGGTGGCGGGCAACGAGGAGGCGGTGGCCCGCAGCGCGATAGCGGCGGCGCACAACACGGCCGCGCTCTCCGCGTACGTCACCGACGTGTGCAACACAGCCACAGACATGGAGCTGTCGGACAGTTAGTACCACAGACAGCTAGTTGTATTCTACAAGTCACTAATGATCATTGAATTTAAAAAAAAATTGCATAGTGCGTGTCGGGTAGAGTTTCGTAGTCAGTACGGCTGAAATATACGCACCAAGATTGCTTGCGGCAATCGACCAAATCTACGAAGTGAAACGAAAGAAGCTGCAGGCCACAACAGTAGTTTTTTCTTTCCATTGTGCAATAACGAGTAATGAATTGAATCGAAACCTGCGGCTATTGGGGCATATAAGCTGTGGAGAGGATATGAACCGGACAGTGCACTTTACGACGCCTGCTCACCAGATAGGCCTACGATCTGATAAAGGCAGCCAAACGCGACTGTATGTGAAGTAGGACCTAGTGTGATGGCGGCCTTGTGGCCAGGCCTGTGTCCATCGGTGGACGTCGACAGGCTGATCATTATAAAGGATATGAAACGCAATCGGTCCCCAAGGAATCGAATTAAATTTTCTCGCGTCTCCTCGTTTACTACAACAGCGTTGCAAATGATAATGTTATTTGGCAGAGTTGAGCAACGAATGCCGCAGCATGCTGAGCGCGACGCAGCAGTGCCTGGAGTCCTTGAAGAGCGGAGTGGTGCAGACGGCGTCGTGCGTGGAGGCGCGCGGGCGGCTCCAGGGCGTGGCGCGGGCGGCGGCGGCGGCCGACCGCGCCGGCGGCGCCGCGCGCAGCGTCGACGACGAGCTCGCGGACATGGACAAGGCCATCGAGGACGCCGCCTCGCAGATTGAGGTCAGTTGTTCTTTGGCTTAATTTGGGACTAAACAGCCGTGTGTGAATTTGTCCAAGAAACATTATTAGCATCAAGACTAGATATAATGGAAGTACTGAGGCGGTTACCGTCTATAGACGCTCATATCATCAATATATATATAAGAAGAAACTGACTGACGGGCTGACTGATCAACGCACAGCTCATACCGTTCAGCCTAGAGACTTGAAATTTTGCACAAAGGTCCCTCATATAGCTCCATCTAAGGAAGGGGTTTTTCCGCTGAAATATACGCGGGCGAAGTCGCGCGAAACAGCTAGTACTGAATATGCTGCCTCGTAGAAGCTAAAACTACGTATAGTGAATGAGACAGTACTAGAGGGCAACTGCGTCTGGATCGAATCCTGTTATATAATTTGCGTCTATTACCGCTACTATAATATATATTATGTGCCACCAGGGCCTGCTGGCGGCGAGCCGCGCGGGCGACTCCGGCTTGAAGCTGGAGGTGAACGGCAAGATCCTGGACGCGTGCACCACGCTGATGGGCGCCGTCAAGATCCTGGTGCAGGACGCGCGCAAGCTGCAGAGCGAGCTGGGCGACCCGCACACGCGCCAGAAGATGTACCGCCGCAACCCGCAGTGGTCCGAGGGGCTAATATCCGCGGCCAAGGCGGTCGTGTTCGCCGCCAAGCTGCTAGTGTGAGCGTGATTTATTTTTCCACTGTGTTCACTCTGTCGTTCGATGATGAATGACTGAATGATGAATGACTCGAGAGTCGCTAAAAGATGTACCGTCGCTACCCACGGTAGTACAAGTTGCTCGTGTAAATAGAAAGTAGCTCTTTTCTTACTGCAAGGTGTGCTAATCAATACTATATTACTATATCTATACTAATATTATAAAGAGGAAAGATTTGTATTTTTGTGTGTGTGTGTATGTTTGTAATGAATAAACTCAAAAACTACTGTGCCGATTTCAAAAATTCTTTCACCATTGGAAAGCTACTTTCACCCTTAGTGACATAGGCTATATTTATTGCAAAAAAAGTCCACCCGTGCGAAGCCGGGACGGGCCGCTAGTCAAATATACAATAAATAAATGTGTGCACAGGACGTCAGCTGACGAGGCTGTGGGCGCGTCTGGTCGCGCGGAGGGCGTGTCGGCGGCGGCGCACGAGGTGGCGGGCAGCACGGCGCAGTTGGTGGCGGCGTCCCGCGCGCGCGCGCCGCCCGCCTCGCCCGCGCTGCGCCGCCTCACGCACGCGTCGCGCTCCGTGGCCGCCGCCACCGGCGCCGTGGTCGCCGCCGTGCGCGCCGGCTCCGCGCTCGTCAACGAGCAGGGTGAGCGACACCACCGCTATCGTCTATTATGAAAGTTGGCGATACATTAGCGCCCTCCAGAACTATCGGTCCACTTTTCCAAACGGTCTACTTTCCTCATTAGACAACTTATCCAAACGGTCGACTTTCCTCATCGGTCAACTTTTCCAAACGGTCTACTTTCCTCATCAGTCAATTTATACAAATGATCTACCTTTCCTCATTAGACAACTTTTCCAAACGGTCTACTTTCCTCATCAGTCAATTTATACAAACAGTCTACTTTCCTCATATATTTATAACAAAATCAAATATTTATATTTCATTATCGCACGAAGATTTTTCTAGATACGACACTAAACCGATACGACGATAACCAATCGATAGTGTGTTTTTTCTCACTGGTTGCACTTTGTGTGTTTGTCCACAGAGGCGCTGGACACGTCCGCGCTGACGCTGACGGCGACGCGGCGGCTGGAGATGGAGAGCAAGGTGCGCTCGCTGGAGCTGGAGAGCGCGCTGGACGCGGAGCGCGCGCGGCTCGCGGCGCTGCGCAAGCGGCACTACCAGCTCGCGCAGCAGGAGGAGGTAAGTACACTGCCCGTTAACTTTTTTACCGGTTATGTGAACCTGGCCGATTCCTGCGCAACGACTAATTTTAGGTGTCAAATGGGAGCTGTGCGGGGTCACTAGAGCTCGTTCAATTTAAGAAATATTCCAGTCAATCGATCAACCGAATCCTGAGAACCGCAGATAGCGCTCAGTGACTTTGGGACAAAATAGGGCCTACCCTCAGAACTAGGGCGTTAAGGCTTATAGTCCACCACGCTAGCCCAGTGCGGGTTGGTGGGCAGTTCCTTCTTACGCGTATGCAGGTTTCGTGAATGTTTTCCTTCACCGTTCGACAGCAGTCATTAAATGTACTTAGGTTTCGAGAAACACCCATTAGTACAGGGATCGAACAGGGTGGAGGCGGTGGTAGATAAAAAATTTACGTTGTATAAATGTACCCAGTGTACATGCAATAAAATACTTTTGAATTTGAATTTGAACCCGGACCTTAACGGAGCAAAACGGAACTTAACTACAAACGTCAGCCTTGTTCTCGGCAGTGGGAGAGTGAAAAAAATATGCACCAGCAAATCTTTTAAACATATGCATACAATCTCTACTTAGATCACTTCAATCGATATTTTCTATTGTTTCAGAACGGAGGCATGACAAACGGAAAGTAACAAGTTTTGGTAACGACGTTTTCACATTTATCCGAACGATACTTTACACGACACGTTTTTGCCAGTATTTTTATACATTTAAGTGAAATTAAGGATATCCCACACAGCTGCGATTCGCGTAAACTAGGTACTTGGAGTTTGTTGATATTGTTGCAATCTTAACCGCGATCGATCATTAGATCATTAAACATAACTGTGACGGACATTACACCGAAGCGTAACGGACATTACAAAAATGACACTTCGCATACTCCCTAATCGTTACGTTAGTGCATCGAGACAACGGGCTCTATCGATAATCTGCGACAGTGTGTTGTGTTCAGAGCTGAATTCGTCAGTGTGTACGAGCTATATGGACATGTCCCATGTAGAATTATCGCAAGACCGTATGTTTATTTTGCAATACATCGCAGCTGTTTAGGAAAACCATAACTTTTTTTACGGAATACATTTTTTATCGCACGTTGAAATATTACTATTTGAATTTAGGTAATTACGCTGTTTACATTTGACGAATCATTCTAAATTTTGCATTTATTATAGTATACAACGAATTATCTTTACTAAAATTTATATAGTATCGTGACAGACGAGAGAATCTATCTTCCGTGCAAGGCAGGCTCAATTGTGTAACACAATCAATCGTAGGAATAGATGTAGTCAGACCAGACTAGCTGATCGTGATATAAACAAAATATTGTTAATGGATTGGGTTTTTATGTGCTTTAGGGTCATTAAATATCTTAAATGAACTTTTTCAAATCGAGGTTATTCTGGTATTACATATAAATCGATTATTGCTGGAGATTTTTAAAAATCATGTTAAGTATATACAATTATACGATTTTTTTTAAACATGCATCTGCTAATATGTGTATTTTAAGTTTTTAATGCCATTTAAAACACAAGTCCCTATTGATCGATTGATGTGTTCCGCTGTAGCTATTAGTTTAAGTAAATATATGTGAGTCAAATGCCTCATGTTAGTGTGTGGTAGGCGATTAGGGCATGTCAGGCTTAACACGCCTATAAACTGTAAATATATCCCCACGGTATAACTTGGCCATTTAGCAGAGAATGTGCCTGGGGTATGATAGGCGAACGTTACAAATCAGTGTCTAGCGAGTGTAAATACGTTAGATATATTTCGGTCGTAATTCTGTTAAATCATGCACGCGAATTATTGTCAATTTTTGTCTATTTATATGACCCTCCACCTCATCTACCCCAAAAACAGTCTCTGTTAGCTTTTCAAGCTATAAAAGAATACATCACGTGACTTTTAAGCTTTAAGGAAAGAGACTAAAGAAATCATGAATTGTCTATGTACCTTTAAATAATAATATTAGATAAGTTCTAGCTTATTGCATTGTTACAATTTATACACATTACATAGACAGTATGATATAGATTTCTAGAGTTTATCGACATCTACATATTATTAGGTTCAAAGTGTGATTATGATTAAAATAATTTTATAGTTCTAGTTGTACTAATATTTTATATTTAAGCATTTAGTGACTTTTGTCTGATTATCCAAAATAAGTAAAAGAAAACGTAATATTTTATTTGTAATGTTTATAGCTTTATTGATGTTTACTAATAAAATGTGTGCACATAAAACAATGGCATATTATTTTTATTCTGAGCTTGAAATGGCATAGATCATGGTAATCACTAATAATCAGTAATGGGGTACGATAAGGCCGTCAACTGCAGACATGATAAGAGTTGCCTTGATATGTCAGCGGTTACATTGTATGTTACCGCACACACATTATAAATATATTATGCAATACAATATGCAAGTACCGGTCCATCCATCATCTGGAATGATGGACACAATAGTACATTTTAGACTTTCGTGTTCTCTAAATACAACGCTTCACTTCACAACCCATGAATTTTTTAAAAAAGCTACTCATATGGATGAGTAACAAAATCATTTTAGGGGGTGCCAAAATCGTACCAAATGTATATCGAAATTGATACTCACTCACACATTCTCATTTTCAAACTCCATATAAATTTGTATGAGCAACTTCCTCCCACTAATCCGCTTCACCCTCCCTGATTTTGACACAGAATTTTTCATCGTATCCCATACTAAATTTGCAAGATGCGATCTCCACAGGGAGCGCGCGCGCGACAAAAGAGGTTCGAATCTCCTTGTCACTACCCCTAATAGATTTCTTTTCGCGTTATTACTCTTCTCCGAAACCACTCAATGGATTGGAACGGGGTTTTCATTGTTGGATAGCTTGGTTCTTCGGAAACGTTTAACGCTGCGCGGGAACTTATTCAACGCGAGCGAAGCCGCGGGCAACGGCTTGTAGGTATATTTTGTTGTTCTGATAGTAAGTACAGTCGACCGCACGTCAGTGGAAACACTTTGACCTTGAGCTGGCCTAGTCTATTAGGGAGTTTCAGTACTATGAAAAAGCAGTTAATTTCCACTGACGTGCGGTCGACCGTACCATGCTCGAGGTCTGCAGTTCCAGGGATATCAAAGGTTTTCTGGATAGTGGACAGCCGGTAATTATGCTATGCTACAAGGACTGATAATTATCAAACTAATTTATGTAATGCTTACACATATTTATTATATTCGCTGTCATATACTAATACTGCAACGTTAAACTAAAGACAGAAAAAGCATGGCAACACATTTTCCAATAGGCTATCTTAATAAATAAAAACACTGGAAATATAAAGTATAAAAAATTACATTATCAGTGATAAAACTTGTGCATGTAATTTGGAAAAAATTCATTAGTAGGTAAATGCCTAAGCAGGAATGTTTCCTAAAACAATTTAGAAGGACATACACAACAATAAAGTAAATAACATTGTTCTGATCATATCTGTGATTTGATCTGTTACCATCTGATGGCACTTTTGTGCAAAAGATATCTAGGTACTACATACATTACACGCACTACGAAATTAATAATTAATTATAGACCACTAAAATATATACCTACTTCCTGAATATATAAGTATAAACCTATATCACTACACAATAGGCCAATTAGTGATGCGTTATTCACTTGAAACCTAATTTAATACCATGCAAGAAGCCATTTATTTTACCTTACCATTCACTGTATGAATATGTCGCCGGTCGATTGCTTAAATCGCCGGTTTACAAACAGCCTAGGCTGCTTACAAAACGGCGACGTTTTACAATTAGCCTGGCTGACGTTTTCGAACGATTGTCAAATGCCTATGCCGGTTGTTGTTCGAGAATTCGGGAGCGAGCTTGTTAGGCTACCTTCTGGCTAGGTTATATTTAGAGTTTAGACAGCAATCGGCCGTCTTTCAGGCTTGACCACCTGACTGTTTGTAAAACGTTGCCATCATATCAAAAATCGAAATCTTAAGACGATGGTAAAACCTTCTAAAATTAGCACCACATGTTGGCTTCTCACTAATACAAAATTCTGAATTTGATTTGAAACTAATGGTAAAACAACTAGTCTTTTGTTGCTTTAAATGGAAACAATGAGCATACAAAACACCAAATTAAGTGAAGGGCGAGACATTTATCAGGGGCCCAAACATAAGTTTATTATGGGAGAAGTCCTGTTTTATTCTAAAGTAATTGATGGTTTCTTTATTTTTACTGTATGGTAGTATACATTTACACAGAAAATGTTTTGGTTACTACTAGCTATCACCTTGAAAATAAATGGATAAGATCAGAATTCAACCATGAGAAAAATTATGAGATTATAAACAACAAAACTGGCATATGTTTCAATTACCCATTCAACATTAATGGTAATTGTTCATGTTTTGTGTGTTTCTGATGAGATAACTGGATTTAGTACCATTTTAAGTAACACAATAGGCAAACCATTTTAATGTAAACACAATGTGTTTAAAGATTCGATAGAAGAGAGAGGGTCACTAGCGAAGGATCAAAAGTTTCACTGTATATGCTGGGTCGGATTATACTGTGTTACAGTGGTGGCTCGTCCCACTTGAGATGCTTCTCCGGTGTCAAGTGTACTATCCTGACATGGACTGCCTGGTTCTTCTCAAACTTGGGTGGAATTGGACACAGTCGGTATATGACTTCGTCTCCGGGTAATGGCACATACTCACCTTCGATGCTGAAAGAAAAATGCAGTAGAGTATGTAAGAGGTAAGCTCTATTTCCATCTATCAAATAACTAATGATGATGTTAAGGTGTATGAAAATAAGGCATGGGCTAAAAGAAAAAATAATTGCAGTAACTACCTACTTCAAACTTAAAATTCAAATTTACAAGTAACAGAAATAGAATTAATACATTTGCAGTTTTCATTTATCAGAACCAGTTACTTTACATCAAACACTGATCTCACAAAAGGTGTTAAATAAATAGCTTTTGTCACATTTGGACAAGAGTTGAATTCATTGTTTGCAATTCATACAGCGTCAATGCAAAGTTAATGAGACACTTTACTTCAAGGTCAAATTTTATACTATGTTCTCAAATGTGTTGTAGATGTAAAATATTGGTCAAGGAAACATAGAATACATGAATATTTCTCAGCTCTTACCAGTAAATTTGCAACCTGTACTAAATTAATGGAAATAATATAAAAGGATACCTAGACTGATAGATCATATCACACAGATGGGGTCTTAAAATTTTGAATACAGGGTTCCTCAACCATGACATATGTTTAAATAAAATCCAAAACATAAATATGGGTTTGTCAAAACTGCATGTGATTGAACCAATTGAGCATTCCCCTTACCAATTGGTAGGTCAGTGTTCTAGTAGGTGCTGAATGAATTTAGATTGTCAAAATAGAATTGGTAGGTAGGTACGCTACTTACTCGGATATATGTACGAAAATATCTTCGCCACCCTTTTCAGGAGTCACAAACCCATGTCCCTTCTCCCGGCAAAATGATTTTATTTTACCACTTTCCAATGGATTTCCTAATGCCCTCTCGGAACTGCAACAAAAAAGAAACCATAACTTTTAAATGATGAAGTTAATAAACTTTAGAAGTGAATATATAATAAATAATAACTTACGTAGATGCGGTCCGGTTTCGCCGTGTAATTATAGGGCTCGGAAGTTGTAGGTGCGAGTTAGTTTTATTCGGCGAATCGTCGCTGTTAAACCCGTAGTCATTAGACATGATTACAACGCAATTATAGTTTGCGGATAGATAAAAATGATAATATAACTATCACAGAGAACTTCCGCAAGGAACCGAAACAAAATGTCAGACAGAATGAATGAATGTTATTGAATGAGTGGAGTGAGTGAATAGAGACAGAGATCCCAAGAGTTTTTTCAAACCATAGAATAAAAAGATTTGTAGGGATGTCCAAATTATTTAGAACTCAATCGGAATGAATGAATGAATCAATGGAATATTTACTAGACAAATATAAATCATAGCTATATTAGGTAGCTAACTCTATGATTTAGACTCAAAATTTTATTTAGAGGCGTAGAAGCTTTTGACTGTCTACGTTTCGAGGAATTAACCTCCTGTAAGCCCTATAAACCCACGATTACCTATTCTGTGCCTGCGTTGTATCCCCGTATTGAATCATTGAACAAGAATCCCATAGAACAGCTGCTAAAATAACAATAATAATCAGAGAGGGACATACTTATTATAAAAGTGGTAAGAGTAAGCAAGACAGGTATAAAATCTTCTATCTCTATCTACGTATGTGAATTTTTTGTTGGTTGTGTCCACAACCCGACTAAAACAGATAATGTTAGTTCAGTTTGACCCCGCCATTTATGAAGCGTCTTCTCAAATTATTGGGGTAAAAGACTATTGCTGTTTCATGCTATACGCTGATTACGGTTCTATAGTTAATTCGTTTACTATGCACCCGACAGTCGTTTTGGAACTGGTCCTGCACAATATACAATTTAATAGGCACTTGTTGCTTAAAAAACTATCATAGATACACACCAAAACCTACAATATACATTTTTAGGAAAACTAAATAAAAACATAACCGTCTCTGACAAAATCCCGCCAAAAAGCCAAGTGTTGATTAAAATCGAGGAGGTTGGAAGTTTATGATACCGACCGCCATGGCGATGCCAGCGCATGCGCATTCTGTGCTCTGTACATTTAAATTTGATGGGGTACATATCCCTCTGTAGTCTAAATAAAAATGTAGACTTCAAACACAACATTTCTGTTCATTTATTGCGTATATATTTATAGAATAGAATTGTATTTACATTTTATTGCATCTCGTCACTGGCAGTTTGATAATTTGAGAATCTGCCATTTAAAATTATTTATCTACGTAGGCAACTATTCTGACTATTTCCTACTTACATCACTACTTATACAATAGGTAGGTAGGTACGTAATATATACCATAACATACATAAACATGTATATACAATAACAAATGTATGGATAAAGGTAGATATTGCTAACTTTTACCTGCTTATATATGCTGGTTAAAACATACATTTACAATGTGTGTAATGATGTAGGTAGGTATAAGATTATTTATATGAATATACGTTATTCACATCTGGACACATCCTTGGCTTCTCTGGTAATGGAAGTTTGATCTTCGGTATCGGTATCCCTTCCCAGTCACCCTATAACAATAACAATAAATATTACTATATTTTAAATCTGCCAAGGCCGGAAAATAGATCAGCTGATCATAATTTTCATAAATAATAACGCCATCTATTTCCAGCAGGAAATAGATTGCGTTGCTTGATATCAACTGTCAACATAAAAAATCCCAAGGATTTATTTAGAAGTTTTTCAAACATTTTAAAGCGTAGAGGGAGAAAGCAAAGGTATCCTAAAATCTTAGGTATCTTTAGATCTATGTTTTAAAGCCTTGTTGCACAATCTGTTGCAAGCATTCACTTTGATTGACGTTTGATGATACAGTCAGTGCCATCTATCGAGGTTTATAGAACTATGACACTTTTAAAATACATGTAGGTGGAAAATCGTTCCAGTATCTTTTGTTTTATTTACAACCTTTTCAAATAAAAAAAATAATTAAATTCTTCATACAAAGTTATAGTTGCAAAGCAGCTAAGATAGTCAATTTTACCGTAAGTTACAACAGTATTATAATAGCCACGTCGCATTATAGTACTATTACCTGAAATCTATTGCCGTCCGATTTGTTACATTGCATAGATATTGGAGACTCGGTGTACAGCGCGTTCAAGGTGTTCACTCTCAACTGTGTCCACGGGTGGACAGACAAGTAGTTCTTACGAGGAGGTGCTTCATAAGAAATTGACATGTTGTCCCACCTGCCAGTAAAATAAACTGAGTTATAGTGCACATGGAATTTCTTGACGGCTGAATGAGTATAGTCACAGGTTGTTTGCACATCGCTGACAGTGTTTATAGTCTATGTGTGCGTAAGCGAGATAGTGTGTGCTACATAGAGATGTTCAAAAACTTGAATACTTGATTCGGTTGATCGAATCAATGAACCATATCTTGAAATTGAATGAACGTCTCTAGTGAACTCCCGCACAGCTTCCCCTTTGGCGCATAACTTTAATCATCGCGCAGAAATAAACCAACTTCACACAACCGCCATTAAACTCCGAGGGGACTATAGTAATACACAGTCAAAACAAACCGAGATAAATAGGTAGATACAATAAACCGATAATTTTAAAAAGTTAAAAACGAATTAAAATAGGTAGTTATTTATCCAAGTTAAAAATAGTAATACATATAACAAGAATGGGTCGGGGCAGACCAAGCGGAAATTTGCCCGCGCACTTTTTGACGTCATTGTCAAATGAACCATATCACTATAGCCTAAAGAACAAAATCGTATGAATGTAGACGTGCAGAAGTCACCATACGATTTTGTTCTTTAGGCTATAGTGATATGGTTCATTTGACAATGACGAAAAAGAGTGCGGGCAAATTTCTGCTTCGTTTACGCAGTCCCTAAAACATACCTAATTTGTGACAAACATCTAATCTATTCATTTATGTTAAATGTGTCACAATTACGAACAAAACCCAGTTGTGATATTATTGTATAAAAATATTACCTTTGTTCAAACTTGAAGTAGTTCTCCAGAGCTGCGTTAGAAACAGCACTTTTACAGACCTCGAGGTCAGTAGCGGGGTAGTAGTGCATGTAGTTGACACACATCTCATCGGTTATGGCGTGACCACCGACCGTAGCGTTTACCCTGTCCACTGTGTTGTACAGGCATGTTGTCTCTAAAAAGTCCCCCTGTGAATATAGTATTAAGAACATTAGGCTCTGTGCACATCCACAGCGGGTCTTCGTTTATATGACTCTTACAGAAAACTGACTCTGAGCTTCCTATTGCACTTAAGAACTTACTGGACATATCTTCACGCTATGTCCCTGGCGGGGTAGACAGAAAGAACGGAGCGCCAAGTATCGCGAACCTGACACCTCTTTCGCTTCGCTCAGTCTCATAGTAATAATAATTTATTAATTCAAAAACAATACAGTACAATTGTTACAATTGAATACAGTATTTAGATAGCATATAATAGACCCTGACTAACCAAAACTAAATCAGCCTGTAACTTGGGGGTCAGTGTTCTTCCGTTTATCAATACATAGTATGTAAAAAACGTTTAGGAGAGTACTGTTGACAAATAATAAGAGTATGAATGAACGTGTGAGTATGTGTGAATGAGTATGAGTGTGTGGTTTGCTTGATGAGAGAGACTAGTCTTTAAGTTATGTAAGTTAATATATTTTCCGTTTTATCGTAGTTAAGTTTATGTAACCAATTATGAATTTTAGTTTTAGCTTCCGATTTATTTATGTTTAGTCATTAATTTTTTTCATCATTCTCTTCACACACGTTCGCCGCGGAACGCGAGTGCTCATTACTTGTCCGTCTGTGACCATCCGATTCATGTAAGATAATTACCGGTAGAATTTTGACAGGTCGATGTAAAATTCGTATCTCTTGAAAATGTGTGGAGTAGTGCGGGTCCCTGTTGAGGAGCGGGAGCTCGACGCCGCGGCGCACGTGGCGCGTCCACACGGCCGCGCCCTCCAGGTGCGTGTGCAGCTGGCTTCCGAACACCACGATACCGCTGGCTGGTAGACCCTGAAAGTTTTTTAGTTATAATCATAAATTTTTACAAAAAAACCGACTTAAAAAAAAATTAAGCTTTTTGTACTAGGTACGTACATCAAGACTTAACGCTCCACTTTTTTTTAAATTTTTAAGCCTTAGAGGTAAGATATTTTTTTCAAATTGAAATGCCCCAAACCCTCGAAATTCAATAAAAAAATAATTGTCAAAATTGATTTATAAATGACGGAGTTTTCTAAACAAACAAAAAAAGATACAACCGAATTGAGAACCTTTTTTGATGTCGGTCACACCCCCGGTGTACCTACATCATAGTCATCATCATCAACAGCCTATTAATCTCCCCACTGCTGGGGCTCAGGCCTACCCTCTCAACGAGGGCGTGCGGGCTATAGTCCACCACGCTAGCCCAGTGCGGGTTGGTGGACTTCACATGCGCCTAAGAATTTCTTCACCGGCGTATGCAGGTTTCCTCACGATGTTTTCCTTCACCGTTTGAGAGCAGTCTGTAAATGTACTTAAGTTTCGAGAAAAAACCCATTGGTACATGGCCCAACTGGGGGTTTGAACTCCGTACATCATAGTCAAAATATTTTATTGCTATGAGCACACTGGGTACATATATACGTCAATTTTTATTGACCCTTAGGTGTGTAGCGCTTAGCCTTCGTTTATTCCAGCCTAAACGTATGTTTCAACCATTATTACAATCGGTCCAGTTGTTTCCGAGTGGGTACAGACACGGGCGGACAAAAAAGCTTCGCTGTAACGGAACCGTATAGAACCTTACCACTCCGGTGCACTGCGGTATGCAGTATCCAGTCAGAGGAAAAGCATTCTGTCCGCCAGGGATGGCCATTTTGTCGGTGTATTCCAACCCTAGCTCCATAATAGCAGCGTCAAAACGACGTTTATTTGCCGTCACATGGAGAACAATCCCCGAACTATCCACCTTATCTGTGAAAGTTTAATAATAGGTACTAAGTTATTTATGCGACTGTCTCAAAATGAAGAGCATAAAGCGACTGGCCTGTTGGCGTAGTTGGTAGTGACACTGCCTACTGCGCCAGAGGTCGTGGGTGCGATTCCCACCAGGGGCCAACATTTGTGTGATGAGCATATCTGTTGGTTTTCGGATTCTGGGCGCTTGTAGTATATTTGAAAGTATATATGGATGTTTATCAGTTGTTGAGTACCCATTTACAAGCTTCGGCTTAGTTTGGGACTAAACAGCCGTGTGTTAATTTGTCCAAATATTATTATTATAAAGAGTCGAGTTTTAAAATAGACAGACGTTTTAACACCTATTTAAATGAAACATCGTGAGGAAACCTATACGAATTCTAAGTCGCATGCGAAGTCCATCAATTCACACTGGGCCGGCGTGATGGGCTATGGCCGTAAGGGGAGATATTTATTTTTTTCTATTGAGAGGGAGATATTTTTTTTTAGAATTGATTTGATTGATTGAAGGCTCCAATTTTTGTAACTATCTGCAGCACTATCGAAGCTGGTTACGAATCACAGTAACGAACGAAACGAGATTTTAGAATTATTTGGCGCCCAACAAGGGGCTTACAATATTAAAGTAATAATGTTAGTTATATTCTTACCACTTTTCATTTCTGGGTTATTGTAATGAACTTCAAGCATGACATACTTGTTTGCTTTCGGCCCTCCGAGAGGTAAACCTGCTTCTAGTGGGTATGTGAACGGCGGCGCACCCATAGCCCAGGCCGCTTTTACCTTTAAAAATAAAACAAATAGGTAGTCCAAAATATAAACGTTGCTCAAAGAAATCGAATTAGGTCTCACGCATTTATTTTCTCACTATGAAAATCTGGGAAAAGTGCATCAAAAGACCCGTGGTTAAGACATGTCAATCAATATATAAGAAACAGATTGACTCACTACTGACCGATCAACGCACAGCCCAAACCGCTGAGCCTAGTCTTAAAATTTTGCTCAAAGGTTCCTCATAGCTCTGACGTCCACTAAGAAAGGTTTATTTCGCGGGAAAAACTTTTCTACGCGGGCGAAGCCGCGCGAAACAACTAGTGTGTATATAAGACAGAAAAACCGGTTAATTTTATTTTTCCTAGACTATACAGCCATATACAGAATTGAGTTGCGTACATTTACGTATTACTATAAATGTATGTATGCCTTAGTCTACACACCTTAGAACATAGTTTGGTGGCCTCGGGTCTTTCAGGCGCAAAGCAATTGCCGTTGTATAGCGGCATGTCTTTATGAGGGTCGGCGTCGCAGTAGAACACTTCCATGTGATGCACTAAGCCCTCGTTCCCACGCGTGATGGTCGATTCGAACTGTAAAAAAAAAGAATAACAACATACATACAGCCGAACATAGAACCTTCTCTGATTTTCGAAGTCGGTTAATTAAAGGGGTCACATACTACGCTATAATTTATATGCGTCATCTTGACAGAGCCAGTCTCTGATTTGAAATCTGACTATGCAGAATATCAGGTGTAGACGTAATCGTCTGAAATAATTAAACAATGCAAAGACCACAAAAAAATGTATAATGCTCGTTTGTTAGCCCCTGTCGCCGTAGAACACTAGCTTGGGTTGAAATTTATTAAATCAAAAAAAAAATAAAGGTAAGATATAGATTGATCAGAATCGCCCAGTTAATCATTGCAGGTGACTAAAGGTACAAGTCCAAACTGAACCGCAGACCGCAGACTGCAGCTGCAGACTGCAGGCGACACTACTTGTTTCTATGAATCTCTATGAAAGTGATTCCGAGCGCGGCGACATTGCAGCCTGCAGTCGCGGCGTGCAGTCGGCGGTCGCGGCGCGCGGCGACTGCAAACTGCAGTTCAAGTGGTGTCGCCAACCGCAGAGACGTCACACGTATTTTAAAAAATTACGACTTGTTCGGATGATGATGAAGAAGTTAATTAACTTTGTTTCTGGTCATCCAGTCCTTTACGACGGGTTTGTCCACCTACACATCCGATCCAAATTACCGCAATAATTTGGTGTAAGATAATGTGTGGAGAGCAATACGAAACTGCACCAATTAAATGTTTTTTAATCAGATTAGAATAAATTCCTTCTTCGGTTCGACTTTTAAATAAAAGATCAGGTGCTTTCATTTTTTTTTAATAACAACAAGTCGTCATCATCTTCCTCTTCTAACAAAAGACACATTAGTAAATTATCGGTATTGTTGTCCGACATTCTGTCTCGCACGAAGGTATTGGAGTGGCTGAGGCATGGTTCTATGCATTGTGCAGCCGCCGCGCTCGGAATACAAACTGCCGCGACTGCAGGCGGCATTGCAGCCAGCCGCAGACGCTAGCCGCAGTGTCGCCTGCCGTTGCGGTCTGCAGTCCACTGCGGAATTGAACCTTAAATATACAACCCGTAAACAAAATCTAGAATTTTCTGTATTTCTTTGCGATAAATTAAAATATACTCTCCCTCCTTTCGATTGTGCACTTTATAGAAGGCATCCTGTATATTAAAACGTCGTCTGTGACTGGCTTTACTAGGGTCGAACCACACGCAGCGTATCATGCACGACGAATCTTGCGTCGAGTTAAGCGTATCCCAAACACACGCGGCCTGCGGTGGCGGCCTACCGCAGGCCGCGCGTGTCTGAAGCCTCACATACATTGCTGGGAATACAACAGGTCGCCACCGCAGGCCGCGTGTGTCTGTGATAAGCTTTACGCCTATATTGCGTTTCATACAATTTTTACCCACCCACCGTTCGTACCACGCGCAAGTTACGTAGATTCACAGAATAGATAATAGTGTAGATTTTATACTAAGTAGGTACAGTCGACCGCACGTCTGTAGAAACACTTTAACCTTGAGCTGGTCTACGCAGAATATTAGGGAGTTTCAATACTATTAGATAAATAAATAAATAGATAAATAAATAATGCTTGGACAAATTCACACACGGCTGTTTAGTCCCAAACTAAGCCGAAGCTTGTAAATGGGTACTCAATAACTGATAAACATACATAAAAACTTGTAAATAAATACTTAAATATGTATAACACCCAGAATCCGAAAACCAACAGTTATGCTCACCACACAAATGTTGATCCCGGGTGGGAATCGAACCCACGGCCTTTAGGCGCAGTAGGCAGGGTCACTACCACTACGCCAACAGGCCAGTCATAGACCAGTTTATACTGAGTTTTAGAGTAGTTTCAGTTTATAGAGAGACCAGTTTATACTGGTTTTGTTTCCACTGACGTGAGGTCGAACGAACGAGGACGTACGAATTTCGCAACGCAACATACGATTCGTGTGGCTCGGCATGAAGTTCTAACTTGCAATCTACTTACCTGAATTATATGATGAGGTTTTTGGCTTATGAAAGTAGGTAGTTTCACAATTTGACACCAATACGTAGTGTCTGTCCCAGGGACTTTCAAATTCTTATTAGTGATACGAATCTGGTCCGCCTGGGGTCTCGGCAATGCCACAGGGGTCAGCAGTCGGACTCGGATGAAACCACGGTTTTGTGACGCGGTACAAGTTAGGCACAGCCCTTTAGAAGAGAACAGCTTGTCAGTGCCGCGGGCCCAAACCACGTGGACGGTTCCATCCTGTGAAAACATTTTTATTTGAGGTTTTGGCTTGGTTACTAGATCATTAAGCCAATCTTATTTAAAATATAATCATATATCTTATTTTTAAACCGGCGGTTACACAGTACGGCCGTGGAGCTGTCCACAAAAGAACGGCTTAATAATAATATATTCTTTATTTCGACCAACAAAAGGGCCATATTACAAATACCTTAATACAGACTAACATACTTAATGTAACAATATAAAAATCTACATTACTTACATATACCTTACAGACTAACATACATATCTATAACAATATAAAATATAGCTAGAGCTAGTTGCGGCGACTTGCTATGAGGTTTTCATCCTCACGGATTGTGGTGGAGGTCGGTGCGTGGGGTGATAATATAAATAAATAAGTAATAATAAATAAAAATAATAGCAAGTAACTAACAGTTTCGTAGTAATATTTTAAATTCTTTATATGAAACTGGTTACGTACAAAAAAAAAGTTTCATATAAAGAAAAAAAACTTCCTACGAAACCGGTTACGTAGGAAGAAAAAAAAAGTATTCGTACGAAACTGGTTACGTAGAGCGGGTATCGTAGGCGGCCGAAGGGGAAATATTTACCTCGATAACGTAGTCGTCGTCGTCGCAAGAATCAAAAACTCTTTCGAAACTGATACTCCGAGTTTCGGTGTCAATATGGTATCCCTCGCAATCCTGTTTGTCGTCGCGTAATAGATTTCCATCGCCATCCGCGTGCATGTCCTGTATGTGACAGTTTGAATGACATTAGTTAAAAGTCAAACAAAAAAAACAGCAAATTAAAAGTTGAACTAAGTATCTCCAAAGAAGAAACGCTCACGGTGGCTTGATCCACAAGTTTAAGAACGCACAGCGAGCTATGGAGAGGGCTACGGTCGGAGTTTCTTTGAATGATCTGATCTGCAAGGAGATCCGACGAAGAACTAAGATCACGGACATAGCCGAAAGGATTAGCAAGCTGAAGTGGCAGTAGACAGGTCACATGTGTCGTAGAACCGACGACCGCTGAGGCAGACGAGATCTGGGGTGGAGACTGAGGGTGGGTACGCGCAGCGTGGAACGCCCCTCTGCCAGGTGGACCGACCACCTAAAGGTGGGCGGAAGCGGCTGGATGCGGCGGACGGAGGACCGGGTGTGGTGGCGTTTATTGGGGAAGGCCTATGTCCAGCAGTGGACGTTTAAAGGCTGATAATTATGATGATGACATAACTTTTCACTCCATTCTTGGCACTCCTCACTTGTCACTCTTCTCTCTGACCGCATAGGTAATATTCAAATGTACATAATCACTCCTTTAGCGATTGTACATCCTTATGTATTCGATTTCCTCAATGCTAATAGTAATATGGGAGGACAGACAGACATACCATTGCTAAAACATGTAATGTCTAAAGTTACCTCCAGGTTTTCACATACCTCAAAATGGTCTCTTCCCTTATAATCGCACCACAGCAAGCACACATCGGACTTGTTCAACTCCCCCCTGTCGGAGAACCCCAGAGCGAACCAGCTGAATAGCGGCGCCTTCTCAGAAAGCACCAAAGAGAAATGTATTCTCTGGATTGAGTAATCGACTCGCCATTTGAGCAACAGTTCGCCGCTCGGGTCCAACACTGCTTCGCTCTCAGCAAACCGTTGCTCTGGAAAATGCGGACTTACAAAAATATTTGGACAAAATATATACTGACTATGGCGGCTTTGCCCGCAGCTATTCAAGTTTCCCGTGGGAATGAATTTCCTCATGGGATAATTAGCCAATGTGCGAATGGAAAATATACTTACCACCGAATGTATACGAATTTTTCAAATCAGTCTAATAGTTACAGAATATCAATTCAAACACATAAAAACTGTACCTCTTTAGCATAGACAAAAAAGAGAGAATAAATAAATATTTATGATACTTTCCCTGAGTTTCCCTCGAGGCAGCATTAGTTTTTTCCACTCTAAAGGTACATAATTAAATAATGATTTTGCCTACCTGATTTGTGTTGGATTGAAAACGAAAAATGTGAACAAATTAACGAAGAAAATATTGCAATAATGCACTTCGCATGCATTTTTATGTACACCTCTTTTAGACTATCACTAAAAACATCTTCGTTAACTTTTTGTTTCAGGCGGCGGCGGCGGCAGGTGTCGCAAGAGGCAAAGGCGATAATGAATAGAGGCCCGCGAGCCGCCGGAGGGGAAATAAAGACGGCACCCGACAGGGTGAGATTGGAATGTAATGTGGATGCGGCACGGGCTTGCAGTACAGATAGAATAAAAAGTCTAGCAATAAAATAAGAACTAGTCAAGAAGCTTGAATTAGTCTGTTAAACAAAAAGAGGAAGATATAGAGGATATTAGGTAGATACTGGAAATGGTCATACATAGGAATGGCCATTATTTACTGGACAGTACTCAACAGTAGTTGGAGAACGAGGACATACATTTTTCCATGCTCGAAATTCAAATTACCACCAAACAAAATTCTTGGAAAAACTTTAGACGAGTGCGCCCGAACAACTGCGCACAGAACACGGAAAAAGCTCGCTACGCTCCCATGGACTTATATTTCTATGAGTGCGCGCGCTTTTATTCTATTTTTAAAAAATTCAGCGCGCTAACGGCTTTTACACAACCAAGCAGTTCCCTGTATAAAAAGCGTGTGCCACTGGACAGTACTTAACAGTAGTTGGAGAACGAGGACATACATTTTCCCATGCTCGAAATTCAAATTACCACAAAACAAAATCTTGGAAAAACTTTAGACGAGTGCGCGCGCTTTTATTCTATTTTAAAAAAATTCTCGGCTTTTACACAACCAAGGAGATCGCATGTATAAAAAGCGTGTGCCACTACGAGACCAGCAACAACTTTTTCAGACTGCTGAAGTAAAAACTCTTTGGTTTTGAATGCATGTCACGAGAGACGTCATTTAAAAATAAAATTTGTATATTTTTCGCAGTCGGCTAAAAAAGGGCAGTAATGAATCCTCAAATGATTTTGAGAGCGTAAAAAAGAGCGTAACACTTCGAAACACAAACGAAAGATCGTAGTTATGTAGGTACGTACGTACGATAACAATATGTTGGTCGACAGATAAGAGTCCTTTTGCGATTAATGCTGGTACGATTCAAGTACGATTTCATAAAATTTTATCTCCTGCATTTTTGTAAGGCAGTATTGAGCTGCATTTAGCCGTATTATTGAAGTACTTAGTATGAATGTACTTTCCGAGCAGGTGTAGTCATAAGTTATAAAAACCATCGGGTACATAATGATTTGCTTGTTGTCTCTAACACTGTCGATATGCGACCATCTTTATTAAAGCCCGGTATCGCTCGCTCGGGAATGCGCCCGCCGCGCCGCAAGCCTTATTAAATTCCTCGGGAATTACTACCCCATCCCCGACGGTAAAGGTCATTGCACACAGCTGCGATATTCCGGTCCGGTAAGATGGAGGGGACGCTGCTATAGCGTTATCTTTCGATGCGAAACAGCCTGTAGTTTTTGGCGGGAGATCCACGCACACGGTACATTTGTCAAATCGAACATGACATTCATAACTTAAGGTCTTTTTGGCGGGATTTTGTCGAAGACGGTTGTCTTTTTTATTTAGTTTTCCTAAAAAATGTATATTGTAGGTTTTGGTGTATACCTGTGATAGTTTTATAAGCAACAAGTGCCTATTAAAGTGTATATTATGCGGGATAGTTAAATAAAAGCGTGTAACGACTCTACAATTGTTCCAAATTGTCCCTTGTTAAATCGACACTAAACCTACTATCAGTTTAGTGCGGTACTAGCTGCAGTATGGGTCATCAAATGGCACTAGTTGCCGGAGGCCGTACTGCGGTATAATGTATTCGTGATTTAAAACTACGATTTGGCCTATATGGACTTGTTTCCAACTGGCCGTTAAACCTATAAAAACAAAAACAATCATAACTTAACGTACCGTACACATTGATACCGCGCTTGACCAGGTGGTCTTATGTACTTTTGGCAGAGGAGAAGGCCTGAATGGTCACGGAGTATATTATAATAGTGTATGGTAACTCCCATGTTAACACATAGTGACACCTCCTGTAGTGACTGGTTACATGGGCACTCAGCATTGTATACCGAACTGAACAACATATAGATCGAAAAATTTTTGACTTTCAATCGATATTTTGTATGGTGAAACCTCGGGAGTACATTTTTGCAACTTTTTAAACAAATACCTTTTCCGAAAGAAATCTAGCAAGATTAAAGCCACCTCACGCTGTGTGGGCAGTAAAATTTTGCCAGTGGTCTAGTAGGTAACCACCGCTCCAGTGTGCTTTACGGCACTTCAGCCAATCTTGATCCTTGTGGCGCCATCTATCTATGATATTTAATAAATCTTCCACTAAACGGTTTTCGATTCTCTTACTCCTGAAAGCTACTTCCTTTAACTGTGACCGGTGTGTGTAACGGTGACGAGCGGCCTACTAATTAGACATTGATACCGGACGTCACTATCACCTGTGTGCGTTAACCCTTAGACACGCTTTAGCTTTATTGAAATTAATTCAATTTCAGTTCAATTCAAAGCCGGTACCTTACTTATTAAGTGGGTTCTGTCATTTAAAAATGTTTTCAATATTCTCTGAAACCTTAACCCTTTATAAGGCCCCAGTTATACAGATATGCTACGTGAAAGTTAAACACACTACCATGTTTGTAATGCACTGGGGAACACATCTACGGCAAAAAAATACAAGAAAAAAACATGTGGTCAATATATGCACTCAGCCTGTTAGTGCACTTGAGTTTTCAGATGATCTATTTCCAATACACCTATTCATTGACATTGAATGAATGAGGAAAGAAAGCCTGATATATTCGCTATATAATACCATTATAGATAAAAAAGAGGATGTTCTTCTCCGTAAATGTTTATTAACTAAGTGGTATCCTATCGCCTCTGCCTTATAAAGGGTTAACGTTCCCATCCGCCGAAAAGAAGAGACAACCAGATGGACAAATACTTCGCTTAAAGCGTGACACATACTGAGCGGCGGCGTTGCGAAAGCGTTGCGGTTTTTTTCTGTAATGTTCGAAATATTATGAAGCCCTTTACATCAAAGCGGCGGCGGCGCTGCGCGTTCTTCATACAAACCTTCGCCGCCGCAACGCTTTCGCAACGCCGCCGCCCAGTCTGTGTCACGCTTTAAGGTTATCAGTTTTAGAGAGCAATAACGTTTAGTGAACCTGATTTTGTTAGGTTACCTACAGTAGTTAGTTTTAAATTAAATATAATTTAAAAATTAATAATAAATCTTTATTGCATAACAGTTTAATTACACGTCACTGACTGCTATTTACATTAACCCCTTCTTTCCTCTGGTACTTCTGTCTTGATACTTTCCTCTAGTACTTCCGTCCTGATACTGCTCTCTAGTACTCCCGTCTTGGTACTTTTCTCAATAATTCCTTCTGTGTTTTCAGAATCATCGTCTGCTCCGATTTTAGATTTCTGTTGATACAAATTTTACAAAATATTTACGTCTATTTAATTAAAAAAATTGTTGGTAAGGCACCTATATTATTATAACTACTGAAACTAGTTAATTAGGTCAAACATATATATCAATTTATGTAGTTTAATAGGTTTTGCTAAAAGCTCGATTTCAATTTATTTAATCAGCTCGACTTAGATGGCGCCACTACGAATTTAGTCGTAAACATTAATTTAATTCATACATAACCGGCTTCAAACTAAGAAGAAAAATCCTCCAACGTAACTAGTTACAAAACTCAGTTACATACGCGGCCGACAGGATACATACGAAGGTCTCATGTTGATCTACCCAGTGGGCCCCACACTAAGTAGAATCATTATCGCCTCATATGTGTAAAATAAATATCAAAGGAGGCAATTTTTGGCTAAAAATTAGTTTTGAGTCTTGGTATCATTAGAAGAAAGTTGAAAGTTTAATGACAGCTGAAAAAGAAAAAAAAACGAGAACGGGAACGGGATGGAAAGGGAGGGGGGGGAGGAGGGATGGGTGAGGGAAGTAAGAGGGAGGAGCGCAAGAAACTATGGGGTTTTGTAAGTTTATTTGTCTTGAAGCATCGCATGCACAGCTCATGGTCTGTGTAGTCTTTTTTATCGCGAATGAAGTCGCGGGGCGTTACTAGTTAATTATACGACTAATTTCTCACCTCTGGCTCCCTTTCAAACAGCACCGCCAGTTCCACGTGCTTGGTGTAGGGGAACATGTCGACGGGCACCGCCCTCAGGGGCGCGAAGGGCGCGCCCCGCATGGTCTTGGACGAGGGCCGCGCCAAGTCCACGAAGTTCCTCACGGCGGCCGACGGGTTGCACGATATGTACACGAGGCGCTTCACTTTCCTAGTGTTGCGCAGCTGTTTCACTGCGCGCGAGTCTGTTGTGATACCAAACCATAGATTTAGTATATTACCATAGATTACCATAGACGCTTCGCGCGTTTGTTCGCGCGTTCGTTCGCGGATTGGTTGGTTGGTTGGTCTGAAGTATTGAAAGAAACAAAGAACAGCTCAAATAGTAATTTTAACGCGAATTAGGTCGCGGGGGTCTGCTAGTAATATAATAACTTTAATCAAAATTAAATTATAAGTTCTTGACTTGACCACGACTATGTGACCCCCTCCTGGCGCCAAAGCTGGATCCGCCCTTGGCCGGTTTTCCATAAATATCTCGGTTTTCGAGCTACCCAGGGGACAGGTAGATAGGTAGAGCCGAAAAATGTTTTCCATTGATTTAATTTAATATTTGCTGGAATTATCGTACTTTTCATAAATAGAACATAATAAAAATCTAGTTAAAAATAATTGCGTGAAAAACATAGCGCACTGCCTTTGCTGTACTGTAGCGGTTTTTTCGATGGAAATCCATTTTAGAAATGAAAAGTATTCATTATTTTTATCATATACTTTATGGCTTTTCAAAGCGATTTTGTAAAATAAAGTAAGAGGAATGTTAAAACTCCTTGGAGTAACATTTTAACAAAAATTTTATTTGTCATTTTCGATTTTAAGGCATTTATCAGTATTTTTCGTGGAACTAACGGCCAGTAAGAAAGAAAGATAAAAGCAAAACTCCTTGGTTAGCTACCTACAAGTTGTATGGTACACAAACTTTTTAGAGCTTTTACTGAAACTGCCAAGTATTTATTTTAAAATGTTTTAGTTTTTCATAGAACCTTCGTTTTTTTTTATTGGAAATTGCAAGCCAGTGCTTTATAAATTACAGTATACACTTATCAAAATAGTAAAGGTATGGAATTTTATTATAATTTGAATAATGGACTGGTCTTTTTTTGAAAACTGGCAATATCATAAAAAACTCGAATACGTGGATGTCACACATTCTGTAGGATTTCATTACATTTGACTCACCTGTTGGCGTAGTTGGTAGTGACCCTGCCTACTGCGCCAGAGGTCGTGGGTTCGATTCCCACCCGGGACCAACATTTTGTGTGATGAGCATATCTGTTGGTTTCGGATTCTGGGTGTTTGTATGTATTTATGTATTTATTTAAAAAGTATGTCAGGCAGTCATCAGTTGTTGAGTACCCATTTACAATAGTACATTTTAGACTTTCGCGCTTTGTATTTATAACTATATAGTTATTTACGGGTTTTACACACGAACAAGTTTTATTTACCTTTGCCCGACGTTTCGACCAGGTTACACTGGCCGTGGTCA
Source organism: Metalampra italica (assembly GCA_949699065.1). NCBI lineage: Eukaryota > Metazoa > Arthropoda > Insecta > Lepidoptera > Oecophoridae > Metalampra > Metalampra italica. The sequence goes on from OX452983.1 coordinate 8,078,111, forward strand.
CGAGCTGACTGGAGAGGCGAGCTGTCAGTGTTTACCGCTGTGAGTAGTTTTTTAAACTACCCACAAAAAAAACTTTTTCGTGTCTAAGACCCGTAAATAGCTATATAATTAGCCATTTATAAGCTTCGGCTTAAATTGGGACTAAACAGCCGTGTGTAAATTTGTTCAAATTTATTATTATAGGTAGAGCGATTCCAGTTGTATTTAATATAATTGACTCACGCAAGCCAGCCCTGGGCGGGTCGACGATGGCGATGAGGTCGTCTGCGCCGGCCCTCGCCAGCACCGAGGGCAGGATGTCCTCCGCCTTCCCCGTGAAGAACACGCAGTTGTCGATATTGTTCAGCTCGGCGTTCGATTTGGCGTCCATCACCGCTTCCGGTACCAGTTCCAGACCTAATACTTTGCCGCAGTGCTGGAAAAGTTTACATAATGATCATGGGAAAGTTATTTTTTTATTATCATATTCTTATTTACAATCATATCCTGATGTTATGAAAACAATAGTTTTTATTTCACTTGGATACGATGCGTATTTACAAAGTTAAATGACTTTTTAATTTGGACAATCACTGTACCTCGTTTTATTTTTGAGAATTCGCCGGCGGTCGGTAACGCCGAGCGACGCGACCATGAATTTAAAAAAAAAGCTACTCCATATGGGAGTAGCTTTGAGTAACAAAATCATTTTAGGGGGTCCCAAAATCGTGTCAAATGTATATCGAAATTGATACTCACTCACACATTCTCATTTTCAAACTCCATATAAATTTGTATGAGCAACTTCCTCCCGCTAATCCGCTTCATTTGTCCGCACCCCCCCTAATTTTGACACAGAATTTTTCATCGTTTCCCATACTAAATTTGCAAGATGCGATCTCCACAGGGAGCGCGCGCGCGACAAAAGAGGTTCGAATCTCCTTGGACGCGACGGATACGACGCCCCGCACACCCCCGCGCAGTTCGGGAATGTTTTAACAAATCTTTTAAAAATATTGTGAAGCTATTTGAATTGAAGTGCTAGAGAACAAAAATTACATGTCATATTTTAAATTAAAGTTCATATTTTAAATTAAATGTCAAATTTTAAATTAAAGGTCATATTTTAAATTAAATGTTATATTTCAAATTAAATGTCATATTTTAAATTAAATGTCATATTTTATATTAAAGGTCATATTTTAAATTAAAGGTCATATTTTAAATTAAATGTTATATTTCAAATTAAAGTTCATATTTTAAGTAGAAACATGACTGTATATAAAAAAATGCCGTTCCCTAGCTCATTATTGAGTTCTATCATGATTGAGACACAAACGACCATTATTGAGTAGTTGACCCTCACCTTGGCGAAGCACAGGCCTATGGTGCCCGTGCCGCAGCAGATGTCAAGTACAGTGGAGTCCTTGTCCACGCCGCTCAGCTCGATTGCACTCTCGTACAGTATGTCGGCGCTCGCTGTGTTTATCTACACACAAGACGAGGATCATCATAACCAGCCTATTGACAGCCACTGCTGGACATAGGGCTTCACCAAAGAACGTCACCACACCCCTCCACATTCTTCTGGGGGCGGGACGTACCTCTCTGCGCGTACCCACCCGCTGTCTCCACTCCAGAACTCTTCTGTCCCAACGGCCGTCTGTGCTGAGACAGATGTGGCCCGCCTATTGTCACTTCAACTTGCTAATAATCGGCTATGTCGGTGCCCTTAGTTATTCATTGGACCTTCGAGCAAGAGACATGATATAAACTTGGCATCGTTCTAACAACCAAACTCTTTAGCCCAAAGGAAGATCAGCTCCATATTCTTTGGGGGAGGCCGCTTTGCCCAACGGTGGACGTATTCTGGCTGATATGACGATGATGAAATTCAGCTTGATTGGTAAAGGATCCAGGTAGGATTCGCGACCGCCTTTTTTCCGGTCCATAGCACAGGATTATAGTTTGGGTCGATATCTGCGTGAAGATGTTTATACTGTGCATTACCTGGAAGAAAGCCTCTGGCGATATCCTGAACTGCTTGCCCAGGATGGTGTCCACAATATGCTCGGCGCCCATCAGGTGCGTGGGCTTGGAAGCGTCTTCGCCTAGTCTCCTAAAATGTTAAAATTTATTTTTAGCAAAAATCAAACTTTATTTAAGTCTTTTGTTACATTTAGTCACAGAACAGTTAATAGGACAAGATTTAGTTAAGGTTTAGAGAGCGTCGGTGGTGTAGCGCAGTGCATGGGGAAGACACGGCCTATCATGTCGGTTTTTCTCGAAACCGTAGGTACATATACTGACTTCTCTTATACGGTAAAGGAAATCATCGTGAGAAAACCTGCATGCGCTATAGAAGGAATTCTTGGACGCATGTGAAGTCCACCATCCCGGGGCTAGCGTGGTGGACTCTAGCCCGTACGCCTTCGTTGATAGGGTAGCCCTCAGCCCCAACAGTGGGGACATATTCATAGGCTGTTGATTCGATGGTTTAGTTGCATGTTGGAAGTACGTAGGTTACCGTTTAGTTGCCAGTTGGAAGTACAAAGACTTCACGCCGCACGCGGCCGACTCCTCAGAACTGAAGTACTCCACCAGGTCTTTCTTTACTTTGTCCAGCTCTGTTTCTGCCATTTCCTGAAATGAAACGTCAAGTTATGGAACGGCAGAAATAGGTATAGCCACTGTTTTGCATAAGGACAAACAAACGTGTTAACAAGTTATAAAGTTATCCGGCGGAGACATAGCTCATGAAGTTAGTATGTTGAAGTGGCAATAAGCAGCCCCATATCGCTCGCAGAACTAACGGCCGTTGCCGAGATGGTCCAACATCTCAAAGTCAAAGTCGCGAGAACTGTATGGATGCGGACAGCGCAGGACCACCCATTATAGATATCTTTGTGGGAGGCCTTTGTCCAGCAGTGGACTACTTCCAGCTGATATGAAATTACCTGTGGATGTAGGACGGCGATTAGCATGAGGTCACCGGTGGACATGGAGTGCCTCACGGTGAGGAACCGCCAGTAGCCAGAGTAGTCGGCTGGTGAGAAAGGAGCCAGCCCCGACTTGCGAACGAACTCTTCAAACAGCTGGAAATATACGGCAGTTTGAGTCTATTATACACTTTCAACTTTTGGATATTTATTTAACCATGGTCTATGGCCTTTTAAGTCCGTTAAAAGAATATATCTTACGTTATCATCATTACAATTATGAATAATAATAAAAGATGAATAATAACTAACCAAAACAGCCTTTTTAGTTTTATCTGAAATGTGTATCAGTGACTGTATGGGCGCCACGCCCACTGTGCCCGTCGCGTAGCCGCCCAGCCTGAACCCAACAGTGGGCAACTGAGTCTCCTCGTCGATCCCAATCGTGAATTCGCACTTGTTCCTGTAGCCTTCAGTTATCGGTGACTTCTTTATCGGTTGCAGATCGAAACTCAGCCCGTCATGAAGTTTACGATTATCCTCTATTTTCCGTCGCGATTCTTTGGCTATCTTCCACAATTCGTTATCGAATTTCATTAATAGGTGCTTTATTTCTTCTTTTTTTAGTATAAGCTGAAAGTAGTGAATAAATAAATATATTATTGCAGAAGTTTCTTATAGCAAAAAACCTGCATATAGTGTATAACTCGGTTGTTTTGGATCAATACATTGGATGTTTATATAGTAAATTTTATAAACACCTGTTTCTCATATGGTACATTCCAATAAGGTGTAGTGGCGTCCTTCAACATCTCTTCTTGGCTCTTATTTTCTGTTTTTTCCTTTTTAGCACCGACACCGCCATCCTCCACTTGCTTTCTCTTTCTAACCAATGGATCGGGGGCAGGTTTTGCAAGTTCCGCTATGAGTGTTTTACCTTCCAAATCATTTTAGAACTGTTACTATCAATTGACAAATGGTGGATATCCATACCTACTATTTCCAATAATTGCTTACTCAGATCAGGGCTCTAAATATAAGCATAGCATTTTTTATTGTCAGATGGTTTTGAGACCTTATTATTTTATGATGCGCAAACAAATTTTAACCTCAAGATGGTTGACCAGTTTTAGTCAACTGTACTGTGAAAACCCTGTCAACATGCACATGTTTTGATAGAAACAGACAAAAATTTTCTTCATTACCTGCCTAGATTTAAACTTTCTTTAGTTTCCTTATATTTTGTATACTTGTTTTTACCTTTCCAAGAATACCCATTGAGAGTTGCAATGGCTTTGACGCGCTCCTCCTCGTTCTGGAAGCATGCATAGAGCCACTGGCTGCCTGTCTTGGGTCGCTTGATCTTGCTGGAGTTGAGACCTAATTTCTGGTTGAAAAGTTTCTTCAATTCCTACCAATTTAAAAAGAAATGTTGCTTTAAACATCAAACCTTCAAATAAATTAAATTTGTAATATATCTAAATGGAATAAATTTAGTTGCAGATTTGTCAAAGTGTGGACAAATAAAATAACAAAACATTTTTGTTTGTATTTCTAAACCTTTATTGAGAATGGGCAAAATGGGTGTAGCAATTTATTTCTATTAGCATTGACTTACTATTTATTAGACAACGAGGTCTAAAGAAAATCTACCCTTCCTTAGAAACTTCCAAAGATGTGCATGTTTCGCTTAATACTAATTATATTGTGTTTGTTTGAAGGATACTTCGGCGTTTTGAAGTTGTCGCAAGCCCGATAATGGTCTCCCGACTGAGCGCAAATGAGCTCGCCTCTAGAATTGTGAATCATTTGCGTTGTGGTTTATTTACTTCAGATTAGAAATCTCGTCATATAAGGAACATCATTGGTACTGTGGTATACCCATCATCAACAGCCTATTCATATGTCCCCACTGCTGGGGCACAGGCCTACCCTTTTCAACAAGGGCATATAGTCCACCACGCTAGTGGGTTGGTGGACTTCACATGTGCCTAAGAGTTTCTTCTTCGGCGTATGCAGGTTTTTTCACGATATTTTCCCAAGTATAACCTAAAAGATGATCACATGATCATTTATTGCTTATTTTATTGTGGTTTTGGTTTGTGCTAGTGCCAATACCAAAATAATAGAACTTACAGCAATTCCGTAATACTTTGGTAATCCGCGAAGTTCAATTTTAAAGTTTTCCGAAGAGAAGCCGCCTCTATCCAAATATGCGTACTCTTCGTTAGTTTGAATATTGTCCGCAGTCTCTGTTTTCATTTCAGTTACCATCTCGTCAGTTTCAGACATTTCTGAAGGAAATTAATAATTATTAATGATAATAAATAAAACATAAACAAACATCTAATTTTAGGTTAACTTGTTTTGACAGTTAAAGGCAGGAGCAGGAGGCATGCCATGCAAGCAGAGTGGCAGTCGTGTTGTCATGTCATGTCACGTGTCGGTGACACGGACGGACGGTGAGTCCTACAGCGATGATCCATTTTGTTTTTACCAAAAGTTAAGATACATAACGTGACATAAAAGAATACTTCTCTAAACGAAGTTCATTTATTCAGAACAATATTTTAAAACAATGACAGGCCAAAAAACCTTCCGATAGTATGAATAGGTGTATTACACCTACTATCGGAAGGTTTTTTGGCCTGTCATTGTTACGATCCGGTAGAGTCGTTACACCATGTCCCTTGTTCCAAAATGTCCCTTGTTATTCTTCATTAAACCTACAATCGTTTTAATGCGGACATGAACCTGCAGTGTGGATCTAGTTGTGCCCTCGTGGAGGCTGTGCTGCGGTTTAATTAATTGAAAATCGCCGACAACTCTAGCCGTGCTCTGTTTTTGTGGAGGACGTGCTGTAACCGCCGGTTTAAATAAATATGACTTTAAATAAGACAGGGCTTTAAGGACAAATCTTCCCTTGCCCGTCCTCAATAGAGGACAAATCAACAACAACAAAAAAAGGTCACAATTGTTATGAAATGGAACGCTTTCGAATATTGTTTGTTGGTTGCCATGGGGCTTTTGGGAAAATGGAAAATTAGTGAAAAGTCGGCCCAAATTTATGTTTATAATTTTGCACTAAAATAGAACGATAAAGACCGTTATTGACGCATTTAAAAGGCACTTTTATTTTGCAAGATAGTGGCGACCGTGACAGGACACAAACATGCAATGTTCAAGAGAGTGCAGCATCGAAAATAATTGAAAATGGCGAGTATGGAAAGCTGCTACTCTAAAACATAAAAATGAAGTTAGAAATGAACGAAGCGGATAAATAATAGTGTCTGATTTCCGAAAGTCAAGGCAAGGAGCAGTGTCGAAAATAAATTAACAATGGCGACTATTTAAGCTGCGAATTGAAGAATTGGGAATTAATGATGTCGGCCCAATTATAATGAAGATTTTGGCGGAAATGAAAATATTGAGGTGCTGTTCGCTTCGGTTATATTAAATGTGGCACAAGTATGCCACAAGTTGTAATACAAGGAACCAGGGCCAGTCAAGTGTTTTAGACCAATAATTTTATAGTGATTGGTTTTTGGGTTTTATATTGGACTTTATGACTTTATTGAAGTAAGATTATTTTATAAGTAATATTGTTTTGATGATATGTGTTAAAGATGATGGCATTGTAACTCTTATATTTTGGCCTCCGGAGGGTATGTTATGAAATGGAACGCTTCTACACATTTGTTTTGTAGAATTCGTTCCAATTCGTCCAATTATCATGGACAGGCAAAAGTCGGTATACTATACAGCCAAGTCATATTTTGTGTAAGTTTTTCTTAGATTGACAAAAACCTGCGGTTACAGCACGTCTCCACAAAAACATGACACGACTAGAGTTATTCGGTGATTTTCACTAAGTTCACATCCGCAATAAAGCGATAGCAATTAATGGAGATTTACAATGTACCATTTTGGTATGAACTGCGAATAATAGTATTGACGATCGCCGATAGACTGCGATCATCAATACTATGATCGCAGGGTATAGATTACTAGGAACAGTCATTAAAAAACATCATTTAATAACTTAATTTAATATGCATTAATGCAATAAATCATAGGAAAAACAATTAAAATAATAAATGTCAATTAATATAATTATATTTAAATACAACTCTAATATAAAATTTATTTTAAAATAATATTTAATACAAAGTTATTTAAATTTAAAAAATTAAGACAATTTTTTGCGAACTTCTATTTCATAATACGAAAATATTTCTTTCTCACTTTTGTCACAAGGTTAAAATTAAAACAGGTACATTCTAGCCTAGCTTAAAAATATATAACCTATCTAAGAATTATAATCATAATATAATGTAGTAGGTATATGGCATTTAATTTATAAAATTCCATGGCAGTAAATAGGGGTTATGTCAGTAATAAATAGGTAGTTTTACATATTTGTAAGAGGGTAAATAAGGCATACTGCACACCGCACCGAACGGACGGATGAAAAGCGCAGCGCGCACAGTTATGAATATCCATACTTACGACAAGTTTTATATCTGCTGGATATAGACATTTCTAATTTGCAACTCCAGCAGAAAACGTGTGCGTTGAATGGAATATTTATGTGCTAAAATGACTAGACAATACAGTAAACATAGGTTTATGTACAAAATTTTGTTTACTGATTATTAATCAGTGATTCTGTTTACACTAATGATTGATATTTGACTTTAAAGTGTAATAAACGAAATAAATTATCATACCAGTGTCACACCTGACAATAAAAGAAAATAATATTTATGTAGTATAATTATTAATAATTAATTTTGGACAGCATAATAAAAATGGATTAAAAAGATTGTCCAACATACAATTAATTATAAATTAGAATAAAAGTAAAAATGCAATAAATTACTGGTTATGATGCCAGACACATGGAACAAAATACCATTATGTATATTCAATTCCATATCATAATAATAAAATGTTATGTTTTATTTGATTTTTCAAATAAAAATATGTCATAATAATAAAATATAATGATTAGCGGATTCCGCCGGCGGATAGTTCGCTAGAGTGCACGGATAATTACATAAATTTTAAGCAATATTTACTTAAGAGTCGCCACGTTCCTTATCAAACAAGTTTCTGAGCATTTGGCGGTCCTGATCTTCTCTTTCTTTGCGCAATTTTTTAATGTGATCTAGCTCTCGATCCACTGTTGCAGCCATGCTTGGGTTGAGACACTTTAAACGTAGGAAATCTTCCTCAGCCTGATCTGGATTCCAAGCTCCCAAATGCGCTTTGCCTCTTCTGTACAAAGCTTTCTCATTATCTGAAAAATCAAAATTTAAGGTCAGCTTTTTTATGTAGGATAAGAATTTGACTAGCTGGCAAATTGACGGGATCAATGAACTAAGCCATCATAAACTGAGGCACAGATTATCTCAGATAATATGTTAAGAGCTCTGTGGTTAGAGCACATTTTTAGATGATAAATAAAACTAAACTAAAAATAGCTGTAATTTTAAATACCTACAAAATAAAAGTGAGGTGTCAAAAAGTGGCTAATAATGGGCCCCAATGAAAAAGAGATCCTTCATAAATAATCAATCAAATATACCTTTATCATGATCCAGTACAGTGTTACAGTGCTCAATGACAGCATAGAATTCCCCTTTGAGGAGTTTGCACTGGGCATAGTTGAGTAGTATTGGTATTTTGAGTTTGTTCAGATTTATCCAGTCATCATCCAATTTTCTTTCCCTGTTTCCAAATATATTTTATATGTGAAATGAACTGTAGAAGGATCGTGTTGTTTTCTTTATTTTTATATATATTATATTGTATTGTCAGAAACAACAGAAATTTTATAAATAGTTTTTCTTATATATTTTTCATTTAGAAAAAAATATTTATATTTTAGACGTGATGTGTATGTATAATAAGTAATTAATATTAATTATGTATATTAGTTACCTGACCATAAGCTGTTCACAAATTCCTATAGCTTGACCGTATGCAACTTCAGCTTCTTCATACAGCTTCTGTCCATACAGCTTGTTGCCTTTCTCCCTAAGAGTAGGAATCATGTCCAACCTTTCTTTAGCATCGAGCTGCCATATCTCCTTCTCGTATTCATCAGCTCTTTCCACTTGCAGGAGTTCTGGAATTTTTAATAATGTATTATATCTGATGCTTAACCCTTTGGCTCGCAGGATTCAGAGTGCAATACCTTTGAAACTTGGAAGTATTTCACATCAGTCAGATACCCTGACATCGTCACTCAAAAAACTGTCATTTAATTGGTCAATACAAAGTATGACAATGACAGGTGTCTGAGTGACTACGATGAGAACTGGGCGGAATAACTAGCTAGCTGTCATCCTGCTACATGTAGCAGGCTGATAGTCAAAGAGTTAGTTTTATATATACATAACCACATTATATTACTAGTCTCATTCCCACTACCCTCCAACACAGCACCCCATGGAGAAGGGCAGGACTGAAAACCAGCGCTGCACAGTCAGTCCCACTGACTGTGGCAGCATTGCTGAGTCCTGTCCTTTTGCCACTGTAGGTAGGTAACTGTATTTATTTATCTTTTTTTTTTCTTCTCATTACTGGTACTCATATTTAATAGTTGTTTATGATATGGGTTAATTACTCATTTTTTTTAATTTAACGTTTTAATAACCCCCGTATGTGTACATACCATTTTTAATGATATTTTTAATTATATTTTTTTTGTTTGGTAACTACGTACCTACTAGCTTTAGTGGCAATAAAAATTATTTCTTTCTTTTTACTTTCTTTCTAGTTACTATGTTGACAAGTTTTTTATTTCTTATTTCATACAATAATTTGTATTTAATTACCAATGACAAATTCCAAGTCGCAGGGATTGCCAATCAAGTCATCCAGGTCAGCATATCCAATGCCTTCTGTGTGTAGAGTCATGGTGCATGTGTGTTTTATCTTCTGTGCATCCTGGCCAAGCTCCCGGAGTGTTTTCGACACAAATGGGTAACTGTAGACGAGCTGTGAACAAAATATAGGTAGATACTGTTTGAGATTGATGCAGATTGTGGGAGTAGCCACAGGCGACGTTATTTCTATGTATTGTGGTAAAATGGAGTGGGATAAATCATCAGTCATCACTGATGGTGGAAAACAGGAGAATGGTATTAATTATTTGGTAGTTGGGTTGGTGTGTACCCTTGGCGGCATTATTAAAAGACTTTCCTCTTGGGGGCATTATTAAAAGACTTTCTTACAAATGTATGACTGATATCCGACAATTGCTATTTATTTAGGTACCTCTTTCTTTACTTCAAAGCTGGCGACCTCACCCACAGCCATCATCTTAACGATAGCCTCCCAAACTTCCAATTTGAATTTGTGCCCAATGACCAATACCATAGGCTCTTTCTTGCCAATTTTCTTACTGTCATCAATGAGGACTCGCTCTGCACCAAGTTTAAATGTTTTGAAATGAAAATGTGCCTAGAAAATAAATAAATAGTCAATATGACAGTAAATTTCCTAAATGCTAGATTTCAAATCCCGATAATTACTTTACTTCCGTCTGCAATAGGGACATATTTCTGTCCAGCATGAATAACATTTTTAACGATAGGAGATTTGTCGTCCATTTTTTTATTATATTGCAATTTTTTTCAAAACAAACTGGAAAGTCTGGAAACAGAATTGGAATGATTGATTGACATTGACAGTGACAGATAGTGCTGCGCAAGTGTATAAGCGATTGAATGTGTCTTCTCTTCAATCCTGATAAAACTTTTTCATTCAAACCATTCTTTTCTTGTTCCCTCATTCATTCCATTCAATTCAATCATATACCCACAATTTCATTCAATCACTCATTCATTATTCATTCATATTGCTTGCTTTTGCTTTGCTTTCATGCGATACGATACGAATGCGAGTTGCAATTGCAATACTATAGTGTAATAATGGTAGATAATTTAATTTTGTAGCCTAATTTATTCCAATAAGTACATTTAAACATAATTTGAAGTTCCCTGTAAAGCGTAAGTGTTTAGGCATGGCGGATTTTCTGGAATCTGAGGCGGAAGAGAGCGAGGTTAGTAAAAGTAGAAACGAGATTGTCTTCAATGTTGGTTACGTTGCGATATGACTCGATTTCGTACTGCTGATATTTGCAATAACTGTCTTTATAGTTGTCTGAAGATGAGAAGCCAGTGGAGCGCAAGAAGCCTAAGCGTAAAGCTGCAGTACAAAGCGACGACGAGGACGAAGAAGAAGAAGGTTTGTACTTGCCTATTCGTCACTTTATAATAGTGGCTTTTAAGTTTCACAGCATTATACAACTACCTTTTCCCTTATATTCAAATATTTCACATAAGTTTGGACAATTTTACACACACACGGCTGTTTAGTCCCAACTAAGCCGATGCTTGTACATGGGTACTCGACAACTGATAAACATACTTAAATACTTTAAATAAATATTTAAATACATACAAACACCCAGAATCCGAAAACCAACAGTTATGCTCATCACACAAATGTTGGTCCCGGGTGGGAATCGAACCCACGACCTTTGGCGCAGTAGGCAGTGTTACTACCACTACGCCAATAGGCCAATCGAACAAGCATTGTTAATTCTCCAAGATATGTATGTAATTCTCCACTGGCACACTTAACCATTGCCAACATATTTGCTATTTATGTTGTAACCTATTACTTTTCACAGATGACGAGGAGCGCCTCCGCGAGGAGCTGAAGGACTTGATAGACGATGCACCTATAGACGAGTCGGGGAGTGATGGTGACTCTGATGCTAGTGAAGGACCAAAGAAAAGAAAAAAGAGTGACGATGAACTAGATGACCGATTAGAGGATGAAGATTACGACCTCATTGAAGAGAATCTTGGTGTTAAAGTTGCCAGGGTGAGGTTATATTGGATAATAATGCCTACAACCAAATATGATATTTGGAGTAAATAATATTGTGTACATATGTCTGTAAAAATATCTCTGTTTGAAGCACTCTTGTGATACAAGAAATAAAAACAAAATTGTGTTACCACTATAGTAACACAATAACCAGAAGTTTTTGCGCTGCTTCTTCTCAGTGCTAACACCCGGAAGGCGGTGGTTTAAAAAAAAACTGATGTTGTATGAATGTACTTGCATACTGTGTACTCATATTTTATTTTTATTTTATTACTTTTGACATCTAATACATTCAGGCTGATGATGATGATCTTGTCGGAACAATATTAAATAGCGTAATGACAAGACAACACCTGACATCTTGTTTGTCATTGGCACAAAATACAATAGAATCTCCACAATCTAATAATTTTTTTTCAGAATAAGTTCAAACGGCTGCGTCGGTTGGAAGATGACGACAGTGACAATGATGGTGCTGACGACCCTCAGTTGGAAAGGGAAGTTATTGCCGAGACCTTATTTGTTGGAGGTTCTGATGAGCAGGTGTGTAGCTAACAGCAGTAACTTTGATATTCTTGTCATGGGCATGACATCACTCATGAAGTGTAATTTAAATTTGGTCAAAAACGTGCCTGAATAGCACGTCGCGGTTTTACCCGACTGCGGCGATATCTAATGCGAGATTAATAGTTTTAACAGCATGTCAATTTATTTTTACTATTGTCCATTTATCTTTTTTTCTTTTCTCTTTCACTGAAACATATTCGTTCTTCTCTTTAATTTAAGTGAAAACCTGTACAAAACTTTATTAAGTCATTCACTGCAATATTACCAAACTCTGTATGCGGTTTTTTTATTATTTTTATTTTTATTTGGACAAATCCACACATGGCTGTTTCAACTAAGCCAAAGCTTGTAAGTGGGTACTCAACAACTGATAAACATACATAAATACTTAAATACATACAAACACCCAGAATCCGAAAACCAACAGTTGCTCATCACACAATTGTTGGTCCCGGGTGGGAATCGAACCCACGACCTATTGGCGCAGTAGGCATGGTCACTGCGACTACGCCAACAGGCCAGTCATTCACTGCAATATTACCAAACTCTGTATGCAGTTTTCCAAAGTAATCAAATTAAAAATAAAATTTATCTCTGTTCACACTATTTGGTAAGAACTTTACTTTGATTGATCCAGGAGGACGAGAACCACTCGGAGTCGGTGGCGCCCCGCGAGGCTGAATACGATGACGACAATGAGGAGGAGTCCGACGCTGACGACTTCATTGTGGATGACGACGGCAAGCCTATAAAGAAGAAGACCAGACGCAAACCAATATTCACAGACGCGTATGTATCAACTAGAACTAGCTTTCAATCAATTACCTATGTTTTTCCGCGGGATAAAACTTTATCTTAGTGGACGTCAGAGCTATATGAGGAACCTATCTTGGACGTCAGAGCTATATGAGGAAACTTTGTGCAAAATTTCTGCTCTCTTTTTTTTCTTTATTCGAAACCCGGAAACGCGTTCGTTGAGAGGGTAGGCCTGAGCCGCAGCAGTTGGGACATGTTAATAGGCTGTTGATTTTGATTCGAAACCAGCAGGGTACCTAAAAAGAAAATAGGTCTGTTTTCGAAACTGTTTCCGAATACAGAATAAAGAATCTTCTTTCGAAACTCGCTTCGCCGCAGTCGGGTAAAAAGAGGTTACTCTCAGACTAGGACCAGCTGAGATTGTGAGATTAGGACTTGGCTGTTGCGGCGCAGCGCGTTCATACATCAAAAGGGTGATGGGGTCAGTTGAAAGAGTTGAAACTTTAAAAATGTAATTTGTCTACACCTATCTTGTTAGTATTTAACATGCCTTTGTTGCAGATCGCTGCAAGAGGGGCAGGACATATTCGGCGTGGACTTTGACTACGACGAATTCGAGAAGTTCGCCGAAGAGGACTACGAGGACGAGGAGGATGAGGACGAGTACTTGGAGGACGACGAAGAGGAAGACGGTTAGTAGATACAGGAATTAAATCAAACTTGGAATCAATTATATATATTGGAATCGCGTACCAGGAGACGCAGCGTAGGCAGGCCTTCCACAAGGAGGTCCGACGATCTGGTAAAGGTCGCGAGACCCGGCTGGATGAGCTTAGCGCGGACGTCACGTTAGCAGTGGACGTCTTTCGGCTGATATGATGACGATTAGTATCAACCGCCTAATATTAACCAAGTGGTATATTAAAACTGACTGGTGGGTATATGTACTCATATGCTTGAGTGTTTTAGGTGAAAGAAGAAGAACGAAGAAGGGCAAACCCAAGCGTCCTAGCAAGAAGTCGATCTTCGAGATCTATGAGCCCAGCGAATTGAAGAGGAGCCACTTCACTGATCTGGACAATGAGGTTCGTTTTACATAATACATATCTTCACGCTATATCCCTGCCGGGGTAGGCAGGAAGAACAGAGCGCCGAGTATCGCGATCCTGACGTACTCTTGACCTCTAATACTTTCAAAAGTCAAAACTGAACTCCATTGTCCATAGTGATCTCAAATGATGAAGATTACTTTAAATGGTACTGTTTATGACAACAAAATATATTTATTTGAATGAAGCATTCTCAGCGTCTATAAGCTTACTCGTACAACAAAAAACGTGGTTTTGTCTATACGTTGCAGCTGGTGCTTAAGATAATGTTTTGCGTCCAGCACTATGAGCACCGACTAAAACATTAGTTTCTTCCGTAGATACGTAAGACAGACGTGCCCGAGCGCATGCAGATCCGCGAGGTGCCCATCACGCCGGTGGAGGACGGCAGCACCGAGCTGGAGGACGAGGCCGAGTGGATATACAAGCAGGCGTTCCTCAAGCCGCCGGTCTCCAAGGCGGACGCGCAGGAGGCGCGCGAGAGATCGCGCAGGTAAATAACAAGCTTTTCCCGCGGAAAGGAACCCTTAGTGGACGCCAGACCTATATGAGGAACAAATTTCAAGTCTCTAGGCTCAGCGGTTTGGGCTGTGCGTTGCTTCTTTTATTATTACTAGCTGTTTCACCCGCCGTTCGTCTCTCGGTAAAGCTCAATTCTCGTCGGGCTAGTAGTTTCCGCTTAATGTTCTTTCTGGCGTTTTTTCTTTTTGCTCGGACCGTGATGTTAAATAGCCTAATATAGCCTTCCTCAAGACAGGAATTGGGCTATCAAATTCTTAAGGAATTTTTCAAATCAGACTGGTAACAAAGATACATAAACAAACTCTACAGCTTTTTTACACTAGTATAAATACGATGTCTGATTCCCAGGGGCTCGAGCACAGTGGTGAAGATCAGGCAAGCGTTGGACTTCATGAGGAACCAGACGCTGGAGGTGCCGTTCATAGCGTTCTATCGCAAGGAGTACGTGCAGCCCGAGCTCAGCATTAACGATCTGTGGAAGGTCTACAAGTACGACGCTAAGGTACATATATTGTGCTTCAACTCTTTTTTAATTTATATTATAATTTGTTTTACGGCCCTGGAAACAACATTTTAGGCCCGTCTTAATTTTCAATATTCAAATACGAAATAGCGGCGGTTAGAGCATCACAGCTTCCACAACTACAGTGCACATCCTCACAAAAGTGATAGTAGCAACGACAATGGAACTAGCTGGACGAGTATTCACACGCTTTTATTCGGCTTCCGCCAAAAGAGTCAAGTAATTAATTAGTTTATTGTAATGAGTATACATTGAAATATTGTTATCGCTAGTGGTGCCAACTGAAGCAACGCAAGGAGAACCTGCTGAAGCTGCTGGTGAACATGCGCGAGTTCCAGATGGACCAGGTGATGCGCGACCCCGACGCCCCCATACCGGACAGCGTGCGGCTCATCAAGGACGAGGACATCGAGAGGTACAGCTGCAACCCCAACATTGTGTTTTAACGTGATTGGACAAAGATTTATGCTGGTTTCACAGCTGTACGGGAGTCCATGACGTATCATCACACGGGAGCATGTCACCACATGGCAGCCCGCACGAGAAACCCGTTCAGGACTCCCGTCATCATCATAATCAACTGCCATTAACATGTCCCCCACTGCTGGGGCTCAGGCCTACCCTCTCAGCGAGGGCGTTCGGGCTATAGTCCACCACACTAGCACGACGCGGGTTGGTGGACTTCACATGCGCCTAAGATATTCCTTCTTCGGCGTATGCAGGTTTCCTCACGATGTTTTCTTTCACCGTTTGAGAGCAGTCAGTAAATGTACTATATGTACATACCCGTACATGGGATCGAACTTCGGACCTTCCGTTATGATAGGCCGCGTCTTTTCCCCGACGCCACCAACGCTCTAACTGACGTGACAAACAAACTATCGGATTTATAGCATTCGTTAGTTAACATGTACATACACACAGTAGATTGTGTGTTATCCATGTGACTTTGTATTGTGCACTCAGACTGAAGAACGTGCAGACCCCCGAGGAGCTGCGCGACGTGCACACGCACTTCCTGCTGTACTACTCCACCGAGCTGCCAGAGATGCAGAAGGTGCAGAAGGTGAAGGAGAAGAAAAAGGAGTTGCACGAGAAAAAGTATGTCCATACTTTAAGACGCGTTTCGCAGTGTTAACGAAATACGACAAAATACCAAAATATGAAGTATACGTAAAATATACATCACCATCATCATTTCAGCATTTTAGCGTCCACTGCTGGACATAGGCCTTCCCCATCGAACGCCACCACACCCGGTCTTCCGTTCTCCGCATCCAACCTTCTTTAGGCTGTCGGTCCACCTGGCGGAAGTCCGTTCTTTTCATATTGGTCGAAGGGCGTAACATTATCAAAATCATTTATTTGTGTAACACAGGTGTACATCGCTGTGATCAAGCTTTCGGCGTAAAAAATCAAAAATTAATTAATATTTACTTATTATTTTGTAGGAAAGCGGCTCGCGAGGAGGCCGAGCGGAACGGCGAGGACCCGGAGGAGGCCGCCGCGGCGGTGGAGGCCGCCGAGCCCGATGACGAGCAGCAGACGGACGTGAAGTACGCCGTGCGCTCCGGCCCCTACGAGCTGTGCCGCAAGGCGGGCATAGGTGCGTGCATACCGCCTTTGACAACATGTGGCAATTGAGGAAATGAGTTATCTACAAGGCTGAAAACTACATAAATACTCCTAACCATAGATCCAAGAACCAACCTCCTAGCGGTTATTTTTTTTATTAAATTTTGTAGTGACTCAATCGTGTCGTGTCGTTGTTTGAGTAATTTTATAAAGCTTTATTTATCTCGGAATCTAAACGCCGATTTATGGTCCCTTTTGATTTGGAACGCCACATATGTTTGTCCACTGTTGGATGTAGGTAGGCCTCTCCTGTTCGACCAATCTGTGGCGGAACCTTTGCTCAGGTACAATAATCGGTTTTTAAATTAAAAGGCAGGATACTGCACGTTAGAAACAAAGTACACCTCCGTTATACTGCAGGCCATCTATGGCCCATTTTTGGTGTATCCAAAATAGATAAACTAATAAAATCTTATTACTTTTTTATAATTCTATAATCGAACATCAATAATTGTGCCCGTTTATGAAGACATATTAAATACAATGAAATAAAAATAAGATAAAAATGATCATACACCATTGATGATCAAACGTTGGGAGAAATGTTGACCCGCTACATAACATAAATGTAGAATTGTCTCGTTTGCCCAGACCCGCTGGTGAAGAAGTTCGGCCTGACACCCGAGCAGTTCGCGGAGAACGTGCGCGACAACTACACGCGGCACGAGGTCGACCAGCCGGCCGTGCCGCCGCTAGAGGCCGCCGAGCCCTACGTGAGTACATAATTAATTAACTTGCTGTTTCCCGCGGCTTCGCTCGTTCGCCAAGTTATTTATCTTTTTTTCTTTTTGCTCAGCTCCTATGGGTCGTAGCGTGATGTTAAATAGGCATTTATCCTTCCTCTAGAATTGCGCTATCAAGTGCAAAAATAAATTTTCAAATCCGACTGGTTATTCCAGAGATTAGCGCGTTCAAACAACAAACCTTTCAGCTTTCAGTCAAAAAGTCAAGATACTTTGTTGCATATGAGCTACATTTATACACGGATTTTTTAAATCTACCACAGCTTCCTTCCTAGGTGTTAGCCCTAGCACGGCGTAGCACCTTAAATAAGCTGAGGCGCCCACACGTGGCCGGCACTGACGGTTCTGAAACGGAAGTGGAGTCTGTTTCGTAGTAGGTTAATACTTATAATTGTTACTAGAACTCTCCGGTCGTTATTATGTACGCCAGGTGGGCGCAATCGGTTCCGCGACGGAGGTGGTCCGGCGCGCGGTGTACATGTGCGGCGTGCAGCTGGCGCGCGAGCCGCTGCTGCGGTCGACTCTGCGCGACGCGCTGCGCGAGCGCGCCACGCTCACCGTGCGCCCCACGCCGCGCGGCGTCAAGGAAATCGACGAGAACCACGCCTGCTACAGGTTGGTGACGGTTGACTACTGCTCGCCGCCAGTCGGCTCCTATAAAGATGCCCCTTGACTACTGACCGCCGCGCGTTGTGAAAAATATCTATGAGAAACGCCTGCTACCGGTTGGTGACGATTGACTATTGCTCGCCGCCATTCGGCTCCTATAAAGAAGCCCCTTGACTACTGACCGCCGCGCTTAATAAAAAATATCTATTAGAACCGCGCCAGCTACAGGTTGGTGACGGTTGACTATTGCTCGCCGCCAGTCGGCTCCTATAAAGATGTCCCTTGACTACTGACCGCCGCGCTTAATAAAAAATATCTATGAGAACCGCGCCAGCTACAGGTTGGTGACGGTTGACTATTGCTCGCCGCCAGTCGGCTCCTATAAAGATGCCCCTTGACTACCGACCGCCGCGCTTAATAAAAAATATCTATGAGAACCACGCCTGCTACAGGTTGGTGACGATTGACTATTGCTCGCCGCCAGTCGGCTCCTATAAAGATGTCCCTTGACTACTGACCGCCGCGCTTAATAAAAAATATCTATGAGAACCGCGCCAGCTACAGGTTGGTGACGGTTGACTATTGCTCGCCGCCAGTCGGCTCCTATAAAGATGCCCCTTGACTACCGACCGCCGCGCTTAATAAAAAATATCTATGAGAACCACGCCTGCTACAGGTTGGTGACGATTGACTATTGCTCGCCGCCAGTCGGCTCCTATAAAGATGCCCCTTGACTACTGACCGCCGCGCTTAATAAAAAATATCTATTAGAATCGCGCCAGCTACAGGTTGGTGACGGTTGAGTATTGCTCGCCGCCAGTCGGCTCCTATAAAGATGTCCCTTGACTACTGACCGCCGCGCTTAATAAAAAATATCTATGAGAACCGCGCCAGCTACAGGTTGGTGACGGTTGACTATTGCTCGCCGCCAGTCGGCTCCTATAAAGATGCCCCTTGACTACCGACCGCCGCGCTTAATAAAAAATATCTATGAGAACCACGCCTGCTACAGGTTGGTGACGATTGACTATTGCTCGCCGCCAGTCGGCTCCTATAAAGATGCCCCTTGACTACTGACCGCCGCGCTTAATAAAAAATATCTATTAGAATCGCGCCAGCTACAGGTTGGTGACGGTTGAGTATTGCTCGCCGCCAGTCGGCTCCTATAAAGATGTCCCTTGACTACTGACCGCCGCGCTTAATAAAAAATATCTATGAGAACCGCGCCAACTACAGGTTGGTGACGATTGACTATTGCTCGCCGCCAGTCGGCTCCTATAAAGATGCCCCTTGACTACTGACCGCCGCCGAGCTTAATAAAAAATATCTATGAGAACCGCGCCTGCTACAGGTTGGTGACGGTTGACTAAAGTTACATTTTTCTTGCGCCGCAAAGTCGGTCACCTGAATCATCGGAGCGGTACAGCGATATTGCGCTCTCTCTCATAAATGTAATTCCATTGTCGTTTTGTATACATACAATCAGTAGTGGGACACGCTTGTTCCACATTTCGAGTAGGTAATTATGAGTATTTTAATTTTTTTTTCTCATTTATTAATTTTAGTTTTTTTTATGGGAAATGAATATCCCACTTTTATCCTACCTGGGTGGGAAGAGAGGAAAAAAATCCACTTTTCCTACCTCGGTATGGCCGGGTGGGAAAAGTGGAAGGGGCGGTGGGACAACATCGACACGATAGAATACAACATTCAATACCTATGCACTTAAATTTTCGCTATGAAATTCCGGACCTTGGTCATGACATGATACATTGCCATGACTACCCACCTTGATAAATTCAACTTCATCGTTTGAAGCTATAATTAAATATTTTTTCTTTGTTTACTAAAGTTTTTCCTTACAGCTTGAAGTATCTAAAGAAGAAGCCGGTGCGCGACCTGACGGGCGACCAGTTCCTCAAGCTGACCATAGCGGCGGAGGACAAACTGCTCGAGATCAGCATCAGCGAGCAGATCGAGGGGAACACCGGCCCCAACTATTTGGAAGAACTCAAACAGCTGTATCAGAAGGTTAGTTGAGAAATTATACTTTGATAGTTGGATTATTCAAAATTTTTATTTTCGACCAGTAATCTTTGTAGCGGCCAGTCTATCCATCGTAAAAAGTTATGTTGGGTAAAAGTAAGTTTCAGTCTCTTCATTTCCTGTAAAATGTATGGGAGAAGTTTTTTGCGATTTCTTACTCTTCTAGTACTCTAACCTCAGTTGGTCCAATAGAGTTTTTTGATCTTTATAAGGATCGATTGGCATAAAGAAAAGTTTTTGTGTAAAATACCCATTTCCTTGCTGACGGTACATTTTTTTCAAGATCTGTGAATGCAGGTCAAACGAAATGTCTCAAATTGAAGGACAGTCTCCGAACGTTTCTCTCTAATTACAACGGCAAAGGTACTAACCCTTACTGCCCCATCTCAAAAATCCACGCTGTATACAGTGTGGGGTTAAGTTGTAAAGAAGTGTACTTAACTGATGATCCATGTGTATGTGTGTATGTATGATAGGACGAGTTCGCGGCGACGGTGGAGGCGTGGAACGAGCTGCGCGCGGAGGCGGTCACCATCGCGCTCACCAAGATCGTGATGCCCGAGCTGCGGCGCGAGCTCAACGCCGTGCTGCTGCAGGAGTCCAAGGAATACGTGCTCAAGTACGTCATGGCCCTTCCAGACAATGGGCCAGACTGGGCCACGACAGGCGATCACCATTGTGTGGAGTGCCCAATCGCCTGTCTTCCCACCATTGTCAACGCTTACACCGTGGTGGCGATTTTTCCGACAAACATCAAATCGTGACAATCAACAACTGTGGGACGTGCGATGTTCGCCGATGGTGTGGACACCTGCGCAATGATCGCCACGATCGTGGCCGATGCCGTGCTCGGCCGGCGTGGCCGATTGTCTGGTTGCAGCACCACACTCAGTCCCACGATCAACTAGTGCCACCGATTTATACTACTCAAAACAAAATAAGGACCAGAAGGCCTTTTTCACACATTCGGGGTCGCTGTGAGCCCTTAGATCTCCGTCAGGGAACGGTTTGCGTGAGATCTGATGATGGCTGTCCAGAGTATGGATGGAAAAAGTCCAGAGTGCCGTACACACTACACTGATCAAGCAAGCCGTTTTCACCATAGACTAGACCGTATACGAGTCCTGTGTTATTTAGAATAAATTGTAGAGCGCTTGGTTGTAATAACGTCGGAAATTTTGCATGGAGGAGCTTAAGCCGCCATTTATTTGCTCAGGTGCTGTCGCCGGCGGCTGTACGACTGGCTGAAAGTGGCTCCGTACGAGTCGCGCGTGTCCGACGACGACGATGACGAGTGGGACGCGTCCAACGGTGAGCCAAGTCATGGCTTAACTATGCAAAGAAACAATTTGTAGACAGAACAGAGACGAAAAATATTAACTGAACTTTAAAAAGAGAATCCGGTTCAAAGGACCAATTATTAGGCTTGATTAGTGCTGGCAAAATAAGTACTTGATGACTTTAATGTAGAAAAAGGGTTTAACATTTTCAAAATGGGCTAAGCCAATAACTAAATTTGGTGGAATCTTTTGCAGGAATTTGATAGATGCAAAATTTGAAGGTATAAAAAAAAGGCTTAGGTTGTAGGTGGTGGATCGCACACATTCTTTCCTCAAGTTAGTTACTGTAGCACGACCTTCTTCCACCAGTGAGTGGGGACGTCTATGGGATACCATATGCCTGCAATAAGCATTAAGCCTTTTCACACTATCTAAGTTCGTCTATTTCTAAACACTCCTTTTATTATAATTATTTGTGATCTTTCAAGTTCTTGTATCACTGTGACCATTACTGATCTATTGTGATCGCCGTCTTACTGTAGGAAAATATTTTCATCCCACCCATTGTCCCATGTGAATTTTTACTTTACACGTCTAGAATGTTATTATCCTCATTTGTATGTCGTGACACAGGTCTTCGTGTGCTGTCAATCGCGTACGTGCCGGACCGGCAGCACTCGGCGTTCGCGTGCGTGGTGGCGGGCGGCGGCGAGGTGGTGGACCACCTGCGCCTGCCGCACCTGCTGTACCGCCGCAACGCGTGGGACCACCTCGAGCGGATCAACAAGGAGGGCGACATGACCGCGCTGCGAAGGTAGCTGCTGACAGTCTTGTATCCTAAGTTTCAGAATGTTTTTTTCTTTATTAATTTTATGGGTTTAGTCATAACTCATAATTAAACATATTTAGACTATGAATGCAAAACTCCTTAGTGAAATGATGGTAGGTGCATTCATGCCGTTAGATGAAATGAAGTCTGCGCTGATGGGTAACCGATTATTTCCTGTCCACAGATTCATTTTGCGCAAGAAGCCGCACGTGGTGGTGATCGGCGGCGAGTCGCGCGAGGCGCTCAACATAAAGGCTGACGTGGCGGAGTGCGTGCAGCAGCTGGTCGAGGACGAGCAGTTCCCGCGCATACCCGTCGAGATCGCAGACAACCACATCAGCAAGATATACAGCAACAGCATACGCGGACGGGTGAGACAGAATTATAGATGCATCGATCATTGAGCTGAATCAGGTATATCATCCAATTTAGGAGTATGGAGATTAAAGTACAGCACCTAGTACAAGCTTCGGATTAATTTGGACTAAACAGCCGTGTGTGAATTTGTCCGAAACATGCATGCATAGCATGCTATCGTGGTGGCGGAGCCAGTGATGGCAAATGGAAATACTCGCATATCTCGGCAGATTTGTCTCGCGGCCCTTCAATATTTTTAGGTTTGCATTTGAATAATTAAAAATAAAATTAAAAAATTCACAGGGCGACTTCAGAGAATACCCGGAGATACTCCGCCAAGCCATCTGCCAAGCTCGTCTACTGCAAGATCCTCTCATGGAGATATCGCAACTGTGCGGGCCCGACGAAGAGATCCTATGTCTCAGATACCATCCGTTACAAGACCAATTGGCTAAAGAAGACTTGCAGGAAGGCATAGAATTAGAATTCGTCAATAGGATCAATGAAGTAGGCGTGGATGTTAACGAAGCTATACTAACAGGTAGAGGAACCGAGCTACTGCAGTTTGTCTGCGGTCTGGGACCAAGAAAAGCTCAGGCGTTGATAAAACTGTTCAAACAAACCAATCAGAAGCTAGAAAACCGAACACAGCTGGTGACAGTCTGTCACATGGGGCCGAAAGTGTTCATCAACTGTTCGGGTTTCATCAAAATAGACACGAGCAGCCTCGGTGACAGTACGGAGGCGTACGTGGAAGTGTTGGACGGGTCGCGTGTGCACCCGGAAACATACGAATGGGCCCGGAAAATGGCCGTAGACGCGCTAGAATATGAAGACGAAGACGCGAACCCCGCTGGCGCCTTAGAGGAGATTCTAGAAGCTCCCGAAAGATTAAAGGACTTGGATCTGGACGCGTTTGCTGAGGAACTAGAGCGGCAAGGTTTCGGTAACAAAAGTATAACCTTATATGATATTAGAGCGGAATTGAACTCGAGATACAAAGATTTAAGAGTATCGTACCGCTCTCCGACCCCTGAAGAGTTATTCGACATTCTAACCAAAGAGTCACCGGATACGTTCTACGTGGGCAAGATGGTGCTGGCGTCGGTTATCGGCATATCGCACAGGAAGCCGCAGAGGGAGATGCTGGATCAGGCCAACCCTGTGAGGAACGACGAGACCGGCCTGTGGGAGTGCCCTTTCTGTCATAAAAATGACTTCCCCGAATTGTCTGAGGTATGAATATGATTATTATGTTTATCCAAATAATTGGCGCAATTAACTCTTCCGAAACGTATTTTTTTCTTGATATAACTAGCATGCAGTGCTTACTTTAGCTTAGTCTGTGCCTATTATTACATCTATACTATTACTAACTTCATTGAACAAGTATATGTCTGTTATAGGTATGGAATCACTTCGACGCAGGCGCGTGTCCCGGGCAGGCGACCGGGGTTCGAATCCGACTGGACAACGGTCTGTCCGGGTACATACACATAAAGAACCTGTCTGACCGGCACGTGGCCGACCCGACGGAGCGCGTGCGCATCGGACAGACGGTCCACAGCAGGATACTGAAGATAGACGTGGAGAGGTTCTCGGTGGATTGTTCCTCCAAGTCCTCGGATTTGGTGGACAAGAATAATGAATGGAGGTGAGTTTTCGAAACCTTTACGGTAACTTATAGCGGCTATAGGTGAACAGTTACAACAGTACTAATGGCAATAAAGGTTGTGAATGAATGATTGTATGTATATTTATTCGTTTTCTTGTTTTTTTTCCATTTGAGTGCTGGTGAACAGTTATGATTCCCAAACCACGACAGAAGGTAGTGAATGAATGAATAAATGTAATGATATATATAACATTTGATTGATGTACTACTATTGTCGAGCTAGAATCATGCATTTTATTTTGCAATTGCTACAAAAAATAATATCGATATGAATCATGACACTCGACATGACTGTCTCTGACTGTTCTCTAATGCACTACTAGCATTGTCAATTTCATAGTTATTTTGTCCTGTGAAATATTAATGGTCCTTGTAGAAAAAAAAACACATGTAGTGCTCGTATTGCAGACCTTCAAAAGACCCGTACTACGACCAAGAATCAGAAGACAAGGACGTGCGCAAGGATAAAGAAGCAAAGCAGACTAAAGAGCGCCTGCAGTACGTGAAGCGGGTGATAGTGCACCCCTCGTTCCACAACATATCGTTCGCGGAAGCGGAGAAGCTCATGGAGAATATGTTGCAGGGGGAGGTCATAGTCAGGCCCAGCAGTAAGGTAATCATAATAATGTTTGGACATATTTACACACGGCTGTTTAGTCCCAAACTAAGCCGAAGCTTGTAAATTGGTACTCGACAACTGATAAACATACATCAATACTTTAAATACATACAAACACCTACAATCCGAAATCCGACAGTTATTCTCATCACACAAATGTTGGTCCCGGGTGGGAATCGAAGCCACGACCTTTGGCGCAGTAGGCAGGGTCACTACCATTACGCCAACAGGCCAGTCAAGGTGGGTGTCAAATGTTCCTAACCAACGAAAAGCATAGTGGCCATTTGTTTAGTAAATAAAAAGTTATTGCGTTCGTTGGCGCTTGGCCTGGTAGGTACGCACAGTAAAGTGAGCGGGTAATAGAACACCATGCAGGTGTTATGGAGAATATGTTGTAGAAGGTGATTGTCAGGCCCATCAGTAAGGCGGGAATATTGCCTCATTGACCTAGTGGCTTGTGCGTTGGTCTGAAGCCCCAACAGTTCCGATTCTGCTTAAAGATCGACTTGTTCCCTGTAGAGATGATTTATTGTGAGCTAAAAATACCATGACCCTAAAACTGTAGAGGAAGTAGTTCGTTTGCTGTACTAATGTGTTCTGTTGTTTGTTTCGTATAGGGTTCGGATCATCTGACGGTGACGTGGAAGGTGGCCGACGGCATTTGTCAACACATCGACGTGCGGGAGGAGGGCAAAGAGAACGCGTTCTCCTTAGGTTTGTATTTATAACGGGATAACATAAAGATTACATTGTTGGTCAAGTGAAAGTCAAAATATGTTATTGCATATGAGTACACTGGGAGTACATTTATACACAATTTTTTTTGTATACAAGATATACCATTTCCTAACTAAGGGGGGTCTTTTTTCTCACGATAACGGAATTGCTTTTTGGTCAGATTCTGCTTTCGTTGGAAAATTGATGGTATTGATTCTCTTGGTAATTATTGTTTTTTCAGGCCGAAGTCTGTGGATCCAAGGCTCCGAGTTCGAGGACCTGGATGAGATCATAGCGCGCCACGTGACGCCGATGGCGAGCCACGCGCGGGACATGGTCTCGTACAAGTACTACAAGCCGCTGGGCGGCATGCGCGACAAGGCCGAGGAGATCCTCAAAGAGGAGAAGGCCAAGAACCCCAACAAGATACACTACGTCCTGTCCGCGGCCAAGAACCACCCGGGCCGGTTCCTGCTGTCGTACCTGCCCAGACAGAGGTGCACGCACGAGTACGTGTCGATAACGCCCGACGGGTACAAGTTCAGACAGAGGATGTTCGACTCGCTCGGCGGGCTGCTGAAATGGTTCAAGGAGCACTTCAGAGACCCGCCGCCGTCGAACACGCCCGCGCAGCGCACGCCCGCGCTGCGCACGCCGCACGGCATGACGTCCATGTACCACACGCCGGCGGCGCACACGCCCGCCTTCCACACGCCGGCGCACACGCCTGGGCCGGCGTACATAAACACGCCGTACACGCCGTCGGCGCAGACGCCGTACATGACGCCGTTCGCGACTACGCCCCGGCAGCCGGACTTCCTGACGCCGGCGATGCCGCGCCACAAGCCGGCGCCCGTGCAGATGCCCGTGTACACGGAGCCCGCCGACTGGCAGAAGGCCGCCGAGGACTGGGTGCGGCACAGGACCGTCAGGGACACGCCCGCCACGCCGCGCAGCAGGTGCGTACTGTAATACTTACACCTTACGGATATCTGCTGGGAGGCTGTTATAAGATTTCTTCAACTGGCAATTCATATCCGTATGTCATATACCATCTAGCATAATGTAAGAGTGTGATTTTAATTTGGATTGTATTTATGACATAAAAATATAATATTTTAGGTGGACAAATTGGATCAGCAGAACCTATTTTAATGACCCATTAATATGTCATAACAGAGCATCAAACAAATTTAGGATTAAGGTACAATTCCGCAATGGGCTGCAGACCGCGACGGCAGGCGACAATGCGGCTAGCGGCTGCGGCTGGCCGCTATGCTGCCTGCAGTCGCGGCAGTTTGTATTCCGAGCGCGGCGGCATGCCGCGGCTGCACAATGCATAGAACCATGCCTCAGTCACTCCAATACCTTCGTGCGAGACAGAATGTCGGAGAACGCTACCGATAATTTACTAATGTGTATTTTGTTAGAAGAGGAAGATGATGACTTGTTGTTATCAAAAAAAAAGGAAAGCACTTGATCTTTTATTTAAAAGTCGAACCGAAGAAGGAACTTATTCTAAACTGATTAAAAAACATTTAATTGGTGCAGTTTCGTATTGTTCTCCACACATTATCTTTGACCAAATTATTGCGGTAATTTGGATCGGATGTGTAGGTGGACAAACCCGTCGTAAAGGACTGGATGAGAAACAAAGTTAATTAACTTCTTCATCATCATCCGAAAAAGTAGTAATTTTTAAAAATACGTGTGACCTCTCTGCGGTTGGCGACACCACTTGAACTGCAGTTTGCGGTCGCTGCGCGTCGCGGCCGCAGACTGCGCGCCGCGGCTGCAGGCCGCTCGGAATCAATTTCATAGAGATTCATAGAAACAAGTGTTGTCTGCAGTCTGCAGCTGCGGTCTGCGGTTCAGTTTGGACTTGTACCTTTATGGGAATCTGACACAACCCGCTGCTTTAAAAAAATTACAAATGTCTCCGTTACCAACAGCGATGGCAGCATGTCGACGCCCCGGCAGTCTGGGCGCACGCCGCGCATGGAGTCCCGCGGCACGCCGCGGCACGACGCGCGCCTGACGCCGCGGCACGACGCGCGCAGCACGCCGTCCGGGCACTCGGGCCGCTCGTCGCGCGCGCACTCCGCCCGCTCCACCCCCCACACCAACACCTCCCCGCGGTCCATGTCGCTCGGCGACGCCACGCCGCTCTACGACGAGAACTAGACTGATGGATCACTCACTTGGATTTTTATTTTTGTACTCGATGTGTGCCCCGAACGTGGTTTGCGTCGCTTCGTCTTGATTCTCTCTCTGTAGGCCGGAGCACACTGGATGCAGCAGATTTACTAGGAGCTCGCGCACGCATTCGGTGTGCTCCGGCCTTAAAGCGTGTTAATAATACTATATGAATTAATCATAAAGAAAATGTTGGTCGCAATTGGAACGTGATTGGTGGTACATTTCCAAAAGATGTATCATAAAATTATTGTTATACTACAGAAGTAGCCTTAGTATTTAGTTTTATTTGTAATCGAAGACGAAACGATCGCGGCGCAGCCCTACTATTGGCCGGGAAGTCGTCGCACTGCAGTGCGTATCCGATTAAGTTAAACAGTAAGGGTTGAAACTGAATGGGAGCTTTGATCTATGTAAAGTTTGTTTTTAATTAAATGCGAACAACTGTCAATGTCGTGGGCGTGACAGAGACAGACCGATGTCATTTCGTGCTCCTTTCCACCGAGACATTGTCAATTTTTCGCATTTAATTAAAACACAGCTTATAAACGTAGGGCTCATGTATATTGCTAAATATGTTAATATCACAGGATCCGATTTGTTTTTAATATTTTTCACACTGTCCAACACTATTCTATAATGAAACTTAGCACTTTACAAGATACATTTTTAAAAATTCTAAATGCCCTTGTTCCGTTTTCCTAATATCTTTCGTAACTTCTATGAATAAGTTTTTTTTCTAGGTATAGTAACTTTCAAATAAGAAACTTTTCCAAAAAGCTATTTGCTTTATGACAAATAATTAAAAATATCCTGTAAAAAAAGCAGCCGCGGCTGCATGGAAAGTACCCTAAATATTGATGATAGAAAATTGTGTTGAAAGGAAATATTTCTTTATTTTTAAAAATACGTAAGACTGCATTCACAATTTTAAGAATCCACTTGTCTCTGAGCGGGAGTCAAATTGGACAAATGTAAAAAAAACATAAGACTCAGTTTGCCTTTTTTCAGTTGTATAGCTAGAAGAAAAATGGCTAAAATAAAGTAACAAACTCACTTAAGAATAATCAATGAGTATTGTGGATTTTTGTTATTATCGTTTTCGTAGAAAGTTACGAAAAATTACAAAAGGCGGCGATTATATTATTAGTTGGTAACCAGATGTGAAACGAGAAAAGATACTTCCTTATTCATAGGAGTTACGAATAACAGTCATGAAAACAACAAGACAAGAGTTAAAATGTATAGACGAGATGGTGTCGCGGCCGGATTGTTTCGTTCGCCTTCATGAAGACCCCCGGAAGAATTTTAATAATTCTTTACGTCTAGTTAAAATAATCAAACATTTTTTTCATGTTTTTCTTGTGTAAAATAAAAATCAAATCAATATTCTTGTGAATCAGCAACTTTTACTTAAATGTTGCCCTCATCGAATGAATTGTTAAAAAAATAGCGAAATATTATAATAAGAAATATTGTAATGGTGATATCATTCTATTTATATTGAAAAACTTTATCTACTTATATGTATTCTAGTTAGTGTTTCTCAAAATTGAAATAGGGTAAAACTCGGTAATACGCCCCACTTGACATAACGCCCCACTCACCAAGCACGCACACTAACCAAGCTACGCAGCACACGAATAGAAACGCAAATAGGCAGCAGTCGCCCGACAAGGTGTCCACTACGTTGTATGGCTACTTGCGTTTTATTCGTGTGCTGCGTAGCTTTGTTAGTGTGCGTGCTAGGTGAGTGGGGCGTTTTGTCAAGTGGGGCGTATTACAGAGTTTTACCCTACCTGTAGTCCTTCAAGCGAGTGATAAGTGCTATATTCCATCATTAGCATAATATCAGAAGTCTTCTTGGTGACCAGGCCTCGGTGACTCGTCCACCTTCTTCAGGTCGTCGGTCCACCTGGCGGGGGCGTCCCACGCTGGGCGTGCCTGTTCGCTGTGTCGACTCCAGCACTCGCCTGCTCCAACGAGCGTCAGTTCTGCGACAGATGAGGCCTGCCCACTGTCACTTCTGCTTGCTAATTCCTTCAGCTATGTCAGTGACTTCAGTTCTTTGTCGGATAGCTTATTTTTTCTTAACCTAGCAGCTGTCACAAAAAAATCCCAATTTTATTCAATAGACATGATTTGACCATCACTCGCTTGACATATTACGTAATCCTTATTCCATAGCTGGTATTTAGTTATCTAAGCAGTTGTGACAATTTTATGGTATAATTTATATTGGGGTAAAGTAGCCCATTGAAATAATTAATTCCATGTTTTACCAGAATACATTGGTAGTTACGGGACAAATTGAACTTCTGTTGTTTTATTTATTACTAGCTGTTGCCCCGCGGCTTCGCACGTGTGAAATAAGATTTTCCCGTGGGAACCGTTTACCCCGGTTTACTATATGTTATTCCAGGGTATAAGCTATCCCTGCACCAAGTTTCATCAAAATCCGTTCAGCCGTTCTTGAGTTATAAGTGGTCTAACTAACACGACTTTGTTTATACAAATAAGAAGAAAATATAAATTAGCTTTATGATATGAAATAGTCTTGAACACATCTCCATGGTATTTAGGATTACTAACGAGTTACTATCGCAGCTACGAACGACCTTCGTTGCATTTCCTGCCAAAGCAACGTCCACTGCCGGACATAGGCCGACCCGACATCGACTCACACCTTGCAACGCACTGTGGTCACAACACTACTTGATTTTATCTTAAATTGTTGGGAAAACCTACAGTTGCAAAAGAAAACTTAATTAAATACAGTAAACCAATTACAGGATTCCACTAATAGTAGATAAATAAACAATGCAGAATTTTCAAACACAACATAGCAAAATACGAAAAATAAAATATAAAAATGAGGCTATAGTAAATCATAAGAAGTCTATTTTTGAAAGAAAAAATTTAATTAAAGTGGAGTTAACTAATTTTGATACAAAACCGCACTCGGGTGACAATTAGCTGCGGCGCTTTAGGCGTATCACAGACACGCGGCCTGCGGTGGCGGCCAGTTGTATTCCATACGCAATGTATGTGAGACTTCAGGTACGCGCGGCCTGCCTTTTCATATTGAAGCCGCGACCTGCGGTGGCGGCGATCCCCTTTACTGCAGACAGATGACGTGAATGACGTCATCCTGGCTTGCCTCCTGGCTACCAACAAACCCCTGTAATTTATAAACGGCAGACCGAGAAAATCTAGTTTTTTGCGACAAAATTCGAATAATTATCGACAATTTGGATATCTATTCAGAATTGCAGCCCACGACTTACGGCGGTATTATTATGACAAAAACTTGCAGCTATTTGGGCGGTGTTAACGAAATGCCGCTTGCGGTGTGTGTATGTATTGAACAACCAAAACATTAAATGTTCACATTATACCCTTCAAAAATTCACATCTTTTTCAAATGCAAATGGGAAGGTATTCTAATCATAGTCATATCGGCGCTGAAGGTAACGGGTGTACCTAATTCACCGTCAATTGTAGTTCTCGAGATGATCTCGCGCAGTAAACGACTAATCTGTTCACTCAGTGTATAAACCGTGTTCGGAGCGCAAGGAGTGCTGCGCGCGCGCATTCACGTTATCGCACATAATTTTTACCACGGTTGTCAGTTTCAAACACGGAATTTCGTGGTTTCAAACCAAATAAAAATTCATTGTACAAAGTCGCAGCAAAAATACAAAATATAACAGTTTTACACTGGTAGAATATTATTAGTGTAAGTACTTATTACAGCTAGGTCTTATCCCTTTCTTTCTTTTCTTCTTCCAGCCAACCTTCGGGTGACTGAAGATTTGAAAGGATTTTGTTGTAAGTGCCGAATGCGAAATTGCCAGAAACCAGTGCGGGTTGGTGAACTTCACATGCGCCTAAGAATTTCTTCTTCGGCGTATGCAGGTTTCCTCACGATGTTTTCCTTCACCGTTTGAGAGCAGTCAGTAAATGTAGTTAAGTTTCGAGAAAAAAACCATTGGTACATGGCCCAGCTGGGGATCGAACTTCGGACCTTCCGATATGATAGCTTAGGCCGCGTTTTATCCCCGACGCCCCATCGCAACTGACGCTCTAATGGTTCGGTAAATGGGGTGATTTGAATATATTATTTATATTATATTATATTATATTATATTATATTATATTATATTATATTATATTATATTATATTATATTATATTATATTATATTATATTATATTATATTATATTATATTATATTATATTATATTATATTATATTATATTATATTATATTATATTATATTATATTATATTATATTATATTATATTATATTATATTATATTATATTATATTATATTAATATTATATAACGTACCTTTTTTATATATGTAATAACGTATCTTCCTCCTTTGGTTTCATTTAAGGATGGTAACCTAATGTTTTGGTAACAAACAAACAACTTTACTAGGTACCTACAGATAAACAAAGTACACGCATTATGATTATTGATAACCTTAATTTAATAACTAATAGGTACAAGTGGCTTGTTTAAACACAAATTACCACAGATAAGAAGCGCAATGTACTTATTGGGAAACGCCGACCTTTCTCATATGTATTGCAATAACTATAACAACTTCAAACTCCGATAGGTACTGGAAACAATATCGTTCATTTATTCATTCATAAAGTTTGTATGCAAATATTGTAAACGCGACACACTCATTAGGTAGGATACCCTCCCTCCCTGTTTCGCGGGTGGCATATTATGGACACACGATTTCTGCAAATACAATCACAAACATCCAAGACCCGAGAACAAGCATATAGACCAGATAAATGCTTCATTCAGCCTGTAGACGTCCACTGCTGGACAAAGGTCTAAAAATGCTGATGTTGATGATGTGTGAAAATGATGCTGTGAAAAATGCTGAAATGCTTGCCCCGACCGATATTCGAACATATAACCTACCTTCATAAATATTATTAAATGTAATCTTAAATCATATTTTAAACTGCTCTACCATCAAAAGCCATGTCTAATTAAAGTGACCTCAATTTCAATTTCGCTTTCAAAGTAATTTGATATTTTTCCACTTTCATCTCTCTAGGCATCTTGTTGAGTAAAATCACAGAACACGGAAAAAGCTCGCTACGCTCCCGCTCGCTATGGACTTATATTTCTATGAGTAAAATCAATATCACTGAATCACATACTCGTACAACCGCTTCCTTGGGTTCCATCAACATTTTAAGCTATTAATTTAGAAAAAAAGAAAAAAATTAAGTACCTAGATATATAAAATACCAGTAGATCTGATTTAATTAAATAGGTACTAGAATTTTCATATTGAGCAATAAAAATTTACGATTTCCTTTGTCCTAATCAGTTTGTAAATTTTGAAATTAATCTTTAAAGTCGGTCGTCGGTCTAATGTTAATTTTAACTGTAACTGTAAGGTCATATTAGTTAGGTAAGACATAGAGCGTCCTTGTTCAACTTTTCTAATCTAATCGATTGCATAAACCGAATTCGAATATCAAGATCGATTTATTTCACTTACATCTATCTACCCACAATAAAAGAGTCAACAGAGGCACTGCAAGCAGCTTGCTGCAAGTAAATCATTGACAGTTTAACAAAATGATTAACAAATATCATTTTCAGTTATACACTTACAACAGTTATTTATTTCTAACTACATCTATACTTATACTTTTATTATAGTGGCAGGATAGACTACTTTTTCCGCGATGAACTGTTCCCGCAGAAGACTTGTCCTAATATATATTCTGTGGCAGAAGGATTATTCCACGCGGGCGAAGCCATAGTTCATAATAAACTATAACTAAACCAGGTTCCAGCTAGTTACCTGGTGGAAAATTTTCCTAACGTTTATTTTAAAATAAAATTGCAGACCTATTATAATATAATTTATCAGTTTATATATAATTTTTTGCACAGTAACCTACTAAAGGTTAATTGCTTTAAGTTTTTTGGCGCCAAGGCTAGACCATCTTCCGTTTTCCGGAGTGTCGATCAAGTGATAATTGATATTAATTGACCAAACATTAAGCTAGTAAGTAGGCAGGTATATTAAATGGACACTAATAATATTTTATATATGTATTTGCGTTTGGATTTTAATGTCCCAAATAACATTACAAATTAAGAGGTTTTATATTAAAATCAACGGCCTAATAACATGTTCCCACTGCTAGGGCCCAGGCCTACCCTCTCAACGAGGGCGTTCGGGCTATAGTCCACCACGCTAGCCCAGTGCGGGTTGGTGGACTTCACATGCGCCTAAGAATTTCTTCTTAGGCGTATGCAGGTTTCTTCACGATGTTTTCCTTCACCGTTTGAGAGCAGTAAATGTACTTCAGTTTCTAGAAAAACCCATTATTGCAAGTCATGCCTACCTGCAACTTGTAATTTTACAAGAAATGTAGGATAGAACCAAATATACGTAAAAAGTATCGCCGGCTTAAAAGCGACACTGGGATCTGGGATAGATATGAATCGCTTCTATCCTACTAATATTAGAATCGCGAAAGTTTGAAAGGGTGTTTGGATGTTTGTTACTCTTTCCCGCAAAACTGGAAAAACATTTCTACGCGGGCGAAGCCGCGGGAAACAGCTAGTATAAATGCGAAAGTGTGGATACTTATGGTTTACCCTTATGGGTTTGTTCTTCGCTCAATCACGCTGTAACGGCTGAACGAATTTCGATGAAACTTGGCACAGTGCGCAGTGATAGCTTATAGCCTGGATAACATAAACATTAAAGGTATAATCTATATCTATCCTAATAATAAAGGGGAATAATTGGTGGATAATTTGCATGCTTAACTTATTTAGGTTGCGAAGAAGCAAATGATAGCGGTGTGTAAAATACACCTAACGCCATCTATTGACAAACTTTAAAACTTAGAAACTGGCATGATTAGAACGAGTTAAAAATATTTGAATAACATATAAATAGTATACTTTTTGGCGCGGGGCATCGGCTAGCTTATGATAATTAGTGGGAGTGGACCGATACGTGCAAAGTCGGATGTCAGCAGCTGTCAAGCAGCTAGATGCGGAGGGCCCGCGAAGGCCAATGTCCAGCAGTGGGCATTATAAGGTTGATATGACAATGATGATACAATTTTCGGTGTTTGGAAATACGGCACCGACCAGAATGCGTTTAATTTAATTTTTTACTTACTGAGCGATGTCTGTGTTTAACATAACAATCTTATCTACCGTGACGTGTTGTACCTAGACAATTAGGAAATGTACTTACATACATGAATAAACAAGTAACAATTTGTACTTACTCGTATGTAAACCTCAACTTTCCTTAGATACCTATCTAAGTACAGTAGTACATACCGTACGTATTAAGTGACCATGTTATAAGATTATAATGAAGGTTGAATGAAGGGAAATCTAATTTAGTAGACATTTAAGTTACCTTGTTATGTTCATTCATTGCCGTTTATGCCTTTGACCGAGAGATTAATAAAAATAAACAAAAACGACCAATGATCGCGCGCAGTGACAACTTTTTTTGCTGTCTCAGCCCGCCGTAACCGTCTCTATTTTTAGGGTACCGTCTAGATCTATAGATATCGTCACCTTCAGCCTTTAACCATCGTTAACTGTCTAGTGAAAATAATGTTAATTTATCAATTTAATAAAAAATGGCCCAAGTGCGAGTCGAATCACGCGTCCCAAGTATAGGGGGTATCGATTTTAAAGTTTTTCCTCCGTAACTCGAAAAGGTTATCTTAACCTACTTGAAATAATTTTCATTGACAGTCCGTCGACATTTTTGAGTTAAGGTTACCCTTGAGGTTAAGTTTCTAGATGAAACAGTTTAGATACCTTTAAGCAGGGGAAAAACAGTTTTTTAACGACTTTGTCGCGATATAATATCTTCCCCCATTTTTACCGACTTCCAAAAAAGGAGTATGTTCGGCTGTATGTATGTTTTTTTATTTTTTTAGCAAGCATTTTTTCCAGGTTAGCAAGCGCAGTATGCCACGCAAAATGAGGAAAAGTTATCAACCGCAATAATAAAATAGCTAGTTAAATCGCTAAAAAGAAACTTAACCTTAAACTTATTTTTACTAGAAAAATACTTTTGTCAAATAAGTTGATTGATTATCTACTTAACTATATTTATTTATTGTATAATATATTTAATTAATTTATTATAAATATGAATTCGTTTTAGTCTCTGAATTGTGTATTTTAATCTATGTTACAATTACAATGTATCTATAAAGTAAAAGGTGTTACATTTAAGTACCTACCTACTCATCACGTTTACAACTAAACATAAAATACCTATCCAACAATGAATTTTATGTCTTCGTCACGACAATTTCAATTTCGTTCAATTCAAAGGTAGCTAACCCTTAATTATCGTTCGTACAATAGGAAGATGAAATCTAGGTAGGTACAGTCGACCGCACGTCAGCGGAAACACTCTCACCTCGAGCTGCCCTAGCCTATTAGGCAGTTTCAATACTATGAGAGACCAGTTTATACTGGTTTTGTTTCCACTGACGTGCGGTCGACCGTACTAGTTGAAATATATTTTGTAGTTTAGGGTCTACGAGGGAACAACTGTAAATACATACAAAAATACATTGATTGCTAGAATCATAACCCTTCTCTTGACTTCGCCGTAGTCGGGTAAACTAAAAATACATAGGTAAATAAAATCTTTAACTATTTTAGGCTCTGCAAAACTTCAAATATGGTACTTACCTTGAGATGCCAGTACCCAAGTATACCTTATCCTTTGATTACATACTTATATGAACCACATAAGTGTTGCATCTTACGAATATTTTTTAAAGGAAGTTATTAGATATAACCTTTTCCATGAGTACCTGATTGAAGTTTGGTCAGTGTAACTTAAGAATAATTTTGTTACACGATTATCTTACAATTGTATTACGTACTTACATCAGTTGATATAGCGAGTATGAGTATAATTATAATGGTTGTAAATATTGCAAATTGTAATTTAAACACGCTTTGTTGTGTAATCTTATGTATTAAGTCTCATGTTTTTGATGGGTGTCATATCAATTATAATTATATTGAATTGGTTATAATTTTGAATTCTCTTCTAAAAAATCAACAAAGCGTGAGTCGTACACAATGCGCGGCGGGTTCCTTCAATTTACAAATTTTCCCAACATCGTAGCCAGCCAATTCAATGTTTAAATTTTCTTTTATTGAATTTATTGACGACTCTTAACAACTACCTACATACCTACTGTTTAATATGTGGTACTAAAAAGTAAGTGAACAATGTCTAAAGAAAAGTGTGACGCCGAAGGGTTCAAGCCGAGCGAGACGTGGAGGATCCTCAAGAACGTGGTGGTCATCAGCATTGCGTTCATGGCGCAGTTCACAGCTTACAGTGTGAGTATAAAGTCTCACTAGTACAATGAACTGAACTGGTCACTGAACTAGCGGGAACGAACGAAAGTCTCATTAGCGTAGTGATGTTTGCCTCGAAGTCCAACGCTGGCCGTGGGCCCGATTCCTATTGGGTGCACACAGTTAAACAAAAATAAAAATGAATCCACGAATAGCACTTACCAAAGCTATTCGGACGGGTGCTGTAGCTGGACTACGTCAGTTAAACTTACCATTTTGTATGTAGGTATTTATAAGTTCGTTTTTATTTTATGGTACCAAAACTCACAAAAATAATGTAAGTAGTTTATTGTAATTTGGACTCTAAGTCAAGAACTGTAGGTACGTGTTATTGACTTTTATCCACAATAACCCAAGAAAGCACTTACATTCGCGTAAGTAATTTCTATGAAAAATCATAGTAAGGAAAAATGTAAAATGCTATGCGCACTACGCAGCAATCGTTAACCAGTGTTATGTGTGTTAAGTGTTAGTGTTTTCTTTTACTATGCTTCGGTAGGAAATCTGTAGATTTGTAAACGCCTGAGTAGTTACCCATAGCAAATGATTTAACATTAATATTGGCTGTGGAAATTGAAGGCTCATCTAAATGTCTACGGAACCCTAACGAAAACATAATCTTGTTTCTAGGTGTGTTCATTTTACAGGGTGCTGCAAATTTACAAAGCTCCATCAACGCGGAGGAGGGCCTGGGCACGGCGTCCCTGGCCGCCGTATACGCGGGCCTCATCTTCTCAAATATATTTCTACCTGTCGTTGTTATCAAGTGAGTACTGTAATTCGACTGAGGTATAGATATTAATATTCACAAAATGTTTGACGAAGAAAACATATCGTAACGAAACCTAAAGCCCAGTGCTGGAGAAGGAAAGGAATATGAGTCCTTCGACCACGAGTAGGCTCTGTCACTTCCGGAACAAGTTTTTTTAACAAATGAAGGATAATTTGAATTCTATTTATGTTGTAACTTTTTTTATTGGTTCATTATTTATTTTGTAGTAATTCATTTTATAAAAAGTACCTACATTTGATCGGATTAAAAATAATGAAAATACCTCGTAACCCGCTACGCGTTTGTTACTACAGTATTCTGTGCTACAGTAAAGTTGCAGGCAGGTACATAAAAAATACGGCTCCGGAATCAATCCCTTTTGAGGCAAATTTGTCTTCATTTTATTTTCGACTTGCAATTAATGCTGATGCCAGGGTTCAGGCAGGAGAGTCAAGAGTCAGCATAAGAATGTATCTTTGACCCAATCCGTTGCTTTTTCCAGGTGGCTTGGCACAAAATGGGCGATATCCCTGTCTTTTGTGACGTACATGCCGTACATCGCCGCCCAGCTGTACCCGAGGTTCTATACGCTGATCCCGGCTGGGCTCGTGGTGGGCCTCGGGGGAGGCCCCCTGTGGTGCGCCAAGTGTACTTACATCTCAGTGGTGGGTTATGGTATCTAGGACTTTTTATTGTTTGTTTTATGTTTTTATTATTTGAAATACTACAATACATTTTAGAAGACTCAAATTGCTCAAACTTTAACTTTAGGTCCCAATTCACGGTTTATTTTTGTTCTATGAATCATTAACTTTTCTCTGGATTCATTAGTAGGATAACCGGGGATCGGTATTTAAACGTGGGATCGTAAAAAAATCGTGTTGATCACACGTTGTTTTGCTGCTTTCAGGTGTCCGAAGCACACAGTATGATCTCGAAAATCCCAGCTGAAGCGTTACTGGTGCGCTTCCTTGGACTGTTCTTCATGATCTTCCAGATGAACCAGGTGTGGGGCAACCTCATCTCATCTTTAGGTCAGTACTCGTTATTTGCTCTTCATCATGACAGCGTCGGTGGCGTAGTGGGGAAGACATCATGTCGTCAGTCATTTCAGTGTCATGTCATGTCAGTTTATTGTTGTAACTTGTCACAGGCGCACAATAATCGCATATTTAAAATGAATTTACACTTATATAACGCACTATGCATGTATAATGACACTATATTGTACTTTGATACAAATAAGTGTATTGACAAATTCACTTTGACCGAAAGCAATATGTATTTATCAATGACATATAAAAGACAATTAGCTACTTTAGTAGCATATAATTTACAACATTTTATGACGAATGTTAGTAGTAATACTAATAAGCTTATACATTTTTTAGAGTAGATACCACGACAATAGAAAATTCCGCAAATGATGGTTTATCAGTGTTAAACCAGAGGCAGGGATTGTCTAGCTCAGTTATGACAAAAGGAAAGCCCAATTTTACTCAATCATTACATCAAAACATTCAGGGCTTTTCTGACACCAAAGTATTAGTACAAAGTATTAGGACAAAGGAGAAGCCAAAGGGACTTAAAATTATTCACCAAAATATACAGAGCTTCTCCGGCAAGATGTTAGAAGTAGAATTATATTTAGAAAGTCAATCTAATATTGACTTGTTATGTATTACTGAGCATCACCTTAAAGAGCATGAAATGTTGTTTGGATACGAAAATTATCATGTTATAAGTTCATTCAACCGAAAGTACGCAGCACGTGGAGGGTCCCTCATACTCATGAGAAATGGTATCAAGGCCAAGGAACGCAAAGACATTGTGGGACTTTCAGTTGAATGGCACATTGAATTGTCTTGTGTTGAGATGGAGAAACATATTGTGGTATGCGTATACAGACCCCCATATGACTCTAAATTTCCTACTTTTGAGTCAGTAATGGAAGATGTTATGAAAATACTTCTTAAAAGTAGAAAACATATAATAATTTGTGGAGACTTTAATGTAGATCTACTAGAAACTAACTCCAGGTTTTCAACTCGATTAATTGGCTTATTTAATTCCTTTAATTTAAAGAATATTTTTCTTGAACCAACTAGGATCACAAGTACCACAGCTACTTGCCTAGATAATTTCTTTTGCAATTGTGATTTTATAGAAAAGACAATTATAAATTGCCTAACATCAGACCACTGTGGGCAAAGTGTTACCTTTCCAGGTAATATAAAACATACAAAAACTGAAATCCTTACTAGGCCCAACACTGTCAGTCGAATGGAGAGATATAAAGATGCTCTTTCAAGTAAATTGCCGATTCCTGTTACTGGTCAGGTGGAAATCAATGATTTCTATGTCGATTTCTTCACGACACTGTCTCAGGAATTCGGTAATATTTTTAAAACTAGGAAAATT
Organism: Metalampra italica; assembly: GCA_949699065.1. Lineage (NCBI taxonomy): Eukaryota > Metazoa > Arthropoda > Insecta > Lepidoptera > Oecophoridae > Metalampra > Metalampra italica. The sequence goes on from OX452983.1 coordinate 8,118,744, forward strand.
AATATTAAAAACAAGTTTAAATTTAGTGACTGGGCAACCACTGGTATTCGGAAAAGCAGGACCAAGTTATTTGATTTGTACAACGAAAAGTCTTACAGAGTTGACGACAGATTCCATGAATATGTCAAAAATTACTCTAAAATTTTTAGGAAAGTTTGTAAAATAGCCAAGTCATATTATTTAAGTAATAAAATTAAAAATTCGGATAATAAAGTTAAAGCAGTATGGAAAATCATAAATAATGAAACTGCCAAAACTAAACCACGTGAAAATGAATATGCAATCAGAAATAATGGTAAAATAATTAATTCTAAAACAGAAGTAGCAGAGTCCTTTGAAACTTTTTTCACTAACATCCCTATTAAAACCACCGAAGCTCTGCATTCATCGCCTATTCTTGCCGAAAATTTGCTTGTAAATAACGTTACAATATGTGAAACAGTTTTTAATTTTAGACACATAAACTCTCTAGATATTATTAAGGCTTTTAAATCATTAAAACTAAAATCTTCTGAAGATCTATGGGGAATGTCTGTTAAAGTAGTTAACTCAGTCATAACGATTATTGCGCCTTACTTAGCTTTTATATTTAACATGAGTATTAATCAAGGTATTTTCCCTGACCTAATGAAGCAAAGTAAAATCATACCACTGTTTAAATCTGGTGACAAACTAGATCCCAGTAATTTTAGACCAGTGTCAGTTCTCCCTGTGCTTAGCAAGATTTTCGAAAAGATCATACTGAATCAACTGCTTTGTCATTTCAATCTCAAACAACTTCTTCACGATCGTCAGTTCGGATTTACTAAGGGACGATCAACCACCGACGCAGGAGTCATGCTTGTTAAGCATATTTTTGATGCTTGGGAAGCTTCACATGATGCAATAGGCATCTTCTGCGATCTCTCCAAAGCATTTGATTGCGTTAATCACGAAACCTTGCTACTCAAATTAAAACATTATGGCGTGAAAGACAGAGCATTCGAATTACTTAAATCTTACCTTGAAAATAGAGTACAAAAAGTTGATATAAATGGAGTTAAATCATCTGGTTCAGTTGTGAAAATGGGGGTGCCCCAGGGCTCAGTTCTGGGTCCTTTTCTTTTTCTTGTATATATAAATGACTTGCCATTTTTAATACAAAACATGTCCAACATAGTATTATTTGCCGATGACACTTCTCTGATTTTTAAAATTAGCAGAAGAGCTTGTGATCTTCCTGAGGTAAACAATACTCTCACACAAGTACTTAACTGGTTCAGCATTAATAATCTAGCATTAAATACAACAAAAACTAAATGTATTAAATTTTGCCTACCAAATGTAAGACATGTAGTTAATAATGTAACTTTAGGTACAGAAAGATTAGAATTTATCAAAAGCACGGTGTTCCTAGGTATAACTATAGACTCATCTCTTCAATGGGGGCCCCACATAGCTTCACTAGCTGGCAGACTAAGCTCGGCCGCCTACGCCGTTAGGAAAATTAGACAATTAACAGATATTGCTACTGCGAGATTAGTCTATTTCAGCTACTTCCACAGCATCATGTCATACGGCATCCTACTGTGGGGTCAAGCGGCAGATATAGAAACCATCTTTATTTTGCAAAAGAGAGCTGTTAGGGCGATCTATAATCTACGTTGTAGAGAATCATTAAGAGAAAAGTTTAAAGAAATTAATATATTAACCGTTGCCAGTCAATACATTTTTGAGAATATTTTGTATGTCCGCAAAAATATATCTCTCTTTTTGAGGCACTGTGATATGAACACAGCTTATGTTACAAGAAACAAAAACAAACTTGTACCACCACAGTTAAGGCTTAGTAAGGTCAGTAAATCATTCACGGGGCAATGTATACGCTTCTACAATAAACTACCAGAAGAAATCTTAAATATGAATGACAGAAAATTTAAGACTCACATTAAACAACAACTTTGTAAGAAAGCTTATTATAAAACAGTCGATTATCTAAATGACAAAGATGCCTGGTGTTAATGTTACTTCAGCCTCGCACAATCTTTACAAAATAATGTTATGTACAAACTTGATTTTAAAAGATGTGTTGCGGAAGTTTGTTGCGCCGCTTCTTCTTCCCAGCTCTATATAACACCTTGGAGGCGGTGGTAGATAAAAAATTGACGTTGTATAAATGTACCTAGTGTACTTACATGCAATAAAATACTTTTGAATTTTGAATTTTGAATTTCATGTCGCGAGGTCTAAGTTTGATCCCCCGGTCGTCCCATGGTCTCTCGTTTACTCACTGCTCTCAAGCGGTGAAGGAAAACACCGCGAGGAAATCTGCATACGCCGAAGAAGGAATTCTGTGGTGCACGTGTGTCCACCATCCCGCACTGGGCTAGCGTGGTGGACTATAGCCCTAACGTTGTGAGGGTAGACTGAGCCCCAACAGTGGGGACATATTAATAGGCTGTCGATTTGATTTGATCATTTGAGCAATTTATATTATTTATAATATTTTAATAATGTTGGTTTGGTCCAGGTTAGTGGTTCTTAAGTAGATTACACCAGGTCCCAAACTCACAAGCTAACTTCACGCATCTTTCATCAGCGAATAATTCTAAAACTCCAGCTAATGATGGTTCTTTGCAGTTCTCTCGTCCGGGGACAACGAGGCTGCCGTGACGGCCGTCAACGAGTCCCTCATACCCGAGGTGTGCGGCGCGAACTTCCTGCCCAGCGCTGACGCTGCAGAGGCTCTGCAGCCGCAGCCGCAGGAGAAGATAGAGATGCTTGTGGGTGAGACCCAGGAGCCTTTAACACCGTATAGCTCTGGTTGTTTTGTATTGCCACCGGATTCAGTGATAGCAGGAGTGCAGGCATCATCATGATCAGCCTGCACAAGTCCACAGCTGAACGCCTCCCCCAAGGCTCGCCACTAAACCCGATCGCCAGTTCTCCGCATTCAGTCACTGCCAGCCGCTACGTAGAACGTAGCTCCATCTAGCCGGGGGGCATCCCACACTACAGGCTACCCACTATTCACCACAATTAACTTGTAGATCACTATCTTAAATTAATGAGTGCTTATACATTGTTTCAGGAATATACCTCGCCTGCATGGCGGGGGCGGCACTCATAGTGGCACTTGGAGTCGATTCAATGAAAAGGTTTGACATGAGATAATAGCGTCAATTTACAATGTATGTTTGTATTTAAAGAGTAATCCACCTCCAGGAAGGTTCGAATCTCTTTGGTGGCGCTCGAGGGGCCGCGAGCACGATTTTAATTCTATGTCCACCTCAGTTTGTACACCTTCTTTTTGTTAAAACGGATACCGTGGCAATTTTGTGTGTGCAATAAATATTACACTAGGTCGTTTGTCCACCACCGCCGTCTCACCCAAACGTCAGGACGTCACCAAGATCGAGATGACGGCGGCGAAGTAGCGCTACATTATACATTTACTATGGCCGCGTGTCCTCCGCACGTCCGTCACGTCATATAATCTTAATCATCAACAATAATCTCGTTTCTCGGTGAGACGTCCCGGGTGACGGTGGCGGTGCACAAACGCCCTTACATCCTAATATTATATTTTAGGTATGACAGGGCTCGCCGTAACTCAGACACTGAAACGTCGGGGTTCGCGTTGCTGGCGGTAACCTTGAAGCTGCTGGTGGAACCCAACCAGCTCATGCTTGTCACCATAAATATCTTCGTTGGACTCCAGCAGGCTTTCTTCGGCGCTGACTTTAGTGCGGTAAAATAATACCTATTTAAAAGCATAAAAATCATCGACTTATATTGTTTTGATTAGACAACCAGTTCCTGACAAAATCTTCTATTGTCATATGGAAGAACCGACGGCCGTTGGGGTAGATGAGTTCAGGAGTGGAGACCGCGGACCGGTAGGTATACGCAGCGTGGGTCACCCTTCCGCCAGATGGATGACCTGAGGAAGGTGGCCGGGAGCTGCTGGATGCGGAGGGTGGAGGACCGGGTGTGGTAGCGTTCATTGGGGAAGGCCTATGTCCAGCAGTGGACGTTGAAGGACTTCATTGTACAATACATTCCGTAAAACAATTTCGTTGCAGGCTTTCGTGTCGTGCGCCATCGGCACTGGTACCGTGGGCTTCGTGATGATGACGTACGGGCTCGCGGACGCGGTGGGGTGCGTCGTCACCGGGTATTTAGCTAAGGTAATCATATATTCCATAGTGATGTTGAGTGCATTTTACAGTTGGTGGACTTCACATGCGCCTAAGAATTTCTTCTTCGGCGTATGCCTCGCGTATACATCAATACATTTCCTTTACATTTATCAGAGGCGAATGCCTGAGTACGACGACCCCCTCTATACCAGTGTTGCTTTATGCTTCCAGATGACAGGTCGCATTCCCCTGATCTGCTGCGCTACAGTGCTGCAAGCAGCGCTGTTCGTCACTGTACTGATGTGGCGGCCACAGGCGCACCTTGGCTACGTGCTGTACGTCATAGCCGTGCTCTGGGGATTTTGCGACTCCGTCTGGATGGTCCAGATCAATGGTGAGACACTTCGACCAATATACTCGTACAACGAGTGAACCGGTCGGTTATATGTATGTGAAAAAGAAACTGCGTAGGTAGGTACTCGTATGCAGCGAACTTTAATATGTTGCTCGTATGTCCGAAATTTTTAACCAAGCATGTAAGTTTACAATTTTTCAGATACATTTTTTTCTTTTTTCCCCAGCTTACTACGGAATCCTGTTTCCCGGCAAAGAAGAAGCGGCGTTCTCCAACTTCCGGCTGTGGGAGTCCGCCGGCTACATCATTGCCTACCTCATATCCCCTTATTTGCGACTCAGCGCCAAAACCTACCTGCTATTCGTCTTCATGATAGTCGGAGTGACTTTGTACTTTGTTGTGGAGTTCCGAGAAAGGCGGCACAAGGAAAACAAACAAATGAAATTGGATTTTAATAGTAAAGAGTTATGTGTGTCAAAAGGTTGCGACAATATTGCTTTTCAGAATATTGAGTGACATGTGATATTATTATTAAGGTCAATGAATATTTTCGTTAAATATATATGGGCTTGGTTAAAGTTTTTTTTTTCATTTAAATGATCATCATCCGCCAAGTTCTTGCCAATGAGTTAGTCCTGTTAGTAACGTAGTGGGACGAGTTTCACGCATTTAGAGTGGAACTGTGACCAAAGTGGAATGAGCCGTCTAAATACCTCACTGGTAGTTGTAGCTCTAGACTTTTTCTCTTTTAGCTCATGATATAGACTGAAAATAACTTTTTTACAAAATTATTAACATCTTTTTACATATTGGGTCCTACGTCCCACGGAAAATGACTGGAGAAACTGTAAAAAACTTCTTTCGGCTCTCAAACAGGAATAGGAATTCTTCCTAAAAACAAGTAAACAGTACTTAATTTTTTTTTTAATGTAATAAAATAATAAAAATTAAAAAAACTGAGAATTCTATGTTTGATTGCTGGTTATCAAACTTCGGTTATCTGCGCAGGTGAAGCGCAAACGATTAGTTTTTTGGGTGATAATTTATGACAAATATTTTTTATAAGTATATTACCTATATGTAGAGAGATGATGCAAATTTTGCAAGCAGACCGACCGTTACCTACCGCCACGCACCGTTGTTTACAAGCAAACATTGACTATTTGACTGTATTGACATTGTTCACAATGATTGCTATAAAGCATTGACCAGGCGTTCGTCATCTGCGCTTACGAATGAGAGTCCAAAAATACTTCACCGATTAATCTGAAACAATAAGTAAAATTGCCCGACAAAGATGAACGGAAAAATTATGGAAAATTCGGGAATTTTCTTTTCTTCCTCGCTGTGAGCACCCGCGCTATGTAAATTTGATCTGAAATTTTTGTTCCTCATACAAATTTTAACATCCCTTTTCACCTATTTAGGGATAGAACTTAAATAATCCAAGTATAACCAGATTTTAAGTCAGACCAAATGCTTTCAAACAAAAAAAAGCCCGGTTCATGTCCAGTATTTTTAGCGTGATGCGTGTTCAAACAGACAGACAAGATATATTTTTGAAAAGTTAACAAAATAAAGCTAAGTATGTTTTCTTTCAGCAAAATTTGCTATCATCAATATTCTGGGTAGTACATAACTTCGTTTTTCTGCCAGTATTGATCCGTGACATTTATAGATAGATGAATCATCGAATTATGGTGAGCCAAGTACGTGCTCGCGTACCAATTTCTTTTTATTAAAAAAATCGTTTTAGTATGTCTGATATTTTATTTGTGAATTGTTCTGTCCTTGTCTATATAATTCTCATAGACAAAACTACTATTTTGAGATACGACAAGTGTTGTATAAATATTTATTTATTCATTTGAATACGAAGATTACTTAGCGAAATGTTTAATGGGCGATAATGGTTACCAACAGGCAGGTCAGATGGACAGTCCGCCATTTGGCTTGTTTAAGTACCCAAGTAGGTACCTACTTACCATAATAACTTACCTCTACTTGTAGTTCTAAATGTTGAACTGTTGAATAAACTCTTTTGTTGTTGAATGTTGAGTTGTTGTTGTTGGTGATATTGGACAATAAGCGTTGAGACCGGTATTTTGTTTTGCTCTCAATACACATTTTCTAAATACCTAAGCTAGTATTTGCTAAACGGGTTAGTACTGAATTCCTCCGTTCTCGGAATACTAGGTACAAATATAGAAAAAAAAAGTTCTTTTAGAAGAAATTTGTTTTAAGAATGGACTTCTAAAAATATGGTTTATATAATGTTAGGCTCCCTATTAGTCCCTATGAAGACTATTAGATTTAATTTATAAGAATTACCATAATTAATTATTAATTTAATTTATTATTTGTATGTAAGTAAATAGTTTACACGTTATTGTCTTCGCATTAGCACCTATTAGAATCTATCAGCACGACCCAAAGGTCTACTGGTAGAGAATGCGTCTGGCATTAAGTCGCCTCTTGTATTATGTGTAGTAAATTAAATAATTATGCTGAAAAAACAAGACTGCTTGGTCACTTACTTCCCTATTTCTTAGACTTGGCCGGTTTCGGAAATTTTCGCCGAATCGTCACTAAATGGACACGCGTACTGTCAGCTGTCGACTGCAGACCTGCGTTTGGTCCAATACACCTCGCTGGTTCTTAGTTATAGGCTCCTATTAGTTTGGTCACACCACACCGGCCGGTCACGAGTCACACACCGAGTGTGCTCATATAAAATTATAATAAAAATAATTTAATGTTAAAAAATAATAAACAATATACCAGTTGATTTAAATTAATAACTTTTATTAAGTGCACAGTGCGAAAGTGATATATCTTTTATAAACGTAAGTGAATTACAGTACGAATTATGAATTATTTTAAAAGTTTTACTTGCTTGAAAACTTTAATTTAAACCATGTTTTAATTTAAAACTTTATAGTGAAATATAATTATTATGATTTTCTATTGTTCCTCGTATTTAAAAAATATGGGTTGTTAGTAAAATTAGGGATGGCCTTAATTCCTTTTTTTAAACTCAGGAAGTTCATTTATAAAATAAGTACATTTAACAGATCCTAGTACGCTACAGTTCTGTTCATCAATAGGTATTATTTATTTACCTATAACAACATGCAAACTAATCGTTTATCTATTGGCATTTATGTTGATAAATAATGAATAGACCGATTTACGTTATCCTTAGTATAAAGAGTAACAGTAAGGTATATGATATTAAATACCAATTTTATAGTAGACATTGATTTGTACCTAAAATACTAATTGATACTTAACAAACTCACTTTCGGATTTCTCGTTATGCGCGTAGGTCTTTATCATTACGCGTGTGATTCATAATATTAGTTAAAGCATATCTCAGTGGGAAAGATGTCGCCTCTTATTTGGAGAGGTCTGACTTCGATATCTACAAATACTTACTTACTGTCTGCTAAAAACCTCTGAAAAAGTTTTAATGAAGTATGCAGTTTTCAAAGTTTGAAGCATCACACCTGCAACGTTAGAGGGCCGTGCAAAACAATTTTAGCGAAGTAAATTTTACAAAAGAATGTTGGCTGATAAATGCAGGTAATTATTGCAAATAATAGAAGAAAAAACATCGATTCCTTCTCAGGTGTCAATAAACGGGGCTACCCTTGAACTTTATTTGTGCACAAACAAAACTAGTTGAACCAAGATATATTTATTAATAGTAACACGACGAACACTGCCAGAACTGAGTGAGTAGGTATATGTACAAACTTTTAAATATTAATTTCGTATATTTAATTTTACTTTGTGTAAATGAAATACACAAAAAACAACTGTTTATTGTACTACCTTTTCGCACTATCTGGGAGGCCAAGGATATAGCGGGGCTGGGGGTAGCACCAGCGTGCGCGTTCGTTTGTTTTGCGTATGTGCGTAAATATGTAGGGGTATCAGTAGCGAGCCGCAGCCGTATTTAGCCGGAACACACACGAATGGCGGCATCGAGTAATTGTCTACCTACTAGGCATAGGCTAGTCGTTTACGGGAGACGAAAACTAACGGGGGAGGTGAGTGTCGCTTCTTTTAATTAATATTCTTTGGTGTTTTAACATCGGTCCTGCGATTTTAATTCACACATTTGGTTATTTCAAATAGTTTATATCTATTAGATGACTTCTGTGTGACCGCCGCTCTGTGTAGGGGTTCTCATACACTACAAAGGAATACAACGCGGCGCCGCCGCTCCCCAACGCCTGTCTGCGCTAATCTATCAAATCAAAACGTCAAATCTGTGCGCGCGGTTTTGTCGCTTTCGCCGTCGCACCGCCGCCGCGCCGCACCGCCGCCGCGCCGCTTTGATGTAAAGGGCTTCATACTATTTCGAACATTACAAAAAATTACCGCAACGCTTTCGCACCGCCGCCGCCCTGTCTGTGTTCCGCTTGTATAGTTGTCGGTAAGAAAGTAAGATGGGTAAGTTTATAGGAAGCCTATCTATACGTTTATGACATAGCCGAGGATCAATCAAGCTTCGTCACGTCTTTTCCACTGCGTCACCGGGCCTCGTTACCTGGTACGGATGAAAATAAACTATACGGGTAGTGTTATTGAAACTCCATTTTAATTGATAACGTAGTAAGACAGATGCTAACAACTGCAGAAGGTCGGGGTCACTAGGATTGTGTTGTTAATTAAAAGTGGTACCGAAAATTTAGCGGTTACATTAGAATGAAGTCCATGTTCACTGATTACCGTGCTTTTGGTCGCAGAAGCGATGGCAGCAGGCGAGTTCTGGTATGAGGTCGGATTTATTAGTATATTGATTGATGTAGGTAGTCTGGTAGGCGTACCAGATGGACCGAAGACCAGAAAAGGTAGCCGAAAGTGATCGGAAGAAGAATTAACGCTTCGATCCGAAGGCTAACAAGCCATATCTTTCAGGTCGGTGGTCCATCTGGTATACGTGTCGTAGGATAATTGGACAAATCGGGTCTTTGCAAGAAATTCTAGGACGATTGCAAAAAGCCGGTGAATTGAATAGGTAATTGTTAGAATGAATTTCGTTATCATCCGAGATATTTTGAGGATCTTTTCAAAAATTCGGCTTAGGTAAATCACGAATTACCGCCGGACGGATGCGTTGATTGGCTAACTACTAAATAGGTTAAGTTAGGTTAGATGTTCTAACCAACCAGAATGAAGATCGACTCATTCTGCGTTCAAGTTTCTAATCGTCGTAAGCAAACTGGGATTTTTGCAATGATCCTAATCACTAGAATGATTACAAAAATCGTAAAGAAAATCCTAGGATTTTTGCAACAATCCAAATTTTCCGACTATCCTGCGACATAATGCAACAACAAAATCAGTACTTCTCAAACTCTAAAGAGACAAGACTTATCGACCGCATGGTCGATAATAGTATATACCTATGTAGAGTTTAATAGAATTACTGTGCGTAGGATTGATTACCCTGTTTTGCATATTGCAAGCTTCGCCCGACCACTTGAACAAACCAGCTGGTATATTATGTTACTTAGTAACAATTGAACGGTGTTTTATAAGAATAACACGTTTTGTCGTACGTAATTAAATAGAAACCATTAATGGTATTGTAGATTATTGTTGAACCCACTTGTTGCCATTCAAATATGAAATTCGTCGGAATTGACATATTAATTGTACGTGTTCAAATAGTCCTGCGCTTGCGTCTTTAACCTTGAGTCGTGCCAATCCTTGCTAAGTTTTTACATTCTATTTGTCTGTGAATTGCAGTCTACGGCCTAGGATCAAGGTACATTTAATAAGGCTCGATTAGATGACATGTTTAGTCGTGGGTTCGGTGTCCGGTCAACATTATTTAGTTCAACAACTGCACAGATTAAATGAATTATATAATTTTGGATTTTCTTAACCAGTAAAGTAGTTAACTATATGTAATCATCATCAGCTTGTACTAGTCCACTGCTGGACATAGGCCTACCCAAAGGCGCGTCACTGAACCCGATACTCAGCTATCCGCATCCAGTCTCTGCCAGCCGCCTTACGCAGGTCGTCGCTCCATCTAGCCGGGGGGCGTCCCACACTACGCTTGCCTAGTCGTGGCCTCCACTCGAGAACTCGTCTACCCCAGCGGTTATCGGTTCTCCGGCAGATATGACCAGCCCATTGCCACTAACGTGCTAACCCTTTGAGCTATGTCGAAGGCTTTGGTTCTCTGGCGGATCACCTATCGTTTCAGATCCTATCTCTCAGAGAAAGAGAAGTTCTCATTAAGATGAATGAATAGCCCAAACACGAGGTAGCTGCTGTACACCGTTGAAGAGTTCCCTCGACTGTCTTCCGTCTCCGTCATCAAATCAACTTCTTTAGTTTCAACAGAATCGGTTGTAACCAGCCTACTGCCACTTTAACTTAACTATGTATATGTATATTTATTTATATCTGTGTTGTATTGTGAAGTTTGTATTTGAGTCGTTTATCATTATGATGTTGATCCCAAATTGAGTAGCTACCACGTAATTGACGTCGAAGACTGGTTCATAGAACTACCACTAACTTTATTAAACAACAGATTAACTGCTCATTTTATTACTGTCGTGGTATCTGTTAGTCATAATAACTTGGAATCGACAAACAGGTTTAACGAAATGTGGGGCAGTCCCACAACGACCTGCGCAAACGCAGCCAGTGTGGCCACTAGATTATTGGCGCCCTCACGAGTCGCAAATTTCTTCAATATAGAAAGCTCACTATTTTAGCGACTGTGGATTTTATCATCAACAGCCTATATTAACATGTCCCCACTGCTGGGGCTCAGGCCTACCCTCTGAACGAGGGTGTTCGGGCTAAAGTCCACCACTCTAGCCCAGTGCGGGTGCGGGTTGGTGGACTTCACATGCGCCTAAGAATTTTTTCTTCGGCGTATGCAGGTTTCCTCACGATGTTTTCCTTCTCCGTTTGAGAGCAGTCAGTAAATGTACTTAAGTTTCGAGAAAAAACCCATTGGTGCATGGCCCAGCCGGGGATGTATTCTATGGCCGGGGATCGAACTCCGGACTTTTCGATATGATAGGCCGCGTCTTATCCCCGACGCCACTGACGCTCTCATTGGATTTTATACTAAACAAATAATATAAACTTTGAAAATAAATATTTTTACGTAAAAGTGAATAAATTCAGTCTTACCCTAAGACAGCATTTTCGCGCTATTCTAAATCATACACTTACCTTAATTTTAAAACGTAAGATTAAATAATATATAAAAATAAATACTGGGGAAAAAATTGCGCCCCTTTACATTGAACGCTCTCTTGAGGCGCCCCGCTGCCGCCCGCCCTAAATACGACACTGGACTTTGCTGTGGTTTTAAACGTAGAAAATTAACATTTCTCAGTACAAATCTTGTTTATTTTCTTATTGTCATATTAAATTGAGGATAAGCGAAACATATTATTGATTAAAGTTAAAAATATACTTAAAGGTGTATTCTGCTTAAGGTATTTCCCCGAGTAAAGTTAATTCTAGCTAAAGGATATGAAAAATAAGAATATACCGGGAAAGTTATATTTTAAAACCATAATTATGTATGAAATATTTTATGGTCAGTCAAGAAATGGCAGAGGGGTCTGTCTACTTCATAGCATATAAATAGGTAAGTACTAACCTAATGTCATGGTTTCAATACTTGGCTCTTGGCAACTATACTTAAAATATTACGTACTGTATGTACCAATGTACTGCTGCTGTCAAAAAAAAGAATAGGTACCTAAAGTGTGGCTGTCAGTTGTGGTTTTTGAAAAATCACTCTTATCAAAAAAATAAATAAAGGACATGCGCGTGACGTCCCTGGGCTATATATAGCACACCAGCACTTTAGGCATTATTTTCTACCGTGCCATATATTGCACACCAGCACTTGAAAGGATAATTGATAGGTATGTATTTATCTTTTTAATTAACGTCGTTTGATTGTTTAGAATTGAAAAAAATATATTTTCTCAGGAAATAATTCTAGCAATTGCTGAAAACCAAAGCGAAGCCGCATCATGGGTAAATGATTTTGGGCTTTTGAGAACACCTGCAACAAACGAGATCTAGTTATTTTTATACATGCAGAGAACTGTAATTTATTCTACTTAATTGTAGCTTTATTTTATTTTTAGTGTACCTAGGAACCACATTATTGTTACCTACTGAACAAACCGGACTGAACTGGTTCGTATATCGTGCTAACTACAATCGGATTGTTTGATATCCTTGAATCGTAAATAGGAGAAGGGAATTGCACGGTTTGCAGTTTTGACAATAAAACTAACCTTGTTTTATCAATTTGTCACGTAGGGCAATTATCGTGTCTAATAAAATACCATCTTGCGGGGTGTAGCAAGACACGTGGTCAGAGTTTTATGTAGCAGCAAGTTATTTACGGGTCACATTATTGTGCATGTGGTCTCAAAAACCTCTCAGTAGGGTTGTCACTTTGTTTGTTTGTTTGTTTGTTTGTTTGTTTGTTTGTTTGTTTGTTTGTTTGTTTGTTTGTTTGTTTGTTTGTTTGTTTGTTTGTTTGTTTGTTTGTTTGTTTGTTTGTTTGTTTGTTTGTTTGTTTGTTTGTTTGTTTGTTTGTTTGTTTGTTTGTTTGTTTGTTCGTTCGTTCGTTCGTTCGTTCGTTCGTTCGTTCGTTCGTTCGTTCGTTCGTTCGTTCGTTCGTTCGTTCGTTCGTTCGTTCGTTCGTTCGTTCGTTCGTTCGTTCGTTCGTTCGTTCGTTCGTTCGTTCGTTCGTTCGTTCGTTCGTTCGTTCGTTCGTTCGTTCGTTCGTTCGTTCGTTCGTTCGTTCGTTCGTTCGTTCGTTCGTTCGTTCGTTCGTTCGTTCGTTCGTTCGTTCGTTCGTTCGTTCGTTCGTTCGTTCGTTCGTTCGTTCGTTCGTTCGTTCGTTCGTTCGTTCGTTCGTTCGTTCGTTCGTTCGTTCGTTCGTTCGTTCGTTCGTTCGTTCGTTCGTTCGTTCGTTCGTTCGTTCGTTCGTTCGTTCGTTCGTTCGTTCGTTCGTTCGTTCGTTCGTTCGTTCGTTCGTTCGTTCGTTCGTTCGTTTGTTTGTTTGTTTGTTTGTCGACAATCACTGAGACTTGCGGGCCGCGCAATTTACACACGGTCGAAGTTAAAATTCTGATAATTGGTAATAGACGAGGAACAATGGGAATTTTTCAACTTTAATTAGAAAATCCGCTATACCGGCACTAACCATGTTAAATATTTCAGATAAGGCAGAGCAACAGTAACCATGCCCGAAGTGGTTTTCGGCACAAACGAGAAATGGCGTATCAACCGCAACATCTTCGTCCTGGGGTTCGCGTTCATGGTCCACTTCACCGCGTTCCACGGCGCGGCCAACCTGCAGAGTTCTGTCAACAGCGACGATGGCGCTGGCACCTTCACGCTGGCAGCTATTTACTTCTCTCTCATACTGTCTAACGTCTTCCTGCCTGCTATTGTTATCAAGTAAGTTACTAGACTACTCTGGCTTTGATTTGACAAGCTATAGGTTAAGCTGAGACATGATGTGCGTTCCAAACATTAATAATTGACGTGAAAAGAACTAGGTATGTACCCCATGTACATATATACCTAATGTTATTATTATAAACGATGAAACGATTTTTTTTTCTGTTTTATTTAAATGTACTTTCATAAAGAGTATTGAACCTTCATCATTTTTACACGTGTTGTTTTTGTAAAACCCTCTATAGAGCTGCAGAAAATAAAGCACACAGAGATTCGCAACACTTGTCATAACAGACATATACCTAGCTACCATCCATACGGTACTACGTCATTGCAGGACAAATAAAAATGTGGACTACAATGAAAATACACATAATTATTACCAAATTCAATGTAATACAGAACAATGTACCCGCGCGTCCTCTGCGTGTACTGTGTCACAAAACACAATTTGCGATTATACGGGAAACGAAATGTTAATAGTTGCCCGATTGTTATACCCTATGGTGCATTATTAATAACTAAGGAAACTGTCATGTACACAGACAAATGTCTGGTTATGATTATTTCCTCGTCAGAGTATGCTAATAAGTACATGAGTATCTCTGTGTTTACTGGTAAGGTCTCGGACGTTACTGTATTCGAATTTCGTTTTCGAGACAATACAAAAACAAAATTTTCTTGAAGTCTGTCGAGTCGAATTGTTCTGAAGCCGAAGAAATGCGCGCATATATGGAATGAATTTACAGTACCTACATCGTTACCTATCAATCCTAAACCATAAGTAAGTATCAGTTTCAAAATTGAAACCTTTCCTTTTTGAAACTGGTTGCGAAAATAGTTACGAAAGTGGACGAATAAGGAAACTAAGTAAATCTGTTGAGAGGTAAAACTCACCAAATGAAATTACAAAACCTGAGTGTCATTTCATGGACCGACGACCTAAAGAAGATGGCTGGATGCGTATGTCCAGCAGTGGACGCCGAAAGGCTGATAATGATGATGACGATGACAAGATGCTCAGCCTAACATTTTTATTTCCGTGCAGATGGCTAGGCTCCTAACATTTGTGTATTTCCGTGCAGATGGCTAGGCTCCTAACATTTGTGTATTTCCTTGCAGATGGCTAGGCTCCTAACATTTGTGTATTTCCGTGCAATTGGCTAGGCTTCTAACATTTGTGTATTTCCGTGCAGATGGCTAGGCTCCTAACATTTGTGTATTTCCGTGCAGATGGCTAGGCTCCTAACATTTGTGTATTTCCGTGCAGATGGCTAGGCTCCTAACATTTGTGTATTTCCGTGCAGATGGCTAGGCTCCTAACATTTGTTTGTTTCCGTGCAGATGGCTAGGCTCCTATCATTTGTTTATTTCCGTGCAGATGGCTCGGCTGCAAGTGGGCGGTGGCCGTGTCGTTCATGGCGTACATGCCGTTCATCGCGGCGCAGTTCTACCCGCGGCTGTACACGCTGGTGCCGGCCGGCATGATGGTGGGCTTCGGCGGCGGCCCGCTGTGGTGCGCCAAGTGCACCTACCTTTCTGTGGTCAGATTATAACAACCGCTTTTTTCTGGTTAACTTATATTTATAAATATACTTCCTCGGAGTGAGACCATAAAGATTTAAGCACAGGCGTCAGCTAGTAATATTTAATATAGAACCTGCCTTTCCAGCTCCCGAGTAGATTTTCTGTGTATCACTTCTAATTTAGCTGAGTTTAGGTACATGCATTATAAATCCATGTATGTCCATGTATAGGATGTGTTAAACATTGCATCGGGGGTACCTAGATGTGAGGATGATTCCCCTGCTCTGTATAATCACGATTTATTGTTGTTTTGTACAGGTAGCAGAGCCCTACGCGAAGCTGTCAGGAGTGTCGACTGATGTTCTCGTGGTCAGATTCTTCGGTCTATTCTTCATGTTCTACCAGATGGCACAGATTTGGGGAAACCTCATCTCCTCTGCCAGTAAGTTGTAATACTCACTTAACTAGCCCGAGAAAGCGATGCGTCGCTAGAACCTTTGTTTCTGCTCCATGGCTAGAACATACCTTCTACTCCTCTCATATGAAATACAAACAATTTTTTTCAAATTAATTTATAAATAACATACGTATTTACAACCACAGTTACCACTCCAAAACTCCAAAATGCTTACCTACTATGAAGTGACGAATGTTTGGCATTCTGTATCTCGATATTGTTTAGGATTTATCCTCAAATTAACATTTAGTACTATAGTGTTATTAATCGAGTTAGTAATCGAAATTAAGTCAGTAAAGTAATTTTTCATGTACCGTCAACTTTGATATTTTGACTTTTGTCCCGCCTAAGAAACAATATGCGTGTGCGGCGAATAGACTAGAAAGAGTGTTGATTAATTTTAAGAACTATAGAAATAAAAAAATAGAAATAAATTTAAATGTTACGTAACAAATCAGTATTAAACCAATCAAAATTATTTGCATTGTTGAACTCTTGACTTCACGAGAGCAGTCGTATTTGCTACTACTGGGCTACCATACCGAGGTGATACATTCTTTAATTACACATTATTCTTTATTCGGAAAAACCGCGAAAAAGTTTGATAACTGAATGACAAAAAAAACATAAAGTAAGTCAAGCGTGAATTTGCGTATTTCGTCCAGTTTGTGAAGGACAGTAGGATATTTTTTATGCGGGTCGAATTTTTGTTAACCAAGTGTGAAAATTTACTTGTTCTTATTTACCGCCTTTATGTCGTATAGGAATTTGGCATAAATAAACCACTGTCATTTATCAATTTTGTGGGCCGTAAAAGAAAGTTTTATAGTTCACTACTGTTATCTAAATTATTTCAGAATTGATTTTTCTTTCACATGCACTTTCTTCATGACGTTTTCGTCAAAAAAAATCTCAAAAGCTTGATAATCTTCCATATCTGCCTGCTGGATAATAGTGTTAAAGATATAGATTATATAGTATTTGTATTGTATAGGTACTTAGTTACCACTACAAACCAAAGTCTGTAACTAGGTACCTACCTACGAACTTGATTGTACTTTTTAAAATTTCGTGACAATATGAAAAGGCTATTAATAAAATATTTGAAAAGGAACATGACTGTACTTCCATGAACAGTCTGAATACTTCCTTTAGTTCCAATGAGTGATCCGCTACGGTTTTTTATAGTCCACCCGGTGTACGATGACGGAAGTGGCGTGAGGTGAAAGTGTCGTATCACGACCACATTCGACCTTGGAGAGCTCATTTGCTATTGTAGATCGACTCTATACTATTGTCAATGTCATTAGTTATTACTGTCATTATTGATCGGCCAATACTGTTAATGGAATTATCGCACGCAAAACGTGACCTGTCTTTGTGGAAGATGGATTTACATAGAGGCGAACGTATGTACCTACAAACAGGAATATACTCAATTTTCTGTCACGCATGTTTGCGCCCGCGTCCTGGTCTGGCGCGCATGCGTGCCGCCAGCATCCATGTCCTTTCATACAAGCTTTCCCAACAGAACAGGAATGAGGACGGCGCGCATGCGCGCCAGACCAGGACGCGAGCGCAAATACGCGTGACAGGAAAACGGCCCTAAAGCCCGGACTCTACCAAAGCTGAGGGAGAGGAGATGTATAAACGATCAATGAGATTTAGTTATTGGAGCTATTTAAGCGGAGCGGATAGTTAGAAAAATAACGAAATCCTATTGATCGGATTGCACACATCTTTTCTCCGCTCAGCATTGGGTGAAGTCGGGGCCTTAAATATGAACCAAACATAACTCCATAAAGTCCTAAACTAGGACTAGAGTTCTAGAGTTAGAAAGCTTGTTAAATTTCTGATTCATAAATATATTGCAATCCATTTTGAGAAGGAAGTTCTTTCTCTGTTATGTCTGTAAAGGTCAATGTTGTCCATAGACTTTAATTTTTTAAAGTTCGAATTAGTGTAGTTTTTGATTAGTTTGATACAGTTTTTGAAAAGTGAGGATGAAGTTTTTTAACAAAACCATTGAACAAGACCAATATAACATGACCTATATGGTGCCCCGCGCATTCCGACGATGCTGGTAATTAGCAACTACCTAATTAGGCGTGTGTAGACATAAAATCCACAAAGAGACTCATTAAATCAATCGACAGAGTAGATATCTGTACAAAATGCATTAATTTTAGGTACAAGTACTTAATTTTTTATTTAATTTTTAACAATCTTTTTATTACACTTATGTTATGTAATATTATTTGAATTGCTAAGTAGTTTTTAAATTATTCAAGGATTATACTTACAAAAACTTAGGGCTTGACAAAAAAATTATAGTTTATTGCATTTTTTATTTATTTTTTATTGTAATCGAAATACCGGTTTCTGATTTTTGAATTATTCATTTAATAACTAAGAGGAACTATTAACTTAACTAAGTACCTAACTAAACTAGCTTAGTAATTTTTGTAGTTCTGTCGTAAAAATTAGTCTCGCATGGATTGTCGTTGTCGAGTTGCCTAAACCACAGAATAAAGTAATAGTAGAAGTATACCTAAACACACATCCAAACTTTCATTGTCTTGGCTTTGATTTCCAGAGACAGGCAATTTTGTACAATTTGCGCAATAGTCTGGGAGATCCTACTAATATTATTAAGGCGAAAGTTTGTAAGGATGTGAGTGAGGATGTTTGTTACTCTTTCACGCCAAAAATTACCGAACAGATTTTGATGAAACTTGGCACAGTGATAGCTTATATCCTGGAATAACATATTGGCTACCTTTTAACGCGGACAAAGTTGCGGGGCGTCCGCTAATACCCCCTAAGAAAAAAAACCCCTAACAAAACACCTATATAGAGGGCGCTGTTTCACAATGTACACGAGAAAAACTTTTCTACGCGGGCGAAGCCGCGGGAAAAAGCTAGTTATACATATATTTGTGAAATATCCTGTCCTTGTCTAATTCTCACAGTTCAGCAGAAAATTCTAGTTTTACAAGTGTGCCTTTGGGAGCCATTTAGCGGCAATGTATAAAATTGATATTATTTGCGCATGAAATATTTAGGTATTTATTTTTAAAATTAAGCTAATCAGTTTCGTGCGTGACGGATAAATTTTAATGATTTATAAGTAACATGGGCTTTATGACGAGCTCGATATTGCACATTTAATATTTTCGCAGTTCTCAGCTCTTCACTTGGAGACGAGACGCGTATGCTCAACGAGACCCTCACTCCGACGGCGGCAGGTGTGCTCGGTAACATCACGGAGTCAGCGGTGGACTTTAGGGCCACCTGTGGGGTTAACTTCTGCAGTGGCAGCGGCGCACACGTAAGTGACGATTATCACTGAAATCTGCTGTCTGTCACAGCAATAAATTGACTTTTCAATCGACGAAAAAAAGGAGGAGGTTCCTAAGAACAGACTAGACCTATTTTAAAAAGAAAAAATACTTTTACACTTATTATTTTTACTTATTTTATAGTTTATTTTCAGGAAAGACCTGTATTATATACCTACTAAATTATTGTTCTCAATCACATTTAATAATAATAATAATAAATGTTTTATTTCAGGCATAAAAAACCCATATACAATAATTTAAAAACTAATTCGAATAAGAGTAAAAATAAAAAATTAAGTACAATTAAAAGTTTACACATTCACACACAAGTCATAAAATACAATTTAGACACTCATTCCCTGTTCTGGCCCTGGTGCACAGATAGCCAGTACTTGACAATGGGCCCTGCAAACGACACCGAGAATGCCATTGTCAGAGCTGCGTATCCTATCCCAGAAGGAAGCGATACGAGCCCTGACAAATAGCAAAAAAGTCGGGCACTCGTCGGTCAGCGAACATGCCTGATGCACTACAGTAGCGTGGCAGTCTCATAAGTCTCATAATTTAACAGATTTTTAACAGTTTTTAGTTAAGTCATTATTTACTGTTCTTTTACGATTAATTTCTTAAAGCACGACATTTTTTTGTTAATCTAATACATCAATCAACAATGTTACTTCAGGAGAATGCCAACCTGGAGCCACCTTCTCCGCTCAAGATCCAAGTCATAGCTGGCATCTACCTGGCATGCATGGCGATGGCGTGCCTACTAGTCACCTTTGGAGTGGACTCTCTCAGCAGGTCGGTACGGAATGTTCAATTGGCACTCAAAGTCAATTGATGTCAAAATCTTTCATGGTAGTGCACTAGTGCAGGCTGCTGATGATCCGCTTGGGGGCGCTGTACATATAAGACGTAAACACAACAGCTCCGCTGATTATTTTTAATTTCAAACGCATTTGTAATTATTAGTTGTAAAAAACCAGTGCCATCGTTAGATATTCGTGTAATAAGTGTATTGTGTTGTATTTAGGTGCATACTAATAAGTTATATTAGTAAATAGTGAATAAAAAGTGACGGCCATACCGGCTCGTAGGGTACTTGAGAAATTATTTGGAGATTATGTTCTATTCATTCATTCCAATTTAAGGCGAGTAAAACATTTTTATTAATTTAGACCAAGATTTAAATAATTCTTAAGTCAAATTTCAATTTCCAAATTAGTAATAATTGTACAAATAATAATATATTGTAACATTACAGATTAATTATCCAAAGCGATACAATCATTGATACAATAATAATTTTAAACTAGGGACGAAATAAGCATTCCTCTTTCTAGATACCAATCTTAAATATTGCTTTTATTGTAATTATTACATGTTGTTAGGCTAATCGCATACTCGTATTGTTGTGTGGTACAAGATTCATAAGCGGTAGCGTTTTTGCCAAATTGTAAGGAGCTGGTACAAGCTCAGTTATTCTGGCGGGTAATAAACTCGAAATTTTGACCGCTCATTCAAATTCAAAAGTCGCTTATTCAAATCGTTTCTGTTTTTTTTTTTTTAATTTGTATTTTCGTTTTTATTAATTAAAAAGCAAAATGCTGACCCGCAGAGCTGCACACCACAAGGAGTTGGAAAGTCAGCTGAAAGTAGTTTTGATAGAACTTAAATCAGCTAAGGAGTTGAATGGGCGGTTGTTAATGGAAAGAGAAGATAGTGAAAAGGAAATTGTAACAATCATAAATAAAAATAAAGCATTAAAGGATGAGATAGCGGAGATGGACATTCAATTCCAGGATGTTGTTGCGCAAAGAGATCAACTTCTATGCGTAATTGACAGCTCGGACCGCGACAGAGGACAGTTTGAGGAGACCCTGGGCCATGTGAAGAACTTGGAAAGAGGCCTACGCGAGGCTCGCGACGAAATTTCACATCTCACAGCCACGAATGAAGACCTGAAGATGCAGCAAACTCAGTCGCTATTTCAAGAGCTTGTCAGCACGTCCTACCCCGCTAGCTCATCCTCTGAGCAATACAATATTAATACCATAATATTACAGAATAATACTATAAATAATACTGTGACTATTGACCTCACAGCTGAGGATTCCCGAAGTAGTTGTGAATGCGACACACGGTGTTTGCGGTTGGAAATAGAGGAGTTAAAACAGTCGTTAGAAACAGTCACCACCAAATATAACCTTGCACTACAAGAAAACAGTGAACTCATGCTGGCGATGGATAACTTGTTGGAGCTAAGTAGATACAATGAAGAAAGGTTTGCATCTCTGACGAATAATCACATGTGTAACTGTATGATATCTCCGACAAGTGATCCGCCGCCGTCCCCGTCTGTGAGTATCACTTTACATTCCGCGCACTCCTCTATGTCTGACGCACTGTGTAGCGTGGCGTGTGACGCGCCGTGTGGCGCGGCAGGTGATATGCCGTGCGACGCGGCGTGCCGCGCACCGTGTGGTGCGGCGTGCGGCGCGCCGTGTTGCGTGCCGTGTAATAATAGCATAGCGTCTAATGATGGCATTGGGAATAAAAAGGGCGACCAGGTGGTGGCGGCGACACCTCCGTGCCCAGGGGACAAGCGTGGGGGTGCCACTCGCTCCACTAAGCGCCGCCGCCGCCGTCAGCGCGGTAAGCGACTCTCGCTGGCCGCGCGCGCTGCAGCGGCTGCTCGGAAAGGTGACGCTGACGAATATGAGACGGACAAGGCCGACGTCAGCGGGGCGGCGGCGGGCGCGGGCTCGGGGGTGGAGCGGGCGTCACTGCCACAGCCGCAACCGAAAACCATTATATATTCAGATGGTATAGGAAAAGATTTTGGTCCCCTTCTGTATAATAAATTAGACCAACAAGTAATAAACATTTGTTGTCCGGATTTGTCCTATAACGACATTATTAATAGATTATTGAGGGACACGAGTACGTTTGATGAGAACACCACGGTGGTTATCATGTTGGGGAGCCACAAAAACGTCACCCAAGCGGACATAAATAGGACTATAGAAATATTGATAGAGATTAAGAACAAAACTAGATGTAAATTCATAAATTGCGCATTTCCCTATTGTTGTAACTTGTCACAGGCGCACAATAATCGCATATTTAAAATGAATTTACACTTATATAACGCACTATGCATGTATAATGACACTATATTGTACTTTGATACAAATAAGTGTATTGACAAATTCACTTTGACTGAAAGCAATATGTATTTATCAATGACATATAAAAGACAATTAGCTACTTTAGTAGCATATAATTTACAACATTTTATGACGAATGTTAGTAGTAATACTAATAAGCTTATACATTTTTTAGAGTAGATACCACGACAATAGATAATTCCGCAAATGATGGTTTATCAGTGTTAAACCAGAGGCAGGGATTGTCTAGCTCAGTTATGACAAAAGGAAAGCCCAATTTTACTCAATCATTACATCAAAACATTCAGGGCTTTTCTGACACCAAAGTATTAGTACAAAGTATTAGGACAAAGGAGAAGCCAAAGGGACTTAAAATTATTCACCAAAATATACAGAGCTTCTCCGGCAAGATGTTAGAAGTAGAATTATATTTAGAAAGTCAATCTAATATTGACTTGTTATGTATTACTGAGCATCACCTTAAAGAGCATGAAATGTTGTTTGGATACGAAAATTATCATGTTATAAGTTCATTCAACCGAAAGTACGCAGCACGTGGAGGGTCCCTCATACTCATGAGAAATGGTATCAAGGCCAAGGAACGCAAAGACATTGTGGGACTTTCAGTTGAATGGCACATTGAATTGTCTTGTGTTGAGATGGAGAAACATATTGTGGTATGCGTATACAGACCCCCATATGACTCTAAATTTCCTACTTTTGAGTCAGTAATGGAAGATGTTATGAAAATACTTCTTAAAAGTAGAAAACATATAATAATTTGTGGAGACTTTAATGTAGATCTACTAGAAACTAACTCCAGGTTTTCAACTCGATTAATTGGCTTATTTAATTCCTTTAATTTAAAGAATATTTTTCTTGAACCAACTAGGATCACAAGTACCACAGCTACTTGCCTAGATAATTTCTTTTGCAATTGTGATTTTATAGAAAAGACAATTATAAATTGCCTAACATCAGACCACTGTGGGCAAAGTGTTACCTTTCCAGGTAATATAAAACATACAAAAACTGAAATCCTTGCTAGGCCCAACACTGTCAGTCGAATGGAGAGATATAAAGATGCTCTTTCAAGTAAATTGCCGATTCCTGTTACTGATCAGGTGGAAATCAATGATTTCTATGTCGATTTCTTCACGACACTGTCTCAGGAATTCGGTAATATTTTTAAAACTAGGAAAATTAATATTAAAAACAAGTTTAAATTTAGTGACTGGGCAACCACTGGTATTCGGAAAAGCAGGACCAAGTTATTTGATTTGTACAACGAAAAGTCTTACAGAGTTGACGACAGATTCCATGAATATGTCAAAAATTACTCTAAAATTTTTAGGAAAGTTTGTAAAATAGCCAAGTCATATTATTTAAGTAATAAAATTAAAAATTCGGATAATAAAGTTAAAGCAGTATGGAAAATCATAAATAATGAAACTGCCAAAACTAAACCACGTGAAAATGAATATGCAATCAGAAATAATGGTAAAATAATTAATTCTAAAACAGAAGTAGCAGAGTCCTTTGAAACTTTTTTCACTAACATCCCTATTAAAACCACCGAAGCTCTGCATTCATCGCCTATTCTTGCCGAAAATTTGCTTGTAAATAACGTTACAATATGTGAAACAGTTTTTAATTTTAGACACATAAACTCTCTAGATATTATTAAGGCTTTTAAATCATTAAAACTAAAATCTTCTGAAGATCTATGGGGAATGTCTGTTAAAGTAGTTAACTCAGTCATAACGATTATTGCGCCTTACTTAGCTTTTATATTTAACATGAGTATTAATCAAGGTATTTTCCCTGACCTAATGAAGCAAAGTAAAATCATACCACTGTTTAAATCTGGTGACAAACTAGATCCCAGTAATTTTAGACCAGTGTCAGTTCTCCCCGTGCTTAGCAAGATTTTCGAAAAGATCATACTGAATCAACTGCTTTGTCATTTCAATCTCAAACAACTTCTTCACGATCGTCAGTTCGGATTTACTAAGGGACGATCAACCACCGACGCAGGAGTCATGCTTGTTAAGCATATTTTTGATGCTTGGGAAGCTTCACATGATGCAATAGGCATCTTCTGCGATCTCTCCAAAGCATTTGATTGCGTTAATCACGAAACCTTGCTACTCAAATTAAAACATTATGGCGTGAAAGACAGAGCATTCGAATTACTTAAATCTTACCTTGAAAATAGAGTACAAAAAGTTGATATAAATGGAGTTAAATCATCTGGTTCAGTTGTGAAAATGGGGGTGCCCCAGGGCTCAGTTCTGGGTCCTTTTCTTTTTCTTGTATATATAAATGACTTGCCATTTTTAATACAGAACATGTCCAACATAGTATTATTTGCCGATGACACTTCTCTGATTTTTAAAATTAGCAGAAGAGCTTGTGATCTTCCTGAGGTAAACAATACTCTCACACAAGTACTTAACTGGTTCAGCATTAATAATCTAGCATTAAATAAAACAAAAACTAAATGTATTAAATTTTGCCTACCAAATGTAAGACATGTAGTTAATAATGTAACTTTAGGTACAGAAAGATTAGAATTTATCAAAAGCACGGTGTTCCTAGGTATAACTATAGACTCATCTCTTCAATGGGGGCCCCACATAGCTTCACTAGCTGGCAGACTAAGCTCGGCCGCCTACGCCGTTAGGAAAATTAGACAATTAACAGATATTGCTACTGCGAGATTAGTCTATTTCAGCTACTTCCACAGCATCATGTCATACGGCATCCTACTGTGGGGTCAAGCGGCAGATATAGAAACCATCTTTATTTTGCAAAAGAGAGCTGTTAGGGCGATCTATAATCTACGTTGTAGAGAATCATTAAGAGAAAAGTTTAAAGAAATTAATATATTAACCGTTGCCAGTCAATACATTTTTGAGAATATTTTGTATGTCCGCAAAAATATATCTCTCTTTTTGAGGCACTGTGATATGAACACAGCTTATGTTACAAGAAACAAAAACAAACTTGTACTACCACAGTTAAGGCTTAGTAAGGTCAGTAAATCATTCACGGGGCAATGTATACGCTTCTACAATAAACTACCAGAAGAAATCTTAAATATGAATGACAGAAAATTTAAGACTCACATTAAACAACAACTTTGTAAGAAAGCTTATTATAAAACAGTCGATTATCTAAATGACAAAGATGCCTGGTGTTAATGTTACTTCAGCCTCGCACAATCTTTACAAAATAATGTTATGTACAAACTTGATTTTAAAAGATGTGTTGCGGAAGTTTGTTGCGCCGCTTCTTCTTCCCAGCTCTATATAACACCTTGGAGGCGGTGGTAGATAAAAAATTGACGTTGTATAAATGTACCTAGTGTACTTACATGCAATAAAATACTTTTGAATTTTGAATTTTGAATTTTGAAGTACAAGTTAGTTTAGTTTACGAGTTTAAGGGCTTCTTTCACCACTTCCTGATATTGTTACAGATAGTAATCTTAGTGATAAACTAATCTATCAGATAAATCTGTGTGATAGACTATTTATGATATAGGCAATCAGATACCTGTGAAACCAAAAAAACAGGCTATCTGTCAGATAACCTGCAGATAGGGTATCTGGGACTTTATCAGCAAGCGGTGTAAGAGGCCCTAAGAGTATTATATGAGTTTTTGCACTGAGTAGAATTTTAAACATGTTATTTTTTTATCGACCACCGCATCCTATATAATAATAAGAACGAAATACAGATATATTACTCCAGATTAACTAAGATCAATAAATCTTTTGTGCGGCTCTTAATCCCTGAAGAAATTATCAACTTATCTGGGAACAAAAAGTCTTCCGTAAAACCAAACTTGTGCAAAAAAGCATACCTACTATAAGTTAAATGACTACCTAAATGATAAAATTCCATGGAGTGCCTGATGGCTCAACATAGGTAAATATTGTAATGTACAAGCTATAGGTATGAAAGCAGGGCCCTGTGCTGTTGGGTTTGTTGCTATTTCTAAACGAATTTTGACTTTGAATATAGGTAAAGAAGGTACGGCGCAACAATCTTCCAGCAACACATCTTTTAAAATCAAGTTGGTATAACAATACTAAAAAGATTGTGCGAAGCTGAATCAACATTCATACACAACAAGGCATCTTTAACATTCAAATAATAGTTTATTTTGTAATACTCGTAAGGTTTTCTCACAAAGCTGTCTTTATTGTCTATTATCTGGTAGATTGATGTAAAAACGCATACATGTTAATGTCCTCTGTTGGTCTGCAGCACAAGTGGGCAGATGACTCAGTCGTCGTAGCACTAGGCATGCTGACTTGTGCCGCTGTTACTCTGAAGTCGGTATAGCTGTGTAGCTAGTTCGAATTGTTTGTACGGCCATATCGGTCTACAGTTAGCAGAAATCAGGGTGTATCGTATTTAATGAATTGGCATTCGCACTGGCACCTGGTGTTGTGGTGCCCCTTGAAGCGAATGAGGAAAGACTATGCTTTACTTATGTAATTAATACCTACACATTTATGTAAATTACACTACACTTAGCATTCTACACCCGTCACTTTAAAATCTATTACATTGTATATAGGCATTAGGCAGCTTAATTGCATTTAGGTATTCATTGCATTGTAGATGTTAGCACTACCTAGGGCCGCGTCTTCACACGCGTGTTAATAAAAAAAAAACATTTACGGCGAAAATTCCTCTACGAAAAGGAATTATTTATTAATTCCATAATTTTCTCATTTCGTCATAGTCATACATTAAGTATTCCGAATTCTTAAGTGTTCCGAAGTTCAGCACAATCATCTAGTATGGTTCTCGAGTACTCCGGTGGACTATACGTATAGAGGAGCTATTTTATACGTATGTCATTTTAACGACGTCCTTAAAAGGGTATCAATTTTGACGGAACTCTTAAGTATGTAGATCATTCACAGGTTGACAATAACCTTGATATTTATTCATTGCTGATCGTATTAGCACTAGCAGTAAAAAAATGCTCGTTACATGTCAATTAAGTGTTAGTTTAACTAGGTAATAGAATGCGTGTGGTAATTGGCTTGGTGCAAATATCAAGACTGTCTGTCCTTTGCCAAATTCCTTACATCTATTAGCTGCGTAGTAGGTCGGTTAAGCTACAATGTAAGTAATATTTGAAATACATTGCAATAAAACATAACTGTAAACATAACTAAATAACTATATTTTTCGATAAAAATACATAATTAAAGAAAAAAAACTTAATAGAGATGCAGTAATATGTTTTTTTTTTAAATTCCATTTCCCGACTTCAATAGAGTGGTTGAGCATCGATAACACTAGGTACCTACATAAACGTTATTTCAGGAATCCTAACTTCCTTAAATTTTAGATCCGGGGTAATATAAAAAACGTATGCCGTAATCGGTGTTACAATATTGGAGCGGCATCGGTGGAATAGAACTGCATAGTTTAAATCTAACAAAGAAAAACAAAAAGCGAATTAACCTTTCTGTAGAGAGTTCAAGTTCAACTAATCAACTTTGTTGTTGAAAACTGGAAAGCACCAGGCCCCAGACATTTAATACTCGATGCAACAGGCTGACAACGATGACAATATTCACCGCAGGTATACCAACAAGCACGACCGGAAGCTGACGGGGCAGGGCAAGTCCGGCCTACGGCTGCTCGCCGTGACGCTGCGACAGCTTCGACACAAGTACCAGCTGTTGCTGCTGCCCGTCATCGGCTACATTGGCGCTGAGCAGGCATTCATGGCTGCAGATTTCACACAGGTAACCTGGAGGCATTCTATCGCGGAAATAATCACTTTCTCACTATTGGAAAGTTACAAAAAACATAAATTCCAAAGGGAAGTCATCTATCAGCTAGCTGATCGCTGTCCACTGTTGGACATAGGTCTTCTTCAGTCGTGAGGCTATAACGTGAACTATTTGAACATTTTTTACCGAAAATGCCGATTCATTGTAGAAGAACCTGATGTTACTTTTAGCACACTTTAATTAGCTTGACCTGAAACATATATTATAGTCAGGTGGGGTAAGATGGTCACCGGGGAAAGA
This sequence comes from Metalampra italica, assembly GCA_949699065.1. NCBI lineage: Eukaryota > Metazoa > Arthropoda > Insecta > Lepidoptera > Oecophoridae > Metalampra > Metalampra italica. Next base: position 8,147,275 of record OX452983.1, read on the forward strand.
AGAACTAGAAGACTAGATCTAACGAACTACGACGTACAGTCTATTCTGGTCTGGTCGTTACTCTTTCTCAGGTGTTTCTCTTACCCCACCTGACCTCAAATTTTACAACTCACTTTCACCTACTTCTAATTGTCATATCGATTTAACATTCTAAATTCTGGTGACAATACAGTAAGATGGAGGTGGATGGTGGTCATAGGAACTAACAACTTTGCATTTTGCCTACATAATTTTTAATATTTGAAAAAATTTTTTCAAAATAGTTTATTTCGGTCATTTGACACTCTTTTAAACATTTAGTCTGAAATTACATCTCGCTCGGGTCTCTAGGGCCTGACGGCTTTGGAACACTCACTGGCATTGTTCATAATGATTGCTATAAAACACTGACCAGGCGTTCGTCGGCTGCGCATACGGCATCAGTAACATCGGCTTCGTAATGATTTGCTTCGGTGTGTTCAACGCGATCGCTGCCCCCATCGCCGGCGCGGTGGTCAAGCTCACGGGAAGATACCCTGTCATGATAACTGCTTTGGTAAGTTCCTCACAGTTTGGGCCATAGGCCGCCGTACGTAACGATTTCTTTTCCATCTTGCCGTGGTTGCCTTAAAGTGTAGTTCAACCAATAGTATACCTTGTTTTTTAAAATAATTTTCAACATATTATTTTCACTGAAACATATTTTGATATTATTTGAATACAGGTACTTCCCGTTGTCCTGGAATCACGAAATTTCCAAGTAGCAAAGTCTCACAGCATCAGTATAGGAAAGAATTGGAAAATCATAAATTTGTGTTATATCACATAAACTTCATGCCTATACTATCATAGATAGTACAGTCTACATACATAATTACGTTTGTACGGAACACTCAAGGCGTGAGTCCTACTCGCACTTGATCGGTTTTTTAAAGAGGCACCTACTGGAAAATTGATAATTATAAAAAGAATACCTTAGTAAACATTAAAATAAAGTTAATTTAACAACTGTGCAGCTGTTGAACCTCTGTTTGCTGACTGCGCTGCTGCTCTGGAAGCCCACGCCGGACCAGTGGCTGGTGTTCTTCGTGCTGGCGGCCGTGTGGGGCACAGCTGACGCCGTGTGGCTGGTGCAGGTCAATGGTGAGTTACAACGCAAAGATTTTAAGAGATATGTTGCATTTGTTCTTGTTTCTTTGTGCTTCATAACCCGCAGGCTATCATGATTCATTGCCTAAGATGTTGGATTATAAACACGCGAAAAGTGTTCTAAAATGTTACTACATTAAACACTAACACACTTGGTAAATATTTATGAAACGAACCGAACACTTTAGCACCTTTTCTTGTTGGATCTTTTTAGTAACTGGCGTCTAATTAGAAGCTAAATAACTAATACCTGTGACGTGACTTGTTTCAGCACTCTCTGGTATTCTATTCCCCGGAGACGAGGAGGCTGCGTATTCCAACTTCAGGCTGTGGGAAGCAACAGGCAGTGTTCTATCCTACGCCACCGCGCCCTACCTCTGCGTCAGGACTAGGTATGTATTTAAACTTGCATGCACTTGCCTAACAACAACTTTATAATAGTTGAAACGTGATGGAATATGGCCACGTGCGCCCTTGTTCAGAGAAACTCCTGTGCCTCAACAGAAGGACTAACTTAAAGGGATTTGATTTGAAATGATACTTTGATAATAGTTTTGTCGCTCTAAATAATATAAGTTATCTGAGATTAAAATCAACGCCATATATATTGACCATTCAAAATGACTATCGCACTCTCGATAAATCAGCTCGGACGAATTCGTCGGTATAAGATTTGTACAATGAAGTAATATTTTCAGACTGTACGTCCTGCTGGGTCTGCTGATCCTCGGCTTCTCCGGCTATACGACGATAGAGTACATGGAGTACAAGGTGAAACGAGTGCACAATCATGAGAGGAACTTCCAGCTCGTCAAGAAGAAGACAGAAGAAGAGTAGCAGATTTATCGTACGGTTTTATGGAAATACTCCTATCTCTATAATTATCTATCTTATTTTTAAGAGAAGTAAAAAATGGGAAGCAATGATTAATGATCAAAATACTTAAGATGCTGAGTAACAACGTATTCTATAGTGTCTAAAGTTGAAGACAATAATAGTAAAGTAACTAGTACATTTTAGAATATTGGCTTTTTGTACTTAATGACGACTTTAATTTTAGAGTAGGTAAAATATAGACTTAGGGATAAATTAAAAAATATAATTAAGTGTAAATTCAATACTGCCTTACCAATAAATAGGAACAGGTAAGATGTTAACAGGAGGTAGGTATAGAACTACGAAAGATAACAAAAAACTAGATATTTCAAAGTCGAGTATAAATAAAATAGTGATGTAGGTACTTAAGGGAGAAAATTCTGTTTCCCGAGGTAAACACACTACTTTTCACTTCTAATTAACAAGAGTTAAACTTCACCATTTCATAAAATCTTCAGAAGACCTGACATTTCCGAAGATGTCTTTCCTACGGTTTTGACGGTAGGTCTTATATAATACTAGCTTATATAAATGCTTATATAAATACGAATATTGTCTGTCGTGGCTAAAGAGTAAAGTTGTCGCCTGTTGGCACTGATCGATTCCATTCTGTATCATAGATAATTGGAAATAAATTTTATTATGTCTAGACTAGATAGAGGTTGATTGATTGAGATAAGTGTAGAAAAGCAGAATGTGACATGATGCCAGATTCTATCCGAATAATAAATTTTGTTTTGTGAGGGAAGTCAGGAGAAAAACAACTGAGATTATTTACGTGCTTACTGCTTTTCATGACGATTTGCTATAATGTTATTTTAGGCGTGCACTTAAGCAAATTTTATTTAAAATATAATGAAAATGTACATTATTCTTATAAATAAGTACACTCTCTAATTAAATTATAGGGTAAGTGTAATTTACAACGATTTTTAAATAAAAAAATATAGTTTTGTTTTCGTTGAGGATTTTTATTCACTGTGGCTTTGAACCTACCTATTTTAAAGTCATAGGTGCATTTTGACAAAATAATCGACCAATTTATATGCGCCTATCTATAGGTATGTATGTACAAAAGTTTAGCGTAATCGTTTCAGTAGTTTTCGACTTATCGACATACAGACGGACAAAAAGCTTTGTCCGTTTTCATGGTTACTAACAGGTCTGCAAAATGTTCGTCTAAGTATAGCGCCACACCTGCCGAAGGTTCGGCGCGGAACGTTCGGCGACTGAAATATCGTTAGTTTGGTTGCGCGCAGCCTTCCGCGGGTGTGTCATATGTAACTTGAAATACGCTGCGAGCGTATTCAGCCGAACGTTCCGAGTCGAACCTTGCGCAGGTGTGGCGCTACACTTACACAACATAATAATCGGACGACTTTGGTAAAAAGATAATCACACTCCTCATAATATGGGGTTCCGATTCTTATTTTAGTTTTGTTTTTAGTTTTCTTTAATATCATGGTCGTAACCTTGTTAACGGTCAATAGATTGTATAGAGGAATCAGGATAATAAAATTCTTGCATCTGTAGTAGTGTCATAGAAATCACACACCTAAAATAGAAAATCCTATAATATGTATGACACTACTCCAATGCAAGTATTTTCTTATATTCACTCATTTATAATTTATCCATAAAGAGAGATTTCTTTCTCAACTAAACCCAGAACTACGTAAGTACTCGTATAGAAACAATAAAACAACAAAATTTTATAATAAATCATCGCTTTTATTTTCTTCACATAAATATTTAAACTTGGATTTAATTTTTAATCCACGATTAACAGCTAAGGAAGCTAAAATCATCTAAGTACACTGTTCGCAATTAAACAAAGTGACTAAAACCTTGTTAAACACAATTACACTTAAACTAAAATAAACAATTACACCAAGTCTAATAAGTATGGACAAGCTTATAGGTATCTCTGAAAAGGTATAGTGGTAAATAAATTTTTGACCATGCTAAAGGCGTAAACTGCGGGCAAGTGAACGCTGTACGTTAGTTGAAAAAGTTATATTTCCCTTGGTTACACGGACTCTATTTTTTACTGAGCTGCGTTCAATTTAATTTTTTAACCATAATGGACGATTACAGTATAACGTATAATCAGTGGGAAAATTTCTTTTCTTTAAATTTATACCAAGACTCTACAATAAATCCACATCAAAGTTTAATTTTTCAGAGCATTCCCAAAACCCTATGATACTGCAAAAAATCCTGAATAATTACCATCAATATAATAATATAATTGCTATCCGCAGATGCAAAATGTTTCAACTGTAAGCGTCAAGTCAAACTATATAGAAGATTATTAGAGGAATTCCTAATTTCGAATCGTACAGTTGTCAAAGGAATCATCTGATCGGTCTAGGCGTAAATAGCGAGCGGCGACGCGAGGGTTGAAAGCCATAAAAAAATATATTCATCCCTCGTTGCCATTTTCTTTGGCAACAATAAGATTCCATAAGAATTTCCCAGATGTAATGAATTTAATATTAGCAACTTATGCGCTGCAGATGAAGTATGTCTATTTTCTTCTATTCAATTTGACTTTACTCTTAGACTTCATTAGATCATAAATTATAATTGATGATAAATTATCACATAATGTCACAAAAAAACAAACGTATACTTGATTCTTGAATACTATGGAAGTCCAAAACACAGAGAGTAAAACAATTGCATTAATTAAAGGTTTTTGTCTGCATTACGTTATGCTTATTTGTGAAACCTTGGAAATTCACACTCGTTTAAAAATTTATCCCACTCTGAATCTGCGATTAATTTCAAGAGATCACCGTACTTTTCGGAGATACTTATCACTTCTGGGCTTGTCTGAAAACACTATACAGCTTGATTCCAGATATACATACACGCAATTAAACATATCTATAGATACATACGATTCACACATTAAGTCACTGGTCCATCGTAGCATTACGTTAGTTACACAAGCTGCGATCTCAAATCTACATTAATATTTAAAATATATTTAATCGTGCATTAGTTTTAGCAACTTCAGCAATTCCCACTGTATGACAAAAAAACTGGTCCCCAAACTATATGTATGTAACTATAATGAAAATAATTTTGATTGTTGCGAAAAAAGAACCGTTTAAAGTTCAGTGGAAAGACGCTCTCTTCTGAAGTCTGAAGCCAAACTAAATGTTCACCTGCACTATATGTTTGTAAGTTTTATATAACTAGCCTTATTGAATTCCCAAAGAGATTAAACTAATGCACGCTTAAATACTACCCTTTTCATTTTTATAATTAAATCACCTACCAACAAAATTCGTCGCATTATTTATTATTTACTATAATTAAGTATCATTATTGTATTATTATCGTCCAATTTAAAGCGTAGAACCGTAATACTTTAAAAACATTATTAAAATATTTATTTATATTCTTTTAAGGAAGACCTGATTTTGGGCACTAATGTTCTTTTTACATTATTTATTAAGTATACTTATACTTTTAGCACCATATTCTTTCACTATACTGTATGATTGAGTGGATGGTTAGGTATTAAATTAATAAACAGACAGGATTGGCAAATTATTATGTTTAGGTAAAATACACGGGTCTTACATTTAAAGCCTGGTGCTACGAAACGTAATAAATTGGTATATAATTGTAATTGCTAATAGAATAAGGCATACTTCAATATACAAAGAAAGTAAAAATACATTCCAAATCAAAAGAAGTGAGTTGCGATGGGCATAACTAAGGCTTGTTTTAGACAATTCCATTATTTCTGTCGGACTATACCAGTAGAAGCTCAAAGGCCAAACTTTTACCCTATTTTACTTTGTCAAGCACAGAAGGCCTAAGCGTTTAGCGAAGGGAAGATGCCTAAGAGTGCATTATCGGGCCCCGAATCTTGACTGCGGACGTTGCCAAAAAAATTACGAATAAAGGAGATTCGACGAGGGACGTGACAATAACGTCTGAAGAGGCAAGATATTGTTGGTGCAGTAGCACCGAAAAGTAATAAGTATCTGAGGGGCCCAGGTTTTAACAAACCGCATTCGACCAATCCTGTCTCTTTATGTAAACAATATGAGGATAATGTTATGTGATACTTTGTATAATCTACACTTTGTATACGTTTGTGTGCTTAATATTATTAATGTTGTTCTAAAAATATTACTATTTTGGCAATTAAGGAGATTACCACAGGTAAAACCACTTTCATTTACTATTTATTATTGTATTAAATAACTAATCGACAAAGAATTGGAACTGGTATTGTAAATTGTATATATTTACACAAAAAATATTATGCAGATTGTAAGCAAATTAGGTTTTTACACGAATAACATCCTTAATGTAACTAAGCACAACTATTTTCTACAATTACTGTAGTCGGTATGAACATAGCTGAGCTTACTGAGCTTTCTTCAGGTGTGATATAAATAAATGCTATGTATAACATGACGTACAATTATACAGCTATATAACTCTATGTATAATGTATATACAAACAATGTATAACTTTGTGACCTGTATACAATTATGTAGATATAAGTAGCCTCAAAAATATTTACGTAATTATTTTTACATGTCGGCTTTTTATTTACAAAAAAATTCTACAAATTCTCGCAAAATGTATAATTGTATATTATACTATAGTTGTTTTAGGGTCTAGCACCGAAAAATTACATTGTAATTGAAGTATAATTTGTATGTTTTATTTCAAAATATCCTTTAGTAAAAAGTTATATGTCGAAGTGTTTGATCGTGATCTAATTGAAAATACAGGTGAAGTTACTCGAGCAGAAAATCTCCCAAAAATATTCGACATCCTAAATAAGGATATTCAATATTCTATAACATAGTAATAGTTGCCGAATTTTTTCGTATATTTTATTTGTTTAACTTAAGTAGCTTGTAATAGGCATAGAACGATCTATGAACTTTAGAATTTCCTAGAGTCAAATAAAATATTTGTTGGTTTAGTTTAAGATCGAATGCCCTTAATAAGTAGCTATGGTTTGTTTTATTTTTATAGAGCTTCTATTATAGTACAACAGAAACCTATCGCTTCTACTATCGTCATACAAAAACACTCCTAACACTAATTTTATAAACATTTGGACGGCAAAATTATAGTATTTACAATTAAAAGAACAATCACTAAGAATTTAATCTAAAGCGCCTTAAGTCGTAACTAAATGCAAAATCTATAAAGACAGGAAGAAAGTCTTCCCGTGTAAGGATTCGGTCACTCAGGGGATGCTACATAAAATCACATGCGATTCATACGAGAAGGGAACCGCATAATAAAATCACAAAATAACCTGTATGTAAGTGATCGCTACCTCAAAGTGGACACAATGATTAAAAATTAAGTAAGTGATTGTAATTTTTGGAACCTTTTAAGAGATTTCGAAATGTATTACTGTGAAAAAATTGACCGAGTTTTGCTAAAAATTACAGCCTAAGTTATTGAGTGGTAGTAGTTAGAATACCACAGAGAATTTGAAGTAAATACGATGTTATTAAAGTTTTTGTTACAAGTCCAAATTCTTTGCACTAATTAGCTACTACGATAACCAGAAGCAAAAACAACGGATTAAAAAGTAAAAATTACGACAACGAAGACAAAAGTTCCTAACTGGGACTTGTGGTATTGCTTCTCGGTTCCGATTTGAGCGTACTTCCATTAATACGGGGTGGCATGTTGAGGGTCGCAGACACCGGAGAGGCAGCCGCCTGGCAGTGGGCGCAAGGCTCTAGCCGCCTTGAGAGGACCGCTTTCAACTTCAACGCGGGCCCTAGTTTCATTTGCAGCATCCCTGTGAGGTGGTCTTCGGTGAGGAGCGGCAGGCCGGCGCCGTCAATCCTCTGCTCGCGAAAATTCTGTGAAAATAGAAAAACAATGTTAATAAATACAGATACATTAGTATCACCCGATTCGGCTACGACGACCTTGATGTCGAATAGCCATTGGCCAGTGGCATTTCCTCTGAATTGAATTACTTTTGGTTAGACTTTGACTAACGGAATTACAAATCGTAAGGCAATAACTACTTTACAGTACTTTCTTTCTTTCTAAATAACGATAGTTATTCTTTGGTTATTAACAATTTTTTTCAGTACCTACTTTACTAGTAATAAACGATTACTCAATAATATCTAAGAAAGGGTCACTGCAGACAGATATTTCATTAAACCATGTTGGTAAGTAATTAGTTTTTATACGGTATAGAGTCATGTGGGAAGCTACATGAAGTTTTTAAAGGTTTTATTATCGAACGGCGCAAAAGCACCTGTCGCGATGTCGTGCGGTGTCTCCTGTATCTATGGAAGGATTTATATATCTTGATACTTTTTATGAAAACTATCAGCAATTTTGAAGTTTTCTTTTTGGGTTATTTATTGCGATCAGAAATTGAATTTAGAAGCTTAAGTTTAAGAACTCATGGATACTAACAAAATAGAAAAATCAACTAACTCTTGAATTAACTTTTAAAACCATTTATATTAATTTAGATGTATTAATATTTGCATGTTATTGAGAGAAACATTTAAGGTGTGTTCATACATATTATGGAAGACTAGTTTATTTTGCCAGACTTTAAATAGAAAGCATCAAGACGCGTCGCATCCGCTCAGCAGGTCGTGGCCGCAGCGTCCAGCGACCTGTCATCTCGGCGGGAACGTTGACAAAAAGCGCGCCGCCTACGTGACGTCCTGCGCCCCCCCTGCCCACCTATCCCCTCTGCCCACCGAGCACTCCACCTCCCCCATCTCCCCCAGGCCCCCCCACCGCACCGCTGCTGCGCTCCACCACGCCCGACCACTTTTTACCGCGCGACATTTGCCCGGAGTTCGATCCGTGTCATCCGACGTATTCCTTTTTTAAATTGCGCGCCGGCGTTCGATTATTTTATTTTTTAATTTTATAAGGCTTCAAGCCGAGCAGTAAAAAGCGATGGCGCATAAAAAACTCTATGAATAATTAAAGTGAGATAGCTACTGGCCGGCTAGATCATGGGAACGGAATTATTTAGCGGCGACAGGTCGACGCCGGCGCAGGCGCTGGCCGCCTGAAGGACAGGTCAATTTGCGAGACTCATTTTGCTCCCTTTGATATCGCAGTTGCTATCTGGCGTAGTTAACTGCGAAATTTACTTTCATGCAAATGAGAAAGATGCCATTTACAGCTACAATACGACCATTTCACGTTCGAAAGGAGAATGGAATGAAATAAAATGGAACGAAAGGTCGGACTGACCTCTTTAACCTTGGAATGGTTTGGTTTGAGGGCACATTTAAGTTTAATAGGGGTTACGAAGTTGTAGGATCGTTTCGGGACTCTAATGCTGGTGCCCCGGGGTCAGGAGTGACCCCACACTTCGGTTAAATGAATCGGAATGATATTCGAGAAAATTGTTTAATTGGAGGGTCAAATTACGGGTTCGGAAAGGATCTTGGACCAGTTTTACTTTTTTAGCCTTTCGTCTCGATGCTCTGGTTGAACGGATAGAATTTTTAGAAGACCGACAACTTAAATGCTACCTCAACATATTATGTAGTTATATCATGTGACTTGTTCCGAATTTTAAAATTAATGTTAAAAAGTTAAAGTTAATACAGATAAGTGTAATTATATTATTTATGTTAGTCAATTTAATTAAATTATATAAGTTTAAAAAAGTTTGTCAGTTTGTCGTAAAAGTGCTGTAAAAAGTGTTTGTCAGTTTGTCGTAATAGGCTTAATATTTTTGTGAATGAAACTTGTAGACAAGAGATTTCTTTGAAAACACAACAACTACTTCAACATCTGATGTAAGGTACGTCAGATTTGGAATGATATATTGTAAAGTGAAAACATAATATATGTTAACAATAGGAATGTAATTTTTTTATATCTCGCATTTAATTTTGTAATCTCAGCATTGGGAGCGTGACGCAGCATCCCGCCAGCGGCGGCGGCGGCGGGCGCCCTCTGAAGTAGTGAGGTTCGCACTTAGGTGCCAGTTAATGTTCTATTGATTTATGGTAACAGAAGAAACATTATAGGCCATTGTATCAATACATGTTATGTACTGTATATTTGACTAGGAAAATACTTGACTAATACTCTGCTTATAAGGACGTGCCAGTTTTGTTTTCGTCTACTTAGTTCAAAATGCCAGTGTGCCGAATATCTCGATTCATTCTGACTGTAAGAAGCTTAAGATTGTAAAAATTACTTTTCATAGACTTACTAGCTAATTGGAACAGTTAATCGCGGTAAATCGCAGCGCACGGCGACATGACCGGCTGTGCCCAGTTCCAGCCAAAACTGCACTGTACCATAGAAGCGTATTCGTAATCGGCCACAAAATATATAATAAAGTACCCAAGACTATACGCGACTGGGATGACATAAATGTTTCAAAAGTTATCTTTTTAAATTTCTTATTGACAAAACATACTACTCCATAAATGAATTCTTGAACGACAAATTAAAGTAGACATTTTCTATTTGACATTTTAGTTTACTATACCTAGTTTATTTTCTTGTTTACTAGACATGGGTTTTCCGTATGTGTGCTTTTATTTTCTATTACTATTTTATTTTTTAATGTTTTTAATACTAACCATGACATTTAATTTTAATAAGCGTTGACATTATTTTGTATTAAATTATTCGTTGTATACTTTTTTCATATGCCCACGGGGTAAAACATAGAGTTCTGTTAATTTTATTGACATCTTTTTTACCTATGTTTATGAATAAATGATTTCTGATTCTGATTCTAAAGAGCAGCCTATGTCCTGTCCCAGGGTTTGATGTACCTCCACACCAAATTTCATCAAAATCGGTTCAGCGGTTTAGGCGTGAAAAGGTAACAGACAGACAATTTCCCATTACAATATTAGTCTGGATACGTAAGCGCGTATTTCTATCTACAAAGCACAGCAAGTTCCCAGTGACCGAGATATAGGGAGCTGATCAAAAAGTGACATGGTTTTAAGATTCCCACATAATTTGAAGTTTGTCAGTCACGAAAAGATTAAAACGTTTTAGGCTTACATGTATTTATAACTGAATACGCTACTGTTGGCGGCCACGTATCGGCCTCCCACAAGGTGGACCGACGATCTGGTGAAGGTCGCGGGACCCGGCTGCATGAGGTTAGCGCAGGACCGGTCGTCGTGGAGATTCCTGGGCAGCCCTATGTCCAGCAGTGAACGTCTACCGGCTGATATGATGATGATGACGCTACTGTTATTGTATTGCTTTGTTTCTACCAACAGCTGACACCACAAGAATGACTTCGCTTCCATTGTAATTACGTTATTTTTCCTTCATTGTTGCGTGAATGGGCCCCGGCCCGGCAACTGCGCCACCCCGAGCTATAAGACCATAACTTTAAATACCTCCAGCCCACATTATATTTACGCAGCCTGTATAGTTAACAGGTTACAGATATTGCGTATCGCCTGTGGCCATGAACCGATCTTTAAATTGCGCCTCCGTTAGGGTAGCCATGTTATAAATGATTCAAGAAAAACAATGGACTAGATGTTATATCTATATTTTTATTTATGGTAAGATCAAAAAGTATTTATTTTGTTAAAACTTTATAAAAGGAAGGGCAAATGTATTTGTATAAACAATATTATGAAGCGGCAGAGGCAAACTTACAAATCCAAGAAAATAACTATCAACTACCAGAGAGTAAATGAATTAGTGCTGCCACCTGTAAAAAATAGATGTAGTCGAATTTTATCGACGTCTTTTCGGTGTCGTCGCGGGGCCGCCAGCGAACTTAGTATGAAAGTTCGCTGGGGCCGCTAATGTCCAGCGAAATCTTTCACATTTTCGTCACCAGAAAATGTCCTTTCGATGTGGACTAAAGCGTGCAAAATGGCCACCCCAGCGTGTAGCCACAGCAGCCGCGTCCCATGAACAGGTTACAGGGAAGCAAAAAAGGTTAAAGTATGTTCCCTGGGGGTCGAGGGGGACCGTCGAGGCCGGGGGAGGGCGGGGGCTAATGACAGGGGCGGTGCGGCGCCCGCGGCGGCTACCGCGCGCAAATTGATGCCTGCGCCCTCTGAGGAACCTTTGCTCCCGGCTAGTGATGCGCACAGTCGATAAATTGTGACAAGGAGCACGCTCGCGCTAGAATTATAGTGGGCAGTTTATCGTGATCCGCGTGCAGTAAGTGCGGTGGTGTCGGTTGGTTTAAACACTGTTATTTTATCATATTTTAGAGAAAGGGCCATGTTAGGTAATGGAAATGTTCAGAAATATCAAGACCCAATTACTATAGCCTTTCTGTTTATAGCTGGGAATTTGAATTTGAAAATTTGAATATAATACGGATGATAAATATTATCTTATTACTTAATTGTGAAGTTGCATGTTAATTCTTTATTGTTTGCATTTCATTTTAATCCATTTGCAATTCAGTGAGCTTGTGATATCGTGACTCAACCATATTATACGAACATTGCAACTCATAGTTATTAGAACAAAAGTTTTCTAATGTTAAAAATAATAAACTAAGACAATAATGCGCACCTATGTAACGCACAATTTCACGTTCTAATAACATACTATCGACATCGATAATCAACAAAGCGATAGCATCACTACGAGGCCTGCATTACACTATAAAGATTGCTATTAACTATAAAGCATGGAGCGCTCTGGCTCATTTTAGCTGACGGTGCACGGCTGTACGCTGCTCCGTAATTATAATCTGTGGCCATCGCCATTTCTCAATGCGTTTTAATTTATTTTTTAAATAAGAGGTAAGGGGTCATGTAATGCACGGACAGCGATTTTAGAATTCCGTAGTTAAAACTGAAAAACTACCAAATAATGTTTAAGTTTGGAATAAGTACCTACCTACTGTGTTTTTAATACTTTTATTCGAATCGCATAATAAAATATGCAATAATGTGTCAAAATCCTGAAAAGTTAAAAAGTGTCACTTTTTTATTTTCTTAGATTTTATGTTTCTCTGTTGAACTGTCAAATTCCTCTACGCGCCTCATAGAAACCACGGGTGACCAGGGAGCTGGCGCGTACCACGGCGTCGATTTGGGGCATTTTTATTTATTTATAACATAGGTTAGGTTAGTTTAGGTTGTAGATAGTGTAGTTAATGATTATTTTATTAACTATAGACAGTACAATGTGTATTATGACATAAATAAATAAGATATACGAATAAAATAATTTTCTAAAGGCTATGTTATTAGTAATCCTTTACACATATTAAGTAAGTATAGTTCTTTGATGACATAATTCTAGAGGCAGATTTAAACCTACCAATAGTTTTTGAAATGTCTGATTAACAGGTATACTTACCTACGTTCTTTTCGTATAATAGGTAGGTACCTACCTACTTGGTACGGAACATTGCCGGCGTGAGCTCAGCTCACACTTGACCTTTCTTTCTTCTTTCATATTTTTTGCCTTTTTACTGTATTGTGTGAGCGCTTTCTAACTTTTACTTTGTAGAATCCATTAAGAATTTGGATATTATTACAAGGTACCTACTTTTACCTACCTACTGTGTGTTTCTAAATGTTGTACACTTAATTATACATCTATCTTTGTAATCTTTTTATCTAGGTAATACTTTATATTAGTTTCTTGTTTGTGCTTTTTTATCCTACAGTAAAAACAGCCTATGTTCATCTCCATGATACAGCTTTAAATTGTTTATTAGTGATTCATCAAAATTGACATTCTTATCGGTAATTACTGGCTTCCCTAGTTTAGTTTGGGGATTGATATGATATTGGAGATCTATGATCTAGTAGTAATGATTTAGAAGACGTTCTACTTGTGTTGTAAGTAGGTATCTAAATACATATATCTGGAACTTTTTTGAACTTTTCCTTCTTTCGACAAAGGTCATGGGTCCTGGGTCGCGGGTGGACCAACATTTGCGTGATGAGCATATCTGTTGGTTTTCGGATTCTGGGTGTTTGTATTTAAGTATTTATTTAAAAGTATTTATGTATGTTTATCTTTTACAAGCTTCGGCATAGTAAGCAGCCGTGTGTAAAGTCCAAACATTATTATTATTATTACTTAAAAATCATAATAGGAACTGAACAGACTGTTGTTGAGTAAACTCTAGCTGTAAATACAATGGACGGCGGATTAGCTCATCCATTTCGTTAGAAAGCTTATCTCACCCTGGGCATCGATCGGCGCGCGCGCAAAAAGCTTCAACATAATTGGAAAATAGTCTAACGCCAATCAGTGGGAGTGGCGTCCGTCCACATCGGCCGCGTGAGACAGACTGACGGGAAACTATGGGATGGAGAAGGATCGGAATAGAAGCACGCGTCGGTGGGCGGGGCTTGAACTCCCGAGCAGCGGCGAGGGTATCCGAAGGCAACCGAAGCGACACCGCCCAGCCGCTAATGTTTGCAAGCTAAATCGTCTAGCTTACGTGACCCCTAGCTTTCTTGTGATGAGTTAAGTCCAGAGGTCAAGTTGCGCTGGTGGGTGCTCGCCAGACAATGCTAACAATGTTTGAGCAATGCAGATCCATTACAGAGGCATTATAGGCAACATGTGCCTATTATGGAAGGTGTTCTAAGAATGTTTGGATTGCAATATCCCCTATAAAAGGCAATTAGTTAGATAGGGATTTGTGTAATTGCTGCTTCCAGTGCCTGCCCTGAGATTTTAATCGCTTTCTAGTTGTGAAAGTGAAATGCAGTGGCTATAGTAAAGAAATACGTAATCATTAGGTACATTAGATTAGAAATTAAAAAATATTAAAACGGTAAATAGAAGTCCATTTCCAACCCGCACCAACCCGCACTGGGCTAGCGTGGTGGACTATAGCCCGAACGCCCTCGTTGAGAGGGTAGGCCTGAGCCCCAGCAGTGGGGACATGTTAATAGGCTGTTGATGATGATTAGGAAATAGAAGTCCATTTCCTGTTATACAAATACAATGTACATAATATTCCAAAAATGGTTTTTTGAGATTTTGTGCAAAGAGATGAAAGTTGCGGCCGTAATTAATTGGACCATGGGATCTAAAAAAGCGGAGAGCCGAGGATCGGGGTCAGTGGCGCGGCTTGGGGGAGGCCTATGTCCAGCAGTGGACTAGTACAGGCTGATGATGATGATCTAAAAAAACTTCAATAATTTACCTACTCACTAACAAAATTTTAAAAATAATTGTAAGTTTTTAGTATGGTAGGGTCCATTGCATGTCAGTGGAATCAAAACCAGTATAAACTGGTCTCTCATAGTATTGAAACCCCCTAATAGGCTAGCCCAGCTCAAGTTCAAAGTGTTTCCACTGACGTGCGGTCGACTGTACTACTAAACCAGCAGATGGTTTGTTTCATATTTTTCAGGACGCTCCATCCTATATCCAGAATCCTTCTAGATTTTGGCTAACCTTCCGGTCACCTGATCACGTGGCACTCAATAAGTACTAAATAGATCTATACACTTTGCTATGCTGACATGTCCCAGCAAGTGTTTGGATGATTAATCATCTTTGAAGTGTTTTGATCTTTTTGCCTCGCGCTAGCCATCTCTAGCGCTATGAATGAATATGAATGAACGAGGCCGTATGCGCGTAAGAATTTTCAATTAACGGCCTCACTGGTAGGTGTGGTTCTATAAATTGAACATAGTTTAAAGTGGGGGTTAAGTTGGTTATTTGATACCTACAGTTAATTGGTAACTGGCCGGCGGTTCAGCGGTCGGTGCATGGCCGCCGGGTAAGAGTTCCTCCGCGTAAAGGGCTCTACGCATCACCTGACTCATCAACTTGTTTTTTTCTAATACATACAAATCACTTTAGGCCCACTTCGTAAGTGAAGTTTGTTACAAAGTGAAATATTTATTTATTGCAGTTTGTAGCCAGTTTAATAACATAGTAGGTAACATATTTCTCATAACGCCTTTGCAGGAAAAAACCTCAAAAAGGTAATACTTAATAAAATTATATGGAAATACAAATAATAATATAATATCCCATTTGAGCAAATTGATTTTCAACTGGAACAAACATTTCCCTCTTCGTAGCCAGATACAAAACTCAGTTACATTACGGGTATAAAGCAGCGAAATGTCTAAAGGTACAAATTAGATCAGGGTCATATAAAAGTTTCGACAATAACTCCCCGAGTACGGTCAAAGATACCTAAATATTAAATTTACGTTTTGTTGAATTATACAAACTACCAAAGTTTCAATGTTTTTGAACGAAAAGTAAGACTACTCTTTACTGGCCTGGGCTTGTAACCTCGACCTAGGCGCAAAACTATGCCACGACTATTTTAAAAATTCAGATCGCATCAGTAAATTGAACCTCTCTTAA
The DNA here is from genome assembly GCA_949699065.1 of Metalampra italica. Taxonomy (NCBI): domain Eukaryota; kingdom Metazoa; phylum Arthropoda; class Insecta; order Lepidoptera; family Oecophoridae; genus Metalampra; species Metalampra italica. Next base: position 8,163,602 of record OX452983.1, read on the forward strand.
TCAGACAGGTCAGGCGCGTCCGGTGATCAGGTGGTGTGTACTCCACCTAACTCCCGTTAAGCAAACACTAGACTCGGTTGAGCTAGTACCCGTTACTCTGACTTATAGCTTTGTTAGCATCAATGCTTTATTATGCTGCCTCCAAGCTCTGCTGTGCTTTCGGTATTCCGTTGAGTGCTTTAAAGAGCTTTTAAGTCGAAGAGTAGGTATGTCTCCGGTTCCTTAATACAGTCTACTCGAGAAGTGGTTTGTTACCTTATGGACGACAGTCGCATGCAGGCGCTGGCTGCATAGTGTCAAGACATCAATGTTTTTATGAATTAAGCATTGTTTTGAATATATTGTGATTAGTAATTATTAATAATTACTGTAATATTAATTTAGTTATTTAATATTGTAAAGATATACATAGTTTCCTTTACTGCTGAAGCCATTTATTGTTATAAGTTATTTTAATAATAATTTTAAATATTTTATTATTTTAATATTATTTATTTGCATTACAGTTTTGTATTTGGAAGAAGTATTTATAGTACTGAAACATAATTTGTACTTAAAAACCGATTTTCATAGTTTATGAAATAATCAGCAATTTTGATAATTTCTCCGTACAAAAGACATCAACGAACGCGCTTTGTGTTAATTTGTACCAATCACATTTTGAGCTGAGTTACGAAATCAAATTGTACTGCCTGCTTCTTTAAGATTTATATTGGTTATGATCATTTTGTCTAAAAAGCAATTTGCCTAAATTGTAGAATTATCATTAAGTTTATTTTGGATCCTTTACATTATTATTAGATTCGATTATTATTATTTTATAAGGATGTCATAGACAATAATAAAAATAATAACAAACAAAACAGGACAACCTTTCGAAAGATGCGACGATACTCTAACTAAACAATCGAGTACCTAATAGTAACAACTAACACGATATCGATATACAGCGGTATTCCGAAACAATCTCCTTGTATCATCGACTGCTAGATACTATCGCGGCTCGTGCCACTTGTAAACGTGCAGTGATGCGACTACTACATAAAAATATCGATATTTGTTACTGATAAACAGTAACTTTGTGAAGGTATATTTTAAAAGCTCAGCTATTAGTGTTGTAACAATGTAACTCCACACTAATAGCGTTCTATTTCACACCACATAATACTATGAATATTATTCACATGTTTAATTCAGTTACTAGACTCGCACTGATAGCGGAGTGTGAAAAGCACCATACCTATACTTAATATATATTATTTATCAATAGTTTCCCATCACTAGCAATAGCATGCAGGCGCACCCTATGTCTCAAAAAGAGGCAAGAAAACTTAAGTCGACCTAACACTACAACTCGATTCGAATCGTGAATTGACAGTGTCCAATCCCTAGCAGCGTGGGTAGCAGTCGCATACTGGCGCACCCTTTCGCACCGTAAACAGTGCAAACTTCACCTCGATACGAGAATTGTTCATTGACAGTGTCTCAACACTAGCAGCATCTGTATGTACGATCAGTGCGACAGTGTGCGACAGTACATGACTGCTACACAGGTAGCAGTCGCGTACTGTCGCACACTGTCGCACCATAAGGAGGACAAAGTTCACCTCGATATTGTTTATCGACAGTGTCCCACCCCTAGCGGCGCACGAGTGCTGTCGCGTGCCGGCGCGCCCTCGCGCGAGGAAAGTGCGCGCGCGCACCGTTTACGGACACCAGCAATAAACCGCCTCGACTATTCATCAGGGCCTTTTCAATTGTTTAATATTTCATTTTCAAATTACATTACTTATTGCAGGTGGCTAGAAAGCGAGCAACGAATAGAAAGATTAGCCTTATATGATATTTTATCTATTTTATTTATTTTCGTTATATACTTACAGGGTAGGCAGATTTGGCCATTAGTTATGTAACCTTTGTTTTTTACATATTTTTGTGATTTTGGCTGTTGTTATCCCTAAACAAAGAAATTAAAACTAAATAATACACGTGCCAAAATTCAATGTCGACCCATCAAGAATTAGAATACCTAAAATGTCGTTAGTTATCGGAGGTATTTGCAATTTAAATTTGTTTTATGACTTGGGCAATTAAATGTTTTTTTCTCTAAACGTAATCCGTTCAGTTCGAATTAACGCGTCCTATCCATTTAGTCCTAATCCAATAGTTTAGTTTAATTAAATTTATTTAACGAACATTGCTTCTGTAATCAATTAAGTACCTACGCCAAAATAAGTTGAATCATTGAAATTTTGATAATATTTCCGTGTAGGTAATTGGGCAAAGCTTCATGTAAATAGTTTAATTTCCCCATTACCATGTTACGCGCTAAGAGGCTGTAGTGTAAGTAGGTCTGCACGAGTTTCGTGGAGGCAACTGTTGTAGCGCTCGTGTACTGCTCGCCGCTATCCGATATTCGCATTAGCGAGATGTAAATAAACAACAGCTGGGTACAGCAAGCCTTCTGTTATGTCAACTCATAGTTCTGTACTAAAAGCCACATAGATCTATAGACTTTCGAGAAACAACAACCATATTTGTCAAAAAAAATTGTGTTTTATTTAATTTTGATTCGCTTTTTACGTTGTTTATATACAGAATTCGGAAAGGGATTACAGATTGAGATGCATACAATTAATAAATTTTTAATTTTTTAATTTTTCTAAGTTCTTCAATAAGTTGTCCTGAATAATGCCACAATCGCTCTTCTCGCATCAGTTTTTAACACGTTTTTATTATCTCGCTTTTTTGTCTGCCTGTTTGATAAAAATTTTGCGATCTATGAAACTTTAACCTCAGAAATGGATGACAATGCACATTGAAAAGCTCTCTATAGGTACACCCCTTAATATTACGTATTGAATACTGCCAGTTTTCTGCGACATCATCAACAATCATCAACAGCCTATTAATCTCCCCACTGCTGGGGTTCAGGCCTACCCTCTCAACGAGGGTGTTCGGGCTATAGTCCACCACGCTAGCCCAGTGCGGGTTGGTAGACTTCACATGCGCCTAAGAATTTCTTCTTCGGCGTATGCAGGTTTCCTCACGATGTTTTCCTTCACCGTTTGAGAGCAGTCAGTAAATGTACTTAAGTTTCGAGAAAAACCCATTGGTACATGACCCAACCGGGGATCGAACTCCGGACCTTTCGATATGATAGGCCGCGTCTTATCCCCAGGGCCACTGACGCTCTCTTCAAAAATCTTTTAAATGATTTCCTCCGTAAAGAGGAACGGCTATGCAAAACATGTTTCTAGACCTAGAAAATTTTACATTCGAAACCCCACTGCCCTTCAACCACATAAAACTGGGTAATACAGAGAATTTACGTGATTATAATCTTTGAAACATTCATCTAGTTTCTGACATCATTATCAACTATTTAACCGTACCGCATTTGAGATAGTTAATGGAGCAAGTGCATTATAACCAGTCTACGTATCAGCAGAACAAGGCCTGCTTTCATCCGATAACTAGACCGGTGGCAGAATTCATAGCCCTTATAAGGTACTACGCGGATGTACTGGGCCTCATGTGACCATCACTTTGGGGATAACTGAGATTATCTTATACATACACATCATCAGTTCTTTAACATCTCCTGCGGGGCATAGGCGTAAAAATGAACGCCACCAAATCCATCCTTCATCCCCCGTCGTCGGTCCCATACGCTGCCCGTACCGGTCTGTGGACTCCACTCCAGAAGTCGTCTACCCTTCGGTTCTGCGACAGGTTTGACCTGCCCACTGCCACCTTAGCTCGGGCTGCATCTTTCGGCTATGTCGGTGATCTTAGTTCTCCGTCTGTGCGAATCATATCCTTTAAAGAAACTCCGATCATAGCCCTCTCCAGTTCAGGATCAGGACCACCGGTAGTGTCCACGTCCCACATAATAGTGTCTCACGTGTGATGAACAATCTTTTGAGACTCGGTAGAGGTTTTACATTTTTAGGCTAAAGTTAAAACGTACCCTTACATAATTTTTTGTCTGTCTATCTTTCATTGTGTCACATTTTGACTAAAATTCAAAAGAAAGGGACGACTATGTAATAGAAAGAGACGAGAGAGACACGACATACATATCATCGGACAACACTGAGTCATTTCCATTTTTATCTATAGTAAATTATGGGACTTAAATATTAATATTGTTACCCCACAGAACCATATCTCTTGGCGAAGCTAAGACAAGGTATCGTGTTTGTTTGTGTGTCTGTACACATGCTGAATATGCATGAGGCAGAAGCCATAAGTCCTGTACCATGCGGCGACGCAGTAAGTGTTAATAGGAGTGCATATTATTCCCTGTACATATTCTAAAAACATTATATTAAAGTATACAAGATGGAATAAGTTTTTCTTTTCGGAAACAAATTTTACCAGAGTAAAGAACATGTTCTACGTATATGCAAAATTTCATAGAGATCGGTTGGATAGTAGAGCCATGAAAGCGTAACATACAAGCTACTTTCGGATTTTTATTATTTGTTAGGATTTTAGCTTAATATACGTTTAGCTACTAACATTTCTTTTCAGACCATAAACTGTAGATGTTAGGTACAAAAATATTTGTTTTTTCTATGTTCCTACTTCCTAGTGCTTGAGATAATTTACTTGTTGACAGTTTAAATGAATATCGATTCAGTGTCTCAAGATTGAGCAATTTATGAAATGAAATGAAATGAAATGAAATCAAAGAGGGCTGTACTGCTGCCTAACGGACCCATCTCCTATATAAACTTTAAATTCTCTTATCTTTAAAATGAAGAGGTTGATTCTAATAAAAGTTTATTAAGATACGTAAGCAGGACACAAAATTGTTCAACTCTATGAAATCTTAATTTATGAATCAAATAGGTATTACTTTTTAATATTTCATGATCAATAATCATCATTGCTGTTTATATTTTTTACATATTAAGAATTATTCTATCCATTTTAACCTAATAAAGTCTGTTAATGGTTAAGAAGGTACTTACTAACGTGTATAGTTTGTATGGGAGAAGAGTTGGCAAAGGCCCTATTTCCACAAGTCATTAACCACTCGACCGCACAGCACCACATTGGCCAGTACAAGTCGGCGCGACCGCAACTAACTCACTTTTTACTTCCGAACGGCCGGAGATATTACAAATCACCTTTTACGGGTTAAGCAGTCGATAAATCTGGTCGGTACTCCCACTGCGCGCGCGCCGGCTCAGGTGATCTATTTTTGAATTGTTCGCCTCGCTTCGAGCGATCGATTCTATTAATTTTCCATCGACATCGCAGATTCCGTATTTTTGAGACGCTCTAATGCAAAAGGTGGTATCAACCACTCGATCGTCGCTTGGGACGATCTCGTCGATAACGATCACTGACATCTTTTTTGTAACAAAAGGCAAAGATATTTTCATATACAGTCTCTATGGTTTCAACCAAAACTGCGCATTTTACGTTCCGTTTTCTTTACGGTAATTACCGGTTTTTATTTTTCCTGTGTGAAACGGATAAAGTTCTACATTTCTAATAATATTGGTAACACCGAACGCGAATGAATCAAAAATGCAGAAAATCAGCGTCGTGTGGAAGTCGAATATGACTTAAATCGCATGCGACGATACAGTTGCTCACGAGCGATTCAAAAATAGATCTCCAGATACCATCGCCGCTGCCTTGCGCCCGCCGCTTTGTCCCAGCGCTGAGCTACAGTGGGCCAGCGGCCAGCGGTTACTCTGATTTGTGAATGCTGATAATTATTCCATTTTCAAACGTAGTTTTATAAAGTAGATTTTAGCTTGGGTACTAGACCTTTAAGCCTTATCTTATTTAGAATATAAAGTCATGTATTTATATCTACGGTTACAGCACAGCATTCTCAATAATAATGGTATGGTGCCAGTTCATTGGGGAAAGCCTATGTCTAATAGTGAACATCGAAGGGTTGATGTGACGATGATTCTCATAAATAGGGCACGAACAGAGCTTCTATTCTACTTAATCTAGTTTCTATTTAATTATAATAATTGCACATAAATTGTGTACATAAATATACATATATATATGAAGTTCTCTTTAAGTATTTATTTTTATAATTACTAGCGAACGCCCCGCGACTTGGACCGCGTTAAAAAGTTTTACAAAATTCTCAACTCTACAGAAGATTTTACGAAGCGTGTATTATTTTATGGAAAGTTATTTATTTGCATATTATTTCCTAAAGTATTAGAACAAAGGTTATTCAGCATTTGATACTGATTATATTATCCGTAACTGGTCATCGGTATAACGCACCCAGGGAGTTATAGCCAATTAGCTGATCTAATCGCATTAGCTTTCGCCTCTAAAACCATTAGTATCATCGCACGCCGTTCGATAGACCAATGTATGCAGACTAGCTGTTTCCCGTGGTCCCGCGTTTCGAGTTATTTCTGACTTTTTTCTTTATGCTCGGCTCCTAAGGGCCATATCGTAGCGTGATGTTAAAGAGCCTTAATCTTCATGTCTCGGGAGACCCCAGGGCTGGCGCCTTCGCACAGCGCTTGAGTATAGCTATTCAGCGAGACAACAGCGCCAGCATCGTGGGGACTATGCCTCAGCACGAGGGTTTGGACGGCGTCCACCTGTTGTAAATATATTACTCATAAGTAGTATTGGTTTTACATAAATATTTATGTATTAATCTTCCTCAAGAATTGGGCTATCAAATGCAATAAGATTTTCTCAAATACGACTGGTAGTTCCAGAGATTAACGCGTTCAAATCAACTTTTCAACTTTATTATATTATTTAGTATAGATTTGTAAATATAGATATATCCTGGTGTCAACGCATGCGATATTTTTTGCGTTTTACAAGGCAAAATTAAGCATAAAAAAAGCTTGCAGCAAACTAATGTACCAAAGTATGTATTATTATTAAAATTGACGCAATAACGGCGACTCGCACAGGGCGCATAAAAAGCTAGTCACCCGCAACACTGCGCCGGCGCAAGTAAATAATGACATCGATTACACGTTGGGAGCACAACAATCATGTACGTTTCCTTTTAAAGCGACCGATCGACATCCGGCGAGCAAACGGATGCCTCTGAGTAGGCCAGCCGTGGACGAAAGAAATATCTCCGATAGTGGAGGCATCATAGGCGAGTGAGAATTTTAAATAAAATTAGACCCAATTTCTTAAGACCTACTTGAATATAATTTAGAAAATGCGACAATGCTTCAGTTAAAAGTAAAAGTTAAAAAAAAATGATTTTTCTACAATTCCAGAGAATCAGTATGATGTAGCATTTTAACTGGATTTTTGCAGCAAGCATTATATTATTATTTTTGAAATCGAAGAAATTAAGTACAAAATTCTTAAATTGACATTATATGTTGAACGGTTCAGAATTTGGTGATGTGCAAAGCGCTGTCTCGCATGGAAAATATACCAGTTCAATGAGATCAACTATCCGGACGGCGATCGGATCGAAATGATCTCTCTTTAATTATATTGTTATACCGACCGCCTGGCCGGGAGGTCGTGAGGTTACACCAAATAGATTATCTCTAGGTGAGTGTCTGCTGCCGCTTTGTGAATAGCCCCCTTTCATATCTGTTATATATCGAATTTTTAACCGCTCGTACGTAGGGTTGCCAGATGTGTCTTAAAAAATATCTGACTCTCTCTTATAATAATCTGAAATTTATACTAATTGTTAGCGGTTTAAATATTTATTAAAGATTCTTTCATTTAAAAATACACTTAAAGCTTACTTTTCCTCTTTTACCAGGACAGATATAAATCAACTGGGCCTAGTATCCAGTAGTCCGATTATGTCAGGGAAAAATCCGAATACCTGGCAACCCTGACAGTGGGTCATTATCATTAGACCGGGGATCGCACAAGCGCCTTTGATTACTTTTTGTAATTTGGAGCATTGAATGTTTGAATTATTTTGGGAATTTGTATTGTTATGTTGGTGCTTTCAGGTCATCGATCGATAAATTTCCGAATGATCATGAATGCTGGCTGATTGTGGTAAATGGTACAGTTATTTATATCGTATACTTATCTTAGTTTTATTGAAATAAACGGCATTTCTTTGTCACTAATCTAGATAAAAGTGATCGCTCAACTACTATAAAATATTGTCAAAATCTCTAAAAGTTTTATGAGTTCCATAAAAAAGCGTCTGAACTTTAGGATAATCGTAATATAACTTTACTCTGATATTCATTGCAATTATAAGTATTTAGGTATCTTCTAGTAATTTTTCTTTTTCTAGTCATTTATTTTTCATAATAATAGAGTATTTTTTGCCGAATATACAACTTTCATTAATAACATACGGTGGCAGTTGGTTTTTATAAAAACTACATATTAATAACATTTATTTAGTTACCGATAGTAATCAAAACCTTTGCCTTTTAATTTAAAAAAAGAAAAGGAAGTAACCACTCAATCTTATTCGTTGAGTAATTCAACCTTTATTACTTTACTTATAAAGGTTGAATTACTCAACGAATATAATATAACTGCAAAGATTATCAAAGTTTAATACTAATTTATTCAATTTCGCATTACGTAAGCATTTATAGGATTATGCACACATACGCGTGGGTGACGCGCAGACCCGTTTCATTCATAATCTTCCACGGATAGCTGCTTACGGTCAATTTTCGCATTTTATTTGACTGCAAAATATATGTTGCTATAAATTTTATTAAAAAACCATAAAACGTGGAAGTATTAGATGGTTTACAACCTTTTCCAAAAATATTTTAATTTATGTTCAAGAGGACTGTAAGGAAATACCTATAGTCTTGCTTGATATGGTGCAGAGGTCTTTTCAAAGGTGATACATCCCGCCAAATGTCGCTAATGTGTCACCCCCATGTACCTAATTATCAAATTGTTTCACGTAAAAACCTGTAGGTAATCACACACAGTATTTGATCGAGTGAGACATCGTGGTAGGAGTTGAAATTATTTGTTATTTATAAGAATTAAAATAATAACCTATTGTTTTGGGCATCCTGTGATGTTAGTGTTTGTTTTCAGACACCTAAAGAAAACGGATTTTATAAGATTGCAGTTCTTTGATCAGAGCAAAACATCGTAACGAGCAAAATGGCTCATTCCCTGTAGCTTTTCGCTATGGTTTAATCCACTGTACACCGCACGCCTTGCATTGGCGTGTCAAAACAATAAAAAAGTCATCAGAAACAACCAGTCGGCCTGCTTTGCATAACGCAGTGGAATTACTGCGGTCGGCGCGTGCGCACCTGCGCGCCATTACGCGCGCGGTTGACACGCGCACGCCACAAAAAACTATCAAAAATCCAGAGCACCAAAAAAGTCGTTAATACATATTAGTCAGTCATTTGTTTTGGTTAGAGGCGAGATTCGGATTGAGGTTTCGACTTTTGACTGGGAAATGAAAGGCAAATGTCGTCAGAAAACGCAGCAAAAGGGCAATTTCATTTTGTCGACTTGGTGACCGATTTGTATTGGTATCTTTTATTTAAAAGACTATATTTGGATGGTGGTCCCATTTCAAATTGAAAAAAATATTTTACCTTTATGGGTGGAAAATTTGTGAATAAAGTCGGTTTTATTTTTTGTTTTGTATTGTCACGTTATCAATAAAGAATAGTGTGATCCAATACCAAGCAGTAATAGATTAGTATGATTAAATGAAAATGCTTTGATTTAAAAGTACACAAAAATATGATTACCAAATCTACTCTATTTCAGCTTCAATAACACTTAATATATAACTGTTGATCATTATAAAAACACATCAACTTACATTTCAAAAGTGCAACTTACCTAAAGATTAGATAGATCAATTAAATTTGACTAAATCAATCGCATGTTCCACTTCTGATGTTTGATACATTAGATTACGACATGCGTAAAGACTTCGATTAGTCTCATAGTATCCTAGAAACTAGATCACATTATAGTTATGGAATCGAAAGTGAAATTCTAAATCGTAGCCCTGAATTACTGTTGAAATAGGCATCCAAGCTATAATTTGCTGATTAGAGATTGATGGTTTAGATGGAGTCATATAAATAAGTGTTGCCAATAAAGCAATAATTAGTTTATCGATGGTATCCGCATTAATATGCATTTCCCAAATAAACTATTTGATTTGAGGATAAAATACAATATATTTTAAATATTTTTGAAAATTATCTATGGACATGATGGCATTATTATCTATGAGAGCAGATATTTGTTGATTAATATAGGCTCCGAGTTGGAAATTGATTAATTCAATTTGTCGTATCATTGTGATGAACTCTAAAAGACTATTAGTATGGAATACAAGCTATACAGGTTGGTAGCAATAAGTGATCTCACTTGATTATTCCTAAACTATACAAGACATTGAAAAACTTTTTACTGATATTGAAACTACGTCACTAACTTTATAATTGATATTAACAACTATCTGAAAAGTAATTTTTATATTATTATTAATTGTATATGTCCATAATATTGATTTTAACTTCTCCCATACATTTACTATTACATGGCTCTAATCAAATATTAATACCGTCTAAACAGAGGATTTAAAAAAATGATTCAAATACTGTATCTATGGGTACACTATAGATCGACCCACCGATAATTAGAGTTTGAGTTATCGATACACCGACTATCGACATTCGGCATCACTAATACGGTATCGGCTAACAGGCCGCAGGCTGACAATGCGACCTCGCATATCTATCTATTTGACATTTAGCCCGAACGACCTTTCGGATGTTTTCGGCCGCACTCGGCTACTCCTACGGAGCCTTTACGGAGCGATCTTATTATTCAAAAGCTAGGCGTACATTGGAAATAATGATATTATTCTAACAGAATACGAAGAGTCATAACTAATAAAAATTTGAAATAGCCTTAGCATAACATGAAATTAATCAACCGTCCGCCAGGTGGACCGACGACATAAAGAAGGTGCGGCTGGATGCGGAGGACCGGGGAGTGGTGGCGTTCGTTGGGGAAGGCCTATGTCCAGCACTGGCCGTTATACGGCTGATATGATGATGATGAAGTATTCAAACGACGCCCAAATGAAATTAGTCATGTAAATAAGATACGAAGCTTCACCTGCGATGCGACACACGTTCGTATTGTGTTCTGGGTTTTATTCATCGCATTATGTCGAGTTGGTCGGCGCGGCGCACGGCGCGGGCGCGCCCACGTCTCCCACACAAACTAGATCTTCACCTTTATTTATTCTCAGCTTATTGTTGCGGGTTTTTTGTGACGCCGTCCGAGGACTACATAATCGTTTTATTTATTGCTAGAGTTGTCTATGCTGTGCATTATGCATTATGATTTTGTTTGAACTTTTGGGTTATTCAGCAAACTGGACACGGAGGGTCTGGACATGCGCGTGTCCGGTTGGTGAAACTGAAATTGGTACAATTTGTTATTTCGTCAACTGAACACACTAAGATCGATACCTACTAAATGTACCGGAAATGCCTTGTTTTTTTAATCAATATTCGATATTCATATGTCTAGGACCAATTTTGAAAAGTTTCGATTTTATGCTCAAAATTCTCTTCTAGAGAATTATATAGCAAAATACGGAATAGATAGTAAGACGCTATCGGTTTTCCTTTAGAACTCGTACGAGTATGAGACAAGATATCCGGGAGAGATCTGGTCCACCAGTGGACTTTAAAGAAAGAAAATGATATGAAAACAAAGTTTTATTTTGCTGGTATTATTTTAAATATCCTCGATCAATCTGTGAGCGAGTCAATGACCTGGCAACCACTTCGAAAGGGAAAACATGTAAGGAAATAAAATCTGTATGCCAGCAATTATGCCACTATCTTCCATTAAGTCCGTTGCAATACTGATCTTATAACTTGTAAGATGATCTTTAAATGACATCATGTTCGTGACATATCACGACATGGAATAGTGGCCGGTAATGACTTCATTTTGACCCGCTAATGGACTGTTTAAATTACCTTTTACCTTGTGACACACCAAAGAACGTATGTGTCGTTCTTTTTGACAGAATCAAATGAATGACTTCTTTGTATCTAGACGTGTATATCGCTACGCTGATAAATATTATAAAAGCGGCTATTATAGAAAATGTTAATAATTTCATGTTTTATTTCTTATTTCGCATTCTGCTTAAATTAAAAATAGGACTCCAGGTCGCTGTGAAATGATGCTCATAAAATGATGAAATGATGCGCGGATGCCTCCCGCACGGGAGGCCCGTCCGGGACTACCGGACAGCTGTGAAACCACCCTTACCTTTACCCGACCTTTCTACGGTTGACACCACGCCCAGTGTAACCTGGTCGCAACCCGGGCAAAGGTAAATAAAAGTATTCACATGTAAGACCCGTGCATAATATAACATATTATGTATAATAATAATGTTATACTCTATCGATAAGTCGATGACTTGAGCCGTTTTCAAGTAAAGCCTGAACTCGTTAATTCTCATCACGCACTTAAGTAGAAACCGTCCAATAAGTATACTTAATAGAAAAGTGCTCATATAAAAGTGACACTTAAGAACCTGCTTATTATTAATCTTCTTCGGAAATGTTCGCTTAACGTCAGGCGTGTCAAACTTGCGGTCCATAACCTTGCTCTCGGGCCGCATCAAATAATTTGTTTATTTTTATGAAAACTCGTGACAAGATAGCCCGACTATTACTATGACAGGTGAGCACATACGCTGACCACATATATTAATATTTTTTGACTATTATATTTTTGAACATTATAAAACTGTAGTACATAACAAAAATAGGGCGGAAGTATGTAATGTATCAGATCATAACAGATTAGCTGGAAGAGATTTCATAGAAATAAGCATAAATCTTGGTATAATTTTCTGTCTTTCGTATAGTTTATGTATGTTTTTGTGTGTACAAAAAATAAATAAATTACTTCACTTTCATGAATTAAACATAAATTGATTGGTATTTTTCTGTATTCAAGTGTCTCGCGGAAAAAATAGATGTATGTATGTTTTTTGTGGTCCGTTAAACCTTGAATTATTGTACAGTCGACCGCACGTCAGTGAAAACACTTTGGCGTTGAGCTGGTCTAGCCTATTACAGAGTTTCAATCTAAGAGAGACTGGTTTTGTTTCCACTGACGTGCGGTCGACCGTACTTGGGGAGTTCAATTTGTCAGGCCTGGTGCAGATTACAAAGTAGTACATAGACAGCCCGGAGGAAAGAAAGCTAATCTATTAGGCTGTGGTCCTGTCCTGCAGGTGTCATTAAGGTCGACGGATACAGTTTGAAAGAGTTATGGGTCGTCTAGAAATATATCTTATCGAAACATAAACACAAAGTGTTCTAGTCTTTTCCATAATATTATGTTAGTTGGTACCTACAGATTTAAATTTGTTTGAAAAACAAATTAATTCTCAATATTTTTGTCATAAAGTTGCAGAATCCACGCCCTCACCATGATTCTGGATCTTTTCTATAAAATGAATGACGATAATGTATTCCAAATACCTAACAAAGAAAGCAAATTTGATAAGGAATTACATACATTAATCACAGATCTAGACCATAATTCAAATTCAAATTTCAAATTCAAAAGTATTTTATTGCATGTAAGTACACTGGGTACATTTATACAACGTCAATTTTTTATCTACCACCGCCTCCAAGGTGTTATATAGAGCTGGGAAGAAGAAGCGGCGCAACAAACTTCCGCAACACATCTTTTAAAATCAAGTTTGTACATAACATTATTTTGTAAAGGTTGTGCGAGGCTGAAGTAACATTAACACCAGGCATCTTTGTCATTTAGATAATCGACTGTTTTATAATAAGCTTTCTTACAAAGTTGTTGTTTAATGTGAGTCTTAAATTTTCTGTCATTCATATTTAAGATTTCTTCTGGTAGTTTATTGTAGAAGCGTATACATTGCCCCGTGAATGATTTACTGACCTTACTAAGCCTTAACTGTGGTGGTACAAGTTTGTTTTTGTTTCTTGTAACATAAGCTGTGTTCATATCACAGTGCCTCAAAAAGAGAGATATATTTTTGCGGACATACAAAATATTCTCAAAAATGTATTGACTGGCAACGGTTAATATATTAATTTCTTTAAACTTTTCTCTTAATGATTCTCTACAACGTAGATTATAGATCGCCCTAACAGCTCTCTTTTGCAAAATAAAGATGGTTTCTATATCTGCCGCTTGACCCCACAGTAGGATGCCGTATGACATGATGCTGTGGAAGTAGCTGAAATAGACTAATCTCGCAGTAGCAATATCTGTTAATTGTCTAATTTTCCTAACGGCGTAGGCGGCCGAGCTTAGTCTGCCAGCTAGTGAAGCTATGTGGGGCCCCCATTGAAGAGATGAGTCTATAGTTATACCTAGGAACACCGTGCTTTTGATAAATTCTAATCTTTCTGTACCTAAAGTTACATTATTAACTACATGTCTTACATTTGGTAGGCAAAATTTAATACATTTAGTTTTTGTTGTATTTAATGCTATTAAGTGCTAAGTATAATTGTTTTATCTAAAACATTTTTTTGCCCCGGGACGTTTATCTAGGTATTATTAAATTCAAAATAACAGGTGTCTTAGACGTATAATTTTTAAATATATTAATAAATTACAATCTAACGACATTTACTATATAAAGCGCGCGCTTCTAAACTGCCCGCGGGGTTCACACCGGGAGACTTAATATTTTTATATCTCAATTAATAATTATGCAAATTCAACAAGTAAATCGCCAAAATTAGGAGTTTAAGGCGGTAAATGTGAAAGCGTTTTAGGCCATAAAGTGCGCGGACCGTTATAGTTTTAATGGTGTAGCTAGTTAGGGTTGCCAGTTCGGAACTGAACTGGGCTGTTCACATAATTTATACGTTGTCCCGGGGTCTTGATTACGATCATTATGTCCCGCTAAATTAGCTGGTGCATAACTGTATGCTGACACTTTTATGTGTAAATAACATCTTGTGCTTTAATCGATGGCCTTCCTCCAATACTTAATTAACAAACATAAGGTGCTACTTAGTATTTATTATACGTACATTTATTTTACTGTAACTGTGTAAGTTACGATGTTTTTGATTCTAATGATTTTTAAATAAACATTTTATTAAGGTAATTATGAATAAAAATGATTAGAAACGATGAAATCGAGTAAGGTGTACTCGTATTTAACTCGTATTTAATATAACAGATCAAAAACAGAAACAGAAATGCAAAAAGAATAAATGAATAATGTCGATAAAATAATAGGGTCAATCAGAGAGTTGTTATAGCTAGCTTATATATACTCTAAGGGGTCAATAGAAAAGGAAAGGGGGTGAGAAGGGGAGGGGGGGGGGGTATGTGGGACTCACACCCACTACAATCACACGGTGGCCATCCTCAACGCAAATTGAGAGACTGCGGGCACCGACTACATAAGCAGGAGTCGTCAACTTATCCTAATCCAAACAGCAAAATTTATTGTCTAGCAATAAATTTTCGAAATAACTCTTACACCGAAATATTTCATTGTCTGGTACCGAAGTGATAACCCTATAAGTCAGAGGGGCACGATCTAGAGAGGCGCGTGCGCAAGCTGTGCTACCCGACGGCGACGTAGCACCGCTTGTTGCCTTAACTGGCAAATCAATACCCCGTGTGTTTGATTATCTGTCCATTCGCGAACTAATTAGGCATAATCGATGTAGACCCCGGGGCGCTGCCAAGTCTTAGAATATACGGGATTCTAACCTAGACCATTCACGGTAGCCTAGTGCACGCCTCACGTTTGAGATCGATGTTTCAAACTAAAGTCCAAACTTTCATTGAAATTTGTGAGTACACAAAACGACAATGAAATTATTTATTTAAGTAATAAATTAATCAACCAATTAAAGCGTAAACAAAATAAGAAACTGGAACCAACAAAAATAGAGAAATTGAAATATTTCTTTACTATCTAAACTGGAGTACAAGTGGAGGTATAAGTTGATCGGTTAGACACGTGCCGTATTATTAATTTTAATCTGAAATTAATACAAAAATTGATAAAATCATGCATATGAATTGAATATACAAATAAAATTGGCCGAACTTTATTATATTTGACTGCCAGCGGTAATATTATGCATGAAATCATTTTTAAATACCTATAGAATATTCATTGGTTCTTTAAAACAACTCTCCAAATCTAAAATCAAAACACAAGGTCTTATAATGTAGACCACATCACAAAATCTCAGAGAAACTTCCGGGATCGCTAAATAACTGTCATCGAGGCTGAGCCTTACATTCTAAGGGCGAACAGCGCATAGCAATACGCTTGGACTAATAGTTTCTAGACTATATTATTTAGTCGTCTATTCACATCGTTTTACTTTGTGGGTGGCATTATTACTAGTATAACCATTACATTTTTAGATTCAAGCACAGAACTACAGCCGTTAGGTATCTAGACTTCGATAGCGTAGTTAAATTTATTTACTTCAGCTTGTTAATCCTTTTGGATTTCTACTATTGGGCTGTCCTACCAGCTAGATGATGATTATGAGGGAATGCTTGTCTGATATTGCACCAGCCGGATTGCGGTATCGAAATCAGTGGACTGGAGGCAAAGATTTAAAACCTAATCAACCAAAGTAACTTGATTATATTACCTACTATTATGGCACGACACCGATTGGAGCTGGGATGCACCATTTCACGCTCCTCGATAGGTCTCTCGCAAATTGCTGGGACGGCTTTCGAACGGAAACGGGCAGACGCGTGCTCGGCGCCGAGACCCCTTTACACAAACGGACACGACACGATTCAAAATACAAACATACATATTATAAAAACATACATACAAACATTTAATATGTTGGTTTGTTATGTGTTGCCAACAATAGACTGCTGAAATCATAACACTCCACTTGGCCTCGGCGTAGTCGTGGTTTTGTCCTACATAACAATATATATTTTTAGGTTTATTGGTTTTGTACTTGGATTTCATCTACAAAGTGCCCATATTACTAAAATCATCTTAGTATCATCATTTATCATTATTAGC
The DNA here is from genome assembly GCA_949699065.1 of Metalampra italica. NCBI lineage: Eukaryota > Metazoa > Arthropoda > Insecta > Lepidoptera > Oecophoridae > Metalampra > Metalampra italica. Next base: position 8,180,649 of record OX452983.1, read on the forward strand.
GTGACTATATTTAAAACTATTGCTTGGTTTTAACTACAGTTCTTTGGGTAGAAATTCTATTTGAATACTTACGTACATAAACGATATAATAAATTCAATGAAAATTTTTCATAATAATCGTATTTATCGTTAACATTCATCAGCAGCGTAAGAGCATGTAAAATGTGTGATCGTGACATGTCGTATAGTGTAAAAACGCTGTTAATGGTCGCAATCTACCGGCAGATGGTCGCTGGTCGCAGATTGTCGGAGTGGTCGCCCGACGGCCGGCAATCTGCGCGACCACTGCCGGCGACGGACGCCATCCGCACGTAATGACTGCGGTAATCGTACCAGTTTGCGACCTTTCAATCGGTCCGGAATGTCAACTCGCCTCGTAGCCCTAGCGCGGCGCGTCGCGTCGTCGTCGTCCGCGGTCTCGAAAGCACTGCAGTGTTAGGAGTGCTAGGTACTCGGACCGTCGGACGGAATCATTTTTTAATGGGTGTTATGGTTCTGGAAACAATGTCATTGAAACCTACTGGTTTAACGTACCTACTGTAGTAGGTTTTGTTTTAGTATTCAGAAAAAGGCCGCTACAGCATGGATTGGACAAAAATAGAAAACTAAATAAAGGGCACAACTATCACTGATGAGATCCCGTCAAAAGACTCTCGGATTGAACTATAATTTTTTTCTTTGGGTAAAATTCTAAGAGCCGAAATTTCGGAAAATGCCCGTTCAAAAAAAAAAGAAATAGGTAAAATAGGTGTTAAATTATTTAGTTACTTTAAAATTTTAATTTATGATGTTTATTTTATAAAAACAAAAAAACTGCGGCGCTGTTTGCAACCCGACCATAATAACTAATTTTTTAAAATCATTTAGGTGTTGAAAAACATGGGTTGTTTACAAAAATCCTTATTTGGTTTGACCGAAAGATACTTTAAAGTTTTAGGCTAAACCTAAACCGTAATTCGAAAATATGGCCGAAAGCTAAATTTCTGTAAGGCCCAGCTTGTAGGCACTTATCCGATAGGTAATAAAGTGGCCATTGTAATGATGAAACTGTCATGATAAAATCGATGCTATAACGAATAATGATCTCGTGTTCTGCAATAATTTATAATAGATCTAGCTACCGCCCGCGACTGCGCTTACCAGGTAAAGCTGATTATTGTTTGAGGTAAAATATCGTTCATATAAAAGACATCAAAGGATACACTTTTTTAAATTTTATTAAATATAATTTTTGCATTTCACATTTATTCACTGAAAGGTGTAAAAGGCCATGATATATAAATAATACTGTATTTGAATATGAAAACGCTACGTTTTATTTTTTCACCTTCTAGTGAATAAAATTGTATACCGAGTAATTTTATTTATTAGTTAATAATATTAAAAACCAACTTAGTTTATGGAACCATAAAAAAACTAAATTTTAGGAAGAATCAAAAAGATGGTAGAAATTATGATATAGGTAGGAACTTTGATAAGATCTTTCCCTCCTAATAAAATCGTGTTAATCAATGTGATTTTAAATAACTTTCACGCAATTTTGGAAGCAACGACACCTTATCTCAGTAATCATCATGTTTTTTTAATAAACAGGTCAATAAACACCTTCAGAAGTTCGCCTACAAATAGGCAGATTAAGCTACTGCCTCGGCGATCCCCATCAGAACGACTCTATTAAGAGCAACATGTATTCAATAGATGGTAATCCTAAAACAAGAATCTTTTGGTCCACTACCATTTGTCCGAGTGACATCTGTCGTCATTCGAACGAGTTTATCTCGACCGGAGTCATTATTCATACCCCTACCACTAGAATTTGAATCAATGATAACAAGTAGCCATATCCTGATAGTTATTATTACGAATACGTTTCGTTTCTTGGCTAATGCTAAAATCTGGCAAATTGGGGTACCTGGCCTTATAAAACTGCTTGTAAATGTATTTGTAAGCACTTTTGTTGCTTAATAGAGTTACGAAATGAGATATTAAACCCCAATAAAATACCTAAATAAATCACTCTACCATTGCGTTTGCTGGAATTGCTTACTGCCAGCCATTTTACGAAGAAGAAGAAATTGATTAGAACTTCTCAAAACAAAACCCTTATTAATATATAGTAGTACAAAGGATTAGTGGTTCGTTTAATTTGATTACATTTTTCATTGTCACCTTTTTTTATTGTTTTCAACGTAACTACACAAAGCATCAGCTGATTGGAAAACTTTAGTTACAGTCGTGCTAGCGCTGCGCAATCAGACTAGCCGGTCCAAATTAAGAGTGGTCGGTTGTATAAAGATTTTTGACTTGGAAGTACCTAAAATGCTTCTCAAGTGTATAGATGATGAACAGTACCGTGGCCATGATAGCGACATTCGCGTGCATTCGATAAATCATGATAGAAGCCAATTTGCATCGCCCGTTGCATAGTGATTCGGTTCATTTAGATTCAAGACTTGTCCGAGACAAGTGACCTGCCATGTAGACGATGTAGCTTAATTATATGGGATTACTGCCTGTCACTGGTGAATGTCCGAGCTGGGCAGCGGTTTGATACAATGTTCTTGTACAGTCAAACCTACCATGAGTGACTCAACTAATAATTCGTTTGAAATCTTTCAAATAGTTAAAGTTTACCTTGCATGCTGTACTTACGACTTTTTGAACTAGGTACGTCAATACGGACCTGAGGTCTATGCAATTTCGATCTTTGTTATCAAAGCCAGTAGGTACCTACATATAGTCGTGTTTTGAGAGTTGGATTTCTTACATTAGACACGTAGAATACGTGATACAATTTTCTGTGACAAATCGAGCTCCAGTTCCCCAGTACGATGCCAGAGGTATTACTGGAATATGACATGGATCTGAGAGGAATTACTACAGATTGCATCTCCAAGGATGCCCTACGTGATCGACGGAGCGAAGTGATCGATTTAGATAAATATTTTATTGCTTGGAAGTCATCTAGGAATTTGATATTAGACTGAGGAAATGGAATGAGAATATTACACGAAGAACTAAGGTCACCGATGTAAGAGAAAGGTAAAGCGACATGTATACCTTAGCTTTGCTATCACAAACGAACATGACAAATAAAATATAGTTAAGATTTCGTTAACACTAACTTATTTTTAATTTGTTTCGTTTACAGACAGCGAGATAGACGGACACATAAGATATACATTTTATATAATTAAGCGAAAACAATGAAATAGCTAGCAATACAATCAAAGGCCGTCCTCAAGTTAAAGTGATTATGTTTTTATAAATTAAAAAGAAGAAGTTAGATTGTATTTCTATTGATTTTTACAACTTGAAAATAAAATAATAATCAGAAAGTAAGGTCCTGTTCCTTGGACTACCAGTCCCTCCTATACGCCCGCCATCATTGGTCACTGGAGAAAACTTACAAGCAGAGCTTGAAGCCGCGATAGCATCAGCAATACCCGCTCCCGGGGTCCTATCTCGGCATCTAGACGTCTCAATTTAAATAAATAGCCGTACAGAGCCGATCGAACTAAATTAAAACCTCCTATGTTAAATTAAATGTTCCTGTATAGCGAAATTAAATGCTCCTCCTATTTAGGTAACGTGCTAGTGCGGTGTCTAGTATGTGTTGATGGGCAATTTAAATTTAAATTTTATGATAGTTTTTAATTATGTTGGCACATGCTTCATAATTGCAGTAAATACCTATACATGCTGTGAACTGGCGGTTTGACACCATAAAGAAACGAAATAGCTAAACATTGGTTTTAAAGAATTAAAAAAAGACAAAAACTCTTATAGATAAGCCCTTTGTACTTATTTTTCCCTGTATTATTTTGTAAATGTTTTTTTCTGTGTGTGTGTGCAATAAAGTGATAAATAAATAAATATTTATTTATATTGGTAAAAAAGACATAGATTATTGAAAAGCTGTCCCATTCCGCTTAATACAAGAAACCATTGTTAGTCGATATGTTATCGACCAAAGCCAGGTTGAAATACCACATATTATCCTATCCTTATCTATCTTATCCTTGGACCCGGAACATAGCAATGCATGCATTGCTATTATTGACGGCAGAAATTAATAAGATGGTTTTAGCATCCAGACATGATCCAGACATAACCTGCACTAGAGAAACTAGTGGTATAACCACAACTATAGGTCTTGGAATCTGTAAACTAGGTTTTGCCGCCGACCCAAGTTTATAATTGAAAGCGCTTCCTTCATCGGCCAGTGCCAAGAAAGGTAATTTAATAAGAAATTTACGAGCTCGCAGGTTACATTTGAAACCTTCAAAGAATAAACGTTAATGCGTCGGATAGTAAAAGGTGTTGAATGATTAAATGATTAAATTCGCGCTAAACTATTTACTTTAATGAAAACTTCTTAACATGAAATAGATAAAAAGAAAAGCGATCTTATATAGACACGAGGCATTCTATCCTAATGTTTGGGTGGAAACGTACTTGTTGCTTTATGGGTTTATGACGAAGGTTTCATTAGCTACAGTAGCCACCTAGCTGTCATCAATTTTATTCACACATCCGTCTCGTAGAGAGAATCACGTGACTAGACAAATAGAATATCTTGTGATCGATTGTAATTTGATAGATAGATTCCTGTTTGTACGGTACAGTAATGCAGACAATATTATAAATATCAAAGTTTGGATCCTTTCGGACGAGTTCGTCCACTTTGCACTTTAGGCTTTAATGAAGATCTCAATCTCTGTGTATAAAACGGCTGAACGGATTTGGATCAATACGTCTTGGATTAAGTTATATACTACTTTTTAATGTAGCGGGGCGTCCGCTACATACCCATAAAACTCAATCTTTCCCTGACGATAACAAACCTCAGAGTTGAAAATCGACCTTAGATCTTATCTATAGTTTACTACATCACAATAACGATAACCCAATGCCACTAACTATAATACGCAATATAAAATTAATCCTGCAGCAAGCCTGCAGCAGCCAAAGTACCAGGCGACCATAAAATGGAAGTACTATTAATAAATTACGTATCTAATACGATTGGAATCGTTGCAATATTGAGCGACGTCGAGTGCGGTTGGCCGACGTTGGACATCGTTATTGGTGGTCCGGGCCCTATTAGCCGCCGCACGCTTATCCGTACCATCGGGACGGAGGGACCCACACGTCATAGAACATTCCGTCTCCAATTACAACTTCATGGAAATGTACTAATGCAATTGGTGCACTTTTTCTACTGAGAAGTGTTTCAAAATATGCGGATTCTGAAGTTACTTTTGTTACCCGACAGTACCTAACTTTTGAACAAATTCATGTCTTTCTATATTATTATTAAAGGATTTTTAATATACAGTAAGAATGGTCCAGAATCAAAATTAACGCAGATAGAAATGACAATGAGTCAGTGGCTATTCTACTTTTTGTTGAATTCTAAAAGTTGTAGAGAGAAAATGTCAAATACAAAATCGAGAACAACATGTTTTGTGTAAAATAATATTATAAAGGCGAAAGTTTGTAAGGATGTTTGGATGTGAAGATGTTTGTTACTCTTTCACGCAAAAACTATCCAACAGATTTTAATGAAACTTGGTACAGTGATAGCTTATATCCTGGAATAACATATAGGCTACTTTTTAACGGGGAGAAAGTCGCGGGGCATCCGCTAAGACCCCCTAAGTAACAAAACGCCTACTTAGAGGGCGCTGTTCACAATGTACACGGGAAAAACTTTTCTACGCGGGGCGAAGCCGCGGGAAAAAGCTTGTAAGATCATATTTTAGTTTCAGAAAAAGATTTCTATTATAATAGATAAGAAGCTGAAAGTTGTCACTACAATTAAAACTGTAATTTATTTCCTCCATAAGTTCTCATTAAAAACCTACCGTGTCGCAATTTTTATCGGCCATAAACAACAACTACCTAATGGCTGTATGGGTACTGCCTAATACTACCTAGTCGAGTCGTAAACGTTACTATACAATTAAATAAATAAGTAAACAGGCGTTATAAAGCTTGTGTACTGAGTTAATATTGCTTTTGTATAGATTTATATTCAATATTCTAGTTGAAGGAGTAACAGAACTTCTAAGTCATCTCGTTGGGGATAAATATTGTACCACATGCGTAAATTGTGGTAGGTATCTGTTCAGTAAATTTCACAAAACAATACCTCGTAGATTTTCCTGGATGTCTTTTAAAAGTTGGTATCTTACTCACTATTATTTTGGTAGACTGACACTGTTTAATCGTTGAAAATTTAGCAATGACGACTGAGTAGTTTATTTATTTATTTAACAATTTATTGTACAAATTATACAAAGGGTCAGGCTTATTTCTATGAAATCTCTTCCAGCTAACCCGCGGTAGTTTTTATTATAATACCTATATGTTTATTACAAATTATATGAATAGAGATGAACTGAGCTTTTATGCCGAGTGGCGTCGAATGCCGCTCATTGTCATTGTTATACGTATTATAATTCATCACAAAATATAAGATAAAACATCATCACTCAATCAAGTCAAACGTCCACATTTCACTCGCCAGGAGCTTCACTATATCCGGACGCCTTCCTCTTTTACCTCATGGCGGATTAAAGATGCCTCCCATATGGATATTTCAGCTCTATATGCCTATATAATTGGGGCCAAAGTTGGAACGATACGGCCGGGGACATCGATGGACATCTATATTAGTCTTGTATACGACTGTCGTGGTCGTTAGCCAACAGACGGGCGGACGACAGTTAGAGTAGATACGAGCCTAGCTACGAATAAAACCTACTATAAACTGTAATTGATTTAAGATACCTTTACTACTGTACTAGTTTTGCGTGCTTGTAATTTTCAACTTGACCGTTTCACAGAGCAGGCGAGTTTCATATTGAGCTCTCCTTTAATTGCTGTACTTGGTTCGTCTGAACCTTATGGCTATTATAATAAAGTTTTTTGGATGTGCACCAGACTATGATTTTTCTGCTACAACAGCTGCAAATGAATTGTACTTTGGTTTGATGTAAAGGGTGAACGAGTCAGTATAAGTAATAACAGGATCATGTGGCGTTACCACCTATAGTCCTCAGGTTGGCAACGCACTTATCGTCTTTGGGTTGTTGATGCAACCCAGAGATTGACTGTCTGATCAAATGAATGCCAATGGTTAATGCCACTCCATATATTTTCTGGATAATTTTTATTAAATAAAGTAAGATATAAATTCAAAACAAATCATCAAACCACGACCGGAATTGACCGGATGCAGGAAATTCTAATGTAGGCGCTAAGAAGCGCCGCATTAAAAACCTATAGATACAAATGTGATACAATTTTAATACTACTATGGCGTGAAAGTTGGTTTGATGGCCATAGTTATAGATCAAGAGGTATCATGTTACTTAGAGTTATCTAATAAGCAGGTGCTTAAAAAAATAATCATCACAGCACTGGTCTTGTTTCGCAACCGAGATGTTACATTAATGTCATCTTAAGTGTCAAATGAACTGGTTAAATAATCAAGAGAAAGCTGGTATTAGAACTTATAACTTTGCCTTAATATATTGCCACAAAAGTTATACATAAATAATATCTGCAATAGTCCACTGTCGCCGATCAATATTGAACCAACATGGATACCTCTTGAAATTCCCGTCTAGCCATATGCCCATACAATGACATTAGCTGATGACTTCGTATTACGGCTATAATGCATTGCTGTCGGAATGCCGCGTGCGCCTGCAAATCTATATTTATAAAGTACACCGACTGTCTGTAGGTTTGCTCTTAACTCAAGAACCCCTAAACAGTGTATGAATCAGTTTTCACTGTTACTTGAGAGGGTTTGCAGAAAGCATCAATAAAAGAGAACAGTATTAATGATTTGAAACTAGCAAACATTTTGCAATCATACTTTCATGTGGGAGGAATCGAGTACAAAAGTTAAAATATTCGCGAAAACCTTTGACAAAACCTTCTATACAGGAACCAGAAATAGAGCAATTTAGATGAAAACTATTTAGCCCGTTCTCTAGTAGAATTCCAATCGTGTCCAAATATGTTTTGCTACATATTTGGCCACGAGTGGGATTCTACTAGAGAACGAGCACCTAATCATGTAACAACATAATAAGCGATGCTTCTACTTAATAAGACTAATAAATACAAATCATCATTATAGAAAAAAGTACGAAGAGGTGAGTTGCGACGGAATTAGCCGTGACTAAAGCGAGAGAGTAGATTTACAGTCGGTGTAGAGAAACTTTTATATGTTTCTGCAGTCAGTACGTCGTTACGGAACCCATCTACTTAGAAACTAGTTCAATTCTTTAACCATAAATTGTGAAACTAGATGGGCCTCTAATACAACAAACTTAGTATAAAAAGACGACATTATGTCGGATGTTGTTTGTCTTTAAGATTCATTCATGTAATAGAATACCGTTTTAGTCATTGAGATTGTCGTAAAAGTATAGTTTAGGATGGGTTTAAAAGGGTTCATTATTATTATACCATAGGCTTTTATGTAAGGTAACATAATTATGAAACTTACATTATCTGGGAAATTAATTCTAACGAGACATAGGTCCAACATATCTAATCGTCATTACTTTCGGGCTCGCCCTTGCGGTTTAAATGGTGAATATTTTGAAAAAAATTTGGGATATTTTCAATTGATAATATTTATTATCATTTAGAACCCTTTGAAAAATATGATTAATTTTAAACCATTTATTTCCCTTTTCGTAACACAAGTCACGCTTCTCAACGAAATGCCACACTCACAAGATGGTCTGTCCCTATAATTTGCGACCACGTTAATACGACTAACTCGTATAACGTCTGTATTCTCATTAAATACCTCCAAAACAAACAATGTGCGCCCACGTCGTCACCCCGAGCCATACACGACTCACATAGCAAAAGCTCAACTATTGTTACAACACCAACTTATATTTTCACTTCCTAAACTTAAACTCCTTCGGATTGATGTTTATAATCGTTTTTTTGATCGGTAAAGTTATGTTGGCCGGAGAGAAGTGTAATTACTATAATGGTTGAGCTATCGTGACCACTCAGCGGACACATTGTTACGATTTTAGACATGAAATCGAAAACGTACGGGTCATCCGCAGCATGTGATTGTTAGTTGCGCCTGCGCAGAGTGATTGAACTCTAGATTTCACTTGTCTGATTTTTAATTTTATTGTGTACGAGGCGTTTTATCAGCTTTTGTCACGACAAGATGATGTAATTGAGCGATAGATCACACCAGAGAGTCTCTCTATGCAAGCTAAAATAATCTAATCTAAAGTGTTTATAATTTAAACAACACTTAATTAGATTCTATTCGTATTTACGCTTATCTGTCTTCTGTTATACTCAAATTTCCCACGGTATCTCTATATTTCCCAGTGTAAAAAATGATATTTAATCTGTCTAAAATAGCATTAACATTTATAGTAGAAAGATTATAGTAGAACTTTCTTATCAAATATTTAAAAGCCATCGCAAACACGTATTACAACCACAAATTGTACTTTACGATTAAATAGATTTTATGTAAATATTCAGTTAATGACACGGGCATCTTGTAAAGATGATATCGATTTATTGCTGTGCGCATTTCGGTACCTCATTACCCATTTATGTTCAAGAGATTCATCACTTACGTCTTTTGATCCACTTTCATTTAACACTAGAGTCGTGAGCCGTAAATAGATACAATTTATTACACTCGGTGTCAAGCGGACCGTCGATAATTCGGCGGCACATCACTTACGTGCACGATCACGTAACTGACACGATGGACTATCGATTAACCTTAAATGTAACTTTCAAAAAACTTGTACAGTTTTCAATTAAAAATTAGTAAATCGTCGGTTTCGATTATTAAACCATTCTAGCGCGCTCCTGCATTACTACCGTATTATCGAAAGGCTATGTCCAACAATGAACGTTTACGAGCTGACGACATTACAATCTTAACATGTAAAATTGAGTGGGCACTTGAGTGATTGAATGGGTTTAGAAACTTGAAATTTTCTATAGAGATTCCTCGAATGATTAAGGCTACTTGACAACTATTGAGAAAGAATTTTTAACTATTCCATTCCTAAGGGTTACAATATCGCAGGGCAACAGCTAGTAGCATTATATGTTAATAGCTTGTATTATAAACGTAAAGATAACCCCGGCATCGTGATTTCGTGCAGGAACACTTTAGCGACTAATGCACCAATTGCACGCATTGGCTCATCGAACACATTTATATCCTTCCAAATTCCAAGAGTACATGGAACCAAGATTCAGAATACATTTATCGTATGGCATTTATTTCCGAGCAGTGACATTCAGTGGCAATGCGAGAACGAATAGAGCAACGAGAGTGGTGGAAAGATCCACTTCACGTCACTAAAGTCATCGTCGTAAGCAAGTCATCATCATCATATCAGCCTGTAGACGTCCACTCTTGGGCAAAGGCCTCCCCCAGGGATCTCCACGACGATCGGTGCTGCGCTAACCTCATCCAGCCGGGTCCCGTGACCTTCACCAGATCGTCGGTCCACCTTGTGGGAGGCCTGCCTACGCTGCGTCTTTCGATACGTGATCACCACTCGAGAACCTTTCTGCCCCAACGGCCGTCAGTTCTACGAGTGATGTGCCCAGCGCGCTGCCACTTCAGTTTCGCAATTCTTTGAGCTATGTCGGTGACCTTGGTTCTCCTGCGGATCTCCTCATTTCTTTCCACGTGAAAGATAGCTGCTGTGATGGCTTGCAGACGAGGTGCAGACAAACGCTTGTGTGTCGCGAAAACCAAATAAACAATAGATTGTGTTCCGAAATGGACCGCAAAGTTTAAATGGTAATACAAAACTGTTTTGCTCCCAGTGTCTCCCTTTCATGCACATATTGAAGAGATGCAAATTTGCGTTTAAAGAAGTGGTCATTTTAAGAAATCGTCATTACCAAGTCGTCATTACCCGCCGGAAAGTTGTTTTCGTATAACAATTGATTTGGAATGGAATATACATAATTGTAGTTTGAACTCTCGATCTACTTCGAGGCCAAGTCTAGTCCACTAAATCGCCGAAGCTCTCACGACGCATATATCACTGATTAGTGCTAGTAAATTAGGAGACTGCATTAGTAGGGAAAGGTTAATTGGATTAGTTTGACAGATGTAAAGGCCTTGTCGGTATTTATTGCTTTCCTTTTAACATGCCGCGCGAAAGGTCAAAGTCCAGACTAAAACATAAATATTCCAAGTAGAAGTTCCGGAATCCAAAACCTAGCTACAATCAATCACTAATGAAATGAGCTGCCCGTATATTTTGCCTACAAGCAGATGAGGTTTTGCATTTGGATCATTAGATGTTATAGTATAGAGAGAGGTAAATTAAGTACCTACGTGCTGTTAAGGTTTGATCATTGGACTCGAGTAGCACAGGTCATCGGTTTGATTCCCATGTAGACAAACAATTGTACAAGTTGATCACGGTCTGGGAATTAAGTATTTTGTGAATTAACCTCCTTGTTTACATCCCGAAGTACGGGAGAAATAAATTAATAAATAAATTATGAAAATTAAAACATGGAAACTCAGGTAGCTGTTTTACAGTTCAGGTGATGTTTTATTATCCAACCCCATCATTCAATAACTGCTAAACTGATCTTGATGAAACTTAGTAAATTTTAATGTCTTTGATTAATTAATTGACTTAAATAAATCTTTTGTTAGGCCGCGAAAAATAATAAACCGCGATTATGTATGGAGTACATTTAGTAGCTAGTAGTTTTAGTTTGCATAGGTACTCTGACACATCTCGGCCGAAGCGTACCTATAACTCACAGTTTATTTAGGCTCATTTCACACGAATCACGCCACGTTGCGACACTGGATCACGATCGCACGAGTGTGCGACGCGACGGCTGCGCGCGCAGCGGTGACAATGCGCAATTAGGATTAAGTACACATCTAGATCTAGGATGAAGGATTTTACGTTAAGGACCTGCCATTCTACATTTACAGGTTGTTGTGAAATGGTAAAGAAATATGAAGTCACCCTGAATACAAATCATATAGCCTAACTGATCATTTTTACGGGTAGTATAGTACACAGGCGAGTACAGAGAGATTTAATCTTGGGCGCTTTGTACCTTAGACCATTTACCATATTAGACACCTCAGGCCCGTTTGGTTCTATTCCCGGAATGTCCACTCGGTTCAATAAGTCTATTTCCCAGTCAATATTCCAGTTTACATCTTACACATTGATTATAATCACAGAGCACAGAATGTGCATAAATGGGTATCGCCACGCGTATTCCAAACTCTTTGATTATAAATGTATACGTTTTGCTTCAAAGATATTTTTGGCGTGATTAATTTAATTTATTATGAATATGATTATTGCTTACACGTACGTCGAATGTCGATTTGGAGACGTCTATTCAAGTCAAGTCAAGTTAATTACTGTTTATTTTTGTTTTAGTAAGTAAATAAATAAATAAATTCTGCAAGTTAATCTTTCTGATCATAACTTTATTCTTTTAGAAGCAAATGGGGTATTTAACATTTTGTAAATGACAGTACAATAGCTGGATCTATTAAGACTAAATCTATACCGTGTGAGTTCTGGATCTTAACCAACAATAGCCGTAAGTCACCTGGGTGCGAGCGGATGGAGTCTGCACGAACTGTTGCGCAAGTGGTTCGACGCTACCGTCGATCGCAGATCCGTAATGGGGGCCGATGGTGTTTGTAGATCACGTTTTGGTGGCAGAATGTAGTAACAACTATGCAGAACATGTATAGTATTTAATTGACAGCGCCTATTAAAGGCAGATCTGAGATGACGCTTTTGTTTGTCACTTTATATTTCGAGAATGTAAAACTAAACCTATTTTATTTACGGGTGACTACTGCGCTGCGATTGTTACGCCGTCGCACGTTCGGTAGTACAATTGGTGGATCAATCCCATAATATCGCTTTCGCAAAATGTCCTAATGGGAGGTAGGGGGGTCATGTATATTGAGGGAAAGGGTAAGGGAGAGGGAGAAAGAGGCGAAGATAGGAAAGGGGGAAGAGCTGATAATTCGAGAACGGGCATTTAACAGACCGTTAAAAGAACGGGACGATTTGAGAATGGGACATTTTCGCAAACTGGCAGTTTTGAGTACGCGGGACATTGCAATTGATGTAGAATTCTTAATCGTAACTTTATTTTAACGAAAACCAGTAGTTCCTTAAAACCAGAATTTAATAAGCACAAAAGCTAGGTGTTGTAACATTAATCACTGGAAGGCTAGTTAACTGAAATTATTATCTGACAGACAATTAATTTAGTAGATGCAATTGACCACGACACCTCCTGCCTCCCAGTACGAATAAATCACGCGCTAGTCGATAACTTGGCTACTGTGGCTTACTTACAGGGTCAGAATAACCAGCCGATTTTACCAAATTTTAATTAAGTATTCAAAGGAGTATAGAGGTAGTATGTCAAAATACCTGTAGTTGTATAGTGACTATTAGAGACACGTTACAGAGGAACTATTTAATCATGATTAATGAGGGGATCGTATCGGAAGACGCAGTGTAGGCAGGCCTCCCAACAAGGTGGACCGACGATCTGGTGAAGGTCGCGGGACCCGGCTGGATGAGGTTGGCGCAGGACCGGTCATCGTGGAGATCCTTGGGGGAGGCCTTTGTCCAGCAGTGGACGTCTACAGGCTGATATGATGATGATGATGAATGAGGGGAATTCAGACATATGGATTTGAATTGAGGGTAAACTTGTCCCGTTCTTCTTGAGAACTGCGACGCCTCTCATTTCACCTTCGAAAATATGTTGACTTTGAACAAAGTAAAGATCTATTGAAGTAACTTGACCTTAATTAATCCTACTAGTTATAGCCCTACGTTACTACTCGTAATTTTAATTTAAAATAATTCAATTTAATTGGAATCTTTAAAATCAATTTATAAATATTAATTTATATAAATTATTTTTTTAATTTAATTATAATCATTAAATATAATAAAAGTAAGTTTAAGTTTATTAAAGCTGTTACTTACAAGTATGTGCTTCAATTTTATTTTTGGTTTCCTTCTAACCAGACAAACGTTTGGATCCTAAGGGTCGAAGCCCTGCCAAAGTGGCCTGTCTACGGCGTTTCAAATTCGCGATACAAATATTGTGGACATTTTAAATCTATTCTCGTTTCCCACGTCTCGGCGTTGCCACATTGACAATAATGTATGAGGTGCCATGCTCGTCGCGCTCTGCATTACATGTAGTTATGTTCAGGGACGTAGCTAGGTTAGTAATAATAATAATAATGTTTGGAAAAATTCCCACACGGTTCATCATCAACAGTCTATTAATATGTCCCCACTGCTGGGGCTCAGGCCTACCCTCTCAACGAGGGCGTTCGGGCTATGGTCCACCACGCTAGCCCAGTGCGCATGTGAAGTCCACCAACCCACACGGTTGTTTAGTCCCAATTTAAGCCAAAGCTTGTGGGTGGATACGCGACAACTGATATACATACTTAAATACTTATAAAAATATACATAAATACATACAAACACCTAGAATCCGAAAATCAACAGATATGCTCATCAGTCATCACACAAATGTTGGCCCCGGGTGGGAATCGAACCTGTCGTAGGTTCTCTGGCGCAGTAGGCAGGGTCACTACCAACTGAGCCAACAGGCCAGTCAATTATGCGAGGAACTATCTCACATTGATTTAGACAAATTTCATCATTTAGTAAAAAATCCTAAAAAAACCACAAAAATTCCTAGGGGGAAAACCAATTCCCTATTTTCAGGTTTAGTCACCTATTTTCATGCTGGATCTGCTCTTATCTTGTCCTCCATATACTACAGTGGTACACTTGAATTAAATTTTGGGGCATGCATGAGTCCCCCTCCCCTCCCTGGCTACACCCCTGGCTCAGTTGTGCAAAGCTCACGGATGTTTCATGGGCTACAATTATGGCAAGATGCGAATCACGTCGCTATGTTATTGTGCCGGTGTTTTGGAGACTCATGTTTGTTATGTTACTCAATAACCTTACAATTATAACTAGCTGTTGCCCACGGCTTTGCCCGCGTTGAATTAGTTTAAAGTAGCCTATATGTTATTCCAGGATATAAGCTATCACTGTACCAAGTTTCATCAAAATCCGTTCAGCCGTTACAGCGTCAAAGAGTAACAAACATCTCCACTCACAAACATCCTTACAAACTTTCATATAATTGATATTACCATCAATGGTACTTGTGAAAATTGAAACTTCGCAGTATGGCTAAAATGAGTTCTACTTGCAACTTCTGCAAGACCTTCGACTCAAGCAACGTCTTAATCTAAAATGTATGCTCAATTACATAAAATAAAACGTGTGACGTTACAAAGTGGCGGTTGTCGGAGTCGGTGACACGACAACGTCAGTGTCAGGTCCTCCGCCTCGTACCGCGGACGTCCACGTGACTGACGTCACGTCAGTGCGCGTCCCGTCGCTAAACGAGGGAAATTACCGTGTCAGCCCCGTCGGCTTACAAAGAAAATGTTTACATTGAAGCAGTAAACGTTGCTATTTATAATACATACACAGTTCTATTGGCACAGCTGTATTGGCTACATACTCACATCATATTCAGTCTAATTGATTGAGTCAGCGCTACGATATGGGGTCCTTCAAGAGTCAAAAAAGCCCTTCAAACAAGGCCGGCAACGCACCAGCACCCCCGGGTGTCTATAGGCAGCGGTGACCTCTTAACATCAGGAGGCCTGCCTGCTCGTTGCCCCCGTAGCAAAAAAAATTGATGCCCACTGTTTGCCCGGACTTTTCTCAAAGCGTTACTACCATAGAGTTAGTATACTAGCTATAGAGCGCGCGCATCGCTCATTGCCCATTGTGCCAAGTAAGCAGGTATTCTATGGACGCTTCTATATAGATTTTTTCTAGATCGTTCTTTTCCGTGAATCGTGTTTACAGCTTGGCACTGCACATTTCACCATGATTGCTCCAAATCTAAATAAATATCGGCGCGAGCAACAATCAGCGCTACTGACGTGTTGTGACTAGTAGCGTCGCCCCGAAAATTTCGAGACTGTTCAAACCCGTGCTTACAGTTCAGACTTGCTAACGCGCGCTCTATGTTTATTAACAACTCTCTGGTTACTACCCTTTATCTTCCAGTCATTACCAGTACCATAAACAGGTAGTCGATTAAATATATTGTTATGTATTTAGCATGCCTATATTAGAGTACTATCACTTATTGTTGAATGGTGTATGAAGAGAATGATTAGACTGAGCGAAGCGAAAGAGGTGTCAGGATCGCAATACTTGGCGCTCCGTTCTTACTGTGTACCCCGCCAAGGACGTAGCCTGAAGTCAAGTATGTATGTATCACTTATTAAACTTTTCTGATCTTCAATCAATTAAGATTTCTGGTCGAGTCCCTCAACGAAATTCCAAAAATAGCCTTTACATAGCTCTCTAAATTTGAACTCTAATAATATTGCTACACAATATGCGCTTGCAATTTCTCTGCCTTTAGGTCCCATAAATGTATAGGCAGGCACGGACTGTCTAGTATTTATCACCAGCACATAACAGTTAATATCCATTACAATCCCTATTTACTGCCTTTCAATAATCTTTAATAACCGATTAGACAGTAATCCCTGAGCTAAACCATTGGCTACTGAATTAGACGGTAAATAAAATCATAAAAGCGTAGGCGGATGGCGCAGAATTATCTGACCACGACGTGAAAATAGTTAATTCGTCCACGTCGTATTAAACAGGGAAATTCTACTTGTATTGGCAGTTCCAGAGTCAAACACAGAAAGATAGAAGTAGCATTTCAAATTTTTATCATAAACAGATATGAAATATCTACAGTCAGCGTCAAAAGTAGCTTGTCACTTTAGTACCTTGTCACTCTAATGTAATGGGCGAATGCGTCAATTAGTAGGTAATTGATGTCACGTTACTTTGAGGGCTTCGCAAGTGAAAAAGTAGAATTCGGTGAACCAATAAATTATGACAGTAAGAAATTAAAGATATACTTATAATATTTATAGAGAGTTGTTAACCTATACCTAGAGCTCTTAAGTCTACTTTTACGTAATACCTAATCTTTGATCTAATCGAATTTAGCCCCAGGCAGCAATAGTTCAGCAATGAATAGACTTCATTTTAGTATCTAATTGCGTTCAACATTTATTTTATTTGCTACCGTTGAACTACACTAAAATGAATGTTGTAATAGCGGACTGGATTAATTTGTCAAGACAAAAACATATCTATCAAAACACAGCACTCTCATTTGTTTAATCTTGTCCCTTTCACTGCAGAAGCAATTAAAATTAATCATAAAAGACGACGTGTATCGCGGTAAGACAAAATATGGCGTCGTTGTATCAATCCATGGCTAGAAAAAAGATATGGGTAAAGTGAACGTTGCAAATAGTGTAGGGTTCTGTTAGTATTTTCTGTTTGGATCTATATTATGGCGTGATGCGTTTAGTCTGTAATAATGACAGGTAATTATTAAGTGTATTTACAGCTTGCTAGATATAAATTGCGAATATCTGTACCACCATCAATAGTTCCTGACTTGTGGTACTCCACTCAACCGTCACTGGGATCACAGATGCGCCAAGTCCTGTCACCTCACATTTGACTAAATAATTTTCAAATCTTATGTTATGTAGAACTATTAATTGCTGGGTCTGGTCTTCTAGGTTCTTATTTCCTCTGTGTTCCTTTTAGCCTACCTGACCTTATATTATGCTCTATCAGTACATTTATTATTAAAAGGGTTTAATTTTCAACGGAACCCTATAAACGCGCGCATTCACAAACGCGACTACACAATTAGCTCACCATTTAATGTAGACACCTATCTTTAGTGATGTTCAAATACGGGACTATCGACAACAGGTGTCTGATTTAAATGGCGGTGTATGTGAGGTGTGGAAACAGTGAGTGATTACATGTAATCATGATTACTGAGCGCTGATGATGGAGTGGTGTGAGTTTCGCCGGTCTGTAGTGACGCCTGATGTCTATATTGTTACACAGTATATCATTAAGAAATTAGAACTGTTACTTTTCTGTTATGTTTGCAATCTGTGCTTGCAAAAGGTTAGAAATTATGCTTGCTGTTGTCACTGTAATCGTTGCTACTGCTGCTGTAATTTATTTATTTAATTATCTTATTAATTTCGCAGTTTATCGTAGGTATTTAATTATATTTTATTTTAGATCTGTATTTCTCTGAAAAAAAAAATTACGGTAAAACAATAGTGATGTATACTCACCGATGCGTATTCAGCACAAATGTCGATAGAATTCACGAAGTCACAGACATCGTCTACCGACCACGCGGACAGCCGAGCTCGTGCCTCTGCGCACAGGCAATCACCACTTCGGTCTGTGGAGAGAACATACATACATATCTTCACGCTATGTCCCTGGCGGAGAGAACATTACATTTGAAATATTTCACAGCTGACTAATTTCAATCAGTATAAGAAAAATAAATTAACCTATGAAATGGCCGCTAACAAACTTAAATTATTGTACCTATACAGATATCTCAAGCCGTTTATTTGTTACATGCTGCCGTTGCGTCACCGTTTTACCAACGGTCTAGTCTGATTATAAACCGGCGGTTTAAGCAATCGGCTCAAATATGTCATATAAGTACTTGAAGAATGTAGGTGCTCTTTAATAGATTTCTGGCCCTACATATTTTGGGTAAAATAATGTTTAAGATCAAATTCAAGAATAGCTATGAAGAACCTGCGTACGCTGAACAAGAAATTCTTAGGCGCATGTAAAGTCCACCAATCCTCACTGGGTTACCTACCTACCACCTAACCCTAACATATGGGTACATGTTAATAGGCTGTTTATTTGATTGATTTTTTGTACGCGGAATAGCATCGCGGCGGGCTGATGGTGAAGCAGGGTACCTATAGACTACTCGTCAAACTTCAGTTCTCACCGTCATTGGAGCCCCTGTCTCTATCATCGCTGTCGCTCCTGGTGCTGGGGCTGGCGGAGAGGCGCGCACGCTTGGCGGCGCTCTCGCCGGCCGCGGACAGGTCGAGCGGGGAGTGCTCCGCGGCGCCGGCGCCGGCGCCCGCGCCCGCGCGCTTGCGCCGAGACCGCCCGCCGCGGCCCACCCGGGATATCGCTAGGAGAGTCTGGGGAACACAATTGAACATTACTTAGATCCCAAATACGCCAACCTCGGCTCCAGCTACCTATTTATACCGGGGTGGAGACACTGGGACCCCCGGGGCCTGGAGGCGAGAAAGCTCGTCAACGAGCTTTCGTCGCGCCTCGTCGGACCTCCGGTGACCAGTGGGCTGGCCAGTACCTCAAGCAAAGAGTTAGTTTAGCCATCCAACGAGGGAACGTCACCAGCATTCTGGGCATATTTCCCGTTTGGAAACAGGATCCCAAATTTGGCTACGAAACGGTCCGAAGGGACAATGCCCCAGTGCGACCAGTTCGACAGTCTTTTTTATTTGTAGGAGGTAGGTGGTTGTAGTTAGTTTTTAATTTTGTTACTTATGTTTTCTTGTAATTAATTTTAGTTAAATTGAATGTTCATGTGAATGAATGAATTGAATGTTATGTTCATTTGTATTGATTTAATTTATTGAGACATAGACATAGACATATTTATTCATAATCGATTACAGGTACTATACAAGTTATTATAATAAATTGAATCCATATACAAATTACACGGAGGAACTATACAAATAATAATAATAGATTAATAGGTAATAATAATAAAACTAAAAAATAATAGAAGTTAATATTTATGTACAATAAATTCATCAAATGTATAGAATGTTCGCTCGATAAGCCAAGTGGCTTGAGGTTCGCTTTAAAGGAGTGTGTCGATGGCGAATTTAATATATCATCGGGTACCCGGGTATTATTAAATTAAAAAGCCGAAAGTTTCTAAGGATTTTTGTAACTAAAATTCAATCTTTCACAAATTATGGATCTTGCATACCGATGCAAAACTTCTAGAGGAACGCCGACGACTAGAAAGACTATGATCGATTTAAATTGCAAAAGCGAAACTTTCAAATGCCCTTTACAGAACCAAAAAGAAGAGTAGCCTGATACGATCACGTCCAATACAATAGGAACCCGTTCAGTAATACCAAACAATGACCCGAGGAAGCACGCGTGGTATTTAAAATCTCAATTACTCAGAAGCCCATCAACTGGCATAGAGTACCAATGTTAAGCAAACATGAAAGGCGAGCCAGCGGGCTATTATCTGATCGAGAGCGCTCTCGGATCGTACCTAAGTGCCGAGCATTCATCATAATAACGTTCGCAACCGTCACGCTCGCCGCCCGCGGGTCAAATTGCAATCTATCTTTTTTAATTGCCACACGCACTAAAAAAGGCGAATGCAGGCTAATTCTGAATCACATTCAGACGGAGGCGCGCGCGCGTGAAATGAACATGGCGGTATAGTTGGAGCGGCGCGGCGCGTGCGGCTATTCGACGTCGCCGGAGTTCGTCAGCTCGGCAGAGCCACCACGGTCTTACAATTGAAATCTCACTTGACTGTGTTACTAGGATTATAGGGTCTCATTTTTATGAGTATTATCTACGATTTATCTTTGGACTTACTGAATACGTTATAGCAGATAACAAATTATGCAGAGTATAGGTATTATTTAATAATAAATAATTTTGTGAACCATCAGAAGTACGAAATGTCACATTACTATGCGATTTTTTTTCCGTCGTGTAATATGTTTATTCCAGGCCGGGGCTTTCTAGAATGACCCCCGAGGACAGCCACTGGGCTGCTCTACAAGTGCGAGCTCGGATCGGGCGCCGGTCACCCAGTCTCTGCCGTAAATCTTACGATTTATTTCCGCCTCGCTTCTGTTTCTATTTCTCTTTATAGGGGAAAATAAATTTTAACGACTGTTTCACGGATTTAATTTATCTCCAAGAGAAACTTAGCCAATCGCGTTCAGCGTTACAACTGTATTTATATTGAATTTACGTATTGTGAGAGAACTAATCTCTAGTATTGAAATTAGATTTGAAATCAACGAAGATTTGCTAGAAAGTTGCAATCAAATAGCCGTAACGTTTGCGGTGCAATTTCCGTGTGCGCAGTGCATTCGTTGCAAAAAGTCGTCTGATAAAAGTGGAGTGTTGTCTCGATTTCACATCCCATCACTAGCGAGTCGGGGAGTGGGGCGATAGACGCGGCGCTGCGCTCGCGGCGCGTGCCGCTGCCAATTAGCGCAGCTCCAGTTCCTTCTAAAGTGGAGAGCGGAGACGGTTCGCTGGCGAACGGCAAGGAATAGGCGGGGCAGCACTATAACCCTGCCGATTGCGCGCGCGCACCAACCTTAACACCACCTCGCAATTAACACCCTCTCCGCCTTAACAGCACAATAGCAAAGGAAGTGTAAAGGTCGTGCGCCTTATCAGATTTAATTGCGTTCATTATCGCTGGAAAGGAAGCGGTGCTCATTGCGCATTATGATTTTAAAGAGCACCAAATTAACATAAACGAACGGCGTAGATGCCTCGCACGATAGCGCTTTAATAATGAATTTTACGATTCTTTGAGTCACTTTATTCACAGCCGTGAACTATGAAACTGTGTAAAGATGCAATTAAAACAGGAAGGTCAGTGAGCACGCGTATAAAAATAATTAATATGAATTTTAAACATGCTCTTTTGAAACTAAACTCAGCTGACCGTAAATTATTTCATAGGGGCTTTGGCTTGAGCAACTCACATACATCATGACGTAATACTTTATATGGAATATGAAACCATATTACACAGGATCTTATTTCCATTTGTTCCGTTATGAAATAAAGTTTTCTCTTAGATTGTAATGAACCTGGTATTTCGAACAATTTGTTTTGATCGTCGACATCCTGCTCCGTCTATGCAATGCCTTCCATAGTCCAAGTTGTTTAAAAGAATATTATTATAAAACAGGAATCATTTAGACAATTACATTCAATTTAGAAAGCCAGGAACCAAATCAAAGCGTGTACTCTTCCAACTCCAAATTGTTCATTGTAAATATTTATTAAAGCTACTATCACTCTTGTGAGGATGTGAACCTTAATGCAAATCGCCGACTAGATCTAGTTCTGCTTTTTTGTGGAATGCGATGTTGTAACCGGTTTGATACATATGATATGTGACTTTTAATTTTTAATAAGATAATTTGGCCAAACCACTGAAGTACCGATGTTAAACAGGTATACGGCTATTTTTTAAGAACCTTTCCCCTAGTTATTGGATCACACATAATTAATTTGGGTGTCAAACATACAGATACACATTGGCATCAAACTCATAACCGAGGTCCGGAATTTTCATAAATTCAAATTATGCGGTTTATGCCCTTTTGTATAGGTATATGTACTTCAAGCTGAGCAGTAGTATGATAATATCGATACCATCGAATGGCAATAGAATACAACCTTCAATCCCTAAGCGTTTCTTTCGCTTTGAAAATTCCAGAGCTTGTTCAAAACGCCCGTCTTTTCGTCGGGGGTTGAAAATGAGTATAGGGATGTGAGTTACCTTGGTGGAAGAAAACCGCGAGGAAACCTGCATACGTTAAAGATTAGAATTTCTCTGCTATTCGTGTCTATTCTAATGTAAATAAAGCGTCATTCTAAGGCGTATGTGAAGTCCATCAGAAAACGGATTGGGGTATTCCTAGACCCCAGAGAAGATAAAATAATATACCTTGGTGGAGCTCATGTCGAGCATGACGGGGAAGGCGGGCAGGCGCGGCGGGCCGCCCTGCTGCCTGGCGAGCCGCGTGAACAGCCCGCCGAGCGGCGCGTCGCTCGTATCCGTCTGCGCCTGCGCCGCCGGGGAGGTCGCCGCGCGCGCCTCCACGCCACCGTACCCGTTCATACGGTGGAAGTAGCTGCACCAAACAGGGAACTTGTATTAAAATATTTTCCCCCAAGTAGTAGGTACATTTATAGTGCTTTCAACGAAAATAAAAGGCATGGATAAATAAAACGCGAATATAAATGTAAAAGTGGCAACCCTCAATTTATGTTATTTTTCTTATATGTAAACTAAATGAAATGAGGTCGTTTTATAAAGTTAGGTCTACATATAATGAGTTGTAAATATCAAAGGCGGCAATCTGATTTTCAACTTTCTTCTCATTGCATCAATCAAGACTCAAAACTTGTTTTTGGCAAAAACGACCTTTGATGTTATACCACACCGCTGCGATATGTTCGCTTCCAACTGCACCATGCAAATTCGCTACATGTTATGTGTTGAAAGTGAAGAAGCGGCGGCCAAGAAAAAATTTTAATTTTATCAATGCCCCATGCACAATGTTTCTCGCAAATGAATGTCATTCATACATTAAATTTTCAACTTTCTTCTTATCAGAGATCTTGTCCATGTGTCTATCTGGTTTTTGATAGCATCTGGATTTTTTCCAAAGTACGAATTTATTCACAAATCCGCGGGTGGCCACTTATACGAGGATACATTTCATGTTAGAAATCACCTGAGCCTATATGTATAGTGTCTGACCCAAAATATGTAGATATGACACCTAACCATTAGTGCCAAGAAATATTTTGCCGTTAATAAAGTTTACCTAATTGGTGTATAAAGATTACGTTTGTCGGGTCAACAATTTTGATACAAACTGTTATTTGATTGGAATAAATGAGTAATTAAGTAAATTAACATTATTTTAATCCAATAAAATGGGAAATTTATAACCAATACGTTACAACACGTATCAAGTTCGGAACCCAAGGCGCCTGTACGACTGTTAAGGCATAATAATTAAATATGACAAGAGTTCACCGACCGACTTTGGGAGACGAGCAATTCATTAATATAACATAAGTTCACGCGGAGAGCATCGGTTCCCACGAATCATGTAAATTTGTCGACTAAACGTAAGTTATCGAATCGATTAATATGCTAATTGGTGTGGGCATCACTAGTCGGTCGCTGAACCGCAGCGAGCGAGCGCAGTCCGCGGGTCGCGTAGTGCTGTGACACGGCCCGTGTGAAAATCGAGAAGTGAGACTTGAAAATCGGAAATAATAACGTGTAATAAATATTATGACATTTCCGTTTGCACTGATTCATTAGAATTTTTATGGGCAATTTATCTTTTTGAAACGGACGCTCTCGACGTTGTTCCTGATCGCTTACAAAGCTAAGTTTGATTCCAATTAGTTAGTGAAATGGTAACGGAAGAACAGTGGGCTGTTATCATCATAAATCTCGAGCTGTGTCAGCTGCGGCATTGATGTATCGACTCACAGTACTGTGCAGGTTGCAGCACATTCCTGCATTGATTTATGTATTTATTGTTTTACTTCACAGCACAAATTATTACAATAAAGTAACACGCAATTTTTGATATTGCTAGAAAGCCAATAAAGAAGTACAGTCGACTGCACGTCAGTGAAAATAAAACCAATAAAAATCTCCAATAAATAATTGAAACTCCCAGGCTAGGCCAGCTCAAGGTCGAAATGTTTGCACTAACACGCGGTCGACTGTCTATACAATAGAAAACATTAATGAAAATATTAAAGAGAGAAATGATAGGAGAAGGCCGTGGTAGAAGGCTGGCTGGCTGGCTACTCACTCATTGGGCGGGTGCGCGTTGTAGCGCGCCGCCAGCGAGCGCATGATGTCGGAGTAGTTGCGCGGCGGGTGCGGCGCGGGCGGCGCGGGCGCGTGCGGGCTGCCGCGCTCCGGCGGCGTGCCCGGGTACGACGACGTCGACGGCGTCACGCTGCGGGACCTGCGGCAACAAACAACACAGCGTCAGCCTGACACACGCACCCACTGGGCACACCTCGTCTTCTACGTAGATACTAGCAGTTAATATTAGGATAAACCAATTATTAAGCTTGTCTTATAATAAGGGCTAGGTTGACCCGAAAACACTGCGACCCTATGGGATTTATTGTGTCAGCCCCTGTGTGTAAGTATGCAAAATAAGTCTCTAATTTCTACCCAGCATGAGGAAAGACTATCTGAGAGATTAGGTGCGGCAGCGTTGTACTTATGTGCTGTTAACTAAAGCGGTATGCACCTGGAGGCGGTGGAGTCGTGCGGGCTGAGCCGCTCGCTCTTGACGTGAGGCTGCGGGTGCGGGTGCGGCGTGGGCGCGTGCGCGTGCGCGGGCGCGTGCGCGTGCGCGGGCGCCGCAGCATCGCGCACGCAGCGCCGCGCGCCCGCGCCCCCCGGCCCGCCGCCGCCGCCGCCTTCACCTGCAACAACGCACAACATATCACATTAATAAACAGTTTACTTAGCTACATACAAAACACGACAGCGAATGGGATTCGTTGGCGCTCGTTGGTAATTAATAATTCTAACGACGGCCAATGAAGCTTTGTTTGCGTTCGCTCTCATCCCGAAGCGTGGGACCATTCCAGCGAACGTTTGATAAACCAACAAATGCTAGGAGGTGTATCCGAACGCCAACAAACGTGCGGTAACCAACGCCGAATGCCGTTCGTTAGC
The DNA here is from genome assembly GCA_949699065.1 of Metalampra italica. Taxonomy (NCBI): domain Eukaryota; kingdom Metazoa; phylum Arthropoda; class Insecta; order Lepidoptera; family Oecophoridae; genus Metalampra; species Metalampra italica. The sequence continues at coordinate 8,206,230 of OX452983.1, forward strand.
CTTCGTTGGTTCGGTCTGTCGACAGCTTTAGTCGAATTCGACCAACAATTCGCCCAAGAACAAAAGGGTACTGACTGTTCCATGCAAAAGATGGCAACGGAAAATTTTGTCGTTTCGCTTTCCTTATATTCGTGGGGTATCGAGGTATTATAAGAGATAATGGATTGTTATAATAATATTATGAATCGAGTTTTCAGAACCTTCCGCTCTATATCTATAAGATGAAAACGTATTTAAGTTAAGTGACAAAAGTGAGACATCAGGAATTGATTACCTACAGAAACATCGGCCGAATACCATCAAGCTGCCCATGCAGATGGAAATTTTCCAAAGTTGTCGGCAAGGAATGCATGATTGGCAGCCAATCCTGATCATGTCGCCTTTACCTTTAGATATCGGTGACCAACCCATTTAAGTATTTTTTGTCGAAATACAGAAGAAATACATGCATATAATCTAAACTCTTAGGGTTGCTCTCAGAATTTAAGAGTGGGAAAGAGCATTAAAATATAATATAAATACGGACCACGGTTGAACGGGTTCTTATAACGATAAGAAATAGCAATTTTACATCAGAGCATCATTTTTTTCAAGGGCAATAAAAGTCCACAAAAATGTCATCACATTACAAACAATTAATATTGTCAAGAAAGGCGAGAGGCAACAGAATCCGGTTATATATTTATTTAAGTATTTACGCACAGGTTTAAAGTACAGGATAGGGTTGGCAAAACACTTTTCTGATTTAGATCTAGACATTGTCTAAAAATGTTAAATTCATTAATTTACATTATTGAGGTAGCACAGCATAAGAAATTTGTAAATAATTTGAATGAAATCACGAATCAAGATTTTTTCGTGTAACATACAAATTATTACATTTTATAATTAACACAAACATGATCTTTGTATTTGGGATTCTATCAAGATCGATATAAGTATATTTACTAATTTGCAGAAAAGAATTCAACCGACCCTAAAATCAAATAGAAAAAAACACGTAAAAAGAGCATCTCAGTGACCTGCGAAACATCTCGACATTTACACAGATAGGTATCGTAGCGACCGCGTCGGCGCGTTTGAACTGGCGCGCGAATTCCGCGGTGCACTTTCCTCCAATCGCAGGTGCCATCTGCTGGAAAATTAATGAATGCCGGGCGTGATCGTGTCACTACTTGTAACTGACACTGGTGCTGTTTACGTAAAACATCTAGCAAATAGCACTTCAGTAAAAAAAAATCCCAGACACACGCGGCCTACCGCAGGCCGCAGCTTCAATATACAAAAGCTTGAAGTCTCACATACATTTGGTAAGGGCAGACAACAGGTGAAAAATTGGTCAATATTCATCAATGCCATTCGGCCATGCACTTTTTAATTGTAACGTGATAATATATCCGTTGCTTTTTATCTATGGTCGAAGTATGGTCGATGTAACAGTGAAATTGATGGTTATAGGTATCTGAGATTAAATCTCTTCTTTAGGATTTACGTACACTTATCAGAGTTAGTGAACTTAAACACCTAATAAAAATGTTTAATGGTTAGATAAAGTCGTGTTAAATAAAAATGTTGACGTGAATGTCGGTTAAGAGGCAGTTTTAAAGTGTAAATGTTGATGTGTGTTTTTCTCATTTAGGATTATCTTAATTAAAATAAATTTGTAAATAAAGAATAATAATTTAATTAATTATAATAGTGTTTTTCATTTAGTAAGATGAGCGGTGTGAAAGACTTTTACTCGTTTGACAGTTATTATTACTCATAAAAAAATGTAGGTAAGTACTATTAAAAATATCTTTACCAGAACTTGCAGTACATACCAAAAAGTTAAGAATGTCTCATGACCTGCTATGCTAGAAATTAATCTATTCGTATACCTACCTAAAAGTACAGTTAAGTAATTAATACCAAAAATTGCATTCATAAAAAATAAAACATAAATACAAGCCAATACAAGTTATTACAATTTACTTAATAAAGCTCAGAACATACATATTATTATATCTAAATACCAATCCAACAAAGTATGTCTTCTCAAAAATCCAAAATTTTATTTTATTTTGTTAAATAGCTCATTTAGAATACAATTTTCTATTGTTAAATGACATTCATTCATTCATATTTATTATATTCGCCCGTTATAAGAGCATTGTTGAATACCTACAGGGAAGTGAGGTAGGAATATATTGCTGCCTGTATTATGAGAAAATGACACTAAATTGACGCCTTTTGTAGAAATGTCTTGTATTTTATTGTGGACCATCACGAGATTGTATTGTGTTTTAGCGTTGGCGGTGGTAATGTGTTCATTTATTAATTTTATTGGTGTTACATACAAATAAATTGTTATATAGTCACTTTTATGTGGGAGTTTTGCTTAAAAAAATATTTAGTTTTTTATTTGAAGAAATAATAAATAAAAACAGTAAGACCAGTAAAAATATATTGGCATCGATTTGTTGTTAGAACTCATTCTTGGGATTAAATAACGACCTAGAGTTAGTACAGTTATAGTTGAAAAACTTTTGGCGTTACACCTTTATTCTACCTTTCATCTGTGTTGAAAATTATTTGAATACCGTAATTAGTTGTTGCTAATTGATGTTTGGAGGTGCGAAAGTTAAAAATGAGCGATAGCGTGTTATTTTATCAGTCAAAAAGAAGTTGTGACTCGTAATCCCATAACGCAATGAAACGTGTCTTGACACTGTTGGTATCTGTATGACACCCTAATGTGAATACATTCAAACCATGAGATGGCCGTATGTTCGTCTGTCTAATTAAACACGCAAAAAGCTGTCCGACAACTCGATAAACACGAAGACTGCCTGCAGAGCTGAATCCGCTTTTTGCGGACCCCAAGGTGTCAGGCGAGTGTACCTTGCGACGTTCCCACATAAATATACAAGTTAAGATCTAAATATTACACGTATACATACGTCATAGTTATATTAACAGATAAATCGTGATTTTCGCAGGAAGCGGGCCGAAAGTAGCAGAAAGTATGTGATGCGTGAGCGATGGCTTCCTGCGTGGAACCTCGCGAGGTCATCTGTCAATGATGCTTATTATAATGAAGGGAAATGGGGACCGTTACATTGTGTGCAAGCATACCAGTTTGACATGTTTGACGTGGCAATATCGAACCGATATGGGATATTAATCTGTACATTGGCAGCTTTATTTTCCTATGACTTTTTACCTTGCGGTTTTGCCACGGTCAAGGCGCACGTTTTCTCGTGGGATTCGACCATCTGTACCTCGTTGTTCTAATATTAGTGTAAATTGAAATTACATGTGAACTGATAATGACTGGTGATATATAGCTAAAATTAGGTTCAGGTGCATAGAATGACGGATGATTTAAATTTGCTATTTCATAAATAAAATAAACTGATGGTTTATTATCTATATCTATAAAATCAGAGCAACGATAAGGAATTTCTATTTCGATGGTTCATCTTGATTACAAAATAAAGGGTCTGTTTCACATACAAAGTCGAAGTCATATACCTCTCCCAAGTTAGTATACCATAGTTAAGTCTAGGTTAACAAGGGACATGAACCTAATTAACCTTCAGTAAGAATGTACGAGAGTTCACAGTAATGTGGCGTAAAGCACACCTACATTGTTACCCGGCCGGCAACGCATTTGGCTTGACACGTATTTTGGCGTGTGGTACTAGTGATAAGGGAAGTAACGAGATAACGAAAGATTCAACACTGTTTTTGACTAAGGGTCAAAGAGTATGTAGGTATAGGTTAAAAATAACACTTAGGCGGACAATGCCCCTTTTGCAAAATGTCCCTTCATTATTTCGCAAAAGGTCCGTATCGCAAAATAACCCTTTTGCAAAAGGTCCCTATCGCAAAATAAAACCTGAAACAAAAATTGCGTGAATTTGTGAATATACGACGACAATCAACCTGTCAAGAAAGTCTTTAAGTACCTAATTTCATAGCAATGTTAAAAACAGCGTCAGGTGAAAATATAGCTACGAGTATTACAGTTGTTAAGTGGTACCATATGATTGAGTCAATTTATGTCAATCCTATTTATGTCCTCCTGCTATCTCCCCCTCAACGAGGGCATACAGGCGTAGGATAGCCCAGTGTGGGTTGGTGGACTACGAAATTCCTTTTTCAGCGTATGCAAGTTTCCTGGCGATGTTTGTCTTAACTGTTTGAGAGCACTTAGTAATGTACTTATGTTTCGAGAAAAATCTTGATAAGTATATAGCATGACCGCGGATGGAATTTGGACCTTTCGACACGACTGGCGGCTTATTCCCTACTAAGCCATCGACGCTCTTGAAAATCATTCAAAATGGATTAATTTTTTTTGGACCTAAGCATCAGTGATTTCAATTTCATAGCAATTAGAAGAAAGAAATAATCTTGTGGTATCCAAAAGTAAACTCTTTAAGTTTAGGGGTAACAGACACCTCGCTTACTGCTTACATCTTTCACCGCAACTACTGGTAGGGTCAGCAGCGTCGTCAAATAAGGTACCGTTGGCAGGCACCTGACCCGAATGGCGGCACGTCCACCAAACAGACTGCCTAAGTGATCAGTACCGTTTACAAATATGTGTTCGACAGTACGTGATCCTTGGGTGAGGTATTTTTGAGTGGATGCGGCATTACGCTTTGAAAGACTGCGTAGGGCTGATTTTAGCCGGGGTCAAACTGGCAGAATCATCATAATCATCAACATCCTCCTATTTTCATCTTTTAAAAGCAGCGCTTTTTTATTTTTGGAAAACCAACATCTATAAAATTTGGTTTAAAATAGCTGAAATACATAAAAAAATAAAATAGTTTAAAGCAACAAAAATACAGCTAGCACTTACAAGCACCCATTATAAAGCACTACCTACGTTCATTTGATTAAACTTAATAATTATTTAAAACTTTCAAAACAGCTTTTAAGCCCTTTATGGAACGTTACCCAACTTAATGAAACAATTATATCGATTCAACGATAGAAAAACTAACTATGTATATAGAAATTGTTTTGCGTTTGTTTGCTTATTTATACCGACGGACGGGTATTACCCACTTCATTTTACTCTTCAATTAGTGGACTCAATACCTTCTCCAACCCTCAAGTGCAGACGTATTTTCTTGAACGCGGGATGGTCAAAGACGTTATCGTTTGGTAAACAAAAGATCGGAATCTTAAGACCATGACGTTTGTCCGTGTTGACAGTCGATCGACTGTTGACAGTTGACAGGTCGCGGATTGACAGCCGTGGCCGTGTGGTCGCAGGTGAACCGGTGCGAGATCCACATACACACACTAAATGGCCGGTGGTGGGAACTTGTAGTGTTGTGTCATTAGTTTTAATTTGGCACTTGCATGTTATTTTTTTAATTCGACGTTGCTTTAATTTGATATATTTTTAGGCTCTATTCAAAGCCTCCGCGGGCACGCTTTCGCTAAATGATCAACAACGGTGGAACCGCTCGCTACTCACTACAACGCGGCAGAACACTTAGGGCCTCTTACACCGCTTGCTGATAAAGTCCCAGATACCCTATCTGCAGGTTATCTGACAGATAGCCTATTTTTTTGGTTTCACAGGTATCTGATTGCCTACATCTAATATATTTTATATAGTCTATCACACAGATTTATCTGATAGATTAGTTTATCTCTAAGATTACTATCTGTAACAATATCACGAAGCGGTGAAAGAAGCCCTTAAAGTAATAAAGGCTAAATTAGCCATCAATCATCAATCCACCACCGCGATAGTTCGTTTCGGCGGACTGCCGGCTGTTGCATGTGCATAATTTTATCATATACAGATTAGTAAACATTAAACAAATGGAACGGTTAATCCGTTGCAGATCGTCTGCAGGATCTTAATAGAGCCTTATGGATTAAAGGTATAACAGTCAGGGAAGCTCACCTAGTGGTACTGTCTGTGTGACTACTGTCGCCCAAGAACGCCAGCAATCTTTTGATTGCTTTTTAATATTCAAAAGATTACATCTATTATGTAAGTGCCTGATGCTTTAACCTTATAAACTTCCTGAAATTTTAATATTTCAATGGCTTAATTTCGTTGAGTTTTGTAGTTGTAAATTTACCCTTTAAAGAAGTTGACATTATGAAGTGGCCATTTTAGAAAGTTGTCGTTATCAACTTGAGGTATGAAGACCAGACTTTTAAAAATGAAACCGCGTAATTCCCATACGATTTCTAGAAGTAACCTGAAACCAACATAAATACTGAGATTTAATCGGTTGGCATTTGAAGCCTAATAGCAGAATCAACACGCCCGCCGCCGCCGCCCGCGCCGCCGCGCGGTCACCGGTGCGCGCGCGCTGGTGACATTGTTTGTGGAACGCGCCGCGCGCGCGCTGCTCGCCCGCCCGCCCCGGCCGCCGCGTGGGCCGGGATGCACATGGCGGCGTGACCTCCCGTGAGATTATAGGGTTGACAGGTTCAATCTCTATTACATTTTTTTGGGATATACATTAACTTTAAAAATGGATTCCGCTTAAAAAAGCTTAGCTTTTAATTTTTTATTATTTTTTTGTTCATTCTCAAATCTACAGCTAGTTACAGAATATTTTAATAACAGATTTCCATTTTGTAAACTATGTAACTAACTACTTAGTTTTAGATTTAGATCGTGATTGTTTAGCTTCATTTTCCTTGCTCGTAAAGTTGTACGTGGTATAGGTATTTTATTTATTTTATTTTAATTTCTTAGGAAAACCTACAGTAAGCAAATACAACATAAAAAACTTAAATTAAAAACACATCTTAATGGTTTGCACTTTAGTTTAAAATTTGTGTTATTCTTCCTGAAAAATTATATTTTGGTGACCACGGAGCGAGCAAACCGAGCCAACAAAAGGAGAACAGACCGGACCGGACAGGGCCCAGAAAATTACTTAAGAGTTAGGGTTTACATTTTGGTGGTCATATTATAACTACTATTGTAACAATTTTAAAGGTGTTAATTTTATATAACTAAAGACGACTATTATTTTTAAAGTGCAAAACATGAATTTTAAAGTGCATTTAAATAAAACTTATCTTTTTGTAAGGGGATTAGATTGCTTGTGTTAATAACGTAATGCAGATGAAGAATACATTTGCGTTGTTTGTTTCCATGAAGGTGTAAAGTAGTCAGAGTTGTTTCTGATATAACTACTCCAATTCGGAACACCAAGTATAGTTAATTATACCTACTAAACGAAATATACGTAATTTTAAGCTTTACCAAGAGTACGAAAAGCATTAAGATATTAAAAACTACAGGAGTATCCTGATGATGATTGACCAAACACTTCAATCAGTGCGTTGAGCCAAGGCCGGTCCATCCCAGCAACAAATACATCGTTACGCCGACGCAGGTGGTGCGCAAACATAAACAGTGCTCTGTTTGTCGACGGACCAGCCGAGGACCGCCCGGCTGCCTCACTGGACCATACGTGTCTAGGCAACAGACACATTAGCAAACAGTAACACAACTTAAAGAAAGCTGGATTGCTTTATTACGAACATAAACGCGTGTAGACCATCCTTCTATCCTATAGGATAGAAAGATCCTATAGGCTATGTTGTATGTTTGTACATAATTATAATTTCTCAGAACGAGTTGACAGAAGACAGGCAATCAGACAAACTACCTAAACGACCATTTTATCACTGTTGTCGCAGTAAGTTAATAGTTTTATAATTTTTGTATGATTTTGCCATTATTTGACTCCCCCAAAAATCCCAAGACTTTGGTCTTAAGTAAAACTAAGGAAACGTAAGGCAAGTCAATGGGAACAGTGCTTTCTTACGAGGCTGGCATTGACTTGTTTAAGTCACAAGCCTCAATAAAAAAAAATAAAAAAAAGGTACAATGTAAAAGCGATAAACCCTCATTAGATTTATTTTATATCGAACTCTGAAAACCCTATTAACTACAACGTGCCATGTTGTGTTAATAAATAAACAAACAATTTTCTTGTTCACACTGCCTATATCTTTTACTTCAGACTCATCTTGAGACCGCGGGGTCAAGTTGAGTTGCTGACTATGCTGTTTACTGTGGTAGGTATAGAATGATATAGTTAGTACCTATGCTGTGATACTGGCGGGCGGCACGGACTTCGGCAAACATTGACAGCTGGGGATGCCATGTGGTTAGAGAGATGTTTGGAAATAATGTTATGATCTTCTAAGGTTAGGTGAGAGGTTTTCTGTGTGTGATACCAATATCGCATCCAAACACCAAGTTTGAACTCAAAATTGGTTTCCACTTTGATATTGAAAATAAATTATACTGGTTGTTATCGTAACATATTATTGCATGGTAGTTGAATAAGTTGGTAAAATAAAATAATAACGGAATAAATCGTCCTATTTGAGGTAAAACTGCATTTTTAACAGCATGAAATTACAGTTAGACAGGTGCTGCTCAGACTTTTTTCTTCCGATATAATGAAATGTCCTTACATGAAACTGAGTCGAACCGCAAAAAAATTTTTTTTGTACAAATTGTCTCATTTTTATGGACAACACACGTTTGACCAAAAAAATTTCTATGTCAAAATTGTTAGCACAAAAAATACCTAAAGGTTCCTTAGACACTTTCCCTGTATCTCCTATGGTTTCGGACTAGCCCATACTGTCCCTGTTAAAAAAACACTCTGTATATGATCGAAGCAAATAAGTCTCAAACGAGTCATGTCATGCTTTTCGTAAATGTATGTAATCATAGGTACTAACAGTTATAACATAAAACGACAGAAAACGCGTAACAACATTACAACAACTTCTCCAAGTAACAACCGTACAGTAAATATTGTCGTATTTAAATACAACACTGGCTTAAAACGCTAAACAGTTAACAAGTCGTAAAGAGAATTCCACACCTGCGCGGGACCTCTCGAGAGGAGTGCCCAAACATTTGTGGTCGGAGGAAAACATTTGGAGTTTGAAGAGGTGACCTCTTGACGACCTCTCGACCGGACGAGAGGTGACAGTCGGGTTATGCGTCCGGTTTTGGGACGTGCACACATAGTTAATGGTGCAGGTAGGCGCATCCTGTTTGGTGGTCGACTATCGGCTCATATACCCTGGGAGGTTTGTGTGAATGAAATTATTGTTGCTGGCAGTGAACTATCAAACTCAGGACGCTACGGAATATTTCTATGAGTACCTACTCCCTACCTATAACCTAGATTGATTTTAGCTATATAAGACTGCTACGAACAAAGTAGGTACGGATGAAGGAGTCAATTGTAGCAATAGGATAGTTGCATTATGATCTTTTTAAAAGTTATTTATAAGACTTTAAAAAAATTACTAACGGCAAATTTTAGGAATATTGCATTGAAATGTTTGTCTATCTATTTAATATATGTTTTTCCAATTAGGTGCAGGAAAGAAGATAGGAAAGTGTAGTGTGAATGAAATATAAAAGCCAAAATCTTTAAGTCATAATGAAATTTCTTAAACTGTGAAACTACAGAATATATAGAGAAACTAATAGAATAATTTAAACTGATAAGTCAACACATACAAATGTGTTATTAAACCAATAATGCATTTACACAAATATTATTATTCAAATCATTATATTCAACATAGATTTGAAGAAATACCTGCTAGACATAGTATATGGTTTTTGAGACTTCTGACCTTTTTACGATTGTTTAAAAATACCCAAAGCTGCGATATGGAGACTTAATGGCGTGTTAAGATTCCAGTGGGGTCGTGTGCTTTCTAAAGGCTGGCTCTGAATCCGCAATTAACCTGCATTAGCATCCGAACTGGCGACCCGGCGCGGCGCGCGCGCACCTCCTCCCGCCGTCTCTGCGACCCCGTGGCGGGTGCAGGGTATGAGAGTGTAGCGATTCTGTCTCATCCATCACGCTCTACGGGCCCAAGAGGCCTAATTGCAAAAGAGTCCAGGAATCAGAAATACAGTGTAGCGATTTTAATGATAGCGACAACGTTCGCCAAAACCTTGTTTCGTCAAGGCGCTTCCGACCACATTATTTGGGTCGTCGGTCCACTAATGAAAGCTACTGCATTTATTGTATCTGTGTTTATATTCTGCAATAAAGGATAATGAAACGAAATGTTTTCCTTCACCGTATGAGAGCAGTCAGTAATTCTCGAAAATCAGGAATCGAATTCGGACCTTTCTCTCGATCTTTCTGCGCCATCTCATCTGAGGATGAGAATTATATAATTTTTTGGAGCATAACAGATGATTATTGTGGCAGATTAGGTTCTAGACTGGCTCCGTGCCCGTGCCAGGAATTATCAGCGAAAGAAGAGAGACAGTGGGTGTTGGCTAGATGTGCCAAAGTGAAGTAAATCCTACGCCTAACAGTGGACATCGAGAGGCAGAATCGCTTCCACCCAATGTTTGTACCACAATCGGTTACCTCAGCCTTGACTTAAGAAGCGACCAAAATGGAGCGAAAGGGTTTACTTTTGTATGTTTTCTTGTTCAGTATGTTATTTTTTGTTGTTGTAGGTATATCTGCGTTTGTCAGGAGCTTGTTTACTTCGTATTAAATACAAATTAAATGCAAGTCGTCAATCATGGAAATGAAACAAGTTACCTATAATATATTGTGACGGGAATATGAAGTTGAAATATAAATAAGTTTAATAAGGTTCAATTATATCGATTCCTCTGTCATAAGCTGGGCCGGCTCGTATTAAAACGTTAGCAAAGTGTATGTTGTTACACAATACTGTAAATAAAGTAAATTACTGATTACAGACACCTTGATAATAAAGAAATAAAGTCACATTTTATTGGCAAGTGCTTTTTAAAAATCTGAAAATGCCCCCATGCATGAGCTCCTATGGGAAACTTGGCGTTCAAATCTTCTGAAATGTACCAAAATTATGTAATTATATCAAATATTTAATTATTTATAATGGTCTATCATGAGATTGCAAACAAACAACCACAATTTCGCATTCATTTGTATTTTGATCTTGTCTACCATTAATTTTCCCGATATCTTAAAAAAAACAGTTATAGTAACTCGAAACCAGCCGCGGCCGATACGCAGAACAATCTGAAATGTCAGAGGTCTCCAACCTTCGGCTGCGATGAATCAACATTAGCATGCGACCCGCTCGTCTCACGACCTCCCTCACCCTGACCCTGGCCGCCCTTGAACCTCACCTCCAGCCTGGCTGTCTTTACACGACGAAAATTTTACAATCCCACTTTAAAAATACTGTTTCATTCTGAATAGGAAAGAGATTTTGGTTGTAATAAATAATCGCTTTGAAGGTGTTATGGTACCTACGAAGATTTTGTTTATTATAGTCTGTTCAATAAAGAATGATATTAGATGCGGTTAATGTGGGTGGTAAAACAGCCACTGCTCACTGTTAGGTGGCGCCACTGGAGCATGGGTAAATAAATTAAAATTAGGTAAATAATGGTTTTTTTGTAACGAAAAAAATTGTATATATCGCTCTAAGCAGATTTATAAGCAGCTAAACAGCTCTAAACACAAAATGTCATATTTAGTGAAAATATAATTCTCGTAGGTCCTTACAGGACTAAATATTTAGTTTTATAGTTAGCTTAGACTTTCTATACGAACTAAGAAAATGCACAACTTTAACGTTCTTGATGACACTATTAGATAAGTTTGTGTCATCGGGAACAGTTTTTGGGATGGCGCAACTAGTAGTGCCAAACAGTAGGTCCACGGGAAATAAGTGTCTTCAACTATGTGTCTCAAGAAAATCCTATCAAAATATCGTTACTTCTTTTGGCAAAAGATTTTATGACGCCAGACATAAATCTTTGGAAACATTTCAATTTCTGTTTGCAAGCAGGTACAGAACAATGAGACCCTACGCGCACTTATACACTCATGCGCAAACGCATAATACTCAGCTTAAACCATACTTTACAGCAAATACCATGACCGTTCCCTTCATTGTCACTATTTCCTGCCTATTAAAAAAATCCTTACAAGGTCAGGTAGTTATTTTTTTAAATCCTAATGGTCAGGTAACACAGGGCCCTTTCTCAGAATTGAAGGCAGGCAATGCAATTTGCGAAAAAAATAAAGGTGTCATTTCAGCGGCCGGCTCCAGAGGGATATTCTCTTAAGTCAAAGGTGTAAGGTTCAATTTTTGGTAATTGTTAGTTTTGGAAAACGTAAAATAAAGTTTGAATTGTAGTGAAACTCAGTACTGCCACTATGCGTCATGAACAGGGTGAAATGGTCGTAACAGGGGATTTTTGGAGTGAATCTTTTTTGTGTCGGGGTTTGGGTAGGTGGCTGCGTCTTTTGGATGTTTAATGGATTGTTAATATTTAAATATTATTACATTATTATGTTTAACACCAAATTAATGTACTATTTAACTAGTATCGTTTTAGAAAATAGATGAATTTGTATTTGAATATCACGTTCTAGACTTTGTAATTTTTATTTGTAAATTCCATAGAAATACGTAGCGAGCGGGAGTGTAGCGAGCTTTTTCCGTGTTCTGTGGTAAATTCCTTCGCTGCTGTATATTGTCTTTGTGTGTCTGATAATATATATTCTAAGATCTTGTGTTCAGTTTATTCTTTTTAAGTTTGAATTTAGTTACTGAAATACATACCGTATCATATACATACATAAGTATCTTCTTACAGTTAACGCGAGAAAGTAAGGATGAGATTGAAAAAGAGTTACTTAAGTCATTGTGGTATTGAGTTTGCTAAAAAAATTACGTCAATGGAACGTGGCAAAATCAAACACATACAACTATTATTTAATTTCGTCATCATTCCATCCACATGCACTGCTTTTTTACTGCCCTTTTGTAACTGTGCAGAAGCTTTGGTTATCGCAGCATTAACCTCGCACCGGTGGCGTTGCTTCATGTCATCGGTCTGTTACCCTTATAAAGGTTAGCTAGATATAAGGTTGCTATTTTTTAGTCGCTAGAGGTTTTTAGATGTTTGTGTACCTTTAATTTACGACTATGTTTTATCAGGTAACGCATAATTCTTCGCCGATGTCGTCTCACAGGGCGGTCCGTAATCTCAACTCAACCTGGAGATCCCTAAACTGACCAGGAAATTGAAAACGCACAATACCTGCCCGCCATTGTTTGGGACGACCCTTAAACTAATCCTTGGACCTTTTGCCCGTTTTTTCGGTCCACCATTTGGCGTAAATATTTGAAGTTTCCCGACCAACCTCGTATTATTATAATTGATGGATATTGGCCTTTTGAAAGCCTTTCTCCTGGAACTGTGGGTTACAGTATTATGAGTATTGTTGAAAGATAGGCACCATAAGTTCAAGCTTACCTGCAGTGTTGCCGATGTAAAAAAATGTGAAAGTATCGGGTGAAAGACAAATAGACAAAGTTTCTGGCCGTAGTCTTGGACACGTTCGGAGCAATCTAACTTTTTTGTAATGACAAGGTGTAAAAGTAAAAAGTTTATTTTTAGTAGCTCTTTTGAAAAATGAACAATTTTTATTTGACGAATGTTACGTTATGTCACCGGGAAGTGTAAAAAGAATAATAAAATTGATTTCGTACTTTGCTTAACTCACTTCTCAATATATCGCGACCTAATTTAATAATTTAGACTAATCTTATATTTTATTTTTATTTTATTTATTTAATTTTATTTATTCAGGAAACCAACAGCTTATAATTAAACAGATATACTTAAAAGATATTACTAAACAGAAGCCAATTATAGGTTTCCCCAATTTAAAGAACTATCTAGTTAAGAACAAATGGAAAGTCACTCTTTCTATTCGGCAATTAAATACAAACCTACTTATTTGTTATAATTTTGGCGCATCGGATGAGAAGAACGAAGAATCTATATTATAAATTCAATACATAACAAAAACCTAGATCTCCTAAGAGTTTGTTGTAGGTATTTAAATTTAAGTTAACTGAATAGCATTATAGGGAAGGGATGTAAAGCATAGGGTTAGATAATTATCTTCTTGTTGAACGTCTGCACAATACTTTGATGATATTTATTCGCTAAAATCTGTATAAACTGTTAAAATAATTATAAATACTTGTTTACATACTTAAGTTAATACGTAGACTACGGTATATTTGTTATTTATAAAGTTTCTACTCATATTCAATATTACTATTTAAGGAAAGTATTGGTCAGTGTGGACAAAAGGGGGCGCAATGAAAAAAACTTGGAAAAAAATCACTTTTTTGGAATCCGACGCTGCCCTGGCGTTGTTGGCGTCAGAGTGGACCAAAGGACCAAATTTTTTTTTGTGAATAGTAAATAAATATACTGCAGGCATGTAGGCTCGTAATATCATGTGTACTAATTCACTTTTAGCAATTAAAATCTATTATAACCTCTGTAAGAAATAATTATTATTAATAATAATCATATCTTATGTCAAAATATTATTTGGTATTATAAACAACCACACCACATTCATAATAGCATTAATATTGAACGATATTTTGCCGATTTTAAAACCCCCACGATGGTTGCAGCTTTTCCGACGGCAAACACCTATCGTTCATACAAAAGACATCAACGCACACCACTTTTATTTTATTTTGGCATACTGCTAAAATTACTATAATATATTGGCGATTATCAATATTAATTCACTAACTGAGCAATAATACACCATAATCGTGCAATATTACCCAAACTAATTTTTAACAGACTGTAAATTGTTGGTTTAAATAAAATGTTTCGTTTGAGATTCAGTCGGTTTGGTACAGGTACTAACAGAAAAGTTTTGAAAATGAACTTACGATCATCAAGCTCGTCTTCGAAGTCTGAATAACATCTCTCCTCCTTCAAAGTCTGGTTATCCGGCTGTTGGTAGAACCTCTCAGATTTTATATACATTTTTAGATACATCACATTCAGTGACCACAGTTATCTTTTCAACAACTAGCACAACTGTTTCTATGCCAAAGTTTAGTATTACACAGTTTATAGTAAAAAGTCACAAATAAACAAATAACTAAAACGTCTACAGCGTCACTAATAAATCAAATGAAACAGTCACCGAGATAAAACAGAATAAAATTCATAACCTCAAAATTATAAAAATTCAAAGTTCACGTCCCTATTCTGTGACATTCGATATGACTGACATGTCGTAGTTGCGTGACGTCACGAGCGCGCGTCTACGTCACTGGGCCGAGCGGTCGAGCACCTGTGGAGCGCGCGTCCGTCCCGAGCTGCGCCGGCGCACTGCCCCGCGACCCGAACGGTTATCAGACCTTTGACAAAAAAACAATAACAGGTAGTGAAGCCAAAAGCTCGCCGTGGTTGTTTAGCGTTTGTACCCCATTTATTTTGATAAGTTATAGAGTTATCGTAGTATATTTATCCTCTTTTATGTTTCAAAGAAATGTCTAACAGTTATTACTTATTATCTATGTATGTAAAATGAAATGAAATGAAATGAAATGAAATGAAATGAAATACATTTATTTGCAGAGAATAGGGTTCGAACAGATGGTGGTGGTCATAATATTATAGCTCCGCTATTCAGCTAGCTTACATTAGCATGCAAAATTGTTACTTACGACTAACTAGCACTTAACATTTAAAAATTCGTGGACACTATAAAATGACTTTTGCACCAGCCATTTGTGCAAGGTTTTTACAAAGGGTTTATCTTTTAAACTTTTAAAACTATCTGGTACCTTGTTGTAGATTTTTACACACATGCAGTAACAATTCTTTTGTAACAATGTTGTTTTTGGGCAGTAATTCAGCTCAAGCCTGTCGGGGTTCCTTGTATTTCTGGGATAAACTTCTCTAGCCTTATTAAATAAATATGGATGTTGCCTTACAAACTTACACATCTCGAGAATGTACATACATGGGAGGGTTAGGATGCCCAACTTAGTAAAATATGGTTGGCATGAGTCAAGAGGACTTATGCCACACATCGCCCGTATACATTTTTTTTGTGCTCTAAAAGCCTTTAATTGTAAAAATCTATAAAGTAATTTAGACCTCGTGACCTAAACTTAAAGCACTGATTTTATTTTTATACCAAAACTTGTGTCGGGAAATAGACAAACTATTGATGGCTCGAATTTTTAGTTATGTAACTATGTACGGTCGATCGCACGTCGGTGCAAACAAAACTAGTATAAACTAAAGTATGCATGCATAAGGTACACTTGCGCCTAGTTATTTTGGTCGGCTATCATAGTCCATTCATAATTTTACACTTACCTTCTGCATGTTTATATGGACACTAACTTAACTAATTAAGATATGTAGTTCTCATGTTAAGTGACTTTGTAAGTTATAATTAGAATAAAGTTCTTTAAACCGAAAGTCTCTCATAGTATTGAAATGTCTTAATAGTCAAAGTGTTTCCACTGACGTGCGGTCGACTGTACCTTACCAATTTCCAATCAAATTGTATGGTTCTAGTGGTCATATGTGATTCGAGAAAAAATAAAGAGACATGAATTTCGCTTACTTAATGAAATGACCTTCGAACGGTATCAAATATAGATAGATAAGGAAAAATAACATTTATATTTGCAGAAACATAATATTTATAAATCACAAGTTTAACCTAAACTAAATTATGTATTTAATCCAACAAAACGGCTGATTTATCGTTTTCTTTTAGCATGTGGACAAGCCGACATGCATGAGAATTTGAACACGACTGGGCAAATATTTATATAAAAGTCAACATAAAATCTATGATACAGTTATAATGATTTCATTAATTCAGCTTGCAATATAATAATATGGATACAATAAAAAGTTTTAATAGATAATGCCATCAATAACGAACGAACTTTAGTGTTTACAAGGACGTTTGAATTTCCAACCAGTTTTTAGTTATGGCAACATTATTAGCAATATCATTATTGTTTGAAACTTTTTAATTCTTGGGCTATATACTGTTACAAATTATCCATTTAAGTTTGATGCAGGCAGGCGTGTATCGCTGCTTCTAAGTTTCAATATACATAATCGGTTAGCGGTTATAGCGGGACTAAGTATTATACGTACTTTATACAAACAAACATCCACGCTTTCGCATTTATAATTATAGTTTGATTTCATTTAATATAAATATAAAATTATTGTAATTCAATGGCCGCATAATCTAGGAGGTTTGGAACGAACTATTTTCCTAAGATAATTCTCATGTTAATTCTAAAATAACTAGCATAATATGTGCGAGCTTTTATGATTTGCGTGGCGTAATGTACAAAATATATTTTTCATTTTGAATTTGTATATTTACTTGTTTCTATTGTTCAGAAAGCGTGAAGCAAATGTCTTATATTGACATTCTGTATTTCTATAGACACTGCATTTACTTGTGTTGCCTATTGTATTAAATATTCAACAGATTGCTATCACGTTGATTTATAGTGTTATTTAATTATTAGACAGTTATGGTACGTTAAACTAATTATAACCTGTAATAGTTTATTTATTTAACAACTATAATATATTTATTGATCAGAAACGAGAATGAGATAATTTAAAAAAATGCAAAAGTAGAAACCAAAATTTGAATAATTTATGAATATATTTACGTGTTCTGATTTTAACTTTTTTAATAATTCAACTGAACAGTATGTCGATGGCCCTATATATTTTTGGGTGACAATATTTTAACTAAATAAATATTTATATACTAAACTTCACTATTAAATTATACTAAAGTGGTTCGCATAAATCTTCGAATACCGTAAATCAGATAAGTATGGCTAATAACAAAACTAGATCTACATTTGATTCGAATCATAGTTTATAAATAATGTATGGGATGGTGGCTACTGTGTTACAATCAAGTTATAATAATATTATTGTCATATTCATTTTACACTAAAAATTGTGAATTGAAAGCGTAGGCGGGAGAACGTCTGCACTTTACTACAGGTTGATGTATTTCGCATTCATGTCATAATTCTGATTATGACCTAACCTATTTTGAAGTAAATTTAACAAGAATTGGCGTAGTATGCAGACAAATTGATTACGTGTCAAACTTTTAGTCAGTAAATAAAAGGTCACTAAAAAGCCACAGTAATAACATAAATCGTCTCACATAACTTTTTAACCTATTCTAAGTATTACCTAATAAGTACCTATACACAAAACAATATTGGATAAGTTGCCCTCCGGCCACGTGGTTCGACAACGTTGTTCGACATGTCGGACGACGAGGAATTTTGATTCCTTGCTGTCCGACATGTCGGACTATCAGGATTTTTTTATTCCACTTAGTGCGACCATCGGACCAAGGGGATATTTAAAATTCCACTTGGTTCGCCCCTCGAACCGCGAGGATCATTGATGTATCGTTTTTTCAATGCATGAACTTAGACCGAAGGACATAATCACTCCCTACCGAGGTTTGCAAATTTAGTTTAAACATTATTGTCTATTGCAGCGACGACGAAATTAGAAGA
This sequence comes from Metalampra italica, assembly GCA_949699065.1. Taxonomy (NCBI): domain Eukaryota; kingdom Metazoa; phylum Arthropoda; class Insecta; order Lepidoptera; family Oecophoridae; genus Metalampra; species Metalampra italica. Next base: position 8,224,665 of record OX452983.1, read on the forward strand.
AATGGTTTTAGGACATTTTTCTTTTAGGACATTCTGGTTTTAGATCATTACGATACGAAGGCTAGTAGGTACATACCATACATACATAATTATCTTCACGCTATATCCCTGATGGAGTAGCAGACAGAACGGAGCGCCAAGCACACCTGACACACCTCTTTCGCTTTACTCAGTTTCATTCATCATTCTCTTACACGCTCGCCGCGATACGCGAGTGCTCTTTACGTATCCGTCTATGAACACCCGCCCTATCTGATCCACCAACCCTTGTAGCTGTATTTATAAAACAGCCTATATCAATACGAACATCGGTAAACCGCATTATTTGTCAAGATCACGTCTGCTAGCCTTTATGTTAATAAAACTCCTCGTTTGCTTGTGGAATGTCTTCTTAATCGGCCCGCTGTGTGGCATGACACTTTATTTTCCGACCTGTCCGACCGATTGTTTTGGTTCGCTTAATTTGGATTTTTCGCATAAGCGAGGGCGTTAATTTATAGAGAAAGGTTGACTTTTAGATGTTTTGTGATTGTCACACATGGTTATGGTGAATTAGTGGCCGTCAATGGGTATTTAGTGCGGCATTTTTAAAAATAAAACCCACGTTTTGGGTAGAAAATTTAGTGGTTTTTGAAGATAATTTTACTTAAATTTGATGCTTTTACAATAAATTTGACAGATCCTTATCGATGTCACATCATATTAAACTGAACATTAATCAAAGCATAAATGGAATTTGCCTTAAGAAGTGCCAGGTTTAAAAGATAATTAATGTGTATACTTATTTAATAATATATTAAGTAATCCTAGTATTCCTCCCTTTAATTTTATGGCTATATTGTTATGTACTCACTCGTAAATAAGACACAAGCAATCAAGTATTCCTGTGATTAATATTATAGTCTGAAAAAATACAAGATAATTGAGTTCTACTACCAAGTTGAAAAGTTAACGAGACACATGGTAAGCTTTGTATATTTTTTAAATTCCTTTAAGGACTGACTGATTATTAGCAAAAATAGGTCTATTTCTCATCTCAGTTTTTTTTTGGAAATTATTGTCACCGTTGATTGTCAAAATTTTTATGACATTATTATAATCACATTTATAAACTGAGTTTATAAATGTCTATTAATTTTATGCTGTTAGCAATGGAGTGACAATTTTATGTCTTTGTTCGGAACATAAATTAGCAATTACGGATGTCGACATCGGTGTTGGTAACATGATACGCTTGTGATTGTTTCTCTGAATGGCCGAAAATGATTTATTTGTATGGAAAGCTTACAAGTTTTTCTGGGTCTTCGCATTATTGATATGGGTATTATTGGTATTGGTAGATACCAATTATATTATTTTATACTACATATTATTGACCGAGCGAGCGAAGCGTCTTAATTTTCGAGATTGGCCAAAAATGCTATTGTCCGTCTGTCAGTCTTTCTGTCTTTTTGTCTTTCTGTCATTCTGTCCGTCTGTAATTCTCTATAGGTCGCATTTTTCAACCGATTTTGACAAAAATTTGGCATGGGTATAAATTAATTAAGCCGACAAAATGAGTAGAATAAAATTTTGAAAAACATTTTTTTTAGAGTACCTACCATACTCGCAAAGTGGGAGTGAACTTTTTTTTTCTTGTGAATCCCATAGTGTGGGATATCGTTGGATAGGTCTTTCAAAAATATTGCTGGTGTGTGAAAACCATTTTTTCGATTTAGAGATCCGTTGGCGAAATATTAAGCTTTAAAGCGGTAATTTTTGTTAGAGTCACGTGCCCCCCCTGCCAGCTAAACGGTTGCTTCTGGTAATGTGAAAAAATTCATGGCAGTAGCATATATAACGTAGTTAAAAGGAAAACTATGACGGCTAAGTAGGTTCAATTAGTTTTTGAGTAATAGTCAATTAACTTAAGAAAGTTGCAAATTTTTGTCACATTAGTACTTAATCTGTCTCCAACTGCAAAATTGACTTCTGGTCGTTTCTTTTAGGTTTGGTTTATATGGGCTGGCGAGGTCTACTGTTCTCACGGAACTACTAGTTTTATACTATTTGTATGTACATTATTGGTATGATACTAATTTTAAATTATTCTTTTAGAGAATCCAATAGTGGACCAGCTAGTACTTAAAGACATAAAAATTAATATGATTATCAACTGTTGATATTTCTACTATATGATTATTTTAAGTTTTGACATTTTTGTATTTGACATATTTTATATTGACATTTTTATTTATTTTTTGACATGTAATTGAATAACTACCAATAAAGAATGATTATGATTAGGTATTAGGGCACTCTCGCACAGAAGGTGCAATGGTGTTTCCTCTGCTTCCTGGCATAGCCTGCACATTTTAGTGTCTCGGAGCTTTTGGTTGAACATATGTTTGTTCACGCTGCAGTGTCCGATGAGTGCTCTCACCACTATGCGTGAATTAATTGAGTGTTTTCACATTGTAACTAGCCTCAAAACGACTACCTCGCCTAATGTAAATAATAGTATTCAATGTATTGTTTACAGTTATGAAACTATTTATATACTCGTATTTCACTACAGGAAAGCATCTCCCTATAAGGTAAAACCACAATTGGAGTAAGACATCCCATTAAATCGGGGCCCTGTTCTCGCCACCTTTGTTTTGTTCAGACATTTCTCTATGCTATTCCATACAATTGCCAGTTGGATTGCGAAATTCTACAACTGCCCTATACGGGTATGTGTAACATACCTAGCTAAGTGCATGTACTTACATACTAGTAGACTGTATGCGTAGATTTTACTCGTCATTAGTAAAAAACTTTTAGCGAAAGAGATGTGTCCGGATCGCTATACTCCGATCTTTTTGCCTACCCCGTCAGGGATACAGCGTGCAGATGTACGTTTCTGCAATGGACTGATTGCTCGGCTTCAGATGTCATAATTAATTGTATTGTATTACATGTAATAAGTATCAATGTATTAATTTGTCCACATACTATAATTTTCATTTAACTTAATATTTTTAAATGTTTCTATATTATTGTTCTGTTTTTCGTATTGTCTGTTTTTATCAAGGAGATTCGAACCTCTTTTGTCGCGCGCGCGCTCCCTGTGGAGATCGCATCTTGCAAATTTAGTATGGGAAACGATGAAAAATTCTGTGTCAAAATCAGGGGGGGTGCGGACAAATGAAGCGGATTAGCGGGAGGAAGTTGCTCATACAAATTTATATGGAGTTTGAAAATGAGAATGTGTGAGTGAGTATCAATTTCGATATACATTTGGCACGATTTTGGCACCCCCTAAAATGATTTTGTTACTCATCCATATGGGAGTAGCGTTTTTTTTTAAATTATGGGAGTAGCTTTTTTTTTAAATTCATGGTTTTTATGGTTTAATGGAGCTACAATATGCGAAAATTTATAGTTTACTCATAAGTATTAATATTTGTGTCTAGTTTAGTGTATAAGCGGTGCCAAATAGTGCCAATGTTAGAAGCGAATTTTATTAAGTTTTCAACAAGTGTTAAACACTTTATTGTACCAAGAATTTACAAAAACAGACAGTTAAGGATGAAAGTATGCACAAAGGCGGCCTTATCCCACTAAGGAATCTCTTCCAGTCAACCTTAATTGTCATTCCATAGAGGGTCATACAGGGTCCGTGCCGTGCCTAGCTATATAGCCCCTCTCCAAGGGGGCTATCTCCAAAGGGGCGGCGGCTTCCACCAAATATTTTAGCTTCATGCTTTATAACAGACAAAATTTCAATAACGGTAGTTTCTTTTCTCTATCGTCTTCTTCAAAGGTACAGTGCGTAAGGAATTTCGCCCGCATTGTAAGGAACGCAGCCGATTTACATTGAGAAGGTCGCGTGGTGCGTAGGCTAGGTGCGCCCGCGCATGGAATGCCGAATGGAGCTCGCGATATTTCTGTTTCGGCTTCCGCAATACGAGCTACTAGCTACCACCAGCTGGTTTAACACATTAGCGATTCAGTTGACATTTTATTGGAGGCCGTGTATCGGAGCACAGCATAGTTTCTTTTTGAAAAGGATTGGGCGTTGGATACTCACGTTTTGCGATTCCGGTCTATGAGCCGCAGATACTTACGTAAGTGAAGTTATTTGTTGTGATTAGAAAGAAGATTACCTGAAAATGAAGAAAAACATTTACGATTAGACTTTAGAAAAATTAATATTAGTCATTTGAATTTAACTTAATCTTAAAGTTTTGCGAGCTACTGCAATAGGTTAATGATGCTTCATCATTCAATTAATATACAAATTTGTTCAGTCAAATTACCTCAGAACTTGCTATGAATGCAATTTAGAACGAACAAATTGACTTCTATTTTAAAAAAATATATTTTAAAGGTTCATCCACGTTACCGCGGAGATTTCGCCTTCGGTTCGCCTGATTTTGAAGGATTTTTAATAAGCCTTTGTTACGAGTTTGCTAGTTTCATGTGCAGTGCTAAGATTTTTAAGGTTCCACCAAAAGTTTTCTTGTTTTTACTCAAAACGGAGCCCTCGTATCAGAATGACCTAAAAGCAAAACCATTACTTAGATTACTAGAACCGGACTAAATAAGCTAAAATTTTAAACATACCCTGAACACAATTTGAGAACAATTTTTTCGAGATATTTCATGACCTGAATTAAAATAAAAACTTGACGGAATACGCTCATTATGTGAGACGTATTTTGTGGTATTTTATCGGCATGTAGTTAGGACGATTCTTTGTTTGCGATCGTAAGTCAGTAAGTAGGTTTTTTGAACTATACAGGAATATGCTGAACTTAAAAAAAAGACTAGCCTGCATTCCATCCTGCAGAGTCATAAATTCAAGTAGAAACGATAAGAACACCATTTTAGCAGCTACCAGCTAGCTACACACTGCGTCTCTTTCGCTGCAGTGCGATGCACGCTTAAATAAAGGATTATGTTAATGCACAGCGCGAGTGTTACTGATTTGTCGACAGCGGTCCATTAGTGCTGATAAGCGAAAGGTCAGACTGATGCGGTCAGGCGGGTGGCGACCTTTGCAATAAAGTACTCCTGTTCGTTACGCGGATGGATTATCAAATGGTTTTATCTGTCGACATTATAAATAGCATATTTAGAAGTTCATCAGCAGCCTATTAATATGTCCCCACTGCTCAGGCCTACCCTCTCAACGAGGGCGTTCGGGCTATAGTCCACCACGCTAGCCCAGTGCGGGTTGGTGGACTTCACATGCGCCTAAGAATTTCTTCTTTGGCATATGCAGGTTTCCTCACGATGTTTTCAAATTAAAGGTCTGTATGGGATCTTCATTTCGAATAACAACTGTCAACATTTGAAACAGTCATGTCTGAAAACTATTGGTCCTGGACTGGTCGTGTCTGTATTTAAATGAAAGGTGTAAATGCAATATGTTAAATTCAGATGACAGCTGTCAAATTTTGTAACAGTAATATTTCGAAAAATACTAAGGGGCAAGGTGGGAGGGGACGCAAGTGGCTTCAGTTGTTTCACGTAAAACGTTGAGGCTGTACAGCGGAGCCTGCCCATTTTTTTCAAAGTCAATACAATAATAATTATTTTTAAATAATTCATTATGATTAAATATTTCGCCTCTTTATTATAAGTATAGATTATGAGAATGAAAAATAGACAAGCAAGTAGAATAACTAAATTGTATATTATTAATTTGTATATGTATAACCTGTATATATTTTTAGATATAATATTATATTGTAATTGATTGTTTAATAATAAAATTCGAATAACTAAATTAAATAAACGATTATGCAAAATCAATTAAGATTAAATAATTAATTATTAAGTATGCCTTTACATTTATCGACGGGAAAACTAACACCACATAGAGTTAGTATACTAGCTATAGAGCGCGCGCATCGCTCATTGCCCATTGTGCCAAGTGTAAGCAGGTGTTCTATGGACGCTTCTATTTAGATTTTTTCTAGATCGTTCAAAAGAACGATCTAGAAAAAATCACGGAAAACCGTGAATCGTGTTTACAGCTTGGCACTGCACATTTCACCATGATTACTCCAAATCTTAATAAATATCGGCGAGAGCAACAATCAGCGCTACTGACGTGTTGTGACTAGTAGCGTCGCCCTGAAAATTTCGAGACTATTCAGACCCGTGCTTACAGTTCAGACTTGATAACGCGCGCTCTATGTATACTAACAACTCTCTGTAACACCATGTCGAAGAAACAATTAAGTAGGTAATGCTATAATAGGTATTTTATGATAATTAATTCTCATTGGCCCACATTGTTCCCATAGCTCTATCTTTCACGCAATAAACATATTTTACGATCATATTATCGCAACACTCTTTACTGAAGTGAAACAATTTGGTTTACTTTGATGAATTATTAAAACAATAGCTATCATAAATGGACACTGCCATAATAATATTAATTTTCTCACTTGCACAGTCATATTGGACGTATATACTTACTGGTTTACTTACGGGTTTATACATATTATACACGCTTATATACAATGCAAAGAATTTTGAGTGTTAGGACCACTGTTCACTTGTTGATGTTTATCAAACCAAAACTAACGATTATAATCATAGAGGTTTAAGTTTACTACATAGTTTTACTTCATAGTTAAAGTTCAACTTTCATCAAAGTTAGTTCATGGCTAAGTATTTAATCAATAAACAAACATCCACAATTTTGCACATAACAATTACATAGTTTTAATATGTGTCACACAAACAACTTCTCGTGTAGCTGAGTATATTGTTACGATTTGCTAAGTAACCAAGCCACAAACAAAAAAAAACGATTTGCTATCGTAACATTTGAGTCGTTAACTATAAATTGAAAGGGCCGTAAATATTTAATGCATAAGTTAGCCTGATTAAATTTATCATCACCGTCGGCTTTGTTGTGAAAGTATCATGAAAGTAAAGTGTTATAAAATTAACAAAACCGTTCTTCGTTAAACTTATTTCATACTTGCTTGTATCACATCGTTTCCCAATACCTACCTACTTTGTTAATTAATTCGAAAGATTAAAGTTTTAGTTCCAACCGCAGAACCTAAAACATAAAGTTTTAAATACAAATAAAAATATTCTAGCTTTTTAGGAAATATTAGTTTTTTTTTATATAAAAGTTTTAGTAGGTATTTGTATTTGTAATTTAACAAAAAATATATAGTTAAAAGCAAAAGCAATCAAAAAATGGGAAAGACGCTAAGTTCTGAAATGCAGCTTGACGTGTCGTCGAGTTGATCCATTTTACGGCTCTAGAAGGTTCGTATGGGTCAGAAACGAGTATGACCAGGATTGTGGCCAAGTCTTTAAATAATTCCGAGTGTGATTCAGTGTGATGACGTCACTGGCGGCGCGATGCACACGAGGTGAGGGGCAAGATGTCACCGGCCCACGTGCGCCCGCCTCGCCTTGACATGCGCCCGCGCACGCATTAGCGCCGTATAATGCCGTATACGACCCGCGTGGGACGCGCTCATGGAGACCCTCCGACAACATCTTTATTCTTTTAATTTTGACGTTTACCTGTTTAATGTTTCCGTAATGACTCAATGTTTATCTGAATCATGAATGAATGAATTTGGAGAACATATTTCGTGCATGTTCGGTTCGAGTATACCGAATACTAGTGGACGCCCCGCTGCTTCGTCCGCATTGGATAAGTTTCCTACACAGTCTAAAGTCTTGTCGGGAAATGTATTGTTAAAGCATTAAATTAAATTCAACAAAAACTAAATGTATTAAATTTTGCCTACCAAATGTAAGACATGTAGTTAATAATGTAACTTTAGGTACAGAAAGATTAGAATTTATCAAAAGCACGGTGTTCCTAGGTATAACTATAGACTCATCTCTTCAATGGGGGCCCCACATAGCTTCACTAGCTGGCAGACTAAGCTCGGCCGCCTACGCCGTTAGGAAAATTAGACAATTAACAGATATTGCTACTGCGAGATTAGTCTATTTCAGCTGCTTCCACAGCATCATGTCATACGGCATCCTACTGTGGGGTCAAGCGGCAGATATAGAAACCATCTTTATTTTGCAAAAGAGAGCTGTTAGGGCGATCTATAATCTACGTTGTAGAGAATCATTAAGAGAAAAGTTTAAAGAAATTAATATATTAACCGTTGCCAGTCAATACATTTTTGAGAATATTTTGTATGTCCGCAAAAATATATCTCTCTTTTTGAGGCACTGTGATATGAACACAGCTTATGTTACAAGAAACAAAAACAAACTTGTACCACCACAGTTAAGGCTTAGTAAGGTCAGTAAATCATTCACGGGGCAATGTATACGCTTCTACAATAAACTACCAGAAGAAATCTTAAATATGAATGACAGAAAATTTAAGACTCACATTAAACAACAACTTTGTAAGAAAGCTTATTATAAAACAGTCGATTATCTAAATGACAAAGATGCCTGGTGTTAATGTTACTTCAGCCTCGCACAATCTTTACAAAATAATGTTATGTACAAACTTGATTTTAAAAGATGTGTTGCGGAAGTTTGTTGCGCCGCTTCTTCTTCCCAGCTCTATATAACACCTTGGAGGCGGTGGTAGATAAAAAATTGACGTTGTATAAATGTACCTAGTGTACTTACATGCAATAAAATACTTTTGAATTTTGAAAATTTGAATTCCTTTTACGTCTAATGTACCTAGATAGTGCGTTCCAGTCCAGACACATGCCAAAATTTAATTAAATAATACCATTTTTGAAGTTACTATTTTAAAAAACCCAATATTCCCATACAAAGTTTCACCCCCACTTCTTTAAAAGCTGAAAATCCAAAAACCCTAAAACAATTTATTATTTCTTAGAATGCCAATTTTCAAATTACCATTCCATACAAACTTTCACCACTCGTTTCCTCATATGAAAATAAAAGAACCCTGAAATACGTCATTATAATTTTATTTATGCTGAGTAGCTGCAACTCAAATTTTCATTTTCTAATTTCAATGAAAAAGATTTTCATACAAAGTTTTACAAAATATAATTCAAAAGTTCACTTTTGATTGATAGAACCGTAAAATATTCAGTAATATCTACAAAATTATCGTTACGGCATGTATTGTCACCTGACTGACTGTGTGATGGTATTTTGATAGTCATTTATTAAACATGGAACAAAATCATATAAGTCAATCATGTACGACATAAGGAACTAAAAACATATGTTCTCCGATAAACCGCTTACGAAGTAACAATAAATAAATAAACAGTTTACGGCGATATCATAATTGACATTTGGAAATGCCACAGCACGTTATACAGGGCGTAACAAAACCTACTTATCCGCCTTTCATCGTCAGTCTGACGATGAAAGGCGAATTAATTAACATTAAAAAATTAACATTCACTGCTTGACACAACCCTTCGCTCAAGCCATAGTAATGACTGCCCTATAAACTGACGTGATGTCAATTGCAGTACTAGCCCTCGCAACGTTACTGCTGCTATCCATCCACGGGCTCACATACCTACTTACATAGATCCTACAGAGCATATCGAGTCAGCGTTTCTTGGGTCTCTTCTTACGCCGAGACATCTCAATCCTACTCCGGAGTCTATCTAATAATGTGACCTCATGATGTAATCTGACTTTTCAGTATTTATTACACCCTGTGTACCACTTTATATGCTGTTCGAATTACGAATGTGCCCAACTGCCCAGTGCGTGGCAATATTCGCGGAAACTTCGAAGTGACGTGAGTACGCACCTTGACATTCGAGTGTCAAATGTCAACCGGTCATTCACCCCCAGTTCGTGATAGTTCGCTACAGATTATAACAATCAAGCTTTTTTTGTAGTGAACATATAAGATTCTTTTGAGATTTTAAAAAAACATAATATTCTAAAGAAATGTCTTAACCTTGTAACTTAATAGTTCGGTATCTCGACTTTAAACTTGTCTTCCGCATAAGATATGGCCTGCCGCTGTCATTTCAATTTCTAATTATTACAACCACATAGGTATGTTCGTGAATTTATCGTCGTATCTTCTCAATGCGACGGATCATTAACTTGAAAGAAACTTCTTCGGCCATAACCTTTTCTTCATAGCTCGCTGGGCGATAATAGATTGTAAAGTAACATAAAATGTTGTAAGGATGCTAGCATTAAAATTTTAGTATAAAAACCAGCATACTAAGTACACACTTAATTACCATGTTAACAGAAAGACAGTATTAAAACTCAAATTGTCTTGTTGGTCGCCAAAGAAGCGGCATATTGAAATAAATATGTTATAATAAAATAGTCGACATTCTATATAATTTCATATCTGGACTGAGTTATTATAACGCTCACTCCAATCGCTATCGCTACGCTAGTGATGTAACCGCCACCTAATGTGGAAATTACGTACACAGCTATAATCTACATTGTAAATTATCGACAATTTATTTAGGAAGCGTAATGTAATGAACTTTGCTTTTAAAAGGTGAACTAGTTTTAACATTATCATCGACCATTACAGTTTGAATATAAACTGCCTATTGCGACGCCATTTATTTTATCGGGAAGCTGTATGGTCGTTACATCATTTAGATACGCGAAGAATACAAACTTTATTTGCTGTTCGTTAACACTATTTTCTATAGACGATGTAAGTTACACTAACCGTAAAAACAATTTGGTGTTACCAACTTAACTTTGCAGTTGACTTAGCTAAACCATTATTGTTAATTTTGTTTCCGAGACGTAAATAAAGTTCGTATCCGATGGTCAATTTGATTAGTATTACTAAGAGTAAACGTGAACTTGTAAAATTACGCCAAGGACATTGTATGGATGTGTGTGAAATTAGTTGAGAAAAAACAAGGCTGGGTAAAATTGTGATGTACTTAGTTTGTCAATGCCCAATGCGCGTAAGTATGATATTAACACATGTTCAAACCTTCCCGGTAAAATTTCAGGAAAAACTTGCTTTGCGGTTTGCGGGATATTTTATGAAAATATAAAAAAAATCTTCGATATAAAATGTCTGCATCTTAATAAGTGAATAAAGTTTATGTTTATATTTAATTACAGAACCTACGAAAATTTGCACGACGACATCCAATTTGGTGACTTTTTCGAGCCCTAACCGCCGGCTTATTGCATGAAAAAAAAACATTTTTATTTTTAATAGAATCTAGGTTACGATAAAAATTTTGATTTACAACAAAATGTCGCTTACGATAAGGCTGGCATTACACAGCCGGAATGTCTCTCTGAATTCATATTATTAATTCAAAAAGCTCGGAATTGAATAAAATTTACAGATCAATCTGAAATACTTATTATCTGAATGTGTGGTGGAGCATTATTAAGTTGTATGCAGTTCCGGGCTTACTGAATTATTAATATGGATTCAGAGATACATTCCTGCTGTGTAATGCCAGCCTAAGTGAGTATCGGCATTAATTCAATGAGTAAACATTAAACATATTCACCAGTAACGTCTCTATTTCACTCCAACTAGAACTGAATGTTAAAATATCAGCTAAAGTAAATCACACATTGTGAGAAACGAAACAATCGAATAACTGCCCCCGATACAATGGTGGAGTGCGGTGGTCAGCGCGAGAGGCTACCCACGCCAGGGCTACCATATACACCATAAGACCTCCTAGTTTAGCTCCAGGAAGCGTGTGTGTATTTGATATCATGCACAGAAATGGTAAAGTATTGTTATTGAAATCAAGTTATTCTATGAGAAAACTGCAGTATAAAAAATTAAATTAAAATTCAATAGAAGCCAATAGTAAATTGTTTATATTGTAACTAATAGCAATGGAAACTAAAATGTTATTTATCTTGTGTTAACCCTGGCTTATAACATCCTGGAGGCCTCGCGTCAGTTAGGGCGTAACCTTTGGAGAAATACTAATACAACCTCATTGGAAATAGGTATGTAATAATAAACTTGTGCACATTCATAGTGTGTCTGTTTGTTACATTTTCACGCCTAAACCGCTGAACGGATTTTGGTGAAATTAGCGAACCGGATATAGGGTACAAACTATTCGATAATAGATAAATAACTTTACTTACCTATTCCCGCGGGGAAAAAACTTATTCCACACCGGCGAAGGCGGGGGAAACAGCTATTATATAATTTCCAGTTAGTTTATTTTTAACAGATGTATCAGATGCATAATAGATAATTACCTACATCAGACCTCGCATCATATCTACTAGCTCTAAATTTTGGTTTAATGAATAGGTACTTAATCCAAGTTTTCGACCTCAAGCCGAACGTAACCTTGAGAAAATATCAAAATATTTTGGCGATTTTTGCGTTCGGTGCTCTAGGTAGCAAACTTGGTATCTTCATTGGACCAACATCATAAACATCTCAGCAAAAAAATTTGATCTACTGGCTCTGATACAAGGTCTGATGTAGGTACTAAGTATTTTCTATTAGGTTGTTTCTATTCCCATAATACGGAAGATCCTAGTCTGATCATCATTGTCCTTCCCTTTTCCCGTTATTTGGGGTCGGGTCTCCTCACAATTCTGCGCCAAGTGTTTCGATCTTGGGTTGTCGGTTCTGGCAATTGGGCTTTCTTGAGGTCTCTCACTATGTTTGACCACCAGGTCAATGGAGGGCGGCCTCTTCCTCTCTTCAGTTCTGGCAGATTCAAGGTAATTTTTACCACATGAAGAAGAAGAAGATCCTAGTCTGATGTTAGACAAAGAGAAAAGTTATTGTAGTGACAGTGGATAATGTGATACACGCAGTTCAGTAAATGTTAGCGTACACGAATTTTTGGAACATCAAAGCGTCTCCAGCAATGTAAACATCTTGGAGAGTCAGTGTTTGGGCCTGACTAAGCTTATTGACATAATTGCTCCGCGCGCGGTCGCAAATGAAATGCCAAAACAGTACGTTACTAAATACATATAGCATAACAAACAATGCAAGTGAGGTAACAGGGATGTGCTGATGACATAACAATGATCGTGTTGTCAGTACAGGTTTGGCCAAAACAATGGTCTGGTAAACAAAGAATATCGTGTTCTGGAGCTTGGAAGAGAGACAGATGCAACTTACAACTCTAGCTCCTTTGCTCTATGAGGCCTCGAAGAACATAATGAGACAAGGAAGAGAGCCAAGAAATGCTATTCTCATTTCCGAGGCGAGTCGAAATAATTATTAGAAACATTTGTCAGTTTAAAAGTTTCTAACAAACTTCAATTTAAAATCCAAAAAAAATAAATTTTATTGCTTAAATCGATACCAAACAAAAATATGGGTTATGTTGAGCACATAAAGTTCAAAGTTCACCTTTATATCTATTAACTCTCACAAATAAAAATAATCTATTTTCGTATCAAATACATACCTATAGGTATGGTAGTTAAGATGCTCTTTCATTTATAAAGATAAATCATACATAATACAAAGTTGAGAATAATCAATTGCATTCGCCGGCGGCGCACACGCACCTCGGAGAGGAACCAGGCTCATTGTGTAGCAAGTAGTGCAAAACTATGTTCGATTCAATCCGGAGGTTTATCACCTCTCTGCTGTGTGTAACATTACTACTTTATAACTAGTATACTTATATTGGCGAAAGCATAGAGTAAGGAACAGAGAGTTGTTAGTATACATACTAACTCTATGATAAGGAAGGACTCGTTTCTCTCACCAGAGAGAGACCATACATACGTTTCCCTTTAATAGGGTGTACACTATCACTATGAATCTCTTGGACCTATCTCTTACCAACCCTACAATCGTACCGTCACATAAGTTGCTCTGAGCTGGAGCTGCTGACTGTTCGGCCAAGAAGACCAGTTTTTATTTGTTTAATACGTTTTACGGCTCTAGGAACTTTCACTTTTGAGCCTGTATTAATATAAAACCTACAGTGTGTTGCCATTTCCAGTACTAGCATGTAATCACAATTACTCTCTTATCCTTTTTGTCGGAATTTTAAAAAATCTATAGGAATTCATGTATTGTTGTAGTAAAGTCGTAGTAGGTACTTGAAGTGAAAATTATGTATGTTAGTTAACCTGCGGTCTAAATGTATCTTTGCTTCTACTTATACAATAAACAACACTTCCAAAATAAAAGTATCAAATCTCAAAAGCGTCAAGCACGTCCCTGATTGTATTTAAACTGTTTAGAGGCCCGATACAAGAGGGATAACACATGTAGACGCGCGCGCAGCGACAAATGTCTTCATTATTCTGCCCACGCGCACCCAGCCGCGCGGTTATTACCAAAGAATTATTAATGGCAGTAGACGCGACACTTGCTGTAATTTCGTGTTAATGTCAAATCGTGTTAACGAGAATGGATTATGGGGTGTCAATTGCATTTATTTATTGGTGAAAACATGGACATATTCAAGAGGAATAAACAGGGTGGTTATTGTGTGGGTAGGGGAGCGCAATAATGGGGTAAATGAGCTATTATTCATGATCCGCCAATGTCGACTCACTATCACCTATGCTATTTTTTGTCAAATCAATCAATAATTAAGTACTTAGGTACCTATTTAGTTAAAAATTAAAACTCTGACATCTACTTTTATTTACTCAGCACGAATGATCGCTTACAACCCGGCGCAGTGTTGATCTATACCTAATGATAATGAAAAAAAACCAGATGAAATGAAATAACGTATTAAATTAAATAAAACAGTGAAATTTATTTAATAAGTTATGTAGGTATTATTCGAGTTAAAGAACTTAAAATGTAACTTATTTGTAGGTATATACTATTTGGATCAACGTTTTGATCGTTGAAATCCCAGTTGGAATCAAAGTACCTACTTAAAATAAATATGTAGACGCGATAGGTAGACGGTAACTTTGAAGCCATAAACTATGTCGTAAAACTGTGGTTGTAAACCTTTGTTCTTTGACCAGGTCACGCCCAGGGCGGGCGCCCACGCGCCCAGGTCCTAAAGGTTACGCCTCGACGTATTTGCTTACCACGACAATGGTGCAACGATCTGGTGATTTGAGAGATTGGAACGGGCGACAAAGGTCGTTCGCCCTGATTTATAGGCTATCAATAACGCTGCTCGATTCAATAAGGCTTTTTCGGTGGCTTTGTTGTGTTAAGGTTCTGTGTTCAGTTTGGAGTGATGAAATGCTTTGCCTCATATCATAATGTTCAACATTGTCTGCTTTATAAAGATTTTGCAAACATTAACAGGTATAGTATTATAAAGTTTGTAAATAATAAGTTTAAAAAATAGCATAACACTTACGAATTTAAACCTTAAGGATTGAGTATAATGTAGTACCCTGTCCTGATGATGAGTCACAGTAGCTTTAGAATATCGTATCCTAGAAGATATTCAGGATGTTTTTGCAAAGCATGCGGTTTAGATATCACCTAAAAACGAACTCAATTTGAACCTTCGACCTCATGAACCTATTATTCGAGCATTCCAAGACTTGCACTCTCTCAAGTCTCCATGACTTGCTCAAGATCTTAAAATAAAGAAACTTATGTCAAACATTATAATAATTGCATAATGCGGATTAGAATATAGCGTCTTATAGCTGAGAATCGAACCCCAGATGTTCTGCTATCAAGTCCATCTGGCCAAACTAGTTTCATCACCTTGTCTTTTATCTTTCGCCAAGAGTCATTTGAGCCTGCTCTAACACAAGGTACGTAGCCAGGTTTTGGCACGGAGGAGGCTCCTTGCACTTAAATAAAAGGCCATTAGTGTTCAAGAGTTGTTTTGTTTCTAAAAGCTCAATGAAAGCCAGAAATATCTGAATAATGTGTAAAACGGAGTAGATTTTTTTTGTTAGGAAAATGAAAAAGCTGAATCGTTCTTTATAAATGGCCGGAAAGTTAAGTGCGGGCCACCGTACAGTTAGTTCATTTTGTTTAACTATTACTTATTTTGTGTTATTCTGTGTCACTCTTTTAAGAGTCATGTTTGTATTCCTAAGAACCTTTTGTTATTATGGAAAATGGTGGTCTCTTCCATTATCTTCTCCAATGGCCGGCGCTTAGTAGCCGCACGCAATAATAAGCCTTAAAGTGGTAAGGCGGGAACTTTGCCAATGGTACAGATTGTCGTGCGGTTTCTCTCGCCCTTCCTCCGAGTGGACTGTATCTAGGGGGGTTTCAGCGTTTCCCTGGCTACGGATCTGTCCTCGGCCTTCAAGATAAAAAGTAAACAACTCGTGACACCGGTCGGCTTGTCCTGAGTAAAAGGTCTAAACGTCACCTCCGATCACTTTCTCGTCTCAGTGGGATTATGTTCCGAAATGTCAGTGGCTGCGACATTTTTATGTTGGCTCGACATTTTGAAGATGCCATGGACAAAAGGTAATCATTTCGCTCGTTCGACAGGACGTAGTGCAATGCGTAACGGTTAGAACTTTCGCGGACGTAATTTTTGCATCGCTTCTAAGTTGCACAATGATACGGTGGGTATCTAATCTATAACTATTAGTACGACGTCGGACTCTGATACGGCTAATGGATTCATCTGTAACTCAATATTACTAGAATTTATAATTTTGTTTTATCATGTAAAGTTTATTTTGGTTCAAAGAAAATATACTCATTCTCAATGCTAACAGTTTTTAAGCATAAAGAAAGATAAATTGAAATTAAGACGTAGTCCAGCTACAGCACCCGTCTGAATAGCACCTGCTCCAATAGCACATTGCCTAGTCCACGAAGGGCACCGATTAATTATTTTTGGCTGGTGCTATTCGTGGATTGAATTTTAATCTTAAGCAGAATTATTGTAAATATATTTTTAATAAATTTCCTGCGAACCCAATAAAAAATAAATAATTAGAAAGAGTTGGATGTAATGTCTTAATAGATGGACAGGATGCCTAAATATCAACTTTCACTTGAAACATACCTACTATCAAACTTGTAGGTAAGTACATTACAAAACCATTAGGTCAATAAACTTATTATTAATTGACTTATTATAGGCCGAGACTCTATGCAAAATGAAATCAAAGCGGCCTCCTATAAAGAGACTGTAGCTGTTATTTTTTTGGGATGACATTTTGATGGTGCTTATGAGGTGTCCGATAGCATCGGGCCAATTAGAGATTAATTTATTTTCCGGCCGTACCGTGAGATTACAATGCGGCTGACTGAGACTGGATAAATATTTATTGTGTCGGCATAATTTGTGCGACACACCGGTCGGTCGAACTTGATAATTATTACGTTCATGGACAAAGTCTCTTACATACATATAATCTTCACGCTATCTCTCTGACGGGGTAGGCGAGCGCCAAGTATCGCGATCCTGGCACACATCTTTCATTTCGCTGTTTATGTTTTGACAGTGATTTTCTTTACTAGTCCAGCCTGAACTAACGGAAAAAACCCATATAATGTGTTGGGCATTGTGTTGGATGCAACATGGATCCTACACGTCATGTAGGACTGCTGGGAGAAAAATCACGTCGTGTGTAGCCAGCATAATGAAGCTGAGTGAGACTTGAGAGACGTCTTTATTGCTGTGACTTTTATTTGGGGCTTAGGTGTCAAAGTTACTTATACGGTTTGACTACGTATAAAACAAGGCTTAGAGGAAAATAAACACGTCGTCTTGTAGGTGACGAATTTATTTTCTCTTTTATTTTGGGAAGTCGTTTTATTCGCGAGTCAATTTAAAGTTTCTAGTTTGCTACCGATATTTATTAATTAGTTATCAAAAAACGAAGGACGTATGGCGCCTTTTAAACACTAAAAGTATACTAGCTGGTTTCCCGCGGTTCGCCCGCGTTTTACAAGTTATTTCTGCTTTTTTCTTTCTTTTTTCTCAGCTCTTAAGGGTCGTAGCGTAACCTTCATCAAGAATCGGACTATCAAATACTTTTTTTTCAAATTCGACTGGTAGTTCCAGAGATTATAGCGTATTCTAACAAGCAAACATACTCTTTACTTTAACTTTCTTAAACTAGTATTGATTATTTTTTTCAACATCAGTGTCAGTTGTACCATTGAATAGTACCATTGATGGTACAAGTGACACAACTTTGTATCCTTAGTACGGTCGACCACACGTCAGTGGAAACAAAACCAGTATAAACTGGTCTCTCATAGTATTGAAACTTCCTAATAGGCTAGGCCAGCTCAAGGTCATAGTGTTTCCACTGACGTGCGGTCGACTGTACCATGAAATAATTAATATAGATATTCCTCTTAAGGTGGGTGGGTTACTCAAAGTTTTTTTGGTTTTGTTGTAACTTAAAAAGAATGTACCTGAAGAAATGGCGTGTACATTGGGGAAAGATCCAAAGCTATTTGTAATGATTCATATTGTACCAAATGACACCTTAAGATTTACAACAGGCAAGTACCTCTACATAAATAGTTGGAAGCACTTTTTATCAAGCGAAGCAATAGGTTGCTGATTATACCTAGATTACAGATAAATTGCTTTAAATGTGCCAGCACAACGGCACACACAACCTATTTTATAATTTTCCTTACATTGCTGGACACTCGTTTAATCATTATCCTGCCCGCAGTATGGTAGTGATTATAAATTTTAAACCTGTTTTGAAAATTGAATCATGTTAGACTTGACCCCGACGATTATATCTTTGATCCTTTGACTTATAAGAAGGTTTATACCTAGCTTAGGTTTTAATAAGATAAAATACATCTACAATCAATACATAGGTATAAAAACAGGACAAATATAACTTTAAAAGAAAATCAGGTCAGGAGAGTAGCTTGGGAGATATGATTACAATACCTATATTAGGGTATGAATTATTAAACTTTCGCGCTTTGTATTCATAATTATATAATTATTTACGGGTCTTACCCACGAATAAGTTTTATTTACCTTTCCCGACGTTTCGACCAGGTTACACTGGCCGTGGTCACGAGCTGACTGGAGGTAAATAAAACTTATTCGTGTGTAAGACCCGTAAATAATTATATAATTATGAATTATTAAATTAGCCCATAAAAAAATTAAGATGTCGATTAATATACTGAACTTAAAAATTAATTTTAAGTAGGTACAGATTACTAGTACTTCATCCTTATTTATTAATTCACTATTTTGAGATTGTACAGCCTTGTTTTGCGGTCAAGAATACATAATCCTGCAATTATTTGTGACCAAGTAAAACAAATTACATCGAAAGAACTCCGCCGTGTTTCCAGCGGTAATCTCATTCATTTTAAACCTGCAGCGACGGCGAGCGGCCCTAGTGTTTATAATAATGGTTCAAATAAAACAAGCGGACGAAAGCAAGGCGATAATATCGGGCACCTTTCACCGGCCGCCCGATTTTGCTCCAAATAAGTGAAACCGCACTTTTATGACCTCGACTCGACTTGGACTTGCCACCCAGTTAGTTAATAAAGGGCTACAGAGCCGGAACTGCTTGCGGCCACTGGGATTCTTGCTCGAGTTCTTGCTTACTAGTAGGTATTATTACTGTGCTTGAGTCTTTGCTTTAAGCGCTTTGCTAGCTTTACACTCCTTTGATCGTGTTAGCTATATAAGTCGCGTAAATATATACCTACTTAGTTGTATTATAATAGGACGAATGAATCAAAATAAGCCACTCGTTGCAAGAGTGTGGCTTGCCTCAAGCAGCTTCATTGTGTCGAAAAGGGAGAAAGCTCCAGTCTTACCCATATCACATACCCATGGACATCTTAATTTCATTTATTTTTTATTAAGGGCTAATTTACTAATTTCATACCTTACTATTATAAGTATAGGGGAGCCACATGATTTTAGGACATTATCTAACTTAATAGAAAGGTTGTCTGGAAGAAATCGCTTTTAGCGATAAGACCGTCTAGATGTACCTTCTTAGTCTACTGTATTATTTTGTTCTGTTTTTTTAGTTATGTGCAATAAAGCGTATTAAATTGAATTTAATTATGATCATTGATACACCAAGCGAAATTGTGATATGTAAATAAATGAATTATAAGTATGACACTTATTTCTTTACATAAAAATATACTTATTAGGTATCTAACTAAAATAGTCAAAAGTAAACAAATACTTAGCTAAACTTTACTGCGCCATCACTAAGTAGTAATTTCACCACTGTTGCGTAAATTTTTGATGCGGATACAAATATTATAGGAATTAAAGATTTTACTTCAACGTGATATTTCAAATATTAAGTATATTCAAAATCAGAAGTACATTCTCTGTTATCTCATAGATTTCTTGTTTTCAATATTATTTGTAACGTTCCCGCCTTAGCCACGGGAGACTCGGAGATAGCCACGCCTACGCGAAGTTCGTACTTAGGTGCACTGCCTGCGGTCATCGTTTCTAACGTAACAGGTTCGATTCCTGACCTAGACCCTACAGTGGATTCCTCATAAATATATAGATAACCGTTAGCTTAGATAATTGTTCATTTAAAAACCTACCTATAAGTTTTAAAATAACTGGTTTTTAATCGAGAAAATAGACATAATATGAATAAACTTCCTAATTTGATCAGCAATTTCATCACAAATTTTATATTCCTTTTAAATATAGATTTTAACTATGATTGAACTAACGTCATAGTTATCATCTTCAGCCTATCAACATTTTTGGACATTGGTTATGTATGCAGCAAAATTATTATTTTTATCTACCCTAAAGACCCACACTACGGATATTATAAAGAAGTAGCATATACAAACTACCGAACTGATTACAAAAAGTGAAATTGGTACGTCAGTTCCAACATATTTTCAACCGATGAAAAAAGAGGAGGTTCTCAAATCGACCCGTATATTTGTTTATTTTTATTATGGATTACATTTATTAGCTAATCCTTTCAGTTATTCTAAGGTTGACTAGAAGAGATCCCTTAGAGGGATAAGTCTGCATTTGTACATAATTCTATTCTTAACTGTCTGTTTTTGTAAATTTTTGGCACAATAAAATGTTTACATACATACATTTTGTAGAGATGGTGAATGTAAAATCGATTGAAAAAAAAAGGTAATGAGTTTGAGTTATTACGAAATACATCGGGATGAAGTGGCGGGGTCGTAGACAAAGATTTGTCCACCAACCTTCGTACAAAACCGCCTTGGGAAAGACCTTTGTCCAACATTGGACAACAGGCAACAATGAGAAACCTCGATACGCTCGCCGCCAACATCCATTGCACTTTAATACAACTCACACAAGCCCAAAGATAACATCTGTGCGTTTAAGTCATCGCCATCAGGTTTGAGTTGAAGCCCACTCGAACAATATTAACGCATGTTTCATTCACAGGAGTAAGGACCATAAATCGTTATGTCCGCAGACGCCTACGGTACCAGATCTAGCCATCTCGTCTGGTGGCAGTTCAATATATTGTATAGCATTTGTACGGTAGCCGGGTGATTTGTATCGGTTTGTGAGCAAGTGGATCATGGGGAAGACATATGAAATGTTGATAGGAAATGATGTGCAAAACGCGTACGCCGCCGTCGTTATGAACTCTGGTAATCTGATAAAATCTTAGTTTAGTAATAAACTTACTAAATCTAGTTTAGTAAGTTTACTTGGGTTATTTCGATACATTTCTCAGAACTGAACCCGGCCATTGTTGTTACATACATGATGCAGAAAAATAAGTAGTTCAGCTGCAAATGACAATTAAAGCACTTAGATAATTAGATAATAATAATGTTTCGACAAATTTACACACGGCTGTTTAGTTCCAACTAAGCCGAAGCTTGTAAATGGGTACTCAACAACTGATAAACATACTTATATACTTTTAAATAAATACTTAAATACATACAAACGCCCAGAATCCGAAAACCAACAGTTATGCTCATCACACAAATGTTGGGTCCCGGGTCGAAATCGAACCCACGACCTTTGGCGCAGTAGGCAGGGTCGCTACCACTACGCCAACAGGCCAGTCAAATTATAGCAAAAAAGCCTTTCGCAGGTACTTATCTTGGATAAGCAATGGCCGGTACGAAATGATTATATGTATTTCTTACGCTTCCTATTTAACTACTAATAGAAACAATAAGATTTAAATACTTGACTGACTGACTAAAGAAATAAAATGCACAAGCACCATCACGACGTAATTTTTTCCATATTTACCTACTTATAATTTATCGAAATATAATAGTTACCTTTTGAACACTGTTTATATAAAATTTTAAGATTAAAACCATGAATTTCAATTTGCTAATAAAATTATTTGTTTATTGTATTATTCATTACAATTACACGATGTTATTCTATAAGAATACATGGGATAACATCGAAAAAATAAGTTAACATCCACCAAAACATTTACATAACAGATATTCTCTGTCTCTCCACTAAAATCCATTTTGAAATTATGATTCGACTCCTATTATCATCACACAGATTGATGGCCATCTGAGAAATACCCGTTTACAGTGAAAGTTGGGTTACACCACCACAAAACGATCGGTCCCATGAAATCTACATGATTCGATCATAATTTAGCACTTGATTCCACAATAGTCTGCCCTCGCGTTGCATAGAGGTCCTGGCGAAGACCGAGGCTCGCAGACTAATGAATAATGTAGAATGGATGGTTACGCATTTATTTTATGATATAACACACTATAATATGCATGGTATTACAGATTAAATCAGTTCTTAGGCCTGTCGTTTTGGTTGCCTACTCTATCTACTATTTTCTCTATATATAAATCCACTACTCGACTCGACTCGACTCGATGCACTACATGCACAAACTATGGGCTCGTCTCGCTGATATTTACCATTAATTATATCCAAATCAAAAATCGCCAAAACGAGAGATAACACGGCCTGAAAAACCGTACCTCACTAAGTCCATAGTGACGCGCACAGTTCTTGGGGAGTAAAACGGTCCATGTTAATTTTTAGAGAATTTTACATTTGTTTACTACACAATTTTTAATATCAGAATGAAATTAGATGTCATATAAAAAAAATAACTTTTGCCCCACCCGTTATATCGGTACCTAACACTATCTTGACAATGTTGTAACCACCTCCTTGAAACAGTATAATGATGACACGGAAGGTACCTTTATCTAAATCGCTCTGTAAAGTGGCTAATAAAAGGACCCTACATCTCAAATCCAGCCGCAACTGCGTTTTGATTACTCTACGCAGTGTCGCGGGCCGCCCACGCGCTGTCGCGACCCGCCGCGTAAATATGGCGCGCGGAATTAGAACTACCCGCGGTTATTTATCGCCGGCGCA
Organism: Metalampra italica; assembly: GCA_949699065.1. Taxonomy (NCBI): domain Eukaryota; kingdom Metazoa; phylum Arthropoda; class Insecta; order Lepidoptera; family Oecophoridae; genus Metalampra; species Metalampra italica. The sequence goes on from OX452983.1 coordinate 8,247,860, forward strand.
CGCGCAAGAGAAATCGACGCGTCGGCCGCTCCGTGTCACTTCCTGCTTGGACGCCGCCGAGAGCGCACGCTCGCAATCCAATGCTCTTGTAATGCACCTTTATTTGATCCCATAAAAGTATATCAGGCGGGTCGGTTCGCCTTGTGCTCAACCGTGATTTTATCTGAACGCAGCCAGTTCGGCTCCGAAGTGTCTGTTCGTCCAGCTGTTCGTTCTCGCATTTAGTGAACTTTATTTGCATATCTATCTATGATCTTAAAATATGCATTATTAATCTTTATATCGGCTATCGTGTTGACCTTATTTAGCTTAACCCTTGCACTTTAAAGTTATCGAAATCGATACAGCGTTATTGTAATCTAGTAACTGTCATTTTTGCGTAGACAGATCTGACGTCATTTTGTTTCCTGATAATTATCTGAATATAATTTTAATAAAACGTAATGTCTGTCTGTCTAGCCAAGCATTTGTAACTCGAGAACACTTTAGATATTGACGTTATTTTTACTGTTACTTATAGAGGCTCTCTTGAAAAGGGGGAGCAGTAGTGATTTGATTCCGGGAACAACATCACTTCGATCCACGTTTTCATTTGTTAGAAGCACGGAGCCGGGGGCAAAGGCAAGTGAAGATATGAAATGTGCGTCACTATGTAAATGTCGGCTAAAAAATTGTGTACCACCCTAAGGTTTACATGCATTTGCACGTCATAAAACAATCATATCTGTTTTCAGTTTCAAAACAATACTATGGTAAGGCTGTCCATAATGCAAATTATTTGACACCTGAAAAATTGTCAAAACAGATCTACATCAATTTTCTTGGCTAAGTACCTGGTACTTTATAAGCATAAAAAAGTTATCAATGGAGACCATAAAATGCTCAACTTTTAAATCGTAAAACAAATGTAATGATTAGTCAGTCCCAAGTACAAAGAAAAAGCACGGAAGCAAACCAGACTCATATCGTAGGCGACAGAACGCGCGACCGATGACTTTTTACGACTTGACATTTAAGTGACATTTGACATTATAGTCAGGCCATACGTCTAATTATTATTTGTGGGTGTGGGCTGTCAATGCATACCTAAACTGGGTTGCTTGTGATTGATATTGCTGGCCCGCTCGGAACCAGTTCTCTTGATTAATGCATTACTCTGTGAATGTCATGCGTGTACGGTCTAATTAAAACTCTTCCTCAGCCGTTGTTGTTACGTTTGTTTTAGAAATTAGACCAAAAGTCTTCGTACAGTCAACAACTCGTCAAGCTATACAGTGGTAGACTTAGAGCGATCTAAATAAAGTTGACATTGCCACAAAAGCGTATAGTTTGACTGTACAATTATTCTGGTGTAATAAAATCCCAGCAGTGACCGATTCAGTGCCGATATTGAACAATTTAGGTTGCAGGTTCTTAAGAATTAATAAAAAAAATAAGATCACAGTTATAAATGACAAGGTTCTATTTGTACTGGAAGTCAATGATTGGCCTGTTGGCGTAGTGGTAGTGACGCTGCCTACTGCGCCAATGGTCGTGGGTTCGATTCCCACCCGGGACCAACATTTGTGTGATGATCATAAATGTTGGTTTTCGGATTCTGGGTGTTTGTATGTATTTATGTATGTTTATCAGTTGTTGAGTACCCATGTAACAAGTTTCGGCTTAGTTTGGGACTAAACAGCCGTGTGTGAATTTGTAAAAAAAAAAATAATCATCAAATCAAAAAAAGATCATAGAAAAGTTTGCCATTATTCGATAACGTAACTGTATGCTATTGTTACTCCCTAAGAAGCTTCTCATCAGGGTAGTATTGTAGTTATGTATGTTTCTTAGGAAAATTCAAAGGGTTGTTCCTCATTGAAGCTCACGTCTAATCGGGACTACGATCGACTTACGGCTGTGAGGTCGAGGGTTTGATTGAACCCGGGTCTGAACGAAATTTTAAGGCGTAAGTATAAACTAATCTTTATGTAGGTACTTACGTTATTTGATTGGGTTGGATGTATCAATTTACGTAAGTACATAATCATTTAATTTTGTCCTCACAGTGATCTTGTCCCATGACCCTAGCAATCATAAAAACAACCTCAAGAACAGACAAAAACATTAACCACAAAAAGTCCACGTCGTCGTGAATGGAAATTATTTTAAATGTCATGTGCAGATTGAACTAATTAATAGTGTTGTCTCAAATAAAAACAATCCGGGTCACTTATTTTATTCTAGTTATACGTGTTTAGGATTGCTGATCGACTTCGATAGAGAAGTACCTACTTTATTATGACTTGTACTTAAATATATCTGTAGTGAGTAAAATCAAAGCAAACGTAAGGAGTAAATATTAAGAGGGCAGGCTATATCTGTCCCATGCGATGGCCGTTAGAACAAACGAGTTCTGGTAGGCGCAGCGTAGGAAGCCCCCGCCTTGGAATTACGACATGAACCGGAAAAAGGTAGCCGGAAGCGACTGGATGAGGAAGACAAAGAACCGGATGCGGTGACCGGTGTCGAACAAAATACGTTTGTCTCCCATTTTTAATTTTTTGGAAATATGTTTACAGACCATATTGCAGAATTTAAATTTTAGGGGTTGGAAATGACAAGTAATCTTACATGTCACTTACGTGATGGCAGACCGTCACTTACGCAATAAAACTCTTATCTAATAACAAAAGGGGTTCCACTTAGAATTATGAATGAGGCTTTAAAATTTAGACCGTTGACAGCAACCGACATTTGGTATTTTTCTTTGTCAGTTATTGAGTTATGCCGTTCGTGATCTCGTCCGTGCCGCCCAAAGGTAAAGCGGGCAAATGCAAAAAAAAAACAAAGATTGTTTTACTGGCTCATGTCACCACACGTGAGAATAGACTACTTACATCATAATATTTAACTATAAAGAATTGTCCATGGAATGTATAAGGCATACTTATATCAGCTTCGATTACAGAGCAACTACGGTTCTACATAGCTCTACGATTTATGGAAGAACTAACGAGCCAATGGACCAAACAACACCCATAAAGGAAGTTGAGTACCGGCGTCGGGCTGCTACGGACCACGCAAGCTTGCCAGCCTGAACTGTACCTTGGTAATACAGAATTACGCATCAAACTACTTCTGTATTATGAAAGTACTAGCTGTTTCCCGCGGCTTTGCCCGCGTTTTATAGGTTATTTCTTTTTTTCTTTTTGCTCGGGTCCTAGGATCGGATCGTGATATTAAATAGCCTAAGAATTGGGTTACACTGGCTGTGGTCACGAGCTGACACATAATTATGAATACAAAGCGCGAAAGTCTAAAATGTACTATGTACACATAGAACGTAAAAGTATGTAAATTAAAAAAAAAAGATTTTTTAATACATACATTTTTTAACAGTTTGATAGTAAAAGGCACTATTTTTATCCGTAAAATGCAGTAGATACATAGACTTACTAGTCCTTAGTCATTTGTCTGTCGCGAACTTTTTGTCACCGACCGCATAGTTGTGTGCCCACGCGCACGCTCGCTGGTCAATGGTCAATTTGTTTTTGTCCAACTGTTCCGCAGGTTGCGATACCATTTAAATTATACAAATGACAGCCAAAATATTATTCAATAAATAATGTGCCATTGGTTTACTAAAATGCAATATTTCTTATATCAATTTTAAGCTATTCGTGCGTTGTCTGTGGTACCACCAGTTAGTTACCTAAGCATCTAACATCAAGTCTTGGGTTCTCTCCAAATAGAGCAATTCAAATCCCACCAACAGCATTCGAGGCAAATGCCACAACCGTTATATTAATATTATAAGTCAAGGTGGTATATTTTTTAATTCTATTAGGTACCTACTGAAAGTTAAAATATTATTTTTACAATTTTACCAACCACAACCACGGCGCTTAAACCCAAGAACTAAGTCAAAGAGGCGATCACATTATACATTATTTATCACAGGCAAATTACACACCGATGACTGTAAATTACAGACGTCATTTCTGTACCAAGTGAGACATCACTGGAACCAGTACTTGCTCTAGATAACGTTACGACATGAAGCCCTCAGCTTAATTAACCAACCAGTTCCTTAACTCAATATTGGTTATTTTGTACTTTTTGGAAATGCCATTGATACCAATATAACGTTAAGATAATTACTGAAATTATGATAGTGCAATGGAATGCAAAAACAATGGTTACAGAGCCTTCTGTTTCTGTGGAAGTGATTAGGTGAAATAACTTAGGGATGAATTTTCAAAACAATATTTGCAAATATAAAATAGTGTAAGTACTGATTTTAAAAAAATTGTGCTCCTACAGCGATGTAAACACACAAGAAAAAAGTTTATGTAAGTATAACACATTTCAAAAGGTGTTGCAAGACATCTTCCTAAAACTAAAATTTGATACCTGGTATTACTGGCACCGTATATTGGCTAACATAAGTAATAATTGATAGGTACAGGAAAACTTATCAAAGTAATAATAAGCAAAATATTCTGACTTTTCATGGGGACCCAAGTTCACATCAAGATCAACCGCCTCTTATTATTAATTTATTAATATGTCCTCAGTCCTCACTGTTGGGGCCCAGGTCTACCCTCTCAACGAAGGCTACTTTCTCACCCATGGTAAAGTTACTAATAACAGTCTGTTGAGCAGAATTCGTGGCTTTAATTTTCGGATATCTTTCTAAATCATGCCTACGTGCACAAATTTAAAGTTCAAGTGGTAAAAATATCGGTATCTAACCTCAACAGCGCTATAGCGTTACATCGAAGTGTAATTAAATAACAAACAGTACAAAACAAGTCCGCTCCAGTTTCTCGCCTGTCACACGACATGTCTGTGTGTCCGCCGCGGTACCCCGGCTACACACTGTGCGATCATGTCTGTCTGACCAATGTGTAGCATGACTAGCACGAGACGTAGTACCATAGACCCAAACTCTATTTACAAAACATTTTTTTTATTTAAATCCACATATTGCACTTAAAGCTGGTTCAAATTCTACAACCGTCTCAGCGCTAACACCTAGCTAGCGGTGGTAGATAATAAATAATAATAATATAGAATAAAATACTTTGGCTTTTGACTTTATCACAGGATACCCTGACTGAACCTATCAACGTAAAGCTCAAACTGTTGGGGATTTATATGCATAATGCAATGCTTAGATGAATTAGACATTGCGATTGATAAGATCAAAGTTCTAAACAAAGGAAAGAGGGTAGTAAATAATAAATAGTATAAAGCCAGTGTGAAAATGTTCTAAGGATATCACGTGTGTCATCGGAACAGGTAGGGAGTTCCAAAGAGTTTTGCTTTCAGCAGACCCTGGCTAGTCCGTGAGTGAGCCGGCAATCTACCACCCCTTCGGAGGAGATATTATCATTTAAGGGAAAGTGTAGGGGCAAGACTGCTTGGGTCTGTGAGACAGATTGGATCCCATAGTGTGTAGCGGCCATTATAAGACCGCTGTCGGGCGGCGGGTAGTGTGCGTGAGGGGACAGTGACCCGGGCTATCTCCGAGATCGCAGCCTCCGACCGGCCAGATGCCGAAAGATGTCAGCCAGGGCCGAACTCAGCACTGTTACTTACTAAACATAAATTAACAGAAAATCATAACAACAATTTTCTTCTATGAAAATTGAAACATTCTTATTAAAATTCAGAGGGCCCTCTGAAACACTGAAGCCTAGAAAAAATAGTGTTATACACTACCAGCTCTCATATGTATAGGTATGTATAGCACCATTCATTTTTGTTCAAGGTACTACAATAGCTACGCTGCATTTAAAAAAAATATTTTTTTTAATCTTAGAGAGAATTAAGAAATAAACAAAATAATCCGGTACAAAAACAACTGGATTTAAAAAATTTACCTTTTACAATGACAATTAATACAGGTAGGTATTTATATTCTTGTGTATTATTTCTAAGTTAATTGTTTGTTTTTGACCTTAATCTGCTGAATGAACTGAATGCAAGCTAAATTAATTCAAAACAAACTATCCCCTGATTGATCTGAAAAGAAATATTGCCTAAATACTATTAGGGTAGGGTAAAACAAAAATCCCGAGTACATCCCTGCAAGTAACCTTTAGCTCGCGGCTATCGGCGCATTTAAAAATAAAAGTAGCCGCGTTAATAACGTATTTTTACTGCGGGCCGCGTTTGGTGCGCGCTACCGCAGGTGCGTTGCCCTGCCCCCGGCCCGCCCCGGGCCGCAGGAGCTCCGCCAGGCCCTGCGCCCGCGCAGCCAGCCTCTTGATTCTAACGTGAAATTTATTAATGCGGGCTAATGAAACGTGATTAATAATGTTATGCTTAGAAATTAGAGCCACGGTAGCTTATTTATAATGAGTCTGCTTTACATATTTACTAGCGTTACGCGTAGCGGAATTCTCAGGGTCAAGAATTTAGGCAGTTATGTTATTTCTACGGAGAAGTGTTTGAAATTTCTTATATGATACCTGCAAATCATAGAAAACAGGATTTTTGACACGAAATTTTCTTAGGGTTTTCTAGGTGGAATGAAGTACTGAGAATGGACTACTAGACAGTTTGCAAATAGGGAGTTTTACAAATGAGTGATTTAGTATTTGGAAATTTTGGCGAGTTAAAAATATTGTAAAGGAATGCTTGAAATGAAATGCTTTCCAATAAAAATAGCCCGATATTTCAGTTGATTATGAAACGACTAGTTGTTTAGATAAAGTAAGATAAAAGCGCAGTGCATTAAATAACCGCTGTTCAATATCCAAATGGACTTTTCTTCCTATTGGAACTGAACTTTGATTTTTACTCTAATTTTTTAGATGTGACCACACCACACCACCACAACGGTGATAAAAGAGTAACAAATTAACATGGTAGTCATTCGTCACGTCACAACTCAAAAATAAATGGCAAAATACAATATTGAGTTAATTTTGGATCAAAACGAGAGTTATTATAAATATGTAAGTATCAAAAAATATGTAAGTATAGTACCTTCATCGCAATCTAATTCGCAGACCAGTTTTGGTTACATTCTGACACAAAGCGGCTAGCACCGGAGGCACGTATCAGAGCCGTAAGACGGCAGATATACATCAATCGGCGACACACGCCTTCCGTTCTGCGCCTGCGCTGCTTTGGTAACCACACCAACTATAAAGTGGGGGTTACAGCATATTAATATTACAAAATAAAAAGCATTTATTCGTTCCACGATAAAAATGCTTAATCAAACACACGTCTTACATAACACAACTTGTGTTTTTTACTCTGTAAGTGCGTTCCATTTCCTAGCTGCGGCCTCGAGAGATTTTACCACAGATCTAGTAAACAACAGTTTCCTAAATCTGTGGATTTTACTATGGAAGTGCGAGTACTTATAATGTACATGTGAATTTATACACACTAAAGCTTGTAGTGCTATGTAGATATTATAGAATAAAATAAACTTACTTTTTAGAAAATAAGCTTGTATTTTCTAAAAAGTAAGTTTCTAAAGGAGGAGATATTTTACCTGTAGGCATAGAATATATGTATAAATTATAATAGTGCAGGGCTGTCCACTCTTTTTTTGTTAAGTATTTAAGGTAGGTAATCTTTTATGTTTAGTTTAGTTTGTTTTCTTTTTTCGTTTATCTATGTAAATTTACTTGTATTTTATCCAATAAAATAATACCAAATTGAGAGTTTCTAAATCTCAACGTAACATCAATGTAATGTGGAAAAATATGGGCACAGATTATATGCTATAGTTATTATGTAGGTACTTCAGGGCAAAGTGAAATAAAGAATTCACAATTATACTAGTCGTATCTCTTCAACGCGTCACATCAAAAGCAGGTGTTAGTATCGAGTGTATAGACTACTCTTTGGCGGGCACTTCCGGCGCTCAGTAAAGGCTAGACCGAGCTCCGTCAGATAATTACGTTACTGGTGAACGTTGGAATCTCATTTAAGTTTTAAATTTCCATTTTTTTAAAGTACAGCGTTTGGAGTTTGGGCATAGTGTAAAATGGTTTCGTTGCGATAAGCAGGGCCGTGTGTGCTGGCAAAGAAGCCAAAGTATAACAATAGACAATACATGATACAATTATGATTTTAGTCCGTAACTAAAATATTAAAAAGAACTGTCTTTAAACAGATTGCCACTTGAATATTTTATTTATTCCACTACTATGTAAATACAAAAGTTTGGATGTTCAACTCAAAGCAAACTCTCATCCTACAACTCCTATTTACGTTCCGGAATCTGCGGTAAATAATCACACACTTTGTATACCTACTTATAACTTATAATACAGGCATAGAATCATAATCTAAGGTTCTAACTTTAAATTAAAATTGGTGCCGTTCGTCGCATAAATTCAATGCAATTAATAGCAATATGTTGTTACTAATTGGAAACTAGATAATATGCAAATGAAAACACCAGCCTTCTGCGAAGACTTCGGGAATATTAAGTAGGTATTATTAGAAAACCGCCTTAGCTTGACCTGCAATATAATAAACTATGTATTTCATACCGGATTAAAAGACGAATACTTTCATATCATACTAAGCTAGGACAAGGAAAGGTTTTCTTATAATCTAATCACTCGTGGATTACCTCTATATGTATGTTCTTAATCGGAAAAATCAGATCTTTGCGAAAATCCTAGGATTTTTGCGCTATCATCATCATCAACAGCCTATTAATCTCCCCACTGCAGGGGCTCAGGCCTACCCTCTCAACGAGGGCGTGCGGGCTATAGTCCACCACGCTAGCCCAGTGCGGGTTGGAGGACTTCACATGCGCCTAAGAATTTCTTCTTCGGCGTATGCAGGTTTCCTCACGATGTTTTCCTTCACCGTTTGAGAGCAGTCAGTACATGTACTTAAGTTTCGAGAAAAAACCCATTGGTACATGGCCCAGCCGGGGATCGAACCTCGGACCTTTCGATATGATAGGTCGCGTCTTATCCCCGAGGCCACTGACGCTCTTGCGCTATCATCCGAGCTATTTTCAGGATCTTTGCAAAAATACGGCGTATTTTAGGATAATAGCGGAAAACGGCTCACGTTTCGTTATTCACGAGCACTGATTGGCTGCTTTGTAACGCATTGACAGATGCGCAATTGTATAAATCGACTCATAGATTAGCCAATCAGCGTTTAAGTTTCCAATCGTTCAAAACAAACTCGGTTTTGTGCATAGATCCTGAAAATACCTCGAAAATACCGAAATTCATTCTTACATTCCAATTATCCGGATTTTTGCAGAATCCTAGGATTTTCGCAAAGATCCTATTTTTTTAATTATCCTCCGACATAAATAATGCAAATTATTCCGGAGTCCGAGTACATAGAAAACTTGGAATCCTTTCAGTTTATACAAATTTGAATATACTCGTATTTTACAGTTAGATTTTATTTAGATCGTTATCGTATGTTAAGATAAAGACACTCAAATAAAATATAAGATATAAGTAGCAAAGGTAAGATGAATTATTGGACGTAAACCAATTTGTTTAATGATTATTAAAACGCTATATAAATGACATGCGCTTATTGAAATGTAGATGAAATTATCGTAATTAAGAAGAATACAGGTTATAGTAACGAAGTGAACATAGAGTAATAGAACTAGAGGTGACATAGTAGAGTAAGATTATTATTATTTTGCCTAAACCATGACATGTTTGCAGTGCACCCCTAGCGTTCGTGACGTCTAGGGTTTAAAAAGCGAACTGCGCGGATTATTTTCGGTTGCTGTATCACAGAGTAAGTAATAGCTGTATCAGGGATATCGGTGTGGAATACGCCATATTATTACGACTTACTGTCACTGGAGAAAAAGATTGGAGAAGACGCTTTAAGTTATTACCTGAAAAAGAAATAACGAGAATATTGTTATTTATTTTAAAAAATCTTCTCAGGACAATACTTCATCGACGAAAATATATTTATAGACTAAAATTTGTATGGGAAATATTAATTTATTCTTTCTGAACTTGTTTAATACCTATAGAGTGTCGAGTGGGGAAGACGCAGCCTGTCATGTCGAGAGATCCGAATTCGATCCCCGGCCGTGTCATGGAACCAATAGGTTTTTCTCGAAACTTAAGGACATTTACTGGCTGTTCTCAAACGGTGAACCTGCATATGCTAAATAAGAAATTCTTAGGCGCATGTGAAGTCCACCAGGAATTGCACAAAACTCCCGTCTTCGTGGAGTCGGTGCAGGGACAGCCACCCCCGTCTAAGAATAAGAATAAGTGAAGTCCACCAACCGTCTTGTGCTAGCGTGGTGGACTATAGCCCTAGGTCAGAGGGTAGGCCTGAGCCCCACCAGTAACAGTAGATAACAATTAGGTGTTATTTTATGAGTCGAAACTCTGCGGACGGCCACGTTTGGTAGAAGGTTTATTCGCTAAGAAAATATAATTCCTCGAAAGATACTGTAAATAAAAAAAAGTAATAGTGAAAACAATTTTAAGTATAGATAGACACAAGTTGCGTTATAAGTATATACAATACAACCTGGTGGCATTACAAAGCGAAACTAAGTGAAAGTTACTACTGTAATTTTTATCACATTATTAAAAACACATATAAAACAAAACTTCAGTAAAATACCTACGATCTCATTACAACATAATAGGACACGCTGTTAAGGCACGCGCACACTAATGCGATACGTTGCGCATTCGCAGGCGGCGACGACGGGCAAGTCGTTATGCGAATCAGCCGCGCCTAATCGCGTCATGTCGAACGAGACCTTACAAATGAGATAAAGTATCATTCTCTAAGCTTTTCAAAGATACTTATGTTCAAGAAAATTTTATGGAAGTTTTTATTGATGGGTAATTATTATTAGTAAACTATATATATTATATTAAATTATAAACTAAACTGGTATATTATTAGTAAACTGTATAAATTATATTAAATTATAAACATAAACTATAATAAATTAGTAAACTAAAAAACTATTTTCGAAAATATAATTGTATTAATGGTTGCTACCTATACCTAAATCAGACAATAAAAATCGATCGAATGAAAGAAATACAATTATGTGATTCAGGCATCGAGCAATAGTTTAACAAGTTAATTACTTAGGTTGGTAGGAAAAAATAATTACAGAATCAACGATAACAGTTTGTAAAGTGTTAAACAATTGGAAATTATAATATGAGCATTATTATTGTCTGTACTATCACAAAACACCCCAGAATTATTAAGAAAACATTCTGCTCTAGTTTCGAAAAAACATAATATTAACTTTGCAAATTAGGCTCCATTCACCTCACGCGTAACACTCGAGAAAAAATTATGAGTTATGCCATCTCAATCTGGCTAATGGTAGTTGACGCGTGGAAACGGGACAGAAGATCACACGCAACATGGTTAAGCTAGGTCTCGAACGCCTAGTTTTGTTTCCCTCTGAAATGTAGTGTCGAGACTATTTTATCTTCAGACGGAAACAAAACTGAAGATAGAAATAAGACAAAAATCCAAAAAGACAGCTAAAACAAAACTCAATGGAAAAAAGTCTTCAGAAAATTCACAATTGTTAAAAAGATTCATCTGCGAATTGGAATCAAGTCCATTCATAATTTCACAATTGTATTTTGCGAAAAGAAGAAGGCTGACTCCAAATTTATTAACTAAATAATCATTAAAATTACATGTCTTTCTCCCTTACTATCCTCATGCATGTTAAGAACTCTATGTTTGGCTCTGCTTTATACACAAATTATTAGTCCCAGGGAAATGACAATAAACTTTTTTTAGAAAAACCTTATAATTTAGCTTCAGCATAACACATGCATTTATTGTCGTAAAACTTAGTCTCGAGACAGATCAGCTAGTGAGAACTCACCTATATGGTGCTAGCGAATGAAACAAATGACTTTGTGTCGTCACGGATCGTTGCGATTGCGTCGCGCGTGCCGCTCGCGCGTAATCACGCGTGAATAAACAAAATGCACCTTTAATACGTATTAGGTACTTGACGATGGACATCAATCACTCACTATTAATTTGTATGGTCAAAGGCACATTCTTCAAATTTCTATTGCCATTGCTTGTCAGTCAATTTTAAATTGGAATTGTGATAGGACGAGTACTGGCGTAAAAACCTTACATGGTATAATATTCACATTTAAAGCTTGTCTTAGACGATAAAAAAGAGGAGTAGAGCGATTTCAATAATAGATGTTTTTAATTCAAAAATAAATAATAACCCCACACCTGACACAGAGAAATAAATCTATGAAAATTGGGAAATAAATAATAAATTTCGTAACATTGTTATTTAGAAATGTGTTAAAGAAATATTTCACTGTTATTATTTATACCATAGGCACACGTGTCTAATCCTAAATTAAGGTTTTCTCCTTTGCTATAGGAATTAGACAAGCATAGGACAATTCACAAATACAACAAAGTGACAGAGGGAAACGAACCTGCAACGAGGCGGTGCACGCAGGAAAGGAATTGTAAACAAAACGCGTTAATAAAGCCATACTGCGACTGCGGCGGCGATATCGCGACGCGGCGCAGTGGGCTATAATACACAGAATTTACGCCGCCCGTTAGCGCATGACATAAAAGTCGATATAAACTCGTTTTTATCGATACCCGCGATCCGCGGCTCGTTACTGGACCGATAATTTCTTCATATCGAGTGTCCCCGCGCAATTTGTTGAACAAGTTTTTTCTTATATAAAATCTTGGTCAGTGACGGTTCTGTAGGCGGGTTCTGGAGCCTGGGGGTCATGATGTCAGCCATTGGGTTCAAGGAATTTCAATTCAGAACATGTGCACAAGTTTATGCTATTTGTGTGTCCATGTTTGTGGCTATGAAATATTAAGATCAACTTTGGCGTACTAGGAACCTGCTGTCTTATTTCTACACCCCACTTTATTATTTGCTACTATTCAATTGTATGTTGTATCGTTTCGAAACAATAAAGCTCGCAATAGAGACATGAAATTTTAAAACAGTAAACTTAATTTCGTGTACCTTTAAAATATTACAACGAAACATCGAAAATTGTAAACTATTTGTGTTTTGTAAATTAACTTTTTGCACTTATCGGCTGACTCCAAGCTTGATTAGTTTGGCAGGGTTTCGATTCATCATGTAACTTTTTATTCAAATAAAGTATACGTATATGTAAACGCTTTATTGTACCAACATTTACAAAGTCTCCCCAATTTTCAGCTTTTTGTAATGTTTTTTTAGTTTCTGTGTATTTTCTAGATAATCATAATTATGATTAAACAAATAAATAAAGAGAATAACAATATTTATTTGTTGAAAAAAAAGGTGGGAGAATTTTGTAATGTTTGCGTGAAGGGGCCCCGCGCTGCAATGACCTAAAGCCGCCCCTGACCTCAGCGATCGAACGCGTTTTTATTAATTATCCAAAATCGAGTTATTTATTACCGTATAAATTATAATTCCTACGTTTACGATACGAATGATACTGTCGGCTGAGTGTTTGCTCTTAAGGCGGTTAATACACGGTGTTTTGACTACCGGATTTGTAAATTGATGCTTAATTTGCAGGTCACTGTCCGGCATAGGGGGGAAAAGTGGCTCTCTTGCGTGTAACGTAATTAAGATATCTCGATCGATCGAGTAATCAATGTAATTGCATGTTTTCGTCTAGCTCGGCGGAGAGCACTTACGGGCAGTCGGCCCGAGAAGTGATTGGTCACCCTTAGGACAAAAGTCGTGTCTTTCCCCGTCTGCAATGGCAAACGGACAAAACTCCTGGTAAGTTCACTGTCGCCTATAAACCAGTAGCCTAAAGGCTATTTGCGTTATTAAGCCTAAATAATCATCAAACCAAAATAATTCTATCATAAAAGATATCCTTTTGGCAAAGGTATTTTGTCCATCTATCTGTTCGCCGGATAAAACTACTAAACCAATTTACTGTAATATTTATTTCATATACAATAACATGTAACATATTACATAATTTTGAATATAAATACATTGCGGCATTGAGAAAGTAATCGGGAAAGTAATTACATTTGCCCAACTCTGACCGCCAGCTTAGTGACGGATTGATAAATCTCCCATCCCTAAATTGTATATTTCCAAATTTCTTTGAACTGAAGCAAATAGTTCAAGATTCATGGAGCATTTATGGAAAAATAATACATTCTAAAATATTAAGGAAAAACTAATAAAAAAATTTAAAGTAACCGGCACATTATGACGTATACTTTTCTGACCATTGTGTAATTAATTAAAAAGTAGTAAATGTTTTTGAACATAATTATGATTAGTAATCCACAATCGTAATGAAACACTATTCTCTAACGCGGCGTGTCTTCCGTGGAGGGCATGTTTTGATTTATTTATGACTAAACACTTTCCGTGCCGACCGTACAGTAGGTGAAAGCAAACGCTTCGTCGCGATGCGAATTGTGTCTTTAATTGAATGACTTACAGACAGAATAGGGACGTGATTGCTACAGTTTTGAAATGGTAATCGTTGGTATTTTGTAATAGGGCGGGCGGTGGAGTATAATTTTTGGTTTAACTAAGTACTTCGTTAGATACTTACGCATAACTAAAGTGAGTGACTATTTCGGTGGACTAGAAGAGTCCTAGAATTAAGATCGCGTGACCACCTGACCCCAGACCTGGCTCTTTTATAGTATTTTGTTGTATTTCTGGCAGTTTGTACGTCGTTGTATTGTGTTTTGTAGCAGCTAAGAAGATCTTTTCTATTTTATTCTATGTCCAGGAATAGACAGTTTTTATGATGAAAATGATTACTACAATAAATATGTTGTTAGAAATCTCGTTGTGTAGTAACTTATCACTAAATAAGTCATATATTTTATTTATTTTGTGAGAGCAGAAACATATATTTGGGACTTTTATTTATGATGATGATAATAGTTTTTTTAGTTAAGTACGATTCGTTATTATTAAATAAAAAACAATTTTAAATGAATGTAAGTAAGTACCTAACAAAACGGTAAATTATGTAACTTGTTAAATTTTACAACATCATGTAAAATTAACGAGCATTTTGATCAAAAATTGACCTTAAAAAATTACATACAGACTATAAAAAAAAACATGTTTTACCGTGTCGATTTTTTAAAAATCTAAAATTCATTGGAGACCGCAGTAAAAAAAAGGATGGCCATCTCGTTTGGGACGCCCGTAATCAGCAAACGGGTTCAGAGGAGTTCATTAGGGTTACATTTTAAGTTGAAGTTACTTCCCACCACTGTATAAGGCTCTATACACACAAATTAACCATATTCATTTGATAACAAACATTGAGTTAAACATCAAATTACCTAGTTAGTCGTAACTCAAAGTTGGAATGAAATATTTTATCAATTTCGTAGACAGAATTATTATTTTGGGAGACTCCTTAGTGACAGTAAAAACTGCATCAAAATTTATATTCAGTTGAACTCGTACGATGTGAACTACCTTACCTATTATCAATTATCTATTTGATCGGCTCCGTTACTAATTTTGTAGCTTACTTAAGAATAACTTGCCTACTTTTTGAAGTGTGAAAACTATTTTGGTTTCTCATTTGTTGATTCCTAAATATATAAGTATCTACTTCGCGTACTTAATACTTTGATTCAATGATAATCAATAAATATTAACTATTTTAAACTGTCATCATACATGATGTTGACTGTCATCATATACGTATAAGTTTACTAGTGTAAGCGACCGTCCGAAAATCACAAAGCCTACTTAATTATATAAGTTCCTAACTTTATGAAATTCTTGTCAACAAATAGCTAACACACAATAAATAGCTAATAAAGGTGGTATTCAAAACATTTATTTTGTCGCAAAATAAACACACAAAAACGTTCCATAATCTTTTATCGAACGCACGAAACGAAATGATATCAATTAACATTTTCGGAACGATTCGGAGGTTTTAATTCTCGTTCTCGTAAATTTAAATTAGTAGGTATATTTTAAGAATAAAAAAAAACATTTGTAAGACGGTTGTAAAAATACGATTTTACGGTCGTCGTCAGCTTTATCGACGTTCCTGTTATTTGATGCTTATCGAAATCAATTTGACCTGGATGTCAACGTGATGACTAAATAATTATGAATACGAAAAACTGTACTTCAATGTTGTCAATATAATAACAGCCTATATATATTTCATTATACAGTCTACTATTGAAGCAGGCGTCTCCCTAATGGGATGGTCTACTTGATTACCGCACCTATTAAATAACCTAAGAGTACTTACAAAACAAACCGCTACTTATATTCGTCCACCCGCGTAATTTTGTAGAACCTGCAAGTTGTATGAATAATTTAGAACTGGGATCCCATAGCTGACTTCGTATTTTTGGCTTCATTTAATGCATCAATTCACCTTCTGGTTATTGCGACCCCGCGAACGTTAAAAATTGTAGGAAAAATTTTGACCAATAACTGACCAGGAACTGCTCGACTTTTCTTTATTTAAAATGTCACTCCATAAATAATAGAGACGAGAGGCGTGGCGGGGGCGCGTGCGCGTGCGCCTCCCACGCGCAAATTACGCATGCAAACAGCGCAGATTCGCGTCCACACATGCTATATAATCACATACCTACTTATCTAAATAGAATGGAATTCGGAATACTAAACTATGAATAAAATTCTCGTTGAAAATATTAGACCATTGTTATTGTAAAGAATACAATAAATCAGGATTTTAAAAGATATATGTTTTTGGTTTTATGTGGATTTATAAGATATTTTTTTCGAGATTAGGGATTTATCGCTATTTAATCTCAATATTTTGCAATAAAAGTAAGGAAATGTGTCATTATAATGTGTTGTTTGCGTCTTTTTTATACAGGGTGGAACAGAAAAGAGTCACCAGTGAACCCAGTGAACAAAAGTGTATTTTTCCTAATATGAGGTAACATTTTTAAAAAGCAATCGAAAGTCCTATTTATCATATACATAAAGGCTATGTACTTCAATGTTCGAGTTTAGTAGTTAACGATGAATAATAAAGACTTAATTGTTCACAACAAACCTTTTTTACAAGACTCCTGGAATTACTAGAGTTTCGTCTCGAAACTAGAAACCCACTACCTCCAAATTTGGCGAACTCGAATCAGTATAACAATTTTAACTTGCGGTATCTATGGGAACCATCTACGGCCACTCCATACCGCAAAAACATGGCCGCATGAAAGATGCCATACTTCCAATAAATACTTAAATAATAAGTGTGCAATAAATAACATTTCACTTTACTAAATGAATAAATCTGATTCTGTCACTCCGGTCACATTACTGTCAGTTAAACATAAAATACTATTAAATCATAATAAATTATTGACTTCCTACTTTTAGAAATTCGATCTACTACACTACATCACGTTTAAAAACTTGTAAGTGGCTATAAAAGACCGCTTCCACATATAAGAATGTCCAGTCTATTGTTTTCTATACACAGACTTGCTAGCTGTAATTTTATTCTCTCTCTAACTTAGATATTTCATAAAGATTAATTCATATTGGCAATGACCTGTTTGCGACTTTTATGAAGCTGTAATTAAAGGCAATTCGAATAGTAATTATTGTTAGCGGATATATTTAACGTACTTATCTTATTTTGACCTTTAAAAATATGTACTCGTTTAAGTACATAAAATATGCAAAGAATATATACTTATAGAGAAGCCAGGGCGTACATAAAAACAATTAATTTAGAGTCAATGTCAACGACTAACGAAAGTGTAATGTGTACTTACTTATTTGTAATAATTCATAAAACATGTTTGGAAGTCAAACTTGTTTTCCAATTACAATCACTGTCGATTTATATTGTCATGTCTCATTCGATCTCAGGCATGATCTTATAACATAAGACTATTCAATCACTATTACAGAGTAAATATTCGCATTGTTACTCTTCTTAATCAACTGTAGGGGTTTTCAGTGTTGCAAAGTTTGGCTTTTCGGCAAGGTTTTTGGCTGCGCAAAAGGCTTTATTAACGCCGGCGATTTGATTATAATGGTAATTATTAAGGATTTCCTGTGTTTAATAACTAATAGGATTAATTTGCTGTAGTTTCCGTATATCAGTATTTTAGTCGCAAATTTTCTGCAACACTGTGATCTCGCCCTAGGACCGGCTCGGCTCTTTGGTCGTTTTTCATAAATATAGAATAGCTGTCAGTCTGTCCGTTCGTAAATTGATCGAATGGTTGAACTTGGTGGTCTTGCTGAATTATTAAACTTCTGTATAAAAGATTAGGATTAGAAAGATACAAATAAAAAGGAACAATGGAATTTTATTGCGAATCCGCAGTGGCCAGCGAATTAAGTCGAACCTGATAATAGTAGTATGAGCCTAAGAATAGTAGCAAGGTTTTGTCGCCGGGTCATCATTACATCATGCTAATAAAAGGTCAGCATCAGCAAAGCGTATGTCGTGAACTATGCACGGCTTCCGTGTATTTTTAATTATCCTCAATTATCTTTGAAAATATTTTTTTCATCGTGACTGTATTTTTCACGATATTTTACTACTTGAAATTTTAGCTCATTCGGTCCATTAGATTTTGATCCGTAGTATTTTTTAAACATAGTCTGTAAAATGATTTTTAATAAATTCTTTTATCTATAATTTTTAATTCGGAAAATAACTTTTTTTTCTTTTACCTTTTCGTTAAAACTAGATGTAAGTATTATGGTATGATGGCTTATAAATCCACAATGATTATCCGTGTGACTTTCTTTTGGTATTTGATGCACATAAAGTGTTTGACGCCTCTCGGTCCACTAACATTAAATGGTACCACTTTGTGACCCTGAACTAGGACTTTATAGCCTTTAGCTGTAATTGCCAAATTACAGCCGCTTCACGACCACCGTGGAAAATACTTTAAGTACGGTTCACAAAAAGCTGAGCTCTGAGGTTGGATGCCGATTACTTTTTGGGCAATGTCTTATTTTAAAGCTGGTGTCTATTTTAATGAAAATAAATGCTTAAGTAATAGTGCCTGCATAGAATTTTAAACAAAGTCAAAAGTCAAAGTCAAAACTATTTTATTGCATGTAAGTACACTGGGTACATTTATACAACGTCAATTTTTTATCTACCACCGCTTCCAAGGTGTTATATAGAGCTGGGAAGAAGAAGCGGCGCAACAAACTTCCGCAACACATCATTTAAAATCGAGTTTATACATAACATTATTTTTGTAAAGGTTGTGCGAGGCTGAAGTAACATTAACACCAGGCATCTTTGTCATTTAAATAATCGACTGTTTTATAATAAGCTTTCTTACAAAGTTGTTGTTTAATGTGGGTCTTAAATTTTCTGTCATTCATATTTAAGATTTCTTCTGGTATTTTGTTGTAGAAGCGTATACATTGCCCCGTGAACGATTTACTGACCTTACTAAGCCTTAACTGTGGTGGTACAAGTTTGTTTTTGTTTCTTGTAACATAAGCTGTGTTCATGTCACAGTGCCTCAAAAAGAGAGATATATTTTTACGGACATACAAAATATTCTCAAAAATGTATTGACTGGCAACGGTTAATATATTAATTTCTTTAAACTTTTCTCTTAATGATTCTCTACAACGCAGATTATAGATCGCCCTAATAGCTCTCTTTTGTAAAATAAAGATGGTCTCTATATCACTATAATCTCTTTGATTGTTACCACTGATTATAGCTATCACGAGGGTTGCCACATCGTCACCATCTTCGTGTATTACCTATGAATTATTTTTAATTAAGTAGTTTATATTGATTTCAGTTTTGGTGCTATAAATATCTCTCTAGTGTCAAGCGGGACTAACACCGTCCGTCTCACAGGCCTTTGATTTGATACGGACGAAAAACGTTACTTATACATTTCTGTTTTCTTTAACAAAATAAATGGCCTAATAAAAAATATAATTTTATTTTGCTTTGGGTGGCCTATATATTGAGGAAACTTGCAAAACTCCTAGTTTTTAGATCCATTCTTCTATAAAACAAACTGCTATATAGACTGATAACTCATCAGTCTATATAACAGCGTAAATAATCGAAATCAAATTCTCTTAAGTTCAAGGATACCCCATGAAGTCTGCACCAAAACAGCCGGATTAAATCTAGTTTTTATTTCTAACCGTACCCATAAGTCGATAAAGTGCGGGTAATGACGACATCACGACTCCACTCCTCCTGCCACTGGAAGTCAGATGTCTTCACTTACGACTTAACACTTTTTATTAACTACCTCAATCTATTTACCACACTAAGGTGATAGACAAACTTTTCATAGGTGATTTTATGTACCTATCTATTAATTAGTTTGGGTTCTAAGAATCTTTTAGTGCGGGCCGCCGTTTATTTTTATTTTATTTATTTTAATTTTAATTATTAATAAAAAAACATTTTAATGACTTTTATTCCGTCCGTGACTGTACCATGAAATTATTTATCGCAGGGGGCCGAGATGTGAAGGGGTCGAGATGGGATAAACCGTTTTCCTGTAGTAGGATTCCAGTGCAGGGTCCGTCTGTGACGTCCTCTCATCTGTTTCTGTCGCTAAATAGCAATGCATGCACTGCTATTTGTAACCATTATTTATTTCTGGGCTACCGCTACTCCTCGGAGTAATAAGAATAACTTTGGATATAGAAGGTACTACCTACCTATCTCGTCCATCATCGTACACACGATGACACATATAAGTCAAAGCACAAAATCATGACTATGCTAACAAAAAATTCGCGTAAGAACCAGAAGTTCGACCTAATAAGGCTTCGTACATACAACAGCCGAAAAAACCGGCAAGTGCCGAAGTCGTGCGCGGGAGCACGGGAGATGGATGCTGGCGGCTTCAGTGCCAAAACGTTGCAAGATCAAAGAATAATACTTTTATTCAAAGTAGGATTAAAAATCTTTAAATATATTTAGACAAACTTTAAATTTACATAGTTGCTTATACGCAGTATTACGTCAAATACAAAATGATTTTTTTGACATATTTTCCTATTAAGTAGTTCCTTTGTATTTCTAGATAAATAACAGATGATTACCGAATAACTGTACTTCGTCAAATTTTGTTTGTTATACCGTGAATAATGGTGTAACGCCGCAGTGTGCGAAATTTTTATAAACATATTATTGGCGTGTTAATTTAGTGTAATTTTTAATTTAATTTTAATTAATATACGAGGGAGTTGCCATTAATCTTATAATCTATAATTAAAAAACTTATTATACAAAACTAAAACTAAACTTAAATATAAATTATAAATAAAAAAACCTCTCGAGGCTTAATTGATATCAATTAATTAACAATATTAATTGTAAAATAATAGTTGTCAAAACTAATAAGAAAACAATTATAGGATCCGATGTATTACTTCTAAAAATTTGACGGTATTGTTAACAGAATATTGGCCCAATTTAATTAATTGTACGGTAATGTTTTAAGATTGACAGAAAATTGTTGACATAACCATATTTTATGACGTCATAAATATGAAATCTTCAGATACGCTGTTTCTCCTAGTGACGTCAGTATGGAAATGGCGTATGCGCACACCTGCCTCTCACGCCCGCCACCCACGGCGCGCCGAGCGAGTACTTAGTTAGAAGGCTTCTTGCTAACAATCAGTTAGACTTGATTGCCTACCACTTTTTCGCTTGTTTCGCTCGCTACTGTCTAATGGTGCCAAAGGGGCAGGAAAGGGAACGCAAATGCTATGTCTGTTGAATGTTGCCATTGTATAAGTTGAGGTTTATGAAAGTTAAGTACTTACTTACTTATTTTTAGTAGAATTTGAGGAATGTAGTGTCAGAGTAATACTCATCACGAAACCGGAGATAAGGGTAAGCGTCATAACAGCAGTTCATAATACGACTTGGCAGCCACGAATCAAGAGCGAGACGAGCATCGGAACAGCAGCTTGTCTCGCTGTGACGTCACTAATGTGAACGGTTACCTGAGTAACACCATGCGGGACAGACGACTGGCGTCTCGGCGTCCAGGTAGCGGCGAGCCTAGCGAGGCGAGCATCAGATCAGAACAGCAGCTTATCCCGGTGTGACGTCACTACATGTAAATGCTAGCTAGAGGTTACCTGAATAGCACCATGCGGGCCAGACGACCGGCGTCTCGGCGTCCAGGTAGCGGCGAGCCTAGCGAGGCGAGCATCAGATCAGAACAGCGGCTTGTCCCGGTGTGACGTCACTACATGTAAATGCTAGAGGTTACCTGAATAGCACCATGCGGGCCAGACGACCGGCGTCTCGGCGTCCAGGTAGCGGCGAGCCTAGCGAGGCGAGCATCAGATCAGAACAGCGGCTTGTCCCGGTGTGACGTCACTACATGTAAATGCTAGAGGTTACCTGAATAGCACCATGCGGGCCAGACGACCGGCGTCTCGGCGTCCAGGTCGCGGCGAGCCGAGAGCGAGGCGAGCATCAGAACAGCTCATCTGCTACCGCGGCCCGCCCCAACATCGCAACACCCTACGGATGAATATCAAACTATGTAGAAGCTGATGATTTTGAGCGATTAAAGGTGCGTAGCGCTTTCTGTGTAGCAGGCTCTTTAAAATTGAAGAATATACACTTTATTATTATATTAATTAATTTTACTAACGAGGTAATTCCTCATGGTGCATGGTGCTTCTGCTTGTCCCCATTCGTATTGGTACGATTTAAAAGTTTCAGATAAGTACGGTTTTTTTTTTCAGATATTTGCATTTTTCAGAAAGCCTTAGTTATTCCAGGTCGAGGTTTGCTTGAGATTTGATTGAAATGGTTTCTGAATCTGCGATGCCTACTAACCTAACAACAAAAACGCTTTTCGTTTTCATTTGTATAAAATAAACGAAATCAGCTACTCGTTGCAGAAAGCGCTAACACGCCAGGGGCACATTAAAATCTACTTACGTTGAATTCGGTCCAAGTTCAATAGAAATTCCGACATGCCATGGCATCGGCGCCGGCACCTGACGACGTGCCAAAAAACTACACAAAAACACTTGATCCATGATCCATAAAAGAAGAATACTGGATCAAAACCGTCGTGCTTAAATCACAAGAGGAAAAACTATGATGTTTCGAATTTGAAACGTTTTTTAAAGATTTTTTTTTAATTTTCATCGATTTTTGGGTGCGGGAAAACCGGATCGGTCGAGACTCGAGACGCGTAGAAATTGATCTTTTACGGTTCAATTCACTCGTTGGATGCTGACAGTGTCCGGAGGTTGATACACTATTGTTTTTGTCTTGATCTATTTATTGCAGGGCAAAAACATGGCTTAGAGATTTTTTACGCTAGAGATTTTGTTAAAAATAATAATATGATCAAATCAAGTATGGGCATTAATTTATGAAGAATGTTGGCTAAGTGGAAATATTATTGATATTTAAAGTGTATTACCTAAGTTGTTCAGATAAACCTAAAAAAAATTATGCATTTATGTTTTCTGGATCGATGTATGGCCCGTATAATTTAGTTCTAAGGCGTGTATGCAAGTTTCTTTTCTTACATTTATTATGACGTTGGTAATAAATAATATTATGTTTGTATGTACGTCCTTAATTTGTAACTTCTTCCTTTTTTACTTCGTCCTTATCATGTTCTCTTTGCCTTTTACGTTACCTTTTCTAAGGATCGTAATTAATTTTTATTTTGTAATCCTAGAAAATCTAATTCCAGCTTTTCCCAAAGTTCTGCTGTCCACCCTGGTCCACCCTCGTGAAATAGTGTGACAATGGCCAAATTAAAAACTGTTCTAGATAATTTAACTCAAGAGGCCAGCGGGCGTGTTCTTAATGCACGTGCCCCGTTCCTAGTTACAAAGAGCTGGATAGCTTTAGCTATTCTAAAGAATAGGAGAATGCTTATGTGTTTGCATTGTTTATTTAACATCTTTCAGGGTTTGGTAGGGGTAGTAAAAATACAGAAAAAACTAAATATTACTTTACTAGCTGTTTGCCGCGCCCTCGCTCGTGTTTTATAAGTTGTCTCAGACTTTATAAGTATTTATGACTAACTTTTTTATTTTTGCTCTAATACCAAGAGTTGTAGCGTAATGTTGAATAGTCTTTAACCTTTTTCTAGAATTGAGCTATCAAATGTAAAAGGATTTTTTAAAATCCGACTGGTTATTCCAGAGATGAGCGCAATCAAACAAAAAACAAACTCCTCCGCATTTTATCATGTAATGCAAGGCTCAAAAATACAAGTTTAATATTTTCAAAAATCTAGATTTCGAAACAATGTTTGAGTCTGCGCGGAAAATTAATCAACACGGGTAAAACTGGCCTGTTGGCGGAGTGGTAGTAACCCTGCCTACTGCGCCGAAGGTCGTGGGTTCGATGCCCACCCGGGACCAACATTTGTGTGATGAGCATAACTTTTGGATTTCGGATTCTGGGTGTTTGTATGTATTTAAGTATTTATTTAAAAGTATTTAAGTATGTTTATCAGTTGTTGAGTACCCATTTACAAGCTTCGGCTTAGTTGGGACTAAACAGCCGTGTGTAAATTTGTCCAAACATTATAAACATTATTATTATTACATTATTAAATGGACGGGTCTATGGACAAAGTCTGAATTAATTTATTTGAATTTGAATAAAACCGCGGGCAACAGCTAGTCTTTCTTAGATGAAAAATTTCGTACATGATCGTTGGACATTTTTCAGATTGGACATTATTACAGTAAGGGCTTCTTTCACCACTTCCTGATATTGTTACAGATAGTAATCTTAGTGATAAACTAATCTATCAGATAAATCTGTGTGATAGACCATATAAAATATATAAGATATAAGCAATCAGATACCTGTGAAACAGAAAAAAAAGGATATCTGGTAGATAGCCTTCATATAGGGTATCTGGGACTTTATCAGCAAGTGGTGAAAGAAGCCCTAAATCTTACGAACAATAGCATAGCATGTAGTCTAAAAACCTTTGAAGGTGCAATAAATAGACCTTCTTAGCACTAAGTTCTCTAGCAGTGTTGTTTGCCGTGCCGCGTCTACAGCCGCGGGCGCATTCGCGGCCAGGTGCGCGCGCGCCGATCGTGCGCCAGAGATCGTAAAACTCGGCTGCACTCGTCTCGTCAATTGCGGCAATTGAGCCTTTTTTCCGAACCTCCATTAGAGACGAAGACACGCGAAGCTGAGGTGACAGAATAAATACAGGATGCTCCCAATATGCCTTTTGACCCCTATGTAGGTGGTCCTGATTTAACTTTCTTTTTTATGATCCATGAGGCAAATACATTACTCTCTTTTTCATAGTGTAAAATATTTATCTTAGGCACTTTTGATCTCCTTAATACTTACTCAAAAAATACTCTTCAGAATTCAGTTAAGTCTGGTAGAAAGGGTAAGCAGTCACTACTGTCGCTAATTTATAAATCTGTAGCCATTACAACCATCTATGGACTTAGTTACCAGTCTGAGGACGACTACACGCCTCGTGTGTCCCAGGAGATGATATTTAATGTCTAAATCTTTAAAAATGAATCAGAATTTGAATCGTGCTAAAACTCGCCACTGGGGGTTCTAAATGTCCGCCTGAGATCAATCTACAATCACGCTGTATACGATATAATGTGTGTAGAAAGCGGTGCCAATTACGCGCTCCGGACGGTAACTGTTTCATCGGGCCGCCACCCCACGTGACGGTTAGTAACATCCTATATCTTGATTTGACCTGGAAATCTCACTGCTTCCAGCTGTTAAAAGTGTTCTGTAAAAGTGGCTTTCCAAAGAAAGTTTAGGGTTTTAAATAGTTGAGAAAAATCTATTTTAAACCTGAATTTGGACACTCGACCTTTCTCCTGATATATCATTTTTGTTAATCTAAAGTTATTGATGTCAGAAGCTAATGGACGTTGCCCCACTCCAAAGAGTTTGAAATACCTATGTAGCGTGGCGATGCTTGCGCATGCGCATTCTGTGCTCTGTCCCCACCCAATGTGCCGAGCTGGCTTGATAGCAATAACTCAATGAGAATGCAATATGATATATTTAAATGGATTCAGTTGTCCGATAGTCTATCGATATCGACTGGGGATGTAACGGTCGTGCTCAGTATCGACATGAAATTTATGAATGAGACCCCGAGTGCGGTAGGTTCATAATTAGAGCGGGGAACATTAAATTGACGTGAACATAAGTTGTCGATAATGTTAAGGCAAACAAAAGTTATAATTATGTAGATGTTTCTTTTACATAGGCTACCTAGTTTTAAATTCTATTCATTCGTTCAAGAGTTCCGAGTTCGCCACCAGTCTGGCCATGCAGAGGTGATGTCCGCTGAAATTAATTGTTGACCCCTTTGGCATGATGAACCCTTTGCAACGGTCGAAGCAATGAAGACGTCATTCAATGACTTTGTTTAAATAGAGGTGTACCCAGAGAGGTGTACAAGAGAATATTGTATTGAGATTGTATTCCAATCTTGAATAAACGAATTTTCATTTTCCAAATGAATCATTTGGGGGTCAATTAATTTAGACGTGACACACTATGTAAGTCACGATGGTAAGTGCAAATCTTAATTTCGTCTCATAAAAGACGAGCCGCTAAAACCAAGCACTATTTACGGCAAAAAAAACATGAAATACTTAAACGTATATGTGTATGAAAGGGACACTAGCGGTAAAAATAAGTTTGTATTACCACGTTATAGGGTTCAATTTCGGGACACCGCTTATGTTCTACATCGGCTAAATCTCCATAATCTCCGATTACTATGAATGAACTAATTCAAGTACATGAAAGTAATTTATTCATCGACATTCAAAACTTATTCACCGAGAATGTGAGTTAATGATAAATCGATATTTACATTAACACAAACGTATCGCATTACATTTGTATCCACAACAATATCAATACAGCAACACTAACCAATCGAATATATCACATGCATTATTCATAGATATTAGCATAAAGCCATCGTGTGTTTCAGCACATCACTAATAAGACCCCACAAGTGGTTGCTACCACCGCTGCTTGTTAAAATGAGACCCCTCACTGCGACCACGATTGCCCCCCCTGCTGTCTTAGACAAGAGGAAAAGTGGAGGGCAGGGTAGATGTATTTCAATTGGTCGGTGCTTAAGTCACTAATCCCACCATACATCAAGTTTGTGTTACATACAATCGCTTAGGAGTAATTCATTAAACTCTAAAGTTGTAGGTTTTAAATTAATGATCGGGTCGAAGGTAAGGCGCGGCTGATCAAAGCGGTCAGTTAATGATATGATTTATTTAGCTCGGAGCCCCGTGTAGCCAGGGTACATATAAATTACTGTTAGAATTTGCTTAATAACGACCTCACAGTAAGATCTTGTTAGGAAACCAGGAACTACGGCAAACTTACAGTGTAATTATATCGACCACATTACAACCAAGGCGACAAACACTCTCTGGCAATGCAGGAGAGCCATTGGCAAGAGCTGGGGCCTAAGTCCAAAGCTCTGCAAATGGATGTACACAACGATAGTGAGACCCGTTCTAACATATGGAGCCATCGTATGGTGGCCAAGAACAGGATTGGTAACGACGGTCAACAAGCTACAACAGACGCAACGACTTGCGTGTATGATGATCAGCGGCTGTATGAGAACAACTCCATCAGCCGCTCTGGATATTTTACTGGGTATGCCACCCTTGCAGCTTCACATACAGCAGGAGGCAATGGCGGCAGCTCTAAGAATAAAATCTAACGGACAATGGAAAGGTAATATAATAACCAGGCATTGCCGAATCATAGATAAGGCCACTAGGTCAGTTCCGATAAGTAGACTAGGCACCGACAAGGTCGGGAAGACCTATCTAGACAACAAGATGTACAACATACTACTATCAAACGACGAGGACGACACGGACGGCTGCCTGAGAGTCTACACTGACGGCTCGAAGAGCGAGGCAGGAACGGGATGTGCCTACTACTCGACAGAGGCAGGAATGACTCTCAAGCAGCCGCTACCAGACTACAGCACAGTCCTTCAAGCGGAAACCCTAGCGATCACATTAGCGGCAAAAGCAATCTCATCCGGAAGTTTGAATCCAAACGCAGCAAAGGTAACCATTGTCACGGACAGCGCAGCCGTCCTCATGGGCCTTCACAGACCAGTAAGCAGATCCAGAACGATGTTGGAATGTCACACTGCACTACAAAACCTGTCACGCAACTACGAGGTGACACTACAGTGGACCAAAGCACACGACACAAGCGCAGGGAACGCGGTGGCCGACAGGCTGGCCAAACAAGCAGCAATGTCGGCAGCGCAGACACGGTCCGGAAACTACTGATAAAAAGCACAGACAAGGAACACGAAAAATTGTGGGAAACCAGAACGGACTGTGAGCAAGCGCGCTCCATGCTACCTCACAGCGATGGTGAGCTCACGAATTTCCTGATGAAACGTAATCGAAGCGACCTCAGACTCCTGGTCGGCATTATAACAGGGCATTGTAACCTGAACAAACACATGCACAATTTGGGCATCACAGACAGCCCCCTGTGCAGGGGCTGTCTGCAGGAGAGCGAGACGGTGGAGCATGCGGTGCTTCACTGTCCCGTAACACAGGAAATCAGATCCGAAACGGGGCTGGCAATAGATCCCGACCTCTCGGCAACGAGCAACCTGCAACAGTGAAGCCCTACTCCAGTACTTCAAGGAGTTGGGATGGCTGGACTGATGGCCCGGGGGGAATTGCACAAAACTCCCGTCTTCGTGGAGTCAGTGCAGGGACTGCCACCCCCGTCTAAGAATAAGAATAAGAATATATCGACATCTTTGAAAGTCGTCGTCAGTAAAGTAAAATTTTAATTTTGCCACGCAAAAATCATGTTAATCATCATCATATCAGCCTGTAGACGTCGACCGGTGGATCAAGGATCTCCACGACGACCGGTCCTGTGCTAACCTCATCCAGCGGTCCCGCGACCTTCACCAGATCGTCGGCCCACCTTGTGGGAGGCCTGCCTACGCTGCGTCTTCCGATACGTGGTCGCCAGAACCTTTCTGCCCCAACGGCCGTCAGTTCTACGAGCGATGTGCCCAGCCATGTTAATGATTTGAAAAAAATCTGACACTCGCATGTTGTCTTAGGTAACGCGGACGAGGCCGCGGGCAACAGCTAGTTAACAGCAAATGGTGAAATGTAGTACACAATTAGCCATAATTATACGTTTTAATTTTTATCCAACACGCGTTACGCGCTTTGTACCAAAATAACTCTCATTAGTTTGATTGATGTTCGTTAACGAACAAAGCGGAACAATGAAATGATAGTCGAACCATAGGTAATGATATTTTTAACCCAATTAATAATGATATTATTATCATTCACATCATTAATTTGACGAAATCATCCATCGGTCATACGGCATTCTTTTCGAAAGGCGCGAAATTGATAATGACCTTTACTACAATTGTAATAGGAGTGAGTTGTGGACGCGCGTCTTTGGCGCTGTTTTCTTGTATTTCGAATACTCAATCAAATGTTAACTGTCTAACAGCTCAATCTATGTTCATGTGTTAATTTGATTGGAGTCAGAATGGGATGCGTTCGTATAACGATGGCTGACGTGATTAGGTAAGATCAGAGTACAATTGAGTTCGAGTTCACGACATCAGTGTATCCTCTGTATTAGCCAAGAGCTGGCTATCCTAATTACATCCCGGTCGTGCCATCTACCACTACGATTTTCTCAACTTAAGTACATTTACTGACTGCTCTCGAACGGATGTAGGATAACGTCGCGAGGAAATCTGCGTACGCCGAAGAAGGTTGAATGCGGAGACCGGAGGGCCGGCTGTGGTGGCGTTCATTGACGAAGGCCTATGTCCAGAAATGGACGTTAAAATGCTGATGATATGATGATGATGAATTATACATACACCTAATTGGAGGATACATTTTAGTAAATTTCTTAAAACTTCACTTAAAACTTAGTTTCCTCATAACTGGGTATTACACAGCCATTTATATTGTAATCTAAACGGAATGTATGCTTAAAAATAAATTGTTTATTGTTATTGTTCACTCTGAGACTGATCCTAGTACAACCGGAAAGCACAAAGCATGTGGAGCGAGGATGCGCGGAGGTCGGGCCAAGGTTCGACGCCGGGCGATGCCTTTTGTTCCTCAGACTCTATGTAGGTTAGAGAAGCATCATTGCTGCAATTAGTCACATGCTGTACCTATACCATTTGCTGTGAGTTGATTATCACGATGCTACGTGATGTTTAATAATAGTGAGGAGTCCTCACTGAGAACAGGTAAACAGCCTAAAGGACAACTATGGATTTGTTACTAACTTTTTCATCTGTAAAATTTTAGGGCTGCTTTAAAATCTGTAAAATTATAGGGAAAAATATGCCCTTTTTATTTTGTATTTCTAAACTGAGTCCTACAAAAGACAGCAAGGTACAGTCGACCTCGCGTTAGTAGATATACTTTGACCTTGAGCTGGCCTATTAGGGAGTTTCAATACTATGACGGTCCAGTTTATACTGGTTTTATTTCCGCTGACGTGCAGTCGACCGTACGTTCCGATGCAAATTGCTATAAGTATTACAAATGAAATAACATACTAAAACAAATAATGCTTTTTGCTACTCGGAAAGTAAAACGTGAATATTATGTAAGAAAGTGTCATTAGCAGCAAATCAAAACAAGTTGGTGTACTACCATTTTAACTCTGCATTCCATCCGGAATACCATCTATTGATTATTTTGTTTCTGAGACGCAGTTATGCGTTTGTTAACGTATGCTATTTTGTGTTAGAACAAATGCAAAATAACATAAAATTAAACAATTCCAAAAAATATATACTTACCTGAAGACGTCTTTGTTTAACGATTTCCTAATACGAATCCTAACGCTTTTTATACGAATGCTAGCAAGAATAGCACTAACGTATCCGTTACTGGCAACCTGTCAATTGGAACCATTTTCACTTGAGACGCATTGTCAGTTTCAGTGCAGCTCACTGAGCGATCGAGCGGGCGTCCTACAAGCGACCTTCGCTCCTAGAGGTCGCGCCGGTGACCGGCCACTTCACATTAGCATACAGACAAAGCCAGCAATGAATAAAGACCACTTGACGCACGATGCTATGGCCGAGAAGCCTTAGAATGCTGCTTAGGGCAACTAAAATGCCACCGTAGTTAAAATAAATAGGCGAAACAAACGCACGACTCCAAATCCACCATTAGTCGAAAACAATGTAACATGTAGGTACTTAATAAAATAAATATTTTCCCGTCCAAGAATAATAGCAGGCAAGCAGAACATTCGATAGTCCAGGAAAAAACCAAGACATTGCATTACATTCAACGTATTTTTTTGAGATATTTGGTATTATAGTAATTAGGTATCGTAAATTTTGGAAAAAAATAGTTTTCTACAGTTTTTTTTGCGAGATAGAGGGAGATAAAAGTTAAAAATTAGTTAAAATAAGAACAATAAGTCCTAGGCGAATACCTACTTTCTGCACTTATTCTACAACAAAATAACGGTATTTTCCAATTTATCAAAAAAAAAAATATGCACCGTTTTTTTCAACATTATAAAAAACCGGGTAAAGTGCAGTAATAAACTACGACCTGTCTAGTAATAGTACATATTAGACTACTATTTTTCTATTATCTGACGTATAAATTAAATTAGAAAATTGATTATGTTAATGATCTGAATGAATCGCCAAGGGAATAGGATAGATATTGTACCTAAATTATTTCTTGTTAATATACGGCAAAACTTCTAACGAAGATTTTAAAAGGTGCAAGTACGCAGTTTTAAAATTTCCCGTATCTGTCAGTCACGGCATATCATGCCGTATACCTATGGTCAACAAGATTAAAGGAAAAAAGGTTGTCTGGAAGAAATCGCTCCTAGCGATAAGACCGCCTAGATGTACATTACTGTATCTGTTTTTCTATTTTTTTTGTCTGTAACTTTTAAATGTGCAATAAAGTGTATTGAATTGAATTGAAAAAATAAATGACGTTCAAATTCAAACTATACATAATACATAGGTAGAGGTAACAATAGTAAAGTAAGTAAACAAAACCCACATTATATCACTACCTCTTCACTGCTAAAAGACAGCGAAAACGAGAAGCGTCATTTTAGCGGCTCCATTGTAAATCGGCCGCCTTTATCATGCAAACGCGCTGCGGCTCTTCGTTCAGTTCGATTTCTCGGGACGAAACAATTTATGTTCGCGACGACTCCGCTCGGGAAAACAAAACGTGTTCTCTGAAAGAGTATAGACGTCTATATTTGTCTGTCTGTTTGTTTGTCATACGTGAATAGCCAAAGTAAGGAACTCAACTAAATTTACAGCTTGTTTTAAAGGGAGACAATGTGTTAGCGGCTATATGCTTTAATGAAATAGATGTAAAAAGATCGTAAACAGTAACCTTATCTGGTACACACTGAACAACCTTTTCCTGAGAATGAAACCGCAATTTTCGGCAGTCAATTTGCATGTAGTACAAAACCTACTTACGCGATAGTACTAATAATTAAATAACATAATAATGTTGGAATCAGTGCTTTGCTGTTACAAACGTTCTAACCTTCGACCATAAACTTCATAGAATATACGCTCTAGTGTAAATTGGAAGTTTATTTATGCCATCGGGCACCAAACAATAAAAGGTCTAACAACAGGTAGTCTCGATAACAGGTGACGATGACGAGTATAAAAAGTTTCTAAAACAATGTCATCCAAGTGTCAGATTGTATAAAGCGTATCCCAGACACACGCGCCACCGGGGCGGGGCGCCCCCCACCCGCCATGACACCGCTGGCCGCGTGTGTCTGGGACATGCTTAATTATGCCAAATATAGCAACCTGCGACCTCTAAAATTTATTCGACAATACTGTACAAAAATATATATTGTAAGTAAATAAACCGCTAGATATTATTGACTCAAACATGACGTGTGTCCATTTGACCCGGTCGTGACCTTTGTCGGGTCGTGTGGTATCATCGCAGCATATGACAACCAATCAGATAGCGAGCCGTCGAGACTGGTGTTGCCATTCTTGTTTTTATAATTCTTTTTTTGGAAGTGGAAATGCCACTGAACTTGCACTGAACTGTAGACTGTAGTCTTCACTCTTAATTGCACGGTACATGGGTGCGAGAACGTAAAAATCTCTAGATAAAAAGGATATTTAAAAGAAATAAATATCATTGGAAACGATATTTATCAATAAACTTGGGGTAGATCCAAATGCCGAAATGTTTATTAAAACCTCTAAAAATCTCCGAAAAAGTGTTTTGTGTTTCGTCACAGATTAGATAATAGTTCCTGGTTTCGTGTTCCTACTATTTATTTGGTTGATAATTGATTACTGTTGCCAGAATGACATGATGCGGAGGGCAATTGAAAGTTCGCTGCTGGTTACAGATAATTGTAATCCAGTTGTAATCATATCTTCTCTGCTATCGTTCACTGCTACTCATTGAAATGACAGTGGTAGTAAGTACCTACACGTCTATCAGTAAAAGTTGGTGCCCAGAGCACAGAATGCGCACGCGCGGGCATCGCCGCGCGGCCCTAGGCTGGCGGCAAGCGGTGGCACAATTTGAAACTCTTTGGGTATGCGAGTCTCAACCAAACGACTTTGACATCTTGTATCCATGCAGAAATGTGTTTGGAGCTAGGAATATTCGCTTCTTTCTCGAAAAAATGCAAGCGAAATAAAATAGTGGTGGCTATTATGCAGCCACAGATGCATAAGAGACGGTGTTTAGATAAAGAACTACTAGTAACAGTCGCTGTTTTAATAGTCATTAACCATAGCCCATCATAAGCAGCCACCAGTGGCAAGATCGTGCGTGGCCGACGGTGACCCGCAGGTCGTCCCGCCACAACCAGCTCACGACAACCACTGACAACCCATCAACCGCGGCCGGTTACGCACTTTGACGGTTGCTGACAACCCGCTGATAAGTGCTTGCATTCCAGGCGGAACTAGTTTTATAAGAATTCCATTTAAGTTCTTGTAAATACAATGCAATGTGGAGTGGATTTGTACAAACGTATATTATTCTTCAAATGGTAAGTAAATATTAAAGGTGTAACAATAAAATATAGTGAAACAGTTACTCAGAAAGTTACAGAGTTACTCAGACTCGACTAGGTATTCCAAATTTTTTAGGAAATTACCAAAAATATACATTTTTTGACAAATTGAAAGCCGCTGAAAAATTGTGATCCTAAGAAAAATCTTAATAGATAAAGTATAAGTGATTGACCATGAACCGTGATTGAGGTAGTATAGCTTTATTGAGGCGTAAATGGAAGGAAAACGTGTGGTGCGTGCGCGCATGGCCCGGCGCAGCGCGACCCGTAGACTAAGGTCGCCTCGACCTAACCTGCCAACCGGCGTCAGATGTGGTACAATTTAAAAGAAGAACAGTGCTTTCCATTGGACAAATAAAAGAGGAACAGGATTTTGACCATTACATAGATAACCGGCATAATAAAAGGTAACAGAAACCGGCTGGCGGAGTAAGTCAAAGAGAGAGGACTCAAAAATTAACGAAAATGCTAAATATGATATTACTTTCATTTATGAGAATAAAGAAAAGAACTGAACTATTTTTGTAGTTGTAAGTTTATAGGTCTTTAAAAATTAACGAAGTACAGAAACTTTGGGGGATTTATGTAGGCCGGACTATTTCTTTGTTTTGCACAGCTAGCAGCGGGCGTTAAGAAATTGTTTTTTTATTTCTAAAATTTGTAATAATATCATTTCAACACTTACTAGGTATTAGACTACCTACTGTTTTTCGCAAAAATTGGGTGTTCAAACGAAATTTTTTAAACTAATTTGATCGTTCCACGGTTACACCCTATCTACCACCCACGGTTGGGCAAGGAAGGTCGTGTCTGGGTTGGGTATGATAAACTTTTCTAATTCTTACCACATTAAAGTAAATACTAAACGTTGGATTATAAAACAGCCACGAAAATCTTAAAAGTATATCTCTTGTGTGTTAGTCGGTTCATTGCGATAACTCTAAGCAGCTAGTGATGCACAAACCTGCATGCAGTTATGTAATGGCGCAAAATTATGTCAATGGTGCGACTTGATTGGCCGGTGGTCGTGTCACGGCCATAACCTGCAATTGCTTGTGACAAGTTAAGGGGTTACTTTGTTTTTCTCACGATAAAGGCGAGAAGAATTTTTTGAGTGATTTAGGGGAGTGGGAGTCGTCTACCAACTAGCTCATTTCGCGAACTGGCGCGTTTCGCCAACTTGAGCCATTCGCCTACTGCGCTATTTAGGTTACTGTCACTTTGCCGTACACTTAATTACAAAACTGAAACAAGTTCATTAAAATTCAATAATAAAATACACAAGGAAAATGAATGACAATGACAAGAATATGTTTTTTCACCTCTCCAGCACGAAAAGGGTGCTTTTGGGTAGGGGGCCGAGTTGAGAATTTTTATTTAATGAATTTTGGTATTTAATGAATTCTTGGGGGGCGAGATGGGAATGAACCGGAATTAGGTCGATTGCCTAGTTGATGGCACAGCATGTACTGTGTTGATGGTAACCGGCCACTACGACACCTGCAGGTTTTGTACATACATACATAACTTTACGCTATCCCTGGCGAGGTACGGAGCGGCAAGCATCGCGATCTCAACACACCTCCCTCGCTTCGATCAGCCTCGTCACTCTCTTCATACACGCAGCTTTTGTAGAGTCGACCGCACGTCAGTGGAAACACTTTGACTCTGAGCTGGCCTAGCCTATTAGGGAGTTTGTTTCAATACTATGAGAGATCAGTTTATACTGGTTTTGATTCCACTGGCGTGCGTTCGACCGTACTTATTCTTATTCTTAGAGTTAGTCCAGCCGTCCTAAACTCATTGAAGTAGTGGAGTAGGGCTAAATTAAA
This sequence comes from Metalampra italica, assembly GCA_949699065.1. NCBI lineage: Eukaryota > Metazoa > Arthropoda > Insecta > Lepidoptera > Oecophoridae > Metalampra > Metalampra italica. The sequence goes on from OX452983.1 coordinate 8,283,801, forward strand.
AAGTCTTATAACTTTGTACCTACGTATCGTCTCGAAGTGACAAAAACTACTGTCTTCATAGTAATAAGATCTGTAATTGTACATGATAAAACTGAACTATTTTCTCACTTTTCCCACCCTTATTGAAAATAAACAGATAATTATTTGGATAAGTATAGGCATTACCTAAAAGTCACGTACACATCAAGTAAACTTGTTACAATGTAAGCGACAAGTGTATAATACATAACTGATTATTGATTAATAATCGGTCAAATTCAGAAGGTCATCCATTGTTCTACGTTTCCGAGAAATACTGAAGCCGGTATTATACCTACTTCAATAACTACTAGTAAGGGAACTTAGAATAAATCGTTATGGTATGCCTGAAATAGTATCTCCTATTTGACAATAAGTTTAGGCTATATTTTTAAACGGACTTTTAGGTAGTGTACATTTTAGACTTTCGCGCTTTGTATTCATAATTAACTAATTATATACGGGTCTTACACACGAACGAGTTTTATTTATACCATGGCCAGTGTAACCTGGTCGAAACGTCGGGCAAAGGTAAATAAATAAAACTTGTTCGTGTGTAAGAACCGTATAATATAATTATTTAACTAGAACTTTTAAGCAGTAGAAAAAGTATCGTTCGTACCGAGTACAAAATGACTTTTCTTTACCCTTGGAATAAGCTTTCGACGTTTGCCTTCTCATCACTCAGGTAAGAAAAGCCTCATTTTGTACTCGGTACGAAATATACTATTTTTATACAAGCGAAGGATCAAGGCAGTTTTTCTGGTTACGTACCCACACGTAAGACATGCATAGGACCACTTTCTCTTAAAGCACGTATAGGTATGAAAAAATGGTTTAACAATGAAGACGTTGACCCTTAGCCCACGGTTGGCCGCCGATAGCTCACTGCACTTTACGAGGATCGCTGGTTGCCCAGACATGTTTATTCGGACGCCCACGCTGTGGCCCCACGCGCCGCTCGTGCCAACATTATGCCCTTTAATGCATAAGCGGTAGCGGAGTGAAAGCTAGTATGATAAATACTTAATTCAATATGCAAACATTATATTCTTCTTCCTATTAATATGTTAACACTGTTGGGGCCAAAGCCAGCGCGTACAGGATATAGTCGGACTTCACTGCGCCTAAGACTTATTTTTATGGCGTAGGCAGGTTTCTTCACGATGGCATCACGATGGGGTTCCTTCACCGTTTGGGAGCAGTCAGTACTCAGATGTACTTAAGTTTCTAGAAAAAACCATTGGTACATGGCCCGGCAAAAACTACGGAACAGGTTTTGATGAAACTTTACAATAAAATAGATTCTACATCATAATAACACATAGACTATAATTTCATAAAGATATTATGAAAATTGGCCAATCCAAATTTAACGCGGGTGAAACCGCGGTCAAGAGCTAGTTATTAATAAAATCTATAAATTATTATAATATAGTCTTTTTGAATTAGGTTCTCCTTTAATTTGAACCACAAGTTAATGCTTAACACTTCAAGAGACACACATAGAGGACCATAAACAATGCTAATATCCTAATCTAAATTCATTCAGACAAACATATCGACGCACCACTTTATATACGGAGATAAACACAACCTAGGATTGAAATTATACCTCTCTATACTAGCATTTTCCCCGGCATTGCCTGCTCCTTGCCAAAAATTACATCCTATTTCTTCCGAGCCTAGTGGCTTAGTCGTTGGAGGACGTCGTGGATTATATTCCCAATATGGACAGAAAAAATTGTACAATTTGTACAAAAATCCTGATCTGAATGTTTTCTTTAATAAATGAATTGTCCCATCCATAACTCATTCCCGTGCTGTTAATATGTTCCCGTTTAATATAATATCAAAAATCACATCGAAATTCGTTTAGTAGTTTGGCGTGATAGTACCTATATATACAAAACGCACTTCTATATGTATTTAGGTTATTTTTATTAGTACTTATTTTGCCAACGTACAGACTTCCTTACATCCACTGTTTCAACATTACGTATAGATTAAGAAATAACATAGGCAGTATTGTTGTAGAGGCGAGAATAGAGCTATTTGAATAAAAATGTGATAATTTAAAGATTTGCCTATCTAACCAAGCTTAGTGGCTATTTTATTGGTAGATATTTGGATGGATTTATTACAATGGATCGTTATGGGTGTGGTCTACTTACTTACTATAAAACTGTCGTGGCACGCGTCTTGCTGATTGGGTTATCTCGAAAACCATTGAACGAATTTTGATATGGTTTCAACATTAGTGAGCATTACCGACTACGATTAAAGGAGGGTCTCATTTTTTTCCATTAGTTTGTATACGTACGTATGTATAATTTAATGAGTGTAAAATTAATCAGGTTTTGAAAAAAATCTTTGATGAACAGCCTATTATTATGTCCCCATACTGTTGGGGGGCCTACTCTCTCAACAAGGGCGTTAGGGCTATAGTCCACCACGCTAGCAAAGTGCGGGTTGGTGGACTTCACATGCGCCTAGGAATTTCTACTTCGCCGTATGCAGGTTTTCTCACGATGTTTTCCTGCACCGTTTGAGAGCAGTCAGTTGTACTTAAGTTTCAAGAAAACCCATTGCATGACCCGACCGGGGATCGAACTCGGACCTTTCTACATGGTAGGCTGCTTCTTCCCCACCGCGCGATGCTCAAAAAAATCTTTATTGATCCACAATTACATTTGTTAATATTACAATGCGGCATAATTTACTAAGTGTACTATTGTAAATTATAAGTGTATTTATGGAGTTCCGAATAAAATTGGAACTAAGAATATCTAAATAGAATAGAAATATATATGAATGCCTCTAACTACACCAGCTCATAATTTAGCGGTTTTTTTTATGTTTATATCCGTAGAAATAATTAGCTGCACTATAAACTTTCCACTTGACTTCTGACCATTTATTTCAAGTTGCCATACATCCTTTACCATATTATTATCACACAAAAAACGTACATACAACAGTCATTACAAACGCATGAACCGAAATGCCTAAAACATGAAACTCGCGATAACAATGAAAAACAATATCCGCTTCGCTCAAACTGTATCGTACCTTGAATTGTTGTTTTTAAAGTTGAATTTGGTGTGCAGCTACCAATGTAGATAAGGCTTTTCGGGTTGGACATTGAAGGTTAGTAAAGAGGTCATGTGATAAGACCGATCAAACAGAGGTCACGTGGAAATCGGAAAACTCACACGCAGTATTTTTAAATGCTACGTAGTCATTGTTGGTTTTTGCGACGTTTTTTTTCTCAATTAGTGCGGTAGCCCAATTTGGATAGAGTTTACTCTTTACATTTTAGGTTAAAGGTTAACATGATTATAACCCGAATTTAAGTTTTAATTTTTTTTACTTCGTCGGTGTTAAAAATATCCATTAGGTATGTATTCTAAGATATAAGCTATCACTGTACTAAGTTTCATCAAAATCCGATCAGCCGCCTTCTCCTGCATCATTGCAGTGTATGGGAAGGCATATGTCAAGCAATGTACCTGGGCGGGTCTGTTAATGATGTTGATTACCTATCTATATCTGTTGTAGTTATTAGTATATCCCATCGATCCTCTGGAAATCTCATTCGAGCAGCCATTGGCATTTGGAACCGCAATGCCAATTATCATAGTTTAGTTGACAATAGTCGTGTCTACAGAGTGTTAAAAATAATTCTAACTCGATAGAGCTATTTTAGACAAGGTAACAAAAGCGGTAGTAACTGACTAAAGGGGGGAAAGGGATGAAATTCATCTTCTTGCCATAATTTTTTTCAGGTTTCCCATGTATACCTTTACGTGTACATTTACATCTTTGAGAAGTTTCACGAGCATTCCGAACTTATTGAGACTTGTATGTATGTTTTTAATTAACTATTTTATTTATTTTATTGGACTAATTATCATGTACTGTAACAAAAACACTCCTTACTCAGCTATCAATTCAAACTATAATTTGTACTATTTTGCTACAATTTTCCACATGCAATATCCTGCGAAAATATTTTAGGAATGTTGTAATGACTTATTTAATCGTTTCCTTTCACTTCTGAATCCCTATTAACCCTGTATGCTCTTTCTATGTTATTTGTATTATATTAACGTACATTGACACCCTGTATAGACATGTCATGACAGAGACTGAGACAAATATTAGTTGTGATGACACGCTCAGCCTTGGTCGTGGAAGCAAGGTCGTAACATAAAGCTGCAGTGTCAGAATAAGCATTGTGCGACAAGTATCTCTTTAACAAGGTATTGTGAGGTGGGTTTCGATGGTCATGGTCTTATGGTAAACAAAAGTGCAGAAATCTGTGATCAAATAGTCTAAGGGGACACAAAAATTAAGTAAAGCTGTCAATAGTCTAAGGGAATAACATTAACCGGCGTATCGGAAGACGCATCAGCGTAGGCTGGCCTCACAAGGTGGACCGACGAACTGGTGAAGGTCGCGGGACCCAACTGGATGAGGTTAGCGCAAGACCGGTCGTCGTGGAGATCCCTGGGGGAGGCCTTTGTGCAGCAGTGGACGTCTACAGGCTGATATTATGATGATGATTAACCCGTGGTGGGAGGATTCTACAGCAGGATCCGTCTGGATGATCACCACCCTCATTCCTATCATCATCATATCAGCCCTTCGACGTCCAGTACTGGACATGGTCCTTCACCAATGAACGCCACAGAACCCGACCCGGTACTCCGCCCTCATCATCATCAAACCCATTCACATTATAACACAATTAGTTTAGTGTTGGACACCAAAGACGAAGATGCATGGAGCTGCCTGGCGAAAAGACCACAGTGTACCAATGACTATGCAGTGACGTAAGCACCAGGAGGCCAATCGCGCTAATTCTGAACGATATTACCAAATCCAAACCATAACCACAAACGTTATGCTGCCACACAGGTTTGCCACACGTTTGGCAAACCTTTACAAACTCAAACGAAACCCCTGCTCCACACGTATGCGTTTGCCGAGGTTTGGCAAATGTGTAGATGCAGCATAACGTTTTTGGTTATGGTTTGGATTTGCTGATATCGTTCAGAATCAGCGCGATTGGCCCCCAGAAACGGGAAGTGATATAAAGTAGATGGCGTAATTTGAAAAATGTGTGAAGTGCATTCGGAAAAGAGCCTCTGGCGAGTACCGGTGCACTCTCGCGCGACTCGGCCGTCATAACCGCAAGGTTGGAAGGGCCAGAAGTATATTATTGTGTAAACTTGGATTCCCTACATTCGTATCGCTCGAATGTCGTGTCAACTTTGTTATAATACCAGTGTCACGCGCATTGACATAGCGGCTCGAATTGGCAACGCACGAGGCTGCGCCGGCGCAGACGTGTTGTTTGTCATTATGTCAAGTTACGTCGGTGTCAAAGGGTCGAACGTGACAACTGCGGGTTGCGTGTTGTACCTACACCAATTATATATTAAGTAGTAAGTTAATGTTTCACAGAATATATATAATTTACTTGCTTCTGACGATCATGGAAAGTTTACTCAAATTAAAAACAAACTATCAAAAGCCTATATTAATATGTCCCCCCCACTATTGGGCCTCGACGAGAGCATACGGCCATTATAGTCCATTACGTTACTTACATTACTAGCCCAGTGCGGGTTGTGGACTTGATATTCCTTCTTCGGCGTATGCAGGTTTCCTCACGATTACCTTCACTGTTTGGCAGCAATCAATAGTTTTAAGAAATACCCATTGGTACATGGTACGACCGGGGATCGAACTCGGACCAGATACACTGTAGATAGCCCTAACAGATACGGCATATTGACGATAGAAGACTAATTATATAAATAAAATTGCCCCGAAAGTAGCCAAGTGCAGTCACGATTATTTACAAGTGAGCTAATTGAACGAGTGTAATAAATACGTATTTGACCCGCAGGTGGCGCGGCGAGCGGGCGCGGGCGGCGGGGTCACCGCCAAGGTCGCGGCACAAAGGTGGCGACTGTCATTTGTCACGCGGAGCAGTGTGGAAACTGTACCAAGTACCTCACCTACCTGTGTTACACTCGATTGCAATATAACGGCAACTAGCAATTAAAAGTCATGGTAGTTGTAGCGGACTTCGAAATGCGCTTGCATTACGTCCGCAAGGTCTCACTGGGTTCAGACCCGAGCGAGTAAAGGTGAAAAAAAAAACCATACAGTTAGTAAAATCACAAAACAAAACACAACAGGTCATTATAGTCTCACCAACACCCGACTCTTAATCTACCAATGTAGATAGCTCATAGCTCCGACACATTAAATAAAATATGATCATCTGAAGGACTACTCCCGGATCAGTTTTAAAGAATCTTGAGGCAGCGAAAGATCTGCTTGCGTAAGAATCTTCTTTTTATTCTTTAGCTTGCACAGACAAAAGTCAGACATTTAAAGACAAAAGTTTTGTGAAAATAATCGCGTTTTCTTCTCAGCTTAGCTATTAGGTACATGCACAACAAATCAGCTAGGTATCGTTAGTTTTAAACGTTTTTTAGTGGAGATTATGTATTCTTATTTTGGCTAAAAGTGTACGCATGTGATAATAGTTTCATGTAGTTTCGTGTCAACTGTAACGAAACGTGTTTTAGATTTCACTAAGCAAGCAACCTAGCTGATACCTTTCAGAAATGTTTACCTTTTAGTAAATGTGGAATAATAATAATTTAATGAAATAATAATTATGTAGATAGGTACCTACATTGGATATTTGAGACATTCGCTCGTCCAGAAACTCCATTCTAGCAAGATTCAAAAGATTTCACATAAGACGAGATGTGTCGTGGGCAAAAAAATAGCAGGCACATCAAATAAATTCCCTGGTAATAATGTTGTATCTATCGAAAGTCTTACATATTTTTTGGCTTAGCTCTCATTTTGTGTCTGGAGTATAACGTGGGATCTTGTATATTATTCTATTTTACCAGAGACAAACAAGGGGCTAATGCGCGCAAGTGACCATAGAGTATATCAACCTGAGGCCGATTCCCGCTAAGGTCACACAAAGAGCGGTATTCGCATGCTGTTTGGTAAACAGAGCACGCACTCAGATGGCTACGACCGAAGGAATGTGACGTTTTCACTCTATGCTACTACTCACCGTAAAGTTGATTTGACTAAGTTTGTCCGCAAGTGTATATTCGTTTGTAGGATGGAATAGAAATAAATTTATATTACACATAATTATATATACGATACATGAGAACCTCCTCCGTTTTTATCTTTGGTTAAAAAAACATTTCATTATACTTAAAACCTGTAGGTAATTCTGTTATTTAACTCCGTGAAATTCTAAGTAATAATAATTTTAAATTATTTTTGTTTGTTTTGTGTTTACGTGTTTTTAAATAAATCATTTTATTATTAATATTAGGGTTTTGTTATAAAGTAACCAGTCATCTTCTAAATCGAATTGAATGAATGAATGAATGAAATTATTTATTTATTTATTTGCATTTGATTCCCATCCTCTCACCTGACTGACACTACTGTAAATGTCCGTGAGAGTTATGTTATTTAACACAACTAGTTCGTTCTGATAGCCTGAGCCTGTCGAACGTGCAATAAAACCTACTTTATTATATCCTGGTTTAAACGATTTCCGCTCGGCTAATTATTTTTTAAACAAATTCATTAGTTGTGTCGCATTAGGCGCTCTAGAAGTTTAATTATTGTTCTGACTGACTCTGATGGTTCTGTTCTATCTTGACATCTACAATTTGAACACACGTCTGGACAACTTAACGCTAGAAGCAAATTTATTTTCATAACATTAATTTACAAGCTTTTATGTATATCCATTAAAAAAATAAAGCAATATTGAGGAGGCTTTTATGAAATCTTAATTCTAAATTGTTCTGCACTCTGTCTCACGCTTACACAAGCATTCACACACACAAACATATAAACGCACACAAATATAATTGATTTTTTGCAGTTTCCTAATTTATCTCTGCATGAAGTTGTGTATGACTTTTGATTTTTTTATCGTCTAGATAATATAACAGTTTCAGAACCATAAATAATAGAGCTCAAGCCAAAAAAACCTAGACAAAACCTCTTTTCACTAACTACTTTTAGGAACAAGACATTTCGATTGCGCAGCCAACTAATTAAAATGCAATAAAACTTGAATTGACACTAAAAACAATCTAAAACGGGTATCATTAATCTAATGCCGTTGACTAACTCAGGTCACGATTTTAAATCCAAAGGTCAGAAAGACGTCACCTTTTATTTTGACCTATTTTAAAATCCCACACTAGAAATAAAATTCCTGAACTTTGAAAAGAAGTAAGAAAGAATAAGGAATTTAACTGCATAATAATTATTAGCGAAATTACCTATACTTCCAAAAAATAAAAAAAAGGTTTAACGATTCAATTCAATTCAATACACTTTATTGCACATTTAAAAATTACAGACAAAAAAGAGAAAAACTTCGGTCTTATCGCTAAGAGCGATTTCTTCCAGACAAACTTGTGTATAAGGAGATAATTAAGGTGCATACAAGTAGGTAGTAGTTAATAATAAAAGATTGATGTTATATAAATGTACCCAGTGTACTTACATGCAATAAAATATTTTTGATTTTGAATGAATCGAGAAGTGACTGTTACCGTGGGAAAATTATTAAAATTCTGAGTATGAAGTTAACATACTGTGAAATTCACAAATCCGCGCTATTTTCCCCTAAGTGTAACCGCGGTCTATGAACCAGGTGAAGACCGGTCGAATCGTTAGCCCAGCGTCCACTGATCGCGATTAAACGTCAATTAGACCCATTGTCACACCGGTTTGCCCCATAAATAACCAAACAGTCAATCCAGTTTAGTTACGCGAGATAATGGCATGGAATCCGACACTGAAAAGACATGGTGAGAAGCTGATGTCTCATTTAAGTCACAGCGGAACTATTATTTAATCGTGTCACAGCTCTGGACTATTATTTCCATGGACCAATCAGCGTTGACACTGAAAAGGTGTAAAGCAATAATATTAAGTAACGAAAAACAACAAAAAACTCAAAGACCTTACGAAACGTGTAAAGTACGACATGCGTTTTGGATGAAACGCGCCTTGGACAATGAAAACTATATTCTTAATGCAATGGTGTCAAAATTCACAGAAGACGACTTTTATAGGATTAATTTTGAATTCAGACGTTGTTCGGATGTAAATTAAAAGTCAAAGCAGTCTTGTAAGAGTTACGTCTGACGTCGAAAAGAGCGGTGAAGGAAAACATCGTGAAAAAATTGGCGTAACGCACGAGAAGCCATTTCGCATTTTTCTTCAGCTAGAGAAGTTTGGCAGTTCAGCAGCTCTTCGTATCCCTCTCAATCTCTCGCGAATAACATACTCAGTACTTATACAAAAAGTAAAAAAAGGTCAAAACTACTGGATTTTATTGCATGTACTTACATGCAATAAAATAGTTTTGACTATGGGTACATTTATACAACGTCAATTTTATATCTACCACCGCTTCCAAGGTGTTAGCGCTGGGAAGAAGAAGCGGCGCAACTAACTTCCGCAACACATCTTTTAAAATCAAGTTTGTACCTATCGTTATTTTTGTAAAGGTTGTGCGAGGCTGAAGTAACATTAACATCAGGCATCTATGTCATTTAAATGATCTACTGTTTTATAATAAGCTTACTTACAGAGTTGTTGTTTAATGTGAGACTTATATTTTCTGTCATCTACAGCTACACTTTCTTCTACGACTAATTCAATCGATAAAAATTGTCTGCACATAGTGTTCAGCGACCTGGAAGTGCAGTTTATGTGCAATGCAAGCAAATGCCTGCGTTCTGATCGGTATTGGCCAATGCTGACGGCTCGACCTCGATATGACCTGCGTTAGGTAAATGACCTAAGCTATTGAGATCGTTAAACAAACTCTAATGCTACAAAATAGTACTTAAATATTTTATTAAATGAAACAATTCTAAATTATCTGCCAGATGGACTGGTTACTTTAAAATAAGGAAAGCGCCCCACAAGTCAAGCATTAGATGGCAAAATATTGATGACTCCAGTTCATACATTTTATAAAAGCATCTTTCATCTTTAAAATCTTGTGTGTAGACTTAATTCATCTAGGATAAATCACCTTAGAGTGTAAAGTGCACTCGATCGTAGACTTAATACTCCTAGGTGCATTAGTGCTTGTTGCAGGTGCCTAGTGGCAGAGGTGACTACATATTTTTAGTTGAACTCCTTATCTTCCTGTTTGAATTTTTAGTCATGAAACATCGCAGAAAACGAATACCACCACTACTAAGTACATAGAATTCCTCTTTTAAGAGGCAAGACTCCCTTTCAAATTTTTTTAGACAAAATGACACTTAGATTTATTCATTTGTCAAATCAAAGTTTTGCCTCTCAATAGATGAAATGATAGTTTATTTTCGTGTTATTACTCTTCTAGTCCTAAATCAAAAGCTGGGTTCGTTGGTATTTGGGGAAACTTATTGAACGCGGGCAAAGCCGCGGGCAACAGCTCGTTAAAAATGAAGTAATTTTACATCCCTCACCACTCACTGACAGACTATTGGCCCATCAAAACACAAATAAAGTATGTAGTTGTTGCAAACTTCAAATGTGGAAACTACAAACAAACGGTATGACATACAGCATGTGTGGATAATTGCATGTAATGACATGCCCACAATAGAATTGGGCGGCCCGCATGCAACTCCCGTGAAATTGCACCTTTTAAATACTTTCCATTGCCGAGATCGCATGCGATGTCGTCGAGACAAAGAGTTATTGACTTTAGTTGGCTGGTCGTTTTAAAGATACAAGATAGTGATCCTTTGAGGAACATTCAGCGCGTCAAAATTATGTGAAACTTAGTGCATAGCAGGATGTACAAAATTTTGCATCAGAATATTTCAAATTAGTAGTCCTAGCTATTTCAACCAGATGGGTGTAGGCATGAAAGTATTTTTTTTATTGATATCATGGTCAGTTTAATATGTGTTAATAAATAAACAGTAATTATTGTTTTATTATGGCGCCTTTAGGCCAATATGTGAATAGCCACGACGCAACGAAAAATATATTACAAGCATCTAAGAAACATCTGTAGGATCAAGCTTTCCTATCAGATTTTGAAAGGGACATTTAAACATTTAAAAAAAAATTGCACTTTAACATTACTAGAAATGTTCAATACACACACTATAATGTGAATAACCATTCCAAACTTCAAATTAAGTACTTAGTAAGTACATGATGCTTAGACTTCTTTGATGTGTGTACAATCTAAAGATATCGGATAAAAATTGTCTCTATCTCATCAATTGCATGAAAAAGACAAATCAAAGAGATGCAAAATTTACTACTCTTTGCCTTGATGGTCGACTCCTCATAAATATAAATGCTTTCGAGCAACTGACGCAATTTCGCAGCTCTGGCCGTAATATAATATCCGACCATATTTGCCATCCATTTTTGGATTTATTTAAGACCTTCGATCAACTGGAGCAGAGCGGGTTCATTTCCGCCAATCACCTCCAGTTTACCTGTTTTTATTATTATTATTTGCAACTTTCGCTCTGATTTTCGACCTTTTTATGTCATTCAGAACAGGTAATCTTTCGAACATGATCGCTTAACTGTAAACCTTAATTAAGTACCTACATAAACATTGTTCAACCTGTTTTTAAATTTAAATTCGATCCGATATATTTCCTCTGCGTTTCTGATACGTTTGTTGACTCGAGATATATATATAATGTAACAAATTGTTAAATTACCATCATAAATGTGTTGTTGACTGGATCAAACCTATTTTAATAAATTATTGATAAATACACACGGATTGGTCTTGAATAATTAAGGAAGACATCGTGAACATTAAAATGTTAACAGTGTTTAATCGTGGGCTCATATACACAGGCTCAGAACTTAGCACTAAGTGCCATGAGTTCCGTGGCGATACTAAAAGGTTGAAAAATATTTTGGAAGGTTTTAACATATTTTGTTGAACATTTAGCTAGTAGTTCGTGCTGTCTGTCGGGATGACCATCCTCTTACCTATTTGAACGGCGTCTGAGTAAAAAAAGCAAATATGAGAGAATATTTTGGAATCGTAGGTACGTTTTATTGAACATATTTTGTCAGTGTTTGTACTTTATTATTTATTATGAACGAGTTATACACTCTGCTTTTCACTTCGATTGCGAGGAAATTAAACAACATTGCAAATAAATGTTCATTTATTATTTTTCTTTTCTAGTCCACCAGCCAGTCAATCAGGCCTTACAGCCTACTAGTACTGTACCTATCAGGTATGTATGTTAAGATTGTGATTACAACTCACTACGAAGATAAAACTGAGACCCTGCGAACGATAAGCAAGCAAGTAAACTTATGAAGTTTAGTTAGGTTCGTACACCTTCTTTGTCAGCTTGGAACTTGTTATTTTTTGTGTCTCAAGGAATTTGTGAGGTGTAATAAAATAAAATAGAACATGAACCAATGATCCGGAACACGCGAGCCGTTTAGACATGTCTCGGTGATTTTTTACACCGATTCGATTGAACTAGTTCAAAGAGCAAATGAATTCGAACAGTACGACCTGAGAGAGACCTTGTACCTAGTACCTTTATATATTGTCAATAATCTGTTTGGTTATTATAATAGTCCGGCTTTGACAATGTAACTGAAACATTTTATATAATACAGCTGTTTGGCACTTCCATTTCGATTTTCACTTTTTAACTCCCGACACAGTTCAAATAAGGAGGAGTGTAACACGAAGGTTTGCTGCGTAAGTTTGTGTATCTGTTTGTCCTCGTGCCTCGGTAGCTCATCAAGAGTGGTCCGACTTGATGCTGTTATTTTAAATTAAAACCTTAATATTTTCGTTATTATTGTTAGGGCAAATTTTTACAAAATGTGTGTCTCCAATTCTTTCATTCACAAGTGTCACAACAAGAAGTACAAAGATAACATCGTGACTATCCTGTACTCTTGTGCGACCTCCGCGGTCCACCTGTAAGCGAGACTAATCGTCGAAAATGTCTCTCCACGGGACAAAAAGTGGAGAAGAGAAGCCGTCGACGGCACTTGTCGCCGGATGACGAGGCGGTCGTGATCTCGTGACGGGACGGAACGTGACCCGCACCTGCCCGGACACTGAAAAATTGGGGACAAAAACATTCCGTCATGCGATTTAATGCTAGCTGTGTTGTCATTCGTACAGCCAATCATGCGGACTGCTCATCTCTACACACGACTACTGCTGAAACGTACGAGATCTAACAGACGTAATCTAACAGAACAAATACACTCTATTCTCTCTTATGTTGGTTTCGGTGTCATTCAACCTTTTTCAATTCGTTAATTTTGGGCAGTTCATTTATTTTTTGTTCGCTGGTTACCTTTGCACGTAATATGATCTGCAAGTGCAATGTTAAAATATTGCTTTACACCATGAATAGGGTAAGTATTAAGTAGTACCATCTGTCCTACCCACTGCCATTAGAATAATAAATGTCCCTAATTAAATAACTTTTGTTTGTTACCTATCGTTCAAATTATGTTTATTTTTAATTGCTGAAAGTGCATAATTTGAATAATCAAAATTTGCGGATACAACTAAATCAAACTATATTAAAGCCGTTCGATCACGCTCTGTGCTGATATTTGCAACAAATTGGCAGGCGAGCAATTTCGAGCATTATCCAACCAGGAAATCATCTGCGGGTGCATCCTACCACGCGTTCCCATCAGGTTGTCACGTAGTGCGGTCGCCGGTCGTCGGCGGTCGTGGTCGTGGTCGCGGTCCGGCCGCGACCTCCACCTGCCGCCCGGCCGCGCGGAACGACCGGTAAAAAATTGCCGGCCAGGGTTGGTTGTAGGGACATTTTTGAGGCTCTGCTACGCTGAAGTACCAAACTGTAATGCTGTTCTAGTTCTAGTCAATGACATAAGTAGAACAATAATTATTCGGTTTCAAAAAGTAGAAACTTGTAATAGTAAAAAGAGTTTAGGCAAAACTTTTAAGTAATTATATATTATTATGTAGTGTATGTAAAGTTTACGTTAGTGTACCTATATGTGAAGGACTATAGTGTGCAGGACGGAATGCACATAGAAAGACTGGACTTACTTCAAATGTCAGAAATTGAATTGTATATAACGACAAAAGGTACTATACATATAATTGATTGATTATTACCTTAGGGCGATAATTGCCTGAATTCGGTCCTGTGAGTCGTGATCTCAAATTACCACCGAACAGCTTCTCACCGGGTAGGTTTTATTTTATTTTGAGACTGAGACAGTTCATCAATTTTTTCGATCAGTTTGCTGTATTTTGTTGAAAATAAAGTGAAAACAGAATATAATTTATAATGATTTTCACGGATAATAACGATTCATGGATACCAATAACGAAACGTGTTTAAACACAATACAAAAAAAAATGAAATTTTTTGAGTAAATAAGAAGGTCACTGAATACAACAATATTTTTAAATGTGCTTAGTTTTAGTCTGTGGTAATTTTTTTTTTCGTTAATACGACTTGTCCTATTAACTATTCTATTAACACTGAAATACATATCGACGGGGAAGTGCTAACAACTCCTAACTTACATTTTTTTTTAAGAAAACGACTTATGAATGCAGTTCGATAAACGCGTCTACTGGTATATGAATTAAGTTGAAATTCGCAAAATTTGGTTTTAGTAAGTTAGGAGTTGTTAGCACTTCCCCGTCGATATACCATATATGTATATACATTACATTCTTAGTAAAGAAATGGCAAATGATGCATACTACGGTTCAATTGATGTATTACGAGCTTAATTATTGTGCTTACCCCCTATCCATCTTCCTACAGCTTTCTAACAAACGTACTAAATTGCGTTGTTCGCCGTTCACAATATTAGTTTAGACATATTTATAGTTGGGCGAGCGCATGCTATGTCGTCTAAGGTTATGCGGATGCCGCGTGTGCGCGTGCGCCGCGTACGAAGCGTATTCCCGAGGTCGCGGGCGCTGCCATACAACCCGACCGACCTGGGCCGTCGCACTTTACATATAGTTGTAACTACAGCTAATTAGACAATGATCAAACCATCTTCTAAAATTTTGAAATTGTTTTGTTTTGACTGACTGACTGAATTATCTATATCAACGCTCAGCCAAAACTACTATGTCTAAAAAGCTGAAATTTAGTACTTAATTAGGTTTATTAACATCCGCTAGTAAAGATTTTTAGAAATTTCAATTTTAAGGGTAGGGGAGGGAATGTTTTAATTCGGACGAAGTCGCGGGGAATCTTCTAGTTTCGTTGGTACATTTATGTTCTCTTTGTAGATCAGAAATATATCAGCAACAAAACTTTATACATTAAAGTCCAATAAAAAGAAACCGTAAAAGCGGGGTAAATTTAATTTTTTCTACACTAATACGCTGTCAAACGTGGTGATGCATACCCCCCAATTTTTTGAAAGAGGCCGGTTTAATTTTTTTCCCCAGCATTAGAGAGCTAGAGCCCACCTCACCGGACTGTAGTTTAATCTAGAACAAGTTCTGCGGCCAGGGGGGCAAACACGCTAATTCTGAACGATATTACCAAATCCACACCATAACCAAAAACGTTATGCTGCATGACATGCAAAAGGTTTGCCAAAACTTTACAAACGCAATCCAAACCCCTGTTCCACACGTTTGCGTTTGTAAAGGTTTCCCAATAGTGTACATGCAGCTTAACGTTTTTGGATATGGTTTGGATTTGGTAATATATAACATATTAATTCTAAATTCAGTGTAGTAGTTGTTGATTTTATGTTTATAGATTGTGGTCCTATTAATTTGACACGTTATAAAGTGCCATAAATTTGGTTTTATTTATTGCATCGTACGAGTGTGTGCAAGGTCGTGGTATACTTAATGCCGGCGCGATTAGAACGATTTTGCTTTATTGAATTGATATAGCCATTTTGTCCGCCTATTGCTTTTTATAGATATGTACATTTACTAAATAGTTGATACCTATTAAGTAAATATATAAATATGCTTCGTAACACCGGTACGAAGCTGCGGTTTGTAAGCTGATACCCCGCGGTTTGAACCCGCGACCGATGTATTGGTGGCAACGAGTTATTTGTGCCCACTGAACACTCGGCTTCGTTACTCTTTAAAAATCGAAATCAAACAACAGCCTATTATAATGTCCCCAGTGTTGGGGCATAGGCCATAGCCCAGTTCGGGTTGGTGGACTCAACATGCGGCTAAGAATTCCTTCTTGGACGTATGCATATCAAAATCATTCATTTCAATTCATTGCAAGTCTCTGCTTTGAATACAGTTTCGACCAAAAACCAATCCATGAATGACCCTAGTTTTGTCATTGTATTTCAATTCCACTCACGCATTCTTTATTGTCAGAAATTTTTACGTGTCCTTAATATAATGGGATGTGAATCAGACTATCCATAATGAGCACGTCATCTATAGAGTTGGTTTGGTACCTAACCAGTCAGTATATATTAACTTTTATGTCCAATCCGCGTGTTTAAGTCCAATACGTGGAATGTCCAAGTCCAACACGCATTATATTCAGAAATGCATTTATAGGACGCATATACATATTGTGAAGCTCTAGGGAGGTTCACTTGGAAATCAAGCGCGAGCCGCGGACTAAACTGTCCGTCGTCTGCGTTACCTGAACAAGCTAGGTAGTTCGTTACGTTCTACGCGGACTGCCGCAACATGCCGCGGTCTGTCTTGTTCGCAATCTACATGTCCTAAGTGTGCGTTATTGCATAGATTATATATCGCTGCAGACAAAAAGTCCCTCGTCTGCGCAGCGCATAAGTAGACAATAAAATATGCGTTGTCGCCCACCCCACATCCGACCGTCAATCCGCCTCTGACCCAGCATAGAGCGCGTGAATATTAACAAGACGCCGGGGTGTCACGGGTGTCACGCGTGTCACTCCTGCGCATCGCGCCCGTGCGTGACATTGCCACTTCCGGCACGGCGCGTGACTGACTGTGATGAAAACGAGGCTCTCAGGATTCAAGGATACAGATTGATTTCAACCAATCATGGATTTAGTAACTGACTTATTTACTGACTGTTCTCAAACGGTGAAGAAAAAACATCGTGAGGAAACCGCATGTGAAGTCCACCAACCCGCACTGGGCTATCGTGGCGGACTATAGCCCGAACGCTGAGAGGGTAGGCCTGAGCCCCAGCCAGCAGTGGGGACATATTAATAGGCTGTTGATGATGTACTTAGTAACGCGATCGAACTGTATTCTGTGTAGCTTATATGCTAAATGTGAAATCTCTGTTTTTTACTTTGTAAGTTTTATAAGTTCTTTTAAATTGGGGAAACCTATAATTGGCTTTTGTTTATTAATATATTTTAAGCAAATCTGTATTATTATAAGCTGTTGGTTTCCTAAAAAAATTGTTATGGGTTTCGGTCCTCAGCCAAATATGTCCAATTAAAAGTTAGACAACCTGATATTGGTCACTGCCACTGTTACAAAGTCATGTTTACCATAATTGTCATTTTCTGACGAGGCGCTACACGCCTGTGAATAACTACTGGAATTGGCAGCATTAATGTAAGGAAAAAGTTTTTCTACGAAACTGGTTATGTGTGAAGAAAAAAAGTATTTGTAGGAAACTGATTACGTAGAGCGGGTTTCGTAGGCGGCCGAAGGGAATGTAAAAGAGTCGACCCGTAATAATTAGCGATGGGACTTCTGCTGAATAACACAAATGTAGAATTTAGTCGATATACCGATTAGACCCATCTCTAATAATTGTTAAACTAACAATATAAGTTTTTGTACATATCAAGAATAGTACATTGTTAACCTAGGTGTGAAAGTAACTTATTTAAGTCCCGAGACGGGGTTTGGCGCCCGACGCATAGCGAGGGCGCCAATAGTTCGAGGGACCTCTAAATAAGTCTTGAACCCGAGGGAAACACTGTGCTTTTCATTAAGAATACACTGAAAGCAAAAACAAATACATAAAATGATTGTTATTACAAATCTCTGCTATACGGAAGTATAAACAAAACTCTACAACTCGAAAAAACAAATGAAGATCGGATTGCCGCTTTCCCGTCTACTTTGTTTTTTTTTCTGTGGCCGGCCAGCTATTCTGCCATTATTTTTCATTTCCATCATTGAAAATATGGTAAATATTTTGATCAAATCTATGTTATTTTAAAGAAATAGTTGACAGTAATAATTATAATAAAGTCATTTAAAAATATATATTCTTTAATTATTACATAACTTTGTTATTTCAATTTTACATCGCGCTGTAATTAAGTAGCTGTATAGACAGTTGGAACATGGTCCAATAGAAATGTCAATATAGTACTAGTTTTTTTAATATAATTTGACAGCTGTCAGTTGAAAGCGATTCTCCCTAGGGCTGAGATGTATTACTTTCAACCCGCTACTCAGGCAACTTCAGACCTTCTTTCAGAGTATGAGTAATGAAAAGCATATTTCAGATACCCTGTATTCCTTTAGTAAGTTACATTGAGAGCGAAACGAGAGCAGAGTCATACGAAATCTTATTTAAATTTCAATCGCGTCGTTCCGCGGCGGCAGCGGCACTACGGCCGACCTTCCGAACACAATATCTATTAGCAACGATAATAACCCAAACTAATTACCAACGTTCACACGGTATACGTCATAACTGAGGTGGATACACGTCCTGTCTTTCAAGGAATGCCCCGGAGTTGTCCGATATAAAGGGTATCTTTCGCTTTTCTTCTGACGTGTCTTCTTTGACCTTCAACCACTTGATAGTATTATCTGATAAGAATCAGAATTCCTATTCAAAGGTCAAAGGTCAAAGAAGACACATCAAAAGAAATGCGAAAGATACCCTTTATATCGGATAACTCCGGGGCATTCCTTGAACATGACGTGATAGAATAGGTACTATTACATCCTAAGAACAATGTCCTTAGTACTGTTTGTTCTCAGTTCCAACAGGTAGTAAGTACCCTATTCTGATTCGTGTTAGTTATAGCGACTATACTGTCATCACCTTTGATCACTTGCTTGCAACAGCCTAAAGTAAAGGCGATAAGTGGACTGTCAAAGTGACGATTGAGTTAGAATGCCTCGTGATCGGCAAACTCCTTAACTTTTTCGCATGTGGAAACGTTATGTCCCGTTCAGACATTCAGCACCTGGTCACCCCAGTTGTGACCCGCGTCAAATGTGCTCGTAATACGACCAATTACACACAATTACAATTGTAATTTGTATTGATGACGTAAAAAACACGGCGTATATTACAACTACTGTGTATTAGTGTGTATTACACAGTTATTAATATTCATATTCGTCAGACGAGACGTAACACGATACTTATTGATAGATGTAGATGTTTATTATTTATTTATTTAATAATTTATTGTACGTATACTATAATACAAGGATACAATATTTGCAGATGTTCTATCTACCTGACGGATAAATAAGATATCATTCGAAAAACAGCTGATTATAAATGGATCCCTATGGATGGATGCAGAAAACTACAAACTAGTTCAATGGATGGATGACAATTGACAAAGAACTAAGAGAGAAACTAAGGGAGGAAAAGTTTGAAGAAGGCCGAAAAGAAGACTGAAGACTTGTTGTAACATATGGCGTTGCAATACATGGCTACATATACAGAAACATTTGTTAGGTGGGATACAAGTTTAAGTCAAACCGCCCAAAAATGATGTTTCTTGTAAGAAATCCATAGAATATGGAAGCAGTGAATTATCAATACGCATCATTTTTTTAAATTCAGGTTTGGTTAGGCTTTGCTTTGATGAGTCAATCAATCCACGAGCTATTTTTTAAAATTGAATAAGTTACTGCTATATACGAGTAACCGTCACAATTAAGCACGCACGAAGCTAAGGACTAGGCTAGAATTAATCGACATATTGTTCAAGCCACATTTATTTATTTTGTAACATGTAAAAAATACCAGACGAACATTATTATGTATACCTAGGTACCTACTTAAAAGTTGTTTTATAAATATTATATTTGTGTGTTTTAGAAGTGGATAGAAACAGACAGCAAACTCTCACTGACAAAAGTTTAAAAAATTGCAAAATTTTCGTGTCGCTAGGTTTGATGCTGAATTCTTAAGTTTCGTGTTACGGACAAAACACGATAGGTAATAAATTTATTCTCTGAGATTGATAAGTTCTATTTTCACAAATGTCTTTGACAACAATTGTGAAATGAACGCGCTCTCTCCCACATATACAAAAATAAGAAGAAAACATTAATTAAAAAATTTCATTACATCGGTCACGAGAAGGGTTAAAATTAATATTAAATATTCAAATTTTTAGAAACCTTTTCTTAATAAGTCCTATCCGATGGCTAGGTAGATATTTACCCGCTAATTAATACTAGTTAATTACCTATAGCTTCTAAATTACCAGTTACCTATTTGTACAAGGTGATAATTATTTTATTATTGCTTTTAAGTGCCTCATTATGATAATTTCCTATTAGAGCGTCATTTATATTAATTTCGTCTTTAATCTTAAAATGCTCAATGCTTTGCATATCTTGCATTTGTGCAAAAGAAACTTGGACCGAATTCCAGATAAAATCATTAAATTTTTTTCGTAGGCTTACCTTTTAAATATTTCAAAAAGTATCCTCCAGCTGCCGATATGTTCCTCAGTTTGACGTTTGCAATCAGTACCTTTCAAAGTCACTAATCACTTTTCCTCACTGCCCACAACACTGTCTGTCAATTACCATGCGAATGTCAATTTCAGAAAAAAAAATCCTCAAACAGCGTCAAATTTTCCTTTAATATATGACTACAAAAGCGTTATCGGTAGTCAAAGAGGCGCACGCGCAGTTATCACCACAACAGGCGATTGGCATTCAGTTGGCACACACGTGGGACGCAAAAAGTACGAAGCGGGACGAAGCGAGCGGACCGACCTGAGCGCGCCAAACAAACGGCTCGACTGAACCACACTGAGTCACTCCACACTCACACACTGACACTCAACAGGTGAAAACGCTACAGTGTGTCTCGCCGTCGACCTGAACTCTATGTAGGGGTTACACAGGTGAGTTGCGCGCGTGTGGGTGAACCATTTCGTTCGTGTTGGGCAGATTTATTACAGCCGTCTATGTGTGTGTGGTCTGCAGGTGAACTCCTTTGTATTTGTATACGTATTTACACTCGGTCACATGTCAAATGCGTATGTGTGCTGCCTACCTGTTGTGCCCCCGCAACTTATCAGTTTTGTACTTCTTTTAGGGTTGGGAATATGTATTATGCCTTAAGACAGTCAATTTCGCTTGTTTTGTTTCGATACTTAGCGAGTTGCAGTCACAACATTTCAGCTCCGCGACTCTTTTTTTTTGAGGAATGAAGCACAGCCCATCTGATGGTTAGTACGGTAGACCGCAGGTCAGTGGTGACAAAACCAGTATAATCTGGTCTCTCATAGTACTGAAACTCCCTAATAGGCTAGGGTAGCTCACGGTCAAAGTGCTTCCACTGACGTGCGGTTGACTGTACCCACTGTCGCCGTGCATAGTCTGAAGGCCTCAATGTTACCACTATACATATTATAAAGCCTCGTAAAGTGTCTTTGAGACGGACCTGCGGCGTGGAGTCCTACCAACGCACCGGGTGTACTCTTTTATTTATGACCTTAAACAGTGACCTTAAAACGCTATTGTATTACAAACGCAAGTAGGTATTCTTGTAACAATTGATGCCGCCTAACTTAAATCGTCAGCCTTATTAAAGATTTCCCGGCGATTTTCCGCCGACTCTACCTAGCAGCATTACCACAGTACGTCTGTATGTGTAGATCGTGCCTTCTGCTCTTTAGTGAACTTTGTACAGCGTAAGGTTACGGATGTTTAGCACTAATACAATAGTTAACATCTCATGTCACCTTGACGTAAGCTTAGACATTGTCATTTTACAGGTGGGAAAAAAGAAAAATCCGTAACTGCCTGAATGCAAAACGAAGATAACTGAATCTTGTGCCGTAGGACTTAAAAATCATTATATTGCGACGCATGAGTAGTTCATAACACCTTTTATGGAGAAACGTGCTTTTCAGAACGAAAAATGTTTAGCGGACTCTGATAACAAACAGCATTAGACTTTATGCTATAGTGTGATAAGTTGATTTTTCTTTGAATACTTTTGTATACTTAGCACTTTTGTTTCAATAGTTTTTATATCGTGACTGGCCTATTTGTATTGTAATTTGCACCTAATCAGATGTAAAACTAGATTGATTATCTCAGCTATACTCAATGTTTGAGAGTTGATTGAGACTCTTTTGTTCCTTTTTAATGTTTTCTGAGACAATAAGCCCCATTGTTGACAAGTTTAAAGGTATTGTGTGTAGGCATTGAAACATTTTCATCAACGCCTACAATGTCTGGGTCGTTTAAAACGTACAAGGCAATTAGGTAGATGTGTTGTGTTTTCCAGACATATTCATAGGACCATATGATTTTACCTACAATCTGTTAAGAACGAAAATCTCTAAACCCAAAATGGGATTGTTTCCCGTACTAAGAGAATTAGTCTAACCTAATTCTAACAGAGTCAGAAATAAATATTTAATTTTTTTGCAAAACAAACTTTTAATAAAATAAAAACATTGAAAAATCGGACATCGATGCACAACAGACACTTTACAAATTGTACAAAATTTGTCTGTCCGCAGTGGGAAAAGAACCCACAACCTCTGGTGCCCTAGTCTAAGAACCACTGGGCCAGGCGGTCATTAATAAATCGGAAACAGTGCAACTGCAAGCCCTAAGACAATTTAGCAACGAAATCCGTTATCTAGAAATTCCCAGCCTAACTAACGAAGTGGCCTGAATTTTCCAATATCACCATAGTCCAATTCTATAACGGCAAGTAAGATAGTATTATAATAGGTTCTATCCTTAAGTAGACCGTTTCATAACCCCTCCGAACGCCAACAGTATTTACACGCATTTCAATTAACAAACAAGTAGAATAACATGCAATTATTGCTGCCTATGCATGCGCAAGATTTACCACGGAGCTACTTATTATCACTTACAATGGAGGCTGCTTTACGCATTACATACGCATAGGGTGTAAGGCCGGTATTATACCATTTGCAGTTTTTGGTAAAATACCGTATTATACGATATCCTATGGTATAGATGCATTAAAAAAACCATGAGCCACAACGGTGCCCACTTCGCGCGTCATCTTGCATTGCATTTCTTGCATGTCAAGGTCTAGCAAAACTCTTTAAGATTGGGTCGAGCGGCATTTGCAAGATTAGTGCGAGTTAATGATTAGAATAAACGAAAAACACGGAGAATAAAAGTTCACATATACTTATTAAAACATAATTATATAATTGTATACGGGTCTTACACACGAACAAGTTTTATTTTTGTCTGTAATTTTTAAATTTGCAATAAAGTGTATTGGATTGAATTGAATTATTTACCTTTGCCCGGCGTAAAACTTGTTCGTGTGTAAGACCCGTATATAATTATATAATTATGAATACAAAGCGCGAAAGTATAAAATGTATTATCAAAACATGTCCTGGATTGATGCATAGGATACAGTTTTATCATCTCATCAGCACTTCGACGCCCACTGCTAGACAAGTTAGTGAGATGATCTCACATAGGGCGATAGGCCTCCCCATACGACCGAAAATAAGATTCCCGCCCCACCCGATCAATGTACCTCATTCTTAACCTCCTGATGGGACCCCAATGCCTCGCTTGAGGACATAAAAATAAAACATATTTTTTTTTGATTATATTATTATATATTTTTTGATTATAAGATTTATTGAATTGAATAAATTGAATTGAATTGAATAATATTTTTTGACGTTCACTTCTCTTGAGAACTAAAAATTAAAAATAAAACAAAACATAAAAATAAATGAAATGGAAAATTAATGCTGTCTGTTTGTTACCTTTTCACGCCTAAACCGCTGAACGGATTTTGATGAAATTTGGTGTCGAGATACATCGAACTCTGGGGCAGGATATAGGCTACCGTTTACCGCGATAAACTGTTGTACGTGACTAAAGCATCTAATATCATGAGTGTCTATAAAATCGTATCTACATAATCTACCAATTTAAGAGTATCAGTATTCGATTTTCATAGCTCCACAAACCATACCGTGTATACGATAGGATTCTGGTTTTAATTTATGCAGGCTCGCAATTAAGGGCATGTTCCCACTGGCACAATGGTGCGCAGGCGCAGCGCAGATGCGACAATTGTGCGCGCAAACTGGGCTATCTCCATCGGGGAACGGACCGCGACCTGTCCGCGCCGGTTATCGCTCCACTGCCGACCGCACAGACAAAATCTTACTGATACTCTTAATACAAAATATTATCTGTAGAACCAAATAATATAATAAAATAAATTGTAATAAGGACTCTTTTGTCGGGAAAATAAAATCGGAGATTAAAAATAAAACAAGAACAAAAAACCGATATAATCATCCCCGAATTTTCCACCCTTAGAGGTGAAATATTTGTTTCTAATTGAAATGGACCATCCTCATCCTCTTAGCCTATTCAATAAAAAATATGTACATTCAAATCGGTTCACAATCGGCGAAGATATCGCATTCCAAAATTGTCCGTTGTAAAACTCTATTATAGCTTCTATTAATTTAGTAAGAATTTGAACCTTAGTGCAAATCGCCAACTATCTCTATTTGTGCCATATTTGTGTGGGCTGCTGTGCTACCCACAGAACACGGAAAAAGCTCGCTACGCTCCCGCTCGTTGGACTTGTATTTCTATCGTGCTACCTATGTATGACTGTACAACATACGAGTAACACACTCCCACATTTGAGCTCCTAAATAAGGATTTCTGGAAGAATCGCTTTGTAACTTTTTATTTATTTATTTTATTTTATTTATTTTCACAAAATCCACAGCACTTATAAAAATAATAGTTATTATAGGTTACATTGGTCATACTGGCAATTATGAAGGATTTACAATATGAGGAACATGTTATTATCATTGACAGTCTGTAAAGTGCAATAGAAAATATCTACTACCCTTTTTGCCAAGCCAGACAGCTTAAAAGTCAGTTTGCTGAAGCCCTATTTAACGTTTGCCAACCTTTTGCAGCTACCCACAAAAAGCTAAGTGCAGGTAGGCGCCTGGCGGCTGTAAGCTACAGATTGCCCCTTTTACCTTGCAGCCAGTAAATCTCTCCACAAGGAAGCGACTGAGATGAAAAATGTGCAGCCTTCCGCAGCAGTAGCGGCGTGATGATACGTGTCGCTGCACCTTGATATTTATTGGCTTCAGAGATAACAGGTTTAGGTTGTATGATTTTCTGATGATATCGCAGCTATAGGAGATTTTACTAAAATTCCGACCCAGTAAACACCAGCGCATTAAAAAATGTAGAAACGAAAAGTACAGATGTAATTATCAGAAATCAGAGTATACTAAATTAAAATCAGATTGATATAAATGCTATTATATTTTCCCAGAAAAACATCATCCTACCTAAATATAGAAGCGGCAAGAATCTCACAAGGTGTCTGCAATGAGCTTCAAGTTGTTTATGTGTTTGTTATTTCTGGCGTATTATTTAATGCAAATCAAACTTAAACAAACATTTTACGTCCTCTTAACGCAAATTATAGTCATAAAGCAATGTCATAATAATGTTTTCAACTTTACGAATGCGACAAAGTATCACTTGAAATAAATTGTAACGACTGATCGATTTATAGGACCTGTTGTTAATTTAAGTCTATGTTTGTCAGAATCAAATACACAACGGCGACCACTAGTTCTTATTGTATAAGGTCATAAGTGCACAATCTCGATTTTGAAGACAAACATTTATGTGACAGCTCTGAAATTTAGCTTTGTTTCTTTCAGATATAAATAGGGAAGATGACTCTAAGGGACAGACAGCTCTTTAATTTTAATGAAAACCCTCAATATATAACAGTGAAGTGGTATATATTATTTTAGAGATTTTCTCGTAAAAAATATATACCACTTCTTAAAATCCGATAATGATTATGTTTAAAAAAAAAAATCTTATTAAATTGAGTAGGTGGTTAAATTGATTATGTGGTTATGGATTAAATTGAGTGGTTTTATTCAATTTAATAAACAATATACTTGTACTCTGTTCAGTCTCCCATAAACAATTGTCTAAGACACACTCAAGGGCAAATCAACACCAACAACCTGTCCTGTGGAGCAGAAGGCTACCGTTATAATGATAAGCTATAGTCCACTACGCTTCCAATGCGATTTGGTGGATTACTGGAGAACGAACTGGTGAGCGATAAACGTCGCATTTCTAAGGCATGTTTACATCTGATCATCTAACTCAACTCAAATTATCTAGCTCTATATAATTCTGAATAGTTGTAAAACCCTTGTGGGACCAATGAACAGTCAACAAGGTTGTAAAGACGTTGCTTCGGCGTGGCGCTTACGTCGTTTCTGGTCGACGGCGGCGGTCGGAGAGCGAAGGTCGTTGAAGGTTGGCGCGCTTTTCCGCGATCAACGGCACTAGATTAAACAAGATGGCGAGGGCGGCGCGTGCGCACGGCTACTTAGATGGGCGGCTAAAATGGCGCTTGCTTCAATTTATGACCTTGCTCGCCCACGATTTCACCTGGGTGTTAATCGTTTTAACTTATATGAAAGTATTTTTATTTCATTCTAAAGTCAAGAATTATGAAAAGTCATCTTGTTAGGAGATATATAAATAATATGAAAACTTTGTCTTCGTTTTTTATCTCTTTGACTCTCAGTCTTAGTTACTACATGTATAGTAGGATGACACCTAGCTGGTTATTCCTCCGGGTAATATGTCATATTATCCTGACATTGTCCTTGACCTAGTAAAAATGACAGTTTTTTTGTGACAGTGTGACAGTGTCTGACTGACGCGATATACGTCCGAGTTTAAAAGGTATTGCGCTGTGAATCTCGCGAGCCAAAGGGTTAAGTATGCATGTGCCACAGCTTCTATAGCTTCTTACAGGATGTGGTCAAGTTGCTAACTTAATGACGTAAGCGGCATTTTATCGTCCTTGGTTTAGTTCTGGGCTTGGTTATAAATGTGCTTTTAATGCTATGATACTGTGGCACGAGCGAGACTACGATACCATTATTAATTTGGTTGGGTTCACATTCAGTTTTTACTGTACTTAAATAAAATACAGTAGGTATCAATCATAATAAGAAAGAAATAGAGTATCCTATATTTTGTCTGTTTAACTAAACAACATTAAATTAGGTATTTTTAATGGGCTAAGGTCTGAAATACAAGACGGTCCTGAAATGAACTGAAATAGAAATATATTTTCGTATAGTTGCTTCTGAACTGTTATACTAACCTCTAACTTTAACTTTCCAAGTAGTCGTAGAACCCGAGTGGTAGGTCTCTTTGTCGAAGGTCCTGCTGATGATGGAGTATTTGTCAGACAATTTTTACCCCGGTAAAATACTGATTTCCTGCAGTAAAGTTGGGAAACGCCGCGCGTGAAAAGCTCGAATAAGAGCATACCTAGCTGGAGTTATGCATTTATTTCGTCATCTCGATATCATCTGCATAATGACAATGCGCTCGCGCCGACAGCAATGTCAGTGTTTTGTCAACTTGTTGTTGTGTGTTATTTTGTTACATCATTGCTCATTGGGACTTACACCATCTATATTTTGCTAAACTAGCTTTAGCACGCGACTTCATTCCCGTGTACTCGTTTAGATTCTTCTGGGACCCTCAGCAGCCGCGGTAATAAACTATTTATTTATTTACTTAAACTTTATTGCACATGTTTTTTGTACAAAAGGCGAACTTAATGCCGGAGGTATTCTCTACCAGTTGACCTTTGGGTCGTGCTGATAGATAATTAATAGGTCCGATTCTGAAGGCGCTTATTTAAATTTTGACAGCACTAAAATTAGGGACGTCCTTATCTTTATAATACCGTGTAACAGGGATAGAAACAATTTTAGTGCTGTCAAATTTTAACTTTGTGCTTTCAGCATCAGGCCTATTGTGTTATTATAAATACTAACGTTCATTATAGTAGTATTGTGTTGTTATTTGTTCCAAATTTTAAAATCCCTACAGCGGTATTGTTCACCTTAGAGCGCTCGGTGTCTTTAATTAAACAAAACTAAAGAACAAAAATTTTCAAAACTTCAGCATAAAGAAAGAAAGACTTAGATTTTTTCAGGTTCCTTTTGAAGTTTTATTTATAGAAACCTTTAGTATAATAAAATTACCTGTATTACCTGCGTCCTCGGTACTATGGGTCTGTCGCCCAGCCTCGAAGACTTTAGGTTATTTTAGTTTATAAATAGGTATTAGTTTTAGGTATAATTTATTTTTATTGTATTGTGTCCTTTTTAATTAGTTTTCCTGTATTATAATAACATTACTGTATTATAATTCGTACTGGCTTGGGTTTGAACCTATGAATATGAGGTATCGTACTCAAAACTTATCTGCCAGGCTGTATCATCTATCAGTATGTCTGGTGCAATTTATCTCACAAGCCATGTAAGTTACGTTGTCGTCGTTACAACAATAACGGTCACCAGTTACGTATGTGCCATATTAAGCCACGTCTCCTAGTCCGAGAGGCCGCCGCATTAATTCCATTATACAGGGTAGCACATCGAGAAGGGTCAGTGTGGGGAAGTCCGAAAGTATAAGAGAGAAAAATCTACTAGCTTGATAACAATGTGATAGAAAACTATTTCGTATTTGTCCTAGTAACGGTAATGTAATTTGGTTATATGTGGGAATCAACGGCATTTATTAAGTTAAGCATGGCCTATTTCCTCAATGCGAATAGCTGCGGTTACTATAAGCATTTCTTGTGTGCTCACACAATCGAACAACAATGCTCACAGCACGTCTCAGTGTCTACTAGAACAATTAGTACTTGACGAGATAGGTTAGCTGCAGTCGCCTCCCGGTCTACCCCAGCATGCGCGTGCGCCACTGCGGTTGCAACCGGTTACGTACAATGAAAGTAATATTACTTAAAGTGTTCTGTCTTCCATTATTGTTATAATTCTGTGAAATTGGTCTCGATTTTCTTTAGTAGCTTCCGTATTAGAAATATTAGAATGTCCAATGGTTTTATTGTCGTTTTGGCTTCATTGTATCCTGATACTTATTAAGAATTTGGAACTGAAGACAATTTTGAAAACGCCAGCTATTTGCTGAAAATGTTGGCAGATTATCAAAACGACTTTTATTTTTGGTTAGATAGACCAATTTAAATTTGAAAGTAAAGACATTAAACAGTTGCACTCTACTACATAAATGAGGTGTTTTGATTTTGTATTTTTTCTTACAGAATAGGATTGTACCATTATGAATAGGCATACGCAGCACTCACACGTCTGGCGAATACATACAATTGCACTTTCTCCGATATAGACCAAGAAGGGGTAACACACACAACATAACAACACACTAAGAATTATTTTAATGATAAAGTCGTTAAAAATATCGTAAGCAATCTTAAAACCAAGACCTAAGAACTAACTCCATACGCTGTAAATCTCGTTGTAATGGCACAAACAATCTTTAGGTACTTACATATTATTTAATTTTAAAGAATGTATAATTTACTTATACGTAATTTAATAAAACTACCAGATATACAAGATTTATGTACGATTTCTTAGTATAAGTGCAGTAAAATCAGTAATTGGCCTACAAATGTATGATGTAACTGTAAAATATTTATGTAAATAAGCTGTTGTTGTTGTTGATTTTCCAAAGCAAATCGTAGGCATAGTTTTCTAGAAAATTCGAAATTAATAATGCGAAAATCCAAAGTAAGATGTCTTGGAAAAAACCATAATAGATAAGTGCATAAATTTTCATGATTCCCCAATGTGCGTTTTATGATACCTACTGCTGGGCTATAAAGTATCTTCATTTATTTAATCTTCCCATAGTTCATAAAACAGCCCGCCTATTTCGACCCCGTGAACATTTCTGCAATTGGAGTCTGGAAATTCCAAACGGTGTAAGCGCCAAATGCGCATAACAACATAAAAGACAAATGAAAAGAAAGCCGTACAATAATAGTTTCTATTGCGATTGGCGCTTGCGACGTTTGGAAATTCCACTCTTTAGTTTATTTCCTTTAATGCGAAGATGCCTCATCGATGTAATTTTTCATACTGATGTAATTTACTCATCATCATAATTCAGTTTCCATGCACGGTGGCCAAAACACTGTGCCTGTGTCCTTTACGGCTATTTTATGGCTACATAAAAATATTGTAGCCATCCAATCATTTTGACCACACGTTCATTCCGTTAATTTCAGGAAGAACTTATAGTTGAAAGCGCAAGCCTCGTTTAGGGGGGATTTACACGGGTGACTAAAGCCGCACGATTATCGCCGCACTCAAAAGCTACCTACATAGACTTTAGTCACCTGCGGCCTAGCCGAATTTCCTTTTATACTATTGTAGCGGGTAGAATGAATCGATGTCGTAATCGAATGAATCGATGTTGTAGTAGAGTGAATCGATGCCAGCCGCTATATAAACGAGACGTACCGATCGCATACAATCAGTTAGTTTCGAGCTCTCGTGCGATAACGAAGTGCTGTCCATTTACGTTTTGAAGTGTTTAACGTCTAAAGTGACTTCATATTCATCTCTATCGCTTACACTATACTCACCTATACTATATTTACACTATAATCACCCGCGTAAATCTCCCATTACATATATGTGTTCGCGAGGCGAGACAGGGCACGAGTGTCGACTATAACTACGACGAAAAAGCGAGTCCTTCCCAGTGCCTCTTGCCTGATAGACTATGACCTTTATAAGATTTTAATAACACATTATATTGGTACGGACCAGGTTCGAACGCACGACCTCAGAACGAGAGGCGTGTACAGAACCAACTACCCTACCACGGCTTTTATGGGTTGGGAATAAAAGCATTAAATATGGCTCGATCGTATGTCGATTGTATAATAATCAACTTTCCGCACTCGTATCATAATGTACTATAGTAGTACAGTACACTGAACGCAAAAAAAAGAAAACTGTATATTTCTGTCTTGGTTAACAAAATGATACGTTATTAAGGCTCCAATTAACACTTAGACAACAGAAGAGCGATGCACATCTGTGTATCGTAAACAACAACGGGCATCAGCCGCGCGCAGCGGGCCACGTATCGATTGTAATTATCGATAGCACAGCACTAATTGTGAATGTCGATATCGGCAGCTATCGACCCTGTGACGATGACGTTTACAGGGGAATAAGAGAAGATCGCTGCTATTATGTTGGGTGAAGATAAGAACAAAGTATTTGTTTCGATTCTGCGGAGCCACTCGTACTTTTCTTGGTCCCTCAATTCCGAAGATCCAGAGTCCAGAAAAGATACAAAATGAATGTTACCCAACTAGTTCTGTTCTGGCTATTATTATATGTCTTCTGTTATATTATATTCATATAAGTGTAAACAGTAAGTTCATAAAGAAAATTTTGACTTTTCACAAGAATAATAAAACCTTACGACATACGAGGATCAGATAGAGCGGGTGCTCACAGACGGACACGTAAAGAGCACTCGCGTCCCGCGGCGAGCGTGTATGAAGAGAATGATGAGACTGAGCGAAGCGAAAGAGGTGTGTCAGGATCGCGATACTTGGCGCTCCGATCTTACTGCCTACCCCGCCAGGGACATAGCGCGAAGATATGTATGTATGTATGTAATAAAACTTTTATAAAACCACCTGCGTAGATTGACAACCAAGACATTGTTTATGCCAGTTATGAACCCACCGTCCCGGCATCCCGGACCCGAAAATATATCAATAGTAACTTAAAATTATATTACTTATAGTTTATAGTTACTTAACCCCGTACAAAAGACATCAACGCGATCACAATAATCTCATTCACTGGTTATACCAAAAAATAAACAGTAAAATTAGCAACTGTTTACCAATGGGAATGTCTCACTTTAGTGGGATCAAATTGGGATGTAATAATTTGATCAAAGTGGTGGTAATTTAGCTTAGGTAATATGTATACTTATATTTAGGTATGGCCACTAATCTAAGCTTAGATTATTATACATATTTGTTCGAACAAGACCCTCATTATGATGGTCGCAGGTTTAAATCCCAATTTCGCACTATACGTTAATGTTTGAAATTTGAGTTTAATCGGTCTAGTCAAAGCATACAGTCAAATTGAGAACCTCCTTCTTTTTGAAGTCATGAAAATGAACCGTATGGATAGAATGCAGAGTTAATTATATTTTTCCTAGACTAGTAAGTACAGACGACCGCACGTCAGCGGAAACACTTTCACCTTGATCTGGCCTAGTCTAGTAGGGAGTTTCAATACTATGAGAGACCATTTTATACTGGTTTTGTTTCCACTGACGTGCGGCC
This sequence comes from Metalampra italica, assembly GCA_949699065.1. Taxonomy (NCBI): domain Eukaryota; kingdom Metazoa; phylum Arthropoda; class Insecta; order Lepidoptera; family Oecophoridae; genus Metalampra; species Metalampra italica. The sequence continues at coordinate 8,316,347 of OX452983.1, forward strand.
GACCGTACATACAACCAAAGGCGCGCAAGGCCGTTTAATCCCGCCTGTGTACATAAACCAGCTACTTTATTCTCCCCGGTGCCCGGTCGGCCATAATTTCGACAAAACGTACGTTTGTCGACAGCGCAATCGGCTCGCCCACTCGCCTCGCAAACCCGCCAGTTATACAGTGTTGCCGTTAATTTACTTTTACCCTATTTCAGTAGCGTCGAAATATTTTGGTCGGGACAATAGTTATTTGTTATGCTTATTTATTAGTTGTTTATTTTATTAGTTAATAGTTATTTATTAAAAACTGAGCAAAGCGAAGGTTCAAAGATAGAATCCTGAGCGTAGCAAGGGTTTCAAGGTACAAGATTTTGTGAAATAAATAAAAATATTTAAAAAAAGACACAAAATAACTTTGCTGCCGAGCGCAACACAATTTTTCACCCCACTACAGCGAGGAAAATATTAGGTGAATTGAATCCTTTCGGCGGTTTAGAACCACAAATAATAATAACCACAATTAGAATTGACCGACCTTCTACAAATTAGAAGAAAAGTTTTAAAAAGTTTTTTTCAAGGTGCAGTTTTCCACGCAGATTTCGAGTGAGAAAGTATACCCTTGTGAGGTGAAAAACTTTAAAGCTACGGTGCGGAATGAAGGCAGTGGGCCTGATCCTCAAGCTAAAACGCATTAAGAGCTTTAGAGGTATGAAGGTTCATACGTGCAGTACCAGTTTCGCAACTCAATAGATTGAGCGACCAGTTTCACATACGACTTTCTTTTATATCTGTACCCACACATGCACACATTCACCAATATTTTCCTGGATATTATACGATGGATTGATGAGTTATTGCTATGCCAAGGTTCAAAACACGCTATTGACTTGGGTGGTCAGTTATATCTAATTGGTTTTCGTGTTGTCGTGCGCACCGTTGTACAGAAGAATGACTCTTAGCGTGCTACTGCATTTATGAACCTTACTGTACGTAATATGTATACATACATACTGGATATGGTAACTCTTATAGGTATACAAATTACTAACTAAGATACTAAGCTTTGATTTTCTTTGTAAGATCGGGTAACCGGCCCTAAAAATTAGTTAACTGACACAAAACCTTTGTAGTGTTAAACCAAAGACCCGAAAAAAATCAAGAGCCCTTTTGCTTTTAAAAACCTCAAGAATTATAGTAACAGACACTTTGAACCTGGCAACACTACGGCGTAGCTGTACACCCCAACGCGCTGTCGCCATAATATCTAATATCTGGCTGTCAGCTCGCGAAACTGAATAAGCGGCAACACTGTGATAAGCGCAGATAATTCTACAGATACAAAATAACCGGACACATTTCTCGTTTATAATAAGGAAGCGTTTAAATGCCGGACAAAGTATAACAAGGCTTTGCATAGGAACTGAAATGGAACGAAACAAACTTGTTGACGAAAAGCAGACCTCGGTCAGAGAGATTTTAACTGACTTCATTAATGCGGTGTTTGCTCTTTTTACTGAAACTATGGTAGCAGAGGAAATACATATAGTAGATAATAAATAATTGTATCTACACAGAGAATAAAAAAGTCTGTGTTTAACCATTTTTTACCCGACTGCGGCGAAGCCCAAAAGAAGGGTTATGTGTTTGACGCGTATGTTTTTGTCATGGACTATTATGATTGATTTTGACTTGTATCGTCTGTAACTTAGGCATTCTAACAAAACATGAACAAAGTTGAGCAGAAAACCGTTACCAAAGAGACTGAAGAATTTGACTCGAAACTTTTCACCTTATACATACGAGTAGCAGCACTAGCTATTTTATTGAAACTAAGGTAGCAGGGCAAATCTAGCTACTGCCGGCTTTAATCCGTCTGTATGAGCCTGACGCGCACTAGGGTTGTCCTGAAAGTGCAACTGTGGACGACAGGCTTATCGATGAAAATTGGATACTATGGCTAGATCTTAAATTACATTTTTCCAATGCCATACTATAATTTGCAATTACAAAACCCAAAACATTGCGTAATAGAGTGACATACAATACAAGGTGGTAGGGTGTTTTATAATAAATTATTACCACACTGGGTGGCGAGTTATGTTCAGATTCCTATAGTTTTCCCGAAAGATATCTACACTACGTAATGTTCCAAATTTTTGAAAAATGTGTAATAAATTGTATATCCCACGCGAACTTTCGAAAACTGTCGATCGCATTATTTGCAGGAGAAACTTTTGCTTTAATTAATGTAAGAGTATAATTATGTATCTTTGATAATTTCAGCACTCTTTTAAAATGGACGTGAAGTTGGCGAGTTGGGTAGGAGAAAATTTTTAAAGTAGTCAATTTTAGAAATGGGTGAATTGAATCGAAGCAGTTTCAGGGAATTGTAGGGTTTATAATAGGTTTATTTCCTGACACGCCTATATAATTTATCTAATCATTTTGATCCAATCAAAACCTACCATAAAATATACAAATCTAATTTTTTTAAACTTTTTGATTAATTTTATAAATAAGCTTTAGTTTTGTAATGTAAGGCTTATGTTATTGTACTGTCAAAATTTTTATAAATAAAGGATACCCCGACTGACTATTAGCTGATCTAGTTGTTGCACAGAAGTTCCTCGAATATAATGTTAGGCATTAGGTTAAAATATAAATTTATATACCTACTTGTAATTATTCTGGATTTAAAGTATGTAATTGAAAAAGGGTGTCTACTACACGATACTGTTTGAAACACAATGCATAGCTAAAAGGACCGAAAAATGGATACTTTATTCAAATCCAACGAACATACCAAAAGTAGTGCAAACAGTGAATATTTTTGACTTTCTTTACTTTTGCCGAAAGTAATTAACGGGAAGTTTAATTAAGTATATATATATATTTATTATTGATATATAAAGGCACGAAATATGACAGTGCACAGAGCGCTGGCCGGCGCGAGATAAAAGAGGACCTGCACTTACGCGACCTTCCGAATTCATAGCCCTGTCCGAACTTTCATTAATTTATTTATTTTATTTAGGATCGCTCGCTAACAAAGTTAACACAATAGTTTTTCGCGGGAACATTTTCATGGTGTAATAAACTATTAAACGAACCTTACCTCAAGTTCGTTTATTCCACTCTGTACGAGTTTAAGAGGCGTGTATACCACTTTATTTAAAAGCAACCACTGCATGCATAATGCTTGATTAATTGTTAAATATGGCAGTACATATTTATGACATTATGATACTTTTCAATGTGATAAATAAATAAAAAATCGAAACCTGAAAAGATAAATAATTGTTACAGTTATGATTTGACTTTATTATTCTAAGCATAATCTTCGACTGTCTTGTCATATAGGGATGGCGCATTTATTGTTACATTTGAGTTGTAAAGAATCAAAGTCTGCATTCTGTCGTTTTCTCAAAAGTTCTGGGTACAATGAGAAGTTGAAAGTTCAATGACAGTAATATGTTTTAAGTCAGATTTCCGGCTTTGATTTGTTTGAAAAGATGATTGATTTGATTGTTTTAAAACTAATTATATTTGTAACTTGAATTTACCTAAAAATTGTTGTGTGGCCTTTCATTAGGAGATCCAAGACTTCTTACGGCTTCTGAATAAAAGTAACTAGAGGTGGTGCCTACACATACGCGGTCAGCGGTCGGAATGTGCTACAGTTTAAATGAGGCTGCGCAGGAGTGGAACCGGTCGCGGCCGCCTCCGCGCAACTTCGGGGAAAGGCCTGCCATGATTTACGGCTAAAATTAAAACCTGCACACAGGTCGCGGACTGGACACTGCCCACGGAAACCAGACCGCCACTTTTCAACATTGGGTAGATGTATTATATCGACTCACCATTAAATGATCAGTGATTTTCTGAAGTGCAGTATAGTAGGTATACCTACTACTTGTTTATTTATTTAATACTTTATTGCACACATAATGTACAGACATAACAAATAAAGAGAAACTTAAGGCGAACTTTGTCGCACGGATTTCGGGCGGTAATGAGTTCCACAACCAGACATCATGCACAGAAAGGATTAACTGTAAAAAGCTAAAAGGAATAAGACAGACAATGAGCTCACTGCTGTGACTTCACTAAGGTATTACAGCATGTAATCCTACTCATTTATTTCAATTGAAAAATATCCTCCGTTTCTGCAGCGTACCTATACTCTGTGTCTATTTAATGTTTTTTGTGCGGAAAAGTGTATTTGATTTGATCTCTTTTATCCGCTCTTTCTTTGTGAATATAAAGTACCTATTTCCAAGATTCTCTGATATGACCCTGTTTCTTTCATTTATTTTAAAAAACCCACTATAGTTATGGTAAATGACAGACAGCTAATGAGAAAGTGGATGACCTCGGAGCAAAGCTTCACTTCCCAAAAGAACTATTTAATTATTTACTTTTCTAAAAAATGCTCTTTGGTTTATTTTTACTCTAGTTTTCCCCGTCCTATAGTACTGCAAAACTACGTAAAAAATAATGTTGCGAAGAAAATATTATCTCCAATCGAAATGACTCATCAAGCTATTCGGGCGCTGCAATTTTAAGAGGTGATACCCGTAGGTCACTTCCTCTTTTTATGTACGTGAATAGTCCGACACTCTGACAATTCATTCCTTAGATGAAGATCGTAATAGAGTGGCGCCCTCGATCTCATAAATACGTAATCAGATGCTGCCTTGTGTCCAGGTAGCATTACCTTGGAACAAGTAGAGCTATTTCATGTGGTGATTTAACCAGATAAGTCACAACTTTATTTTAATGGTTTGTTAACCAGTTTGATTTTAGTTCATCTTTCACTCCTCATTAAGACGTTGAGGAGCAAGAAGGTATATTTTGTTATCAATAAAAAAAAATTGTCAGTAAGTTTAAGCGTGTATTACATTAATATTAGAACTGAGAAGTACGAATTTGAGAATTACAAAAAACATAAATTATTAGCTTTTATTGACTATGAACAATTTATGTAATTTGGCATTTTGAGCATTTTATCCAGATATCAACATTTACGTTGTTCTCTAAACCTGAAAATAAGTCCATTTATGTCAGCTTTACAGTTTTAAATTTTTTGGTGCTTTTGGGATATTACATAAGATTCATACTAGACTTAGGTACCAGTTTTACATGTTTGGGTTTAGACAACGGAATAAATAATGTTAGTTTTAATGTTTTTAAGTTTAGTGAAAGTTCCGTAAAGTAAAAAAAATCTACTGTTATTGCCGCTTTCGGCTACCTGTTTTAAGAAGTCGTCGTCGGTATCTGGCAGAGGGGCGTCCCACGCTGCGCCTACAACGTCTCCATTCCTACAGCAGTCTGCCAACCATCGGTTCTGCTGCAGGTGGCCTCCAGCCCACATCATTTTAGCTTACTAATTCTTTCAGCTACATTGTTAAACTTAGTTAAAAATTATCGTGTATACAGAAATTTCAAGCATAGCAATATTTGCTATTGCATCATTTTATTATTAGGTACTTACTTTTATTTTATTTTAGTTTGTGTGTATGCATAATAATATGGGATTGTAAATTTTCCTGAAATAAAGATTTATTATACTAAACTCTACACATAGCACTTTATTCTGTGCACATCATACATAGTTGTTAATCTGGGGAGAACTACATATCTACTAGCATATTCTGACCCTGTATACGGAAAAGAAAGGCTCGCCCACTTAATAGACATCCTGCTTCGACGTTTCCCGATAAGCCCTTTGCAAAATTCATAACAACCTCCAACAAAAATCACTAAGGAGATAACCAGCAACCGCCATCTCATATTTCCCTAATTCGCATTGTTCTTATTGGTCCATCAATCGCGCATGCGCTGTAGAACTCCGCCGGGGTATATATTCAGCGTCTCGATAAAATCGCGGGAGTCGCGGCGCGGCAACCACGGTGGCGTTATCTTGATCAGGGAGCTGGGTAACTGCGGTCCGCGGGTCGTTCCATACAAATTGTATGGCGTATCTGCTACTACTTTTGGGCATAGTTAACCTTATAGTTTTCTTGTACGATGTTCCAGTCCGCTAATGGGGGCGATTCTTCGAGTGAAGGTGGTGTGAATCGTACAGATAGAGCCGAGATAGCGGGAATTGTTACCGTTTGCCGATATGGGTAATGGGATTTTCGAACTATAAACGTAAAACTGTAGAGTTTAGAGCCTATTTTTAAAATTTAAATACGAATAATCTATTGTAAAGGAAATGTCATTTCCTTCTCTTTTCCAGCCATTGTGTTACGTTGATAGGTATAGCTATATATAAAAAGCAGGATGAAACTTGGGAAATAATAATGAATGACAGTTGTTGCCTATCAATGATTATAGTATTGAATATTTTTCCCCCCTGTATACCTACTAATACTAGCGGTGGCCCAGGATATCGTCGGGGTGGAATTTCGGAAAAATTATGTTATTCTTTTTACGTTGTTTGAGGAACCTTGTATGTGATATATTTATTTAGTCCAAAATAATATGATGGTCACATATTCCTTAGAAAAGGACTTTATTCGCTTATCGGATTAAAGGAACCAAAAAACTTTAGGCACCAGTCTCGTCAGTTAAGGATTATGTTTCAAGAATTTCCGCGAAATTGACCTGTGGGTCTGGCCAAATGTCGCTTCATGCAAGAAGCCGCTCAAGTGTGACCATGAACAGAAATACTAATAGGTATGAATTTGATGTATATATTCCTAGCATTATAAATTAAGTAAGATACGCCAATTTTATCGGTACGATTACGGATAATATTTACTTTCGGTATTATGATATTCGATGATTTAAACATAATAATCGTAACTATTCGGTATTAAAGTTTCGTTCCGTTTGCTTATAATTCTATCGAAAACAATAAATTCTTTTTAATTTTAAACGCCTTAGAAAATCAAAAAGCAGTAGACAGACGGACAAATAAGCTTCGCTATATTTAAGTGTGTCCGTTTTGACGGAGCTATTTATATACTAAGGGCTTCTTTCACCACTTGCTGATAAAGTCCCAGATATCCTATCTGCAGGTTATATAACAGATAACCTATTTTTTGATTTCACAGGTATCTAATTGCCGTCTAACTAATCTATTATATATAATATATATCAGACATATTTATCTGATAGATTAGATTATTTGTCAGATTACTATCTGCAATAATATCAGCAAGTGGTGAAAGAAGCCCTCCTTCTTGGTTTACATCTTGCAAGTAATCATCAGTCTTCCTTGTTATTGAAAATCATTGTCATTTTCTTTTTTTAATGTCTGTATCGAGTATAAGGTCGTGTAGCCTGAAGCGTTATTCTGCAAATTGGCTTATTTTCGAAATGCCGGGAAATATTTTCGAGTGGGAAGGGACAGAACAAGGTCAGCCGGAATCAAGGCTACAATGAAATCACTTAATATCGAATGCAGTATCGACATAGAGTTTGCTACCTTACTCTATGGTCAAAACTAAGAGAAAATTATAGTACTTACTACTTACATTAAAAAATGTTTTCAAGAGTTGGTTTAATTTTCAGTCGCATTCTGACCAGAACGCATATTTTCGACCACTTTCAAAGAAAAACAGATATAATATGTTGAAAATACGTTACACTTATATTACGGTCGTAATTATTGGTGGGTCGATAGGTCTCCAATAATTGGTGAAAGCGAAAGTAAAAAGGTTACTTAAATAAATGTTTCGTTGCACCATACTTACCTTACCACCCTATTTGATACAATTTCACTAATTATGGTAAACTTGTTTAATGTAGTTCACTTCAATACTTTACAATAAAAATTATCGCGGTATCTTAAGTTGGCGTAGCGCTCGCTTTGCATTTGTGAGGTCCAGGGTTCAGATCCTAGTCAACCAGGATTCTATAATAGTATTTTTGGTAACGGAAAATAACGTAAATGTTAGTTTGGTTTTAGGTCGTTTTAGTTTTAGAGATACGTATACATAATGATTGAAGTTATACATTAAAACAAAAATAATTAGTCCTATTTCTGATAGGTATCTAGGGGAATTATACAAAGTTGTCTGTTCAAAGTAGGAATCGAATTCATAAACTTCAAGTTTACACTATCATTCTTTATATATACATTACCTGGTCAAATACTCACCAACAAGACTGTTAGATAGATATTAAAAATTACTGCAAGAAGATTGACAAGCACGACAGTTTGGTGGACTTCCATAAGTATGGAAATAATCAACAGATCTACATTACAGGATGGCGCGCTGGCGCAGCAGGAATCGAGTGTGAGTGGGTGAAAGGTTTCATTGTGGTGCCGGTCGCGGGCGGCGCCGGCGCACGCGGCCGCGGTGGAATTGGCAATTGAATAAGTAATAGGAATAATAATAATTCTGGAAAATGATTAACTTAAAATACGACGGCCGATCAATGGCGATTATAGGCCTGCATGCCCTAACGAGGCAAAATGCTTTACTTAGGTATGAGTTTGTATGCACCGGTACGCAGCGCAGCGTAACTAGCGTAAGTACGTTCAGACCTTTGATCATTCAACTGGTGACGGGCAGGAACTTATACCACATGCTGTTTCCCGCGGCCTCGTCCGCGTTTTATAAGTTAGTTTTGACTTTTTTCCCATTTTCCTAAGGGTCGTAGTGCGATGTTAAATACACTTTCCTCAAGAATTAAAGTCATTCATAATTCATAGAAATAAATGTAGGAAATATAGAAGATTTTGCCCTTAACTTGACCAAAAGATCCCAATAATTTACGCAATTAATTCAACATACATTACAATGTACATAAAGTCTATCAAACCCCCCAGAAATTTCACAAATTCCTAAAAAATATCGTTAGTTTTATAAACATTTATATCTTACCGTTATTCGTGGTGATGCTGAAGCCATCTCTCTGGATGCTTCCTGGAACAAAAACAGTTAGTTTAGTATAACCTGTTCTAGGGTTAATTAATCTGTTTGCAATAAATATCTATTAACTTTTCTACTCCAAGGTTAAATTTTTATTTATTAACTTTTCGGTCTGTTAACCGAAATGATTAGGAAACTTGAAGTGGCAATGGGAGGGTCACATCTGTCGAAGAACCGACGACCGTTGGGGCAGATGAGTTCTGGAGTGGAGACCGCGGACCTGTACGCGCAGCGTGGGACGCCCCTCCGCCAGGTGGACCGACTACCTAAAGAAGGTGGCCGGAAGCGGCTGTATGCGGAGAGCGGGGGACCGGGTGTAGTGGCGTTCGTTGGGGAAGGTCTATGTCCAGCAGTGGACGCTAAAAGGCTGACATGGTGACATGATGAACTTTTCGGTCTGTGCTGTAAAGTGGGCACCGTAAATATATTTTTGTTTGTATTTATGCTGTATCGAAACACTGCCTAATTTGGTAATACTTCTTCGATGATACCCCACACAGAACGATTTTGATTCTGTTTGTCAGACTACGCAACTCAGTTACAGAATTTTAAAAATCATAGCGTGGCACCTAGTATTATCAATTTAGTATATTGCTAAAGGCATACCTCTAGTTAGCAATTCCAACAATTTGCTGGAAAAATGGAACTCCGGTCGAAACATTATCGAACACATACATACACTTTTCACTAATAGAACATAAACCAAACATTAATGATTCAGCTAATTTAATATCAGGTTTTACTTTTTTGGTTCACAGTTCAAATAGCCCAACAAGAGTGGCTTATTATGACATTGTTTCCAGGTCGTAAAACACAATAAAAAAAACTTGTTCATAATCAATCACAAATTCACGAGACATAAGCACAAATACCCGCCAATAAAATCACTTCACATTTAAAACTCGAACGCTATGTATTTCTTGTGCGTCCAAAGAGGAGGGCAGAGGCTTCTATTGTCCATACAGCTCTAGAACATTAATGAATTAATGTTTCTATTTTAGTCATTTTTTAAAAATTGTTTAGTCTAAAAACGCGTGATGTGCTGTTATGTCACAAATTCAGTATCACCGAACGGGCCGATTGTCGCGAACTGTTTAATTATGCCGCCCGGCCCGATTCATTAGTGCACTGGATCAGGGACGGCTTGGTGTTGTGTAAAAATACGTGAGCAACTACAAAAAATTATAATAGGCATAAATTTTTCAATAATACACGAATTTGGGCCTTTTTCATACAAACAGGTCACTTTGCACACTTAGATCGCCGTCAGGGAACAATTTGCGTGAGATCTGATAGTGACTGTCCGGAGTATGGATGAAGAAGGTCCAGAGAGCCATACACACCTAACTGATCAGGCAAGCCGTTTTCACCATGCACTAGTCAGAATAAAAAAATATCTTTAATATATAAAACAAAGTCGTGCTAGTTAGACCACTTATAACTAAAGAACGGCTGAACGGATTTTGATGAAATTTGGTACAGGGATAGCTAATAGCCTGGAATAACATATAGGCTACTTTTTACCAGGGTAAACGGTTCCTACGGGAAAAAAATATTCTACGCGGGCGAAGCCGCGGGGAACAGCAAGTCTAAAATATAATCAAAATGTATGGAAAACCGTTTACGCAGGACTCTGAACCGAATTCATTGCAGCCTAGTTCATTTTATTACTATAAAAGCCCCTTAATTTTTATGTCGCAAAAAAAAAATACAAAGGTCTCTAAATGGACAATATTTTTAGTTTATCCCAAGTTAAACCATAAGTTCTTGGGTAAATTACATACCGTACAAAAATCTAACACCCCAGTTGAATATATGAGTAATTCTGCATAAAAATTTGAGGTACTTAAAATCACTGTACACATATTTTCTCACGTGAAATTAGCTAGAACAATGCTCTGCGCATATGGATTTTTACGACTCGAGCAACCTATAACTTTTATAAATCATCCCATTCAAGTCTGCGAACAATCCGCGTGTTTCCAATAGAATTTGTTTGGATATATTCCCAAATGCTTTTTTCTTTAAAGCGAATTTTTCGGCCACATTTTTCCCCAGTTGTTGTTTTCCACTCATAAAAATAAAACCTAAAATATCAACTTTTTTAAGACGTGGAAATTATCAAAGTACATTTACGATTTTAGGAAGTCCGTAATAAATACAAACAGCCCATATCTTTTAAATCAAAAAGTGCTACAACAAGTTTCAGGTTTGAAATATTGTTCCTTTATGAAATAATTCAAGGCTTTCCCTTTGCCACATTTTCGAATAGTTCTGTACATGCATCGGCTGGGAGAGGTGGGTTGTGGGCCCAAATGCGGCCCACGGTTTGTCTGGAGAGGTCAGGGCTGCTGACACTCGTCTTTTGACCCCCATTATTCCCTCCATCACTAACGCATGATAAAATCACATCTCTATCTCCGTCGCACAGGCCGCGACACATTGCTTGACTTTTAACCCCTCACGTCATTCGCGCCGCGTTCCTTGTCTGCCGTGCACAGTGTGATACGTTGCCGTTTCATTCGAACAGGTTATGACATATCGGTCGACTTATGACCTCAACATCGACGGTCGCTCCGTCCTGTTCTATCGTTGTTTTTTAACAATGTGATGTCCTTTTCTCTCATGTCACGACCCCCACAACTAGCCACTTGAATAGATTAGGTGTTTTTGTACGAGGTTCAATATTCATTGATATTGTCGGTTCGTTGGCATTTAAATGAAAGAACTGATACTTTGGTCGGTATTGTCGGGAAAATATTCAGAAGCCGATATTAAAGACGCGCAAACAGATTTGCCTTATAGATGCTAACGGCCGGACGAAGTACCAATTTTTAATAATGTAGATGTTATCTTTATTATTGCGCATTTTACAAAGTATCCATGCTGAAACAATACACGATTGCAGTAACACACTTAAGGACTATACCTTGTCTTGTCGTATCTTTAGCATCGAGACCACAAGAGACATGAAAGGTACGTATAGATAAAAAAGCAGACTTATATTTAGGATCCATTCTGAAGGTACAATTTGAACTTGAAACGATAAAGACGAAACTGATTTTAGTGCAACTAAATTTTTAAAAAAACAGCTTTAAAATTATTTTATACCGCATTTTACAATACTCTTGTATATAAAACTATAAAGTACGTTCTAGAATATGTAGGTACATAGCTCCAGTTAGCTGAGAGCAGGCGGCCCGAGCGTATCGGGCTCGTAAGTTTTTCTAGCAGCTGACCTGCGCCTGCGGCGATCGAGAGCATTCCGAGAGTTGCGCCGAGCCACGCGGAGCTAGGAAACTAGGCGGACTCGCAAAACTGAAATTTTTAAATGGGTTTAGGGCCCTGGAAACAAATACTTGAGGTCTGTCTTTATTTTTTAATATTCTTTTTAGTAGGTATATGTTCGATTTACATAAATTCCATGTCACGTTTGATAATTATTTTCTTTAAACTTTGTCTCCAAGTGCCAATCTTGAAACACGCTGCAATGACGCGATACTTACGCGGCGACTTTTACGCCGGCCGGTGTGACACGTGCATAAGACGCATTAATTACTTATACGCGTCACGACGCTACCGCTTCGCCAGCGTATTTTGAGCTCAGGTGGTGTGAAAGATTAATTTTCCCAGAGTGCTGGCACCTCCACCGACTTGTATATCTTAGATTCGCGAGAAGAAAGCGCGATGTCGGCGTCTCGGCGCGTGCGCGGGCCGTGTTTTTGCCGCGATGAATATTTATCGGCGGCGGTGACCATTAGAGTGCGCGCGCGCCGCTAGCGGTAACCCACCTGATACACTTCCACATTACTAGCTCGATTAATTTCACTTGAACTGTAGAAAAACTACTATCCTTATATACTGAAGAAACTTGCTGGATAAGTGGGTATTTAGATATTGTTATCCAATCTTCTCGCTTGAAAGGGTTCACTGTGTAACCTTGAACTTCGATCTCTAAGATATTAATTAACAATAATTAATCGTATACATAGGAAGAGTCTACGGGATAGACGATCCAAAAAAAAATACATTGTCGCAAAAAATTGGTGTAAATAAAAAAATAGTAACCACAATTTGAACAGGAACTTATATTATGACTGTGTCTCTCATTGCGGCCATTTTGGATTCCGAAATTGTCATATTTGGTTTCACATAAAACCACGGACGAGACCCATATTCAAAAGGCCAGCCAGCCATCGTAGACTCCAAAAGAGATTAAGAAATTCCAAAGTTGTTCACAAGTATCTGCTATTACTCTAGTCGAGTCAAAAGTGATCTCTATTTGTGTCGTAATGCAGCTAATTATTCAGGCTTACGTCTGCAGTCTACTACATTATTAATTAGATATTAATTAGATTTTGCAGTCAGTAGTAAATGCCTTAAACTCTAATTATACGATGTACCTAAAACATTATTATTACTTATGCCAGTAACTATTATAGTATGACTGATATTAATAGCAAACTTGTCTTTGGTAAACATTATAAGGACTAGTTTCCAACTGGCCGTAAAACTATATTAAAATAATAAAAAATCATTAGGCTCGCAGTTTCCATGCACAGATTAATTTCCTGCGCTGTGAATCCCATTGAGATTCGAGTGACACAGAAACTCGACGTCCCACAATAAATTAAGTAAAATTAGATTAACAGCCATTATTTTATACACCGAAGATGAATCTTGAACATAATTTAAAGTTTATTTGTTAACTAGCTAACAGCCTTCTCGTTAAAAAAGGATCCTATAAATAATTTATGTCAATCCAGGATTTAAGGTGAGTAGGTAGTACTGTATCAATTTCCTGGCCATTATGTAATACTGGCCATATCGTTTCATATCGTATCACTATTTTTACCTTATTTTACCTTATTTACTTATTAAGCAGCAAACGGCCTCACATTAGCGAGGAAATCACTCACCAAATCCTTCATAATGACTTACCAAAATGATTATTCTCCATTCGCACATAAATAGAATGACCTCTTGACTCCGCATCTATATGACGTGTCAAAAAGTTTCTTCCTACCAATAAACCAATCGTTCTGATCGTTACAACCTAACACCTGGGCAGGCTAATAGCTTATAAGATCAATTTGTTACCGTGAAACCACTGTACAGTCCATTCTAAAAAATAATAACAAGTCAGGTGAATCAATCAGTGCAGGGCATGGGATATAAATGAGAAATCGTTTTAATGAATAGCAAGTGGCATAAGTTAAATGCAAATATGATTGCTTGTAAGTCTGTTCGCTCGGGTGTGAAGAATCGACGCGTGAGCACACTAGCGCGTAATGACCCGCGTACTGATTTCAAATTCAAATTGGCGGACTACCGCGCCGTAAGAACGTTATCTCTAATGATTTCTCTATAAGCGGATCGTTATACAGTAACAGTTTACCGTAAGTTATTATTTCACCGCGAGAGGACTTTAGAGTCCACCTTATAATAAGATTGGGTTGCAACGGCCTTTGGGCGGTAGGGCGCCGCTACAGAACGTTATATTCTTATTCTTAGACGGGGGTGGCAGTCCCTGCACCGACTCCACGAAGACGGGAGTTTTGTGCAATTCCCCCCGGGCCGTCAGCCCAGCCATCCCAACTCCTTGAAGTAGTGGAGTAGGGCTTCTGGCTGACGCAGCACTGTTGCAGGTTGCTCGTTGCCGAGAGGTCGGGATCTATTGCCAGGCCCGTTTCGGATCTGAATTCCTGTGTTGCGGGACAGTGAAGCACTGCATGCGCCACCGTATCGCTCTCCTGCAGACAGCCCCTACTACAGAACGTTAATATCCTGAGGACTTGGTTGTAAGACTGTCATATGGCTAATGGAATACAGTAGCGAGTTTCACAATAGACAGCTCGAGTTTTGAAATATCAAATTATGAAACAGTGCGTACAATAATTTATCTACTCGTACGTACGATTTTGCAATGAAAGATATAAATTGTTATTTTTTGTTTAAAATACAAATGACAAAAAAAAACGAGAAAAATGACTTGTCGATAAGGAAAGCACAGTTGTATGATTGTTATATCTCTCCCATGACTGACTTGACCTTGGCAGAATCCTTGAAAGAATAGCCACCTGAGAAAAAAAAAAATTTGAATGGAACCACGATGATACTTATCTATGTCCATCTAGGTTTAGGCATTTTACTACTAAGGCAAAATATTTTTTAGACGTCAACTTAGTCAATTTCAGTTTGAGGAGTTTTATTACAGCATCACAATTTAGACGATAATTTTAATCATTTTGCTCTAATAGGCAAATAGCTTTTTAGACGATACGATCCTTTAACCGTTCAACAAAAGTAGTTTATGAATTTGTATCAAGGAACACAGAACCATAATTTTGTTAGGTACCTACTATCTTTCAATACCATTATGTACAAGAAATGAAATATCCGCTACCATTTCCTGCGCCGACGCCAGGTGCATCATAATGATAATAAAACGTATTATAACGCGCATGATGCGCATTACTCAACTTTTTCTAAAGCACGGCGGTGGCTCGTGCCAGTGATTACACGGCCGCGTTCGGAAGTAATACTTTCTTACTATACGATGTCCAGTTAGTTTGATCTAGTTTTTGTCGCACATCCGGTGAGGGGCCATAATTGCAGGCTTCTTTGCCTCCGAGTCTATGTTGTGATGAGCATTTCCTTTTGTCGCAAGTGACTTCTTAGGGTAAATCTACATATTTTGACGTGCAGCAATGAATTGTTATGCTGTAGTGCCGTCATATTCAGTAGATCTTTGCTTTTGATGATTACAGTCATAAACGATAAACTTTTCCATCATTAATTGTTTAAAATTTGGACATTTTCATGACTAAATGAAAATAAGAAATACAATGCCATTAATGTAAGAAGTATGGTCATAATCGGGAACATTGCTGTCAAACGGTACACATAATTAAAATTACTGATGTGAATTACTGTTCTTATCAAAAGCTACTTAGGAAGTAGTGTAAAAATTGATAGTATCTACGTATTACTAAGCGAGCACGCTAAACATAGAAGCGCTGATTTGCTTAGCAAAATCTTCCTTTGCGAACTTTTAAAGAAGCTGAAATCCCATTTCTTTCAAAATGTGGTTTAAGTGGGTTTAAGTTACACGTTTGTTAAGCTGTTCATTTCACGGGATGAAAAAAAAACAATCTGTGGTTCTGTTTGGAGTGAGCCTCCGTTTTGTTAGAAAGCTTGAATGGCTAGTTGATAGTTTCGTTAGGGGCCTGTAATATGGCACAAGTGGTGCGGCGACAGTGCCGTCACGGGTCGCGGCGGCGGCGCGGGCGCAGGCGTGCCGTCGGCGGTAATGTCGCGCTAACTACCGGCTGCGCTACCGCCGGTTTCTCTTACTACCAGCCGCGTATCCATTGCCCAGCATAAAAGAGACGTGAATACCTAAGTTGTTCAAGAATAACATGAGATTTTGATTGGATATTGACCGTATGAGTCGTACAGAGTCAAACGCAGAAATCTGAATTCCGACTGTCACTAAACTTTCTTCTCATTGGACGAAGACCAAGAACTCATTTTTGGAAAAAAGACAGATAGGATAGCTGCCTTTGACATTATATGCCTCATAATGACATAGGTAAAATGACACAGTAAAGTCAGTTGGAAGGTGACATCGGATCGAAAACCGTTTGACGTCGGAGTACTTATTGGGATAATCATCGGGATATGTTATGATTGTGATAATAACATGGAAAATTAAAAAAATAAATGGACAGCGTAATCAAATCCAATAGAACTAGAAGCGAACTTAGCGCAAATATGTCAGATAGAGCTCTACGTCTTTACTATTACCGTGGTATAACAGGCACGCGCCCTAAGTAGCACTTACGTTGCGCATTCAGCGTAAACGAACGCCGCGACGGAAGTGGCCGTGAGATATGGCGGGCGGGGGCGGCGCAGGCGCAGGACAGGGCCCCTTCGAACGGCCTGCAACCTGTCATTTGTACTACGGTCAGTGGTCAAGTAATGTCACGACTGTCACGTGCCTATCTATGGAGGTAATCATAGGGAATAGTAAGTAATAGGTGCTTTTGTTACAACAGCAGTGATCATCTTTTACGTTCATAAAAAATTATTTTGTATTTTGGCTAAGATTCATTCACTAAATTTTTACAAGCAAGTATAATTACTTGTTTTTATGGAGACTCATGTTAAACTGTAGAACGATTAAAAACTTTTTATCTTTTTTAGTGTCCTTAAGTCTTTTGTCTCAGCACAAAATGCTCCCATCTGTAAGTGTCAGCTGCATAAAAGCTATTAGCCAGCTGATATTCCTCGGGATAGTCCTCGGGTTCTCGGTACAGCTTGTACCCAGGATATTTATTCGCCTTGCAGCTAGTGCAATGCATTCGCTCAGCAAGTGATTTCTCGCTATTCTCCCCACAGGCTCTACAGTTGGCGGTCTCTGATCGTCCCATTTTATATTGGCCTACCCACACAACGTCACCATGTGGTCCGAATTTAGTGTCACAATGTTTTACAGAGAGTTCTCTCCTTAAAAGCACTCCTACGCAGCCATTTGTATAATTTTCTTTTCTTTATATTTTCTCCTTGTAATTTTGTGTACATACAATGAATTATAAATAAATAAATAATGATTCAATTTTAGGCTAAGTAATCATTATTAAAATTGACACTGTCTGCTTTATTTGTATGGTTTGTACCATGAATTTAAAAAAAATGCTACAGGGAGCGCGCGCGCGACCAAAGAGGTTTGAAACTTCTTGGTTTGTACCAAGTACGAGCGTCAAGCAAGCGAACAATTTAACAAAACCCTAACAATGTCAATTTTGCGGTACACATCTGGACTACCAACACGCATTGTAAGTAAAACAATTTGTTCATAAATGTTTACAAAACACGCTCATTACAATAGTGTAGCTGCATCTCCCGCCCAAAAGCACAAGATGGCGTCATGGGAGAGTGCGCAAGCGACGACCGACGACGTGGCCACGCTGAACCATGCAACCATAAACCACGACAGTAATACAGGGATTGAAGTAATACATACAGACACTAAGGAATAAATGCAGGTGTAGGTTATAAAATAATAAACAACTTTCAGAGGTATCGTTTGAAACCGCACCACTCTCTGTGCATCATTTTGAGGAGTTCGGATCGTTTCTATGGTTCCGTCTGTCCGACTGTTAACCCGAAAACTACTGGACCGATTTAGCTGAATATGGAACGTATAATGTATGTAAAATTGCCCAATAATATGAAAAAAGTATATATATATTTTTAAATATTTCTGGAACTCTAAAATTGAGGGTTCACCGCATTTTGTGCACGCTCCGAGGAATTGAGAAGTACGCCATACGCTTTAATAACTTTATGAGTGAAGCGAGTTATTGATGAAATTAAAGTTACACTTTCAAGCGAAGACGCGGGGCGTCTGCTACAAGTAACTGACGCATGGTTCATTCTGTATTCATAAACATCTTCACCTGTCCTTGTTTGTCAGAGATTGTCAATTTGCGACAAACGCATATTTTCAAACACGCAATAATCACAGAGCAGTGTAGTACTCTTGTTGTGCGCTGAGAAAACCGGCCTGGGCTACGTTCTCACGCGGTGCATTCTCCAATGGTGTCGATATTCCGACACACTCGTAAAGATGCAGCCCCGACACTGCTCGTGTCTTAAACTACATAATATATGTATACCTCACAGGACGATCAAACAATAAAGTGAAAGAGTTTTTGCTTCTTTATGTTTTATATAACAGAAACAAAGAAATAGAAATTTGAAATACTGGTGATAAAAAAACATTATACTAAACTCTCAGGTACTAAGTACAAAGTTTTACTTCTATTTATTATTGTTATTGTAAACTTTAGTACAATAAAGCGAAAATTGAAAAAAAAAAGTAAACAAAGCGGAGGAAAGTCCTGTCCTAATTTATTTTATATTTACACACGCACAGGAAAGAGACCAGAGAGCAAAACGCATATCCCAATATTAAAATATGATTGTAACATTATATTTCATTTCTACGAATCTGCGTTGCAACAGGGTTGTTGGTTTAATTTTTCTATACTTGAATCATTTTCATAACATCCTGCATTTTATCATTAAAACAAGTATCTATATCTCCAGGGTTTTGGATCCAATGGAAAACGCATTATTTTTCTGTCCCCGTGATATATGCACTTACGCAAAATTACGCACGTAATTGGTTGAAAGGACTGTGTTTTGCATAAATGCCGGCTTCCTGAGGACCTTTCTGATTATACGGTAACCGTCTTGCTTTTATTGAATTATGTTCGCGCAGTAACTTGACTTTACTTGACGTGAAATATGTTGAAGTTAGGTATAGGATTAGGTATGTAGAACTGTTTATATTATGTTTGTTCTTTTACGTCTATAGATCTGCTTAGAACGGTTATCGTTCGTCGAAAATATTGAATTATTCCACGAAGAGAATATTTAGACCAGTGTGCATTGTGAATTTCTTTTACAATTTTTGTTGAAGTTCTAAGTTTTGATAATAAATTAAAAGCATGATAGGTTATTTATATCCATACTTCATGCTAAAAGTAAAAGCCCTTTTAAAAGTAACTTGGATAACTTTAACTTAATTTTGCCTAAGTAACTACCAAGTAGATACTAAGTAGGTAACTTTTAAATTTTCTATAAAAAAATCAATTACCGACCAAAGACCACACACAAACACAGACGTTACAATCGTAACGACCTGTTCGTTCCAAAGGCTGGCTGATTAATAAAGTTCACAACACGGAACTGACGGGCGCATACCGGAGCCTGCACTCAGAGCATCATTCATGGCTTAACTATGTGATTGCCCAAATTGCTGACAACAGCTCACAGACACAAGAAATAGGTAGCGAGCCACTAGGACGTAGATGTAAGAAATTGAATAAGGGAGAGCCGCAGCGGTCTCCATACTGACATTTTAAACGGAGTGCGTAACTTCAGTTTTAATATTTTAATGTTTGGACTTTGACAAATTCACACACGGCTGTATAGTCCCAAATTAAACCGAAGCTTGTGGATACTCATTAACTGATAAACATACATTTTATACACTTTTAAATAAATACTTAAATACATACAAACACCCAGAATCCGAAAACCAACAGATAAGCTTATCACACAAATGTTGGTCCCAGGTAGGAAACGAACCCAGGACCTCTCAGTAGGTAGAGTCACTTGACTACCAACTAAGCCAACAGACCAGTCAAGTTCGAACTATAGTCGCTCGATGAAAGTTTGTTCGAAAGCACGATTAATCGAAGAACTGCAGTTCGACCAACTATTACTTTTCCTGTGGTTAGTTCGACTGAATTCAAATTCGACGAACGTTCGTTCGAAAGCACCATTTATGTCTATCCCACTGACAAAGTCTCATAATGGGATAATTGGGACACCGTAGCTCACTGACATCATTAACAAAAACTTGATTAATTACTTTCGAGTTTGGACTGTTTTTACAAGTCGTGGGTTTTGGGCGGTTACTTAGCAAATGCAGAAAATCGCGCTTTGACATTTCCATGCTCTTCAATTATTGTTCATTGACTATTATTTTGTGACATCCTATCACTTATTTTGTTACAAACATAAAATAAATATGTTTTGTAGGTACTGATGTTACTTTTTAACCGGAAAATGTAAAAAGTATTGTTATTTTACAAAGTAACCTGGGTGATACTAGATTTGTAGAAGATCCAGTGAACTTTCCTAGCTCCATGACCGCGTATTAAGCACGCTCGGCTAGCGCTCAATAAGCCAAAATTTCTCTATTCAGTAGCAGATACTTAGCTCGTTGTATAACTGTTATGTCTTCACATACAATGTATGTATGGCATTGTGTACGACATAATACGTCATTGTAAATAAACGGTGAAAGAAAATTACATACGGAACCAATGCTGTTATTATTGGTGTCAAAGTGACTGTAAACATTTTATGGCAAGGTGGGGTCGAGGGTTCAAACCCGGGCCCATCCCAATGAGTTTTTCTGAAGTTAACAGAAAGTACCCAAGGACTTTCTCTAACTTACCGGTAAGTAAGTATCCATCTCCAATAGTAGGAAAAAACATAGTTTAGCTCTAAAAATTGTACAAAATGTATACCCGTATAGTTCCAAAAATGATTTAGTTTTCTTGATTTGAACCTTTACCACATATTTATTATCACCATCTTTACCACATATTACCAGTATATAATAGTTTCCTATACATTTATTTAGATATAGAATATGAAGGAAGAGACAGATAAAATCTCAAAAATTTACAAAGTAGAAAATTAATTATTTAATTTCGTATGGTAATATTCTAATTATTATTAGTACAAAGGGAGTACACAAAATGTTGTATATTAAAAAAGGGTTCCGTCATATTCGCTGCTATAGAATATTGGTTTGTAAACTAACTCTTCGAAACCTACCAAGGAGACTAAAATTCTAAATAAAAAAGTTTATAGTTTAATTCCCTTTGGAGTTTTTGAGAAGTTAGTATAAACCAATATTCAACTTGCAAATAACAATTTACACAAAAAGTATGAGTGAATAAATGCCTTTTTGTTTTGAACTTAAATCATTCATTAATTTTTTTCATATTTTAACAGAATCAATTTTGTTTTGAATCAACAATAGTGAGTCATCGGTGATGAATTACTGAAAGCGAGGCTTCGCTGTGGCATCGATAATTTTCATTTCACCACTTAAAAATACTATTAAATATTATTAATACTATCCAGTAGTTATTGTTGTGCCATGAAATCTTAACATACTTATATTAAAAGTGTTGCCAGTGAATAAAATTATTAGAAACAGCCCTCTGTTGGACATAGGCCTACCATCGTAAAAAAGGGTGTGCGGGCCATTAGTCCACCATGCGATATGCAAAGGGTCTCGGCCTTCCAAAGGAACCTTAAATCATATTAAAATCTCTAAGCGCATGAGCACACGAGCATGAAAACCGTTGTGCGATACTTCTATAAGCGAGTCGAGTTATAAAGTTATTATACAAGTCGCGCATCAAAGCACTACAATAAGCTCTGAATTTTCTGGGTAAACCATAGAGATAGGATATGTTTGGTGGGAGGCCGCGCAAATGGGAGTAACAAGTTTTTTTGATTCATGGGGTAAACTCACCAAAAAAATTATATGACCTCCTTTTAGACTTAAATCACGTGCTTGATCCAAGAAGGTTATATAACAACCTTCTTGGCTTGATCTGATCTGCTATTTTCTTTAGCACATACTACTTCGGCTGATTCCTCCGAGCATACTTCGCATATTGGCTTGCCATGACACCACTTTACTCGATCATAGAACGCTTTATTGAAATTTCTTAAACGTCGATTACGTGTACAACGTCCAAACATTGACTGTGTAGGAGCGCGGTTACCAGGCCGCAACTTCCGACCAGACGGGAAGCCATTACCTTTTCTTTAGGCCAGCAATTAGCCATCACCGCCACATAATTATTCCGTAAAAAAAAGTCATTCCGGATCTAGCATAACAGACATATTTTTTACAAATAGTGGTACGATAAAATTCTAATGTCAATACGGTGGCTTTTAAATCACCCTTTAAGGCACGTGCGCGTGCGTTGCCCCGGATGCGCACGCGCCCCTCGGTCGAACTCCTGCTTGCCGCGGGTCGGTGCCCACACATACATTCCACGTTACTTTTTGTCAAATATAATAATCATAATACGTCATAATTTCTTACAATAATAGGCATGTTCCTGAAGGCACAAAGTAAAAATTTGACAGCACTAAAAATGTTTCAATCACTGTCACACAGTATTATAAAGATAAGGATGAAGCTAGTTTTAGTGTTGTCTTCAAAATCGGACCTATTGTCAGCATAAAATTTGAGATTGCCAGTACAGTTTACGATCATTTCTACGATATAATAATAATTAAGCGTCAGTGGCGTAGGGGATAAGACGCGGCCTATCATATCGAAAGGTCCGGAGTTAGATCCCCAGCTGGGTCATGTACCAATGGGTTTTTTCTCGAAACTTAAGTGAATTTACTGACTGCTCTTAAACTGTGGAGGAAAACATCGTGAGGAAACCTGCATACGCCGAAGAAGAAATTCTTAGGCGTATGTGAAGTCCACCAACCCGCACTGGGCTAGCGCGGTGGACTATAGCCCGAACGCCCTCGTGGAGAGGGTAGGCCTGAGCCCCAGCAGTGGGGACATTAATAGGCTGTTGATGAATAATAATTAATATAATACTCGGACAGTAGACAATATATGGAACTAGCTATTTCCCGCGACTTCGCCCGCTTGGATTAAGTTTATATAACAGCGGAAACAGTTTATAGCGGTAAAAAGTTACCTATGTCCTGGTCCAGGGTTTGTTGTATTAACCACACCAAATAACATCAAAATCCGTGTAGCGATTTAGGCGTGAAAAGACAACAAACAGACGGCTAAACAGTTACTTCTCCATTTATAATATTAGTATGGATTGTTTTGAGGAGCTGCCCTGCATCAAGATGCTTATTTGCCTAGCAATTTGAAACAGTTTGCGGTGAGCAATCTCTATCAGTATAACAAGCGGAGTCGCCGGCCGCGCCTAGTCCAACAAAAACCGCGCGCTGACCTAGCAGGCGATGCAGTCGGGTGAGCAAACTCAATCGCTCCTCTAATGAGTGGTCGGGTAATAAGGTGAGGAAGTGAATGTGCTCGCGGGCACGCGCGCGACACGCGCCCGCGCCTCGAATCTCTTGCTAGCCCAGTAAAAAATAATGTGGGAAGGATTAAAAATAATGAAGTTGTTCGAAGAAATCGTTTTCCAACTACAATTTTCAAAAAGGAGGAGGTTCTCAATTCGGCTGTTTTTTATGTGTAATTTATTTATTTATTTAGGTATTTATTTACTTGTCGGAAGATTTACGACTTTTATAGACTCGATTAGAAAAGAAACGTTAAACGTACGTATAAATCGACTGTAAATCTTCGCATATTGGACCTTCGAGGATTGGACGTTGTGGGAACTGGACGTTAGCGGCCAGAATCGTTCTAACAATACAAATGAAAACAGAATAATGATAAAAAACTAAAGATCAGAATTAAAGAAATTGGACAAATTATTACATTATTACGTACCTACTACATGTAGGTGTGTATGTAACGCAATATTGTGAACCGATTTGAAATATTTTTATTTATTGATTAGGCTATATTTCGAGGGTGGTGCCATTTCAGCTGGAAATTTTTTTTAAATCTGTTCTATAGTGGAGACTGTGGACCGGTACGCGCAGCGTGGGACGCCTCTGAAGTGGACCGACGACCTGAAGAAGGAAGCGGCTGGATACGGAGAGTGGACGTCAGGGTGCGGTGGCGTTCATTGGGGAAGGCCTTTGTCCAGCAGTGGATATTAAAAGGCTGATATGAATGAGAAAATTGATTATTAATACGTTATGTCTTATCTCTATAAAAAGTCATTTATTACTTCATGGCGCGTGCGCTCAATATTTATTAAACATGCACTTGTTCGCTGGTTTGCAAACAATGCAGTTTTTGCGCTATTCGCTCCCGGCAACCAGATAGTGCAAGGGTCATGGTTTCATGGCAAATTAACTGCTGCAGTTTTTCTTCAACGTTAAAACGGCGCGTGCGCGCTCGCTCCGTTGGTTTTATGATAATACGAGATTTTTTTATTGTTATTAAGTGAAACGGTTTATTGTACATTTTTATTCGTAGCTTTATTACCTAGGTTTACTTCTACACTGCTTACGCCTTATCACAGTTTAAGATGCTCGTAGGTTGGAACATTTTAAATAAAAAACTTTGAGTTAACTACTCAGTACTTAGAGAAACTTTTTAACATATGGCGTTTCCAGTCATTCTTTTAAGTTTTAACACTGATCTGTCCCAATATGGATTAAACATTAGGCGTATCACAGATACACGCGGTCTGCGGTGGCGGCCTGTTGTATTCCATACGCAATGTATGTGAGACTTCAGATACGCGCGGCCTGCGTTTTCATATTCCGCAGGCACTGCAGACCGCGTGTGCCTGGGATACGCCATATTCAATCCCACTGTATTTCGATTTTTTAAATTGGGTTTAAGGCCCTGGCAACAAAGTCCTTTACAATAACCGGGCTTAACAGCACGGCCCCACAAAAACAGGACACGATTAGTCGGCGAATTTCACTAAAGCGATAGTAACTTCAATGGACATTTACAACGGACAATTTTGGTACGAGCTAAACGTGTTGTTACACGCTTCGATTTTAATTTCCGACACAATAAACAAACACAAGCACTTATTGTATAAAATACTACAACAATTATACATTACCACCGGCAATAATATATATATTAGGAAAATTACATAGACGAGACGAACATGGCTCCCGCCAAAAGAGTATTTCTATTTTGAAGTGCTATCAAAGCCGCAGATTTGCCCTTTGTAATGTTTTATTTATTGTGTTATGTTAGTTGCTTACAAACGGCAACCACAGTGGCCGGTGACGTCTGCCCATAAACAACGTATTCAATTATCATAGCGAGACCCTTCACAGTCGGTAATTGGTGAAGCCTCAACACTACCTTATGGTAGGGTAGGGTCGCCACGTTTCATAGAATTTTCAGATTTTGAGCATCACGTTCTGATTCACGAGTTTTTAACTTAAACTTAACTTAACTTAAGCCCTAACCAAGGGTTTATATGAAAAATATATCATTTTCGTCCACTTGCGTCAACCGCAGGTCAGTGGAAACAAAACCAGTATAAGCTGGTCCCTCATAGTAAACATAAACATAAACTTTATTCACTTGTTAAGATGGATACATGATATATCGAAGCCCTGACTCCCATAGTATTGAAACTCCCTAAGAAGCCAGGCCAGCTTAAGATAGTGTTTCTCCTGATGTGCGGTCGACTGTACCAATAAGCATCGCCAATAATGAATTACATATTGAGAGACCTATTAAGATCGCGGCTACGAACGTGGCATATTATGCTGCAATTTGTGAATGAAGCTTTAAACCTTGGCAGAGAAAACGCAAATCAAATTGCCGGTGCAGTAAAAGTTGGCAATAAACGAAATTACATAAACTTCCCACCATTCCTTACATTTTACTACGGTTTTTACTGTTTTCATTTCCTTTGAAGAACATGGTTCAAGTGTAAAAATAATCAAGATGCAAATGAGGAAGCATTATGTTGAAGCTATAAAGACAATCTATTTTAAAAAAAACATACGAGATATATGACAACCGAAGAGTGCGTGTGCTCTGGATAAAGTTCGCTGTTTGGACACCTTTTCTATTTTCTAAAAAAGTGTATTTTTTTGTTTTATTAGTAGTTGTAATTTATAATCCCATGGCCACCCGAACCCGAGTATACCTGAATTTAACGACCACTGGTCAACAATTGAACACTCTAGGCCCAGTTACTTGAAAACTGTGCTCAATAAATTAACTGAATCAAGTCCCAATATCATTAACTGCTTTCAATAGGTAAGGCGAGTATACAAAGCATTTCTATATTTCATTCCAAATTTGTCATTGGTAACGAAATTTTAGTAAAATGGATACCTACTAAAATTACGTGCAAATAGGATATGTATATTACTATGTAAACTTTGCGGTCCACCTATATTTTTAATTTTTTATTATTTTCAAGACGCGGGCGCAGATCCGTTGGTTTTCGAAGTCCAAATTTGGAAAGAAAAGTTGCTGCGTAAAATCTACCGATACTTTGCGTGCTGATGAAGGAGGTCAAACATCCTGAAAAAATCTGAGATACGTATTGCGTTAAAAATAATTAAAGTTAATTTAAAAATCTTTATCTCCTGATTTACAACCACCACTGTTAAAGATTATCTATTGTAGTTTGCAGCTCATTGCATTGACTGTTGGAGTTAGAATTTTATTATTGCAGACCACAATTGAATCGTTTAGTTCGAAAACAATCAAAATGCGGAGTGTCTTTTATAGTAGGGAAGCCCAAGCTGGGATTTCGGGATTTACTCGAGCTCGGCAGAATAGTATAAGGGGGGATAGCTTGCACCCTTTAGAGTACCTCCACCAGATATGAGCCCTATATATGCCGACGGCCTATGACAGACGATGAGATTAACAAAAAAAAGTTGATCATCAGAAATAATCGAGCAGGATTATTACAGAATTGACTTCCTACGTGATTTAGATTGCAAGGTTGTTATTATTTTTACAAAGTTTATTTATACTGCACACTAAAAATAAAAATAAAACGGCAAACATTTTAAATTTAATAAAATAGTAAATGACTGTACCTAGGCTTGACGTAAATTGAATTTGACGGAACTAGGACTTGATGAATGAATTTGACGAATGTGTTGGCTACCGGTAATAAACAATCGGTTCAACGAGTTTAAGCATTATGGTAGTAGATACTTCTATTTTTTAAAGCAAAGTAAAATGGCTACATTCACCTACCATCAGAGGAAAATATGATCCCGCTGGAAACTGGCAAAACTGCCCTACGAGAACTGGCGAGAAGCTCGATAAAGTTACAAAAAGGAAATAAAATAATGAAGATGGTACCTATTATTTGAAGGCCACATAAAAGTGCCAGGAAAAGATTTGTAAACTATGGATTATACTAAATTTACTATTTGACTACAAAAATATACTAACTAATAAATTATAAAGATATTTGTACAGAACTAGATTACGTCTTATAATACAAACATTCTAATATATTACTAGAGTCATAAAAGTCACCGTTTACGAACTCTGTACAGAATAGAAGTAAATGGTAACACACTGTAGACTGACCAGCGGCATCCTTATTCAGGAACACGATTCGACCAGAGATTCTACTTCGTGCCGTAGAGCGAAACAACCTCTTCTTTTCCTACGTAACGACAAAATTATGGTGTAGTGTGGCTTT
Organism: Metalampra italica; assembly: GCA_949699065.1. Classification (NCBI taxonomy): domain Eukaryota; kingdom Metazoa; phylum Arthropoda; class Insecta; order Lepidoptera; family Oecophoridae; genus Metalampra; species Metalampra italica. The sequence continues at coordinate 8,344,116 of OX452983.1, forward strand.
CTCCCACCTCGAGCTCTATTTTTGAACCGCTCGAAGCGAGGAGAGCGATTCAAAAATGGAGCTCCTGGTGTTGTAAAAGAGTCTCGTGATCAAGAAAAGTCTGGTGTTAACAAAGGGTCTCAGAATCCTATTTTTTTATACCACTTAAACAAGTCTCAGTTTTTACAATCATCTGAGCTTAAGTCTTTTTATCACGCAAGTCCTGCTTATTCGAGTCAAGTCTTCAAAATTGTAACCTTGGCTTGCTGGGTGCAACAATCCAAAGGCGTAAAATGCGCTGCACTCATGTACCTACCTACCTGTGTTTACAGTGACTTTTTACCCTTCAATCTATGCATGCATGGCTGTGTTGCTTACAAGAACCTACGCTACAATCAATATCGGTCGAAAGCGAAATCCGAATGTCCACTAATATCTTTAACAAAAGGAACAAGGGCTAAAATAATCGTGGATTTGTAAAAAGAATGTTCTTTCGTCTTTTAAAATATTTTGGACTTTCGCCCTCGGTTGTCCACCAGTCCAGAATAGGGCCTCCTGCCGACCGGACGCGGCAGGTGCTACTGAGGGTTCACTCGGGTTCACGCCCCCCTCTCACCGACCCCTCCCCCCACAGCATCCGTGCAAACCCGTTCCTCTAATAATATAACGTAGAAATGAAAGATTAATGAGAGCAACCCGTGCACGCCTCTTTCACTTGAGGGTATAGTGGTGGGAAGATGTTTAGTTATGGTGTCGATGAAATTCGGATCACAGCCACAGAATCATTTAAAATTAAAACGTATTGGCAAATAATAGGGAGGTATCTAAATAAAAAATATAAATGGATAGTTTATAATTGGGTCAAAATAAAAGGACGTTATGATCTGTAAAATAGAAAGTTATACTGCCATAACTATCTAAGACTGACAAACCATTACAGTAGAGACGACTAAACAGCCGTGTGTAAAGTCCAAACATTATTATTATTATTTATAATAGACGTTAATGATGAACCGACAATAATTTAACTAACGTTTGTGGTCCCTAGTTAAGTAAGATGCTGTTCAGCAGCTTGTCTCGTTCGACACAGCATGGTAGTGATGGTCTCATGCTCAAGTATCAAACTTACTCAAATTACACTGAAAGTATATAAGCATAGAAACATAAAACATTATTTCTGAATATACATTCTAACCTTTAAATCATTATAACATATTTTATAGAAATTTTTAAAGAACTGGAATTAGAAAATGCTTAATATTATCTACATTTCAATTTGCTAAGCCCACTCGGTATGATAAGTTGATCTTCCTATATTCTTAGAGCTAAATATTTAATAAGCTTCATAGTTATTAGCAAAGTAGCAAAACACTTTAACAAAATAGTATATCATGAATGTGCGATAAGATAAAGGTTATGGAGCATCGATATAGTCAATACTTTATCCCATCCCTAGCCCAACGAGTCTCGATCGCCGCGCAATGAAGACCGCCCAGATAAAATATTAGCCGCGTGCTTGCCGGGGCCGGTAGCACGTAGCAGCTATAATATATCGACCGATGACAGTCGCATTGTGACCTCGTGGAATGCGAGCCTAACGCCCATCGTTTCTCGTGTGAGACATGCTTATAGTCTTCCATGACCACTCAAGATGACCAGCGTTGTAGATAACTGTTACTTGTATATCTTTAAGAAAGAATGCTGGAGACTAGAATGATTCTTTTGTTGTATGTTACATTTCCATATATATATATTTTTAAGACTTTTTACGGTACTTTATGTGGAACACCCATCAGAATCTGGGAGTTGATATATTATAGTGTTATTGCAAGATACCAGGGGGATACACATATTTTTTGGAAGTACATAGGTACCTACAAAAATGATTTTAAAAAAATAATTTTTAAAGCAAACTAGTGAAACATTCGAAAAATAACAAAGCAGATACATAATATAACTTATATGAATTCTACCTGCTTATAATTTTAGGAAAATTCAACAGGTCTCTGGAAGAGATGATAATGAATGGTATAGACCAGAAAAACTGAAGACTGATGAAGCATCAGAACAAGCACGCTCAACTGAATTCAATCCATCAACCATTTCAGCCGAGCTTGACGCGAAAAAACCTACGGTCATCGACTCACCGCGCTCTCATTGCAGATATGACCTACCCTCTTAACAGTATGTAGGTAACTGAGATACAGGGACGAAACCAGGTATTACATTTAAGAGGTCATTATATAAGTAAGGTTAATTTGACATAATTGGCCACAACTAAACGATAACAGTATAAAGGTAGATAATCTGACAAATTCAGACAGACTTGATAGAATTTATTAAAATACGGTATTCCGGGGTATGACTATAGTTTCGCCTCTTTCATGGTCAAAGTCAAAGTCAACTTCCACAGATCACTTGACATACGGCACTATTGGGTTAAGCAGCAGATAGAGACCATTTTTGAGAGCTACTAGGGGTACGACAATCAATAATCTGCCTTGTAGAGAGTTATTAAGAGAAAAGTAGTTGTAAATATAGCCAGTCAATACATTTGTGAAAATATTTTGTATGTCCCCAAAATATATCTGGAATATCGCAAAGTATTCACAAATATAACATCCAGACCCGACCAACTTGTACAAGCTAGCTTTTATTGGATAAACTTGAATAAGTAGTTACCTACTAGGTATTATTGTTTTCAGCAGCAAGGGTGGGTGCAAAATTTGAGAATAAAAGCTTGTAATAAAAAGAAATGAGATCAGTACGGCGCAGTCTGGTGTTGCTCGTGATTATCGCTTTCGATTAGGATCGTCTGCTCAAGGTTCACGGTTTATATTATAATGTCCTAAATCCGTGCCCGCGAAAATGTAGCGTAACAATTATTAATTGCACATTAACATAGGAGATGTAAAAACTGAAGATCGATGCACACGACCGCGCGTGCCGGCCCAACCGACCGTGCGGGATGCGGAAGAAATAAGTGGTCGCGCTTTAATTAATTTTGCCGCTAGACCATGCTGGGTACGTGAAAATTATCTTAGTAGGCGAGTGTTAAGAAAGTGCAATCTACATTAAAAAATACTATGCGAATAAGATGGATAGAAACAACGAGAGGAAAAAAGGCGATAGATGATAGTTAATACGAGCAACATGTCCGTTTAAGCATTTGCCCCCCCCCCCCCCTCCCACACACACACAAAATATTCACGAATACACAATAATATGTTTAAATACAGGGTGTAAATCTGTATGCTTGCCGTATTCACGTATTATTATCCTCTATAATATAATGAAATATTATTAATACAATCAGACACTCTGTGTAAGGTCTCAGTTCTGTCTAAACACCCCTATCTAAGGCCCCAGAAACTGACTGGAACACCTTACTTACGGGTGCAGCACTATGCTCTTTAGATCCAGAGCATTCTCCACTACTTAATTTTCATATACGGGTTAATAATTTTATTTAATTTGTGTTGTGGTGGTTTAATGTGCATAAATTATTTTTCTTTCTTCTGTCTTAAAAATAATATAATGCTACTACTTTGCCAGCTGGGCTATCTATGACATCCTACTGACAATGAGTTACTGACTGCCTACACAATTGCACTGAACACGTGCTTATATCACGGGTGCAATTGACATAACTCCGTTAATATCTGATAGTGTATAATATGCGTACCTATTCTATAATCAAAATCTCAACTGTGCAACTAACTACACAATAAACAAGATAGATAAGCAACCTCCTGTTATTTTGCCACCAGGATAACCTAGCTGGTGGATTGATAGACCTACCCCCGCGGGGCTCCAGTAATCCTTTATCCGAGAGAGGGGAGGAGATCAAGTTTATGTCGCGTGGAGTTTGTTCTAGGGCTGTAACAAATATTTTCAGTTGTAAAAAAAGTTCTCATTATGTTACATTTCGACATTTCAATGTCGTGCGAAAGACCTTTCTTCCAGCTAACATCCAGTCGTCTTTCAATTTTGTTAAGAATCCGGAAAACGGATACGGACTATATGAAGGGCTGACGTACAGTCAATGGCTCACGTCAAACTATACACTTTTGTGGCAATATTAACTTTATTTTGATCGTGCTAAGGCTACTGTATTGTATAGCTTGAAGTTCTTGGCTGTACTATGTATATGTATTATTTCTGACAAACAAAAAAGAAGAATCCAGTGTGTACGACTTTTCTTTGCTAACTTTTTTCATAGCATGATAAAGCAACCCTAGTCAGGCTATTGTGTACAAAACAGGTGATACCATTTCACCCGCTTATCAAGATTTCGCGCAGGCTTGCAGAAGATAGGTACCATTAATTGCAACCACTGGTCACGCTTTCTCCCTCTGTCAGTCAGTGTACAATAAATACGCCTTGTATATCATACTTATCACATAGTTAGAAATTCATTACTCGGTTTTACAGTATTCTTGAGTACCTACTTGTAACCTGTTTATGTGGTCTAAAAGCGGAACGTTCTATGATTTCAAAAATATTTTTTTAACATACGTACTATGTTTCTTCATCTTGATTCTTCTTCCTTTCTTTATAGTCACAAAAAAGTTCAGGCATCCTTGCCTTGATAATATTTTTATAGGTATTAAAATGTAAGTGTAGTAAAACTAACCAAAGCTATGATTTGTGATTAGTGTAAAATAATGTGATCTGAAATGAACATAGGAATAAAATGGCCTAGCACTTTTTTTCTTGACTGTATCACTTAATTTCGTCTCATAAAACGCGATTATAAAGTACATAATTTTTGGGGGAAACAAGAACAGGGGAAATTAGTAATAAGTAAGAGGATGAGCGTCAGTGGCCCTGGGGATAAGACGCGGCCTATCATATCGAAGGTTCCGAAGTTCGATCCCCGGTTGGGTCATGTACCAATGGGTTTTTCTCGAAACTTAAGTACATTTACTGACTGCTCTCAAACGGTGAAGGAAAACATCGTGAGGAAACCTGCATACGCCGAAGAAGAAATTCTTAGGCGCATGTGAAGTCTACCAACCCGCACTGGGCTAGCGTGGTGGACTATAGCCCGAACACCCTCGTTGAGAGGGTAGGCCTGAGCCCCAGCAGTGGGGAGATTAATAGGCTGTTGATGATGATGATGAAGAGGACCCCGGCCATTCAGCCAATGCAACTGTTTATAAACAATCTCGGACTCAGGTGGACGCGGCCGGCGAGAGCCCCTGTAACCGGAGCAAGGTCCATTCGAAATGAGGCGAATATCGATCATTATAAATTTCCAGTTGCCGCACTAACGGCGCCCGCGCACGCGACCTCGCGTCAAAGATTATTTGGAAACTTTGTTATAATCAGACAGACAACTTCATACATATCGCTATTTTGTGGCGGTCGCGATGTGTTTCGGTGGACCTCGAAACCGGCCAGCCAAGTGGGGATCACCTACATGACCTTAGCTTGCTGTGTCTCTTCTAACAACTTATATAATGCAGTGTCAAAATTTTAAGAGGATATAAATCTGTCTAAATGACTACTGAATTCTGTTCAGCTAAATTAATTTTATTATTAAGTTAACATTCTAGTTATACCTACACAATCAATTTAGAGCTTAGAGTACTAGATATTCCTTAAATAATCGTTTTATCTATTTATAATTCCTCAATAGCAAAAGCCGTTAGGATCTATTATATTGAAGTAATAATCTTTATTACTTATTATCTATAATAATACTTCTATGATAACAAAATATGTATGACGAATTTTAGGTGACGTCAGCAATGATTACCGTGTCGCGTTCCGTGTAGTGTTGCTTTATCTTCCCAACAGATTACAAACGTCGACGGAGTGTTGCATTCCAATTCTATTTGTTTAATCATTTCATACAACTTAACAAATAACGCATATTATTTTTTCTTGCATACATTAATGCATGATAAAGCATATCAATAAAGTTCTTATCTGTCAAATAATACTCAAGTCGGTCAATATACGGCATGCGGGATTCCCCGAATTCAAGAAACAAACGACTAAATGTAAACATTCCAATATTTGGATATCTATCAGTATTGGTAGTATCTTATTTCGAAAACCGCGCTTTTTACATAATAAGGAATTATGCTATCGGAAGAAAATAAACGCTATATACACAGCCGCCAATTTATATATAAATATTATTTTAAAAATATACACTATATGAAAATGATGAAAGGCTAGAACTACACTAAAGATACTGAAAGTCCATAAAATACCCATTAAATATGTGTATTATAACTCTGTCTTGTCTCTGAGAGGGCGAAGGCTTTTTTGCACAAACAAAACTATTCTTCAACTAGGTATTTACTCTATGGCAGCATTAAGCCGGCGCGCGCGCAGATTGCTCCGTGCACCGCGCGCCATCTATAGATCACTGAACTTGCTCTCTTTATTTACTCACGACTGATAGAAATTATCAGTTTCCAATAAGTCTTTCTAAATACAACTAATCTTTGCTGATGTGTAAACGGTATTTATTATTGCAAAGAGGACAGAAACTTTACTAAATGACTTTTAGTTTTAACTCAGAGTTACTTAGACGAAGGTACGTCAGTCCCAAGTTAAGTTACTAACATAACGAATTTAATTTTACAGATTGAAATACACGTGCTTTTGACACAAAATACTAAATTCACAGAGCTTTATCAATTATAAAAAATGTATTTAAAGACTGGTGCATTTAATTTGCTATATTTAACCGATGGAAATAATCATTCATTCTTCATCAGATAGATCCATTTTACATATACATATTTCATGTCAATTGGTGCTAAAATATGAGATTTTATATACAAGGTATTTATAATCTGCCCTAGCTATAAGACGGTAGACAGTGCATGTTTCGTTAATTCGCGTCCGTCGTTAATACATTAAATAAAAACAGAAAGACAGTTAAGTGATTGTAAATCTCACAAACTGCACTGCCCGTTTCCTATCACTTCCTAAGGATGCGATGCAGTGCCGGATTTAAATGTTTCATAAGTTTGGGCGATATACCATTACATTTCTGCCGCCCCTAGCAGAATACCAGATGTATGGTACAATTATAATCATAATTAAGTCCTTTATATAAACAATTAAAATATCTCGAATTTATTATACAATTGCACTTAAAATACGATAGTAATTCAAAGCGTTACGAATTATTTCGATTTTTTTACAGCATATTAATGAAACGAAACACGCACGTAGCACCCTACGCACACAACTCAACTGATAATAAATGAATGCTTGGAGTATATTGTAGCACGGTTATACGATTGCAGTACCAATAAAATAATGACATCCTTCATTCCTGCGGCCCCGGGGAATCTAACCTGCCGCCCAGAACCGACCCTTCTGACCTGGCGATCCGGCACTGAGCGGTGGTCTACAACCTCGCCTCGTCGACTACCATTTGCCGTAATTCAGCGCGTCCGAGTATAAATTCCACGCACTGATTAACGCTATCGCCGCGGATGCGCGCGCGCTTATTTCGACAGCAGATTTATTAATTCATTAGCTAAATACCGACTTTATCCGCACCGGACAGGTTAATTGGACCGATTGAGAGGAAAGCTACTGTTTTGTAAGTTAATCGGATTTGAGTTTTATGATCGCCTCAATTTAATTATATTTAACTGCACAAGAAACGGAGTTTGCTAACGCTGTAAAAGCGAAAGTCCACCGGATTTATATACCTACGTTGCCCGATTATACAATGGTCAGTCTACAAATTGCCTTCGCAATCGTTGTGTGCATTTTACAGCGGATTCGATTGCTTATAGAGTAGATTAAGCTAAATTACTTACTATACTTATGAGTAGGGATAATTTATGCGACCTGCGGAGTCAACCAAGTCCTCTGCCAAAGGTAGGTATAGGACTTCCTGGTCATGTGCTGTGTCTAAATGTATTGAAGTGTGCGAGAGGTTATGAATGTATTGTTCGATTTTTATACGAGTGTTTCGTCGTTACATCGTATATACAAGTGTGCGTTGGATCCCAGGGAGACAACTTGAACGCTTTACAGCCTTTCTTCCTATTGACATAGTGAAGTTTAAATTCAGTTCCCGTAGGCAGTAACAGTAATAGTATAGGTAATAATTTCAAATTCAATCAAGTTGTAAAACTAATAGACAATTTTATGGCGCCTAATGACGCGCTCCAGTTTCTACATTTCTAATGAATTGACCAAGAATGTCTAAAAGATTTATTGACACTTAATTCTTTTAATTGCGTGTTGTAAAATTCACCGTCTGTCTGTCTTTTTGTTCCATTATAACAGCTCGAGAATCACGACTGGGTCGATTTTGTTTTTTTGCATGTTTAGCCTAAACTATTATAACTACGTTGTATAGGTATAGATTCGATTAGATCGATAGATAACTTTGTACAAAGTGTATGGATAAGTTAATTAAAGTAAATTAAAATTAAGTTAGTTAAATCGTCCTATGTTGTCTATTATATTTAGGCAACTTTGAAATGAAGGGTACCTACCCCGCATTACAAAAAAAAGATTTGCTCGAATATTTGCATGTGATTAAGATCCTTAATATAACTGTCTCTACCCATTGGTCCGGAAAAAATGGGTATACCATCCAATTCATACAATTTAAATGGAATTCACTCAGGAATGATTGAAGATAATGAATTATCGTGATATGGTGAATTATGGTGAGTTTTTACATTATGCCATTTTACGTAGTATTATTATGACCTAGTATTATCAAAATACAAGGTTAATTTTGCTGTTAATCAAATACCCCTTGCCTACAAACCGTGAATGTTTACAGTTTGGCCAGCTGTATCTTTGTTTTAATAAACATTGCCAAAATAATTATGAATTAAATCAGTTTAATCGTTTATTTATTTATTTTTTTCAGGTAAAAAATTGTCAAGTCGATAAATGAGTGGGCGAGAAAGTTATGCGGTGTGGCCGTCCCTTTTATTTCTACTACGACTCACTCTTCAGTATATACTCAGACAAGAAACATTAAGTATGAGACAATAACATGACGTCACGTGACGTAATGTAGGCGTCACATTGTATATTTTTAATTATTTCACAAAATTTTCAAGATATCGCACTATCTCTATTTAAAGTCGTTGGCATACTTAGTCAACTCTATGTACCTGTACCCTTCGACCAATTAAAAATTAATGGACCGGCCATACTCCCGATATCTAAAAGCACATAACGTAAGCGCATGCACTCACCTTGTGTCAGTCTCGAAACGTAATTGAAATGCAATGTGCTTCAATTATATGATTTGATACTTAAAATTATCTTCGTGTGCAAAGTGTAAGAACTGTAACACTAACGGACACCCCGCGGCTTCGTCCGCGTTATAAAGTATCCTATTAATCAAAGGATATATAGTTACCATTACGCTAAGTTTCATTTCATCCGTTTAGCCGTTTGGGCCACAAACACACAAACTCGCATTTATAATTTCGCAATACTTCGCAGTCGTAAGCACCTATATATGTCGGCTGACTAGATGGCGATGGTTTTGCTTTGTTTTCCTACGTCGTAAAGCCCTGTGCATTTATTTTATATTGGTCGAAGCCTAGAACAGCGCGCGCTGCCGCTAAAACAAACTAATTCAGAGCAGTGGAAACACGCTGATCTCACGATACACTATCAGCCATCTGTGCTATTGTTACAAGATTTGTGGGCGAGTGCGGGCGAACCCCTAATTGCGCGCGGGCTTACCGCGCGTGCCCTTTGTCTCTACCGTAATTACTTTTATAAATCTACTAGCCTTTGCCCCGACTGTGCGCACGCCGTCTTCGCGACTTAGGTAGGAGTACATCTTTAAAATTTGCGGGAGGTTCGTCACGATTTGTGCAACTTTTAGCATTCATAAAGTTGGTGACAATGTTTTCAACAACAGTGACAAAACTTTCAAGAATTGATGTGGATCGCTATCTATAGCAGCAGTTATCAAACAGTTGAAGTCAACATGATAGGTATTAATATAATGTTAAAGTACAGACACACCTATGACACCATTTTATTTCTATTTGTATAGACTAAGCGATTTACATGCAGCAAAGATAAGATCGAGACGAGCAAAGGTTGTGACTTTTGTCTCGGTCACGGTTGAAACTCCAAGTTTTTGTTTAGAAATGAAGATTTATGGCGTTTGGGATTGAGATAGCTCAGGATTTTAATTATATCGTATTGTTTTGCAGATTCTACAAGAGATTTTAGTGGCAATAAATCGTGAATGGCAAAGGGTAGGTAAAGTAATTTGCTTAAAATTGAACTAAAGATTAAATAAATATACATTCTAGAGTGAGACACTAGAGCCGGTAAATATCAAACTGCTATTAGTCTACAAAATGCAATGAAATTGATGGGAAAACGTCATTTTAGATTAGAACGTTCATAAGAAAAACCTTACATATTTGACCAGATTTTTTAAAGCGAATCTTGAACTTTTTCATTTTTTAAAATGAATTTGGTATTAAAAGTGAACTGATTAAAATAAAGACTTATGTTAGGACGGGGTTCGACTTACGGCAGATTATTAATTACAGACAATTTTTTATTATTATTACAAATTTATTATTTCATTCTAATTCAATTGTATGTTTAATAAATCGATGCTGTAAACTGATCGATGCTGTGTACTGATAACTCATGCTAGGCGTACCTGCTGAAAATTCATGGTAGAGGTAAAATGTCTCACCTCCCAGGTGGAGGTAGAATTTCAACCGCGGCGTGCTCTCATACTTTTAACATCGCATTTCTCTTACCTTTCAGTTTACTTTGGCATCTCAGCTGATCGATGATACTCGTCAGTCGGTTTTCTCTTTGATTGACGGCTTTAACTTCATCACTGTCATCTGCTTCCAACTTCACTGACACTTCACTTTTCACATCACCGTTTACTTCTTCATCGTGTCTTTCATCATTTTCTTCACTGCTTGGTTCAAAACGTTCCGGGGACTCCATTTCAGGTTTTATCAAAAAGTTTTCAGAATTATTTTTGGATTCAGTTTCAGACATAGTCTGCTTCGTTATCAGTGGATTACTGTGAGCTATTTTTGTCATTTGATGACATCAGTTGTAAATACTACTCGTGTTTATATTTTGATTTCTGCAGTAAAAGGTAGTGAATAACTTTTTATCCTGGACAAGGATCCTCGGAGAAACAGAGACCTAATGTGAGTTACTTATATATATTAAAACTTAAACGTTTTTCGAATTGTTACTTGCATTGTATATCTATACTTACTATTAAAATGAAGCTGAAGAGTTTGTTTGTGTGTTTGTTTGTATGTATCCGCTAATCTCTGGAACTATCGGATTTGAAAAAAAAATTGTATTTGATAGTCCAAATCTTGAAGAGGGTTATAGGTTATTTAATATCACGCTATGACTCTAAGAAGCCGAGCAAAAAGAAAAGTCAGAAATAGTCCACAGAAGGTTAAATAATTTGATATGATTCCCAGAATTTCATTTGACTGAAAGTAGAGTAAAAAAATCACTGCAGAAAAATAATTATTGTGTGTGTTGCAGAAAATGCCGGACTGATTCCACATAGAAATCTACTCCAGTCGAACTTGTTTATCAATTGCACAAAAGTACCTATTAATAAGTATATCAGTCATAGGCGTATCGTCATTAGATAAGGTATTGCTCATAGCTGAGTGGTACAGTCGGTATAAAAATACCTTCTAATGAACCGTATTGCAATACAAGTAAGGTAAAATGTGGAAGGCGGAGACCGCGGACTGGTACGCGCAGCGTGGGACGCCCCTCCGCCAGGTGGACCGAAGGCCAAAAGAAGGTGGCCGGAAGCGGCTGGATGCGGAGAGCGGAGGACCGGGTGTGGTGGCGTTCATGGGGAAGGCCTATGTCCAGCAGTTGACGTTAAAAGGTGGATGACGATGAAGGTAAAGTAGACGGTAATTTACGTCGAAAGGTGGCGCAACAAAACCAAGTACGGCAAATGGTAAAACTGTAACCCTAACGCGGTTCTCCCTTATTCTCCCTCAAAGGAAAGCACCAAAATAATTACTACACACGCTAGTCGAATTTTAATAAAACCTCCCATTACACCCATGCGAGAATTAGCTGTCTGCTCGAGCTCTGAGTCAATGTGATGATCGTTATTGTCATTAGAAAATAAATAAATTGAAAAATAAAAATAAATAGTTCGTCTATAGATAGCCTGGTAGACCATAATATTATTATTATAATAACTGAAAAGTGTCTGATACTCCAACATATGTCAAATAACCAGTGGAGTGGTAAGACTCCGGCCTTAAACGTCCAATTACTCGAATGTCTAGTCAATGAAATCTATTCCCCGAGTGTCAAATTCCTCATTCGTCTAATTCCCCGTTTATCTAATTCCCCGTTTGTCCAGTTTTTTGTCCAATTCGGAATCTTAAATAAGTAAAGTTAATGCTTATAATGTAACAGCGCTAGAGCGGATCCGGAAGCAAGCCAAGGCTTTTCGTGGTCCCTTTCAATGCGCTTGGGACGAGTTATGCCCCTTGACATTCCCGCTTGAGGTTTCCACCGTGAGGTTTAGTCGGAGCGACTCCGAAGTAACCCGGCCTTTCCTCGAGAAGGTTACGCATTTACCCACGTAAAAAGGTATGTCCGTGGCGGACTGTATTTGTAGTGAGTTTCTCTACAGTCTGATCGATCATCGCAGTAAGCACTCAAAGGCAACAAGCGTTTGCTTTTATTGTAATATGTATATTTTATTCAAAGCCGACATAGAAATCGCATAACAATAAAGAATTGCTTGATCATCCAATTTTATTGTGATCTGCAATCAGAATTAGATTTTTTTGATTAATGGCATCTCTATATCCACCTACTAAGCGAGTACCTATTCATAAATTAAAAATTGTAGGTAGGCCATAGTTAGGCGACTTTCCTATGAGAATCTAGATTTTTTCCTTAATAAATAAATCTACACTTGCAAACTCACAATCTTTAATCGGAAAGAAATATTCGTAAATAACTTATTTTACTATTCGAAAGCTGCGCCGTGTTTTCTTATTTTTTTGTTTGTTTGTTTATTTTGTGGAGTGGATAAGTCAGGCATAAACATACCCTATGTTTATATTATTAGATGATACTAACAATTTAATTATTATCGCGGAAAATTCAATGTCCACCGGCAGCCGGTAGTTGCGATGTGATTCGGTATATTACTTCTCGGGCTAGCATAGTCAGACCCGTGAAACCTATTTAGCTTGCTGCTACTCTATATAATAGATAGATTATACATTATGGACTATGAAGAATAATAAACAATTATATAGTCGTCTGACGTTAACCAGATACAATAGAAATAGATTATTATAAACGAACACAAAGATCCTATACCAGAAAACACAACGCTTCACTAGTCGACACTCACGAGTTAAATGACCCTAATGATGACACTTGACACACTCGCACCTATCACACCAACAACAGATAAAAAGATTATCGTCTGACAGAAAACTTGTAAAAAAGGGCGAGTTTTATATAAATTTGAACTGAAAAATACTAAACAACGGGTTAAAAAGGTAAAGCCAACAGGTACGTGGCGGCACAGCGGTTATCGCGGCGACGTACTGATAACTGAGGTGTCAGGTCAAACGAACAAATGGGGCGGACTAGGTACGTACCTACTGATAACGCCCGATAACGGGCTCTTAACCTTCCCACTGTGGCACTTGGCTGGAAACCGTGTCGGCTGAAGGGTTATACAATATTTCATAAAATGAAGACAGACATGTCATAGATATTACATGGTAATCCCTGACTGACATGTCAATCTGTTGCAGAAATCATCTGACTACAAAAAACAAAGTGTAAAAAGTTCCGGTTGGAATATCTTGTAAAAAATATATGAACTATTCGTAATTTATTCAAAGTTTCAGCTCTATCGATCCAGTAGCTTCAGAGTTATCCAGGGGACAGACGACAGACATACAAAATAACAACGCTATAAGGGTATCATAAATGACGGCTCACTAAAAAGAGCTATTAGACTTGCATGATTATTTGGTAGCGTTAAACTTGAAACGATATGTGAATGCATTCGCTTATACCAGTTTGGTCAAGGGTTCAAACCTGGCTAACTTACTACTAGTTTTTGGCGTATAGAAACCTAGCGTACGCGCCGAAGGAGAAATAAATTCAGGCGTACTTTTGTGAACGATAAGGGCCCGCATGATGGATTATAGACTGCGTAATAAAGAGTGCAAGAGTAAAACGTATTTATATGATCTCCTATCGTCACACTTTTGATGTTATTCTATGTATTGTTATAAAATGTAAAAATAAAGTCCCATTGGGCCCTAGGAGGAGAACCAGATATTAATAAGGATCAATTAGACAACTCAGTTGGCAGAAGAACTAACCTATCGTATCTAGCCGTATTTCGGGTTCGAAACGTGTGTATTGGCCTGAGTGTTTTACTTTAGACTACGATTGCTACGTGCAGAGTTAACATTACCCCTGGAGGTCGTCAAATAATCTCAGCGGATGTCTTGTTATGAAAACTAAAACCCCGACCTTAGTCTACGTTGACGAGCATTTAGGTAAGACAAAGGACACAGCACGGCGGCGGGGACACGCGACCGGTCACGGCGTCGTGACTGCTGATAACATGATAACAGACATGATAGCGAAATGCGGACGCACGACCGGCGGCGGCGCCCGCGCAGCCGTAGACAGCTCGACACTCGATATTCACTCTATTTTGAAAGCATTCTTGTAGTACCTGTAACTACGTAACAGAAGCACCACATCTAAACAGATTCTGTTGTTGTCGAGGTGAAAGTAATGGCATGGAAACGATTGATGACCCTATCGATTCTAATTGTTAAGGTCCGAGCTTTATATAATGAACGCCTGATATAGAAATTTAGCTAAATTTGCCTGTTTACTTTTGCTCGACAAGTTACAACGGTTATTATAATTATTATGACTAACTACCGTTCAAAGTTTGCATGTCGTCGGTTTGCTTATCAGTAAGGAACAGTTGAAATAGTTTTTTTTTCTCTCTCAATATAATACTTATATCAGTCTTCCGAACCGAGCAGTAATTCTAATATCAAAAGAAGTAAAAGTTACCTAGTTTCTATCAATTTTTTTCTCGGTTGACTTAATTTGCCAAACAGATTTGATTTTGGATATAATTTTGATAAAATCAGAGGCTTATTCAAGTTTGAAGCCACCCGAGGTTACTTAAATCTGATGCCTGCCCTGATTGCCATCACTTGCCATATAATATAGGCTATTCCAGCCTTGAAGATTTAGTCAACAAGCCAAAAACTGCTTTAAAAAAAAGATGTCATACGTGGACGTATCTAACGTGCCCGACAGTTGGCAGGCACCTGGAGCACTGACGTCACGAGCTAATTTCAGCGAGACGAGGTCGTGACCCGACGCCCTGCGCCCGCGCACGTCGGCGACAGAACACGCCATACGTACTGGCCTGAATCAACACTGAGTTACTCTTCTTATGGATCCGACTTGACGGATACCCTCAGAGCGAAGCTTTTACGGCCGTCCGTCTGTAGCCAGATAAGTCGAAAACTACCGCACCGATTGAGCTTAAACTTGGAATATATTGTGTAAAATAAACTTGGCTGCAATGAATTCGAGTCATCTTTAGTTCCCGCGGGAACAAAAAAAATTATCTCACGCGTGCGAAGCCGGGGGAAACAGCTGGCTATATTAATACTACTAACCACTAAGTTTCCCATAAACATCTATAATAACAAGTTAGTCTAATTCTTTTTAATACTGTATAGCCAGTGAGTAGAAACGGAAGAGCTGTGTGTACCTGCAGCTTTATACAAATAAGTGTTATATACAATTTGGCGTGCTTCCATATCTGCGGTGTATTTCAGGAGACGGCGAGTGGAGGTCGTGACCCATCCACCTTCCGCTCCCACCGCCTACTTTTGCAATGCAAGGGGGTGTACAAAATCCTCCGAATTATGGAACGCTAATATAATCTCATATATAAAAGGCGAAACTGACTCACTCACTGACTGACTGACTGACTGACTGACTGACTGACTGACTGACTGACTGATCAACGCACAGCCCAAACCGCTGAACCTAGAGACTTGAAATTTGGCACAGAGGTACCTCATATAGCACTGACGTCCACTAAGAAAGGATTTTTCGAAAATCATCCCCTAAGTGGGTGAAATAGGGGTGCAAAGATTGTATGAAAGTCCCTCATTTTTAAAGTTGGAAACCTGAAAATTTGTATTTAGGCTATTCGTTAAAAACCAATGAACACGTGTTTCAGCGATTTTGAAAATTCCACCCCTGAGTATGTAAAATAAGGGATGAAACGCGCACAGCCCAAACCGCTGAAGCTAGAATCGTGAAAATTTATATTTAGGCTTTTAGTTTAAAAACAATAATCACGTGTTTCGCGAATTTTGAAAATTCCACCCCTAACTATGAAAAATAGGGGATGAAACGCACATCCCAAACCGCTGAGCCTAGAGAATTGAAATTTGGCACAAAGGTTCCTCTTATAGCACTGACGTCCACCAAGAAAGGATTTTTCAAAAATCATCCCCTAAGTGGGTGAAATAGGGGTGCAAAGATTGTATGAAAGTCCTTCATTTTTAAAGTTGGAAACCTGAAATTTTGTATTTAGGCTATTCGTTAAAAACCAATGAACACGTGTTTCAGCGATTTTGAAAATTCCACCCCTAAGTATGTAAAATAAGGGATGAAACGCGCACAGCCCAAACCGCTGAAGCTAGAATCGTGAAAATTTATATTTAGGCTTTTAGTTTAAAAACAATAATGACGTGTTTCGCGAATTTTGAAAATTCCACCCCTAAGTATGAAAAATAGGGGGTGAAACGCACACCCCAAACCGCTGAGCCTAGAGACTTGAAATTTGGTACAAAGGTTCCTCTTATAGCACTGACGTCCACCAAGAAAGGATTTTTCAAAAATCATCCCCTAAGTGGGTGAAATAGGGGTGCAAAGATTGTATGAAAGTCCCTCATTTTTAAAGTTGGAAACCTGAAATTTTGTATTTAGGCTATTCGTTAAAAACCAATGAACACGTGTTTCAGCGATTTTGAAAATTCCACCCCTAAGTATGTAAAATAAGGGATGAAACGCGCACAGCCCAAACCGCTGAAGCTAGAATCGTGAAAATTTATATTTAGGCTTTTAGTTTAAAAACAATAATCACGTGTTTCGCGAATTTTGAAAATTCCACCCCTTAGTATGAAAAATAGGGGATGAAACGCACACCCCAAACCGCTGAGCCTAGAGACTTAAAATTTGGCACAAAGGTTCCTCTTATAGCACTGACGTCCACCAAGAAAGGATTTTTCAAAAATCATCCCCTAAGTGGGTGAAATAGGGGTGCAAAGATTGTATGAAAGTCCTTCATTTTTAAAGTTGGAAACCTGAAATTTTGTATTTAGGCTATTCGTTAAAAACCAATGAACACGTGTTTCAGCGATTTTGAAAATTCCACCCCTAAGTATGTAAAATAAGGGATGAAACGCGCACAGCCCAAACCGCTGAGCCTAGAGACTTGAAAGTTGGCACAAAGGTTCCTCTTATAGCACTGACGTCCACCAAGAAAGGATTTTTCAAAAATCATCCCCTAAGTGGGTGAAATAGGGGTGCAAAGATTGTATGAAAGTCCCTCATTTTTAAAGTTGGAAACCTGAAAATTTGTATTTAGGCTATTCGTTAAAAACCAATGAACACGTGTTTCAGCGATTTTGAAAATTCCACCCCTGAGTATGTAAAATAAGGGATGAAACGCGCACAGCCCAAACCGCTGAAGCAAGAATCGTGAAATTTTATATTTAGGCTTTTAGTTTAAAAACAATAATCACGTGTTTCGCGAATTTTGAAAATTCCACCCCTAACTATGAAAAATAGGGGATGAAACGCACATCCCAAACCGCTGAGCCTAAAGAATTGAAATTTGGCACAAAGGTTCCTCTTATAGCACTGACGTCCACCAAGAAAGGATTTTTCAAAAATCATCCCCTAAGTGGGTGAAATAGGGGTGCAAAGATTGTATGAAAGTCCTTCATTTTTAAAGTTGGAAACCTGAAATTTTGTATTTAGGCTATTCGTTAAAAACCAATGAACACGTGTTTCAGCGATTTTGAAAATTCCACCCCTAAGTATGTAAAATAAGGGATGAAACGCGCACAGCCCAAACCGCTGAAGCTAGAATCGTGAAAATTTATATTTAGGCTTTTAGTTTAAAAACAATAATCACGTGTTTCGCGAATTTTGAAAATTCCATGTATGAAAAATAGGGGATGAAACGCACACCCCAAACCGCTGAGCCTAGGGACTTAAAATTTGGCACAGAGGTTCCTCTTATAGCACTGACGTCCACTAAGAAAGGATTTTTCAAATCATCCCCTAAGTGGGTGAAATAGGGGTGCAAAGATTCTCATATATAATTTATAACTCAAGAACGGATCGACGGATTTTGATGAAACTCGGTACATTTATAGCTTATATCCTGGAATAACATGTAGGCTACTTTTTACCGCGGTAAATTGTTCCCGCGGGAAACTCGATAACGGCTGAACGGATTCGGATGAAACTTGGTACAGTGACAGCTTATATCTTGGGATGACATATGGGCAACTTTTTACCGCGGTAAACTTTTCCCGCGGGAAAAATATTTAATTTTGATGAAACTTGACACAGTGATAGCTTATATCCCGGGATAACATATAGGCTACTTATCACCGCAGTACACTTTTCCCGCGGGAAAAATATTTATTTTTGATGAAACTTGGCTAACCTAACCTAACCAAAACCAACCTAACCTAATAGTGATAGTTTATATCCTGGGATAACATATAGGTAACTTTTTACCGCGGTAAACTATTCCCGCGGGAAAAATATTAAATTTTGATGAAACTTGGCTAACCAAACCTAACCTAACCTTAGCAAACCTAAATAACAGTGATAGTTTTCCCGCGGGAAAAATATTTAATTTTGATGAAACTTGGCACAGTGATAGCATATATCCTGGGATAACATATAGGCTACTTTTCACCGCAGTACACTTTTCCCGCGAAGAAAATATTTAATTTTGATGAAACTTGGCTAACCTAACCTAACCTAACCAAACCTAACAGTGATAGTTTATATCCTGGGATAACATTTATGCAACTTTTTACCGCGGTAAACTTTTCCCGCGGGAAAAATATTTAATTTTCATGAAACTTGGCTAACCTAACCTAACCTTACCAAACCTAACGTAACCATCAGTGATAGTTTTCCCGCGGGAAAAACATTTAATTTTGATGAAACTTGGCACAGTGATAGCTTATATCCTGGGATAACATATAGGCTACTTTTCACCGCAGTACACTTTTCCCGCGGGAAAAATTATTAAATTTTGATGAAACTTGGCTAACCTAACCTAACCTAACAAAACCTAACCTAACCTAACAGTGATAGTTTATATCCTGGGATAACATTTATGCAACTTTTTACCGCGGGGAAAATATTTAATTTTGATGAAACTTGACACAGTGATAGCTTATATCCCGGGATAACATATAGGCTACTTATCACTGCAGTAAACTTTTCCCGCGGGAAAAATGTTATAAAATATTATAAAAATATTTAATTTTGATGAAACTTGGCTAACCAAACCTAACCTAACCTTAGCAAACCTAACTAACAGTGATAGTTTTCCCGCGGGAAAAATATTTAATTTTGATAAAACTTGGCACAGTGACAGCTTATATCCTGGGATAACATATAGGCTACTTTTCACCGCAGTACAATTTTCCCGCGGGAAAAATTATTAAATTTTGATGAAACTTGGCTAACCTAACCTAACCTAACCAAACCTAACAGTGATAGTTTATATCCTGGGATAACATTTATGCAACTTTTTACCGCGGTAAACTTTTCCCGCGGGAAAAATATTTAATTTTGATGAAACTTGGTATAGTGATAGCATATTAGTGTGGCTGACGGAACGGAAACCTCCGTGGGCGACCGGATTTAATATTTAGGCTTTCAGTTAAAAAACAATAATGACGTGTTTCGGCAATTTTGAAAATTCTACCCCTAAGTGTGTAAAATAAAGCGTAACACACACTGGGCGGCGGCGCTGCGAAAGCGTTGCGGCGGCGAAGGTTTGTATGAAGAACGCGCCGCGCCGCCGCCGCTTTGATGTAAAGGGCTTCATAATATTTCGAACATTACAGAAAAAAACCGCAACGCTTTCGCAACGCCGCCGCGCAGTGTGTGTTACGCTTTAGTGATGAAACGCGCACAGCCCAAACCGCTGAGCCTAGGAACGTGAAATTTTTTATTTAATCTTTTAGTTTAAAAACAATAATGATGTGTTTCGCGAATTTTGAAAATTCCACCCCTAAGTATGTAAAATAGGGGAAGAAACGCGCACAGCCTAAACCGCTGAGCCTAGAGACTTGAAATTTTGCAGAAAGGTTCATCTGTGATGTCTACTACGAAATGGATTTTTACCGCGGGAAAACTTGCGGGAAAACCTTTTTTACGCGGGCGAAGCCGCGGGCAAAAGCTAGTAAATAATATAAATCTCATAGAGTATCGTATCGTCGTCAAAATTATTACCGGTGAAACATTTTGGCCGGCATTATCAATACCTAAGTCGCTAAGCCTAATATACGCACTGTGTACCACTGATAGGTATAACTTGAGCCATTGTTCTCAATGGTGAATTAGAAAAGGAAAACTCTCGCATTACACCTGGTCAGCTGTACCAGTAGTGTATCGGCCACCTGACCATTTAGTTCAGTTTAGCAAAATGCATGGAACATCATAAGCTGAAGGATACCATGCATATCTCATTGGTATGTATGTCTAAACAGGTATATCATAATTTTACGGATTATTGTCAATCGACCAAGAATTCTTACAATAACAGGAACTGGTTTCATTTGTAAATTTTACTGTGCACAGTAAAAAATAATTAAGGGTGTGTCTTATTCCCAAACAACACAACAGAAATGATTATTATAAACGGACGTTACTAGTAAAACTATAATATTCCTGCTTTGACTGCGATGGATTTGTACTAGAGGTTGCGCGGAATTTAAAAAATTTCTTTCTCAGTAAATGTACAATTATTTTTAGGTTTCGTACGCACACATCGTAAGCTTCCTTATTCAAAATGCTGCAGCACAATACGATTACCAGCAGCCATACTACCAGGTCCAGGCCCCAACCCAGCAGTACTACCAACCGCAAAGCTACGCAGAACCAAACTACAGACAATATAGTCCTTATCACCATAAGAGAAGAGGATATTATAGCGATGACGATTCCGATACTTCAGGTGAGTCGAATGAATGCAGCAACTGCTCCTGCGATAAATGTACGTTCCCAGAACCAAATCCCTGCTGCAAAGTTGTATGTGACACATGTAGCATACAACCGGCTAAACAACAAGTAATGATGGTTCCATATCCATACCCCTTAATAATCAGTGGGATTCAAGGCGATACCAGTCAAAGTGACATCATTGTAACAACTACGAAGGTAACAGTAGCTACAGACGAAACAAAAAAACCAACCGAAACGTTAACTGAGAAACCAACCACAAAACCAACTACGAAACAAACAACAAAACCACCCACGAAACCAACCACAATTAAAACGAAAAAACCAAAAGATCTGAGACGGTTGACAGAAGCAACAACTACAATAAAAATAACGAACACAAACACAACACCGTCACCCTCAACAATTACAATTACGACAGAATCAAAGTCTATTACAAGAAATAAATCAAAAACGGCAAAAACAACGAAATCAATTTATGTTGAAAAGACAAATTCAGAAAATGTTGAAATGACAAAATCACCCGTTAGAAAATTAGAAAAGAAACGTATTACCGATGTGTTTCCACAAGATGTAACATTGAAAACTCCAGAACGACGAAAGCCAGGTAAGCAATACATCATGACATCAATGCGGCGAATGAAACCAATTTGGAAAAACAACAGGTATGACATAATACCGATATCTGATGAGTTGGCGTTGAAGCTTTTGGAACAATTGAAAGACAGAAAGCTCCAACGCCGCCGGCACCCAACAAGTGACATCAACCACAGCCTGAGATTGTCACCGACCTACAAGGATATTTTCAATAATAACTGACGCCTTTTCTCGCCTAAAGCATATTCGTTTTAGCATTGTTTTTTACTACTTTCTCACGTTATTTAAATAAATAAATAATCGAAATCATAGAAAGCATTTATATTATTTCTTAATCGCCCGTTTGCCTTAAACAACGTTCAGGAACTTTTTGGAATTAATTTTGTTTAAAGATTTTTCTAAGATGATTATATTTTCGCGCCGCCCCGCCGCGCCGCTGCTGGTTAAGGGAAGCTTTGCATTCAAACTATTTCTACTGCAAAATAGTAATACAAGCATTGCTGTATTCAGATTTGAAGGGTAAGACAAGCCAGTATGATTTACACCATACATTCCCACCATCAGTGTGGCCTGCAAACCTGTGACATGCACATGCCACTTTATTCCGTAAAAAAATCTTTAACCAGTTGTAAAGTTTTATAACCGATTGTAGGTTCATATTTAAAGTTATCGCGATCGTTTATTTTCGTTTCGAAACAAAAAGTATTTTTTTATCGAATAGGTATAATATGTAAGTATCTACACCAATACCTACCTATTTTCGTGGGAAAAAATATTATTTGCTGAAGAATTGCATAAAAGTTTTTAAAACATGTCAAAGAATACAGCGAAGCTCGGTTATGAGCTTTTGTTAATAAAAATGTAAATCTAACTTTATTATTTTTTTAATAATGGTACGTAACTTTATTTAGTAAGTATAGTATAATCTTTGCACAGATTATTGATACAGATGATTGACCATGGTCAAACATTATTTATTAAAATAAAACATTTGACTAAGGCTGCTTTCAGGTCTTCAATGCTTTAATCCTATGCCTCCTTCTTGGAAGCGCTGCGTCACAGATTGGTTTCGACTACCATCCCGCATACGTTCAGAATCTTCTACCGAATTACATGAACGATTTCAACATTATAAATCTTCAATACAAGAAATATTTAAAAAGTATAAAGAACTGTCAGTGTTCTTGCAGAAACTGTAACAATCCTACATCGTGCTGCATAGAGTCGTGTCTTCAATGTCAAGCGACCGATACCAATTTTTTGTACATCCCTTATCCTGTACCAATAATAATAGAAAAAAAATCTAGTACCTCGGAAACTACAAAAACCCGTACGACTACAAAAATCACAACTAAATTGGAGACAACGGCAACTACAGAATCACCAAAAACGACAACTAAAAAAAGCACAACTAAAAAGGACACAACGACATCTACAAAATCACGAAAAACGACCACTATAAAAAGCACAACGAAAAAGAGAACAACCACAACTACAGAATCACCAAAAACGACGACTAAAAAAAGCACAACTGAAGCGGAGACAACGACAACTACAGAATCACCAAAAACGACGACCACTGAAAAAACAGAACCATCCGAATCGTCTGAAGAAGCGGACGAAGAGATATTTGGGAAATCAACGCACGGACTGTTCCTAGTGAAATCCTACGAAGATTCCGGCGAACGATAGTGAGTACCAGTTAATATACGCTTTTCCCCGCTACACGAAGAAACAATAACACACTTTCCGAGTATGAAAATGATTGACTGTTTGTTTACGGAATTGAGTTACCATACTGTCAGACAACCGGCCTGATGGCAAGCGGCCACAAGGAGACCAAATGCTACAATTGTGTTGATTGGGCTACCATTTGAGGACTCTACCGCTATAGTCCACCAGTCCACCATGCTAGTCCAGTGCGGGTTGGTGCACAGTACATGCGCGCCTAAGAATTCCTATTTCGGCGTATGTAGGTTTTCTTCACCGCTTGCGAGCAGTCAGTTTTGCTAAGTTTCGAGAAAAACCCTTAGGTACATGACACGACCGGGGAGCGAGTCGAACCTCTCGATGGGTCAAGTCTACCCCACTACCGAACGTTCCTTACCCTTGTATTTATACATTTATAGGAAGTCAACCTTTTTTATTTTCAGTTTACATGACAAATACGGTGATTTACCGAAAGGTAGAATGAGGCAACAAATTGTATATCGGGACGACGGCATTAAAATCAGACCGACCATTCCGTGGAGAAACAGAAACATGAAGTCGATTACGTCGAAGCGGTCCAGAATATTGGATATTTTACCCATTCCTCGGGATATGGAGGAGAAAATGATAAACGTATTAATGAATGCATGAATGTATAAGCTAAAGGCACATATAACCGGCGCTTACAATTATACAGGGTGAAAATTATAAGGAAGTACCTGCCCTAAATACTGAAGATAGCGAATTTTACTCTAAGGATTTTACCCCTATATTTCCCGGAATTTAACGAAAATCCGTTCGGCGGAAGATCGCATTTTAAAAAGGTTGCAGAGGTTTAGGAAGATAGGCAAAGCCTTGGTAAAAACTTTCATCCCCAGGAAAGGCTAAATTTTACTTTATTCTTGCGACGTTGCACCTAGAGTCCACTCCGTCCGTAACAGTCATATATTTATATTGATTTATTTACAACCGACTTCAATAAAAGGAGGAGGTTCTCGATTCGACTGTATTTTAACTACTTTAATGATTGTCCTAAAACTTGAAACATTATATGTAAATAATATGCCTGGTAAAGATGAGAAAATATTGCAGAATTTGACTGAATCCGCAGTTCCGCACACTGTGTAGGACGTACGCTTTGCAGATTTTTATATTATTTTTATATAATTATCTTATTTTATTTAAAAGTGACATTATTACTTTAAACCATGGGAAAATATTGTGTTTACCGCATTAATATTTAAAGAAAAAAAAACAAAATTACATGGTATTGATTATTCCACATATGATACCTGAAGTTGAAAAGAAAGCTCTAAGGTTTGTTGTCCACAGAATCCACAGTTATTATTATTTACACCACACATATCACAGAAAACTCCACTGAAACACATCAGAGACGAACCGAAATTAACGATGATTTCAGGTCAGCCATACGCAGCAAAGAAACGTTTGATACAAAACCGGCGTCATTTTCATCGATTATTATATTATTTTAGACAATACGCGACTTCAGCGTGGCTTGACCTTTCAGACGACTGCGCGAGAGTCGCGCGGGGTCACCGTCACCACCGCACAGATGTATTTTTAGAGTTTAAAGTTCAAAATACGACGGTTACGCGCGGTTCGACCGCCGCGCGTCTTTGTTGCTTCCGGTAATGATTGTCATTCACAATCAGCTAGATTTACAATGCAGCGTCTAATAGCCGCGATGACGCTCGTGGCGCATCCTCGTGGTCGGACTCGGTTGTCCTGATAGAAGGACCAGGAGGATATATAAATTGTCGAGCTCTGCCAATCACAGGGTAAGTTAAAAAGTTGAAACTTCTTCACAGAGAATCTCTCAAAGATGTATTTTAAAGATCCATCTGAACAGACAGACGGACAAGCGGATAGGACGGATAGGCAGGCAGACTAATAAAATATATTCACTATAAATTTTTCTTCGGTATCAGATATCCTCTCGCTATAAGCATAATCTTCTGGGCGTTACCCATATAGCGAAGAGATTTTGTCTATCTGTCCATCTGTCCGTCTCTCCGTCCTTTCGTCCGATCGTCCTTCTGTCGTTTCGTCCGGTGACAGAAGTGACCTCCTATTTAAGTAGAGTCCAAACCCCTGTTATTTTTGTGAATTGTCCTATCTACTTAGTTCCCATAGTACGGAGAAAATCCTTGTTTGGGATAATGAGAATGAAATATTAATGTACCTATTTATCCAATAACACGCTTACTACTTTCTCTCCTCTTACACTTACAATATAATTATTCATACGTCTGAAATGGGCTTTATGTTTGCGACTACATTTAGTTTTATGATTTGTGCGATTGAAATAACTTCCAGTTGTATTTCTATAACCGCAAACATTTGCTGATTCCCTCTAAAATAAATCCGCAATATTTGGACGTAATTTTTTCATAATATTAGTGTTTTTTTTATTTCTTTTTATTCAGGAGAACAGTGTTAAATAAAATAGTCAACAGTGAATTTTTGTACACGGCGAACCCCATCATATTATGATGTCTTGATTTTGTAAAAAATAGTATGAATTCGAAAGTGGTAACGTACCTACCTACTCATAATTTTTAAATAGATACATAACAGATATCAACAGATTTGAATAAAAACTGGATTCTTACCCTTCCTGATCAAATCAATTGAATCAATTGAACACAATAAAATTATGGATAACTCAGGACAAACACAGATATATTTCAAAGTAAAAAGAATAAACAAAGAAGATCTCTAATAAGTATGTACTTACCTCGTACGCGTTGCCGACTTTTTAAACTTTTTGATTATAACAGCCACGAAAGTATTAATAAAGCTATCTAGCAGATACGTTATCCAAATAATATTCTTAACAAAAACGTTTTCAGGTACTTAATACGCTAACCGTGTTTGGCCTGCTTCATGACGTTGTATCACATTTCCCTTTAAGCTACCAACTCCCGTACGTACAAAGTATGTTAATGGGAGGAAATCAATATCAATCCAATTATGGAACCAATTTTAATATGATACCTGAATCACGCTGCGGAGAGAACGGTCTTATATGTGAACTACCGCCCGCACCACAAGGATACCTCCCTTACCCGTTTGTAGTAATAGTATCTAAGCCATCAAGCATTAACGAAAACAACTTTAAGAAATCTGAGAAGATTATATTACGTGACGAAACTACTACAACTGAGGAGGCAACTACACCTAAATCATCGGAGGACCCAACAACGCCTGAATCCACAGAACCAACAACTATTGAAGCAACAGAAACAACAACTACTGAAGCAACAGAACTAATAACATCTACTGAAGCAACAGAACCAACAACTACTGAAGCAACAGAACCAACAACTACTGAAGCAACAAAACCAACACCGCCTGAGGAAACGACAGTTAAAAAGAAACTTATAAGACCTAGCACCGCTAAACAATATTATCATGAAAAGTGTGTATTGATTCCATTCCAAATTAATTGGCGCACCAACGCATTTTCGTCTAATTGAGACAAATGATTTTTTTTAGTTTGTGGCTTGGTTACAAGACCGCTGGTGTCACAGAATAAATAGTAATAAAGGTACTAGTGTCCCTTATGTATACCTCATGTTTCCGAGACGAAATTAGCGTGTTTTGGTATGTCAATTGTCTTTAGTTAAAATTTGTCACCATCGATGAGGAAAAGAATCCATCCAAAACATATAATAGCAGTCTCATATCAGATTACCTTAGTAAATAAGTTGCACTTTTAGAGAGGCCATTAAACACGTGTTATTTCGATATAAGTAAAAATATAAGGGAATGTAAAAAAAATATTCAGAAAATTTTTGGGCACTTTTAAATTTTTTAAATAAAAATTGTAGTTGTAATTTGTGAAAATTGTAATTCCTTGTAATACGTAACGTAATAAATATGTAGGTACTCAATTTTGACAATATTTAAAAAAACTATTAGATTTCGCATAATTTAAGTATCCTAAGCAGACAAAATTTCTTTCCATCTTAATTTTTCTAAAATTCTTTCTTTTCTAAAGTTCTACACCGAAGTACCACCTCGATCCACCAAACGTTCTGTATTAACTAAATAGTGGAACAATTTCCAGGATGAGAGACTGTGACAGCTTGCCTGACTGTATACCTAGAAAAATATATGAAAAGTACTATGGACGCAATAAAAATTATGCCTACAAAGACCCAGAAGACAAACGCCGACAGAAAATTTACGAGGACTCAGTTTTAAATGATGATCTACGTCGAACAGGCCATACAATACGAAGAACTCTATTTGGTGACAATGAAGTTAGAATAAGACCGACAATTCCGTTAAGGAGAAAAACCAAAAACTCTAACGAGAAAAGGTGGTTACCAAAATTCGGTCTTGTACAACTACCTGACCATATAGCGGAAAAAATTGTGACACAATACAAAGGCAACGGTGTTGAATTGTTTCCGATATAGAAATAGGTGTAAAATAATTTAATAACATTTTCATTCTGTAAAACATAGGTTGCACAAAAATATAGAGTTGCAATTTTGGAGTTTTATATTTACAATCTAGACCTTTACCTAGGTACCTACTCATGTTACCTACTAGGAATAAAATAACTCGTACATACATAAAATTCGATTAGATGAAGCTTTACTTAGCGTTTTACAGTGGTTTTATAGCATTTTCAACATTTCTGAACGATTGAATTGAATACGAATCGGTCATTGTAGTATAGATAAAAGTTATATTTGTCGTGACTTGTGTTATACAATTATATACTAGTCAGTATTGGAATTATACAAAATGTATTTAATAATCGACTTATTTTTCAAAAAGAACTTAAAAATGGTAGGTACGTAAACTTCTAAAGAACAGATACAGTAACTAAGTACATATGTCTTACAAAAGTATGTGTGGGATCCGGCACAGAACTCCCAGGTTCCTGTGAAATTCATTATTAAGAGACTACTAAACGAAAAATCTAGGTGATGGGCAGCAATATCGTTAGTGACCTAATATGTATTAGCTTTATATTATTACCAAAAGTAAGTACTTACAGCCGAGTTCATTAATATTCAAAGCGCTGATGACTTATTATTGTGTGCTACTACACATAATTAGCCATTAGGATACTCGGGCAGCCTTAAAAGAAACTCAGTTTCAATTCCAGGTCCAAATAACGCTAACTCTAAGTGTTCTGGTCCAAAGCGCTGACTCACAACTACATTACGACTACCCACCACCATATAACAATTATATACAAGTAGATAAGCCTGTACAAAATATTTATAACGAACCACATTATGGTTACGACTACAACATGGATCAACAGCGATTTGGATACGATAATAAAAACTGTATGTGCTCCTGCGATAATTGTAAACAACCTTCAATATGCTGCGTTGAGGCATGCTCTCAATGTTTAATGTACCCAACCACAAAACTAATAATGTATGTCACATACCCGATGATGATAATAACCAAAATACCATACGCAACTAAATCCAATGAAAAGTCTACAACTACAGAACCAAAGACGCAAGACAAAGACCAGGAACAAGAAACAAAAACTACATCCATTAAAGAAACTACTAGAAACCCACCAACGCAAGACCAAGACCAGGAAAAAGAAACAAAAACTACATCCATCGAAGAGACAAAACCACCAACGCAAGACCAAGAACACGAAACAAAAACTACATCAATTGAAGAGACTACTATAAAATCACCAACGCAAGACGAGGAAAACGTAGTACAAACTACATCCATTGAAGAGACTACTACAAAACTACCAACGCAAGACCAAGAAAACGAAACACAAACTACATCCATCGATGAGACTACTACAAAACCCCCAACTCAAGACCAAGACCAGAAAGAACAAATTGAACCAACAGATACAAGAAGGTTCTTCCGTCGGTGGTTACCAACAATTGATAAAACAGAACCACAGGGCAAAAAGGAAATTGGCGATATCACTTTGCAAAAGTAAGTTATCATAGAGGTACGACATTTTCAGAAAGTTTAAAATTTTTTACAGTTCGTATCGAATTTCAACGCGCGTTGCTATGAAGTAGCTTACCAGAGGGCTGAGTATAAGGGTATAAAGCAACCGAAACCATTTTCGGATCAAGGAACACCGGCTATCGACAAAGAACCGGTACCATAGAGTTCATGACTACTAGTGCCTACCTACATGCAAATACGTACCATCTAAGGGGGCGCTTAAATGAAATTGACTGAAGTAAGCTTTTCCTATTGGTTGGTGGGATGGACGAATCAGCAAACATGGCAGTTTGGTCTTTTACAGTGACCGAAGTTTTGTGAATGATTTCTTTTTGTATTACTTTTCAGGTTAATGTACTGCAAGGAATCATTAAAATGTATTCAGAATGAGCTTAAAAAAATAGGTTTAGACAGTTTACGTCCAAATGCTCAAATAAAACGAATGCAAGGGATTATATCAAATTTTCTACAAATGAGAAGAACAAATAAGATGCGTATAGAAACAACGAATCCGAAATTCGGTCTAGTAAGAATTCCTTCAGCAGTAGCGGTAAACATTTTGTCACAAGTGGGCGATTATGATTATGACTTTAGCTTTGGAAAATCGTTGGATTTATTGAAAATAAAATTATGAACAATATTAAAGCAATAGCAACATCGTATGACCAATATAGAAAAACAATGAAGGAAAAAAAATGTTGATCGAAAAAAAGATCATAATATTACCTGTAAGTTGTCACGATCTCAATCTATATAATGTAACATGCATTTTGTCAACTTTCCGAGCTCAAGCTATACTAACATAGTTTCTTCAGGTAGGTAAGTACTTCAGCGTCAAAGTGTCCCAATTTCGCGATATGAAAATAGATGACCCGCCGTCGTCGCCGCCGCCAAGCGGTCACGCCTTTCATATTGAAAGACTAATAAAAAAAATAATAACATATATATACATATAATAAAAAAACATATATATATAAAAAAGAATCGTCGGTCGTCGTGGAGATCCTTGGGGGAGGCCTTTGTCCAGCAGTGGACGTCTACAGGCTGATGTGATGATAATGAAAAAAAAGAATATTGATTTTTATTCAACAGGTGAGTTTTTTATTACATTTTTTGTAGAAAATATAATAAAATTTGATTTGTTTGAATTTTTAGTAGATATTTACTTATAAACTTTTGGGGGGCGGGATGAGGAGGGGAAAAAAAAAAAAAAATTGTAACTAATTATATTATTTCTTATATAAAAGAAGTACACAGCCATTTTTGCCACATAAATAAAAGCTAATATAATCAAGTTAACTTAACATACTATGAATATTCGTTTGTATCTGATAAATAATGAAGATGTCAACATAAATCTTTAAAGTCAAAAATTACAAGGTGTTTATTCAGTATAAATATAAATACAGCGATAAAAAATACAGCTACAAGACAAGCTCTCTTTCTTTCTTAGTATTATATTCTATAGTATTATAGTATATAATATTATATTATATTGTATCTGTCAGACAGAGAGAGCTAATATTAGTATTGTAAAATTTACTCCAGCTAATTATAACTCCGACTGTTTTGTAGTCGGGTCCTTATAAATAACAATTATTGTCATTAAACTATTTAATACTAATATCTAAATAATATATCTAACTAAAGAATAGAATTTGTTACTCTAACTACATACATGTCTAATACTAAATTGGTTACCTACTAATAATTAGATTAGCTAATGAAAAAATAAATTTAGAGATGTAAATCTTACGGTAGCACCAAATATCTGTATTACCTGTAGTCAAGGAACGAAAATATTCAACAATTTCGAGAACTTTCTTGCATAATGTTGTACTCAAAGTACCATCACAATTTGGATATACTTACATATAAATATTTTTATATTTTCGTTAATGCAAATAGGCTGGCGGCGCGGCGCAAATCTAAAAGGTTAGTTGGAAATTATCTTACAGGTTTTATACTACTATGAAAATACTTAACAACTCTTGATATTATAACTGATAATTTTACCATAGAAAAGGTTGAATATTAAATTATTAATATAGTTGGCCATAACAATCATATTTTTCTAATGTTCAGATATAATCTGCTATTTAATTATTTTACTATTTATATATTTTTGTGAAATTTATTAAATACTTTAGTTGTATTATATTTACTTTATAATTGTCATACATCGCACTTATTCATTTATTTATACTACTTGCTTCTTTTAAAAATATCGGCAGACATATAAGAAAAATAAATTGCCAATTTTGTTACATGCCATTCATTATAATAATCAAAACATAACACATTTCAACGACTTGCTTCATTAAGTGCATCTAAAAAGTTAACTAAGGGTGGTGTACGTTTTTTACATGGACTGTACCTCTAGTCACTTTTAAAAATTAGATCCTCAAAAAAAGCAACAATTTCAAGAAATATTTAGAAAAAAATTGTCTCCATAATTAGAAAACACTTTCGGACTGTGTTGAAACTGTCTTGGACGACGACCTAGATTTCTTACACACATAATAGATAAATTGTGTATACAATAAAATTGAACTATTACAATTTTATAACCATTCGATTACAGTTCAGATTACATCGTTGTAAAACCTGAGCTGCGTGCATTAATTTTCTCTAAAGGTAAAGTTACTGGCTCACTTGCTTTGAACATTGAGGGCGCTGCTCAGTTCTTGGAAGTCAGTCACATACCAGGACGCCCTCTTTTTCACTTCCTCGCGGATTACATTTCCGCCAAAACCTGAAACAAAGTATTTCATTAGACAAGGTCCCGAAATTAAAATATTATTTAAATGTAGGAACCTATGAATAAATATTTTTTTGCGGTCTAAGGTGGCGAACAGACGGGTAGCCCTCCTGGTGGGACAGCAAGGAAGTATATTTCCAAAAGGACCGTGTTAGAAGGCAATGTAATTCTGGTTCTCCTAATGTTTAACAAACGGTCTAAAGATGTACTCTCCATAATTACTAGATACCCAAACAGTGACATCCCTATAACCCCACAGTCCCAAAAAAACTGCTACGCTATGGGCAGAACAATAAATTATACAATAACATACCCGCACCAATAAGATATATAATATAATGAATTAAGTCTACCGATCCTTATAATAGCAGTTGATTGGTACTAACCAATGAAGCCGTCAGCGGGCGGACAGGCCTCGGCGTCGGTGGCGCCGTCGCCGATCATGATCAGCCGCTGGTAGCCGGACTGCTCCTTCAGCCGCCGGATCACCAGCCCCTTGCCGCCGGAGCGAGACGTGGGTTCGTTCTCGTCGAAGCCAGCGTACTCGCCTGCAAAAATATCATTATAATAAGACACTTTGTAATACTAAATTTTTTTGGGAGTGGATACTTCTTTGCATCTTTATGGGGGACGGGTCTGTTCAGAACTTGTACGTCATTTACGGATCAACTTTTTTTAAATTGGATTTCTGATTATATACTAATACGTTTTTTATATCTTCATTTATTTTTTGATATTAATTTCAGTGCATTTTTGCATAGGTACTTTATTTTCATAATAATATGTTAAAAGTGTTACAGTAAAAAAAAGTATAAATGTACACTGATTCTCGACACCAAATCAATTCGTTTATCTTATCAAATTGCATAGGGCAGTTAAACGGTCATATCTAAGGAAATATCTGGAACATCGTAAGTTATAAAATTACACTGGTATCTATTCCATTGTCATCGTTTCGCCGATAACAGGTCTTTGTTAGGACAGATGCGCCTAAAACTTTCATCTTCGACGTATGCAGGTTTTCCTCACGATGTTTTCCTTCACCGTTTGAAAGCAGTCAGTAAGTGTACTTTAGTTTTGAGAAAAACCCATTGGTACAAGGCCCAGATGGGGATCGAACTCGGACCTGTCGAAATGACAGGCCGCGTATTCCTTCCTCACAACGCCGCTGACGCTCTATCAAATGTAATTTTATTTAACATCAAAACAGAGTGTCATCATGCCGGCCCACTTCGCATTTGACCCGATGCGCGCGCGCAACAACAACGTAGCGTCAGTCGCGCACGCAAGCGACGCGTGCGTACGATATCTTGCAACTATCGTTAGCCGGACTGAAAAAGTATTTTCCCCTAATTGTGATTTTGTATTTCACTACCGTTCATACGCATTATATATAGGCATGCACTCTATAAGAATATTTCATTCCAGATCAAACAGGGATTGTTTATTTTTACTTAATTTAACTTTGCAATTCTATAATTCAATGGATTACCTATCGGAAAAGCTTAGTTATCATTTTGTGGCTTAGTTGTTGTTATTGAACACAATGTGCGGCATACAATTATGACTGTACGTCCTTTCTGTTTATTCTGAGCCTGCAACTACCAACACAACTGCCTATGTGTGCGTGACATTATCGAAGGAGCTGCCATTGACACAGATTGCATCGCCTTCGTCGCAAACGACAATGTACTCCTAACGTGTTGACGCATAATTATGCGCAATAACAAGGATAATTATTAGTACGTACTCAAGAAGTCTAGAGCTTAATACACCAATCAGCCCTTCAAAGTCCACTGCTGGACTTAGGTCTGCAGTGAACATCCAGATCCTCCGCCCTCCGCATCCAGTCACTTCCGGCCACCTTATAGGTCGTCGGTGCACCTGGCGGTCCACCACAGTCTCCACGACTGTGTCTGTAATCTTAGTTCTACGTCGGACCTCCAAATCCAGCTGCATCGATAAAATTAAAATCTAGGAGCAAAATGAGTGATCAATGCAATCTATTCTAGATTTTGTCATTTATGTGGAGCAGATGTAGAAATGGGTAGAATTCGCACAATAGCCGATCTTTACATTTAGAGGAAATGCATTCAGTTTCCTTATGATACTCCTTGAAGTCAATCCCTAATGTAGTGTTAACAACAAATAGAGATGTTGCTAACGATAGTTAACGGATATTTGGGGATATTTTTATTCAGCTTTTCCATTCTTGACGGTGATTTCGGATACGAAGTACAATGCAATTGTTGCAGTTATCGAATTTGCTCTTCTAGGAACTGCGTTAACTTTTTTGTAATAAACAACTGATTAGGGATTAGATTACAAATCGGATGTCAAAGCAAATCACAATTCTGATATCCGGTTTTATGCCTATTAGATATCGGATAGTTAGAGTTATGGACACGATCACATTCCTAGTTATAATAAAGATAGATTGCGCGAACGAAGGTTGTTAGTTTGATTCCGGGTGGGTGCAGCGGCATAAAATTATAATTTATTTGCGACACTTCCGTGAAATCGCAAGATAATCAATTATGACGTTTTTACTAGAATAAAAAATCGCATAAACTGAAATTAAGTATATAGTTATTTGTGAATTGGTTAATAATTGTCAATGCGAATTTGTACGTCACCCTGCCTCGAAGCCTGTTAACTTGGTTCCAACTAGTTGTTTTGATAAATGAGATAGGTAAGGTCGATTGTTATGATATAAGCCTGTAAAGAGAGCACATTGAACGTCGATAGTATTCTAAGTTTATGTTTGACACTTACCATTGAAGTAGAATTTGAGTCTGTTAGCGAACACGTTCGCAGCGGGTATGCCGAGCTTCTCTGCCACCGGCTCGATGAGGCTTCTGAACCCGCCGGACACGAGGTACACCGGCACCCCTCGGTCGTGAAGCTCTTTTACTAATTGTCTGAAAGCAATTGGGGAATCAGAGCTGTCTCTCTGTGTATTGGCAAAACGAATGCGAAAGTTCTTAATTAGCGGAAAAAATGTATCCAATCTTTTCTTTTACCCCCTTTCCTCCCCTCTTAAGTGGTCCCTAAACGATCATGCTTGCATGACATGCAACGTTTACGTGAATGAAACGTGAACGTTATCATGCTGCATGATGGACCATCATGCTTGCTATCAATCAGTACAGTGAAGCAACGGCCAGCACATAGTTTGCACGCCATGCACGTCAATCAATTAAATCCACCACGATGACGTCGTGGCGGTCAGTTGAGACAGCAGGATGTGAAAGAAACACTAGACGTCTATTACAGACGAAACAGATGTACAGAAGAAAATACCGATATAAACTAACCCAAATAAATTAAATTACGTGTAAACAAAGAGGGGTCAGTTGCGCAAAGAAAATGGACGGATTATCATCGAGAGCGCGAGGTCAGACCACGATAACTCTTGCTACGAAAGCAGAATAAACTAGATACTCCATAGCTTGCGCGATACCCCATATGCTACCTGATTACAACTTACTTTGTAGAATAATAGATACCCAGGTAGATGCAACCGTCTGGATGCAATGCTGGTTCAGACGCTTGCTTCCGACTCGTAAAAAGAACCAACAATGTGGGAAATGAATCCACTTCTGGTATATGAAGTACAAGTACAAACTACTAGGTCAACGGTTTGAAAGGTAAGAGAGCCAGTAGTAAATAGTTCTCTAGCGGTAACAATGAGTACTTACGAGATTCCTGGTGTGAGATGAATCGGGAAGGTGTTGATGAACTCCCTGATCTGACTGACCCTCGGCCTGATGATATCTAGCCTCTTCTTCAGTGCTTCCTGGAAGGTCATGTTACCGCCCATCGCTTCTGCAGTTCTGTAAGTAAAGTTCAAGACATGTGTGAATCCTGGCCAAGCGTATTTCCCATTCAGAATGTTGTAATCTATTTCTTCTTTTT
The DNA here is from genome assembly GCA_949699065.1 of Metalampra italica. Lineage (NCBI taxonomy): Eukaryota > Metazoa > Arthropoda > Insecta > Lepidoptera > Oecophoridae > Metalampra > Metalampra italica. The sequence goes on from OX452983.1 coordinate 8,380,405, forward strand.
ATAGTTATGCAGCAATGGACTAGTGTAGGCTGATGATATGACAAGAATTTAGGAAAACATCTGATTTGTATGTGTCTAAGTTATTTAAGTACAATTATGCTTGTACATTAAAAAATGGGCTTAAGAATCGATGGATTCTTGATCATAGAAGTTGATGATAATTTTTCGCTCTCATACCATCTGACGATGCTATCCATTGAATAAAAGATTGGACCTATGACTGTCAATTGAGAGCTGCCTCAAGTATTAAGCAGTAGGTAATATTCCTATGGATCTCCATACTATTAGTTCTCAGTTCTCGCACCATTTGACTGACTTATGGACTTAATGCGATGATAAGAGCCACACAAACAGCCGTTTACCAGTTATTATTTTTATCAACCATAAAGAATAGTATGATTCATTCATAAGGTTGGTTGCTGTTGCAAACAACTTCTTATCAGAGATGGTGACAGGGAAATGTGAGAAAAACAAATTTGCTTTACTTCTATCTATATCTTATAGATGGATATAGATAATTATCTATATTATTACCTGGGAGATTACTCGCGGTGCCTCTGTTGACGATTGATTATTACAATAACTTTGGGCCTATTTCAAAAAACATGTAATGTCAAATGATTGGGGCTCCTTATTAGCAAATCAAAGGTAATTTAAGTTGGAAATAATTTTCAGGCTCTTAACTGTATGCAAGTATTGTAAGTACTTAATAAATTTGTAAGTAGCTACTTACATATTGCCATGACAACGCCGCGGGGCGAAAAGAAGCCTAAATTAGAAAATAATAACAGGAGTTGATGAAACCCGCCCGTTGTGAAATCATGGCAAAGTGTTATCTGAGATGGTAACAGAGAAATTGGAGGAAAAACTAACTTTATAGACCATTTATTTAGATTACACCTAATTAAGTTTATCTTTTATTATGACATATAGGTTGATAAGAGATAAGTCCGGCATAGTTCCGTTGGAAATTTTTTAAATCTAGGTACTTAGGTATCTGTATCCGAATGCACTCAATGTGATAAATTTTTTCGTAGTAATATAATATTTAATATAAAATTCATACTCAAGATCCTTCTACTAATCTATTTCTAACCAAAGTCTTAATGTTTAAACAAAAAATTTCTGCTTAAAAAAATAAATGTTCTCTGACTCACAATAAACTATGTAAGTATACATAGATGAATCAACAGAAGAAAATTTTTGCATTTGTAGTAGTGTCATACATATGCGTGATTTCTATGACATTACTACAAATGCAAGAATTTTCTTATGCTGATTCATGTATACATATCCACAGTGGGTATAGACGTAAGAGTTAACTATTATGTGTCCTAGTATTTAATAAATATTCTCATTGTATAAATTAGAATGTTATAGTATACCTACCTATTATACAATCATGAACTGCTATCAAAGTTATTAATATCAGGTAGTAATATCATACTGACATAATGACTGTCACGCTTTGTAACAATTAATTATCCTCAATATGATGTTTTAAATTTAATAAATTGTATTACAACGATAAAGAATTATATCAGGGAGCAAACATCTTTGGGAATTCCCAAAGCCCTTGAAACATACATTTTAACGTCTCTCCCAATATTAGTACAAAGATAGTAGTAAAATTGGGAACAAACATCTGTGGGAAATCCCATGTCATTTGAACGTTCTCTTTAGGGAAATTGCAAAAAATAGTACATTTTGTAAAAAAAACAATGGTTACCTACACTATAAGAAATAGGTATTTCCTAATAAGGGCGAAGGCACATAGGTACTATAGGTATTAGTGTGACAGAATCATCATCATATCAGCCGAAAGACGTCCACTGCTGGACAAATGCCTCCCCCAGGGATCTCCACGACGACCGGTCCTGCGCTAACCTCATCCAGCCGAGTCCTGCGACCTTCACCAGATCGTCGGTCCACCTTGTGGGAGGCCTGCCTACGCTGCGTCTTCCGGTGCGCAATCGTCGTCAGTTCCACGAGCGATGTGAATCCAAGGTGGCATCTCAGTCCGCCTCGTGATTCACACTAAATAGCAAATCGCAAAAGGAAAACATTTAGTACTCACAGCCTCTTCACCTCCTCGCCCTTCCCGCAGAACCTGGCGAGCTCGTCGATCCCCTCGTCCTGTATCACGGTGGAGTCCACGTCGAAGCACACACAGTCCGCCGTCCGGAACAACTCCTGGACGCTCTGCTGCGGAGACATGACGCTGATCGAGACCAGCGACAGCGTCTTGAGGGTGGCGTATTGAAAGTTGTTCTTTAAACTGCAGAATACAAATTACGAATTAGGTGTGGTCTCAAATTAGAGCACAAAAGAAATGACGAGTCACATACGTGAAAGGGTTGAATACGTAAGTGATGCAGAAAGCATTTCGTTTCATGGGCTGAAAATTACATAGATGAGTCATATACGTCTCTATAGATACGTATACGTCTTACATAGATGAGCCGTATAGATCCCTTAGTGGGATAAGTCCGCCTTTGTACCTAGTTTTACTGGTTTAACTGTTTGATATTGTACTTTTTTTTTCTTTGGTACAATAAAGTATTTACATGATACAAACGTACGTAAAAGGGTTGAATAGTACATACGTAAGTTTAGTATAGTATATTGGCTAAAAATTACAGCATAAAAGAAGAAAAGAATAGAAGAGTCACATACGTGAAGGGTTGGTTAAAATGACGCAAAATGCATTTCGTTTCATTTGCGAAACCGATTTTGTCTGGACGGTCAATTGATTGAGAGGTCAGACATGGTTTCGCAAATGTACTCCGACATAAGTCCATATGCGCATTCTCGGCCAGCAACGACTTATAGTTTGAATACCAAGGTGGTCTAACGATTAAAATCCGGTGTAGTATCGCGTTCACGATACAATGATTTGTAGAGTCGTAAAACTCCGCTAAATGAGTAGATTTTTTTCCATTTCAACTATGCAATATTGATACGAGAAAACATTACAAAATATTGAGTGTGTGCATAAACAGAGATTTTTGGAATGGATTTTGGCGGTCGACCGCACGTCAGTGGAAACAAAACCAGTATAAACTGGTCCCTCATAGTTTTGAAACTCCCTAATAGGCTAGGCCAGCTCAAGCTCAAAGTGTATCCACTGAATTGCGGTCGACTGTACCAGGTAAATCAATAACAAACTAATAAATATTAGACGTAAAAGTTCGACGTAACTTGTTTTTGCAATAAACGTCACTTACGCAGCATTTTTTAAAATACTTATATCGTTTAATTTGTTTACATTACTAAATATGATTGTTTTCGTTGGTCAAATTCTCGGAAAAATAATCCTTACGAGGTCGTTTATATTACAAATAGAATACTATTAGGGTTGCAACCCAGAACTCAACTTAGAACTTATTAAGATTGGATTAATTGTCTGTAACCGGTTGTTTATCATAAAATAAAATAAAGAAATAAATAAACTATAAGATATGATATTCCGAACCGTAACTTTGATTGTTATGTATGAATATGCGCCAGCGCTCTTACACGTTTTTAGTTCATATAGCAACATATCGTTTATTTATTTTAGAACTGTGTTGCTATGCCATGCTCACAATTATAGCTTTTATTGATAGTAGATCGCTCGATATCTGCCAATGCCACATAGATACACAATATAAGTAATGATGGGTACCTACCTACCTATATATCTGGTGACATATATCATAAATTATAATTTATAAATCAAGTAAATTTACTGAATCCGTTTATTTTATTTGATAAAAATACTTCGCGATCGAATAGTTGTTATATTTAACCGCGGTGATTATTAAAATAAAAATAGAAAACTCTACTATTATCTATTCTGTGATAAAACCTTTAATTTTATCATAACTGTGAATATATCACAAAAAACGTAGGTATATATTTATAGCCGAAAAAGATCAATGACTCGCGTGAAAATCAACTTAGAGATTTTTTTAAATAATCAATTTTAAAACATAACAGTCGTTACAATGAAATATAGAAATGAAATACATGAAAAAGCCAGGATATGGGCAATAAATAAATATTTGAAGGTTGAATAGATATACGATAGGAGGAAAGAAATACTAAAACCAATGGGTAACAGATTACTTTCAAAGATACATCACTTAGAAGAACCTTTATGGAAAAGAGAGATCAAAAACACTCATCGTCTCGCCGCTTTCATATTAAGAACCAGTTGCACGGGTTTGCAAGGACAAAAACACATTGCAGCATTGCAGCGAAGGTTCGTCGACTTTTGGCAATCATTGCACCCGAAAATTTGCAATGAATAAATTTATATACACTGGCCAATATGCTACAACGATGTATATAAGCTAGATAGCTTTAAAAACTGTTAAGTTATATAAATACAAAGGTAAACGAAACATATACCTATATTTAGCTAACTGATCAAAGAATAGATCTAAATTTGTAGTGCACATTAAGTAAATAAATCTACAACTTACACAATTTCAATTAAACTATTTTTAATTTACTACAATTATAAATAATATTTTAAGGGCGTGGTAACCGTAACCGAGCGGACTTGTATGTAATAGTTGTAAGAATCTATTTCTCTATTAAATAGGCATTGAAATGCACGCATCATATAAAAAAACACGTGCAAAATGCGGTCACACTTGACCCATTTTTTCCGGACTGAGCAAACCAGTGTGACCTACCTATACCACAGAATAGATAATAGCAGCCTATACCTATATTCATTCATGAGTAAAGAAAATATAGATATAACAGAGAACATGCTAAAATATTATACGTACATAAGTATACCTATATAAAAACATTACCTTTTGTTTTACCTTCACTTTTAAAATTAACTATAGAGTAGTTTTTTACTTTAAATATATTGTCAACTTGAATTTCAATGAGTCAACTTATTTTTATAAAATTTACATAAATACCACTAACGGTTAATAAGCCCGTATGTACTTTTAAAAGAGAACAAACATGTTTACTGATCGTAAAATGATACTGTACGTCACTTTTCATTGTATGTGGCTTCAATTGAAGTCAATGACTATCGTCATTGTAGGTACTTGCCTACATAATATGTATGTTTATAGAATGTTGGTAAGTTATGCTACCTACCTATATTTATATAAGTATGTAAGTATGTATATGTAGTTAAGTACAAAACCTCATTGTGCAATTGAAGCGGTCATACGACATGACATACCTAGGTACCAACTCGTATAGTAATCTTGATATTGACCATGAGCTGAATATTATTGTAAATTAAATTGTTTAAATATCTATGCAACAAATAATAAAATAGCCAATGTCCTATGAAAATAAACAAAAATCTCAAGTTTTATTAACTTAAATAATTATTAAATAGGTACCTATAGTTAATATTTTTTAAATAACTTTGTACAGTTAGTTACGTAGAAATATTTTTAGAAAATATATAATACAGTCAGTACTATAATAATACAGGTACAGTACCTATAAATAAGAGCAAAAAGATTTAAAAAGTAAATTTCAATTTTACCTGTAAAGCGCCATTGTGTTTGCTTGCAGTCTTCGAAAAACTTTATAAAACTAAATAAGTTTAATTAACTAAATCTGTCTAAAAGTTATGCGTACAATAGAATGTAACCCACTTGGGAACTAAGAACACGCCTCCAACGAGTGTGATATCATAAAGTACAGTAAGTCAGCAGCCCGTTATCGCCTTATATCCATGAGCATCCCAAGATAAGGTAGTGATGCGAGCTACCGGACTGCCATCTGAGAGCTACGTACTATGAATGACGTCAAAACGCAGTCCTCATTGAAAAGACTACGGCCAGACGAGAGACACAATCGAAGTAAGGGCGTGGAAACGACACCCGTCTCACTCACTCGCGATAGAAGCGTATGGAATATTTGTGGAAACACTTGTTTTGCGAATTGCGTCGGGCGCAAAACCAGATAACACGTGATGGTGACAAATAAAAATAACTTGTTTTGTTTAAAAAAATGTCATCATAATAGGATGATAAAAATAGGCAATGTTGCTGCGCAAAAAAGCACATGGGAATCCCTATCAAGAAACATGAAAATAAATAACAACAACATCAGAGGTTTAAAAATATACCCATGGAATCTAATATTATAGCAATTTTTTTTTTGCTTCTGCAAAAAAAAACAAATTTAAAAATATATACGGCAATTCAAGAGATTCAGGAACTATCGACGATATTATGATTGTTATGACAATGTTTAATGGTTATAAATTATTGCAAGACCATTTTCAAAGTTGTTAATATGTTAATGTCCACCCAACTCAGGCAAACTTTGCAGTTAGGTATAGATAGAAACCACATCGAGATGGAAGCCGCAAGAGTATTAGGCTAGTATTCTTCTGGCGGATTTATTGGTAGCGTATACAACATCAGAGATGTACAAAATGGTTTTTAAAAAGCATTTAAATACAAAATGCAAAATACTTTTCAGATTTACTATTTGAAATGCAAAATACCAAATAGTTTTGCGTTTTGTATTTCAAATGGTAAATGCAAAATAGGTACCTATTTTCAAAATTTTTTCAAAATGAAATACCTTTTTGCCAAATCTCAGATATTTTTATTTATTTTAGGTATTTATCATGAGAAATAGAGACACAATGCCGAGCCGAACAAAAACGTCTAATAACCATGTTATTTAGCACCTTATTCATGACATTTTGGTCGTATATAACAGTCTCTATCGGTCAAATTCGGCAATACAAGCGTCATTCGTTCATTTCATTTTGTTTGACTGGTAATGTTGCCAATGTTGGCAAAACTATATACCAAAGTATTTTGCATTTTGAAATGAATATTAAAAATGCAAAATACATGTCGAAAGGTATTTCAAATAAAATACAAAATGGGTATTTTGCATTTTGTATTTGCATTTTAAATAGAAGCATTTCAAATAAATCGCATCTCTGACAACAATACCCAAGTCTTTATTAACCAATGCGTCTAAATCAAGCGAAATGTAGACATTGTTTTAGAATTCCGTTTATAACGGTCTTTAAAGAGAACTTAATTGGTTCTTCTGAGCAACAGGAATGATTTAATCGATCAGGCACGGAAGCAAAGTGGAGATAGCTAGAAAAGTTAAGTGGCAATAGGCTGATCCTACCTCACGCACCTGTCGAACAAACGATAAGATAACCGTTGGATTAAACGAGTTTTCGAATAAAGACCACCAATTGTTTTTGTTTTTAATGGTTTAACGGCGGCGATCGTCAATACTTTAACGGTTAGTTGGAAACAAGTCCTTATAGGCCAAATCGTAGTTTTAAACCACGAATACATTATACCGCAGTACGGCCTCCGGCAACTAGTGCCATTTGGTGATCCACACTGCAGCTATCACCGCACTAAACTGATAGTAGGTTTAGTGTCGATTTCACGCTTTCATTTAACTATCCCGCACAATATACACTTTAATAGGCAGTTGTTGCATATAAAACTATCACAGTTAATACACCAAAACCTACAATATACATTTTTTAGGAAAACTAAATAAAAAAGACAACCGTCTCCGACAAAATCCCGCCAAGAAGCCTTAAGAAAGACCACCAATATGAGAACCACAGACCTGTGATGAGAACGAAGTAAGCGACGCTACCCGGATGGAAGGAGAGACAGCCAGTAAAGAGAAGGATGCGGAGAATCAAAGTTCGAACATAGTAGCTTAGTAGCATCCACACTGTCAGGGCATCAGAGTGCAGCTTTAGAACTCTATGAAAATAATATGTACTTGACTGTACAATAATCAGTGGGGGGCATTCTTATCAAGAGGTCAAATAAGTCAATCAGTAACTGCACTGATGTAATGGGGATGGGGCATTACTATTCTATTATGACACAAGTGCCACAAGGCTATACACATTTTTAAATTCTTATCCTAATAGCCACAGAAGAAACAATAGTATTTATAAAACAAAGTCGCTTTCCGCGTCTGTACGCTTAGATCTTACTACGCAACGGATTTTGATGCGGTTTTCACTATTGATTCAGATTTCTTACGGGTGGTTTATAGGTACTAATCCCATGCGAGCGAAGCCGTGGGGCGTTTGCTAGTAAAACATAAATGAAATGCACTAAAAATGGTAAATAGTATGATCACATCTCCGTGTTTTATGCTCCGGCGTAATACACGTACCTACTGTTCGCCCTTTACAACTACTCATCCAATTCCCGTCATGGTCGACAACCTCGTTATAAATGTACAGACGATACTGCTGCCTATCACGTGAATTAAATTTTTGCTTCGTACGTACGACATCCACGGGAGTGGTGCCATACGGTTTCGGCCACCACATATCAGTGTGGGGCAAAACGTAACTTTACTACCAACTACAAACATTTAGTTACAACTACTTTTTAAAACCTTTTTATTGAGCTAAAAGTACGCGTTTGTTAACTTCCAATTTTAACCGCACTTTAACATGAATAACAATAGAAGAAAGCATACCTAATTAGTAAATTAATACATATTACCAAAATACATTTTATTTTTTATTTTCAAATATGTATTACCTTTTTTACTCCCATTAAAAATAGAAGTAGTTAGTACTGTAACTTCAACCAAAGTAGTATAACTACATTGGTTGAGAAACTTAATTCAATATACATGTAGCTGAGAAAGCCCAACTATGTTGTAGCTAGTATACTGTAATTGCAGCTATTGTAGTTTGTAACTTAAACTTCAAAAGTAACGCCATTCTGCTACATGGCAGAACTTTGTTAACAAATACATACAATACTTATATGCAATGTATGTAATATACCAAGTACATTGCAATAGGTGCTTAAACAAAAAAGTTCAAAGTTGTAAGGGTTATCTATTTCATTACATTCTTTCACGTGTCTACTAAATGACTGATAGTGATATGATAGATATGTTTATTTTATATTATTGACAATTAATCACACCCTTTAATGCATTTTTATCGCAATTATTTTGTAAACTAGTAAATCTGGTAAAACTTTTGGGAAAAAATCTTAACATCATTTTATTGTATTTAGGTTTAGGTACCTAATTTATTAAGTTGTTTTTTAAAAATTAAACTGAAAGTATGATACCTAGCTGGTATACTTACATGTAGTTGGATTACATTTTAATATTAAAAAACCTTAGTGGAAATGTGTTTTGTAATCTGTGTATTTGCTTCACTATAAGTATATTATATTCTTCTAGATAACTTTATTGTTTTAATATTAGATAAGCATTTTAGATATATTTTTTCTATTCTGCCTTTGCTTATACATTTAGAATAGAATAGAATAGAATAAACTTTATTTGACACACAAGACGGCACATATACAGGACATTACAAAGTAACTAAAAACAGAAACATATTTATTGCCGGTACAGCCCATAGATATTACAAGCAAAGCATAAACCTGCTAGTTACCAGAGGTTCCGACGGCTGAAAGGCAATCAAATAAGATACAAATATTGATTTAAGAAAAGCATGTCAATATCCACCACATCTAAAGCACTTACCTATGGCACGATGAGCTGATTAAAATTAGTACTATGCTGGATCTGACCATGATTATGCTTTCAAACATTTAAAGGTGCACTTTGATGCTTCGGGTAGTATGGGTGCTGGGCTACAAAGGAAAATTTTTGTAGACATGAGACAATATGGAACTTAAGAGGACAAAATTATATGCAAGATGTGGTATTTGGTGGCGTGGAATTACCCAGTTGTGCTTAAATCACATAGCTTTACCCCTTTTGCAAAGGCCTATGATTTCTATTGAATTAAACTCTGCGATCATTAATACTACGATCGCTGATTAAACTACAGATTGTCTTGATGGTAATAAAATAATTGCTATCAATCGAGATGTAAGACAACCTTCATACCTTAATAATTATTATTGTCGAAGGTTGTATTTTCAACTTTGAAGAGTTCTTTGCTTGCCAAGTAAAAAGAATGATTGTAATATCCAGTTAAAGATCCTGGAATCTAATAGGTACAAGTCACTCGATTTTAAAAGCTGATAAGCGGAAGGCTTCACCCATTTTATTTCGCTCATCATTGAAAATTTAACAACGTTGGTAGGTACCTACTAGAAATCTGGTTCAAAGTAGTATTTATAAAAATCATTCTACGACTAAATCTATCACATTATCAGTACATATCTTGGTAATGGTAACCAGTTTCAAGCAGATTTCTGTCTGAAGTGGATTTAGATTATGCTTGTAATGGTGATAAAAATTGTGTGCAAAGTGCAAAGTATAAAAATAAGAAAATGTGAGTAGAGTGCAGGAAAAAAATAAAGAGATGTAAGTATGAACTATACATGTATACCACTGTATCTAGGTGACAATGTGATAGCTATTATCACAAATCTTTATCTATTACTTACTCAGATACCTAATTGAACTTTATTTATTATTGTATTGCTCAATATTGTGTTACTAAGACTGAACTGAACACAGATTAGTATGAAACTGAATAACAGTAGGTAGGTAAGCCTTGTTTATTACAGTAATAGTAGGTATCTAGGTAGGTAACTAGGTACCTGTTGTTTTGTTTTCCATCAAATGACCTTGCATCAATGATACATACAATCATTAATTGTATCATCATTATAACTACGGAAAATAGATTTACATCAACGCCCAACATCGACGGAAGACATATATGAAACTTAAAGATTGAATTGAAGATATAGGATCCACAAAAATATTTACCCTTTGATATAAGATGCAGATGTGGTCCACTTAAGTACATAACAGATAAGTTATCATTATCTGATGAATATAATAACATTTCTCAATGGCAAGATAACAAATTACTTTAATAATCAAGGTTGGTGTATCAAATAAACAAGTCACAATTAAAGGTTTTCGAATAAATAAAATTTCAAATAATGCACCAAGAAATTTTTTGACAGAAACAGACAGTGACGGACGTGCCGTGCGTGACGTGACGTTGAGTGCATGTCATAATTTATGACTCCTACCCTCAGATTAACCACCAGACTCCTACCTACTCAGATGAACCACCAGCCTATCGAGATAAAATGATTTTTAAATTTACAGCGTTTACACACAGCCATGTGCAGGTACACTACTAATTCTTCTGTAAAATTAAACGTACAATAGTAATTGTTAAGGAATCGACCTTTAATTAACTAACCCCATTCCTGAATTATCCCACCGCTTTTACGAATGTTTATATTGTTTGGATGTTTGTTTAACGATAACGCTAAAACGACGTTTAATGGATTTTGATGAAACCTGCAGAGATAGAATAAAAATTATGAAACTTTTGAATTATTTATACATATTAGAATAAAAAAATGGGCGGGGCGTGCGTTAGTAGGTATTAAATAACCTGTTATAGGTAACACGAATCATCGTTATCTGAAATATTCCAGCGGCCAAAGTTTAGCATACAATGCCGCCGTGAAGCCACCGGGGCGTGCAAATCAACTGTACAAAGTACATCTACGCAAAATTAAAATCATTGACGATGATGAGATGACGAGCAACTTGTCATATTATTATTAAAGCACCTACATACATACTACTACATACTTATAGTTGGTACGTAGGTAGGTATAATAAGTAACTTTGTTATTTGTTTACATAGAACTAGTATCCCACTGTTTACGTTTGTTTATGTCAGAGTGAGGACTGAAGAAAAGGTGCGGAATAAAAAACTTTGTAAAATTTTATTTTAATTTTGGCGGCGGAGGCGCGCGGCGGCGCGGCGACTTCGCATACCCCAGCTCAGTGGCAGTGAGGATGTTGTTTCACTGTTTTATGACTATAGATTATGAGTTTCTAGTAGAGCGTAGCTGTATCATTTATGAAGCCTTTGCATAAATAAATAAAAAAAAGAATTGGAACACGTTTCGAAATTACTGTATTTTCACATTATTAAATTTTAGGAATCGTAAATCGAATAATACTATTCAATGCTCACATCGAGCTATTTCATGCTTCGGGCATTATACTATTTAGACGCTAATTAAGTCTAAACATCACGTGCTGCGTCAGAGATTTCGTCTTTCTCCATTGGATTAAAACATTCATTCATGAGTCTACACGAATAACATTTAACAAGGTATCAGGGAATCACGATTTGGATTCAGAAAATCCAGATAATTTCTGATCCGTATCGTGATCCAAATATTGACGTGTAGGATGCGCCATACGGCTTTTGAAATGTTTGCATTGGCAACACTGAATGATTTTCATGAATGAATGAATGGAAAAGAACTTAAAAGAAGGCAAACAAAAAAACACTGGCAAAATGGCTGCCGCGTTGAAAGTTTGCTGCGGTTTTGTTGTATCGCGATAAATTTGTAACTATACGAGTGATATATTTATTCTGATGATCATTCAAACGGTTCAGCTGTGATAGAAAACTAGTAAGTATTTCTAAATTACATAGCCAAACCTAACCGGCATTTTATTTGCCAACCATGGCATCTACCACGCTTGATAAGTGCATCGCAGGATTTTCAATGTATTCAGGATGAAGTAATGGGTATTTAATATAACTTTTGTTACATAGAAGGCGGTCAGCAATGTCGCTGCCGCCATACCTTCTGGGGCCCAACCCCTGGGCCACCATGATGGCCCAGCAGCAGCTAGCAGCGGCCCAACAAGCTGCTTTGCAGGCCCACGTCGCCGCCGCCGCAGCTGCGCCGCCGGTGCCGCCCACACAACCTCCCAAGCCTCACCACATTCCTGAAGAAAAGATCAAGGAAAAAGGTTTGTGGTGAATTTAATTCTCACAACTAGGTTATACTTTTTCTTAGGTACTAAAGTAGCTAACCTACTTTATTGAACCTATTTGAGTCGTGGAGAATAAATAAAGTTTATTTACTTTCATTTGGCTTCGCCTGAAATGTGATGGTTACCTGACACCATAATGAGATGATCCACAACTGAAATTAATTCAAAAAGTACCTATAGGCAGGTAGGTACTTAGTTTTTCCGCCGAAATGCCTAACTGTTCTATATGTACTTACAGTTTCATACATTTACAATCAAATGTAGAGGAATAAAAAGACAATGATTTGATTAGATCTTTAAGACTGAATTTCAATCCAGAGGCATTTAGGATGTTCAAACTAAAGATATTTTACACTTAACCCTTTGGCTCGCGAGATTCAGAGCGCAATACCTTTGAAACTCTGACATATTTCAGGTTGGTCAGACACCCTGACATTCTCACAAAAAAAAACCGTGATTTATTTGGTTTATACATAATTTAAGTTGGTTTATACATAACATTATTTTTGTAAAGGTATGTGAGGCTGAAGTAACATTAACACCAGGCATCTTTGTCATTTAAATAATCCACTGTTTAATAATAAGCTTTCTTACAAAGTTGTTGTTTAATGTGGGTTTTAAATTTTCTGTCCTTCATATTTAAGATTTCTTCTGGTATTTTGTTGTAGAACCGTATACATTGCCCCGTGAACGATTTACTGACCTTACTAAGCCTTAACTGTGGTGGTACAAGTTTGTTTTTGTTTCTTGTAACATAAGCTGTGTTCATGTCACAGTGCCTCAAAAAGAGAGATATATTTTTATGGACATACAAAATATTATCAAAAATGTATTGACTGGCAACGGTTAATATATTAATTTCTTTAAACTTTTCTCTTAATGATTCTCTACAACGCAGATTATAGATCGCCCTAATAGCTCTCTTTTGCAAGATAAAGATGGTCTCTATATCTGCTGCTTGAATGCAAACTGATTAATATGGGATATCACTCGACGAAATAACTAGTTGACTGTCATCCTACTACATGTGCTGGGGCTCAAAGAGTTAAGTGTATCATATCACAGACACACGCGGCCTGCAGTGGCGGTGGCGGCCTGTTGCAATATATGTGAGACTTCAAACACGTGCGGCCTGCCTTTGTATATTGAGGCTGCGGCCTGCGGTAGGCCGCCACCGCAGGCCGCGTGTGTCTGGGATACACTTTAGCATTGTTAGATAAATTGTAAATCTAATATTATTGTTCCTAAGCAGGCAGTTGACCAAAAAAAAAACCATTTTTCCTTGCAGTATTTTTTGTTATCACATACAGCTATATTCCTATTTAAATGAAATAAGAAAACAAAGCCTGTAAAAGTACAGCTTTATGTAGATGATAGGCATCTACACAACAGTTCACCATAGATTAACTGAATCTGAAGCCCATGCAGGTCCTTTCCTACTCATTATAGTATTGAGGTAATGATTTAGAGAACATGTTTTTACTTTACGGCCATTTTCAAGATCTTTTCAACGTTTCTTAGGATTGGAGTGGAGAAAAGGGGGCGCTGAGGATTTTTTTATAGGTGACAATGTGTGACAGCAGTCGGAGCACCCCGAAGGTTAGGTTCATTAGGTTACTGGTGACCCTTGGAGGGAGCGAAGCGAGCGACAGTACACCAAAAAAATAAAAAAATTCTGTCTTTTTCCATTGTGCCCCCTTTTGTCCACACTGACCACACCTTCCCTTTTAAGGCACTGGTTTCACATACTAGCCAATGTGTAAATCATTTCTGAAGGGATATATTACATAAAATGCAACAGATATTACTTTTCCAATATAAGATTTATTGGAAAATGCTGATATTGCATACAAAACTAAAGATAATTAAAAGGTGAAATAGAAGACTATAGTAATGAGTGAAGTAAATTATAATAATAATAATTTTTATTTATCTCCCAACAGCTCAAAAATGGCTGCAACTCCAATCAAAGCGCTTTTCCGAAAAGCGCAAATTCGGATTCGTAGATGCACAGAAAGAGGACATGCCTCCCGAGCACATCAGAAAGATCATACGCGACCATGGCGACATGACCAGCCGTAAATACCGACACGACAAACGCGTCTACCTTGGAGCCCTAAAATACATGCCACATGCGGTCATGAAGCTCCTAGAGAACATGCCCATGCCTTGGGAACAGATTAGAGACGTCAAAGTGCTTTATCACATCACTGGAGCAATTACGTTCGTGAACGAAATACCATGGGTCATTGAACCGGTCTACATAGCTCAATGGGGAACCATGTGGATCATGATGCGTCGCGAGAAACGTGACCGCAGACATTTCAAACGGATGAGGTTCCCTCCTTTTGATGATGAAGAACCTCCTCTAGATTACGCTGACAACATCCTCGATGTTGAGCCTTTGGAGCCGATACAGATTGAGATGGACCCTGACGAAGACGCCGCTGTAGCGAACTGGTTTTACGACCACAAGCCTCTATTAGGCATGAGACACGTCAATGGATCGACATACAGACGTTGGAATCTGACGTTACCGCAGATGGCGACGTTGTACCGTCTTGCCAACCAGCTGCTAACAGATTTGGTGGACGATAACTACTTCTACCTATTTGATTCAAAGAGTTTCTTCACGGCCAAGGCCTTGAACATGGCCATACCTGGCGGCCCGAAGTTTGAGCCTCTAGTGAAGGACAACTCGGCTGGAGATGAGGACTGGAACGAGTTCAATGACATCAACAAGATAATCATCCGTCAGCCAATAAGAACAGAATACAGGATCGCATTCCCGTACCTGTACAACAATCTGCCGCATTTTGTGCAGTTGTCTTGGTGAGTATCGCTTGGTATAATACTTCTACATCTTACAACTCATGGCTTAAAGAGATTGCGATAAAAACTTTTAAAAAAATACTCCAATTTTTCAATACCTTTAGAATAATTGAACTGAACTCCAGGGATTATTTTACATTTATTAGTGAATATTATTCCATAGGTATCACACACCAAACGTGGTGTACATCAAGACTGAAGACCCTGATCTACCAGCCTTCTACTTTGACCCGCTGATCAACCCGATATCCCACCGACATTCCGTGAAGTCCCTGGATCCAGTGCCGGAGGAAGAAGACTTCATGCTGCCAGAGGAAGTGTCCCCATTCCTGCAAGAGACAGCTTTGTATACTGACAACACGGCAAATGGCATCTCTTTGCTGTGGGCTCCAAGGCCTTTCAACATGAGATCAGGTAAGAATTTAATGGCATCATTTAGATTTCCTTCACACTCCTTCCACCCCGGAAGAACTAACTATAAACGAGAAGTTATTTTCCAATAAATTTGAGAAATAAATCAGTTGCTAAAAATTTTTGTTATTGAAATGTTCAAATTATTATACAAACTCAACATTACTCTGTATCCAGCAGTTATTTTTACAAAAAGCAACTCCATAGTCTTTACAAATTGCAATGTTTCTTGTATAATAGGCCGCACGCGTCGAGCCATAGACGTGCCACTCGTAAAGACCTGGTACAAAGAGCACTGCCCGCCGGGTCAGCCCGTAAAAGTCAGGGTTTCATACCAGAAGCTCCTCAAGTACTACGTGCTTAACGCTCTGAAGCACAGACCACCAAAGCCGCAGAAGAAAAGGTAAAATTAAACTTTCATAAATACGATTTTTTATTCATGTACACAAGTTTTAATTTTAGTAAGTTTTTTTCAAACTCCATATAAATAATATAAATTTATTACAATTCACCAATGAATAGTTATAGTTAGTATTTTTTTCAAAACGTAAGTCCACACGCTTTTATCAAATTCATTATTTTTCTAATTATTAATTCATTTACTAAATTCAGTATAGTCATATCAAAAGCAATGTCAAAAATAATTGATAGTAGATATCACAATATTGTTTTACGTGCTTTTACACTATCCCCCTATTTCTCCCTCTAGATACCTGTTCCGCTCTTTCAAATCGACGAAGTTCTTCCAAACCACCACCCTGGACTGGGTGGAGGCCGGCTTGCAGGTGTGCCGGCAGGGCTACAACATGCTGAACCTGCTCATCCACCGCAAGAACCTCAACTACCTGCATCTGGACTACAACTTCAACTTGAAGCCAGTGAAGACACTAACCACTAAGGAGAGAAAGAAATCGCGGTTCGGTAACGGTGAGTTTACGTGTGAAAAAACTTTGCACCTTACTTTCTTTATGCCATAAGGAAAGTAACCATAAAGTTTATGGTTTCTTTCAGTGTTTGATTTTGTTTAAAAAATAACGTAATATCTACTAGTCCAGAAGTGAATTTTGGTTATGGTATCGCCCGAATTACTACGTTAATACTATTTATTAATCTGTTGCCCGCGGCTTCGCTGGCGTGGAATAAGTTTTTATTGAAATTTACACAAATCTGTTTTACTCAAAAGGGCAAAAGCCCTATGCCAAAAGTAGGGTTACTTTTGGCCTAGGGCTAGTTTTTCACGCCTATGAACTAGTGAATGATATGAACACTTCCTTGCAGCCTTCCACTTGTGCCGCGAGATCCTCCGGCTGACGAAGCTGATCGTCGACTCGCACGTGCAGTACCGGCTGAACAACGTGGACTCGTTCCAGCTGGCCGACGGGCTGCAGTACATCTTCGCGCACGTCGGCCAGCTCACCGGCATGTACAGATACAAGTACAAGCTCATGCGGCAGATACGCATGTGCAAGGACCTGAAGCATCTCATCTACTACAGGTTCAATACAGTGAGTACCTCCTTCTTCTTCAAAGCTGCTATATAATGCAAACCTTAGTGCAAATCGCCAACTACCTTTAGTTGTGCATATTTGTGAACTGCCGTGCTGTGTCCGCCGGTGTATTAAATAAGAAATATGTCTCTATACTTATTTTAATTAAGATATGGCTTTAAGGTCTAGTAACTAAGCCAAAATCCACTTTAAAAATAGATGGATTACGCTCATATAAAAATCTTATTTGGGAATATTATCAAAATTCTTTCCATCACAATGTGTTTTCACCGACCGGTCGTACGGTGACGTCACGCTATCGATTTAACCCACTGCCAGAGAATTCTTTAAAAATTAAATTAGGTAGTCTTTTTAAATACGTATCGTATCGAAGTGAAAATATAGATCTGTAATTTGTACTTTATAATATTGTTTTCTTTTTCGTTTTTCCCACGCTGATTTTGTGGTATCACTAAATATACCGTTCGTTGCAGGGGCCGGTATCAAAGGGCCCCGGGTGCGGCTTCTGGGCGCCGGGCTGGCGCGTGTGGCTGTTCTTCATGCGGGGCATCACGCCGCTGCTGGAGCGCTGGCTCGGCAACCTGCTCTCGAGGCAGTTCGAGGGCCGCCACTCCAAGGGTGAGCCAAATAATCCAATTATTTTGTGCTATGTATGAACTAAATTGCAGACTTACTTCATACATACAAAATACTGTATATTAGTTTAACTTAAATTTTGTTTGCGAAAGCCTTGGTGTTTGGAGGTTTGGCGCCAATCACACCTTAATCGCTAGATGTTGAAAAGTCTAAGAGACGGCAGTGCATGCGTCTAGCACAAGTTAAAAGCGCAAGAATAAATCAAAATTGTAACAACAAAATGGTATAAAAAATAATTTTTGCATAGGGAAAAGCAACAGCTTATATAACTCGTATAGATTTAAATTAGAATTAGCCTATGGTAAATTTAATTCGACTTGCATAAAAAACAATACGCATAATAGTATACTTACGCATATGACGACTCACAATTTAGTGAAAGGTCTAGTGCGTCTTGTCCGTCCCCCATAATGTCCTATTCTCTAAACGTACTGTTATAAATAAGCCTGTACTATTAGGTATTATATCGACAGAAGTCTGCGCCTGCCACAAACCTTTTGGTTTTATTTATTTATAGGTAAGCCAATAAATATATTTTTCTTTCTTTCTTTCTTTCAAACCATACTTCGAACCGCATTCTAACCTATATCGTGATCCCAGGTGTGGCCAAGACGGTGACGAAGCAGCGCGTGGAGTCTCACTTCGACCTGGAGCTGCGCGCGTCGGTGATGCACGACATCGTGGACATGATGCCGGAGGGCATCAAGCAGAACAAGGCGCGCACCATCCTGCAGCATCTGTCCGAGGCATGGCGGTGCTGGAAAGCCAACATTCCATGGAAGGTAGGCAATACGCACATTGCATTTTTTTGTCATACTTGGAGATGATGAAACGTGATCACGGAATAATTTTGACGTGAAACGTATAGAGTTACAGACTGCGGCTATTTGTTGAGAAACTTTAAAAAAACCTTGTGTCTGACTTTATTTTTGCTGGGCTCCTAATACAAATACAAAATTGTTTTATTCAAAATCTTGCTTTACACAAAATTAGAATTATGCCAAGGTCCTCTTGTTATGCATAAGAATATACCTGTGTTGTAGGGTCCTAAGGGCCGTAAAGTGTTAAATAGCCTTCCTCGAGAATAGGGCTAATGCAAAAAGAATTTCAAATCCGACTGGTAATTCCGGAGATTAGCGCGTTCAAATAAAAACAGCAAATTCTTCAGCTTTGTTATATTAGTATGGATGTGTTGGGTGGGGGTGGGTACACAGCCAATTATTAACTGGCTTTATTGCAAGTTTATTATATTTATTGTTTCTTCCTCGATGCTGAAACGCTCGCTTCAAACGTCAGCATTCCTATGCAGCTACAAATTCATAAAAAAAAAATATGACATTAGGTACCCGGCCTACCGACGCCGATCGAGAACATGATCCTGCGCTACGTGAAGATGAAGGCCGACTGGTGGACCAACACGGCCCACTACAACCGCGAGCGCATCCGCCGCGGCGCCACCGTTGACAAGACCGTCTGCAAGAAGAACCTGGGCCGCCTGACGCGGCTCTACCTCAAGGCAGAGCAAGAGCGACAGCATAACTATTTGAAGGTAATATTTGAAGATAGAAATGCAGGTTCTTTAAGGTCTATGTCACGAGGTGGACCGACGATCTGGTGAAGGTCGCGGGACCCAGCTGGATGAGGTTGGCGCGGGACCGGTCGTCGTGGAGATCCTTGGGGGATCCTATGGGAGGCCTTTGTCCAGCAGTTGACGTCTACAGGCTGATATGATGATGATGATGTCAGTCTGGACAGCCACAAGTGCGTGGCCATCCTGAAGCCTATGTTAGAATACCTCTAGTGCTGTAATTTACACTGGCTTTCCTACCCCACAAACCGAAACATAACAGTGGTACATTTGCTGTTTAGTGGCAGAAATAATAGGTGACAATCCAGACAAATTATATTTATATTATATATAAATTTGTATAATATAAATTTGTCAACAATCAGAATAAGTAAATCCGACCGTGAACTAACGTCATTGAAAAAGCGAAGAAAAGGCTGAAATGACAGTGGTCAGAAAACATTTTTGGCTATATTTCTATTAGTACATTGACCTTAGCGTGTGGTGTGATGCCCCTATATCAAATTAAATAAACCAACAATTTAAGAATTTAGTTGTGAGTGTTGTGTCGGCGCTTACTCATTTACTTACAACGGTGAGATGCACCAAAAGGTTCGATGTTTCATTCATGTTTATTTTCTACAGGACGGTCCGTACATCTCGCCCGAAGAGGCCGTCGCCATCTACACCACGACAGTGCACTGGCTGGAGTCCCGGCGCTTCGCCCCCATTCCGTTCCCGCCGCTCTCGTACAAGCACGACACGAAGCTCCTCATCCTGGCCTTGGAGCGGCTGAAGGAAGCGTACAGCGTCAAGTCCAGGCTGAATCAGAGTCAGAGGGAGGAGCTGGGGCTCATTGAGCAGGCGTACGACAACCCCCACGAGGCGTTGTCTAGGATCAAGCGTCATTTGCTGACGCAGAGGACTTTCAGAGAGGTATAAACTTTAGCGCTTTGAGTACATGACTTGAGAGCGGGGCCATTTGCGAAGGGGCTATACGAACGAGGCAAAAGACGTTTTGCGAACTATATGCATCCAAATAGGCTAACGCAATGCTGGCTTTAACTTTGGAAGAACCGAGGCCCAGAGGGTAAAAACTTTGGAACTCAGTTGTCACACCTGACATTGTCACTTAAAAAAACTGACTAAGCTAATCAGTTGACACATAAAAACTTTTTTTTGTGACAGTTGTTTGTGTTTGTGAAAGCAACTTTGTATTTTCCAGCCAGAACTAAAAGTTTTTTTAGTATTCTAATAGTTGTCTACCTCTCCATCAGGTCGGCATAGAATTCATGGACCTGTACTCTCACCTGGTGCCCGTGTACGACGTGGAGCCCTTGGAGAAGATCACTGACGCCTACCTCGACCAGTACTTGTGGTACGAGGCCGACAAACGCCGCCTGCTGCCGCCGTGGGTCAAGCCGGCTGACACCGAGCCCTCGCCGCTGCTCGTCTACAAATGGTGCCAAGGTATGTAGTGGGAAATTCTTTTATTTTGCTACGGTTATATCTGTGAACTGAATGCATGTTACATTTGATAGCGATTAACGGGACGCTGTGGAAAAGGTAATGTCGTAGATTACGTGAGTTGCTTGTAGTCGCCTACAAGTATCGTAGGATTAGACAATTGTATTGTATAAATATGTATTATTGATTATTGAATTTTCTAAACGGGCACGCTTAAAATTTGACTTCTCTCGCCAAGCCACAAGAAAGTTAAAAGAAAAAAGAAGACACCAATATGCGACCGCCCAGAGTGTGCGTTGTGGCAAAGGAGATCTATGTGGTGGTACCATCCCCTTGTTACAAACCTCACTTTGGTTGGTCGCGCGTACCGTCGGCACAAGAGCGCGACGTCGCCGGCTACGAAGAAGTCGGCTTGCTGTCTGGTTGGCCACTCAACAGTAAGTCCAAACCACAAGTTGACAAAATCGCTAAACATTCTTGTAGCATTTTGCACAGTTGTACATGTTGCGGTTTGGACGATTTGCTACAAAGGCGTTTTGCGATTTAGTCACCCTGCGGTTTGGGCTTTCTGCTAAATAGGCAACCAGAATCGCCGTCGGGAAAAGACGAGAATTTAGTTTTTTACGATCGAATTTTAGCAACGCCGAATCTTGAGTAATAAATTAATAATTCTTTTTAAGTTTTTTATTTTTCTTTAACTGTTGTTGGACCTATGTAAATAGCTATTCTCGGTGATTCTCTAAGAGACAGAATTCACCAGATAATTAAATTCTCGAACATAGCTCAGAAATTATAACCGCTGGGTGGGATACACGAGTTCTCGAGTGGAGACGACGATTCTTTTAAACTTTATTATATTTTTACACATAGGAAAACCAGCAGTATATTTGGTATATTTTACGTTTTTGTAGCTGAATTTACACCCGTGTGATATTATAGAACATTGACATTCCTTTATTGCCACTTAAATAAACCCTTTGTGGAATTTAAATTCAACTCTTTACATAGTTGTTTTCATATTTGAGCCACCTCTTTTGCAAAATATCATATCTAGAAGGCTGGAGCTAGCTCCAGTTTAGTA
This sequence comes from Metalampra italica, assembly GCA_949699065.1. Lineage (NCBI taxonomy): Eukaryota > Metazoa > Arthropoda > Insecta > Lepidoptera > Oecophoridae > Metalampra > Metalampra italica. The sequence goes on from OX452983.1 coordinate 8,402,681, forward strand.
GGATCATCAAAAGACGAAAGTTAGTAAGGGTGTTTGTGACTTTGTGAAGATGTTTGTTACTCTCACGCTGTAACGGCTAAACGGATTTTGATGAAACTCGATACAGTCTTAGCTTATATCCTCGAATAACATATAGGCAACTTTTTACCTCTGTATTATTCCCGCTAGTCTTAATTATACTTGTAGTATTAGTATTCTAATCGTATCATGTTGCACTCGGCCAGGTATCAACAACCTGCAAGACGTGTGGGAGGTCGGCGAGGGAGAGTGCAACGTCCTGCTCGAGTCTCGCTTCGAGAAGCTCTACGAGAAGATAGACCTGACGCTGCTGAACCGTCTGCTGCGTCTCATCGTCGACCACAACATCGCCGATTACATGACTGCAAAGAACAACGTCGTAATCAACTACAAGGTATGTCTATATTTATGATTAGTAGACTGCATATTATTATAGATCGTTCAATAAAATGGTTCGTTGTAAATTTCAATTAAGTTACTATTGCTTTAGTGAGAATGTGACCCTTAGTGAAAATCGCCTCACTTCTAGTCGTAGCCTGTGTTTGTGGAGGCCGTGCTGTTCATCATCATCATTATATCAGCCTGTAGACGTCCACTACTGGACAAAGGATCCCAAGGATCTCCACGACGACGAGGCCGTGCTGTTACTGCCGGTTTTTAAAATTTATTTAGGATTATTTAAAAAACTGTTTCCAGGGCCATAAAACCTAATTTAAATAAAATGAGAAAGTTCATATTTTGCGTTTGTGAAGCCAGCACTGGCTCCTGATTGTCATACGTGAACATTCCACAGGACATGAACCACACAAACTCGTACGGCATCATCCGCGGGCTGCAGTTCGCGTCTTTCATCGTGCAGTACTACGGGCTAGTGCTGGACCTGCTGGTGCTGGGCCTGCAGCGCGCCAGCGAGATGGCCGGCCCGCCGCAGCTGCCCAACGACTTCCTCTCGTACCAGGACCGCCAGACGGAGACGGCGCACCCCATCAGGCTCTACTGCAGATATATTGACAGGATTCATATATTCTTCAGGTATGATATCATCATCAGCCTGCACTGGACGTCCCCCAACGCGCGCCACTGAACCCTATCTTCGGTTCTCCGCAATCCTAAATTAATTAAACGTTCCAGATTCACAGCTGAGGAGGCGCGCGAGTTGATCCAGCGCTACCTCACCGAGCACCCGGACCCCAACAACGAGAACATCGTCGGCTACAACAACAAGAAGTGCTGGCCGCGCGACGCGCGCATGCGCCTCATGAAGCACGACGTCAACCTGTAAGTAACACAACTTTGTATAGACTTACCAAGTTATCTGTGACTGAAGGGTGGCTCTGCCATCGTTCCATGCCCATGAATGACGGGCATGGGACGATGGCAGAGCCACCGTTTAGTTCCATATTTTGTGATGACGGCCGAATGACATTCTGCGTCGTTCCTGAATCTGCCACTTCACAGATAACTTGTACATCTATACTAGCCTTAGGTACTAACCGACCAACTTAATTTGACGCATGACATTTTTTGCCAGAATTTGCCATAGTGTTGACAGAGACCCCACTCGCTTTCAACTTTGAATTTTGCGATGTTCGAATGACGGCGATGACTGAAAAGCAGCGCTTCGCTGAGCCATCGACTATCTCTTCTCACTTCACCTCCATCAACTCGGACCTTTTTTCCTCCACCCCTCAACATGACTCCGGTCCGGATATCAGTAACATGTAACTGTTTTTTTGAAAGTGGACGAGCTGTGTTCTGGGACATAAAGAACCGGCTGCCCCGCTCGGTGACCACGATCCAGTGGGAGAACAGTTTCGTCTCCGCCTACTCCAAGGACAATCCCAACCTGCTATTCAACATGGCCGGATTCGAGTGCCGGATACTGCCGAAAGTAAGTGGTATACTTATAAAAGACTTGTTCACTTTATTTGATATGGGATCAGGGAATGGTTCTCTTTAGATGGAATCCCTTTGATTCGCATATTTTTTAAATTCCTAATGAGTTTATATAAGTTTTAATGTCATAATTATACTTTTACATATTGTTTTTGTTTTCGGATCCACACGAGGTCCTAATGCCAAGTATTAAATTAAGTATAACGCTCCAGTGCCGCAGCCAACACGAAGAGCTGTCCCACCGCGACGGCGTGTGGAACCTCCAGAACGAAGTGACCAAAGAGCGCACCGCCCAGTGCTACCTGCGCGTCGACGACGAGTCCTTGGCGCGGTTCCACAACCGCGTGCGGCAGATCCTCATGGCGTCGGGTTCTACCACCTTCACGAAAATCGTCAACAAGTGGAACACTGCGCTTATTGGTGAGTGAGGGAAGGGTGGTCAATGTGGGGTCTCAGGAGAGAAAATGGGGAAGCGGCAACAAGGACGTTTTATACAGATATGTACCCCATTTTAAGGCTTATTGTCATCTTTAACATGCAGTTGAGCGACTATCATCTTTAATCATGGGGCACGCACCTTGACTTAGTTAGGGTATAGATGACTTAGGGGCATAGGTATGAGAAATTTTAAAGATACTGTCAAAGACGCCGATTGTGATAATGATTTGTTGTGATGAATTGCGTAGGGGTCCTGAAACCAGAGAGTCCCTGTGCTCTGGAGGCGGTCAGTGGCTGTGGGTATGCCGATCGCATACACCACAGTGCTGTCTGTCTGAGACTACGCTATCTGAACAAAATATTCTACGTACAGTCGACTGCACGTCTGTGGAGCCTAGCCTATTAGGGATCATTTACTACGGTTTTTTTTCCCACTGACGTGCGGTCGACAGTACAAATATCTAGCGTAATCACACAGTTCTTATACGAGAACCTCATTAGCTCACTAATAATGTGATACCACAAATTACTTTTGTAGTAGTGACTAAATATACTTTTCGCAGGTCTAATGACATACTTCCGAGAGGCAGTGGTCAATACGCAGGAGCTTCTGGACCTGTTGGTGAAATGCGAGAACAAGATCCAGACGCGGATCAAGATCGGTCTCAACTCCAAAATGCCCTCCCGTTTCCCTCCGGTAGTGTTCTACACGCCCAAAGAGCTGGGAGGGCTTGGTATGCTGTCGATGGGGCACGTGTTGATTCCACAGGTAAGATGCGAAGAATTTGTTATTGCTTTTTGGCGTTAATTTAGTCATCATATGTGAAATATATTTTTTTGTACTGTTTGTGAATTTGGAAACTTACACAGATTTATTTTACCAACCAAAAGTTAAATTAAGGAACCACTTATAAATTGCATACTGCATTTGAACACCATATAGGCATTTTTATGCGCTTTCGTCGTTTCTAGATCTATAATATGGTGTCACTTTCTTCGTAGTCTGACCTCCGCTGGTCGAAGCAAACCGACGTGGGCATCACCCACTTCCGGTCGGGAATGTCGCACGACGAGGACCAGCTGATACCCAACTTGTACCGCTACATACAGCCGTGGGAGGCCGAGTTCGTGGACTCGCAGCGCGTGTGGGCCGAATACGCACTCAAGAGGCAGGAGGCAAACGCTCAGAACAGGTGAGAACGTGAAATAACAAAATAAGAAAATGTATAGTCAACATCATCATATCGGCCTGTAGACGTCCACTACTGTACAAAGGCCTCCCCCAAGGATCTTCACGACGATCGGTCCTGCGCTAACCTTATCCAGCTGGGTCCCGCGACCTTCACCAGATCGTCAGTCCACCTGGCGGGAGGCCTGCCTACACAGCGTCTTCCGATACGTGGTCGCCATTAAGTTGGCTGATTTCTGCGCAATGACTAATTTTAGGTGTCAAAGGGGAGCTGCGCGGGGGATCACTAGAGACGCTCATTTAATTTCAAGAAATAGTTCATTGATTCGATCAACCGAATCAATCTTTCAAGTTTTTGTACATCTCTATGTAGCACACTATGTCGATTACGCACACATAGACAGTGTCGTTTACGCACACATAGACTATAAACACTGTCAGCGATGTGCAAACAATCTGTGACTATACTCATTCAGTCGCCAAAAAATTTTACGGGGACTATAATATACTACAAAATTAAATACACGGCAAAAGCGTTAGCCCAACAAACAAAACGCAGGGCGGAATTCAATTAGGTATGGTCGACCGCACATCAGTGGTAACAAAACCAGTATAAACTGATCTCGCGTAGTATTGAAACTCCCTAATAGGCTAGGCCAGCTCAAGGTCAAAGTGTTACCACTGATGTGCGGTAGACTGTACAAACCAGAAACAAATGAATACCTACAATTGATTTGATTGATAACGCTTTAGTTAGTTCGTGTAATAAAATGTGTATAGAAATAATGAGCCTATTCAACATCATATTTCTTTGCACCTTGCATTTGGTTGGCTGTCCAATGACGAAAGTTTGGTGATAGACTAGGTTTACCAGGTTTTATTTGTTGTGATGAATTGCGTAGGGGTCCTGAAACCAGAGAGTCCCTGTGCTCTGGAGGCGGTCAGTGGCTGTGGGTATGCCGATCGCATACACCACAGTGCTGTCTGTCTGAGACTACGCTATCTGAACATAATCCACATACAACTTCACTCTAAAGTCATGCTAAACACAGACAGTACAAAGTAGCATTGTTTCAGACGCCTCACGCTGGAAGATCTAGAAGATTCGTGGGACAGAGGCATCCCAAGGATAAATACGCTGTTCCAGAAGGACAGACACACGCTCGCGTACGACAAAGGGTGGCGTATCCGTACAGAGTTCAAGCAATATCAAGTAAGTTGTCTTTTGTACTGTAGAGATACTATAAAAACCATATTTTATTGAGAAAAAAATGTTCTCAGCTACTTTATATTTTGAAATTTTTTAAATATGTTTGGTATCTTCTATCTTATCCTATCTTCTTAGGGGGTATACCTGGCGGCACTTCGACCCTGTAGTATCTGTTGTACCAAACTCTTGTCCAGAAACTCACTGGTACGGGCCAAGGTTCGAAGCCATGACCTCATAAACGTGAGGCGGTGCACAACGAACTAGGGCTACCATGGCTCTATATTTATGGTAACTATATGCAACTGGTCCAGCAATGGTCGCCCAGTCTCCAAAAAATGCGATTCCTGAGTATTTGTATCATTTTGTTGTTTCAAACGTATAAAACAGGATTACCCTAAGACTTGCCAATGTTGCTTGTTTTAATAGCTATGTTGTCCCTTCTCTCAAGGTGCTGAAACAGAACCCGTTCTGGTGGACGCACCAGCGGCACGACGGCAAGCTGTGGAACCTGAACAACTACCGCACGGACATGATCCAGGCGCTCGGCGGCGTCGAGGGTATACTCGAGCACACACTCTTCAAGGGCACCTACTTCCCCACCTGGGAAGGTCTCTTCTGGTATGTTCTTTTTTTTAATTTGTTTTACGGCCCTGGAAACACAGTCCTGTTAAGCCAATCTTGGTTAGCCAACCGGCGGTTACAGCACGACCTCCACAAAAACAAAGCACAACTAGAGTTAATCGGCGATTTTTACTAAGATACACAATCGCATTGAAGCGATGGTAACTTTAATGGAGATATATATCCGAGATTTTGGGCCTATTAATATTTGGTATCCAAAAGGGGAACTGTCGATAATGAGTAATTAATTATTAATAACATTTAATTACGCTTCTGTGCGCAGGGAGAAGGCTTCAGGGTTTGAAGAGTCGATGAAGTACAAGAAGCTGACGAACGCGCAGCGATCCGGTTTGAACCAGATCCCCAACCGACGGTTCACGCTTTGGTGGTCGCCCACCATCAACAGGGCCAACGTTTACGTCGGTTTCCAGGTAAATGTCACATTCTATATCAAATACTAAATACACAGATCTTATGCCTGTGGTCTCAGCTATCTACTTTCGCCACATCCTTACAACATCATTTTCTATATGACTAACTAAAGCCACATCAATCTTGTTACGTCAAAAACTAATCCCGAATTCGGCTTTCATTTAGATAATTAGAAAATATACTCGGGCAAGCCGTTAGTTTTTTGATTATCATCTACCTACTGGATGGTCAATGTTTCATGTTGTAGGTGCAACTGGACCTGACGGGAATATTCATGCACGGCAAGATCCCCACTCTGAAGATCTCGCTCATCCAGATCTTCAGGGCCCATTTGTGGCAGAAGGTCCACGAGTCCATCGTCATGGACCTGTGTCAGGTAACTTTTCTTTGTTTAGAAATACTTTTATTTGATTAATTTATAAAGAATGCTATAACTAGAAACTATAATAGAAACTTTGGATTAAACTCTATTTGATTCTATTATGCGGGCACCGATTACGTAATTAAAATTTAATTTATTCTCTAAAAGGTGTTCGACCAAGAGTTGGACGCGCTGGAGATTGAGACGGTGCAGAAGGAGACCATCCACCCGCGCAAGTCCTACAAGATGAACTCCTCATGCGCCGACATTCTGCTGTTCTCCGCCTACAAGTGGAACGTGTCACGTCCGTCGCTGCTCGCTGACACCAAGTATGTTGTTACTTTACATAAATACATGTCTTATATTAATATAGGTGGCCATGCAATGCACACGTAGCTGGGGTACACGAGTTCTCGACTGGGTAAGCGTAGTGTGGGACACCCCCCGCTAGATAGAGCGACGATCTCCGTAAAGCGTCTTGCAGTGACTGGATGCGGAGAACCGAAGACAGGGTTCAGTGGCGTGTCTTGGAGGAGGCCTATGTCCAGCAGTGGACGAGTGCAGGTTGATGATTATGATGCAATGCACTAGCTGTAAGGCGAATTAGTCCTAGATACAGCTTGAACCCAATGAATACAGGCCTACGCTTTTGCTACATACCAGCTTTCATGCAAAACTTGGGGATAAAAAATTAACATCAGACACCTAGACTTCTCCAAAACGTATCCCTGTGATGTTCCATCATCATCGTCAGTGTGCTGACGTCCACCGCTGGACATAATCCTTCCGCAAAGCGTCCACTATTCATGAACTTAACTGTCAATGTACATTGTAGGGACACAATGGACAACACGACGACACAGAAGTACTGGCTGGACATCCAGCTGAGATGGGGCGACTACGATTCCCACGACGTGGAGCGGTACGCGCGCGCCAAGTTCCTCGACTACACCACAGACAACATGTCGATATACCCCTCGCCCACTGGTCTGCTCATCGCAATCGACTTGGCATACAATCTGCACAGGTAATTAATAAGCTTATCCTTCGAACGATGTAGAATGAATGGTCCGGCCATTCGCGCAACATCTTGAATCGTATAAAGTAAGCGCACGCTCTCAATTCGCTTCACTCAATCTCGGAGAGTATACGAAGTGCAACGCGTGGTTCACGTTTGGTGTACGCGAGACTACCGGGAATTATACATCGTTCAATTATTAGTTGTAAGAACGAACTCAGAAAACGGTAATGTAGATTTTACTTGTTCGTAATGAATCCTACTTCCAATATTATAAAGGCGAAAGTTTGTAAGGAGTTGAGGATGGATGTTTGTTACTCTTTCACGCAAAAACTACCGAACAGATTTTGATGAAACTTACAGTGATAGCTTATATCCTGGAATAACATATAGGCAGTCCGCTAATACCCCCTAAGTAACAAAAAGCCTACATAGAGGGAGCTGTTTCACAATGTACACGGGAAAAACTTTTCTACGCGGGCGAAGCCGCGGGAAAAAGCTAGTAATATATAATAATGAAAACAAGTGTCTCATGTAACCTTCATTGGCATGGTAGCGCGTACGGCAACTGGTTCCCCGGCTGCAAGCCGCTCATCCAGCAGGCGATGGCGAAGATAATGAAGGCGAACCCGGCGCTGTACGTGCTGCGCGAGCGCATCCGCAAAGCGCTGCAACTGTACTCGAGCGAGCCCACCGAGCCGTACCTCTCCAGCCAGAACTACGGCGAGCTGTTCTCCAACCAGATTATTTGGTGAGTGACGCGTTAATTGAATCACTTCTTTCGAAACCAACTTTTGCAAATTTTACTTTTTATTTGTACATACCCATCTCGTTCTTTGCATTACAATACAGCGTTACAAAATAATAACCAAATACATAGACTTTGACTGTTTCCTTCCTAAACTTAACAATTTAATTGGAAAAACACCAAAATGAAACATTCAAAATGCGGTCCAACTATGCTTTATTTGTTTTGACATAAGCTCATCAGCCTGTACGGCACAGGCTGTACCAAGGCACGCCACTGAACCCGATCTTCGGTTCTAGAGTCACTGGCAGCAGCCTTACGCAAAGCGTCCATCTAACCGGCGGGCGTCCCACACTACGACCCCCCTGATCTCCACTTGTGGATATAATTTGGGTCATGGGGCTTGGGTTGTGCGGGTACGCAGCAAACTGCTGCGGCACTTCTATATATCTAACTCGAGCCTAATATTCCATATCTTTTACCTGTTTTATTTAGCGGGGTTGTACAATACGCTAATATTAGGGTCTGTGATAATGTGTTTGCGACCAGGTTCGTGGACGATACGAACGTGTACCGCGTGACGATCCACAAGACGTTCGAGGGCAACCTCACCACGAAGCCCATCAACGGCGCCATCTTCATATTCAACCCGCGCACCGGCCAGCTGTTCCTCAAGATCATACACACCAGCGTGTGGGCCGGACAGAAGCGTCTCGGACAGGTGCGTAGCTTGAAGCCAACTTAAAAGCACACTGTCACAATGGTATAGTCCCCGTAGAGTTTAATGGCGGCTGTGTAAAGTTGGCCGATTTCGGCGCAATGACAAATTGTAGGTGTCAAAGGGGAGCTATGCGGGGGTTCACTAGAGACGCTCATTCAATTTTATGAAATGGTTCATTGATTCGATTAACCGAATCAAATTTTTGGACATCTCTATGTAGCACACTATCTCGCGTACGCACACATAGACTATAAACAGTGTCAGCGACGTCCAAACTTTTGTGACTGCATTCATTCATCCGTCAAAAAATTCTACGCGGACTATAGTAGAAACGCCAAAAAGTTTTTATGGCATTTTAAGGCCCTGTTAGAATTAGCAGCTGGAGATTGTGGAGCTTAAAAATACGTTTAAATATTTCTTGATGATTTATCTTACGACTAAATGTACTTGAGTAATATACGTATAATTGAAATATTTTACATTAAACTGATTAAATAACCCTTTAATCTCTCCTTTTAGTACTGTTCTAACCACATTTTTTTCCATGTTAATAGCTCGCGAAATGGAAGACCGCCGAAGAAGTGGCAGCCTTGATTCGTTCGCTGCCGGTAGAGGAGCAGCCCAAACAGATCATTGTCACCAGAAAGGGAATGTTGGATCCTCTTGAGGTGAGAAACAATACACCATAGCTCCTTCGGCCTAATATTGGCTCGATCTTTAACGCCAAAGACCGATTTACAAGTAATTCCAGGGTAGAGGGAATCCTTGGGATTGGACATGTATGTTTGAGTAACCGAAACTTTAGAGATGCCTCTTTGGTCTGCATGCAGTTTGCAAAATGATCAAACTCAGCTTATCTACATTGTTTTGTCCAAGATTAATCCAACAAGTCTTGAATTCGACAGGTCCACTTGCTAGATTTCCCGAACATCGTGATCAAGGGCTCGGAGCTGCAGCTGCCGTTCCAGGCGTGCCTCAAGGTGGAGAAGTTCGGAGACCTCATCCTCAAGGCCACAGAGCCTCAGATGGTGCTCTTCAACCTTTACGACGACTGGCTCAAAACGATCTCCTCATACACCGTGAGTATATCTAATACCTTCGAATCCCTTAAGAAATCGCGTTTAAACCGCCTAGATGTACATATTAATGTAATCTACTGTATATATGATGTTAATGTATCTGTCTTGATATTTTATTGTACAATAAAGTATTGAATTGAACCTTCATGAGTTCATGTCATAATAATTTAGAACTTAAGTTATCGACATATCTCAAAACAAGTCAAAGTGACTGTTAGGGCCCATATTTTTTCATGCACTGCACAGTGACAGAGATAGCTTTGAATAGCCTAGAAGTGACAGGAAGAAATTTACCACGCCCATCGCCCAAAAAGATTGCACACTTTCAATACTGTACAACAAAGCAAAACACAGGATATTTTATCTACTTTCAAACGCCGTCGACAGCCATTGCCAGGCTTGTTTGTAAAAGATAATAATTAAACGCTTAATTTAATATTTTGTGTTACCACAGGCGTTCAGTCGTCTAATTCTGATCCTTCGAGCGCTCCATGTGAACACCGAGCGCACCAAAGTGCTACTGAAGCCAGACAAGACGACACTGACAGAGCCCCACCACATCTGGCCGACGCTAACAGACGACGACTGGATCAAAGTTGAGGTCCAACTTAAGGATCTCATCTTGGCTGATTACGGAAAGAAGAATAAGTGAGACACAAGTCTAAATATCTTATTGCATTGCTGAATCCCTACAGAAATTTTCTAGGCAACAGGGTTGTAACCAAATGTAACAATCTGCCAGAATCTGTTGTATCTGCATGTTCAAAAACAGACTAGCCAATTTCTCAAACTAAAAAAAAACTCAATAAATAATGAATTATGAAAGCAAGTCGACTGCTGATATGGAAGCATCAGCTATGAGCTGCCTTTTCATTTAAAATAAAATAATATGAATAAATAAAATAAATATGAGTACACTGGGTACATTTATATACGTCAATTTTTATGTGCCACCGCTTCCTAGGTGTTGGACTGACTTAAAATTTTGGATGAAGTGGAGTAACATTAATAATTTTTCTGCAGTTAACTTGTTTTCTGTTATTAAAAGAAATTAGTGGCAACCTAGTTGGAAGCGCGCTGGCATCAGGTTTATCTGGTCGAGCGAGGGTTTAAACCCTAGTTCGTATTGACTTCGGAGCGTAAGTGTGGTTCATTTATCAAAGTCATTACTGTGAAGGAAAGCGGATGGCGAGGAGACCTGCAAACCCCAAAGATTCTAAGAATGTGAAGGCACTGTGCCAAGGTGGTCCTTCCGGCCGCCATGTCAATTGACTGACTGGACTGTGGCATGTTCGCCTTTGATATAAAGAACGGAAGTATGTCATAGCCCTTAAAATTTCAATGTAAATCTTTTCCTAGCGTAAACGTGGCATCACTGACTCAGTCCGAAATCCGCGACATTATCCTCGGCATGGAGATATCTGCGCCGTCCGCGCAGCGCCAGCAGATCGCCGAGATCGAGAAGCAGAGCAAGGAGCAGAGCCAGCTGACGGCGACCACCACGCGGACGGTCAACAAGCACGGCGACGAGATCATCACTTCCACCACCAGCAATTACGAGTCGCAAACGTTCAGGTACGATTAGCTATTCGAGGAACTGCGGTGGGGATTGCACATAACGCCCACTCTCTATGCCACCTCCATCTATGAATAAAAGACAAGCTGTCTGTTTAAAAAGACTCGCCCCCTCACAGCAGATTATATCATTCATGTCATCTTCATCATCATCAACAGCCTATTAATCTCCCCACTGCTGGGGCTCAGGCCTACCCTCTCAACGAGGGTGTTCAGGCTATAGTCCACCACGCTAGCCCAGTGCGGGTTGGTAGACTTCACATGCGCCTAAGAATTTCTTCTTCGGCGTATGCAGGTTTCCTCACGATGTTTTCCTTCACCGTTTGAGAGCAGTCAGTAAATGTACTTAAGTTTCGAGAAAAACCCATTGGTACATGACCCAACCGGGGATCGAACTCCGGACCTTTCGATATGATAGGCCGCGTCTTATCCCCAGGGCCACTGACGCTCTCATGTCATCTTATTTTTATTCTATTAGGATGCTCATTAACTTCTGTACTTGAAGGCCGCTGTACACGAGCAGAGTAGCGCAGTAGAGTACTAACTATACCAATGTAAACAGCATTGGTAGGGTAGAGTACAAAAATTTTGAATTATCTTGTATGTAAAATTTGGAGTCTGTAGAGTGTATGCTAGTCACTCTATCGTTCTTCACGACTTTACCCGTGTACAGCATCTTGTCCTTTGTCGACCTACGAAGTGATGTAAAGAATTGAATGTACAGTCGACCGCACGTCACTGGTGACACTTTGACCTTGAGCTGGTCTAGCCTATTAGGGAGTTTGAATACTACGAGAGACAAGTTTATAGTGTTTTTTTTTTCACTCACGTGCGGACCGTACAAGATGGCGTCAGTGTAGCATTTTTACATGTAACATTGCTTCCACAGTTCCAAGACTGAGTGGCGCGTGCGCGCCATATCCGCGACGAACCTGCACCTGCGGACGAACCACATCTACGTGAGCTCGGACGACATCAAGGAGAGCGGCTACACCTACATCCTGCCCAAGAATCTGCTCAAGAAATTCGTCACCATATCCGATTTGAGAGCACAGGTAAGTTAAAAAATATTAAAAAGAAAAGATCTTGTTTTCATCTAATTGATGACCGATACGTCTGCCCAGCAGTGACTAACTAAACGTTCACAGATTATTGGAGACTTTGCGTGTTAGTGAAGTGTAGGACTGCTAATTTGATATTTATCATATACTATCTGACCCGACAGACGTTATGTCAGAAGCTATGTATTTGACTTTGGCAGTTTGTCTACGCACAAAGGAAGTAATTCAGTAGATCTAACAGACCTATCTGCAGAAATATGTAGTCTATCTAGACAAAATAATAAGTTAAAATTAATGGGAATAGAATAAATTCTGTAAATTTTCACTACCAGGACTTTCAAAACTGGTAGTTTGTACTGGTACTGTTTCCATGACGTGCAGTCGACCTTACAAGTGTTTATATGAGTGTGACGTACCCAGATCGCGTGCTACCTGTACGGCACGTCGCCGCCGGACAACCCGATGGTGCGCGAGGTGCACTGCGCGGTGCTGCCGCCGCAGTGGGGCACCCACCAGCAGGTGCACCTGCCGCGGCAGCTGCCCAAGCACCCGGGGCTCGCGCACCTGCAGCCGCTCGGCTGGATGCACACGCAGCCCAACGAGTTGCCGCAACTATCGCCGCAGGTAACAAACAAACAACATACAACTTCACTCGAAAATTTTTACAAAAATAAAACCTCTGTAAAAATATATGATTTTTGTACACCGACAACTTATTGATCCCGTATTTTTTTAAAATTTACCCATCTTTATTAAAGGAGAAATATTGTTTTCAAATTGAAACGTGACCACCTTCAAATCGGTTCACAATCGGCGAAGATATCGCGTGACATATCACACACACAAAAAAAACATAGTTAAATTGAGAATCTACACAAAAACACCAAAACCCACAATATGGCAAACTAAATGAAAGATCACCCACCATCTGTGAGAGATCCCGTCAAAAAGTCAGTCATATCAGCCTGTAGACGTCCACTGCTGGACAAAGCCTCAAAAAGTCAGTATAACATTATAATGTGGAGTTTGTGTGGACAGCACACGCAGCCAGCATGTTATTTTGGGTTGTTCGCAGGTTGTCTGGTTCGCAATTTGTCTGGCAGACAAACTGCGAATTTTTATTCTCAATTCGGCTTTGTATTTTTTCTAATTCGCAATTTGTCTGGCACACGAATTAATAATAAAAATTCGCAATTCGTCTGGATATTCACCATTTTTAAATCCGGACGAGTTGCGAAAAAAATGTTATCACTTCACTGATATCACTGCCGGACGAACTGATATAAAAAATTAGCAGTTCGTCTGCCGGACGAAATGCTAATTTTAAAAAGAAACCATACCATTGGGGTGGATTTCGGGAATAATTCGTTATTTGTACGACAATAATGTACTCCGCAGGACATAACAACGCACGCGAAAGTCATGGCCGAGAACCAAACGTGGGACGGGGAGAAGACGATCATCATCACGTGCTCGTTCACGCCCGGCTCGTGCTCCCTCACGGCGTACAAGCTCACCCCCAGCGGGTACGAGTGGGGCGCGCGCAACACCGACCGGGGCAACAACCCCAAGGGGTACCTGCCGAGCCACTACGAGAGGGTGCAGATGTTGCTGTCCGACAGGTTCCTCGGGTACTTCATGGTGCCCTCACAGGGCAGCTGGAACTACAATTTTATGGGTGAGTGTGCAATTATAGCCGCCAGAGATACGAGGCGATCCGCCAGAGAACCAAAGCCTTCGACATAGCTCAGAGGGTTGGCACGTTGAAGTGGAGAACCGATAACCGCTGGGGCAGACGAGTTCTCGAGTGGAGACCACGGCTTGGCAAGCGTAGTTTGGGACGGCCCCCGGCTAGATGGAGCGACGACCTGCGTAAGACGGCTGGCAGTGACTGGATGCGGAGAACCGGGGATCGGGTTCAGTGGCGCGCCTTGGGGGAGGCCTATGTCCAGCAGTGGACTAATACAGGATGATGTGCAATTATAAGGACAAGTAGGTAACTAGTTAGCGTACTCTGGAGATCTTAACCTCCACCATTTTGAAATGTTTTATGTTATCTCTGTTCTGTTATTTTGCATTGGTCCTGTATATGTGCTATCTTGTGTGTCAAATAAACTTCATGCTATTCTATTCTACTATTATCGTGACATGAAACTTTCAAAAGTAATGCATATTTCTGAGGGAATAGACTACCTACTCTGAAATTACATGAGTCGAATTATTTAGGCAGCGGCGACGATGCCGCTGCTCGTAGATCACATACAAAATTCGTCGCTCATTATAATACAGCTCTAGATAGAGATTTCTTCATGACAAACTTTTTCTTGTCCATGTAACCTTCTCATAAGGTTTAACAAAAGTACGTACTACAATCAGGTCTTCAGTCAGTCGTAGACGCGGCCTGTCACGCCGAGAGTGTTAAGTGCATTTATTGACTGCTCTCGAAGGGTGAAGGAAAACATCGTGAGGAAACCTGCACACGCCGAAGAAGAAATTCTTGGCACTGGTGGTAGCGTGGTGGACACGATGTTGGATAGGCCTGTGCCCCAACATTGATTTCGATTTGTTTGTTGTCAGGCGTCCGGCACGACCCCAACATGAAGTACGGCGTGCAGCTGGGCAACCCGCGCGAGTTCTACCACGAGGTGCACCGCCCGGCGCACTTCATGAACTTCGCGGCCATGGAGGACGCGGCCGCGCCCACGCTAGCCGCGGACAGAGAGGACTTCTACGCTTAGCCAGTAGGGATACATACACAAGAGAAATGTTATGGATAAGTGAATCTGAATGTAAATAAGACTAATAAAGTTTTAATAAATTGCATATGTTATTTTTCATTTAACTGTCGTGGACCGTCTTTTACCCTGCTTGTTACACCCGGATAAGACCGGATGACTGTACGAGAGTTTTTAAAATCCGGTCTTATTATACTGCACTCGATAAAGATAAGGCACGTCATCTTGGCACAGATTCTATATATGTTGGCACACCAATTTTATTTTCGTCAAGATTTATAGTATACGTTTAGGTTCAATTTCTTTGAGTATACGCTCAGTATACGTCATAAATCTATGATCTTGCTTTCTCTGTCTACGAACGCTATACGTAATAGGAATTTGTATTTACTAAAAACGTCATACATCACTACTACGTCATAGAGGGGTTAATAGGAGTCTAAGGTGTTGCCCACGGAAAAGGGATCACCTTAATATGACTCCTATGTGCCCCCTTTTTTGCATTTCGTGTCAACCAACTCGTGAGAAAATATGACGTGTACTTACAGCTGTGTTTCTATTCGTCAATAACTTAGGGAGGAGTAAGTCCCAGAATTATCATTTCATACGTAAGTCTGTCAGAGTGCAAAATACTAATTTTGTTAAAAGTTATAGGGATAATAAATAGTACCTACATAATTACCTATATGTTTTGAGTCGTACCATTTCAAAAAACGGTATTAATGTATTTTTCAGTAAAAAACGGATACTTCCCCAAGCCCTTTCCCTACCCTTCCGACTGAGCTTCCGACCCTTCCCCACTAATCCGTCTTGTCGAAGACACTATATCATTAATCTGTGATCCGTAAAACTATGCCAACACAAAAAATATTTCAATTATTAAATCGTTTTGATGGCGAAAAAACGATTTGAACGATAACGTATTTAGTACAAGTTATTTTACCTTGGCATCACTGATTTATTCATTTGTCAAATGTGACATAAGTTTGACACTTACTTGACTTTTTTGACATACCACGATATGGTGCTTGTCTGCTTTGCAATTTTAATTTTCTGAAATTTTCTGTAACTATTTTAACACTTCAAAACCTGCAATAACTACAGGAGAAACATGGGTGACCATGACGATTTCGAGGACAGTCAATATCCTGACAACGACGAGTTCATGCCGTACGTAACTGCCGGCAACCTCGCCCAAAGCAGTGGCGCGAAAGTTGTTATTTGGGGGAAAGTGACCAAAGTTTCTGCAGGCGAAGGCTTCCAAGTGAAGACGGTGGACGACCAAGAAGTCATTATTAGATTGAAGAAGCCGTTGACCGAGCCCCTTGAAGGATGGTACGAGATTTACGGAGTATCGCAAGGGAAGAGTGTCCTTTGTGATGAATATGTTTCTATAACCGATGATATGGCGAAGAATATTGATATAGAGGGTCACAAAGGCTTGGCGAGGTTACTGGGAGCACTGGACGACCCCTGGAATCTTGGCGAGGATGGAACTAATGGAATGCTTGGTGTCATGCCCATGGACGGATTGTGAATTTACGTTCAGGTCTATGTGCATATTATTGATAGGTTTATAAATCTAAGTTGTACCCATAATATAAGCTATTTTTCCTAATATGTGCTCTTTGATTTGTTCTTGTTAACTGCATACTACCTTCATCATTTTGTATTTGATAATGAAACAAAGGAATCACCTTAAACCTCATTGGCATCAGTATAGGACACTACAACCTGAACAAACATGCACAATTTGGGCATAAAACAGTCCCCTGTTCTAAGGCTGTCTGCAGAAGAGTGAGACAGATAATCATAATGTGCTGATACACTCCTGCAACCTGGGAATTCAGTGTTGAAACAACTCACAACAGATCTCAGCATCAAGCAACCTGTAACAGTGTTGTCATCAATTATTACTACAATTGCAAAAGTTTGTGAAGTCAATGCAGCGCCACCCTCGTCTAAAATAAGATAGCATCAGGCATAACACACACGATATAGTTGCTGCTGTCACTGTGTGTTTAATATAATACATTAAAGGTTCTGCTAGAAAAAAATACAAAACATCATATTGTATAGGGTACCAAATTTATTGTATAGCTAAATACAGTACAAAAATATGATTATTACAAACTATTTCCTTTCTTATAAAGCTTTTGATTATTATCATGAAATAGTATTATTCTTAAAATTCTATCAATTGAACTTATAAAGAAATTGCATGAATAAATATTTGGATATCTAAGCTGCCTTCATCCAGCACTGAACCCGAGGGTATGCCCGAACTGCCAACTCCTTTTTCCGTGTCTCCAGGGACTTCATGCGTTTCTCATGCATTACAGCATTGCTCAGTGCACCTTCAATGCATGTCACTGGACGGTTCCTGATAGAAAAAAATTAATAGAAATAAATATTCAAATATGACCAACATCCTTGGCTTTCCTAATGGATTGGTCAGGTCAGTCATTGGACTGGAGTACCTATTAAAGGAAGTAAGTTCGATTCCCACCTGGGGACAGACAAAAGAAAAACACCACAAAAAAAGATAATTTGATTCTGCTAATGAACTCTTTCGATTGGTAATCATAAAAAGCTTTGATTCATGGCCAGGCAGATTTTTCAAATATCTGTGAATGTAGTTCTACATCTTGAAATTATAGGAATGTTTTCTTGCAATAAAATTTCCATTTTGAGTACTTTCCTTCCAACCACGGCTTGTTTTTTCCACACTGTATTTGTCCTATACTACCACCTAATATTAAAAACGCGAACATGCAAAAAGTAAGGATAGCTTTTGATGATGAAACTTTACAGTAATAAAGATTATAACTAGGCAAGTATATAGGTACATCAGCATAACACATAGGCTATAGATACCTCGGGAAAATCTGTTCCCGCGGGAAAAACTTTCCTACTCGGGAAACAGCTAGTTGAAAAATAAGGTTGAGTACATACAAGACTTTCCCAGCCGCATCGATGTTCTGCACGCTGGAGTGCAGCTTGACACTGAGCGGGCGATGCTTGCCGTCTTTGAGGGCCAGCTCCGTCAAGTATCTCTTGATATACTGCTTTATCTGAGCGTTCTCCTTGGCGAGCTTGGCCTTCTCCGCTTTCAGGCAAATAGTCTGCACTTTCACACGGTTCATTTTCAGCATGAATTTCTCTAATTTTTTGTATTCCTTGCACTCATTCTGTAATTTTTAAAAAATGGGCTACGTGTGATCGTCATATTTTTATTTGTTTTCCTGGAATATCTGGGAAAATGTTTATTTTCCTGAATTTCCTATCAGTACCAGGCAGTTTTACTTATATTATTCCAAACAGTGAACTCGGTTTAGTATCTAATAATTACCCTATTCGAGTTATCCGGGGAACAGACGGACAAAATAACCGTTTTGACCAGTGTGGCCAACTCCCTTGGATGTTTGAGCACTAAAAGAATCTAAAAAGCACCAGATTTACAGGATTTTCAAGAAATGAGCACTAGATGTTTAAAACTAAAAAAACACAACAATTAAATGAGTAAAAGAATTAGGAAACTAAATATCAATTTAGTTACCTTACAAAATAAAATCAATGTCGGCGAGCACAGTTAGTAAATATTTAATTTTCATCGCGCGACAGAAAACAAAACATTATTGCCTGCTTCGATCGATTTGAAATTGGCGCGACGATTTCATAGAAAATGTGAATGATGAATGAAATTTTCTACAGAAGCAGTGATTCCCCCAGATTTCATATATGAATTCGGATTTCGGATACGCGCTCGCTCGTCGCTTGGTACTTTTTACGATATTTACGATATTATTATGATTTAACGTGGTGACTGAAAATGCACTAAAAAGGGCACTAGGCACTAAAATTAAATTTTGAGCGCTGACATCTGTAAAAATGCACCAGATCTAGTGCCGAAAGCACTAAGTTGGCCACATTGGTTTTGACAGGAAACCAAAAAACAAGTCCATAATTTCAACATTTACCTACACGCGGCTCATCCGGCTAGAATACCTACCAATTTCAATAAGAGGGTATGTGGCCTGTGCCTCTACAGTGGGGACATAAGAATAGACTATTAGGTAGGTACCTACCTATAAGTTTTTTAAATTCGCTAGCTCTATTTTTGAATCGCTCTCCTCGCTTCGAGCGTTCGCTTCTACTGATTTTTGTATCGGATATCGAAGAAAAATTAGTAGAATCGACCGCTCGAAGCGAGGAGAGCGATTCAAAAATAGGGCTCCTTAAATGCGCTGATATTTCGTGTCGATTTTCGCTGTCGATATTTCGTGGAGTCACGATCATTTGTGCGGAGTAATCCCTTCGATCCCATAAAACTTACGATCATGTCTGCATCAAGATTATCGAAATCGGAGGGCGTCGGCGGCAGCTCATGCTGCTCGCTTCGCTTGTACGCTCCGTCGTCCTCGGCGGTCTCGTATTTACGGCAGATTTCAGATATGATCTTGATTTTATCTAATTTCTCCTTTAGTTCTTCGAGGCGCTGAAATGTGAATATTGATTAATTTAGCTACCTACCTACAAATTTTTAAGTGTTCATCAAATCCTTAAAAATTAATAAGGTGACATGAATGATGTTCTATTATAGATACCTAACTAGATTTCTAATCTTCTAATTAATGATTTCTAATCAAATGCTCGCAATACTAGAAGTGAGTTCATGGACCAGTCGGGAGACGACTGCTGTCGGTCGTAGGTACGTACGATTCCTTTAAAATGTCGAAGTATTATTAGGGATTGGGCCGAAATCTGGTTCAGAACTTCGGCCGAATGCCGAAGGTCGGCAAACCGAAGTACGCGACGTTAGTTCAATCACCTTTAAAGAGAGCATCACTAGAGCATCGAGTGGAAGACCCATGGCCAAGAACAGCCGTTTTTAGGCAGAAGATGTATGAAAATAGGGATTGTAAGTTTGAAAACTATTGTTTTCACCTTGATAGAGTCTTGACTGGCATTCACCATGGCCTCCAGTGTCGCGTTCTCTCTACTCCTCTCACATTTGGCGTCTCTCTTCATGTGCCAGTACTTCCTCGCCAGCTCCTCCTTGTGGCTGTTCATACGCTGAAGCTTGCAGGTCATCGTGCTGGTGCTATTGAACCATTCTTTTTGTAAATTACACAGGACCTCCTGCAGTGCAAATGCTAAGTGATAATATTAGTAGGTACATTAATATAGTGCTTTTCTCAAACATGCGTGTAAGTTAAAACAATAACATTATATCGTAGATCCTACTTACATGTTTTTTTAAATGTAAGAACATTTAAACATGGAATATATATTTTTTTTTCACCAAAATTAGCTAAGAAAACGTTTCAGACAACGATTTAGATTTCTGAAAATTGTACTTAAACGTTTTCATGCTTGAATGAAAAAAATTAGCTACGATTAGAACCCACCAAAAAGATCATATCTCTATGTTTTCAGTATCTGTCCTTCGATTTTGGTGGTAAACAATTTTCAATGCTAGCTTTTGCAGCTTGTTGTATTTTTTTTAGGTGGTGATAAAATATCTTCATCACTCGTAGAACTCATTTTGATTATTGAACATAATCTATAATAATTAAACTAATAATGAACATTAACATAAACTATTAATATTGACAATAATAAAAATAGTTTACATAATTTTGCCGCCAATTCGCCGCGTTCAAAATATGTCGTAACTTATTCTTTTTTTAAATTCATATAATGGCGTTCTAATGTGAGAATGGCGCATTCTTTTTGTCGTGCCAGTCATGTGCCAGTTCGAAATGAGACTGATGATCCTGGAGTGATTTTAAAAAAGTTTGTTCCATTTTCAAATTTCATATTCGACCGCTCAAGTAGGTACGCTTGCAGCGAACTTTATACGCCTGATATGAAATTGCTGGTCCGGTACTGCAAGTTACGATTTATTTATATCCCAAAGAAGGTTGTCCAAGATATGGTCGTATATCGTAGCATGTTTGAGAAAAGATGATGTAGGACTCAGAATACAAAACAAACCACAAGAAACCAGGTACAATCGTAATTGTATGCCGCCTGAGATAACACTCAATAGATACAGCTTACAGCGCAACTGACAATCACCACACATCAATGCCAATATTTTACCAGTGTTTAAGAAAAAATTGCGCCTTTTTTTATTAGAAAAATGCTACTATAATATAGAGTCGTTCCTGACTGATCCATTGTTAAGTTGACTTAAAAAAAACGTTGTGCCTGTTACCTAATGACCTACTAAGTTTTTAAAAATCTTTATGTTCTGCTTTAATGAAGTTCCTTGTGTAATTTTATATTTGTTATTATATATTCTTGACAACTTTTAAGAATTTGGATTAACTTAACTGTAATGAAATTAATATTAATGTGCATGATCATGTGTGTAATTTTTGTAATCTAAAAATAATTTATAATTAGCAATAATTTGCATGATGTAATATCAATACAATATTAATGTCGTACGCCTAATGGGCAAAACATAGAGACACCATTCTAATGTTTCACCATCTTTGTACCCACCTATGTTTACGAATAAACAGTTTGAAGTTTGAATGCATTTTTTTTTTTTTTTTTTAAAAAAAAAAAAACACAAATTTTACGCAAATTTTTGCACAAATGTTACGTTAGGATTCGCGGTCGGATCGGTAGGCGCGATCTTAAAATAGCCAATCACAGCACGCTGTTACACGGCCCGCAACCCGCGCCCCTTAAATTCCTCCCTCCAAATTTGGTGAACTCGAAGCATTATGTAGGTACGGTCGACCGCACGTCAGTGGAAACAAAACCGGTATAAACTGGTCTCTCATAGTATTGAAACTCCCTAATAGGCTAGGGCAGCTCGAGGTCAAAGTGTTTCGACTGACGTGCGGTCGACTGTACAACATTTTCAATATAGGTAACTATCTATGGGGGAACTGTTGTATGCTGCGAACTTACAAGAAACCGCGTAGGTATATACCTACCTAACTATATTTTATGAGCTACACTACCTTTTTTAATGAATTTACAACCGGATTTACGCTTTTAATGTAGTTTGCACCATCATTATCACAGAATAAATAATAGTACCTACACATCCACATAGTATAAAATACTCTATTACAGTTCTAACGTATTTAGATCTATTCTGGGTAGGATTTAAAAGGAAAATTTCAAGGAAAATAAAATAGAAGAGACAAACATGACACTTTGGTTCCCGCCAAAAGAGTCAAGAAGAAAGTAAAGAATGCATGAATATGGCGACTACCCTCCAGCTTCCAATGTTGCCATTGGGAGCGTAGCAAGCTTTTTCCGTGTTCTGTGGTTGCCATGTTAATACGACACAACTTACGGTAGCGTGCTGCAAGTGCACCTCATTCCTGGCTATGTCTCTCTGATAGAACTCGTCCTTCTCCTTCAGGGTGTTGTAGTGCCCCATTATGGGGTTATGCTGCTCCAAGTAAGAGTTGTACACGTCGCGGAGCTGGCTCCAGTACCACTCGACCTCCAGCTGCTTTGGTCGACAGAGACTTCGCATCTCCTCTTCATGCTAGAGAGAAGAGAAATGTAACAGAAAATATGTCAAATAATTCGCTCTAGGCTCATACATATGGGCGCCCTCCATACCCACCAATTTTTTTTTGCTTGATAAGGATAGGTAGGTAGTTCTACTTAGGTCATACTGTATATTGCCTTGTGGTATATAGAGAAAGGCTACGAAACAATGTAAGAGTATTCCAACTCATTGCCAATAGGACCGAGCTATGCAGAAATGAACCAACAAGAAGTCAAAAATTAGTTTTTTACCACAAAAACTGCTCCTTTTCATTCGAAAAGTCTTCTAGCAGAGACATTCAAGGCTTTATACGCATACCAACAGTAGGTATGAGCCTTTTTCACTTCATCATCATCATCAGCCTGCACTAGTCCACTGCTGGACATAGGCCTCCCCCAAAGGCGCGCCACTGAGCCCGATCCTCGGCTCTCCGCATCCAGCCACTGCCAGCCGTTTTTCCTTTTTCACTTGTTAACTGAAAAATGGGTTAAGAGTGTTGGATCTTTCCTGCATCATCACCATCATATCAGCCGAAATACATCCACTGCTGGAGAAAGGCCTCCCCCCAGGGACCGGAAGACGATCTGATGAAGGTCGCGGGACCACAGCTGAATGAGGTTAGCATTTCTGCATTTAACTCGCCTCAATATGCCAGCTGCGACAATGACCACAACTGAATCGGACAGGAGCAAAACATTGCAATCTGCAATTGACCACGGCTGGTTTCCTGCAATTAGTCCAGCGGCTTCCGTCGCTCCTGATGATGACGAGGCGGCTGTCACGCGGCGACAGCCGTGACAGATGCGATGTGATACCCTCATTGTGGCATGCTGTTTGGAATTATGCGGATTGCTACCGAATACCACACGCGCTAAAATAAGGTGCATATTAAAATTTTACATATTTTTTCCCTCACTTAAACTTAAAATGTATCTGGGGTATTTAAAAATTAACTACACATACTTTCAGAGACATATAGACTAGCTGACGTCCCGCGACTACGTCCGCGTTAATATTTTTTCTTTCCGTAAGAACTTTCTAAAAAAATAGATTAATGAAATCGGTAAAGTCGTTCTTATGTTTTGGCGTGATATAAGGAAAATTTATCAAGAAGTTTTTTTTTGCAGGCACCTACTTCTAATTTTGTATAGTAAGATTAGTAAGTAAGTACTTATCGTATACTTAAATTAAGTTACGTTATTATTGTTTTTTGTTCATGCTTAGGTGTACACAGCAAGGGCGGATCCAGCTTTGGCGCCAGGAGGGGGTCACATAGTCGTGGTCAAGTCAAGAACTTATAATTTAATTTTGATAACAATAGAATTAGTGGTCCACCTAAGTCCTGGAACCAGCTCAGGGAGGGGTCATGACCCCCATGACCCCCCCCCCCCCTGGATCCGCCGTTGGTACACAGTAATCTCTCTCTACATCACTATAATTAAATACTTAGTTGGTACCTCTAACTACATCTTTTTAATTGATTTCGCAGCATAAACGTAGGTTTAATTAAACTTTTGACACTATATTCTATTAAGTAAACATATTTGAAAGAAAAATCTAATACAACATTTTATACGAACACATTTGTTTAGGAAATGAATTTTATAGTGACCGACGGGCCAGTTTGGGTGCACCGCCTGTTTTGAACCTTTTGTATGAGGCCTGGGCGGTGGATAGTGAAGCGTGACCACTATTATATTAATGGTCATATGTGGGCATTTTCCTCATTTCTATGGTCGCAGCGAAAGTTAAAATGTGTCTCATCAGATATTATGTTTTGATATTTTTTGCATTATTCCTCGATTGTTATGTGAGTATAATATACCGCTATTTACTGAACCGATATTTTTTTAGTACCGTTCGATTAAAAAATATGGAAGTACCTACTAGTCATTTTGTCATGTGCTTAGTTGTTTTTTTTCTGGTTTAATTAGTTATTGCTACTGTATTAAATAAACACTTTACTTATCTACTTCTTTCATAGGCTTTAAATTGCCGGTCAGGTGGCAGTGGCCCAAAAGAAGAAGAACTCAAAACTATATATATGAACTGTTTGAAGAAACAAGATGGCCGAAATTCCAGCAACAATCGAGGATCTTCAAGAGACAACACAAGAAAGGAACCTCGTGGTTACAATCAGAAATCTCAATGGGACGGTGAAGAGGATAGACTGGGTAGAGATAGAGATGACAGGATGGGTAGTAGAGATGATAGGATGGGTAGTAGAGATGACAGAATGCGTAATAGAGATGACAGAATCAGCAGCAGAGACGATAGAATAAGCGCTAGAGATGATAGGCTAAGTAGTAGAGATGATAGAATGGGTAGTAGAAACGATAAAATTGGAGTAAGAAATGACATGATGGGGACTGGATTTGGCAGAAGCGATATAAATGGCAGAGATGACTTCCCACAAAGTGATGAATTTGGAAGCGTAAGTATTAATATAGTTTAAAAGTTTAATATGTTCAAGAAACTTTTGAATAAATATTGAAAATGTTTTTCTTATAGTTTTCTAGCCGAGATATGGCATATAATTCCCATCGCTCGTCCACTCAGGCTCCGAGGAGATTCAAACGAGAGAAACATAATATGGGAATGAGCTCTGGTCAGCGAAGTCAGTACAATCCCAACTCTCCATCCAAGAGACCAGGGTACACTGATACGTACAGGAATGACGAGAAGAACTCGAGTGAAAACAGTTCGAGCAAAGACGAGAATAAGAAAGCGTGCGCACTGCATTGTTTTTTGGAAAATTTGGAAATGGTAACTTACTACCTACTGTTTTCTCATGAAAGTAATTTGTTTTGTTTATGGTTTTACCTAACTCAGCGGTGAGCTTAGAGATTTGGTACTCCTCTTCTTTATTCACCGTATGGATTCCAATGGGGTTTTCATTGTTTGATAGCTTGGGTTCATCGTCAAGGGTAGGCTGCGCGAGAAACGTATTCAACGTGGGCGAAACCTCGGGTAACAGCTAGTCTTTAATAAAATTGCTTTCCTTTGTTAGACTGGGGACAACGGCATGCCAGATAGATACTTGGTTACTCACGCCATCACGAAGGATGTCAAAAACGAAGATCTGAAAGATTTCCTACAAGAATCAATAGAGGAATGCTTTCAGATACTCGACAATGGTATGTAATTTAGTAGATTCTATCTCAAAATCACATCAATTTGACACCATTATAGCGTTATGAAACCAATTTAAAATCATAATAATTTTATTTCTAATTAGAAGACGCAATCATTATCATCCGTTCCTCACACAATTTCCTTTTCCGAAAATAATTCCTCATTAAATCATCGATTTAGGCCAAGGTTTAGAAAAATTGCGATAGGTACTAAAAGATTCTTCCAGATCTAATTGAAAAGTATTTCTTTGTTTTTCAGAGAATACTGAAGACAAATGCGAATTTTCGAAGAACCTGTTAATGTGTCTATCGGAGAAGGGAAGAGCAAACTGCGACGACTGGAAGGACGACTTTAAATTTTAAGTTTTAATTCAGTTTTGTATGCAATTTGTGTCATGTTGCATTTAAGTGTGCATAAATAATGATTAAATGTATTTAATATGTAATTTGGGTATATTATGACAAATCTAAATAAAGGACTATTTAAGATTCCTGTAATTGTGATCTTAAACAGTTAAAATTTCTAGGGTCACTTTAATTGGTGTGCTACGAAATCAGTAAAAAAGGTTTGTGAACATAGCCTCCCTATCTGTTCTCCGACAGTATATGACCAGCCCACAGCCACTTCAACGTACAATTTTTTGAGAGCTATTTTGAAGATTTTAGTTCTCTGGCGGATCACCTTGTTTCGGATCCTGTTATAGTTCCTTCTGTATAGTTCTTTCCGTACCTCGTTGAGTTAGTTATTTAGTTACTTTCAATTAGCTTTTAAGTTAGCATTGCTTGCTTTGTTAATTTTATTACTTGCCTCAAGCCTAGCATCATTCTTCACCGTGGCCCTCTCTATCTCTTTTTCCTTCTTGCAATTATTGAAGTCCCTCTGCTGTATGTAAATGATGAGTTTCAGCTTAAACTCCGCCTTCTCCTGGGTGTCCGTGATGTCCAATTCCTCCTTGTCCCAGTTCTCTAGAAGCTTGATCTTCTGGTGTTCGTATTCCATCTGCGACTTGTTAAGACGCTGGGAGCCGATACCTGACGAGTTAAAACATCGCCAGCTGTTAGGCATAGCTAACTATGCCTTGGGTAAAAATAACTGAGGTTGGTCGAAGAAGTGTTTGTCTATTAGATTTCGCGGTGCCATTTTTGGATTAGAAAATAAATTCGATTTGTTAGTAAAAAAATCCCATCAAACTCATTTTTAGAAGCAAATTTTCAGTTCGCATTTTTCCCGAACGCGGTTTATCACATTCTCCAAATTTCTTGTCTCAATATTTCTTGGTCGTGATTTTTAAATTTTAATTTAAGTAAAAAGTAAGTATTAGTCATGAACGAAACAATTAAAAATAGTATTCCAATTTTTTTAAACAAACAATTGATTTTTATCCACCACTGCTTTCTCCATAGTGGCTGCGGGTGGCACCCCCCAACAATGTTTTTAGCTTCATTAGCACAGCGTTATCAAGGCCCCAAATGCTCACCTTACCTATAGTTTAATTATTATGTCGTTTACTTACCAATGAAGTAGCTCAGTGTTTCCGTGTGAGCTTGAAAGGCTCGACGATGCTGCTCGTCTGCGCCTTCGATAGCCTTCGTCAGTGAAGCTATCAGACGGCTTTTACGCTCCAACATGAAGTTAAAACTTGTCATCATGCCCTGGGAGTGGGAAAATCGTCTGATATTAGAGGAAGAAATATACGTACCTAATGTTACAATTCTATGAAGGCCCAGCCTAGTATCAGAATATAGAAAATATGTCGGATCCAAAGTATTACGATAATCTTACTATAGCTTTGATGAAACCTTAAAAAGGAAGATACTTTATTTACTCACCTACTGAAATTAGTCCTAAAACCAAGTTTTGGTCATTCCACGACGGAACGATTGGTTTGATTGCATATAAATACAATTGCATTTAAATACAATTATCTCATTATTACTGTTTCAGTGGAAAGTGCTGTAACCTACTATGTGTACAAACGAGTGAAAGCAACTTTGATTTCAGATGTGTGAGATTGATCTGAGTCGTACTACTGTATTTTCTTTCTTTGGTTCCATCTAAGTCTAGTTACCCACCTGGATGTCGTTTGCCATCTGACCGCACTTTATATTTCGCAGAACATATCGCCATCCTTGATTTATCTTAGCTGTATTCATTCTGCTGTAAGCCTCTTCTTTGTCCAGTTTGTTCTGGAAAAAAAGTTATTATGTAGGACTTTCTGAAAATGCTTAAAATATGGGCGGAAGTAATATCATTTTTTCGCCTTTGCCCTACGGACGTATCTACCCAAGTAGGTCTTATCTGCAATTACCTTTTTCCGCGGCTTCGCCGGCGTAGAAAAGTTTTTCTCGTGCACATTAAGAAACAGTGCCCTCTATGTAGGTGTTTTGTTACTTGTGGGGTTTTAGCGGACGCCCCGCGACTTTGTCCGCGTTAAAAAGTAGCCTATATGTTATTCCAGGATATAAGCTATCCTGTACCAAGTTTCATCAAAATCGGTTCGGTAGTTTTTGCGTGAAAGAGTAACAAACATCCTCACAAACTTTCGCCTGTATATTATTAGTAGGATAGGATTATTCTGTTTTTTACGTTACAGAAGTTAGTCATTTAGTTTTCACTCCCCTGCCTCCTTACCTTGATAAACCTGGCGATCAGTTCCCTCTTCCTTCTCCTGGCCTCCTCCTCCATGTCGGCGCGGTGCTGCAGGTACCGGGCCCTCTCCTCGTCCGACATGCGGGCCAGCTTATTGACCTTCCCCTTTTTTCCCATGTTGCTGATATTTTCTTGGCACTATAATAAAGACGTCTGAAATTAGGATGGGTTTGTTTTCCTTCAACTACCGAATCACATATTATTTTTTTATACTTTGATTAAAAAGAAACAGATTTTGATTTTAATTTTTATTGTATTTAAGACTAAAAAATGTAGATTGTTTTTTGAGATATTTTATTTAATTATGGGATTTTGAGGATTTCAATTATTTTGATAATTTTGCAGACTTGCTGTGTAACCGATTAACTGATACAAATTTATATTTTATTAGGTAACTTTTTGGTTTAGATAAAGGTATATCTGGTAGGTACTTTAAAAAATTCAATAGTTTAAAACAATTTTGTGATACGAGGCCAGTAGAAGAAATGTCCTAGCAGCCACCTAGACATATCCTTAGTTTCGAAAGGGTTCTAAACTCCTTTGTGCTCCTACAACTAAAGTTGGTAAGCATTGATCAAACGAATGAACTTTGGTTACACGGCAACAGAGACCCGCGGCAACAGGTTTAGTTTCATGATACCAAGTACATACTATGGTTTTCCGGTCTGTTCTACACAATGTGCATTTTGAAAATTTAATTTCTTTTTACTAGGTACCTACCTACCTACCTTTTATGTTTTCATATAGGTGCATCGGAGTAATTGCAACTTGGTAAAAGCCAAGAAAAGAATTAACCTGGATAAAGCAACCATGAACGCGTAGTACCTACTTATTAAATTAGGTACAGACGACCGCATGTCAGTGGAAACACTTCGACCTTGAACTGACCTAGCCTTTATGGGAGTTTCAATACTATGAGAGACCAGTTTATACTGGTTTTGTGTCTACTTACGTGCGGTCGACCGTATTATACTGTGACGAAAGTTAGTAGGAAAGTAACTAATGATAGAGCGCCTGCGATGAAACTTTTCTTTATTGGGACTTCTTTTGGATGAGAGCAGCTAATTCACGTTGTTAATCTTCTACTCCAAAATCACTGAATGAATTCGAATGGGGTCTTCATTGTTCGATAGCTTGGTTTTTCGGCAAGTTTTTAGGGTGGGCGTGAAATAGTTAATAATAATAATAAAAAATACATACAACCAAACATAGAACCTCCTCCTTTTTTGGAAGTCGGTAAAAATAAAACCAAATAATTTGAGATTTGAGTATAGTTAATTAAAGAGTAGGTATTACCTGTTAACAATCTCCTTCATATGCAACTCTATCCTTAGATTGTTTCTATGTTGCTATAGGTTACTGGTTACTATGGCAATAGAATCGAAATTATGATCGAAATCTAAAAGGGCGATTTCGAGGGGGCGTAGATTAGATTATACCTAGTTTAGTATATAATAAGTCGAAGTAACATCGATACTATCTAGTAA
This sequence comes from Metalampra italica, assembly GCA_949699065.1. Taxonomy (NCBI): domain Eukaryota; kingdom Metazoa; phylum Arthropoda; class Insecta; order Lepidoptera; family Oecophoridae; genus Metalampra; species Metalampra italica. Next base: position 8,432,585 of record OX452983.1, read on the forward strand.
TACCATGGATTAGTGATGTGAAATTATACTGTACAATAGAGGATAGGACATAGGTATTATAAGGTTTATCTTTTTCAAACAAAATTTTTGCAAGTAATAGAGTTTAACAGGGATTGGGGGAAGAATTGGGTGGGGGTTCGTCTCCTGCTAGGTGAAGATGGACGGCCAGTCGTCGGGGACCCTCCGGTCTCCAGCGACGTACTCCGACAGTGGAAGTAAGACCGGCAGCAGCAGCAAGTCAGGGTCGAAGTCCATCCTAGTTATGGGGAAGGAAAGAGTAATCGACCCCACTAAGGATGATCGTAAGTATTGATGACTGTGAACAACTAGTTCCGAAACAGTTTTCCAAAAAGAATGTTCTTCAATGAATACTCGGCTTATCTTATCTTCTTAGGGGCCAGATACCTGACGACACTTCGACCGTATGGGATGTTGTCCGCCAAACGGCGCCCCAATCCCTTTTTTGGTGGACTTCCCAAACACCTTAGAATAGTAATTCTAATCTTTAGCGTATGCAGGTTTCCTCACGATGTTTTCCTTCACCGAAAAACCTGTGGTACAACCAACCGTAAGTACTTACTTAAATTTCGAAGAACTCATTGGTCCGGGCCAGGTTCGAACATCACGAATGTGAGGCGAGTAACGCTAGGCTAGGCTACGACGGCTCTGAGTCTCCTTAATTCGCAGACCTGTCCCCGGTGGACCTGGAATGCCAGATCCAGACGGAGCGCATGACCAAGATCCTCGACGAGTGCATACACAAGCTCCAGCTGTGCCTCCTCCTCCCGGCCCTCGTGAAGGAGTACGACGCCCTATCACGAACACTCTCCGCCGAACACTTCGACGATCTCATTTATATCTTCGAGCAGTTTGACAATCCGATGTTCTCTGATAGTCTGGTGGATATGAGTGCTTTGGATAGTCTTAGAGCAGTAAGTATTTTAAAACTTATTAACCTAAACCAACCATTTTTTATTTGGCATAAAAATTTTTTTTGAGTCGAGTCAAATCGAGTAAAGTCGAGTACAGTCGAGTACAGTCGAGTACAGGCGAGTACAGGCGAGTACAGTCGAGTACAGTCGAGTACAGGCCAGTACAGTCGAGATAAGTCAAGTTAACTACTCAATTTAATTTAATTTTTAACTTAATTAATTTAATAAACCAGTTCAGTACAGCCAGCTACACATTACAGCCCTAGGGGTATAATATTGTACTGATTTTCATTAATCTCCCCCCGGGTATATATAGGCCATTGTGTTTCTTCAGGTACGCATATAATCAGACCCTTAACGAGCAAGTGTGATGAAAAATAACTTGGTACACGATCCAAAGGTTTTATGGAAAAAATCGCTATAGCGATTAGACCGCCGAAATGTACTTGTATGCTTTTTAATTTATTGTGCATATGAAGATCATTTGTACTGTATCTAGTACCTAGTACTTATAAGTCATTACTGTACTGTGATTCTCAACATAATTTCTTGGTAATTTCTCATTCAGGGTGATTATTCGTTGAAGTTCCGTCTCAGCCCGGAGTTGGGTCACCTGGTCTACATCCTGAACCTGAACTATGGCGCCCTCCAGTCGAAGGTCGACGAGATGATCGGTAACGTGAGTATTGAGAGAGTTTAACAATTTTAACTTTTAGTTTAGCTATTCGTAGTTTCGTATATACAGTCAATAAAAAGATAGGAAGGTATGCGGGCACATTACTGGTCTATACTCGTAATGTGCCTGTAAAAAATAAAAAAATAAAAAAAATAAAATATTTATAGTAGTTGTGCCTGTAAATATGATGATAAAATGGACCTTACGCACTTATGAAATAGGATTGTATAATTTAAATTCTAAGTGAATATTGGTAACGCGAACTCGTCTTCTACAGATAAACGTTTCCGCTAGAGGACTGTATGTACAATTCATGTATTAACTATTATGTAATGATCTTAAAAAAAAAAAAACTATCTCTTTTAGTGTCCATCTGGCGTTGCATGCTGCGACCGCCAGTCTTACTTCAAAACTCGATGTAATCCAATCATTTATTTTCAGATGAAGTGGGAATACCAGAGACAGAGCATGGTAATTATATTACATACAATAATCATAACATAATCCTGACCTCAGCTTATTTGGGCAAAAGTAGATTATATTAAAACTAAAGTAGATTCCAATGAACACGTGGGTATTAAATTATGATATAGAGAACGTCTACTGCTGCCTATTGCATTGGTTAGGTACCTATGTTGCATAGCCATAATATTCAACATAGCTTTTGCAAGCAAGTGTATTGAAAAAAAAATTTTGTGGAAAAGAGGACGTACCTATCTAGATTTGAAACAGGGATATTTTTTTTGAAGTGGTGTATTTCGTTGAATTTACCAGGGCAAGGAGCCGATGCCAGAACTGGAATTCCTGCTAGTGTTCGAACAGTTTCGGCAGCAGCTGGTGAACCGAATGACCACCACGGCCGCGGAGCAACTGGCCAGCAAACTCAGGACTAAGAAACTCGAGGCGTCCAACGAGTTGCTGTTGTTGAAAATTGAAGGTATGGTTCATCGTCGGGTATCCTTTTCGCAAATGTCCCGCATGTCTAAATTCACACAACTTTGCTGGCTTTTTTAGTTTGAGGAAATAACTAATATGAGTTACTAAATACCTATATAGTGAGTTTTTGTAAAATGAAAAAAGGAAATCGCCCGAAAGTATATTTGGCATAGAGGTGCGAGAATGTTTGAAATATTAAAGAGAGCAACTACTTTCGGAAGCACCATACTACGTACAAACAGTATGCATCTTATCACTTTGCCTATCAAAGTCCGATAGAAGGCCTTCCAATAATGCCTTATTGATTTATAAATATAATAGCCACGCTGGCTAGTGAACTAACAACAGCGGGTAAAGTCTGTACTCATTCAAACAACATTAGACAGATGAGAAGCGCAAATATATGTATTTAAATACTCTTACGTTTTATACAGAGTGTACGAAAATGATGAAACTAGAAACGGAAAGGTTCGAGACGGTCATGGCCTCGAGAAAAGCTACCATCTCCAAACTGGACGCCGACCTGGCCCTCGTCAACCACGCCGCCAGTATGAAGCTCAAAAATAAAATGTAACTTGATTTACACGTACTATCATCTATCAACGTTGTCCGAAAATATTTAGCTCAGTCAGAGCAACACGATGATTGACTCTACTCCGAGCGGAAACGCCATTGCCTTTTCTTCTGATGCGAAACAAACATTTTTGGCGGTGATCCCGTATACCTAACACACACTTTCATGTTCATAATCTGTCGTACACAAATCAAATAATGCGACTTTTTGTAGCGATGCAATCGACAGAATCGCTGCAAAAAATAGATTACGAAGTGGTGTAATCGTGAGGCCAGGCGATTATTCCGTGAATTTAAGACATGACAGACAAGGCAATTGTTAATTTTATATTTTAGATTGGACTCGAATCGCCAGATGGTGGTAGCCAGTCGGTCCCACGACATCAGGAACGAGATGTTGAAGGATGAAGAGGTTGAGACCAGAGAGGCCTTTGAGAGGTATCTGCAGTCGCACCTGAAGGATGAGAAAAGCCAAAGAGCGAAGAGGTATTTTCTTTATAGTTTATTATAATAATCACACGATTTTTGTTTACCTTTGACCGACGTTTCGACCAGGTCTGGCCGTAGTCACGAGCTGACTGGAGAGGCGAGTTGCAGTGTTGAACGCAGCGTGTAGTTTCTCCAACTACCCCTTGGTCTTGTCTTATTGGTTAATTCTCTTTGAAATAATCATCAGACAAATTTGATATAGAGGAATATAGTAGGACACGCCTCACTTTCCTTATAGGTACTGTGTTGTGTTGCTTTTGTACTTTTCTCAAAGGAAACTACATAAGTTAAAATTTTTTGCCGTTTTCAAGATACAGCTCGTCAAAGTTTAAGATATTTCATGTAAAAATTTAAATGCTAACCACCGCATCGAAGTCGATCTCTTTAAATCGAAATCAAATTTAACATATAATTGACTGAATCCAGATTTTGTCTCCGATTTGTAGGTTCAAAGCAGAGACCCAGCTACTAAGCTGGTTGCAGAAGTACGACACGGAGATGACGGAAAAACAGATGGATCTAGATGACTACACAGCGAAGTATGAAGACGAACTGAAAAAATGTGAAGAATTGGAGGTAAATTGCCTCCTCTTTGTGTTTGGTTACTTTCGAAGAAACCTAAAAGTGCCGGTACAGTCATAATAATGTAAAGGTTTGTAGGATACAAAAAGTTTCTCGCAGAAAGAAAACGTTGATCCATGTTATGAGCTAGATCTAAGTAAGTATATGTACATTGTTGTTGTGTTCGATGATCCAAGTCAAGTCAAAAATCACCGCAGGCTGGCTTGTCAGGGAGGGGAGTCAAAAGGTCAAAATAGAACCTGGTGATTGATGAAGGCAGAAAGAACGGAGAGCGTTAAGAATCCCGATTCTGAAACACTGTCCACTTCTAACAATCCGATCTGGAACGAGTATTTTTAGCCATGGAGCAATTTTTTTTTTAGAAAAAGCTAGAAATACAGAACATAGAATACATACCGTTGATAGCGGAGCGCGACGAGGAATACGACCGGGAGATGACCGCTAAGATGGAAGCGTTCCTTCTGGACCACGCCGCGCGGGTCATCCAGCACGCTTGGCGAGATGTGTTGGCGAATAGAGCCGAGAAGAAAAAGGTGAGGATCCTATGCCCTCCGCAATCCAGCTGCTTTCGGACACTTTATTTAGGACTCGACGGACATTATTTAGGACTTCGGTCCATCTGGCGGTGGGGGCGTTCCACGCTGCACGTTCAGGTGCGCAATCTACACTCCAGAACTCGTCTGTTCCAGCGATAGATGTGGCCCACCTACATGTACTTTAACTTGCCAATCCTTTCCACTATGTTGGTGACTTTAGTTTTTCTTCGGATCTCCTCATCCTCCTACCTCATCATCATACCCTTGCCTATCATATCCTAATTCCTTTGCGATTTAGTCGCAGCTCAATTTACGCAGCGTCAACGTATTTTGAGCTTCGGTGTTGGCGAGCTTAGAGTCGTCCCGCGGACGTAGCGACGCGGAGGTGGCTTTAATGAAAACACACCTACTACAGGTGTGTTTTCATTAAAGCCACCTGTTCACCCACATTATTAGATAGGTACTCTTATGATGAAGAGTACCTATTTAATACCTATCCACAAATCCTCTCAGTGATTTTGATTTGGATGGGAGTTACCTGCTAATTTATTTTATAGAAAATTCTAAATACTAAGCATTATTAAGCATTCTAATGTTTTCATTGATATTTTCACGCAGCACAAAGGAAGAGGTAAAAAAGGGAAAAAGAAAGTACAATAAAACGCCTGATTAAAACCCTTTCACTGTCCTTTCCGTATTCCTAATTTCAGTTGAGAAAACTAGTACAGAAAATGAAGGAAGCGCAGGACAGGGCCCAGAGGAGACAGGATGCGATAGAGACGGCAGCAAGATTAGCGGAAAAGAAGAAGGAAAAGAAAGGAAAGAAAAAATAAAGTATACCTACACTTTTAATCAGGTGTTATTTGGGAAAGGTGAGGAGGTGGTCCAAGTTTTCATCTTGATTCTCGTTTTTTCCGGAGGAGATTTTTACACCATAAGGTTGCTGCTTTGTTGGGTTAGACTGGGCACTCTAGATGTGTTTGTATGAAAAAAAAAATCTATTCCCACTTGTGTGAGAAGTTGGTGTGAATATCAGAAATACAAGTTTAAAGTTTACATGTTTCTTTTATTAATATATGAGATACAGGGCATGGCAACATTTCATTTTAAAAATACAGGAAGTACTAAAGTTAATAATATTTTTCGTATGCGAGAGATGGCGCTGTACGCACAATAGTTACGTAACGTGTGGATATAAATTAATCGATGGAAGCGGTTGTTCAGCTGGTAGAAAGTGACCCCGGATAGTTCGGTTCCAGGCTCCAGCTTAGTTGCTATTTTTCTATCTTTCTTTTGGTTCCGTATAATACAATAACACTTGGATTTACTTTAAATTAGATCAAGCCTAGGCTTAGAGTAACTTGGCCACTCTCGTTCATCCTCATTCTAAGCCCATATACTATTCCATCGTACCTATGGATGAGTATTTGTCCGGAGCAGAACAGTTTCCACTAGCAGTCCTACACGCTTACAACTATTAAAGATTCTCTGCCGCGTGATTTGATCATAATTTCTGTTCATCCTCGAGTATCTTCAAGTGTCTGATGGCCCTGAGGTCGATGAGGGTGTCCGAGGAGCTCTTGGTGGTGGGCACGAAGGAGATGGCGCGCCTCGCCCGCTCGCCGTTGCGAATGACCGGGTTCAAGTCCTGGACGAGGGAATAAATGACGATTTAGTAGGCAGGTCAATAATTTGTACTAAGTAGCTGTGCTAGTCTAATTTATGCGAGCAGCGGCCGGCTAAGCTGTATGAAAATCCATATCTGTCGTGTTCAGCGGCTGAATAAATTTCTATGAAAACTCATATCTGCCGTGTATTTGTATACCGTTGGGCACACTTGCTCTTAAATTCCTATAAGCCTACGGTTCGTAAACCAGTCTATAAATACCCTCGTACCCTAAACTGCACGTGTAGCGCTTGCGCCGTGAGTTCAGTCTTGGAGATCTTCTCCTGCGCCGCGTGTAGTTCTGCGTCTAGCCGCTGCTTCTCTTGCTCCAGTTCTTTTAGACGTTTTTCAGCTTCTGCGATTAAAATTATTTAGTTTAAGAAAAGTCGCAGCTTACCCTCGGCAATGCCATGTAGCATTTTTTTATCACCTACCGCGATCTCTTTAAAGCGGGGAAGCGAGACTGCCTTAAAATACGTCCCACTTAACTTAATAATCTTTTAATTTGCGCTTTGTCTATGTCACATGAGGTAAATGCAAATAAACTTGCCTCTAAATTGCGCCTCTTTCTCAGCCTGCAATATTTCAAATTGCTTCCGTTTCAGTCTTTCCTCCTCCAGCATTCGGTTTTGTTCTTCTTGGAGTCGTTCTAGTTCTTCTCGTCTTTCCCATTCTTCTGCCAATACTCTGTTGATGATAACGACAAAACAAATGTTCATTAATTTCTCTCTAGAGACAGGTCAAGTTACTTAATTTCTTGCAGTTATTTCCATGAACAAAGCGAAATAGATACAGACGATAGAAGCAGATTTATTTGAAGATTAAAAGTACCTGGCTTGCAAAGCTCGTACTATTTCCTCATCCTTCTTTGCCTGAGTTTCCTCTTGAAGCAACCTCTCCAGTTCTGTCTGAGCGTGTTTTAATTCTTCTAGTTTCTTGTTGTCCTGCTGTGACAATTCTGTCAACTCCTGAAAAAAAAAAAAGCTATAGTGAAACGATAAACAAAATATGTACATGCGTATCAGTGAAACGAGAGGCATCCAGTATCATCATTATTGATTATAAGTACCCTTGTCTTTAAAGAGACCCCGAGTGTATGTATACCCATCTATCTACAACCATGCCAATTTGCCAAGGCTTCACTTTCAAGCGAGAACGCGTGTTAATTCTATATCCTACTAGATCTTGTATAATACCTGGGCTTGAGCTTCTGCGGCCAGCCTGGCCCTGACTTCGTGCTGCAGCCTCGCCTTGGTCTCCCTCACCTCCCTCTCCCTCCGCGCGCCGGCCCCGCGCCGCCCCGCCCGAGCCCGCCTCTGAAATCCCTCGGCTCCTCCTGACACCGCCGCTGCTTGACGAAGGGCTGATAGCCATTGAAGGCGACTCCTGTGGATAAATTCATTGCTGTTGTTATAAAATTGCCTTAATTTCTCTTACGATTTCCAAGCAACTTTTATGTTTCAGTCAAGCTTTTACCAAGCCTTTTTATTGGGACGATAATCAATTGGTCAGGTCGATCGCAGATTCTAATTCTGATCGAAAGTAGAGTAGGCATACTCTACTTGAGATCAAGGGTCCTTCATATAGAGCGACGAACGGTGAACTAAAGGCCCAAGTCGTTAGGGATTGAATCTTACTTGTGGTCCTGCGTCCCGAACTCGAAAGTCCTCTCCGGGGTGATGACTTGGAACCTCTGTATCTTGCCCTCTCCAGCCGTTGCCTCCACGGAGCAGTACTCGTCTATGGAGATCCTGCCGCACTGGTCCTTCTGCGAGGAGCTCTTATAGTACGTGAGGGCGCAGGGCTGGAGCACGCACCAGTACTCGCGCATCGTCGGCAGGAGGTAGCCGCGCTTGTAGAGGTAGCCCTGGATTGTTTCAAAGGGTTAATAAATTGTGTTGATATTCAAACATCGGAGGTGTCTTTCGCGAGGGAATCTACACACAACTTTACTTCATTCACTCCATCCATGGCTGTACTCCTCATCTGTTTTCTTTTGGATGAATTGTAGATTATTTTACTTCAATAGTAGAGGGTAATTTTGCACTAAGCCTCCACCTACTAGGTTAGGTTCAAATTACAAACCTGCGATGCGACGTCGCATCGTAGAAATCTACGAGCTCGCACTACGCATCGCAAAAACTTGCTAATTGATGCGCATCGCGCATTCCTGCGATGTCTTTTCTATCTATAGTTTAATTTCAATTTCGAGAATTAATTTCCCAACTTTGCCAGTCAATTTTATACACCTACTGTACATGTTACATTAGGTGTATAAAATTGACTGGCAAAATTGGGAAAGTTTCAACTCAATCGGTTAAGTAGTTTACGAGTTATCCGCCAAACAGACGGACAAAATATTTCCGCTAAATCCCATGAGAATCAGATGTCTCACCTTCTTAATGATATCCTCAATAAACACGTCATATATCTCGTCCACTGCTTCGACCAAAGCCTCTGAGTGCAGCTGCTGGTCGCCGCAGTACTTCGCTTCCAGCACCGCGAGGAAGGCAGCCCACTTGAAGTGCCCGATGGAGGACCCCAGCGCCTCCCAGTCGGCGGCGTCCCACCGCAGCCCGAGGCAATGCACCAGTTGCTCGGCCACTATCCCTGCCTCTGAAGGCTGCAGAACTACCTGGAGATCATGTCGAAAGTTAAAAATTTGTTGCTATTTGGCTAAAGCTTTCATGAAAATGTTGAGAAAATTTGTACTAGCATAGGAATACGGAAATACACACCCTACCTAATGAAATTGTCTACTAGCTGTAGCCCGCGGCTTCGACTGCGTGGATTAAGATTTTTCCGCGTTAAAAATTAACATGTTTGTTCATCTCCATTAGACAAAGTTTCATGAAAGAGCAGTGGAATAGTCGAGCAGTGAAAACGTGGCAAAATTTTGTTGTTTGTTGTTGACTAAAATTTCCATGATTTTGCCGACTTTGTCAGGCAATTTTATATGTACGGTCGACCGCACGTCAGTGGAAACAAAACAAAAAAATAAGAATATAAACTAACAATAACTATAATAATAAAACTGGTCTCATAAGGTGATAGACTAATTAGCTACCTACTTCGGATACGAAAACGTTATATTATTCACGGAGAATTATTATTTCCATAATGTCAAGTAAAAGTACAATGGACGGCCAGTTTTGTCTGCGGTGGTTATTGCTCGCGCTAAATTAAAGTCAATGACCTCAATATAAACATCCTTGTCCGACATGTACCTACGTACTTTTTCTTCTCGGCAGAACATCTGGTTGGCACATGAAAGCCATTAATTGAGTACGAAAAATTATTATGAGTATGATCATTGTGTATACCACTACGTGACGTCACACAGGCTGGGAGAGCTATGGTATTTAAAAAGCACGTGGGATTTGAACCTGCGACCTATTAGTCGGGGTCTCTAACCAATTAATATAACTAGGGCTAAGTTGTCTCCCATACCAATTTTGAATTCAATTTTTTTTAGTAAGTTATATTAAGTCTTTGAAATGGATAAGTTGATTATAAATAAACTATAATCTTACACGTAACAGTTTACTTTTTCGACATAAGTACAAGACAAATATAAGTACTTAAACAAATAGGATGAACTCAACAAGAGGTCAGTTTAGGTTAATACATACATACATGCATACATATCTTCACGCTGTCCCTGGCGGGGTAGGCAGAAAGGTTAATTAACTGCAGAAATCAGACTTACCACATAATGAGAGGAGTCGTCAGCATCTTGCACCAGATCGGCGAGCAGACAGAAGATCCTGAACAACTTGAAGACGGAGTCGTCCGCGAAGACCGACTTGTCACGAGACAGGAGGCTTTTGCGGCAAACCAGCCAGCACACCTGGAACCCAGCATTACAATCAACTTAAAAACGTTTGACGTCAAACATCTGTAACTTCAACTCTACCAATGAAGCTTTACCATTATGTAAGATCGGAGACTCAATTTACTAATTTTAATTCAATTCAATTCAATTCAATTCAATGTAATTCAATTCAATTCAATTCAATTCAATTCAATTCAATTCAATTCAATTCAATTCAATTCAATTCAATTCAATTCAATTCAATTCAATTCAATTCAATTCAATTCAATTCAATTCAATTCAATTCAATTCAATTCAATTCAATTTAATTTAATTTAATTTAATTTAATTTAATTTATTCTTACATAGCATTACAGAAAAAAATCTAAAGCGCCATGAGAAATACTTATTTTATTTTATTTTTATCAATTTTATTTTATTCATTTATTTTCGCAACGTTGCAGGGAAAGTCGGCTTTCTAAAGTAGTCCAATTTTTAGACTACAACTATTTCTAGACTATTCTGAATAACTAAGAGCAAAATGGTCAATTGCTATCCCTTGGGAAATAAAAGTTTTTGGGACAAAAGTAACCTATTTAGGTATGTGTTAATCCGAGATATACTCTTTAAAGTTTTAATACAATCAATTCAGCCAATAAGTAATACACAATATCATCAGTAGGTACAGTCAACAATAGAGATAGGTAACCAACCAGGCACATTACAGAGCTCTATAGTAGCGCTGTACTGTGCCTGCTTACCTATCTCTATTGTTGACTATACATAGGTAATATGACTTGGCCTGAAGCCTATAAATCTTAATTTGATCGCGGCATACAAACTTCGAGATTTTTGTTTTTAAAGCACATACAGTTCAATTCAATGTCAACCAACCTCACTGATCTTTTTCTCGAACTCCCTGACGGTCGGTAAGGTGACAGCCTTGGGCAGCGAACTGAACACCTCGTGCTGGAGGTAGTAGCGGAACTCGTCGAAGGTCAACTCCTGGGACGACTTGAAGTGGTCCAGCCCTTTCTCCACTCCGTACAGGTCGAGCAGCGTCCCGATATTTGCTGTCAGCACCTACAATGAGTACGAGCATGGAGTCGCAATGGACAATTTGTATCATATCGTCTATACCATGGACAAACTTCCCGCCTTACCACAAGGCTTATTACGTGCAGCTACTAGCGCCGAGGGACCGCATGCTCAGTTTTTTTTTTTGAATCGCTCGCCTCGCTTCGAACGGTCGATTCTACAGATTTTTGTATCGGATGTCGAAGAAAAATTAGTAGAATCGACCGCTCGAACTGAGGCGAGCGATTCAAAAATAGAGCTCCAGATCATTGTCTCGCTAAACACTATAATAGAACATCGAACGAAATCGCCACATGATGCAAGCAACAAATTCTTAAATGGTAAGGCGGGAAGTTTGCTGATTCTGAGATTCTTTTGAGATTCTGTGATTCAAAGAGAATACAATAACACAATAACTACGTATGATTGACTGATAGTAATCACAGATTGATTAGTGATATAGTGTCTTCGATAGTGATTTATTTAGTCACATAATATTAACGAGTTACCTACCTATTTGTTTTTTATTTATTTCACAGAACAGATACACACTTGGTATTAAAAAATAACCAAGGTGTAATGTACCAACTGCTTTATAAAGCTATCTGTCCTTAATGGGAATCGAACCCACGATGTTAACGACTAAGCCTAGTGGCTTAGTTTATTACAAAATTTCCTTTGTACAGTCGACCGCACGTCAGTGGTAACACTTTGACCTTGAGCTGGCCTAGCCTATTAGGGAGTTTCAATACTAGGAGAGACCAGTTTATACTGGTTTTGTTTCCACTGACGTGCGGTCGACCGTACATACGTGTGTACAAATAATTGTGGACCGAACATGACTGAGCAATGCAAGACAAAGCACTCAGATTAAAGCAAATGACTGACTGGACAGGCATGCAGCCGTCAGTACTGCGAGACGAACCCACATAGTATTGTGTTACTAGCAATGAGTAACACGAGGCTTATGAAGTAACATAAAGCTTTCAGAAACAGGCGCGATGCGCGGCCAAAGCGCGTGACGTAGGTTAAGTAGAGTAGTAATTACTCTCTTTGGGTTGGACTTCCCCGCAGTCAGTTTAAATTAAAAGTTTATGTTAACGTAATTTTAAATTAGCTGTTGTGTAACTAATTGACCGAGCGAGCGAAGCATCTCCGTTTCGAGATTGGCCAAAAATGCTTTTGTCCGTCTGTCTTTCTGTCTGTCTGTAATTCTCTACAGGTCGCATTTTTCAACCGATTTTGACGAAAATTTGGAATAGGTATAAATTTCATCACGCCGACAAAATGAGTAGAATAAAATCTTGAAAAACATTTTTTTAGAGTACGTACCATACTCGCAAAGTGGGAATGAATTTTTTTTCTTGTGAATCCCATAGTTTGGGCACAGAGTAAGTATTTAGTGTGGGGTATCGTTGGATAGGTTTTTCAAAAATATTGCGGGTGTGTAAAAACCTTTTTTCGATTTAGAGATTCGTTTGCGAAATATTAAGCTTTAAAGCGGTAATTTTTGTTAGAATCACGTGTCTCTCCCCCTGCCAGGTAAACGGTTGCTTCTGGATATGTGAAAAAATTCACGGCAGTAGCATTTATAACGAAGTTAAAAGGAAAACTACGACAGCTAAGTAGGTTCTATTAGTTTTTGAGTAATAGTCGATCAACTTATAAAAATCGAAAAAATAAATTATGTTCATAGAACTGCATACGTAAAATTTTTATTCGCGTGAATTCCATGGTGAGGGGTATCGTTGGATAGGTCTTTCAAAAATATCTCGGGTGTGTGACAAACATTTTTCGATTTAGGGATACGTTTGCGAAATATTAAGCTATATAGTGCTAATTTTTGTCGCTTTAGTACAGAATTATTCTCCAACTGCAAAGTTGACTTTTGTTCGATTATTTTAGGTTTGGTTTATATGGGCTGGCGAGGTCTACTATTCTCACAGAACCACTAGTTATAAATGAAATTATAACACTTTTAACTAGACAAATTATTAAGTGTCATAGCTAATATTGTAAAACTTTGAAATAATTGCAATGATTCTAAGTACCTTTACTTCATTATATAGTACCTACATTTTAAATTGTTCTTGAAATTTAATGTTAATGTTCTTGTCAGTTTGGCAACCATCTTCCACCAATTCGCTAACTGTTCTGTCACACATGCTTACATAATCATAAAATATTTTGTTCTGAATCCGAAACCAATGTTTGAAAAGTAAAGAGTACCTACGCGTAAATGCCGTTACGCTGCCTGTTGCTGTACAGCAAACCGCTACAGTGTGAGAATATCTTAACCAACTGATAATATGAGAGGCTAACGTGACTAAAAGTGTGATGTGGTGACTTCAGATATTTAGAATTCGTAGATTTGGTTGCAACATATTTTACGTGACCTAATGGGACATGTTTAAAGGGCGTTTAGAGTTTTTTTATCAGTTTCGACAACTGCCTACATATCCGAACTATATACCTATAGTTACCATTAATACTATATAATAGTATTAGTAATACCAAAACCACGGGTAGCGAACGAGATTTATTGATAATTCTAATCACAGTCAGGTAGTGGGACCACGACGGGTAATTGAAATTTTCAGTCGTCCCACCAGTGGGTCATAGCGGTGGGACCACGGGTATAGCAAACGTACCTATTTACTCTCATGTTATAATTTGTATGAAATTTTTATAATATTCTACATAATCCAAATTTTGTAATTTAATTTACTTAATGTGTTGTCGTGCATGAAATAAATCCTACTTAATATTATAAAGGCGAAAGTTTGTAAGGATGTTGATGGGATGATTGTTTCTCTTTCACGCAAAAAATACGGAACAGACTTTGATGAAACTTTAGAGTAATCTATATTACTCTATACATTAGAATAACACAAGGCTTATAGAGACCTTGGGAAAAATTGTTATTGCGGGAAAAACTTTTCTGCGCGGCCGAAGCCGCGGGAATCAGCTGGTACAATATAATTTTAGTAAATGTGAAAAGTCCAGTTTTTCCAATACCTACCTAACTATAATTTGTTTAAGACTCGCATGATGGATTACTTAAAATTATCACCCAAACACGCTCAAAATTAATCCCTATCCTAGCGTCCTACTGTAGGATCGTCCAAGGCCATCCGAATTAAGGAAAATATAAAACTAATACCTACATAATAAAATACCTATTTACATAATAGAGGAATGAGTAAAATGCATTAAGATCCCGAGGAAGTGACCCCTTCACACCTTACAAAGGGGGTCTAAAAAAACTCCTAACGTAATTAAGGGGCGGCCCCTTACTAATAACCAGCTAGCGGCTTAGTCAATTTTGTATTCCGCAACTATCATGACTCACTGATATGATGACTGTGGTTGTTACTACACACCTACTATGTTTATGTTTACTATTGTGTGTCTATATTGAAGTAGCGATGACCTTACGCCTAACACGTCTGGGTACTTTAAGCCTTGTCATAATAACAAGTATAAATAAATTGATATACATAAGGATTAGTGATTATAGGCGCTGTATTTTTGCTTATTTGCCTGTAGACGTGTTTACAATAGGTAACTTACTTTTTGAAGGCCGTACGTTTTTATTACCTTTTACGAATTGACCCATTTATAAATCATTTTATATTTTTATACAATATAGGTATGTAATTAAACTCAATTTGATTACTATTTATGTTATGATTGATTGGTATTTTATTTATTTACCTAAGATAATGTCCACTAAACTTTGTCTCGATCAAGTCTGTTAACTACAAGTCAAACAAAACTAGCTCTTGCTTAGAATATCCTTGAAGTCAGCACGCCTGTAATTTTAGATAGAATACCTACTCTGTGACGGACGGTAAGTACCTATCTATTACAATTACCTTGCAAAAACGGAGTCATTCAGGCCAGACGACTGCGGTTATTACACTTAACTTCGCTGTGTAGCAATGTGGATTGTATCAGTCGAGATCGACAGCAGAAAATGACTATTTGTCAAGTCCCTGGTTTATCAGCAAAAAGTTGCATTTTAGCCAATGATACCTAGTTTTTTGAGTACTTTACAAGTGTTCCTCAACAACTTTTATTAATATACATGGTGTAACAAAATATCTGTAGTTTGATTTTGTTTCTACGATTACAAAAGCAGTATTTTTTTAGTATAGGAGCAACTTTAATTTTTTTAAAATTGAACCGCATCTTTTGTCATCATCTACCTGTACTCGCCCACTGCTGCTGGGCATAGGCGCGCCACTGTATCAGATCTTCTGTTCTCCGCATCCAGTAACTGCCAGCCGCCTTACCACAGAATATAATGCCTTACGCAGTTTGTGTGAGAAGTACTTATATTTTATTACGATGCCATCGAAGATGCCTTAATAGTTCAGTGGGCCCGGGACATATTTAACAGTTCATTAAAGCTATTAATTCGGCTCAATGGGTAGGGACCTACTGTAAATGTCAAATGGAGTGAAAGTAGCCTACAGTATGCTAGATAGAGTTGACATTTTCAGTTTGCTACTCTGTGTCAGACATGGCTGAGCTAATTTTGTTGACATTTAAAACACTATATTTGCTTTCCCCTCTTACTATGGTTTGACTCACAGAACACGGAAAAAGCTCGCTACGCTCTTATAGTAATCTGTAGTTGTACTACCCATATTAGTAAGATTTTTAGCATCGATTCTGAATTTCTAAATTTTATTATGATGTTGATGTAATCTTAACATTTTAAATTGTGTTCTCTAATAGTCTTACAACAAAAATTAGTTTGGATTCTGTACATAGGAATTTTGATGTTGATGTAATTTTAACATTTTAAATTGTGTTTTCTAATAGTCTTACAACAAAAAATTGTTTGGATTCTATACCTAGGTATTTTGATACCTATTAGGGAGTGCAATCTCGGTATACCGAGATCTCGAAATTCCGAGATCCCGCGCTCATTTTGCAAGATTGATCTTGCACTAAAAATCGCGCGAGATCTTGCAAGATTTGCGAGATTCCGCAGGGTCGCATTTCATGACCATCTATACATTCGTAGGAGCGCGCCAGAGGCAACTGAGAACTGATGAATAACTAAGCGATCAGAACGGTCGGTGCGCCAGGATAAGCGGTGAGAGGGTGTGTGTGTGTGTCCTTGATCAAGAATTAGAGATGACTTTGAAGGCTCGTCCGCAACAACGTTTTGCGAGTGCAACATGTTCGTTATTTGAAATTCTTCTTTAAAATAATTAAATTTATTTGAATAAGCGGAATGAAAGGACAATTTTGCTCACCAATACCTGTCATCTATATGCCGACCAGCGTTAAGGCAGAACGGGCGTTATCTGCAGCTGGATATCTGGCACACAGTAGGTATCCGAAGTCAATTAAGTGAAACGCTAGACGTGTTGTATTGCGATTGCGAGGAATAAGGTACTTTCAAAATAATGAATAAATATTTCGTAATTACTTTAATAACTACATTTATGGAAATAATTGACTCCGACACAGCAAATGGTGTAAAAGTTGAAAGATTACCTTTAATTTCTAAAAATATATTGCTGAACTGCAAGATCTCGCAATACCGAGATCTTGCAAGATTGGACCTCTCAATCTTGCAAATACCGAGATCGAAGAATTTGCTGCAAGATTGCACTCCCTAATACCTATGTCAGTTATTACACACTGTACAATGAATTAGCAAGTAAATTCCTAATTTATTCTTATTTGACTGGCCTTTTGGCATATAATTTAATATAATACTTTAAGAAATAAAGTGAAATGGTATTGTAAAGGTCAAGCGGCGGCTGAATATTTATCATAACATAAAAATACTGTCTGAAACTTTGGTTACCTCCCAAAGACCACAATAACAATAATATTTTTATTGTATAAATAAACTTTTATTTACCACTTTGTATCACTTGAGTGAAAGGAAAATTGATTTAAAAAAGGTTTAACGGGTAATATAAAATTTATAGTGTATCGCCGTGAATACACAAGAAGGTCATAGGAGCTTTTAAATACATACCTAGTTTGGAGGGCGGGCTATAATGCATTGATTTAGCAGTCTATAAATATAAAACACATTATACCCTATAGTAAAGTATACTATATAGTATGTGGCAGGAACATCCTTCCTTACTTAAAAAACAAAGTCGATTTCTGCGTGTCTGTCCCTCTGTGCGCTTATAGATCTTTTAAACTACGCAATGGATTTTGATGCGGTTTTCACTCTCATTCAGTTAATTTCTCTCGGGGGTTTATAGGCACTTATCCCATGCAGGCGAAGCCGCGGGCAACAGGTAGTTGAGAATAAAGGGCAAAATGCAGAGTAGAACGCCTGAGCATGGTGAGGTGACTTCCGTGTCGCTTTTTGTCCAGGCAAGTAAACCCTGCCGTACATAAATCTAATACTATATGCACATAATTCAACAGACAACGCTGTCCATAGAATTAATTCATGCCATTCAATGATTTGAATTGAATTTCTCATTGAAATTCTACATGTGATAGCCCTTGCTTGTTCCTCGGCGCCAATTGTCGCGGAATGTAGTCTTCCCATAACCGGGCGCGCGCGCACGCGAGCCAAGATATTGTAATCTCATTTTTAATCTACACTTTGCGTTTAAACTTTTTGCTCACTACATTTGTTTAACTGGACTAGACATTATCTGTGGTTATATTCTTACTTCGTATTGTATTTAATCTCAGTATGGTATTCCCTTTGGTGTTTTATTAAGCTAGTATGGACAATGAGTTATGGGACGGAAAATCAATTTTATTGTTAGTATGTTTGCAGTCGAGGGAAAAGATCACGTCATCTATCGCAGAACCGACGGTCGCTGGGGCAGACGAGATCTAGCCTCCTAGGACCCCACGGCCTCGCTTGAGGATATAAACATTTAAAATAAAACATAACTAAACATAAAAATATTAATAATCATAAAATAATTGAATTTTTTGACGTTCATTCAGCGTTCACTTCTTTTGATGACCAAAAATTAAAAATAAAATAAAACGTAAAACATAAAAATAAAGAATTCGTTCAATTCTCCCAGGACTCAGGAGGATAGAGTGGAGACCCCGGCCCGGTACGCGCAGCGTTGTACGCCCTTCCGCCAGATGGACCGACCACCTAAAGAAGGTGGCCGGAAGCTGGAAGCGGAGGAGTATTGGTAGCGTTCATTGGGGAAGGCCTATATCCAGCAGTGGACGTTGAACGGCTAATATGAACATGAATAAATAGCTACAAACAACCTAACTAACCTATCTACATAACTTCCCTTAAAGTTTGTGTAAGTAGGTAATTTTGAACTGCTTTATAACTCACATTTATATTTATAATTAGGTATGTTTAATAAATACAACTCTGTATCGCCGTTGTCTTCCAAATAAAGAAATCTGGAGCCACCAGTCACTAGGCTTCTGGGCTACTTCAATTTAACGAACGACCTTTTCATGAGAGAAAGTAGGCACAACATTCATTATCAAGTCATACAATTTCACGGTACAAATTTTACGAGCAATTACGAGAATGAGACCCAAAATACCAGCCGTGAAAGCTTCGAGGCTAATGAAGGCAATTTGGGGCAATTAGCAAAAAGCTTTCGGTCAATATTGTTATTTGTAAGTGGAAAATGAAAATCAACCATGAATTTGTCTTGGTAAGGAATACCTAGTGCTGTTCTTTGGATAAACGAGTAGAAGCTTGGACCTAGCTTGGACCACTAATCTCATCTCTCTCTTGAACCAGATCGATTGCTACCTAGCTACGAGAAACGTTACCTTTGGCATTGTTATACGGTCGACCGCACGTCAGTGGACACAAAAACAGTATAAACTGGTCTCTCATAGTAGGTATTAACGCTCCCTAATAGACTAGGTCAGCTCTACGTCAACTGACTTACCGGCTCCATCATCAGACCCTGGACACCATCGAGATTGCTTGACAGGACAAATCAATGAGCCCAAACTCGATGGGTTTGCATGGTTTTATTACAGAGTTACTATACTACCTTCCAGCTCCATCATCAGATCAGCTCAATGACACCATAATATTGCATTGTCATCCGACTTACATACGTATGTCAAACTTCGGCTCAATTGAACATCGGGACACACATATTTACTAACCTAATAACTAACAAAGCAAGTTAATTATAAGCTTGTAAAAACTTTTATTGTGTAAATTTGCGTGGTCGAGCATGTTTAGGTTGCTGTACCACCGCAAATTGACAATAAATAAGATTATAATGTTTCTAGTTAGGTATATTATAATATTCCGGCGGCATACACACAAGGCTGAATATTTTGGTCCCATGCTATTTTTAGAAATGTCGATATTCCGATTCAAAGAGCTTGTATACCTACCTATCTCGTACGGACCTACAGGAAATGTCAACCGTCTTCAAACCCTGTATTATAATACAATTACTTATTAATATAAACTCTGGCGTACGTGATGGTTAATCCTGCTTGTTTTATACCAATTATAATGATTATGAAGTTATATAATTTACAATTAGAGTAATTCATAATTATTTATTAAATATTAGTAACTAGCTACCTACTACTAGCCAAACACAAATTGACAAACTGTTTTTGATTAATTAATTCAAACTACGTTTAGCAAGTTTTTAAATAGGTATAAGTTGAAGCAACATTTGACCTAAACTTATATTCAATTAACATATGGTCCGGCTAGACTTAAGGCTATAAAATAGGTAGGTACCTATAAAGTTGATGTCACTAGGTCGCCGGGCTCGTCACAATATACCTACCTACATAAATAGGATATAATTCTGATAAGTGATAAGTGAGATGATGATGAGAAGACGGGCTTGTTGGCGTAGTTGGTAGTGACCCTGCTTACTGCGCTAGAGGTCGTGGGTTCGATTTCCACCCGGGACCAACATTTGTGTGATAAGCATATCCGTTGGTTTTCGGATTCTGAGTGTTGAAGTAAGTATGTATTTATGTATTTATTTAATAAGTTTAAAGTATGTTTGTGAGTTGTGGTTGTAATTGTAAGCTTCGGCTTAGTTTGGGACTAAACAGCCGTGTGTTATTATTACAATTATACTAAAATTTTTAATTACCTGCCTAATTTTGAAGGAATAAAGTTAATTGAGCATAGATTGATTGGAGCACAAAAACCGGCAAAGAATTCCATTTTTAGGTACCTATGCGAAATTCTCTTTTATGTAATCTTTTTCGATTGTGATTTTTTAAATTGTTTACATACCTTTAACTTCGATTTATGCACCAAAGCCTTATTCTGCAACGAATCGAAAGCGTGCCAGATGCAATTCGTAACGTTTTTCAATAACGTAGACATTTTCCACCAAACACAGTCTCACATTATTTTTTAAAACTTTTTGACGCTTTAAGAAACGCGTGTCGCGTCCGCGGATATGATTCTGCAACTGGCAGCGCGCGCTATCAAGCAAAGGAAGTGGGTGAAGTGGAACATTCGAGCTAGGGTTGGCACTTCGCAACTTAGTGAAAGCTTCGATAAAAGTTAAAAAGAACTAGAATTTTTCAGAGACTGCTTTTGTTTTACTTTAGGAGTTTATTAAGCTCAAAAACACAGGTTTGAGCATTACTATATTCAGACAGTTATAAGTATTTCGGCTGATATGATGATAATAATATTTCGTTTCGCCTTAGCCTTGGCATTAAGGCGTGCAAGGGACTCTAACAGCAATAATAATAAAAATGTAAACTTTGTGGTCCATTAGGGAACACCATAATATTGTTTGTTGTTCGAGACTCCGTTTGTTTGTCAGACATTAATCATTTATTTGGTTAAAATTAGTATATCCCTAAAATGTTGGCTTGTGACAACCCTAGCCTGACTTGCCATACAGATCGCTTGATGTGCAATGCACGATACTAGTAGTACTGTAGCCAGTTCAACAAACTTATTACAAAGAAAGGCTAATCTTATTTTCTTATAAAAAACATAGAAGACATTTTTTTAAACCGTACAAAACCTTATTGAAGCTGCCGTCTATACAATAAAAAAAGTTTAAGATGGTTACCTAAGTATATCGCTTTATTTCTATAATTTTAATTCGGTGTACTAAGTGACAATAACAAAATCCAAAAAAAAACAACCTAAAGTGGCCGAAATCGATTTTAAAAATATTATTTTCAATGAATAAAGCATTTTTAAAGAATATACTGGTTCCGCTGGCTACAGTACCTACTCTAACAGACGCTATTGCGATATGCCCAATGTGTGCAGACCATGTAAATGAACTGGAAACTAGGTAATGTTTGTTTTGCAATTAACGTATTTAAGTAGGTACATAATTATAGGTAGACAATCGGTAAGATGTTTAAAATGAAGAAAGACATCATATTAATAACTATCTACGTCTGTAATGACACTGTGATTGTTTTCATAAATAAATAAAATAAATAAAAAATAATGTGTTTTTCGGTTTGTTCAGGGTTCGTCTGAAGAGACCCTAAGTGATACAGATAAAGAAAAATACCGGTAGCGACCTGTCTTTTTATTTATTTATTTAATAGCTGTTGACTCGCGCAGCTTCGCCTGCGTGGAATTACAAACAAATAAATAAGTAGGTAAATACTTTTTTTCTGTAGGTACTGTCTCAACGCCAAATTTCACCAAAATCCGTTCAGTAGTTTACTTTCCCATTAGAATAGAAGCTTACGATGGGTACCTAGTCGTTTTTCAAACAACTATTTTTACTTTTTGTCCCGATGGGAATCAAATCCACGATCTCTAGCGTTCGACCAAGCAACTAAGCCAACGAGGCGGTCTATTAATCTTCCTCAGACTTATCGGGACGATCATTTAACATCGATTTCCGACAATACCAAAATGGCCGCTGGGCCAACGTTATAATTAAATTACTCATGGAAGCATCATGGATGCCGTCCTTGGATGTTTTCTCCATATCTGTCGAATCGTGCGCCGCCTGACTCATAATAAATACCTAACTACAGAAACAGCAAAATGCACTTCGTTTTAATACAGCCGTTAGTTATTATGGCTGTTGTAGGTATGTACATGAGTTAATATAAATAAAAAGATAGGGATGATTTTTGAAAAACATAAAACTGACAGCCGCAGTCGGCGGGGGGGGGGGGGGGGGGGCACACACAAATACACTTTCAGTCATTTTCATCATAGTCATAATACCATCACAGATATAGGTGCCTCTACACCAACAGAGGCCACAAAATTATAGGAGACAACCATCTCTGGCGTTATATCCCGCCAAAAAATGTTAACAATACGAAAATCTGTGATAAATTCAGTTTATCATTATCACCACAATATAAACTTGGAAAACACGAATGCGCGCACAATTTTTCGAACTTCTAAAGTGAAAACTCTTTGGTTTTGGACTGTTTGCATAATAATAAAAATTAAATAGTTTTAGAAATAGATTGCTTATTTGAAAGTGCATGGCCGTCATAGCCCAATATGGCTGGAACCTTGACGAATTTCCGATAGATAGTTATTTGCATGTAACCTGTGCGACTGATATAGGCATGCCGGGTAGGTAAGGGTCAAGCACCACTAGTCATCTAGCATTCGCATTGCGGCGGGCGGGCGGCGGCGCGGCGAGGCGGTTGGCAGACGCGTGCTGCTGGAGCTCTATTTTTGAATCGCTCACCTCGCTTCGAGCGGTCGATTCAACTAATTTTTTGTATCGGATGTTGAAGGAAAAATTGTTGAATCGACTGCTCGAAGCGAAGCGAGCGACAGCTGCGCCGCCGATGTTGCTCGGTGTGGACGCTAGAACCACGCGTTAGTAAGGCAAAGTAAGTACGTTATGGATGCAATAAAGAATTGAAATTGAAAGTGCCAGGCCGCAGCGCTCTGGCTAGTGGAGCTTGACCCTAACACTTCCTGATCGTAGTATTTGGAATATAACGAGCTTACCATCGTATTCGCGGCCGTGCCTAGCCAAATAAGAACGTACGTAATATGTATGCAGATATAGCTTAAAGACTCTATTTAATAATAGTGTTTTTTTAATCTATAGATCTTTTCTGAAGAATTCATTTTATACCTACTAAAATAGTACTGTTGTAGTAGTGGCTGTGGTCACGTGATGTAACCTGGGGGCCAAACGCGCTAATTCTGAACGATATTACCAAATCCAAACTTACGTTTGTAAAGGTTTGCCAAACGTGTGAAAAAGGTCAAGTTTATGAAAGGACGAAGTTAAAAAAAATAATAATAATGTCTTTGGTAGGAGTTTATTATATTATAATTATATCTAATTACCGAATTACGTTTACAAAACTAACAGTGTATCGAATATAATGTATATATACGTTCAACGTACAATATTACCATGGTAAATTAAATACAA
Source organism: Metalampra italica (assembly GCA_949699065.1). Classification (NCBI taxonomy): domain Eukaryota; kingdom Metazoa; phylum Arthropoda; class Insecta; order Lepidoptera; family Oecophoridae; genus Metalampra; species Metalampra italica. Next base: position 8,456,210 of record OX452983.1, read on the forward strand.
TGTGCTATCTATTATAGTTGATAATTAGAGACACTAGGAGGATTATTGCAAATTATGTAGCGGTAACATCTAAGGTAGGTATAACTGCTTGAGGTTGTCTTAGTTTTAGTCTTATTTTTAAAATGTTTATTATTCAAAGAATACGCGAACTAGTGTGACTACACTACATACTTAGCAGAAATAATTAATTAAGTACGTAACAATTTTGGTAAAATCAATTTTTTAATATAATTTATAGAAATAGTTGGAGAAATAGCTACTCTGCACACACAAATTCACGCAATATTACCTTTCTAATTTATTGGGTATTTTCTTCAAACGTGTCATTGGCCTAAAATTACTAGCTTTTTAGTTGCCGTGGATATTTTAAAAAGCTGGGATGGACTCGACGATAATCTAAATTACAATCAAGAACAACTCTATCAAGTAGCTCATAACACTCTTCACTAAAAATTTATGTACTTACCTATTGTTAATTAACTAGGGGGCCAATCGCGCTAATGCTGAACGATATTACCAAATCCAAACCATAACCAAAAACGTTATGCTGCATCTACACGTTTGGCAAACCTTTACAAACGCAAGGCAAACCCCTGCTCCACAAGTTTGCATTTGCCGAGGTTTGACAAACGTGTGGAAAACGTGCCAAATGTTGGATTTGGTAATATCGTTCAGAATTAGCGCGAATGGGTCCCAGGTATCTAAACCTACTCCAAAAGTCTAGAAAAATTGTGCAACTTTTCCGGAAATTTTCACAATATAGTACATACTTTAAGTACATCATCTCTCTCTCTCAACTCAAAGACACTTGAGTAGAAAGGCTTTTTAAGTACTTACCTAATTAATAAATATCCTAACTACCTAAGCTTTCGCTGAGATTATCTGAAAATGATGAATTTTTTAAGTTTAACAAAAATAAATTGAAGAATAAGTATCTCTATCTACATGTATAGTATTTGAAATACAAACATAAAATCTATATTACGGTTAATGTAATAAATATAAGTAACTTTTAAATTTCTAAATTTGATACCAGTTTGATGACTGGGTGGGGCTCAAAAAGTATGTACACGGGAAATTGTAATACAGTGTGTACATGTGAGCCATCCACCTACTGAATAATGCAACGGGTTCATCATCAACAGCCTATTAAGATGTCCCCACTGCTGGGGCTCAGGCTCAGGCTCTCAACGAGGGTATTCGGGCTATAGTCCACCACGCTAGCCCAGTGCGGGTTGGTGGACTTCCCATGCGCCGGTTTCCTCACGATGTTTTCCTTCACCGTTTGAGAGCAGTCAGTAAATGTACTTAAGTTTCGAGACCCATTGGTACATGACCATGCAACGGGTTATTACATTTATTTTGTACCTACCTGAAAAATTATTGAATTAAATATACCTTAGCGAACACATTGACCGTAACTTTATACAAAGTAATAAAATATACGCTTAGTTCTTGCTTAGGCAATGGAATGTAAAACGTGTTTAAAAAAGAAAGTAACAAACGTATAAAAAGTTATGTGCAAATATTTATATAAAATTATTACAAAAAAATGGCAAGCAATTCATCACAAAAACTTTAATGCTAAACGCAATATGTTAGTGTGTTTACTAAAGCATACTTCTACCACGTAACAAACAAGACAAAAAGAGCTAAAATACCTGGGAACTCCCAGGAATAAAATTAAATTTTTTAGGTTCCCGGGAACTTCCAGAATTTCAGAAGCCCAGGAATGAGAGAACCCTAGGCGTAATTGATCTAAAACACACTCTTTCGTAAATTATTTCATATTTATTATTGTATTTATTTGTCTTGTAATGAATATTATGTACGGTCGACCGCACGACAGTGGAAATAAGACCAGTATAACTGGTCTCTCTTAGTATTGAAACTATCTAATAGGCTAGCCAGATCAAGGTCATGACGTGCGGTCGACTGTACGTATGTCTAGTTTATTTTTAAAAGTACAACCTGCACTAGTTTAGTACCTATGTAATGGTCTACATGATATGTAGACCCACATTGTGTGTTGGTGCTTATTTTCACCTATAAAAATGATGACCATCCGACATTATGTCCTGAAGTTTTACGAATATAGATAAGTTTAGAAACTCTGAAAATGTTGAAGCTGCTTTAGCAAGTACACTAGTTATCTGAAAAATAATTCAAAATAAATTATACACACAACCGTCATACTCCGAGAAAAGATTAAACCTAGACTAGATTTTTGTTTATATCGAATTAGAAGCAAACCTTAAAGGCTCTTTTCAATCTGTTTTTTTTATACGTACGTAATATCAGTTTTTTCGTCTGTTGTCTGTCGTCTGAAGCTTTTTTTTTACTTCTCAGATTGTTTGTTTTGAATTCGATATGATATAAACATGAAAATTTTAATAAATATTTGTAAGTAAAAAACAATAATTCCCACATTAATTAAATTTAGTTGTTATAGTATAGTCGCAAAATTTTTGCCGATTTGCCAGTTGTCATTTCAAAAGGATTATGCTAAGATATTATATCTACGTAGTATGATGAATTTATTAGAAGCAAATGGATTTAATTAATTGTAACAGAGTGGATTTTAGCATATCCTTATGATGATATCAATCAAATCGGCAAAAATCGTAAAACATTTAATATCAAGAACGGCCTTTAACCTGCAAATGGGAGAATAATAAATAATTTTTAGACTTGAACACTTTGTAAACAGGAAAGAGTCTAAAACTAACTTATCTTACAATTTAGCTAAATGTTAAGTCAATTTAACATTCTTATATTTGGCCAGCTTTTCAGTTTTCCTCTTTAGTTTAGGAAATCCATTTTACAGATGGTTTAATGGATACATTGCTTTGTGCTAAGACTAGGCAAACCACTGTATTTATAGCCTTGAAATGTTTATTTTATCCACAGGTAGGAGCAACATCTCCATCGTCCGATATTGGTATTTTTATGTTTGGTGTTCCTTTTACATTTGGCCGTGTGTAGCAAATGTACACACACAGCAGTTAGCCATTTGACGGTAAAATTCTGTTTGGCAGAAAATATATATTTAAGACAAAATAAGAAAAAGAGGAAAACTGCAAAACCCCGCTTTAAAAACAGCGACAAATTGTCCAAATGACAAACATTTGACACCAAATTACAGCAATGATTATTTTTACTGAAAATCAAGGCGCAGCTGATTCTTATTCATATAGGTAAACGCCATTTACTAAGAGTACATTGAACGACCATTATTTTTATAAATCCAAATGATTTATGCCACCCCACTGGCTTTGGTCAAGAGGAAAGAATGTCTATGAATGCCCAGAGCAGTGGACATCAAGGAAACATGGTGTAACAAAGTACCTGTGGAGATAGGTACAGAAGCTTTACGTATTTAATGAAATACCAAAAAAAAATCACTTCACCAAATCATCTCCGTAACAGGTACTTTGTTTTGTTAAACACTTGTACTTTGTACGGATAGGAAATTGAAAGAGAAAAGACAATACGCAGGAGTTTGTCTGGGACTGGAGATTTTCGTGAAACGCCATAGTTTGAATATTGGTTGAAGATTTCAGAACGATAACTATAATATTGTTGTAGCTTTAACTACTTTTTACATCTAACAACATTTAACATCGATTAAAAATTGAGCAGTTTTATACATTTTTTCAAGAATTATCTACGGCGACTTTTTGAAGAGTTGCAGAGGCTGTAATGCTACAAGAGCGGTGCCGTCGCGGTACTGTGGCACTGTATCGATTCAGCATCGCCACTACATCGCTGGAAACGCCTCAACGCACGACTGCATCGATCCGAACGATGTACAAATTTGGAGACGGGCAATATCGGGGAAAACAAGGGGGAGCGGCGTATCGATGCTGCATTGTGTTAGTAGCGATGCTGCATCGTGTTAGTAGCGATGCAGCATCGTGTTAGTAGCGATGCAGCATCGTGTTAGTAGCGATGCTGCATCGTGTTAGTAGCGATAAAGAATCGTGATTGTGTGTGTCACAGTCACCGACATCATTGCGCATTGCGCCCGTTTTGCGACTGCATCGCTGCAAAAAGTCGCCGTGTGCTACAACTCAAGGCCGCAACGTCTATTTTCAAATATAAAACATAAAAAAACTCCGGATGTATAATGTAAAGAAAACAAAAGAGTTTTTTTCGTTTCAAGGGCGAAGGAAAAAAGCCTGACGATTTATTAAGTTTAGATTTGTTCTGAAATAATGATAATGTATAATTAATATTAAATAATAAAATATTTTAAATAGTAACAGGTAATTTTAACTCGGTTTAACAAACTGGACCGCATTCTGAAGAGCATACATTAAATTTGACAGTACCGAAATTGTGTCCCAAAACAATTTTAGACAAACAAATAAACGCAAACAAATTCCTTGCGTAACTTTCTCATGGACGCATAAAACTGAATGGTACAAACATTACTGATATGGTATAACAGTCGAATAATACTAATGAGAGTTACATTTAGAAATAGTGTGTGTCCGTGTATATTAAAATATAAACTAGGGTAAATCGTCAGTCTCGAGAGGTATGGTTCGGCCTTAAGGCCTAGAGGAAAATAGGACCCTGCATTGGAAAAATTCGGCACTGGAGTTTTAACAATAACATTGGACGTTCTCGCTCTGAAAACCTTTAGCCAAAATTCTATACTTAAATACAGACCGTCACGCAGTTTATCGATATCGGTATGCAAAATAGACCTAAACGCCACAAGTCGATGTCGATAATATGCCAGCGTTGGGTTCTCAACAACACTAATCATAGTCTTACTTAGTAAATACCTGTAATATTCCGTACCCCGCGTGTAAAATTTAATCTTCATACGAATTTCAGTCAGCGAATAACATATACTAGAATGAGATGCAAATAGGAACGGTGTGCGAGGAAGCGAGAGGTAAGAACTCTCGTTACTAAAATGAGGGTACAAGAGTATTACAACTAAAACAGTCAATTGTTTTATTGATGTTGCGATATCGCTCATGTCGCTGATATTATCGCGCGATTTATCGCTGGAATGACGCGAATGTACGTACAACTTTTCAAATAAATACTCACTATTGTAAAAAGTGTAAGAATGCTGGGCAATCTGAAACAATTTGCTGCATGACTCGTGTTGTTGAACATCGGTCGGTATATGAAGGGACGGGGTTAAGGAGGGTGTGAGAGTGGGGCGACGCGGGGGGATCCCGCGCTACGCGGCGGGGGGCGCGAGTGCCGCGGGCGCGTGTCACCGCGGGCCGCACGCCGCCGCGCCCCGCCCGCGCCGGCCCGGCTTGCCGCGCCGGTTGAATCCCCTGCGACAGACAAAGCAAAACATTGGTTTCGATTCGGATGGCGCACGCCTTAACTAAATGTTAGTCTCTTGTGCTCTTTCAAAAATAAGAAAAGGACGGCATGAATTTTAGAACTGTCAAGCTAAGAAAATGTACCGGGTTTCATTTAAAAAACGTGGCGATTAAGGCGTATCCTAGACACACGCGGCCTGCGGTGGCGGTCTACCGCAGGCCGCAGCTTCAATATGCAAACGCAGGCCGCGCGTGTCTGAAGTCTCACATACATACATTGCATAGGGAAGACAACAGGCCGCCACCGCAGGCTGCGTGTGTCTGTGATACGCGTAAAATTCGCTCTGTCAGACAGGACTCGACAGACATGTTCTCGAGTGACGACCACGTATAGGAAGACGCAGTGTAGGCAGGCCTCCCACAAGGTGGACCGACGATCTGGTGAAGGTCGCGGGACCCAGCTGGATGAGGTTAGCGCAGGACCGGTCGTCGTGGAGATCCTTGGGGGAGGTCTTTATCCAGCAGTGGACGTCTACAGGCTGATATGATGATGATGAGACAGGACTAAACTAATTTGACAGTTCTAAGTAGGAACGTAGAGCGAGTAATTCTGAGCACAACCACATTTTTTATATCTGCTGAATGTTTGGGTTTTTCTGGAAAACCCTCTGAACTTTGAATTTTTCTGTGTATCTAGTTTGCTGTCGGTCGATATCTTAAAGAGTACGAAATAAGCGCCTTTTTTTCTGTCCAATCTTTTTATATTGAAAGAGAGTGAAAATTCCAAACGGCGTAAGTGCCAATTGCAATAGTCCATTTCTAAATTATCAAAGTCCGACAACTTAATAGTCAAATAAAAAGAAAGACAAACAAAAACTCTATTGCAATTGGCATTGACACCGTTGGAATTTCCCCTCTTCATGCGTCGATAAGCTCTTTACCTGTAGGGGCCGCGGTAGGCGGAGCGCGCTTGCGGCGAGCCCGGCGACGAGTTGTCGTTGGAGCAGTTCCCGCTGTGACGCACGCCGGCGATCGCCTCCGCCTTCGCCACCTCCTGGGAGCTCGACGATCCGTTTGTAGCTTCCTGAAAACACAAGTATGACCTTTGTAGCCAGGAGGCACGAATGCCTTTCTCTTCTGCCCCGCCGGTTTAACAAACTAGAAATATGACTTTCTTATTGAAATAAAATATGGCTTAAAGGTCTGGTAGCCAAGGCAAAATCTACATAAAATAAAAAGGAAGTAAACTCACATCATCATTGTCTTCTGGCGATGTGATGGTGAGCGGTGGTGGTCCAGGATCGCCGACACCTACGACGCCGCCTTTGGCCACCTGCCGTGCTAGGAGGGCCGCCATCTTTATTTGTAGAGCCTGGAAAGAGTAGCGTAGCTGTTAGGATTACTTCTTGTTACCTGTCGCCCTCAGAGGTAGAGTGTTATGAAAAATATATACGTATAGGGTTTTAATCAGTCTCTCCATTTATTGTAACGAGTATGTGGGCAAGAATGCCTGAAATAAAGAAATTTATTATTATTATAAAAAGACAGTGCGAGTAGGACTCCCGCCCCTCATATTCCTATACCGTAAAGTGGAATATTAAATGGCAAAAGACAAAAGTTTTGTGCAATTCCTGCCGGGCCGTCAGTCCGGCCATCCCGGCTCCCTGAAATAGTCGAGTAGGCTTCTGGCCGACGACAGCACTGTTGCAGGTTGCTCCTTGCCTCTCAGTCGCGGTCTATTGTCAGCCCCGTTTCGGATCAGAATTCCAGGGTTGCTCAGTGTACTCCATTGTCTCGCTCTCCTGCACGTGGCCCCTACACAAAGGTCTATCGCTCAAGCTCAAGTAGGGCAAAACTTGGTCATGAAGACAGACCCCTGGGCAGTGGCAGTGTTTGTTCAGATTGCAGTGTCTTCTTACGATGACAACTAGAAGTCCAAGGTTGCTCGGTTGGAAATAGCAAGTCCATTCGGTTCCTCATCCTCCTTTCATTGCACAAAACTCCCACCTTCGTAGTCAGTGCCGGGACCGACCGCCATCCCCGTCTAAGAATAAGAACATGATATATGAAGGCACCAGTAAAATCTTGTTAGTCAAGTAATAGTTCCAGGTATAGAACTGTAGACTTCAGTGTTTGGTATTGATTTCTACTCGATACCTACCTCTAGCCATTTCTGGCTAAAGGGACTTACCGGACTGATGGACAACAATGTGATCACATTAGGGTTCTGTATTTTTTCATATCGACGTATCAGAACCCTGTTAGTGTATACTTTATTGGTCCAACTGTCTACATTTCTGTGCATTATAAAAAGCGGCTAAATAGTGTCTACTTTAAAATTACATCACTAAATCAAATAGCATAAAACTGCAGTAAATAAGACAGAGCATAAGTGGCTCTTTCATTATTTTTTATAAATTTATTATTATTACATGAAAATAAATGATTATTTTTATTATTATTTATTCTGACATTTTTTATGTCTCTGTATAAATTTTTACATTTTTTATGTATTACTACGGTCGACCGCACGTCAGTGGAAACAAAATCAGTATAATCTGGTCTCTCATAGTATTGTAACTCCTTAATAGGCTAGGCCAGCTCAAGGTTAGTGTTACCACTGACGTGCGGTCGACTGTACAATATATGGGTTTATAGCCTGAAATAAAGAATTCAATAATATTATTTATTGGTAATGCTACTCATATTTTGTGTGAACTATATATTTCCCTGTTAGCTTATTACCTTTAGCTCGGCCGTTAAACAAAACGGCGCCGCTGTGATAGAATCGACTGGAGGCGGAGCTGTCTTCAGCGTGTCGACGTCACAAGACACTGGGCAGCGGCATACGGGGCAAGTTTGCTGTTGAACATAAGAAGTTTATTAGTTTTATGCAGGCCAAATGATAGTGCTGCAGAAAAACGACGTGAGGATATCTGCATCTCTTGAGATAATCCGTGTGTAATCGCGAGGCTGATGTTGCACTACATCAGAGTTCCCCCCGACTAGGGATACACATGGCCCCGGGATGTAACACCATCCGTATTAACAAATTTAATATGCAACAAATTTGACAGCTATTCCTGTCTTCCTTACAGCCCGTAAATAAATTTCATGAAAAGATGAACCTAAACTGTGCATAGTACAATAATAATAGCTACTTTCAGAATGTGATCTTTTTTGGAAAAGTGGTCATTTTGAGAATGTTGTCTGGTTGTCAGCCTGAGATGCACAGAAATATACCTGATAAGCTGGTGCCTGCATCTGCTGCCAATTGGGCAGTTTCTCTAATTCCTCCTGGTAGTATCTCTTGCCTGCGATAAGATGGCTCGCCAGGCAGTGGCTGTGGAAGTAGTGATAGCACTGGGTCTTGATGAAAACATCTCCTTCGGTAAAATTATACAGGCAAATGACACACTGGCCACTGGGGAGGTTGCTCTCTGTCAGGTTTTCTCGAATTAACTGTAAAAAGATGTATTACACTGAATTCGCATGACCTGGTCAACAAAGACAAAGGATAGGGAGGGTCGGAGTGGAGAAAAGGGGGCGCTGGGGCTGAGGATTTTTTTTTTATATTCCAGAATCTTCCAGAAATCACTTCGGGCAGCGTCCGATTCCTAAAAAAGTATTTTCATTGCGCCCCCTTTTGTCCTCACTGATCCAAAAGTGGTCCTTATAAAAAAAAATGTGCTATAATAAAATTACCTATTTTAATTATAATAAAACATTGGAAAAGTTTTTAAATTTAAGGAATAAAAAGGTCCTTTATAAGGTTTTGTTTAAAACTGTAAAAAAAAGATGAAATTAGGTTTTATCTATCCGACTCGGCATACACGATATTATGGAAAAATTAAGAAATTAGAGCAGATAAAATAATATGGTAGGTATTAGGTAATTGTTCATTTTTTCTTTACCTTACCTTTACTACCTAATTTGTTTCTTCTGACAGATCTCTCTAGGGCTCCTTAACGTAAGTGGTATTGGTTTTCTTTGAGGACTAATTTTTTAAAAGCTTACCTCAATCAGTTCAAAAACAACAGGCTGTCCAAGGCAATCAATCAACTTTTCCCTTATTTGTGAATTAATACTGGTCAGAAGTTGATCGTCCAGCCCTCTAGAGTTCCTCAGGATGACCTCAGGACTACTGTCCGGGTAGTCCGGGGTCAACTTCACTTCTAGGGTCACACAAACAAACTGCTGGTCGAAATCATCCCCTGTAGACGGGTGTACCACCGTTTCAATAATTTGTGGTACATCATCCACCCTTTTTATTACCACATCGTCCATTAATATTGCTTCTAGAGCCTCCAATTCGTCTGTCACCCTGGAAAATATAAGATTGTTATAAAAATCGATAGAAAAAGTATTTTTTTGAATTTATATGAGCAATGCACACCTTTCGTCCACCATGTTCGACATTATTGATTGAAATACGCCCGATTCACCCGGGTAAAGCTCCAGGGATCTTTGTTACAAGTGCATCTAGTTCAGACAGGCGCAATGCAGATGCAGCAGCCGAACAGCTGGGAATTTTCAGCGAAATCTCCCACAACAAAAATCAATCATGCTATGTATGTAGGTACCAACACACGCACACTTGTAGATAATATATATAATCTGTGACCATACAAGTGTCACTACTGGAGGTGGGCCTAAAATAACGGTATCATACTTGTTGCAGGAACGTATTAGGTACTTCCGTCAGCAAAATTTTTATTTTAAGTTCAAGGTGATTTCTTAGCTTTTTAAATATTATGTAGGTAGGTAGTGGGTACTAAGACGGATTCGACTGATATGGCTTGTCTTTGACAACGAAAAGCAAACAAAGATTACGGGCGCACCTTCACTCAAACGGTAAATTTGGAAACTCACTAGTAGAGATGCATCGATTGACTTTAGGATAGTGAGATTAGTGAAACGCCATCTATTGTCAAGTTTATGAACTAAAATTAACTACCTACCTATAAAATTGGTCAATGTATATAACTCTATACTAGGTACCTATTCAATGAATTTTAATCAGTGACTATGGTAGTGTATAAATTATAACGTTTAATACCAAATGTCGCATCTCTAACCTGTCATCCGGCCGACTGGAAAAATTTGAAAGTGACTAATTGCGGTTCGTTTACAAAGAATGTTACAATTACCTACCTAAATAGGTACTTAATACTTATTCACGAATATACAGAAGCACAGTTTAGATAATAGTGCAGAAGGCTAAGGAACGACACAGCGACGCGTCACTGTACTTGGAGGACGTCATTAAAGTACTGAATGGATGGAGGGAATGGAATGGATCGCACACCTTCGATTTGCAAACGACATAGTTGTGATGGCAGAGTTGCTGCAGGATCTCGCGCAAATATTGAGCCGCCTCAACTGTTCTTCGAGACGAGTAGGTCATTAAATAAATTAACGTAGACAAGACGAAAGTCATGTCCAATAAACAAATAGATAGAGACCGGTGATCGTCGTTAATGTTGAGAAGATGTTCAAGAGTACCTTCGTCTATTACCTACCTAGGACATACTCTGTGCCTAGGACTAACAATTAAATACAGCGGGTAGGAACGACAAGCTGAGAAGAATCTGGTTGGACTGGGCTGCATGTGGGCTTGGTCTACAAGTTTAAGGTCGCTCAGTGAGCTATGGAGAGGGCTATGCTCGGAGTTTCTTTGAAGGATATGAGGGGATCCGACGGAGAACTATAGGTTACCTGCATAGCCGAAAGGATTAGTCACCTGAAGTAGCAGTGGGCAGGTCACATCTGTCGCAGAACCGACGGCCGTTGGGGCAGAGTGGAGGACCGCGTGTTAAGGCGGAGTAGGGTCATGCCCAGCAGTGGAGATCCTCAGTAGTTAAATGTATTCACAAGCCAGTATAATGTTTGAGATGTTTCTTAAATCTTCATACTATAGTATCCAGTACTTACCTACCTTTATCGACGAGTTTTCAACTGATGAGTTTCATTCAATAAAATAATTATTACATAGGTACCTATGTAATCAGGGTTTAAGTAAATTAAATAATGAAAAATCAGACAAGAGTATTCAACATCCATATATTACACGTATAAAACATTATGCTTTTATCCAATAATCCGATTAATCCATACTTTAAAGTAGGCAACTAACATCAATCTACTCTCTACTGTTCAGACATTGATTTTACCTAAAATAATATTATGTACTTAGTACATATATTAAGATATTATAAATATTCTAACAGCCCTTTTGTTGAATGCCGCCTTTTTACAAACAGTGACGTTTTGGAAACGAAACGACTGCGTTGGCTTTGCTCACTGTAGTTTACCGCCATGGCTTTCAACTTTCAACCTTATTTTATCCATAAATAAGAGTCGGGGGTTTTTTTGAACATCAGTCAGCCTGTTTAAAAAACGTCACTGTTTCATAAACGGTCTAGGTTGTTTGTGAACCGCTGCACCGGTTATCCAATCGGCCTGAGTACCTACCTACCTAATAAAATATGTATTGTTTGTTATCTAACATTTTTATCAAACTAACGTAGACTTAATAGGTGTAAAGTTGGCCAAGAAAGTGGTGTAACACTTTTGTCAGGTTTCAGTTAACAAATAAATTACGTTATGGACATTCAGTGTTATTATAGCTACCTAGTACAGCTTTGACACTGAAAATGGACCATATTGTGACCATCGTGCGGCCCTCGGAAATGGCGGCTGCGGTGACGGCGCGCGCGCAATTGGGTTGAATGAAATACTGTTTGTTAATTTTAAGAAAAAAAACTGCTTAGATTTAAACACCAAGTAACAAATTAGTATTAGGTATACATAAACAATGTTTGAAATTTGCGAATTGATTCGCATGCATCGCGCATTCCTGCGATGTTACGCTTTACATCGCAGGAATGCGCGATGCGTGCGAATCAATTCGCAAGGTCTTGCGATGCGTCAGTCGTGAGCGTGCGAGCTCGTCGAGTAGTTTTCTGCATTGCGAATTCGCATCGCGCCGATTTGCAGTTTTGTGGCCCTAAATGTAAGTACACCTGTACGAATAAATAGACATCGAACAGTTCTCTTTGGTCAAAGACGAAATACCTAAAGTCTAATTACTAATATTCGGCTCGTTGTGATTCTGGTCGATATCTTGGGGAAGATCTCCCCTGGGAATGGATCCTGGCGAGGAAACTAGGAGTGCAGTCCAGGGAGGAGGACGTGGGTCGCACTGGCGACGGCCCGGTCCTGCCTTCCAGCCAGTATGTCGTCATTTCTCCTTTGCCCTGCACAAAGAACAAAAACAATAATAAAAACAAAAAAACCGGACAAGTGCTAGTAGGTTCCATACACGAAAATAAATAAAAAATAGCCCAATCTTTCATTATGCTGACTTAGAAGCTTTACACCCTTAAGGGACTTAATATTTGATACTAATTTCAACTTGATATCTTTACCCCTTCCCCAGAAAAAGGGTATTGACAGACGGACAAACTGACGGACAACAAAGTGATTTTATAATATTTAATCCAAAACCTATAAAAATTCATTTTTTTGAAGAGTTCGCCCACCACTGGTAAAAGGCTGTTGGTTTGGGTAAATGTTTATGTCCAACAGCGGACTTGACCTGACTATGATAGACACACCTTAACGTCGACAACTCCCCTCGGGCTGGTCACAAACTGTCCGGTTCTGTCCAGAGCTCGTTTCACGTCTCCAGATATTTGTATCTTCATTGCTGCAATGAAAAATGTCAGCAGCAGATTGCATGAACTATTTTTTTGCGATTCAGTTTCTTAGAAAAAATCGGTAGGTAACTAAAATTTATATTTCAACTAGCTTTTCCCGCGGCTTCGCCCGCGTAGAAAAGTTTTTCTCGTGTACATTGTGAAACAGCGTATGTAGGCGTTTTGTTACTTAGGGGGTATTAGCTTGCGCCCTGCGACTTTGTCCGCGATAAAAAGTGGCCTATATGTTATTCCAGGATATAAGCTGTCACTATACCAAGTTTCATCAAAATCTGTTCGGTAGTTTTTGCGCGAAAGTGTAACAAACATCCATCCTCACATCCTTACAAACTTTCGCCTTTAAAATATTAGTAGGATAGGATAGTAAGTAGGATTAGGTAGGTAGGTACCTAGTTGAATGTTTTTTATTATGCCCTGGATCCAGGCTGCAATTGGTTGTTTCCACTCTTCACTTATTTGCCGAAAACGGAGGGTAGAGGACCGGGTGTGGTGAGTGGTGGCGTTCATTGGGGAAGGCATATCGTATCGCTCTAATCACATACTAGCGTATCTTACAATTTTATCGTAATTGAACGGAGCTCACCGGCACGGCATACATAATTTCTACTGCTTTTCATTGTCACAAAGTATCCTATTTCTAGGTAGCCTAGTTTGAGAGTTAACCATGTACATAAAACACATATCTTATATTATAATACAGATTTTTTTGTGTCACTAGGTAAGAAACAAGACTTTTCGTATTAAAAATTTTCTATTGTCAGAGTTGTAGGTATGTTCCATACCTTGAATCAAAAAATTAGCTACTCCCCCATCCCAGGGGGCCGCGAGAACCCACCAAAGAGATCATAATAGCTCTTTGTTACATACCATGGTACTGGTGTGACGTACAAAGTCGACACCAAAACCAAAAATACGTTGTCCTGAACAATTTGCTTGATTCTGGTTACGCTTGTACGTGATGAGTTCGACGATATGTCCAGCAGGACGTTGAAGGGCTTATAATGATGATGAGTTATTCGCGGAGTATTGTGATGGGTGACTCACGCTCTCCCGTGCTCTCCATCCGGCTGGCCGTGTTGATGGTGTCTCCGAAGAGGCAGTAGCGCGGCATCTTGCTGCCGACGATGCCGCCCACGCACGGGCCCGTGTGGATTCCACTCCTCATGCACAGCGTCTAAGGACAAACAGCTGGAGCTAGTCAATCACCATCTACACTTATAAACAGACTGTATCATGTACTGTAATGTATGTCTTATCAATTATTGTATCCCTCCCATAAATACCCCTTACATATTACGATGTGTATAACGTTTCGTTTCTACGTTTGTCTACGTTTTCCGCCATCACCACGTTTTTGTGTCATTCTCTCTGTGCAGTGAAATAAGCAGTTCCTTCCGACCCATTGTACCAGAAACGCAAAATAACCTTATACGCGGTTGACCAGATGTGCGTTTCGCAAATTACCAGATACGCAGATAACCAGATACGCGTATGACCAGATATTGTTTCGCAAATTACCAGATACGCATATGACCAGATTTTGTTTCGCAAATTACCAGATATTGTTTCGCAAATTACCAGATACGCATATGACCAGATTTTGTTTCGCAAATTACCAGATACGCAGATGACCAGATAGTTTCGCAAATTACCAGATACGCATATGACAAGATATTGTTTCGCAAATTACCAGATACGCAGATGACCAGATACTCGTATGACCAGATATTGTTTCGCAAATTACAAGATACGCATATGACCAGATTTTGTTTCGCAAATTACCAGATTTATATTGCCCGATCTCAAGAGTTTTACTCCAGCGACGACTCCAGAACCCACAGGCAGTTAGATCAGTATAAATATATTTGCGATGGGGCTTCTGATCTTCTGCCATCTGATTGAATGGCCTGTTGGCGTAGTGGTAGTGACCCTGCCTACTGCGCCAAAGGTCGTGGGTTCGATTCCCACCAACATTTGTGTGATGAGCATCTGTTTGTTTTCGGATTCTGGATGTTTGTATGTATTTAAGTATTTATTTAAAGTATTTAAGTATGTTTATCAGTTGTTGAGTACCCATTTACAAGCTTCGGCTTAGTTTGGGACTAAACAGCCGTGTGTAAATTTGTCAAAAAAAACGTGTAAAACAAAACCACAGAATGAATTATAGTTTACAAAACTGTGTATGTTCGCGCATGAAAGTGTTCATTTTCAAAAATATATTTTTCATTACTCATACTCTGAAAGTAGGTCTGAAGTACTATTTTGACATTTCTATTGGACCATGTACCAACTGTCTATACAGCCACTCAATTACAGCGCGATGTAAAATTGAAATAACATAAAGTTATGTAATAATTAAAGAATATATATTTTTAATGACTTTATTATAATTATTACTGTCAACTATTTCTTAAAATAACATTGATTTGGGCAAAATATTTACCATTTTTTCAATGATGGAAATGAAAAATAATGGCAGAATAGCTGGCCGGTCACAGAAAAAAAAACAAAGTAGACGGGCAAGCGGCAATCCAATCTTCATTTGTTTTTTCGAGTAGTAGAGTTTTGTTTATACTTCCGTATAGCAGAGATATGTATTAACACTCATTTTATGTATTTGTTTTTACTTTCAGTGTATTCTTAATGAAAAGCACAGTGTTTCCCTCGGGTTCAAGACTTATTTAGAGGTCCCTCGAACTATTGGCGCCCTATCGCTACGCGTCGGGCGCCAAACCCCGTCTCGGGACTTAAATAAGTTACTTTCACACCTAGGTTAACAATGTACTATTAAACGGGTCGAGTTGAAAACCTCCTCCTCTTTTGTTTTTCGTCGATTGAAAATAGTATCACAGACGCAAAAGTTCAAATAATATAACATTTTTGTTTCATCAGCCGTGAAATTTCACATTTCTCGCCCCTCTAACTCCTAATCTCGGGAAGAATACGTTAAATGCCATCGACATTCCATCGGTATCGATATTCAGCTGAGGCGAGAACGCAGATATAAATACAACCTACTAGTTTATACCCGCGACTTCGTCCGCGTTAAATAATTCAGACACTTTTTACATACTGGCTAAGTATTTTCCTACCTGATCGGGACGATGGGGCAGATGGCACATGGAAGTCGCTTCCAGCAACTCTAGCGCCATGCTGGCAATTTCCGGGGCGTGCTTGTTGCCTGAAATGCAATAGGTATCAAATCAAAAATCAAATCAACAGCCTGTTATATTAACATGTCCCCACTGCTGGGGTTAAAGCCTACCCTCTCAAAGAGGGCGTTCGGGCTATAGTCCCACCACGCTAGTATAGTGCGGGTTGGTGTACTTCACATGCGCCTAAAGCACTAATTACACCACACATCTTGGGCGTACGCCCGCCAAGGTCATGTTAGAAGGTCATGCAAAACTGTCGTGAAAAGGCTTGCTATACATCAATAATTATTATCATTTGCTTGCACGACGTGCAGGATGTGTGCTGGACCTAGCAAGGCATAGACAAGCTCTAACGTTTTTAAAAAGTAGGTTTTGGCTTGGTTGGACTAGACTTTTAAGCCATATCTCAATTAAAATATCAAGTAATATGGCTTAAAAGTTTTGTAACCAAGCCAAAACCTACTTTTTAAAGATTGTCTATGTCTTGCTGGATGCCTAGCTAGGTGCCGCGCTAGATGGTGTAAATGCTACGTCTAACATGACCTTCTAACATTACCTTCAGCGGGCGCATGCCCAAGATGTGTGGTGAGAATGGCGCTTAAGATTTTTTAAATCTTTTTTAGGGTTTAAACAAGTACCTACGCCATTACGTACCGTTTCTGACAGGCAACCCCGAAGCGACCATGTACGAGTCGCCGATGGTTTCGATCTTATACACGTCGTAACATTCGATGCGTTCGTCGAACAGCTTGTATACGGAGTTGAGGAAACTGATCACCTGCAAACATAACAGAGCAACGCATGGACACCTTAGAGTATAGATAAGCTAGTTAAGCTTATGTATACTGTTTATTATAGTAGAGTACATAAGCTTAGCTAGCATGTATACTCTATGATGGACACGAAATATTTTATGACGAATTTGGCTACGATTAAAGTCGTAAGTACGTCTTATTTCTTAGATTTATTTTTTAAATATTCAATAGGTATACCTACATTTAAATTTATATTTACTTAAAAGTCCTAAGTATAAATTGAAATATTTTACAGAAACTGATAAATAACAATCACACACCGACGTAATCTTGACATACCTGGACAAACATAATTCGACTTACTTGGTACGGCGTGGAGACAGCTGCAATGGCCGTAAAACCCACTATATCGCTAAAATACACGGTCACTGAAGCGAAGAACTCAGCTGGGACCTGAAACAATAAAAGTCTGAAACAAATTCTACTTTAGTTCAGAAATCGCGGTACACTGGCCGAAGCGTTTGTTTAGGAGTACATTAGTTTTTAGTAATAATGCACTAAAATATTAATTAAATTTATGCTCGCAGTTTATGATCTGAAACATGAAATTAGTACGTTGAATTGGCGGGCTGATCACATCTGTCGGAGAACCGATAACAACTGGGGTTCTCGAGTGAAGCCCACGCGTGGGCAAGCGTAGAGTGGTAGTCCCCGGCTAGATGGAGCGACGATCTGCGTGAGGCGGCTGGCAGTCACTAGATGCGGAAAACCGAAGATCGGGTTCGGATGTCCAGCAGTGGACTAGTGCAGGCTGATGATGAAATGAAACTACAAGATTTTTTATGTAAATTGATAATCGAAAAACTGTAGGTGGTCAAAACGCCATGCAAGGGTTTATAGCGAAGCTTTTTTATCCGTCCATCTGTCTGTCCACCAGATAACTCAAAAACTACGAGAGCTAAAGCCTGAAAAACTTATATCATTATTTGACAATAACGGCGGAAAGAAAATTTTGGAAATATAAGGATATGGGGTGCATAATTATAATAGTCAGAAAAGTGTAGTCTTTATGAGTAGGTTTGCACGGGTAAAAGTGAAAACATAGTACGGTCAACCGCACGTCAGTAGAAAAAAACCAGTGTAAACTGGTCTCTTATACTTAGTATTGAAACTCCCTAACAGGCTGAGTCACCTTAAGGCCAAAGTGTTTCCACGGACGTGCGGTCGACTGTACCAACCAACACATAAAACTGTGCACCAGTTTCGTCGGATCTCCTTAGCAACGGGAAAATTACCACGACTGAATATAATTACCGCAAACTTTCCAAGTTTGTATATAATTTGAGAGAGAGAACTTTGTGAAGTAAAAATGAGAAAACTGAGATTGATGGAGTTTTCTTTTATAGGTATCTGATGAGTTAACTTTATGATGGATTTAATAAAATAATAAAAATGTTTTGAAGAAATTCACACGCGGCTGTTTAGTCCCAAATTAGGCCGATACGTCTTGTGGATGGGTAGGGTACTCAACAACTGATGTTTATCAGTTGATATCAAAGACGTGTTAAGTATCAAAGACGTGTCGGCCTAATTTGGGACTAAACAGCCGTGCATACATATACACTTTTCAACCGACGAAAAAAAAAGGAGGTTCTCAATTCGACCCGTATATATATATATATATATTTTTATGAATGACCACGCATAACTTTTTACAGAGCAGTCCGATTTTGATAATTCTTTTTCTATTGGATAGGGTCTACTTCGAAGTTGGTCCCATTTAAATTTGAAGAAAAAAATTCTACCCTAAGGGTAGAAAATTAGGGGATGACTGATTAAAGTCCTACTAAATTTTCATATTTGAACCAATTCTGTTGAAACTAGGCACAAATAAGTAGTTCTAATGACCCTACAATATGACGGAGACCTGAACTTGATCTGATGACGGAGACGGAAGACAGTTGAGGGAACTCTTCAACGGTGTACAGCAGCTAACTCGTGTTTGGGCTTATTCATTCATCTTAATGAGAACTTTAAACCTAACTTATGATTTATTCGATTACGACTACCATCTATGGGTGAAGATGGAGACGGAAGGCTGTCGAGGGAATGAATTAGTATATTTTAGTCGCAAAAAAGTAAAAAATAAAAACTTTTTAACAAAAAAATTAAACCGTCGAAAAAAAGTAACTGAAAAGCGAAAAATAATAACAAGTTATCTTGTTAGTCTATAACTACGCTCCTACACTAATGTAAACCTAAGTAATTTTGAGTCGGCGCCTAACAAACAAGCAAATTAATTAAAGTTGATACGTAAAGTGAAATGATGGCAGCCAAGTTTACGTAAAGTGGAATGATACAAGCAATCAATGAGAAGATCATCAAATTAAAGTACGAAAAGCGTAATAGTAAGTAATAAAAATAAAAGAAATTAATTTGTATGTGTGTTGGGCGCCGACTCAAAATTACTTAGGTTTACATTAGTGTAGGAGCGTAGTTATAGACTAACAAGGTAACTTGTTATTATTTTTCGCTTTTCAGTTACTTTTTTTCGACGGTTTAATTTTTTTGTTAAAAAGTTTTTATTTAAATAAATACTTAATAATACTTAAATAGAAGTCTTACAAAATGTTTAGAATCTTCTCACTAGAAAAAACCCTCTAAAGATTTAAAATAAAGTATTACAAAGACATTATACATGGGTCACCTGTTGCGTTTGCTTCAGCTGTTTGGCCACACTGGGCGGAAGCATCTGGTACAGGAGCGAGTCGCTGAGCTCTTTCTCATATTCCAACTCACAAGCTTTCTCGGAAAGATTTCTTGCGTATACCTGTCAAAATATATTATTAAACTAGCTGTTGCTCGCGGCTTCGCCCGCATGGGATAAGTACTTATAAACCATAACTGATGAATCGTGAAAACCTTATCAAAATCGGTCGCGTAGTTTATAAGATCTAAGCGTACAGACGCGGAAAGCGACTTTGTTTTATACTATGTA
Source organism: Metalampra italica (assembly GCA_949699065.1). Classification (NCBI taxonomy): domain Eukaryota; kingdom Metazoa; phylum Arthropoda; class Insecta; order Lepidoptera; family Oecophoridae; genus Metalampra; species Metalampra italica. Next base: position 8,476,139 of record OX452983.1, read on the forward strand.
AGGATAATGCATAAAGCTCGAATTTGTCAGAGAAACTGCAATAGTAATGTTTAATGTTCAAATATGTATGTCGATCGAAGTGGGATTATGTAACAGTGTCCTGGCTTTCCCGTCTCGCGGACGGCCAGCTCTATTTTTGAATCGCTCTCCTCGCTTCGTGGTCGTTCTACTGTATCGGATGTCGAAGGAAAATTAGTAGAATCGACCGCTCGAAGCGAGGAGAGTGATTCAAAAATAGGGCTGCCGGTAATTGTACAGATTAGGTATTACCCGTAGACAGTAAGTTTTAGTTCATAATTTTAATTTGTAATACCTACTGTAAGTATTTGACGGTGACATTTACTTTTATAAAAAACCTTTTATAAATTAAAAAAATTGATAGTCATTAGTGTTATCCTAATATTTACTCGTAAATTTTTAAACGGAATAGGGTCCGCTTGCATGGTAAGCATAACCAATTCCGGCATATTCGCAACCACGTATTTCCTAACCAGTTGCCGCAGAAGAAGTACTTTTCTTTGTTCGCAACTAGCTGTGAAAGAAGAATTTTATTTCTTTATTCGTATCTAGTTGCGTGTGAAAGTTATGGGGGAAGCTATTACTAGATGCGAATAAAGAAATAAAATTCTTCTTTCGCAACTAGTTGCGAACAAAGAAAAGTACTTCTTCTAGGCAACTGGTTACGAAACGTGGTTGCGAATATGGCCGGAAGGAGCTTATCAGTGCCATGATAACAGCATAGGTTGCTCTAGTTTTGGTTTTAGTAACGCCGATATAGATTTGTGAGAAGCCGCGTGCAAATTTTTAGCTTGTTACGGCATTGGTGTAGTTTTAGATATTTATATGCACGTCACTAGTTTCTTGTAGGTACGTACCTGTATAGTGTTGACAGCATTCCTGACCAGAGCTATGATAATTGGAGATACGACGCACACTAGAATCAGTATACCAGCGCACACGGCCTCGCTCCTTCTAGCTTCAGTGAGACTCTCTGTCACACCATCTCTGCAACAACAAACTGTAACTGAATTCAAAATTACTAAAGTGCGTGCTGTTAGCTACAAAAAAGACCGAGTTCACTTTGTGATACCAGCGCCAAATTTTAGTATGTTGATAAAAATGCTAGTCTATCTTAAAAACCGTCGGGACCCCGCCTGTGAATTGCCTGGATCCGGAGATATGACGTCATCAAAATGGCGGCCGCTGTATTTTGAAAATTGCTATTAATTCTGATTCTATGAACCCTTTATACATAAGTGGGGTGGCAAATGAAAGGGAATTAAGTGTTCAATAATGCTGTAATACACAACATCAGCTGAGTAGTACCTACAGAGTTGCGAATATATTTTTCAAATATTATGACTGTGTAAGTTGGCTTTGAATAACATGAAAACACATTGCGATCCACTTGCGAATATCATCTGTCGTTTATTTTGATTTTAGCCGCAAATGCAATGCGTTTGTTTTTCTTAGACATCTAAGGTAAAACGGATTATATTATAGAACAGTGTTTTATTTTTCATCATTATTCACCCGCCCACGATCACCCCGCAATTGCATCGATGTGCCCCACCCACTGTTACTTTAAGTCCGGTCACGTACAGGATTAAATCTATGGACTGTTTGCTCAGAGCCTTATTGAAGTACGGAATTGCGGCAAGCTGCGGCTTAGTCCATGCACATTGTTGGAAGGGCGGTATGGACTGGACCATATCTGTCAGCACGGAACCGCACTTTTGCCGTCAGTGCTGCGGCGTGCTATAGCGTGCTATCGCGTGCGTTCGCATGCTATCGCGTTTCCGTGCTGATGACAGAGCGTCATTGGCTAGAGCGAGAAACAAGCGGGTGTGCTCCAGCGCGCGGTAGCACGCGTCAGACAGAATTCCATCGCCCCCCGCGGTCGGCGATCGACTTGTTGCGGCCGGCCGCATCGCCCATGCTGCCGCGTGCTATAGCACACCCGCAATGTTTCTCGCTCTAGCAAACGACGTTCTTGAATGACAAAAAAGGATAGAGACATGAAAAAGTGCGATTCCGTGCTTACAGATGTCGTCTATCACTAAGCAAGCAATTGTTGGATAAGTGAGTTGAAACGCAGAGCATTGGCGACGTGTTCATGAGATACGAGCGATACGAGTCCAAAAATTGCATTTTCCGTCGAGGCATCTTTCAAACGTGCGGAAATAATTCATTTTTTTCTTCATTTTATCGAATTCCAACTTCAGTTAAGAACACCTGCGAACTCGTAATCGATAATTATTGCCATAAAATCAGGCCATTTCATCGAAACGAAGTCTTGGGGATGAGAAAGGTTGGCTGAATGAGAGTAGTAGGTACCTAATTTAATTACGTAAAGGTACCGATACACATGTCCGTAAAAATCATGCTTGGTTGCTAGTAGTTCACTACTTTGTTAGTTACTTAGTAGCTTGGTTATTATTAGCATGCCAAATTTTGTGACATGAAGGGACTGACTGTACTTACCAATTTTTAAACAACAAATATTAACAGCGGCAAATGCAATTAATCAATCAATAAGGATTTATTGTTTTCATTGAGGGGGAAATTGTAATCAATCAAAATCTATAATACATACGACGCACCTTTTCAAATGCTCGCAATTTCATGATGTCTGATAAAATTATGCGAAAGATCGTCTATCTCTGAAATGCGGAAATCTCTGTTTTGCTATTTTATAAATATTTCATATACTTACATAGCTAATGGTTTAGTAATGGTATTCTAATAAATATAGTAAATTCTAATCTGTAAAGTAACTAATGTTTAATAAATTTAGTCTAGTAAATAAAGATAAATAACAGTGGACGTTTTTGGGCTGACAATTATTTAAAAACCAATAATAAAGATGACTTATTCACGGACTTTGATGGGGGTTTCCCCAAAATGGAAACCTTATTAGCGAAGTTCTTTGGAGCATAAAATAAAGGTAATGGACCGATTGAGGCGTAATTATGAGTCGACATTGCCGCCACTTTGTGGCAAAATTATGCTAATTTTTATGCAGTGTTAGGAAGTCGGTTGCCATACTTTCAATCTGCCAAAGGTACAGTCGACCGCACGTCAATGGAAAGAAAAACCAGTATAAACTGGTCTCTCATAGTATTGAAACTCCATAATAGGCTAGGCCAGCTCAAGCCCAAAGTGTTTCCACTGACGTGCGGTCGGCTGTACATTGTACACGACCAATTCTGTTTATTTAAGCCTAATAAATCGTTGAATTTATGTACTGTCCCGGAGTTTCTATGTTTAATTAAGTAGGTACATTGTTCCGATAAAAATTGGGTAGACTGTACTCGATATAGTCGGAGGTGTTTTACGTGAAACGTCTTTGTTGGCGCTTCCCCTCCCGTTATTTGAATAAACATTTTTAGCCGAAGTTACAGACGTTTTACGGCAAAACTTGAAATCCACATGTTATCAAGATCCACTTCGGGTGAAACATGAATTCTGGAATATTTACTTTTTGACTTTGTTCGCAAGTTGACTATCCCGTTTGTTTATATTACTGCGGGAATTTTTAACCCGTCTTAGTGACTACACTGTGAATGTAGTTTTTCTTATTTTTAAAAGTAAATTATAGTCTACTTTAAGTACTTAAATACTATTTTCGTTGTTTATTGATACTTTTCATTACTCATACTCTGAAAGTAGGTCTGAAGTTGCCTGAGGAGCGGGTTTACATCTCAGCCCTAGGGAGAATCGCTTTCAACTGACAGCTGTCAAATTATATTTAAAAAAACTAGTACTATTTTGACATTTCTATTGGACCATGTTCCAACTGTCTATACAGCCACTCAATTACAGCGCGATGTAAAATTGAAATAACATAAAGTTATGTAATATTTAGAGAATATATATATTTTTAATGACTTTATTATAATTATTACTGTCAACTATTTCTTTAAAATAACATAGATTTGGGCAAAATATTTACCATTTTTTCAATGATGGAAATGAAAAATAATGGCAGAATAGCTGGCCGGCCACAGAAAAAAACAAAAAATAGGTAGTCCGGAAAGCGGCAATCCGATCTTCATTTGTTTTTTCGAGTTGTAGAGTTTTGTTTATACTTCTGTATAGCAGAGATTTGTATTATCACTCATTTTATGTATTTGTTTTTACTTTCAGTGTATTCATAATGAAAAGCACAGTGTTTCCCTCGGGTTCAAGACTTATTTAGAGGTCCCTCGAACTATTAACCAAAAATAATAATTAAATAAATAAATAAAATAATAAAAAATTATAAACCAAACCCCGTCTCGGGACTTAAATAAGTTACTTTCATTCCTGGGGTAACAATGTACTATTGATTCCAGGTAGCGTTAGTTTGGTTCCACTCTGTACATAAATATATATATATGTATGTAGATAGAATGATGAAGGACCTCCAATGTATTCATAAATATAATAGGTAAGTAACACTTATGATACTTGTAAAAACCAAAATTAATGAGTAACAATTATAACTACTTACCTAAAAATAATAAAAACACGTCATAGTACGAACACGTCGTCCAGCTCGTGTGTGCATAGCATAGTTCCCAGGATGATGAAGTATTGGTACTTTTACAAAAATACGAACTGTTTATAAAATCTATTCGTTATGTTTAGAAGCGTAATTCACGGGTAAAAAATTCGGTAGCACAAAAAATGTTCTTACCTTCATTAAATTATGTGTAAGTCCTGACTACTCCCTATTCAAGTAGCGTTTTCCTCGTAGTCGTGGCAAATAAATCGGTGCCACCATAAAACGATTGCGATGCGCGTCACACGGAGCATTTTTAGAAAAACCCGCCTAGAGTGTTTTTTGTTACGTTTTCAACGTGCTAAGCTAGTAATATGCAGCCCTCAACTACAGTGAAAGGTAATAAAATCAAATGTATTTTTACCTTTCATACAGTAATATAAATATACTATGTACACATGTCATACAGTCGAGTTCATTATTATTATTTACATTTTCATACCTTATCGCTATAATGTAATTGACGCATTCATTCATTTCATGTGAGTGACAAGGTACTATACTTGTCAGTAACGAGCTCGACTGTACTTCAGAATTAACTACACAAACATTGAGTGATATTATAGGAATGGTCAATCGAATAAATTACCAAGGCGTAGACGGCTTAATGCATAAACGGCATAATGCATAAACGGCGTAATGCCTGGTGAAAAATGTAGTCAGTGCGAATCAAGTCGCAGAAATATTTTTTAGATTGTGGACATTTTATAATTGTTGGCTTGGACATTTCTCTAATTTGTCTTTATTCCAATTTGTAATTTTTAATTGGGTCATATAACCGAACGAAATTTTTACCGATATTAATAGCATAAATCGTACAAAAATAGTCGCTTATTACAGGTTCTCAAGTGGCGACCACGTACCGGAAGACGAAGCGTAGGCAGGCTGGACCGACGATCTGGTGAAGGTCGCGGGACCCGGCTGGATGAAGTTTGCGCAGGACCGGTCGTGGAGATCTTTGGGGGAGGCCTTTCAGCTGATATGATGATGATGATCAGCAGCATCTTACCGGATGTACTCTCTGAGCTGTTTCTGCACTGCTCTCAGCTTGTCCAACAGCGTGGCCGTCTGGTCGAAGTACTCTATAGCATCGCTGACGCTGCCGAAGCGCTGTCGGTTGTCAACGATCATCTGATTCCTGACGGAACACAATAAGAATAAATAAAACACATAAAACTGCAGAAGGTACTTACGTTTCCCTTCGGCCGCCTACGAAACCCGCTCTACGTAACCAGTTTCCTACAAATAGTTTTTCCTTCACACGTAACCGGTTTCGGGCCCTAACTGTCCTGCCCTAGATAAGGTACTGCCGGTATCGATTAGGTTGAACACATAGTTTGTGTGACACACGTGGTGTACCTATTTGTGATTCGTGCGGATGCATATTTTGCGACTAGACGCGTTTTAGCGATCAGGTTGCGTACAAACATGAGGTAAATTAGAACTTTGTACCAGATTTAAAGATAGGTAATTATGTATGAAAATAAATACAGGTATATTCAATTAGTAGCAGATGTTTTTATGAACAAATACGCAATATAAAAAGTGTGCATAAAAATTTATGTATTTTTAAATCTGTAGTTATCATCCGGTGATGGTATTCTAATAAAGAAAACCATGTTAAAAGATTGAACCATTAAAAATGACATTCTTTGCAAGGTTTGATATCGCACAAATTCTATGTCAACTAATAAACAAACATTTGCTTACAAAGTTACATGATGAATCGAAACCCTGTCTCCCTCTGTCTCATAGATCGTTGGCGGGCAAAAGGTTATCTGAATTGTCAGCTAAATAAATAGAATCAGAGCTAGTAAAATAGTTGGTTATGTTTTTGCTCAGCTATGAGGTTGAGACATACATACCTATGTCTCAAGCCTTTAGAGGGATGCTCGAGTCAGCTGCAAACAATTCGCCTTTCATGTTGTCAGTTATTGTTCTACTCGTACCCACATTATCTACTTTGTTTATTAGAATTTGGAGCATGGAATACTATTATATATTCTGTGGGATGGAGCATTAGGTTTAGATAAGCAGCATTAGTGTACCTGTCTACGCATAGTAATTATAGTCCTATCTCTAGTCCAGTCTTCAATAGGGAAGATGACAGAAGAGTCACACAAGAGTCATTGGGATTTAGGATTAGCAAGTTGAAGTGGTGAGCAGGTCACCCCTGTCGCAGAACCGACGGCCTTTGGTGCAGAGGAGTTCTGGAGTGGAGACCGCGGACCGGTACGTACGCGTAATGTAAAATCGTAAAAGTGGTAACACTGTTATGCAAACATTACAAGGAAATGGCTAACTTTTTCTCCAACTCTTGGTACTCCGGGCTGTCCTCCTTGATGTCCATGTGTAGAGGGATCAGGGACGGCACCAGATTCAGGGTGTTGTCCAGCAGATCTCTGCCCAGGACCATGTGGGCTATGTACCTGGGAAAGTAGATATTTTATTTTAATGTTCAGCGAATTCTGGCAAGGGAGTTGGAGGGGGCCACCCCTGACCCCTTGGTACCAGTACTTTCACCTATTTTTAGGGTTTGCATAGGAGGGGTGCTTATTGGTATTGTAATCACCCCTTACATCCCACAGCCACCCCCTACCGAGGAGGCTTCATTCGAATTCTACTTCTACCTCTGTTACCACCATTTTACCTATTTCTGCCGCTAAACTGCAATGCTATCACTCGAGGCATTCTAATAGTATTTGGGAGCAACCCACTTATGCCTTATTTGATTATTGTCCAAGGTTAATGACAGGCTATATAACCCATGTTTAAAATTTTGTTTAAACCCTAATGAAATTAGAACAAAATTATGATTATTTGTATAAGTTGTTTTACTTTTCATGGGCCCGAGGCTGCAGGTATCCCCGGGCGAAGTAGTTGATTCCCAGCACCGAGCCGATGCCTTTGCACTCTATACTGCGCAGCAGGTTCTTAAAACCTACTAGGTACCTGGAAAAGAAGAGAATATTGAATTCCGTTGAGCTATTGAAATACCTATGCTCGGAGTTTCTGCAGACCTAGCGAATAGCGACTGTAGCGCGTTGAAAAGGCCTTGCTGCAACAAGGGCCTTGTCAGAAAGCCGCCGTGTCGTAATTGACCGAGCGAGCGAAGCGAGCGAAGCGTCTACGTTTCGAGACTGGCCAAAAATGCTCTTGTCCGGCTGTCTGTCTGTCTGTCTGTCTGTCTGTCTGTCTGTCTGTAATTCTCTACAGGTCGCATTTTTCAACCGATTTTGACGAAAATTTGGCATATGTATAAATTAATTAAACCTACAAAATGAGTAGAATAAAATTTTGAAAAACATTTTTTTTAGAGTACCTACCATACTCGCAAAGTGGGAGTGAACTTTTTTTTTCTTGTGAATCCCATAGTGTGGGATATCGTTGGATAGGTCTTTCAAAAATATTGCTGGTGTGTGAATACCGTTTTTTCGATTTAGGGATCCGTTGGCGAAATATTAAGCTTTAAAGCGGTAATTTTTGTTAGAGTCACGTGTCCCCCCCCCCTGCCAGCTAAACGGTTGCTTCTGGAAATGTCAAAAAATTCATGGCAGTAGCATATATAACGTAGTTACAAGGAAAACTATTACGGCTAAGTAGGTTCTATTAGTTTTTGAGTAATAGTGGATCGACTTAAGAAAGTTGAAAAAATAAATTATGTTCATAGAACTGCATACGTAAAATGGAAAATTATTTTTTTCCGCGTGATATCCATGGTGTGGGGTATCGTTGGATGGGTCTTTCAAAAATATCGCGGGTGTGTGATAAACATTTTTCGATTCAGGGATCCGTTTGCGAAATATTAAGCTTTAAAGTGCTAATTTTTGTCACTTTAGTAGGTACTTTTTCTGTTTCCAAAGTTGACTTTTGTTGGTTTCTTTTAGGTTTGGTTTATAAGGGCTGGCGAGGTCTACTGTTCTCACGGAACTACTAGTTTATGTTTCTGACTGTTCTCGTAGCACGTTCTACGATCGTTGAGCGTCGCTGCCGCCGTAGCACTTTCGTAGCTCTGTCGTAGCACGTCATATAGGTGACGGTATTGTATATTGTGAAAACTTTGGGATATTTTTACTTATTTAGGTATTCAGAAAAATTTGTCTGATTTTTTCGGCGGCGGAACAAAAGCTTCAGATAATCTGAAATAGCACTGGTTACGCTGCCAATCGCATACATCTTTCTTTGAATTAGATGAGAAGTTTAATTAATATGAACTGTCTTCAATTATAAGTTATTTCATAAACTTGGCAATGTGTTATCGTCGCAGATTATAGAGCGGAGTTCCTTTCATTAATAAGTATAGTTATTAGATGATCTGTCCCAGTTTCCAGTCTACGTGATTATTTCTTGATAGTGGTGACGTCATGGCCTGGATATCTACTTGGGGTAGTGTTCACCGCACTTAGCTTCGTACATTCAATAGTTTGGTTGTACAGTTTATACTTTAATTTGTTGTGAAGTTGCCTTGTGTCACAAAATAATAAAAAGTAGTTAAAGATACCCATTAGTTTTATAAGTTATTTATGAATTTTTTGTAGCCTAAATTTTAAATAACCTTCCTTAAGAATGCAAAAAGCAATCAAATGCAAAAAGAATTTTTAAAATCCGACTGGTAGTTCCTTTATTATATTAGTATAGATTTTTTTTATAAATTTTATTTCGATAAACAAGTTTTACACTTTTAAATCATTAATAAATATTGGGCTCCTTTGTGCCGGGTGCGACACGCGGAGGCCTTTTGGACTAGCTGAAGTAGTATAGATACAGATAAGATAGCGTTTAGATTTATATATACCTATTGTGTAATATTTATTAAAGTTTTTAGTATAGATTGAAGGCAATGTACACATACTTATATAAAGAAACCATCAAGTTCCAACAAAAAGGCTGTGTTAGTTTCTTCAATTTTGTCACGAAACTCAAACAAAATATCAATGTACCTATATGTCTTTGGAGCAATCTCGACTTTTGTAACCCGTTGGCCGCTTGTTTACCGTTGGAAAATATTGGAACACGCTAGACGCAGACAATGTGTTTCATTTCATTGAATTGAAATTGCTTTCTATACGAGTTGTATTCAACGTAAATGAGGATTTCAATTATACCTAATAGTAACGAGATTGTTTCACAAATGAGACAAAAATAAATTGATAACAATAATATTAAAGGTATACCTTAATTTGAAAATCTCGGCTTGGAAATTACGAAGTACCTATCAAGGTAATTTCATCGCTCTATATTATCTGTCAAATTAAATTCTCAGGTTTTCCAAATTATAACAGCATTCTCTAACTAAAATGTTCTCATAAAATCTCATGGAATCTTTCTCAAAAATTATGTCATAAATTAATTTTTCCCCCGAATAAGCATTCTGCCTGTCTAGAGTTTAGCATCTGTATTTTTATGACTCATTTGTTTTATGTGAAGAAACATAAACTTCAGCCGTAAAATACTAATATTCGAAAGTAGGTGCTATTAATTTTAATAAAGATATATCATAAAATGTAAATACTTTAGTAGACACTGGGTACAGCAAATACAAAATACAAGCAATAGATAATTCACACAAAGATAAAAAAACATAAATATAAACCTAACAGAGTGGTGCCATGTATTGTGGGACATAAGACACAACAACCCACTTCCTCGATTTCATTTAATTTATAATTGTTTTTAATTTTTAGGGTTCCGAACCTCAAAAGAGGAAAAAAGGAACCCTTATAGGATCACTCGGTTGTCCGTCTGTCTGTCCGTCTGTCCGTCTGTAAAACTTACAATATACATTTTTTAGGAAAACTAAATAAAATAGACAACCGTCTCCGACAAAATTCCGCCAAAAATTCTTTTTTCCACAGGATTTGAGTAATTTTTTTTTCATTCGCTTTATTTGTCCCTTACGGGAAAGACAAAGGAAATCGTCCATACAGCCAAGTCAGAGGTTAAGAAAATTGATATGGGAGCTCGCCAATTCGTTCTTTTATTAACGATTTTCGAAATAATTGTTTAATTAAGTTTGTACGGAACCCTCAGGGCGCGAGTTCCACTCGCACTTGTCCGGTTTTTTTGTCGTAGGTACCCTCATGGTTACCTACTATAGTTTACAGTGTCTTTGACCCCGATCAGCTAGTTAACTAGTTATTAACCATGTTAAACTTTGAGCAGCTGTAACTTGAAACGTTCCTGGTTCCTTTGGGTAAGACTGTACCCAACGTAATGTCAATTAATCATGAACTCTGTATTGCAAAAATTTTGTTAGTTCAGGGCAGGGAATGGCAGCCCCGAGTAATTTTCTTGGGTTTGTAATTATTAATTATAGTGATAATATTTATGACATATCGTGATTTAAATAATAAATAAATAAAAATAAAATGTTTTATTTCCAATAACAACAGCACATTACAATGTTTGCAAGGACTCCGTACTAAGTTTAAACTTATATTACGGTATTCCACATCCGGGTTACGACTATTTCTATTAATTTCACAATAACAAGTTTTAATAAGATAACACAGTAAAGTCAAATTTTTAATAAATTTAAGACGTTATTCTGTGCTTTGTGGAAAATTTTGAACAGTGGCAACACAATCTTGTAATTATAGAGACAAGTCCGTTATTGTATGATTCTTAGTGAGGTTAAATTATATTTTTAAGTCTTATAAGTATTTATTTCCGAAAACTGTTATTTTATTATATAGTAATATAATTCGATAGTACATTTTAGACTTTCGCGCTTTGTATTCATAATTATATATTGTAAACGTATGTATTTATAAACGTCAGGCAAAGGTAAATAAAACTATTTCGTGTGTAAGACCCGTAAATAATTATATAATTAGTAATATCGATATCTCAGAAGACAATAAACGCAGCATCTCATCTCTATGCTATTTTCATTCGTGAGGTAAAGAGTCAAATGACGTTTCAGTTTACCTCCACAGTGTGCTGCTGTCGGTATCTTTAATCTCTTTTGTCAGGTGGTTGAGCAGCCCTCCGTTCGCGTTGGTGTACCACTCCACCACCTCCGTCATCGAAGTCCCAGGGTTTATGTTTTCCCTGTTGATAAAACAAACTAGGTTAAAATATCACTATCTTAGGTACCTACAGGTGAAAATGTAGAAATACAGGTGTAGATTAGTCAAGTGAATAATTAAACAATGCGGCGAATTTGGGTGCCACAAAAATGTTTTTAAAGCTGCATTCTTACTTAGTTTTTTTATTGAATACAAAAACTAAGTAAGAATGTTGTTAGATTAGGTAGTAAAATGTAATTAAAAATACAATCGTATGCATCGCTGCGCGATGCCCGGCCCCGCCCCGTCTTGCCAAATACGATACGACGCGTAAATAGACGTTATGTGTCACACTTACGTCTTTTATAATGCATCTAACCCTTGGTAAGGTAAACGACTGGAAAATAATGAGGCATCAAAATATTTACACTACATTCCAGTCTATAAATAGAAGAGTTATTCTTGTATCAACCCTACCATTGACTGACAACTGTTCTGCGCCATAATATTCTGGCCCATGTGGTGTTTGCTTTGAAGTAGAAAATTTTCATATGAAGTCCTACTTATATTTTATTTATTATTCGAAATATGCGAGCTAAAAAGCAAAACTGTTGAACGGCAACTGAAAGACTTTGCTCATAATGAAAGTTCCATGTAGAATCATAGAATTTAATCAAGAAAATTAAGAATTAATATTAGGTCTTCATTTTTATTAAGGAAATTTGCAGTTTGACTTGGAATTGCAAATTCAAATAAACGTTATATTTCTATTTTATTTATTAGCCAGTTTACTGCAGTTTATATATTTAGTTACTGTATAACTACTATTTAGTTTACTGTATTTTAAATGTATAAAAAATAGTAAACGGGATGTAAACCTACTGAATAACTCTAAAAGGAATTATATAACTTAGTGATTCTTTCTACACTATTATATACACATCAAAAAGTTAAAAACCTTCGCCTCAGGAACGATGAAACGAACAAAACTGCCGTTGAAATTAAGGTTTTTGCGGTGTGGGGCACTCGTTACCCACATTGTAGAACACATAGATATTTGCTTTGCGGTCCATATTAGCTCGCAAACCTGGTATAAACTTTACGGATATCAAAATTCAAGACGTATCAAAGCATAAACCTATGAATAAGGGAAGTACTAGCATAGTAACTAGTAGTTATGTAGTAGTTGAAAGTTCGTAAACAGAACTTTGGCCGAGCCAGAGCAGGCATTTGTTGAAATTGTAAAGCTTGCTTTAAACTTGAGTATTTCCTAGCCTCGTAAGGCCCACGGACCTTTTATTAGCATTAAAGTTCAGTGGTAAGCCCAGAGCCAATTTTTTGACTTAGTGAGTTTTGTGTCCTACGACCCATTAAATACAAATTATGTAAGTACAATTAGCGTTTTTACAGCGAGTCTGTGAGTTAGTGAGTCCTATAATCAACATTAACTATTTTATTTACTAACAAAATTTAAAAATTTTAAAGTGTCTTTCTATAATGTGGTACTTACAGAAGATCACTGACCCTTTTTATTATTATTTAACAGATTTTCTCATTTAAAAAGTTAACGATATTGCCACCCAGCCACTAACAACTGCCGGAGAGAAGTAAAAGTTGAGTTTAGAAATAAAAGTCCAGTCGTTTACAATTTGATTAGGGCCGTTTCTTAGACCATTGCATTTAAGTCGACTCGAGGTTACTACTCGTTTTAAGGGTTCCGTATCTCAAATGGAAAAAATCGGGTCTATTGTTTTCCCCTTTTTCCCTTTTTATACCCTTTTTCTCGGGGGTAGAGGTATATTGAAAAATAATAAAGTCTATGGTCTCTTGGGGGTGTAAACAATTTAAGTTTCTTAGTCAACGCAATCAAAAGTTTCCCCTATTCATGTCACATAATATTTTGATGCTCTCAAACAAATTTCAAAATCTATACCTATAAAGTAGGTACCTATAATACTTTCCGTTGACTTAGGGCCTCTTACACCGCTTGCTGATAAAGTCCCAGATACCCTATCTGCAGGTTATCTGACAGATAGCCTGTTTTTTTGGTTTCACAGGTATCTGATTGCCTATATCTTATATATTTTATATAGTCTATCACACAGATTTATCTGATAGATTAGATTATCACTAAGATTACTATCTGTAACAATATCAGCAACTGGTGTAAGAAGCCCTTAGAATCATGAAACTTAGCAAGAATCAAGATCTCACAGCACAAATAAAGAAAAAAAAACGAAAATCGTTAATTAGTAGTTAAATCACAAACGAAAAAAAAATTTGAGAGTAAAACTTACTTAAATTATGTATAGCTATCTACCTAAATAATTATGTTTGTACGGAACTCTCATGGCTCGAGTCACACCTCGCACTTGTCCTTTTTATTTGCTTCATAAAGAAATGTAACTCTAAAAAGTACCTACCGATACAAAAACCCATAAAGGTACGCCCTTGTGCCAAAAACATAATATCTCGTATTGCATTGTTTTTACGATTTTAGCAATAAATCGCTAATAAAATCTATAATGACAATTTTATGAAGTAGGTGGTTCAGCGTCCCCAATAAAACTGCAGTTATTTTGTCATGGACTTTTGTTTTGTTTTGAAGCAATATTTTTGATCAATATGTGATATTCCTACTTATAACTGAAACTGTTTCGGTCAAATGACTGAAAAATATTTAAGTAGGCGTACCTAGATATATATTTTTTGGCGGACTAAAATGTTAACATTTCCTTAGATGTTGCGCAATTATTCATTTTGTGTATTTTGCGATAATTAAGATCTATAGTTATTTATGAATTATCCCAGAAGATTATTCAAATAGGTAGTAACTTAGATATACTTAGGCATTATACAATTTAGACATTGATTTTAGGCATTTTGCTTTTTAGGCGATATGATCTTAAGCGATAAAATTCTTGACTTGAGAGAAGACCCATGTCTTCTCTCAACTACTTATCAATTAAAAAAATCTTGCTCTTACTTAAAAACGTCCTCATTAAGACATCGTAAAGATCAAAGTGGGTGACTATAAAAATAAATAAATAGAGATCTTTATCTAAGAAAAGTCTTTTTCCTTAACAGATCCGAGCTGTTTTGGCTAAAAGCTTTGTTAGCAGACTTATCCTTCACGCAAACAGAGCGAACCAGAATAAAAGGACAGTCCTAATTGGAATGAGCGTTGTCCCTTTTATGTGGTCGGTTTCGTAGAAGCCAGACATTCCGTTGAAGTTCAAAGGTAAATTTCAAATTAGAGATCTGTGTTTTCGTTTACCGTTTGTTTATTATTTTTCAACACACTTGCTCGCAAAGTGACTCTTATTGCACCGCTTTTAGGGCCATAAAGCACCTTATTAAACACACGTGCTTTTTTCATTATCATTACTGCACTTGTGTTTTATTTTCATTTTTTTTTAATTCTCAGCAAAGATGGAACATTTTTGTGAATGAATAAATTGTGTTAATTTAAATATTGTGATATGTAAACATTTCATTTCATCAAATTATTTATTTTTGTCAAACAAATTAATTAAAAATAATTAGTGTAATAAATACAATTAATATAACAGTTGATTATATTTTTATGCTGTTGTACTGTTTGACTTCGTCGTACCGTCGCCTCTCCTTCCACCTCCGCGGAAAAAGAAAATCCGTGCGCCATTGTTTACAAATATTAGTGTAAACATACATATGTGTGTTTTGTGATTTTCAAAAATATCGACTTCAGAGTGAAATAAAGTGTATTCAGGTGATGAAGAAAAGCCATCATATTGTATTATATTAATATACAAATTAAGAATCTAGTTACATAGAACTTCATTGGTAGAAATTCTATTAAGTTCTACTGCTAAGATAAGTCTCATACCAATAGAAATCAATCATGTTATTGAAGTCCCCTAACTCCGTAAAATAAATATTATGAAGCAGAAAAATTAATATGCACTGTTCATTTCATGTAGGTACGAGTGAAGATAATAAATGCCAGTCTGTACTATTAATATTAACTAAGTAAATTTTCCACGTAATTACTCGCTTTATTTCATTTTGTACCTACACATTAATGCACAATGTGCATGTGATGCACCTACGTTGTTTACTCAATGACCTGTGCAATATAGGGCGTGAACAATTATGTAAAGTAATTTGAAATTGTGTCTAGATCGCACAAGTACCTAGGTTAAGTCTTAAACTCAAATTATCTACTCTAACTAAAACTGTTTGTGTTTATTTATTGAGATGATTTATAGTTCTTTTTTTCTCGGGAAGTCGGGACACATCGCAGTCTCGTGTCGGTCGAAATTTTACACTTTTTTCACGTAGCACTTATTCGCCAAGTGTCTGATGGAGTGTAACATGTGTTAAGGAACTTAGTAAGTACCAAAAACTTTTACTTAGGTAGGGAGGTACAGTCGACCGCACGTGGAACACTTACACCTTGAGCTGGCCTAACCTATTAGGGAGTGTCAATACTACGAGAGACCCGTTTATACTGGTTTTGTTTCCACTGACGTGCGGTCGACCGTACCTATGAGTCTTCTGTATCTACTAGAACGGGTGCGAAATTGCACCCACACATATAATTTTAATGACGCTTCTATGAATATCATAATGGCCTTTTTCTAATACCCCGTAATGGGTGTAATCGCTCGCCGCGCCTTGGGTCTGGTGTTTGTATAGATCGTTAAACCTTATGGGGGACGACCACTCAGGCCAATGATGGTCTCCATAACAGCCTGGGAATATTCAAGGCATTTTCATACTAGGTGTCGTACGGATAAATGGGTCTGTGCAATGTTCAACAATCGTATTTTTCCTATACGTCTTTCTGCACAAACTTATTTCTATGTTAGTGAATTCAGATTTTTTAAATAATGTACCATGGGAAAGTTGATAAACCGAACTATAGAAACTAGAAAAAAGAATTGTACCAAACAACAAAAATAGATAGGTACTCTGATAGACATCAATGGGAAAACTTAATCCATCTATATGCATATTACCAACATGTAGGGACATGACGGGACGTGGAATACTAATCCTGTCGTGGAAAAACCCCCATTTTGACGTATGTTTAATCTCCTTTGTTCTCATTGTCTACCAAATACCTTTGTAGTGCCTTTAACGGATCATTAAAAGTTTCAGATACAAGCTGTAACTAAATACCTCCTGCCGTTATAAGGTTTTCAGTAAACACAGACTGATACACTTTTGTGGTAGGTACATACCTCTGTCCATTGTAAATTGTAAAAAGTTGACATCAAAATAAAAAAGGAAAAACAAAACCCAGAAAAATGAAAAACTTTTGAAAAATCAAACTTATTTGAATTTAGATTTCCAGGTCAAACCGCAGTTCAAAGTGGCCAGTTTGTCAAAACAGCAATTTTGATGAATTGGAACGCAAACCATAAACTCATCGTTTGTCATTCTTTCTTTATTATTTCATTCATGTCATATTGTAGCTCTCTCACTCTCGCTCTCATGTCGGTTTTGCACTTTTTGTATTAAAGTAAAATAAAACAGTTTTCAGTAATTAAAGGTTTAATTCATAAAATATACCACCATAATAACAGGTTATGGGCTCAGGAACGCGATAAAATAAAGTCAACGAAAAATAACAAAGGATTACCGAAATATACTTCAATTATTGTAAAGTGTCGAAATATTTTTGGAATAACTACAATTGCCGGCAATTTGTTCATAATGACGCCAACAATGAATAATATCACAATTGAAAAACTGAGTGGAAGAGAAAATTACGCAACGTGGAAGTTTGCAGTGAAAACATATTTACAACACGAAGACTTATGGGAATGCGTGGAACCCGATAAACCAAATGGTGAAATAGATCCCAAAAAGGATGTCAAGGCAAAGTCAAAAATTATCTTATTGGTGGACCCCATCAATTACGTACACATACAGGAAGCTACATCTGCAAAAGAGGTATGGTTAAACTTGCAAAGAGCTTTTGATGACTCCGGCCTGACTCGCCGAGTAGGATTGCTAAGGGACTTAATAAGCACTAACTTAGACAACTGTAACAATAATGTAGAGGAATATGTGAATAAGTTAGTATCAACAGCTCATAAATTACGCAACATAGGTTTTGAGGTTAAGGATGAATGGCTAGGAACATTGCTCCTCGCAGGCCTTCCAGAACAGTACAAGCCTATGATTATGGCTATTGAGAGCTCTGGTGTGCCAATCACAACAGACTCGATTAAAACTAAGATTTTACAAGATGTTAAACCAGCTGATTCATCGGCATTTTATGCAAAACACCACAATCAATCGATGAGAAATAGTAATAATCAAAGAAGGGGTCCACGGTGTTTCTCGTGTAATAAAATTGGGCACTTGAGCAAAAACTGCTGGTATAGAGATAATAATAAAGATGCTAAAAAGTCTGAGGATGATACTAATACTGGATTCATAGCTGTGTTTTCAGCCGCTACAGTCAATGACGACGCCAACTGGTACATAGACTCAGGGGCGTCTATGCACATGACAAAGCACCGAACCTGGCTGTATGACGAAGTCCCATCACCAGAGAAGCATGTGCGCATTGCTGACAATAAGGTACTGAGAGTTGAAGCATGTGGCAATGTTACAATAAACGTGCAGCAAAAGGATGGCTCCCACGGTCAAATACAGGTGAGAAATGTTCTTTATGTGCCAGACTTGGCGACCAACCTTCTATCTGTCAGCAAAATGATTCAAAATGGCTGCAATATAGACTTTGGAGAAAATGGCTGTCATATTCTGAATAAACATAGTGGACAGATTGTAGCGACAGCTAACTGTGTAAACAATACATACAACAGCCATGCAATGACAGCTATGATAGATGATCCTACCTATTTATGGCACCAAAGGATGGGCCATTTAAACTTTAATGATTTGGGAAAACTAGTTAACTGTGCAGTTGGACCAAATTTGTCTCTGAAGAAGGAAAAATGTGTATGTACCTCATGTTTAGAAGGGAAGCAGACGCGACAGCCGTTTAAGAACGAAGGTTCCAGAGCTACAGAGTTACTAGAACTCATCCACTCCGATTTATGTGGACCGATGGAAAATAAATCACTCGGAGGCGCCAGGTACTTTCTAACTTTCATAGATGACTATTCCAGGAGAGTGTTTGTATATTTTTTGAATAGTAAAGCAGAGGTCTTAGATAAATTTAAAGAATTTAAGTGCATGGTTGAAAATGAATTGAATAAAAGAATAAAGATCCTAAGAAGCGACAATGGCCGGGAATACATAAATAACAATTTTGATAATTATTTAAAAAGTGCAGGAATCAAACATCAAACTTCTAACCCCTATACTCCTGAGCAGAATGGACTCAGTGAGAGAATGAACAGAACTCTTGTTGAGCGTGCTAAATGTATGATTTTTAATGCTGAATTACAGAAGGAGTACTGGGCAGAAGCCGTGGCAACAGCTGCCTATATTGTAAATCGCTGCCCTACGCATGCACTATCCTATTCCTCACCTGAAGAAATATGGACAGGTTGCAAACCAGACATAAGTCACATGAGGATATTTGGATGCAAGGCCATGGTGCATGTGCCGAAAGAAAAACGCCAGAAATGGGATCCCAAATCACGTGAGTTAATTTTTGTGGGTTATAGTGAAACAACCAAGGGATACAGATTTATTGACCCCCAGACAAAGCGAAGAGTGATGAGTAGAGATGTGGTATTTCTCGAGAGCACTATAAAGAAAAATAAAGTATATAAAGATGAGACTGAACACAAAGAATTAAGTTATAATGAGGAAAAAAACATGGATAAGTTACACAGTAAAAATATAAATGAAATTCATATGTCATTAACAGAAACTAATGAGATTAATAAAATGAAGGAAGATATACAAAATGAAATTGAAGAAAATGTCATTCCACCTACTTCTCCGGTTTCTCCAAATACTGTTTCAGAAACGTCAAATAGCAGTATCTATGAAGATCCAGATGAATCCGAATACCTACCTGATGAGAGTCTTGGTGAAGAAATAGTCAGCACTGTGACTCTGAGGCCACGACAACAATCAAAAGGTCCTGCTTCCTTCATGTGTATGAATGGTGAGTCCGCAATGAGTATCCTAGACAGCGACCCACAGAGCTTGAATGAGGCACTAGAGTGCGAAAAGGCTGAGCTTTGGAAAGAAGCGATGGATACAGAATATGAGTCCCTTCTAAAAAATAATACTTGGACTCTTACTGGACTACCAACAGGCAAAAAAGCCCTGCCCTGCAAGTGGGTCTACAAAACTAAAACTAATGAGTTTGGTGAAGTCATACGGTACAAGGCGAGGCTGGTGGTCAAAGGCTACAAACAAACGCATGGAATAGACTACCATGAAGTTTATGCACCTGTCGTCCGTTATTCATCAATCAGATATCTTGTCGGTCTGGCTTCAAAATATAATTTACAAATCCATCAAATGGATGCTGTCACAGCGTTCCTGCAGGGAGACATTGAGGAAGAGATATACATGACTCAACCACCTATGTATGAAGAGGGCAATAAAGTTTGTAAACTGAAAAAATCTATATACGGATTAAAGCAAGCTAGTAGACAATGGAACAAAAAACTTAATGCTGCTCTATTAGAGATTGGATTGACACGGTCTAAGGTGGACCCCTGCATCTATTATCGCATTTTGGATAAAAATGATATATTATTTATAACCGTGTATGTGGACGATCTGTTATACTTTTTCAACAATGAAGAAACAGCTAATACCATTAAGCAAAAATTAAAAAACATATTTTGTATGAAAGACTTAGGTGAAGCCAAACAATGTGTTGGGCTTAGAATAACAAAAGACTTGCAGACTAATGAAATCTCACTTGATCAGTCTCTCTATATTCAGAAAATTCTCACCAGATTTGGTATGACAAACTGCAAAGCTGTGGCAACACCTTGTGATGCAGGTATGCAACTAAAAAGTGCTAACAGTGATGGAGAGGTAATGAAAAATATTCCCTACCAGGAAGCTGTGGGGTGTCTATTATATTTATCTCAAGGCACAAGACCTGATATTGCATATGCAGTAAGCACAGTGAGCAGATTCAACAACAATCCAACCAATGATCACTGGTTAGCTGTCAAGAGAATTATTCGTTACCTGAAAGGAACTGCAGACATGAGATTGACCTTTAAAGCAGATAGCAACAATATTGTTGGTTTCTGCGATGCTGACTGGGCGAGCGATTCTGAAGATCGAAGATCCTGCACAGGATATCTCTTTTTATTTCAGGGTGCAGCTATCAGCTGGAATTCCAGGAAACAACAAACTATAGCCTTATCCAGTACAGAGGCTGAATACATGTCTCTAGCGTCAGCTACACAGGAGGCACTGTGGCTCAAACAATTAGAGGAGGACTTCTGGCCTGAATGTTCAAGTATCCCCATAACTATTTATTGTGATAATCAGAGCGCTATTAGTCTTGCAGGTAACGATGCCTATCACGCCCGAAGCAAGCACATCGATGTCCGCTTTCATTTTGTGAGGGAAAGAATTACCATGAAGCAAGTCACTGTTCAATACAAGAGCACTGAGGACATGGTGGCTGATGCACTGACCAAGGGGCTGCACAAGCCCAAGCACCAGACATTCACGACTGCAATGGGTTTGCGTCCAGGGGAGGATGATGAATTGGAACGCAAACCATAAACTCATCGTTTGTCATTCTTTCTTTATTATTTCATTCATGTTATATTGTAGCTCTCTCACTCTCGCTCTCATGTCGGTTTTGCACTTTTTGTATTAAAGTAAAATAAAACAGTTTTCAGTAATTAAAGGTTTAATTCATAAAATATACCACCATAATAACAAATTTCATAGGTAATAAATAATACTACTCAGGTCTGTGGTAAATACCTAATATAACTAGCAGCTACACAGTTTCGTTATGCTGTGTCAAAGTCCCTAAAGTTTAAAGATCTTAGATCGATGACATGTAGAAATGCTTTCTGTTTATGTCTACACGCTGGTGAACAAACTCGTTCCAGTTAAATTATCGCGAGAGTTCAAAAGGGCAAATAAAACCGTCTCTAGATTGCCAACAGGGCGATTGCCTTGGAATTTCATTTGAATGGACTTATTGCGAAAATATTGACTGTAATGATTGAAAGACTAAAACAAATAAAATGTTCGTGTCGATTTTTCTTCTTCTAATGTGTCCGGACGAAGGTTAATGACCGTCACGCAAATGACACTGAATACTGCACGGTCATAAACCTGCAGATCTGGTAAAAGGCAACAAGTCTTGGGCTTCTTTCACAGCTTGCTGATAAAGTCCCAGATACCCTATCTGCAGATTATCTGACAGATAGCCTATTTTTTATTGCACAGGTATCCTATTGCCTTATCTGTCAGATAAGCTAACAGCAAGATCAAGTACCTGTTATTTTTATCAGAGACTGGATGTGTGAAATACGAAAATATTATCAGAAATGATAGATAAGTTTATCTGTCAGCTTACTATCTGTAACAATATCAGCAAGTAGTGAAATTTCAAGAAGCTTACTAGGGTTTCCTATTTGTGCCAACGGTGTGGATTCGGCAAAACCAACGCCTTAACTAAAATGCGACTAAAATAAGTAAGGTCATTTTCAAGTGCTATTTTATTGACAGGACTAACTACCTTAAGGCATTTGATTTTGACATAATAAAATTTAATTCACACACATTTCAGTTTCAATTTCCAAATTTTTTTGTTTATTATGTTTTCAACTTCATTGAATAACAATAAAATTGAACAGTTAGGTTGGGTTTTCCCGATAGAATACGTCATTTGGAACATCTAAACCTTATTTTGGTTAAGTTATGTTGTATTTAGTACATTCTAATCGACACCAATGTTTTGCTAACATGAATTTGTATGTAAACGAAACTCGCTTGCCCCCTAAGTGTTATATAAAATTGTTTTCAGACCGTAAAATAAGTAATAATAACTTATATTAGTATTGAAACTTGGATTTTGCTTACGAAATATGGAGTGTTTTGTCGAGCCCCGGCAAAAACGGTATAAAGTGCGATCGATGGTAAACTTCCTCTTATAAATCACTTGTTGGCAGGTGGGTACTGAGGTAAAGAAGCCTTAGGCTGTTCGTTCACTATCCTAGAAGAAACTATAGATACAGCTCGCGGCACGATGTAGAAATACGCCCCGCGGCTTCGTCCACTTTCACTGAAGTAAATATACCTACTGCTAATACTGAACACAAAAAAAAACATGTCGGAAAATTTGTCAAATTTTAATTTGGCCTTTTTTTTGTTAAACAAAATACACATTCAACATTATACTTTCTCAAGTTTTTCGCGATTCCCGAGGTCAAGAAATCCCCTTTGGTCTATTCCCATTGCGCAATAGATATAATTGGTTTATTCTTATCTGCCCTCCAAGACCATAGTTTTTAAATTATTAAGATTAATTTGTATTGTCTCTAAAAATATCGCAACATGCAGATTTACACCCTGTATGTTATTACAGGGCGTAAGCTATTACCAGCTACTGTACTTTCATCCAACAAATAAACCTGCACAAACCCGACTCGCATTTTGCGGTTCTTTTTCATTTCATTTAAAATAGCTTTCGAAATGTAATTTTACAGTTTGGCAATTTTTTTAATGTTTCTGTTTATATATTATTAATGTATTCCAGTGTAATCCACCGCTCAAATCCATTAATTGATTTAGGTACTTCCACTTTTGATCCATGGATTTGATTTGATTCAAATTTTTATTTCATCATGGATATCATCATAATAATATCACCCTTCCCCAATGAACGTCACAACATCATCGATTTGATTCTATTGAATTCATCAATCAATTATTTATTCTTGAAATAATGTACATTGTCTGAAAATTTTAAGTAATGTCAAAGTAACATAAATTGTATATAAAAAAATTTTGGATCGATATGAACTATCAGAGACGGAAACGGGTGTCCATTGAGAAAACTCCCTAAGGCGCCATCGGTACATTAGGTACACCATCGGACACTCCAGTAGATACAAACTAAGATTAATTACTCGATCGGTGCCGCAATTTGTTTCTGTTTGTATTTTATTAAACTTTTAATGGAAATCCAATGACATTTACACCGGTTTGATCTCGAAACGGCTGTTTCCATCGATCTCTTAGAGAGAGTGTCTGAGAACTTTCTGGAATTTCTTTTTCTGGGTAATAGCTTATACCTATATTGTAGACTAGCATATGCCCCGCGACTATGTTCACATTAAAAAATATCGTATATGTTACTTACTAACTGATGCCCGCGGCATGTTTTGAGCTGTAAATTTTTGTTCCCATACAAACCTTAATATCCCTTTTACCCCCTTTAAGGTCGAAATTTAAAAAATCCAAGTCTACCAGATTTCAAGTCAGACCACATGCTTCCAAACTAAAAAAAACCGGTTCAAATCGGATCGGTAGTTTTAGCGTGTTGCGGATTCAAACAGACAAGAAATTTTTTGAAAAGTTTTTTGTAGTCAGACATATTCCAATAGTTTTTTTTAAATCCCTTCTATATACATAATATTATGGCTCCGCATAGTAGTATAGAAAAAAAGGTTTTGGAGATATTCCAAATTAGACTATGGCGCAGAGATAGGCCGAAGATGTTTATGTTGGGTATAATATAAATTCCTCAAACTAAGAAATGAGTTGACATAATAATATGAACTGTGTGTGCGTAACATAAAAAAATCTCTATCGAGGTCTGTGTACTGAAGCGATATATGTTGCGCAAAAATTCACTTAATGTTCAGTTAGTGACCTTAGGTATTAGGGTTCGGTTAGTCGGCGATACGGAGCCCTTAGAAGACCGTTCGGGTCCGTTCGTCGGTCATTTACGGCGTCATACTTTTGCTATTTGAACTGAAATGCTTTAATAGGTCTAGCACGATTAGCAAGTAAGAAATGGAATACTATAGGTATTTCACTCGTTGTATAAAGTACTAGCTGTAGAAAAGTTTTTACCGCGGGAACAGCTTCTCCCGAGGTGTCTATAGCCTAGAAATAAGTGATTCTGATATACCTAATCTTTGATAAGTTTCATTAAAATGTGTTTGTGGTTTTTGCGTGAAACTGTAACAAACATCCAAACTCACAAACATCCCTACAAATTTTCACGTTTACCTATAATATTATAGCAGTGCCCCGCGACTTCATTCGCGTTAAAAATACTACACACGCACGCAATGAGCTGTGCATGCAATACTTCAAGACAAACTGAAGACAAAATATTACAAAACTCCATAATACTTTAACTGAGTTGTATCGAGTTTTAAGACTATCTTTGCGGTTGTAAGTTTCTGCAGCTTGTTTATTTAATTAGGCATTATACAGGCAAGCACATAACCCACCAAGTTCAACACAGTCTCTCATAAATAAATAATGGTGCTCACGTAAAACTTACAAGTCAGGCAGCACTTAAGCTTACCGTTACTGTTTACGACAGGTTAAAATTTATGTGGGTGTATCTAAGTAAAGTTATACAGCGCCTGTTACTTTTAAATTTTATACTAATTAGGTACGGATACATTGAAAATTTGTTCAAAGTTAGAATCAAAAGGTTAGGGTTGGATGCCTTTGTTTATCTTGAAAATTAGGGTTATGATCATTTCGTCTGAAAAGCAATTTGCCTAAAACGCAAAATGCCTACAATCAATGTCTAAATTGTAGAATGCCTAAGTATTAATATGCCTAAAACTCAAATTGCCTAAGTAAAGAAGTGACACTTACAGACTGCATCATCAAGTCAGGCGAGAATATTAGCAAAAGAATTTTTTGCTATTGAATTTTTTCTATTAGTGGGTATATTTACCTACCTATCTAAGTACTTTTTATATCATGAACCTAACTTGACGGTCTAAACGTATAGGTAATGAATTAACCTAACAACGAAAAGTTTTTTTTAATGAATTATATTATTATCTAATAGAGACATAATATACGAAAGTACAATTTTTTTCCTCGCCAGCACTACTAACCTGAGCTCACGCAGTTCAGCCAGGAACGTGAACCCGTCGACTGGTTTGGAGCGGTTCTTGAAGACCAGCTGCGGAAGGTCTCCCATCTGCAGTATGGCACTGTCGGTCGCAGCAAACCGCTGTGTCAGGTTAGACCTGTACAAAATCACCCTATTAATTCTTTTAACATTCACCTTTTTGAAGAAGTCTTTGCGATGATTTGATCGTTTATTTTCGAAATGTCAAACAAGAACAATAAAATAAAGATGAAATTACGGTGATTGATTTTGTTCTCAAATTGAAACGCAATATTGCTCCAAGCGAAAATGCCGTGTAGGTACTTACAAATAATATGATATCAATAGGGAAAGTTATCAAATCATGCATCGTTGATTTATCGGAAATTCTTATGAATTCCTACATACTATGTAAATACGTGGTTCACTATGTGGAATATGAAAATACTTATCTACCTACTGAATAATCATATTTATCATCGCCGGCGCCGAAACGTGAACACTGACAGTGGGACTAGTCCGAAAACTCAAAGTCGCTCAACCGGCTATGGAAAGAGCTATGCTCAGAGATTCTCTGAGAGAAGAATCCGAAACGAGGTGGTCGCCAGCGAACCAAAGCCTTCGACATAGATCAAAGGGTTAGCACGTTGAAGTGGCAGTGAGCTGGTCTGTCGGAGAACCGATAACCACCGGGTTAGGAAGTCAAACGTCGAAAGCGTATTCCGAGGGTAATGAAAAGCCATTTTGTACTCGGTACGAACTTTTTCCGAATACCTACTAAAAGAAACGAAACCTACTAAAAATATGTACTTTTATAAAAAATAAATATATAAAAAAATACTAAAAAAACGTACATAATACTATCAAAATCACTTTTCTCGCCAAATTATTATTCTCCTTCTATTATTTTCTGTTGCCTCGTCCCACGGCGCGGCCAGTAACATTTTGCCAACTACGGGACCGCGAGATAATTTCGAGTGTCTGGACAAAACCTCAAAAATAACCTAACCGAGTACGAAATGAAATTTCATACAATATTTCGTCACGACCTGGAAGTCCTTTCGCACGGGGGTCCAGAAAGTTCGATTTTCGAAAGTGATTTCGAGTATGAAATGGAACTTTGTCGCTTACCATGTTTTGCTTCAACAGCGTCGCGTCGGTTTGAAGCGCTACAAATTGCATTTGTAATAAACTTAGAAAAGCAATTTAAGTGAGTATCTCATCGTAAATTCACGGGCAAACTGATATTATCATAACGGACTGCGCTAGATATACAGTGTTTGTAAACAATGTGCTAGTAAACAAGTTAGCTGTATTTCCGGCCGTCAACACACCCAGGGGATCGCAATAGCGGTCCTTGAGTTCTTGATGTCAGGCATTTCTTGCATGCAATTTAGAAACAGACAGACAGACAAACGGACAACGGAATGATCCTTTAAGGGTTCCTTTTTTCGTCTTTGAGGTACGGAACCCTAAAAATATCTCATACTCAATAAAAGATTCCATGCCGAGAAAATATTTCTTTTTTATTACTGTCACTTATTTGACCTTGTCTATGAATATTGTTTTTTTTTGTAGTTTTAAACTATAATTAAATAGAAACAATATTATAAGATTTGATAAAATCCTAGGATGTCATTGTTTTTGTAAAAACATCCTCAAATTTGTCCTGATCGGGCCTAATTCAAACAGTTGGGGCATTCAGTTGGGGAATTCACTGGTATTGACTGAGATGTAAAAAATAATTCGGGCGTGTACGACCGTCCTAATGAGAAAACAAGGAAGACGACATAATACTATGATATAACAGGTAGTTAACTTGTATCTCAATAACGTAATGTGAGATACATTAGTTTGTACGGATTCTGTTTTGGTTTGTTAGAATATTCGTGTACCTATAGCTGTTGCCCGCGGCTTCGCCCGCGTGGAATAGGTTTTTCCCGCGGGACAGTTTACCGCGGCGAAAAGTAGCCTATATGTTATTCCAGGATATAAGCCTATCACTGTAGGTACCAAGTTTCATCAAAATTAAGTTGCTTTCCCGCGGGAACAGAATACCGCGGTAAAAAGTAGCCTATATGTTATTCCAGGATATAAGCTATGGCTGTACCAAGTTTCATCAAATTCAACATTTCATTAATTGTGATTTTAGGTAATACAAAAGTGGTGTTATAACTTAAAAAGTCCCTTAAAATCTGTCATTTCGACATACAAATTGCACACAATAATATTAATAAAATGAAAGTATAATTAGAATACATAAACTGCACAAGCGGTTAATATAAATCAAAATCCGTTTACATTCATCCTCACAAACATCCCTACAAACTTTCGCATTTAAAATATTAGTAGGATTCTCCGTGTGATATATATATACTGAAGAAAGAAGATATACTGAATCCAAATTACTCCGAATAGTAAAACCTCCCATTATTTTGGGATTGTTTTTCAGTACTCGCACTGTAACAAGATCAAGGTCAGAGGAATCGTATCTTCTTAGTTCAGGAATACCTGGCGACACTTGGACCCTATGGGATCTGTTGTGCCAAACCCCTGTCCGCCAAACGGTGCCACAATCCGTTATTTTGGTGGACTTGACATACGCCTTAGAATAGTAAATACCAGTCTTTGGCGTATGCAGGTTTCCTCACGATGTTTTCCTTCACCGAAAAACCTGTGGTATTTTAATAAACCGTACTTAAGTTTCGAAAAACTCATTGGTACGGGCCAGGGTCGAACCCACGACCTCATGAACGTGAGGCGAGTGCACAACCAACTAGGCTACCACGGCTAGGTCAGAGGAGTGGAAATTTTATTGGCCAGAAGTCAAATCTCTAATAAAGAAGAAAGTTCAGATGTTTGTTACCAAACGCACCGACCGCAATGAACTATATCGATTTAGATGGTATTTGTCACAGAAGTAGTTTGAACCGGATTAAAGCCGCCCCTGCACTGGGGCGGTGGAGGTCAGTTCAGCTTATATGGGATTGTATGGTAGACCCCACACTGACGGCGGCAACGGCCGGCGCTACAAAGAATGGAGCCTAAAAATAAAGCGCAAACCAAGCGGAAAAATGCCCGCGCACTTTTTGACGTCATTGTCAAATGAACCATGTCACTATAGCCTAAAGAACAAAATCGTATGAATGACGTCGAGTGCGAGGCGACGCCGACGTATCAGACGTCATCCATACAATTTTGTTCTTTAGGCTATAGTGATATGTTTCATTTGACAATGACATCAAAAAGGGCGTGGGCAATTTTCCGCTTGGTCTGCGCATTCCCTAAGCCGCGAACGGTACTACCATCGCCGCCGCTCCAGTGTGGGGGTGAATTTATAAAAACAATGGAGACTCCCAGTGTCCGCAAAGTCCGCATCCGATTTTATTTGCTTTGTAATACATAAAGAGCATTGAAAAATAAGGAGCAAGAGTAGTTTTAAACGTGTTGTATCCGTTAAACGGATATTATAATCAAACGGATATTTAGCGAAGATAATATGTTGTCCGCCTGTCTGTCCTCCGGATAACTCGAAAACTACTAGGCTGAAGTTTGTGTCAGTTAAAGCTTTTTTCTCAAACATGCTTGGAAATGTGAACATTATTTTGACAACCTTCTTCGAGTTAAATCGTCATTGCTGTACTGGTCAAATAAATGAGAGCAGACGGGCAAATAATTTGAATGAAAATCCATATATGTAGTGCCTAGCGGTCAAATAATGACCATATTAATTCTTAACATGTCATGTGACCATGGCAACCACGGAGGTAAAATAACAACAGTTTTTTTAAAATTTCGAATTGCCTTGCAAATTGCAAGCAGTTTAGTGTAAAAAAACAAATGAACATTTTGGCGCGTGGAAATTTATTATTGTTCGTTATTGATTTTGGAATGTATATGTATGAAATAAAATGGTGTAGATAGGTAATAGTTTCAATTTCCGCGCATTTGTTTGAGAAAACTACTATACAAGTCTTGGCCACAACCAGGCATTGATGGACTCACGTATGTGTGCCTCGGCTTTGCCTCGGCCCACATGCACACGTTCATCCGTCAATGCTTCTGTTGCGGGCCGCGGCAGTAATGTACTATATCCATAATTTTACTTTTAGTATAATATTCTGGGGCATGCAAAACTGGGGCGCCTAACAATTTATATTATTCCATCTAATATGAATCCTTTAATATTTTAATAATAACCTTTCAGTATAGCAGATAGTGCCTAATTGATTTTCCTTCGAAAATACCTACCAAATGTTTATCCCTACGTAAATAACCCACAGTTCATTACAACCTGAACGAATGAATGAATAAGTAAACACAAATTCAACTAAAGAATTCATGAACTCAGATTATTTCCGATTAGAGAGTTAATCTTGAAACGTGTCGGAAATGTATTTCGTATCGTATATCCTTTGATTCTGTAAACCTTTCACGGAATAAATTTAGAGCAGCTTGTAGCTAGATACCTACCTAATAACTTACTTTATCTGACAACAAATCAACAACAGTTTGTAATCGATTTATCCATGATTTATAAGTGAGTAGGTATCGTTTCTTGGAAAAATTATTTCAGACATGTACATACGTCGGGATTGATTTGTCCAATACACAAAGTTGCAGGCAAAAATCAGGAGATAAAAATGTAAAAAAAGCTAAATTTTTTTTTTTTTAAACCCACGACGGATGTAATTGAAAAAGGATGAAATGAAAATTTTGAAAACCCCCCGACTAAAAGGAAGTAAGTAACGAATGAAAAAAATAAAAAGCGTTAATTTGTAGGTACCTACGTGTTGGTCGTAGAGATGGGCACAGCAATAATGTCAAATATGGGTACTACACATATTCACCTATCTAATAATAATTACAAACCCAAGAAAATCCGTCGGGGCTACAACAAATAAACAAACAAACAACCTCTCACCCTAAATGCATATACCTTCTCCGTTCCGTCGTTGGGTAATAATGATTTGTTATGTCAATAACATCAATATAAAATTAAATGGAAATCAAATTGGCGGATCTTTATATAAAAGAGACACTGATCGATAATAATGAGGGTTACCAGTAGGTATTATATGTATAATTTAATAGTTACTCTACGAATAAGGAAAACTTCAATGAAACTGTTCATTCATCATCAACAGCCTATTAACATATCCCCACTGCTTGGGCTCAGGCCTACCCTCAACGAGGGTGTTCGGGCTATAGACCACCACGCTAGCCCAGTGCGGGTTGGTGGACTGCACATGCGCCTAAAAATTTCTTTTTTGGCGTATGCAGGTTTCCTCACGATGTTTTCCTTCACCGTTTGAGAGCAGTCAGTAAATATACAAAAAAACCATTGGTACATAGCCGGGGATCGAACTCCCAACTCTAAGTGCTTAAGGTACCTTAGCGTGCTGCCGTTAGTGAAAATGAAGAATGCCACTTCCGACCGCTCCTGCTGCAACCTCGTCACCAACTTGCCCAGCTCCGTGGCTCTGCTCACCTGCTCACAAAAAATGATAATGTTACTGATATTTATTAATTTCTTTGGTACTTCTGTTTTAAACTCAATCAAATATTATTTTGCAAGCTGGAAACGGCAGAATGTGATGTGACTAATAATTTTATGTCTTCCACCTGTACATTATTGTGCACTACACATACATATTTAGCAATTATAGATATTCATATTCATATTCACATTCATATTCACACATTCATATTCACAAAAGGACATGGGGTGAGTGATGAGTCTCGTACCCTTAACATGAGTTCACAGTGTCGATACTCGCTGACGACTACGTAAATACTTAATAGTGTTGTCTCTTTCCGATTAATCGTTCAGACGCATACTACGTTTAGACGTTGCCTGAGGCCAGCCCTCTGGTCACCGGAGGCCTCTATGAGACGTGACGAAAGCCCGTTGAGTGTTTTTGTGTAATTTTTTTACATTTTTTCTGGCTTCCATACACCAAGCCAAGTCACATGGGATTTTTTAAAGGCCATGCAGTAATTATTTATGTATTTATAAATTCGACTTCAATCATCTCTGTCTGCAATTCACAATTATGGCAGCCGTACTCGTGACGGTGGTGACAGATACTCCCGCTGTGGTGTGCTACTAGTATTGATACAAAGTATCATAAAATGGTGTCAATTAAATATATTGGCAATAAAGTATATTGCTACGACAAATGTCCATCGTTTAACTGACGCTGTGTGTGACCCGGGTCACATTCACATGCTGGGTATGAGCCAGTCACACAAATTCTCTAGGGCAGACTCGTCGTCACACCAGCTTGTCCCACTGGTGTTATACGAGTTTTTCTTTGTCGTCAAAAAAACGGATTGTACGGGCACCGAGAGTGCTCTCGGTGCCCCAATCCGTTTTTTTGGTGGACTTCACATACGCCTTATAGTTAATACCAGTCTTTGGCGTATGCAGGTTTCCTCACGATGTTTTCCTTCACCGAGGAACCTGTTACAATAAACTTAGTTTCAAAAAACTCATTCGTACGGGCCAGGATTGAACCCACGACCTCATGAACGTGAGGCGAGTGCTCAACCAACTAGGCTACCACGGCTCTTCTACCGAGGTTATGTATAGTATAAGGGTTTTCGAATATTAAATTATAGGTAGGTGTATTTCTTCTATTTTTAGCTTTACATCGCAAAATCGCAGTCTTGGTCACTTGTCAAATTGTATAAGCCTCACTCGAAGGGCTGTTTGTTCAGCGAAAGCGGAGGCGTTTCCCCTTCAAACATGAAATATTCTTACTTATCTTTTAGAAATTACAAAAAACGTTAGCAGAGTGTATATACATTTAGTTCCGTAAAAAATATTTTATTTTCCTTAAATATCTCAATAACCTCCACCTCCTTTAAATAGTTTTAAAGTTAGACTGAAACGTTTTATAGTGTAAATGAATTTTTATCTAGGTAGTAGGTATAGGTAATGAGTTATTAACTTGATTATTTTTTATTGTTATCCAATGTTGGTTATTCTGTTTTTATTTTTGACATTTTTTAATCTCGACATTTTTATTTTATTTTAATCAAATTTGTATTGACTTTTTATTTTTGACATGCAACTGAATAATTGCCGATATAGTATGATTAAGGTTATATTTTTTTTTGCTTTCCCGCGTCGCGTCATAGTCGGATGACTTTCTTTGCAAATTATTTTTTGATCCGAACAGTCTTGGTAAAGATTTTTAATGTTTTCTTTAATAGTTCTTCTTCTTTCCATTAGCTATCTTGATCGAGCTCAACTAAAGTACGTATTGCAGTTGAAAATGCGTTTTCTTTTTCAATTTTAATAAAGATTGCTGTCAAAAGCGTAATTTGCTTCATGTCAGCCCTCAACGAGTCGTGTCGCCGCTCAGGCATCCTCAGTGTCGTGGAAAAAGCGCTCATAAAAATTTATAACACAATCCAGACACGTATTTAGGGATATAGAGTGACTTATGCCCCCATCGACCGTATTTTTTCACAATAGAACAGAGAATTTGGGAAGACGGAGATTCTAGGCAAAATAATCAGTTTGCGCCAATTCTTTATTCTCTCGCAGTTTGTTGGCATAGTATCTTATAAATTAAATCCGAGTCCACGAGTAGGTATTAGTTATTAAAATACCGTAGGTTTTTGGTAACGAAAAACAATGTTAGGAAACTCACTGAAGCAGGTTTTTAAAATCGAGTGTGAAAAACCTAGTACACTGATTCCCAGGTGTACCTGTACACCAACTAATGGTATTATGCGGTTGATTTTGATTTAATACAGCTACTTTTAAGTACAGCACTGCAGCCCCCTTCACAATAAAATCCTGAGTCCGCCCCTGACATTATACCCGCAAACATCCATCTGTTTTTATTTTGAACGCCATTTAGTGATTGGATTTATTTTAGGTCAAACAGTGTTTGATCGGCAAACTGGAGGAATTTTTTGGGGAAACTCCCGCTGTGATTTCTTTTGATAGTAATCTAAAATACGATTTTGTAATCGAGAACTGCCACAACCATAAGGTTTCCAGAATTGCCAACGAAATTGTACCTAAAAAAAGTACAAAGAAATAGTAAGTTGACGTTGAAATGGCGAAACTGTGGGCAATCTCGCTACGTCAAATAAATATGGCATAATCACAAGAATATTACAAAGAATCGATAAAAACTCTTGTACCATACTTTAGTACCTACCTACTATCTACAGAGCTTGTCTGGAACACGATTATGTTATTGGTATTATATTAGTTATGAGTTTATGAGTGAGACATGACATGACGTATTGTAGGCACGTAAGTTGTACTGTACAGTATGCAAAAAAGTGGTAAAGCTACGGCCGCTAACTAAAATGAACACGTCTCGTAAGGAAGTCAGCTGGTGAAGCCGCGAACATTCTAATCTTCTAATTGTAATTACAAGAAATATTGGGTCTTACGGCGACGTTATGGAAATATTTGCGAAACAAATTGGAACTTGTATCGCTCACTTGTGACGCTTTTGAAACTACCAGAACATTTGGATCAATGAAGTTTATGTACTTATTGAATTGAATAATACAAACACTCGTCTAAGCTACGCAAGACTATAATATTTGGACTCTGTATGTGTAATACAACCAATTTCTACAAGAAACGCGATTTTCTTGCACGAATACGAAACTTCTTTCATAGAATAGTCGTTTGACAGAAAAGGCATAAATTTGTTTCTAAAGCACAGATTAAAGTAGGTGTTAGCCTATAAAGTCTAATTTGATTAATGTTTTAGTTACGTATGGATATATGCAAGTTTATTTTGTTGCATACGGTTGTTCAAAGCTTATTGAAGTTTGCAGTAATTTGAAACATTCAATGAGTTCATTTCACCTAAACTGTTTTGTTGACGGTACTTATTCGTGATGAAATTTATTTTCCCATTTCTTCGTGAAATTTCTAGGAAATGTTTTTTAGTT
Source organism: Metalampra italica (assembly GCA_949699065.1). Lineage (NCBI taxonomy): Eukaryota > Metazoa > Arthropoda > Insecta > Lepidoptera > Oecophoridae > Metalampra > Metalampra italica. The sequence goes on from OX452983.1 coordinate 8,510,637, forward strand.
TTATTACAGAAAGGCAGTAAACTCCATTACCTACGGGACGTAGGTATATTTATTTTTCTTGTAGTATTTATTTTTTGGCGTTCGGCGGCGGTAGGTACTGCTTGGATCGACGAGGTGGAGAAGAATTTGGTGATACAGGACTAATCATTGGTAACGGTGACCACAACGCACTTTGGGTCGTTTAATCTGTCAGAGGCATTATTAAGAATTTATTTTTAGCCGAGAAGAGCGGAGTAGAGTACGACTGCCAGGTATTTTTGTGAGCGCCATCAATTCAGGAATGGATCTTTGATTGATTGATGATAATACTCTTAAGTGTCTACTAGAATTAATATTTTGATCTGAAATTTCTTAGTGAACATTTTGGACCGAGACGCCTTGTACATTCTACTTTTATCGACCTTTAGATCTTATAGTATTCAAATTATTCATTCAGAACACTATTAGTACAGTAACCTTTTTCGGTTTGTTTTGTGATTCTTGTTCTAGACGTCAGACTTGACGGTACAGTTATTAATTCAATCTCAACCATAGCCTAAGTATAATTTAATTCAGTTTTCTGAAGCCTATTTGGGCCTATTCTGCAGTGCCGCCATGTACGAATACAATAAACGCAACAAATCCAATTACAATACAGTACAGACAGTATTATGTATATTTTCAATATACCGTAATTTATGTTTAGGTTAGTTTTGCTGGTGACTGGAACGAGCGGCAGGACCAGGAAATGACTATCATCGCTGTAATGCAGCTGGGTATGGACGGTTGTACAGTTGACCGCACGTCAGTGGAAACACATTGACCTTGAGCTGGCTAGCCTATTGGGAAGTTTGAGAGATCAGTTTATACTGATTTTGTGCATCAAAAAAAATCTACAGCCTTTTAACATGTCCCCACTGCTGGGGCTCAGGCCTACCCTCTCAACGAGGGCGTTCAGGCTATAGTCCACCACGCTAGCCCAGTGCGGGTTGGTTGGTTTGTGCTTATATTGACGTTTATATACTAACGTTATTTAATTCATACTGACGTGCGGTCGACCGTACTACGAATACAAGACGCACACACACTATGGGTGTTAGTGTTGCATTTGTAATTACGCGTCCCGGATACAGGTAGACTACCTGTATCTAGGTAGGTCGGAGGTAGGTACCATCTATAAACCTACTCTATCTTATTTACCTCTCGTCTTACTGAAAATGAATATCCATCTGATATTATCAGTTCTTTTTCAGTGGAAGTGCTAAGGGTCACCGAACTGCCTTGTTGGCACGAATTTATTTTTTTATTAAGTGTACCTTTATACGCTCATCAAAAATGTATTCTCATTAATAATTCTCACGTTTTATAATAATTTCATCAAGGGTCACCTAAAATGAGTAATGGATCCAAGTGGACGGGGAGTAAAGGTACAAGTAATTCGTTTTTAAAACAAGCTAGGGCCAGATATTTGAGTATGATAGATCAACGTTTTTCCTGAACTTTCTATAAATTTCCCATTTTCATATCTGTTCTAAAACAGTCTGTTTTCGTGTGTTAGTTTCATTAGAATCGGCCTTTCCATTTTGAAGACATTCTGGGCCTATTTCACAGCTTGCTGATATTGTTCCAGACAGTAACCTGACAAATAAACTAATCTATCAGTTAAATCTGACTGATAATATTTTTGCGTTTCACACTTCAAGTCCCTGATAAAATATCTGACAGACAACACTCGATCTTGCTGTTAGTTTATCTGACAGACAAGACAATCAGATACCTGTGAAACCAAAAAAAAATGGCTATTTGTCAGATGACATGGAGATAGGGTATCTGGGACTTTATCAGCAAGCGGTGAAAGAAGCTGTTAGTCTCTTCTATTTTGTTTGAACTTGAAAATGTTTATGTTCCTATTGCGGGTTTAAATCAATCTATAGGTAATTGTGATAGATTTTATACAATTACTTAGGACTTGTGTATATGTATAGTGCGGGAAACTAAAATAAAAGCGTGTAAACAACTCTTTCAGTTCGTTTCAAAATTGTCTGTTATAACGGCGAGCGTGTATGAAGAGAATTTTATGAGACTGACCGAAGCGAAAGAGGTGTGTTAGGATCGCAATACTTGGCGCTCCGTTCTTTCTGTCTACCCCGCCAGGGACATAGCGTGAAGATATGTATGTAAATCTCCATTAACGCTGCTCCTATCACTATGATGTTAGACTTCATGCCAATCGCCAAATAGCTCTTGTAAACTGCCAGTTTGAAATAGTACATTGTTACCCCAGGGGTGAAAGTAACTTATTTAGAATAGTTCGAGGGACTCTAAATAATTCTTGAACCCGAGGGATACACTGTGCTTTTCATTGAGAATACTATGAAAGTAAAAATAAAAACATGAATTAGCTAAAGATAAAATGAATGTCTATACAAATCTCTGCTATACGGAAGTATAAACAAAATTCTACGACTCGAAAAAACAAATGAAGATCGGATTGCCGCTTTCCCGTTTATTTTGTTTTTTTTCTGTGGCTGGCCAGCTATTCGGCCATTATTTTTTATTTCCATCATTTAAAAAATTGTAAATATTTTTCCCAATCTATATTATTTTAAAGAAATAGTTGACAGTAATAATTTTAATAAAGTCATCTAAAATAATAAATTATTTAATTATTACCTACTTAACTTTAAAATAATTCAATTTTACATCGCGCTGTAATTGAGTGGCTGTATAGAAAGTTCGAAATGGTCCAATAGAAACGTCAAAATAGTACTATTTTTTTTTTAATAATTTGACAGCTGTCAGTTGAAAACGATTCTCCCTAGGGCTGAGATGTATTACTTTCAACCCGCTACTCAGGTATCTTCAGACCTACTTTCAGAGTATGAGTAATGAAAAATAAGAAATATGATTTCATTTTTAAATGAGATAAGGCTTCTAAGGTGTAGTAACCAAGCCAAAACCTTAAAAAAGACATTTGAAATTAAAGTTTGCAGGGAGCTCTTAAATTCATTATTTAAATAAGATTAGGGCTTAAAGGTCTAGTAACCAAGCCAAAACTTCTTTAAAAGAGACCATAACCTGCTCTTCCACGTCTGCGACGTCCCTCCCGTTGGTGACGCTGCTCTTTAAAGAGAGCGTGGTCTGCACTATGAGGGCCAGGATCGGAATGAAGGGCAGGAGCAGCAGCCGCCACAGTTGGCACCGGCGGCTCCGGCACCACCGCCTCAACCTCCATCCGCAACTCTGAGGCTTGTCCTCCGACTTCTTCGGTGATGCTGTCAACAATGAGAGGGGAAAATGTGAAAAAAAATTTTTTTTTATCGTATACAATTACATAACTTATTAGTATGAACACGATAGTTTTTATTTCACCGATACGATACGTATTTATAGTCGGTTTAATTAGATAGTGTCGGTACACCCGAACGGTATATGGGTAAGGCCACGGATTTATATTTATTTCTTTTGGAAAAAAAACAATAAAAACAACATACAAGTTCATTTCGATACAATGTCGATGGACATCAATTAAAATTTTATTATGTACATGTTTTCCAAAAAGTTCGTCTTATTGATTTTGGTTCAGCTGAAATTTCATTTTGAGACACTATTTATTTTATTTATTTGGGACAACAACAGCTTATCCTTAACTTAACATAATAAAATTATTATAAGTATCTATATAATATTATTATTAATGCGACGAACTCCTCGATATAAAACGGCCAAGTCAAATAGCGGGTGTACGCCGCGCCGCTGTCGGTGTCTTTTGTGTTCGCGGCGGCAACCTTTGAGTAGAGGCGGCGCGTGCCGGGCGGCTTTTTACTAAGGCGACACTATCTAAGTAAACCGACTTTACAAAGTTATAGGTCTTATTTTGTAGGTACTATTATTGGTGTACAATTTATTGTACAAATTACGGTGCCTTTGACTCGCTTCCGTTAGCGGTCGGCATCGTGCAACGCGCCGCGTGTCGGTCGCACGTTTTACAAGAGAAACGAGAATTATGACGTCGTCGCTTCGGGCGCATGGAAAATAATTGCGTGGAATCATTTTTACAAATGTAAAAAATTTTGTAATGAACAGATTGTGTAGCGATTTACGATAATAATGTCCAATCTGAAAAACGTCCAATCTTAAAAATGTCCAATCTGAAAAACGTAACCTGAAAAATGTCCAATAATCTGAAATAGGCCAATCTAGAACATTTTACATTACAGAACCTTATAAACCATTATTTTTCAGGTTGGACATTTTTCAGGTTACGTTTTTCAGATTGGACATTATTCAGTTTGGACATTTTTCAGTTCGAGCATGGTCGTTGCACATTTTTCAGATTGGACATTATTACAGTAAACCTGTGAAGCTCATATTGAAGCGCTATAGAAAAAAATTAAATGTCATATTTTAAGTTGAAACTCATTAGCTATTATCGGTTCAGGGTCATTTAATCACAAAATAATAAATTATAATTAATAGAAACAATAAAACAGTAAATTAAAAATAACTTAAAAACTAAAACTAAACTACAAAAGAATTATAAAAAGAATACCCCCACCGCTGGGAGCGAGCCCAGAAGGCTGGCGGCATTACCTTGCTGAATGGTGAGGCTGATTCTCTGAGCGAGGTAATGCCCAGCCCTCTGGTCGTTGGTAGCCTCGACCAGACGCTTCGCGCTATTATTAAATAAAATATATTTTCTCAAATTCAGCAACTACCTACCTGTGTCCATTGGTTTCGCCCGCTCGGAATAGTTTTTTTTCTCTAAGGAAACCGATTTTCACACCGTATAAAAAATAGGCTATGTTCATCTCTTATAAACAGACTATACCTACCTAATATGTTAGCAAAATGTCATTGACACCAGTTAAAATTCAATTCCAGTCGAGCCGTGAAAGCTCGTGAAAGCGTAACAAATAATTTTTATTATACAGCTGTGGTTACCTTCCTATTAAAGAAATTCAGGACAATACAGTTAGTCTCTTTCATACAAGGTACAGGACAAAATATTTACTGTGCAAGCAACTTTCCGAAAACATAGAGCAACATTTGTTCAAAGTTAGACAAATCAGACAAGACCATGTAAAGTCTTCAAAAAAAAATTTTTGAATGCTGATTCTCTGCTGATAGGTCTTTTTTAACAAGTAAAAATACTACTTTCCCATGGAAAAGTCAACTAACCGTGGTTAACGCCATAGCGTGAAATTTTTCCCTTATATTGACTTATATACTTCCCTTATTTTTCCCTTATGTTCCGTTTAGCCTGTTCGTAAAACTACATTCTACCTTTTCCAGTTCACTGATTACTAAATAATAATAATGTTTTCGACAAATATTTACACTGCTGTTTAGTCCCAAACTAAACTTGTAAATGGGTACTCAACAACTGATGAACATACATTATGTACCTATATACTTTTTAAAGGTGGGAATCGAACCCACGACCTCTGGCGCAGGTAGGTAAATTAATGTAACAAAAATCTCCATTCATTCGAAATTCATTGCCAATAACTTGTTCGAACTTTAAATAATAACAGAATGTAGAGATACCCCAACGATAGAAATGTCGATATTAATTTTCGAAGGAAAATTTGCATAAAGTTACCGATAGAATACTCTATAATAATTCGAGAGAATGTGTTTAAACAATTTTGCTTATGTACACTTTGTAGATTGCTGTAACCTAATAATTATTTTCGTCTCATAATCCCATCCTAAATAAAATGTTCAATCACGATTTAATGGCTGACGGATTTTGATGAAACTTGCTACAGTGACAGTTTATGTAAATCCTGGAATAACACGTTTAAGATACTTTTAACGTGGACGAAGTCACGGGTCGTCCGAATATATGTTATGTTATAATTTGCTTCTACTTCGAAAATGCTCATTTATTACAGATAGACAGAGAAACAGAGAGTAACCAAGCGTTGCACCAAACATTTTAGCTTAGCTTTAGGTTTAGGCATATTGCCCAGCAGTGGGACTAAGTTATGTGTTTTTATTGACGCTGAAATTTACGCCCAATCAAGAGTTATCGAAAGTCGTCATTATCATTTAGATTCGTGGCAATGAGTCGGTTTATTCTTCTTATTTTCATTATTACACTCACCCTCTAAGGTGTTTGCAGAGAATTCAATCACTTAACAAGCACGTTACGTACATACTAAAGGTCATTGCCCATTTAACTTAATCTCATTGAACATTACGCCCCCTCACTAAAGATACCAGTTGAGTATTATATATAGTAGCCGTAATTAATATGCACATAATCTAGACCTTTCACGTTAATAATTTCTTATGTTATTACAGTTGTAGTGGATAGTGCTGTAATCTGAGATTTGAACGTCCCTTTATGATGGGACAGACCCTAGAATAATACGTCTAGACACAGTGGTTCGTCTGTTTTATCGGGTACCGAACTACTGATCCTTGTTTAGCCTCAGTAGCTCGTTTCCTTTGTACAAACGAACTACCGATACTAAGGTAGGCTCGGTTCGGTTGTACTGAAATACTGAGACTAATGAAGGCTCAGTAATTCGATACTCGACAAAAGTATCGAACTATTGAGAATTTATAGGTACAACACAAGTAATACAACAACATAATCGTCAAAAGTATTTTTTAAATGGAATTACAGTGGAGTTTGCTTTGCTTTATTAACCACAAATTAATTTATCAGGCAGGAGAATGGTATTAAAAACTATATCAAAACGAAAAATAAGTCATGAAACCTACCTGTGGGATTCTGGAAGATCGAAACTGGGAGATCTTATCCTGAAGATTTTGTGAAAATGTCAGTTCTGATTGGACAACCATTCCCTTGAGATTACCTTTAAATATACCTACGTAGCGTACCTACAAAATAGCATATTATATGCTGACAAAACCATACACGTGAGTAATTCCGCGAATTTTTATAACAAAATAATAAAACAAATTTAATTAAGGAACTAGAAAGAACAACTCTAATAAAATCGCGTTTGCAATACGTATAAAACAAACACATTGTTCCCGCTCTTATTGGTTGTTAAATCTTCATTGTATCCGTCGTCAAGTTTATTTGTAGATTCAGCGAAAACGTTAAGAGAAAAGTAATAAGTCGGTACGCAGATAGGTATATACCTAGTCGTTTCGTACCGCTGTTTGGGTAGGTACTGATGCGGTATCTGTAGGTAATTAAGTATAATAAACAATACCTCGGTTCTCGAGTGGCGACCACGTATCGGAAGACGCAGCGTAGGCAGGCCTCTCACAAGGTGGACCGACGATTTGGTGAAGATCGCAGGACCCAGCTGGATGAGGTTAGCGCAGGACCGGTCGTCGTGGAGATCCTTGGGGGAGGCCTTTCTCCAGCAGTGGATGTCTACAGGCTGATATGATGATGATGATGAAACAATATCTAATCTCACTCATTCATTCTGTTTATTCAATTTATTTTGTATTCAGATCTCGTATGATGTTAATTATTGTATTATTTAATGACTTTCACGCTTGGCTCGACTGTAAGTGTTAGTTTAAATAAATAAATGAAATGAAATGAAAAAATTCTCACCTAAATGTGAAACTCACATCATCAGAGTTTTTCAGGAGTAATGAAAAATTGTGATGGAGCTGTAGGTACTAAGGGTTATCTATAGAGTGTGTTCTTCACAACTTTTGACAGTTTTACTTCATGAAGAGCCATTACAGGACGATACTGTTTCGTATTAATATATTACTATTATGTATTCTGTGGTAATACATTTATTTTCCATCAAAATAAAACAATACAAATCTTGGCAGACTCCGAACTGAGTTTGAAACTTATTACGTACTATTAGTGTATGTATGAGAGCGTCAGTGGCGTCGGAAATGAGACGCTGCCTATCATATCGAAAGGTCCGAAGTTCGATCCCCGGCTGGGCCATGTACCAACGGGTTTTTTCTCGAAACTTAAGTACATTTACTGACTGCTCTCAAAGGGGGAAAACATTGTGAGGAAACCTTCATACGCCGAAGAAGAAATTCTGAGGCGCATGTGAAGTACACCAACTCGCACTGGGCTAGCGTGGTGGACTATAGCCCTAACGCCCTCTTTGAGGGGGTAGGCCAGCAGTGGGGACATGTTAATAGGCTGTTGATTGATTGATTATTATGACCCTGCTTGGTGACATTATTTGTACTATTAATAACTATTCTGACATTTGTATAATTGTATTTCTATAATTGTGATATTCTGTATAATCAATTTATTTTGTATTCAGATTTTGTATGGTATTAATTATTGTATTATTTAATGACTTTCACGCTTGGCTCGACTGTAAGTGTTAGTTTAAATAAATAAATGAAATCGAAATTGATTAGTGTATGATGTTAATGACTATATAAACCACACATTACGTAATTTGTACATAAACAGAGCAAGTAGTTTCTTAAGTCGTAAGCGACAGTTGTATTATACCTACGTAGATAAGGACCCTGAACAGGAATTCATTGCCAAAATCCGCGAAACGAAATTAAACCGTTTGAAGTACGTTCTTGTCGTTCTTAATAAGTACAAATTGTATTATACCGCTCTACGAATTATCTTAAACGGTAAGTTTCAAACTTTTTGTACAATTCCCTAAAGTTCCTAATTGTAATTCCCAGAATTTAAATTAATTGTTTCTTATTAAATTCTAATTGAACCTCACTGCTGGGGCATGTAATTAATTATACTACCTTTATCGCGATTTCGTTTTCGTGGAATATTTAATGCTATCACTAGACTGCTTCAGTTTCAGTGGTAGGGACTGCGAAAAATAACGTTTGAGAAATTTGCGAGCAGAAAATTCGCTACAAAGATAAAAAGCGTATCAAAATATATACTTACTAACAAATCATAGGTATACCTACGTGTATGTATACTGATACAGTTTCAATCCACTTACATGAACTAGTTTCAGGAAGGTACCTATAGGTACCTTAGGTAGATAGCTATCTACCTATAAATATAATATTTTTCGTTTCATCTTGTTGATCGCTGAACGTCGCCAACAATTTTAACGTGAATTCTATGAACGACGTCTTCCTCATCATACCAGCGGCGGGCATTCCGAAAAATTGTGTTGTACTTTTGAAAGCTTCATACTTCTAAAGTTTAAAAGCTACAAAAAGCATAGTTATGTTATTGTAACGGTACATCTGACGACAACACAAAAAATATATCTGTTGATTGGACTTTTTTCTGATTGGACATTTTTGAACGGTTGGACATTTTTAGATTCGACATTATTACAGTAAACCGTTTGGCCCTCCCTCCACCCTAAGCGATGACGTCATAGACAGCGGGTTGCAACCCAGTTAAATGGGATCCCAGACACAAGCGGCCTGCGGCGGCGGCGGTGGCGGCCTGTTGTATTCCCTATCCAATGTATGTGAAACTTCAGACACGCGCGGCCTGCGTTTGCATATTGAAGCTGCGGCCTCCGGTAGGCCGCCACCGCAGTCCGCGTGTGTCTGGGATACGCTTAATACGTTTTTTTGTGTATACTAACTAATATACAAACAGGTGAAGTGACATAAAAGCTTGTTTCAAAACAACAACAAAAATTGCCTTGTATTTATCCGAAGAAATGTATTCCTTTGCATAATTCGTTTAAATTCCACAAATTCGGGTGTTCCTTTCTGGGCAGAAATATAATTAAAGATGATCGTTCTAAGCCCAGCGAGATTGGACCGGGGGATTCTAATAGAATAATCTGGTACCTATTTGAAATAAATATAATTGGGTCTTTCTAATGTAAATTCAAACGAATGGCTCCGTTTTCATTAGCGATTCAAACGCTGCAGCTGTTAGCTTAAGTCGCGTGATATTGGTTTAATTTGATTTTCGTTTACGTAATATAAGTTTTTTTATTTGAAAAAAAATATATATAAGTAGTTATATTTTTTTAGCGATAATAATATGACAAATTTAACAAGGAGTCATGAGGCTAATGATCTATGAATGAATGAATGCTGAATTTATGGAGATCTAGTCGCCTGCAATAATTAAACAATGCAAAGAATTTTCAGTGCTAAGGTCACTAAATGTGTTTAATGGTAATGTGTTACGGTGTTGTTAAAATTGAATAAAATGATAAACTAATGTAGTTATTATAATGTATTTTTTTCCTTGATATGCAAGGTACCTGTATCCAATTATGAGGTAAAAATATTTTGGTTACTGATGGGCATTTATTAATTTGTGTGGATGTTTAATAATTTGAACCCGTAGTCCCGTGGTGAGATTAAGCCACAAATTTTACCTGAATATATTTCTTCGGTGTACGTTAAACTTATACAGTATCTATCATAATCATCACATCGTATAGTACCTACATACAAATTAGATCGACACTCTCAAAAATAATATATCTACTTGGTACATAAATTAATTAAATATTTTACCTCGTTCTGCCATGTCTTGTCTATCTAATAAAAGCATAATATAGGCTACTATATTTACATACGAGAATCTGAAGTAGCTTAAGCTTCTTTAGTCTTCTTAAGTAGCCCTGACCTAGTTTCAGTATATTTAATTTTCTTCCTTAGTGCGCGTTTGTGTTAAACTAAACCTTTTAAGTGATAATTTGTGTTAAATTTGATAAAAATAAAAAATTCATAAAACAGGTTTTTTAGTTCCAGGCAGACGAACTGCCATAGAAAACGAAGATTCTATATAGCTTCTAAGATAAGATAAGATTGACATATTTTTAAGTCCAATAGAATCTTACCAAAGTGTTCACTTCCCAAAAATACTAATATTAGGTACCTACCTACTTACTTTTCTAAAATGACAACTATCCAAATCGACAAGTTTTTATAAATTAACTAGCTGACCCGACAGATGTCGTTCTGTCAAAGGCTAGGTATTTGACTGTGGCAGTTTGTCTACAGACCTACCCACAGAAATGTAGTCAATCTAGGCAAATTAATAAATTAGAATTAATGGGAACAGAATAACTCATGCAAAATTTAATCCTCCATTTACCGCGGTAAAAAGTAGCCTATATGTTCTTCCAGGCTATGAGCTATCCCTGTACCAAGTTTCATTAAAATCCGTTCAGCTGGGAGTTTCCCATGGGAACAGTTTCCGGGATATAAGCTATCCCTGTAGGTACCCCGACACGACATGTCGAATCACGAGGAATCGAAATTCCTCGTGGTTCGACTGTCGGACTACGTTGTCGAACCACGTGGCCGGAGCGCCAAATTTTATCAAAATTATGTTTTTTTCGCGTGGGAACAGTTTACCGCGGTAAATAGTAGCCTATATGTTATTCTTCACCAATTGTAGCCCAAAGGCTACAAAAACACTTGGCGGGCTTTTCTCGTTTCAGTTTTGTCTTTAACTAAGAAGCACACCTAAAAACCAAACCGATCTTACAACCACAATGGTCTAAAAGTCGAACACAAAGAGAATTTGGATGGTACCATTGGTATAGTTGGTACACTGCCAAAAACAGTCTGAAACAGGTCTGAAAAATCGTATCCACTCTCTCGCGATACCTACCTCGCCGTTGCCTGTTGATACTTATTGATACTATCTACCCTGCGATCATTAAATTGACGATCGCCGTATCTACCACTATTAAGTAGATAGTGTCTAGAGCATAGAATACCGGCTCTTTTTATACAAATCGGTAAGTAAAGGTTCAGCTTTTTTTGTATGGGAAGTACCCTTAATTAAAAAAAAACCCTCCTTACGAAATATACACAAACACAAAATTTTATTTCATTCACATCACCAAGTTTTTGGCGCTACACGAGATGACGGACATAAATTTATAGTATCTACTTTTTTCAACTCTATATAATACAATCGGTCTTCATCTAAAACTCGAATTCTGTTTTTCACAAATACACAATTTCCTTCACTCCTATTATTGCAGTCGTTCGAAAGTAAAAACCTAGTTTCCTAAAAACTATCGGACTATTTGTCTCCGACAACACTGTTTACAAAATGGCTGAGTTCAGAGGTCACGGTAAAGTGGTCATAGGCTGTGATAAATAGGTAATTCCTGTTTATTGACGGCCTACATGAATCCTTTAAGCAAAAAAGCCATGTGACATAAAATAAAACTATGGGACAAGGATTTCCTTTGCGACATGCTTTACTAAATCAAGCAGTGAGGCAGGCGTTATGTTTTGCAGAGCTATTCGATTAATATGTTTTAAAGTCTCCTATCTTAATATGTTTTTGGATGTCTCACTGACACACGATCATCATTTAATCTTAGAACAATGGTTTTATGTATTATGATTTTACATACGTAACATTTAAAAACAAATTTAACATATAAAGGTAAAGTACTTAGTACCGATTTACAAAGTTATTAATAGGTATTTGTTACTTTAGTTAAATTATTATGATCTTCATTTAATTTCTGTATTGTACCTACTTATTGACAAAATACACTCGTGCATATTTTCTCTTTTTATCGTTTTCGACATGTAAGAATTACTTGGCTTTTCGTAGGTAATGAACGTATAGTAAAGGAACAAGTCAATAAATTCCAAAAAAATCTCTTTAATCCAATTATTAAATTCAATCAAGGGAAAAGCTAGTCATCAGTACTTAAGCCTGTCGCATATGGCTGGTGCCTGGCGACTTAACTTTGTAATTGGAGCTTCAAGCTCTGATGGAAGCGGCGGAATGAAACTTGTAATAAACTGCACATATATCATTTACTGAAACTGTTCAATAATATTATTGGCTTTCGGCTAGGCTGTACAATAAACGTTTGAACATTTTAGGGCTATGCCCCTTTAGAGATAGAAAATTATAAAATCAGTTTTTATGTTGTTAACTCGAAAGTCAGAAGCAATAGAAAAAAAATGACAACTGTAGAAAATTTAGAATTTATATATTTAAATTTTCTTTATGTTAGTTAGAGTACCTACCAATTAAGAAAGCCGTCGCGTCGTCGTTACAAGCCTATTCTATCCGAGTCCTAACTATGATATAGGTACCTATTTGTTGGTCAAATAATTTTAATAACTAGGTATCTACTATTATTGTTACTGCGAGATTAGTCTATTTCAGCTACTTCCACAGCATCATGTCATACGGCATCCTACTGTGGGGTCAAGCGGCAGATATAGAAACCATCTTTATTTTGCAAAAGAGAGCTATTATGGCGATCTATAATCTACGTTGTAGAGAATCATTAAGAGAAAAGTTTAAAGAAATTAATATATTAACCGTTGCCAGTCAATACATTTTTGAGAATATTTTGTATGTCCGCAAAAATATATCTCTCTTTTTGAGGCACTGTGACATCAACACAGCTTATGTTACAAGAAACAAAAACAAACTTGTACCACCACAGTTAAGGCTTAGTAAGGTCAGTAAATCATTCACGGGGCAATGTATACGCTTCTACAACAAACTACCAGAAGAAATCTTAAATATGAATGACTGTTATGAAATGGAACACTTTCAAATATTGAATATTGTTTGTTGGTTGCCATGGCTTATGTCTTGTCTTAAGAAAATTTAAGACCTTAATTAAACAACAACTTTGTAAGAAAGCTTATTATAGGACAGTCGATTATCTAAATGACAAAGATGCCTGGTGTTAATGTTACTTCAGCCTCGCACAATCTTTACAAAATAATGTTATGTACAAACTTGATTTTAAAAGATGTGTTGCGGAAGTTTGTTGCGCCGCTTCTTCTTCCCAGCTCTATATAACACCTTGGAGGCGGTGGTAGATAAAAAATTGACGTTGTATAAATGTACCCAGTGTACTTACATGCAATAAAATACATTTGAATTTTGAATTTTTGAACTACTGCCGGCCGGCGGCTCGACTGGCTCTCGCTGGAGATGCCATAGTTTTCTTCAGATGCGAAACATCCTGCCATTTTCCAGGGGGGGAATCCACGCACACTGCACACAGTATAGGTTCAAGGCTGTCTCTACGGAACACACGCGTAACAAATCAAACAACATTATTCACAAATACTCAGGCAGAGCAGGGCGACTCCGCTCTGACTATGGCCTCTATAACAAATAATTATAGAAAATATCCGTTTTAACATCTAATTCCTTAATTTATGATCTCACAATGTACGCGAGCTTTCATTCGAACCCTAAGGCCTTCTTAAAAATAAAATGTATAAATCCGCTTGTTCGTTATGAAATCTTCATAGTAATAGCATTTACATAAAAGGTTTTTCATTTCATTTATTTACAGATTACGAGATAATTGGATTCATTTGCAATTCTTTTCTGGCGGTTTCCTTTGACTACATTCTTGGGCGAAATAGCTGTTTTCTCCATTGTTGTAGAGAATAAGTTTACTACTTTGAGTAGGGTGCTCACCTACCTCACATTGTACCGCAGACCGGTACAATGTGAGTACGTACGAGACGTGAAGGTGGACCGACGACCAAAAGAAGGTCGACTTAAAGAAGAGCAGAGGAAGGGGAAGGCATATGTTCAGCAGTGAACGTTGAAAGACTGTTATTATGATGATGATGACATTGGATACTCGATATTTAGAATTACTCCCTCTTTTGACTTCCTGGTCCTTCTGTCTCCTACTTCTTCATTACAACTAGTTAACTTCTAAAGAAAAAAATACTATTATGAGAAATGGGTTATATAAGTAATTCTGCAGTCGACATTTACAATTTAACATACAAGAATATTTTACATTGTTTGTATTAATTGAAATCGTGTCGCCATCACTACTATGTTTAAGTATATTGCTTTCATTCGGTTTTATTTTAATTAATATACGTATGTGTCACAAGGATTTAGCGGTGAAACCAAGGATTTATCACAAATTGTTGGTGGTTTTTTTTTTCTTTGATCAAATTTTTAGGCAATGTAAGGTTTTACCACAGAGTCATGCTAAACCTAATCTACCTAAACCTAAGGTTTTAAAAGTTAAATCCATAGACGATGCTGCTGCCTATCTCCTGATTAAATCCAGTTCCCAAATGAGATGTAGATGTAGGTACTTTTTGTTTAGACTAATTATCGCCTACTAAACATAAGTTGGTATTGAGTAAAATACTTACCCATTTTTCAAGGATCAAGATTTTTTATCAACGCTCGTAGCTATTTCACAATAAACAGTCCTCCCCACATAACATCAGATAAGCGTTATTTTTTTACTTTTCTTTTACGTAATTTCTCTCGTTTTTAAGCAGAAGCGTGCATCCCCTACGGAGGATGCAGAGCTACTGAATGGGAGCCGAGAATATAGGGGATGTATCATAGAATAAAATATAAGGATAGGCTCACAGACGCGAGGTTAAGCTTTTCTGTTGACTTCCTTCGCTCTTGACTGTTGTTATTAGAGCTTTAAGGTATTGATACGAAAAAGAACAGGTTAGTTAGTAATTTTATTTGCGATTTATACTATGTAATATGATAAATCCTGAAAAACATTGCTGAAAGGCTAGATAATAAAAGCGACGCCTACTCTTATGTAGGTATTACCAAAAGTCAGAAAAGCGTATATAATATACATATACCATATGGCAGAGCCATCAATTTTTTTTTTTTTTTTAATTTTCTCTGTTTTATATTTATTTTCATTAATAATTTTTATTTTATTTTAAATTTTCCAGATGCATAATATGATCCACAGTACTTTTCGAGCTATCTACTTTTCAGGGACATAACAGAAGCTGATAAAAAAATACTTTTCTTTTATTATAGCTGAAAATATATTTCCTGAAATATCCATAATCTTCCCATCTTATCTCCTATATACCTATCATGTCTTAGCTTAATCGGTGCAGTAGTTTTCGAGTTAATCGTGGGACAGACAAACGGAGAAATATCTGTATAGAAGCGCTGTGGTTTAGTTTCTGATTATAACTTGTTTTAAACGTATAATAGCTTTATAAATGGTTTTCACTACAATCAACGTACCTATTCACACTTCCCCGATCAACATTAACGACCTTATTCAGAAAAAGCGACGAATATATGATAAACGCATTTACGAATATTAACATATGGTGTGAAATTGAATATTTCCTGTGTGGTGCTTGCTAAGTTTTGCTTGAACAGGGTAGGTATGATTAATATGGTGATCAAGTGTACATGGTCACCATATACAACTCAAATTAACAGCCTGTTGGACACTGGCCTACCCCCATACATTGTATGTGACAGAATTACTACTTCCTATAAAGGTCATTGCCCGCTCTATGAGAGAATGTACCCGTATAGAGGGGTGGTTTCATCTTGCTAGTTCGCGGTTAGCTGGCTATGATCATGGTCGCTTTAAAAATGCATATACAGCTAAAGGAAGGGTCATAAATTTGTGTAAAAGTTTAAAAGAAGGTATTATTCAGTTAACGTATAAAATAAAGAAGACTTCAATTTCATTGATCGTGTCCTGTCATCCAATCCATCATCAAACTTTATCTGTGAGCTATATTAATTTTTCAATCTCGCCCAATCTCATTTAGTCTGTAATGAAAATGTTGATCAAAATATTGCTATATTAATACTTTCGTAATGTATTCATGAAATTTTTGGTGCCTATATGTATGGTAGTACGTATCTAAGTAAAGTAAATAAAAAAAGATTTATAAGATATTACATACAGATGTTACAAACAGTTGTTTGTCTTTGT
This sequence comes from Metalampra italica, assembly GCA_949699065.1. Taxonomy (NCBI): domain Eukaryota; kingdom Metazoa; phylum Arthropoda; class Insecta; order Lepidoptera; family Oecophoridae; genus Metalampra; species Metalampra italica. Next base: position 8,527,229 of record OX452983.1, read on the forward strand.
GATCGCAAAATAACTGTGGTATGCTAGATTGATTTTGACACTCAAAATATAGGTAAATAAAATATAAGCCAGATAAATTAATTTCGTTGTTTTGGAATTTTATTTACTTTTAGTTAGGTAGGTAGGTACTTTAGGTGGCTTTCATGATCTCGTTATCATCATAAATCAAGACTATAGCTAAATTCTTCATTCTATCTTGATTATTTCTGCAGGTCGTACAGTCAAAATCTCGTCATACAGTGGTAGCCTTAGCGTGATCAAAATAAAGTTGACATTGCCACAAAAGTGCGTTAATATATAGCTTTACGTGACCAGGTGCAGAAGAGGTAGTCATTTTGAAGGTAACATAATATTTTATGCCCCTCATTTCAAATTAAATAATTACTATCTCTTTGTGTTTAAATCTTTGTAAATATACATTTAACTCAAACTCCCCAGCGGGTCATCGCTTCAGAATACGGATGTGTTTTAGTTAGTGGCAGTTGTCAAAACAACCCGGAACCGGAAGGATAATGTGTCGTCCGGCTCGATTGGACCGTTCGATGGCCGACCCGCCGGTGACCTCATTGGCCTACTTTGTGGCGATTAACTTTGTGATGAAGGTGAGATGGATACCCACAGGTGTTTCGACACGATCTGATCAGCTGCCAGCGTTGTATGACACACTTGATACCCGTGAGTTTGAATTTATAGCCTGCCTGGCAAACGTAGGAGTTCAGTGAAATTTCTCGCTTTCGAAATCCTAAGCCAATGATTCAAACTTTGAATGCGCGGAATGTCGTAAAACGACCATTAATTACCAACACAACTAAAACAGGGTTTGTGTAATTTTTTTATGTAATTATAAATTTTACGATCATGTAAAAGCTGAAAAGCTACTTATTACAATACTATAATCGGTCGTAAACCATAATATTCAAATTAGGAGTATACCTACGAATATCTACACGTCATTCCGATATTTACATACATATGTATTTACTTGTAGCGTTGAGAGGCACAGGCATACCCACTAGGCCACTAGGCCCGAGGGCGTACGGGCAATAATTATAGTCCACTACATGTCCACCGCCCAATGCGGGTTGGTGGACTTCAAATGAGCCTATATGAATTCCTTCATCGGCGTATGCCGGTTCCATCACGATGTTTTCCTTCACCATTTGAGAGCAGTCGTTAAATGTACCTACCTACTTATACTTAAGTTTTGAGAAAGACCCATCGGTATAATGGCACGGGTGGGGATCGAACTCGAGCCTCGTTGACAATGACTGGCCAGATCTTGTCACTACGCCACCGACGACGACGCTCAAATGATCAATTTACGGTCACATATAACATGCAGACAGAACAATCATGATTTACGATTATGATTATCGACTGGTCTGTTGGCTTAGTTGATAGTGACTCTGCCTACTGAGCCAGACGTCGTGGGTTCGATTCCCATCCGGGGCCAACATATGTGTGATGAGCACATCTGTTGGCTATCGAATTCTGGGTGTCTGTATATATATAAGTACTTATTTAAAAGCATATATGTATGTTTATCAGTTGTTTATTACCCAGCTCTACAAGCTTCGGCTTAGTTTGGGACTAAACAGCCGTGTGTGAATTTGTCCAAACATTATTATAGCCCTTCCTTCCGCTGGCTTCTCAGAAACAATATGACAGCACCTTTATAATCCCCTAAGACAGTATTCTATTAATTACACATATAATAACGAGAATAAGTACAGGGATTATTATTTGTTTAAATGACCGTGTGAATTATGGGGCCTATGTCCTTTGCTCTCTCTTCAAAATTTTTTGTGACAGATCTGTCACAAATTTTTTTGTGACAGATTTGTGACCCATAATCATGGGTAACGGTTAGTATTCTCGATCGCCGGTAACGGTCCTATCTGAAGTCACTATCTTCAAATAACGTCAGTGAATGAACTCACTATGATCAATAAATTGATCCCTAAATAAATGAACGCTTCAGTCTGTTGATAGTTTGGATTTGGATAGAAAATGCACAGGAACAGTATAAAAATATAACAAATGTTTTATTTAAATTAAAAATATAGCGTTGGTATGCTGTTACATAATAATCATAAACCTTTTAGCTTTAATCTTGACAAAATAAGCCACAAACGGCAAGCATTTCCTTTTATTTTCATTAAACTACAGACAGCATGGACAACAAACAAATCTCTAAGGTAATAAATACATTTAAAAACATTTTTTTATTAAACATATACCATGAATGAGATTAGGTACCTACTGTAATTGCTAATATAACATACCTTCCTTATACTTATTATACATTTTGGCGCTAAATAAATATTTTGTCTTTTGCTAAAATAACTTTCCAGAATATTCAGTAGAGTTTAAACTAGTTTTTCCTAAGAAAATGCGAAATAAAAATCGCCAAGTCGTGTCACATACAATAACATAGGTATTTAAATTCCGAGTGCATTGCGATGATTCCCTTTGCCTCCACGATTTCCTCTTGCCATTCAATAGACAGATCAATACACTTACGAACTGGGTCACATTTTCTATATTAAGTATAACATCACACACATCACATCCGCCATCTAAATAGTTTTCACCGTATGCAGGGTTTTTCATGAAGTTTTCTTTCACCGAAATATAAAACAGTCAAAGTACAAAATATGTACAAGATTTATTCCAAAATTATGGTCCATCCAAACTTTATGATGACTGTCACAGCAGTCAAGTGTATCTCCTATGAATTTGAGTAGTATTAATAAACTGAGCTACAGAAATAATAAACTGGGTGCCTAATAGTACAGTACAGTAAACATAACCTAATTTTAGTCGCCAGTTAGGTATTTTAGTCGCCAGTTCAGCGCTTTTGAGTCGTTTGTTTTATAATTTTCCTATGAATTGTATTACAGAAACATACATCTAATGTTAATGAGTACAAGCAGTTAATCCGGGCCCGATGCAAGCCGCGTAGGCCATGGCGTGGGGCAGGAAGTTCTGTTCATAGTTGCCAGAGAACAGGTGGGCCCAGGGGCCTTTGGCGAACACCGCCACGTCCTCCCCCCCGTGGGTCTCCCGACTCGTGGGCACCAATGACGGGAATGTGTAGTTCAGGCTTTCTGGAATAACAAAAAAAATGTAAACAATTAAACATTTAGCAGTCTTCGATGTGTCCTGTCAGATAGGCCTACGGCGCAGAAACGTGGACAACGTGTCGAGTTGGATTTGCACGCTTTAAAAAACTAAATTTTAGTCTCCTGTACTTTTTTTTGAGCGTCAGTGGCCTCGGGGATAATAGACGCGACCTATCATATCGAAAGGTCCGAGGTTCGATCCCCGGCTGGGCCATGTACCAATGGGTTTTTTCTCGAAACTTAAGTACATGTACTGACTGCTTTCAAACGGTGAAGGAAAACATCGTAAGGAAACCTGCATACGCCGAAGAAATTCTTAGGCGCATGTGAAGTCCACCAACCCGCACTGGGCTAGCGTGGTGGACTATAGCCCGCACGCCCTCGTTGAGAGGGTAGGCCTGAGCCCCAGCAGTGGGGAGATTAATAGGCTGTTGATGATGATGATGACTTTTTTTAAAAATTTTATTTATTCAGAGAACCAACAGCTTATTACACCAATACAACACTTATATTACTCTAAAGATCTTACTTATTTAAACGTAAAGCTAATAGGTAGGTTTCCCTAGCTTTTTTACCTAAAATAAGAAAGAGATACAGGAATTTAAGAACTGCCTAATTAGTTTAGTCCAGTAAGACAAAGGGAATTTTTATCGCCATGTTTTAAATTTTAATAGAAACCTTGTACAATTTCTTGTGTCTGACAGAACTAAAGTTATTTATCAGTTCTAAAATCCATCCATCCTTCATTCATCCTTCATTCCATCCTTTTCTTATTTTTAAGGTAAAAAAAACATAAGATATATTAAAATTCAACTAAGGCAACTGCGTGCACTATCCGAATCGTCACCACTGACGGTAAAGAAAGATATTGCCGGGGTCTACTAAAACGGTTGAATTCACGTCAAAAGTTAATCTTACGTAGATCATCCAGCATGAGGTTATGTCTATTAAGACGTGTAGGCGGCTTGTAGCCCGGGCCATTGGCGTAACTCAGTGTCGTGTACGGCATGTTATCTGACGCATTCATCTGAAAAAGAACAAAACAGTATTTGAAGATTGATCTAATTTGAAAGACACACCTTGCGTTCAAGGGTTAAAACTTCAGGATTTACTGGAAATAAAGAATTATATGATATCCTTCCACTAGAAATACATCGCAAAAAACCTATAGGCTGGAGATTAAAAATTCAAAGACGCATGTAGAATCTGGTAAAGAGTCAATTCATTAAAAAATAAACTAGCTTTTATAAACTGTTCTGTAATTATAGCCGATTTGGCTGTGCTCAAATTTTGGCTTGTAACGTTCCTTCTTTGTTATGGTTTGATGTTAATTAAGATAATTAATATATGAGACTATTTCCTCGAAAGCTTCATTAAATTTATTCTATAGAATATATGAGGCTTATTATATCAAAGGCGGCAATCTGACTTTCAATGACAGTTACGATGAATTTCAATAACATTCAACTTTCTTCTCATTTTACCAAAACTCTTTTTTAGCAAATAAACTACAGATAGCCGCCTTTGATCTTATAGGGCTCATATCCAACATGTTAGGTTAGTTAAAATGTATTCTATTAGTCATGCCCTTGGATTTCTTGCATTTTACCCTTAGTTTGCATTGTGTTTGGCTGGTGCCCACCATACAGTCTTCCGTCCATCAATCAAATAATCCATTATCCTTACCTTATTACTAAATCCGAGTATATCGGTTCCTCTATTGCTGTATCCGCTATACGTCATAGTGTGGCTGTGGTCGGATGTCACAACTACTAAGGTGTGTTCAGGGTCCACCATCCTTAAAGCTGCTTCCACAGCCTTCGCAAATTCAGCAGTTTCATCCAGAGCTTTACGAGCTTTCGTCTCGTGATGAGCTGTGTCTATTCTCCCACCTGGATTAAGGAAATTGTCTTCAAAGATCAAAAGATATATTATGTAACAGTCTAAATCTAAATTCGTTGCTTTAATTTAAGTAGGTCACCTTCTGTAGGTGCTATATTTCACCTAATTGGATCTGAGTTAAACACTTTATTTAAATTGATCTCCTTTATCTACTTCAAAAATTCAAAATTCAAAAGTATTTTATTGCATGTAAGTACACTAGGTACATTTATACAACGTCAATTTTTTATCTACCACCGCCTCCAAGGTGTTATATAGAGCTGGGAAGAAGAAGCGGCGCAACAAACTTCCGCAACACATCTTTTAAAATCAAGTTTGTACATAACATTATTTTGTAAAGATTGTGCGAGGCTGAAGTAACATTAACACCAGGCATCTTTGTCATTTAGATAATCGACTGTTTTATAATAAGCTTTCTTACAAAGTTGTTGTTTAATGTGAGTCTTAAATTTTCTGTCATTCATATTTAAGATTTCTTCTGGTAGTTTATTGTAGAAGCGTATACATTGCCCCGTGAATGATTTACTGACCTTACTAAGCCTTAACTGTGGTGGTACAAGTTTGTTTTTGTTTCTTGTAACATAAGCTGTGTTCATATCACAGTGCCTCAAAAAGAGAGATATATTTTTGCGGACATACAAAATATTCTCAAAAATGTATTGACTGGCAACGGTTAATATATTAATTTCTTTAAACTTTTCTCTTAATGATTCTCTACAACGTAGATTATAGATCGCCCTAACAGCTCTCTTTTGCAAAATAAAGATGGTTTCTATATCTGCCGCTTGACCCCACAGTAGGATGCCGTATGACATGATGCTGTGGAAGTAGCTGAAATAGACTAATCTCGCAGTAGCAATATCTGTTAATTGTCTAATTTTCCTAACGGCGTAGGCGGCCGAGCTTAGTCTGCCAGCTAGTGAAGCTATGTGGGGCCCCCATTGAAGAGATGAGTCTATAGTTATACCTAGGAACACCGTGCTTTTGATAAATTCTAATCTTTCTGTACCTAAAGTTACATTATTAACTACATGTCTTACATTTGGTAGGCAAAATTTAATACATTTAGTTTTTGTTGTATTTAATGCTAGATTATTAATGCTGAACCAGTTAAGTACTTGTGTGAGAGTATTGTTTACCTCAGGAAGATCACAAGCTCTTGTGCTAATTTTAAAAATCAGAGAAGTGTCATCGGCAAATAATACTATGTTGGACATGTTTTGTATTAAAAATGGCAAGTCATTTATATATACAAGAAAAAGAAAAGGACCCAGAACTGAGCCCTGGGGCACCCCCATTTTCACAACTGAACCAGATGATTTAACTCCATTTATATCAACTTTTTGTACTCTATTTTCAAGGTAAGATTTAAGTAATTCGAATGCTCTGTCTTTCACGCCATAATGTTTTAATTTGAGTAGCAAGGTTTCGTGATTAACGCAATCAAATGCTTTGGAGAGATCGCAGAAGATGCCTATTGCATCATGTGAAGCTTCCCAAGCATCAAAAATATGCTTAACAAGCATGACTCCTGCGTCGGTGGTTGATCGTCCCTTAGTAAATCCGAACTGACGATCGTGAAGAAGTTGTTTGAGATTGAAATGACAAAGCAGTTGATTCAGTATGATCTTTTCGAAAATCTTGCTAAGCACGGGGAGAACTGACACTGGTCTAAAATTACTGGGATCTAGTTTGTCACCAGATTTAAACAGTGGTATGATTTTACTTTGCTTCATTAGGTCAGGGAAAATACCTTGATTAATACTCATGTTAAATATAAAAGCTAAGTAAGGCGCAATAATCGTTATGACTGAGTTAACTACTTTATTATTCAATGCGTCTTAGCTAGTGGGCCCTAATTGAGTGGCTTACATATTGAGTGGCTTATACACTGAGAGGCTTACATACTGAGTGGGTTAGCAAACAGAATGGAAATCCAAGCTGGACACGAGTTGCTGTAGCACTTTTTAAATTACGATTGCTATTTATTTTGTTAAAGGTACATATTACTTGCTTTATGTGTACTGCCTTGTCTAGTCAAATAAATTAATATCTACTTAGGTACATTCTACTAATTTCGAGGACGCACAGAATATTCAAGGTTTAATAATCTTGTTAGGAACTTTGCAGACTTGGAACCTACTTGGAGTTTTTAGAGTTTTAGAGTAAAAGAAACATTTTAGATAAGTATAAGAAATGAAAAAAGATGTGACAAAAAGATCTGCCCGCAAGCCTGGTAGCTAGTGGTCCACTCATATTTATCCACTACCTAATACCCTTATGAAACCGTTATTGGATGATAGTATTTTATTTATACCACTTGACCTCCTCCTTGGTGTGTTACGAATTTCTTAATTTGGTCTCGGGTTAGTGTAGAAAAGAGAAGGCTAGTTTTTTACCTTCAACAAATAAAAAGAATCCATTCTTATTCTTCGATAGCATTTGTATCGCTTTTTGCGTCATCTCGCTTAATGTCGGAACATCGGGTTCAGCTTCCAAATGATACGGCATGTGATCAGGAGAGAATAATCCTAGAATGCTATTATGTGCATTCACGTCCAGTTTGAGAAGATCACTCCTGGTGTACACGTATTTGGGAACAGCTCCGTTAACCTGTTTCTTCTGAATCCATTTGCTAATGAGATCCTGTTCATCGCTTCTATAGCCGCTGTTACCCTCAAAGTCTTTATGCTCTTTTGGGAAGAAGTTTTTTCTACCTCCTCCAAGGACAACCTGTAAAAATGTGATCTGTCAGTTTGCACATTGCATTGCATCGGAGAATTTTATGCATTTTTCATAGACCAGCTGCGACCTAGAGTTGATTCAATATATTTTTAATACAGACTTGCGCTTGATTCTGCTTTCTTTTCTATTCAATGGACTATTTATTTAAGAGGCTCTCCCTCCACCCCGAAATATCAGACTGAACATGTTAAGTAAATACATCACAAAAGTTAAATGTTGGTTTTAGTTCAAAAACCGGTCTATGAGACGCTTTGTTGATTGTATATGTATTTTAATGTCAAAACTTACATCGATCTTGCTGCCAACTTTTCCCATAACCAGTTGCATAGCAATATCGTCGCATTTGAGCCCCGTCGTTGGCATGTCGGTATCTGCTTCCCACTTTCTGTCTGCCGAATGGGCGTAGGAAGCTGCTGGAGTCGCGTGCGTCACTCTGGTCGTTGTTACCACACCTAAAATATGTTTTGATGTTGCCAGGCAGTGCACTAATTATGTATTCTGTGGCACTAGGCAACAGTTAGTGTCGGATGAAGTAAAAAAGTAATTATGAATTGACACTGATAATAATAATACCTAGTTTACTGGCTCTCCAAACTTACAGTTGACCGATTTGGAACTTAAAAATATTATCATGGAAGTATGGAAAGTAATGGATGAAAAGACTTGATTATTGCAAGGCACCAATAAAAGAAAAAGTCAAAAGTAAAGACAGGAATATTTACATCATCATCAGCCTTTCTACGTCCACTGCTGGACATAGATCTTCCCCATGGATTCCACCACATCCGATCCTGCACCCTCCGCATCCAGCTGCTTCCGGCCACCTTCTTTAGGTTGACGGTCCTCCTGGCTGCGCAATGGCGGGGCGTCCGTCCCACGCTGCGCGTACCGTTCCAATACAAGTTATTATCTCCATAGGTAAGGTTTGTGTAGAACTAAAACGTACCGGTGCTCTTCTTAGCTTTTTGTGCCCAATCCATCAGTCCGGTGACTGAATTGATTTCCTCCCGCTGACCCGTGCAGTCTCCTCGTTTCACAGCAGCGCTGAGGCCCACAGTCCCACTGTTGGCTTTAACACCAGTCAGATATGCGGTACCACTGCATGCTGAGTCAGCTACGTTGTGGTCTACGCAGTAGGTCTGGAAATGCAAAAACTTTGTCACAAAAAATGGAGAACTCAATAACTTTGTAAGTATAATTAATTGTCAAACTTCACTATCTCTCATAACCAAGGATCCAAATAGGTAGAGCTTGAAGTAGGTAGCTACTTACCAAATTGTTTCAATTTAATTTTTCAATTGTAAATGGTAATTGTCCATGCTATGACGTTTCCGACATAAAAAGATCTCTATCTCTAGATAGTCATACCCTCCCTGGTCATGTCAGGTGTCGGCGCATATCTACGTACTCTAAGCAAATTACTCCTGAGCATTGACGTTTCTAATTGTAAGAATATTAAGGGCTTCTTACACCAGTTGCTGATAAAGCCCCAGATACCCTATATGCAGGTTATCTACCAGATACCCGTTTTTTTCGTTTTCACAGGTACCTGATTGCCTTATGTGTCCGATATACCGTCTTATAAACTTACAGCCAGATCAAGGGGCTGTTATTTCTTTATCTGTCGGATATGGATTGTTTTTTTTCGAATTTAACGCGGTAATACTTCAGTTTTGTGTTAACTTTTTATGATATATGGATTTATCACTGTTTCATTTATAAATAGTACATTACTGCCGCGGCCCGCAACAGAGGCATTGATGGATGAGCATGTGAATGTAGGCCGAGGCGAAGCCGAGGCACACATACGTGAGTCCATCAATGCCTGGTTGAGGCCAAGGCTTGTACATATAATGCTATTCTCAAATAATGCGCGGAAATCCAAAAAATATCAAGTTTTATTAAAATTGTGAACCGTCTGCACTGAACGATCACGACATAGGGTTGTCACAATACTATCGGCAAATCAAAATACTTTTGGCCATATCTCCGGAACGGCTAGTGCTAGAACCATGTTCATGTACTCAAATGAAAGGGCTCGACGAGATCTAGTTGAATATAATATAAAATAAAATCACCCTGTATATACAATTTTATATGAATATACAGGATGTTTTTTTTAATATTATATTCAGATAGATCTCGTCGAGCCTTTTCATTTGAGTACAAACACGAGGGGTCTAGTACTAGCCATTCCGGAGATATGGCCAAAAGAGTGTTTTTTTTTCATTTGGCCATATCTCCGGAACGGCTAGTGCTAGACCCCTCGTGTTTGTACTCAAATGAAAGGGCTCGACGAGATCTATCTGAATATAATATAAAAAAACACCCTGTATATTCATATAAAATTGTATATACAGGGTGTTTTTATATTATATTCAACTAGATCTCGTCGAGACCTTTCATTTGAGTACAAACACGAGGGGTCTAGTATTAGCCGTTCCGGAGATATGGCCAAATGAAAAAAAAAACACTCTTTTGGCCATATCTCCGGAACAGCTGGTGCTAGACCCTTGTTCATGGTACTCAAATGAAAGGGCTCGATGAGATCTATCTGAATATAATATAAAAAAACACCCTGTATATATAATTTTTTATTCAACAATTTCCGCGCATTATTTGAGAAAAGTGCTATACAAGCCTGCAATCAATGTAATTTCATGCATCATTCGAAATTTAAATAAAACTTTTGCTATGTTACCTCCGTGGTTGCCATGGTTACACGACAGATATGAATTAATATGGTCATTATTTGACCGCTAGGCACGACAGATATGGATTAAATAGAAACGCAACAATGAATTGAACTGAAGAACTGAATTGAATGAACGGAATGTTCCAACTCCCCGGTAAATCGATGACAGTTTAGCTGCCCGATATTTTAACAGAGACTTGAGTGGTGAAAACGGAAAATATTATCCGACAGCTTTATCCGATAGATTACGTTATCTGTCCGTTTTCTATCTGTAACAATATCAGCAACTGGTGTAAGAAGCCCTAAGTAATTTAAAAGTATACCTTGACTGATCAGTCCGCAACGCTCTAACAGCTGGTTCTAGAACCTTGAGATTTAACAAATTCTTCAATAGATGACGAAGGGAACCACAAAAAGAGTTTTTGAACATCTTTTTGGGAAAAGGAGTTCTTTGTGAATAGAACTTTTTTGACATTTCAATATAACTTTTACCTTGGCTAAACCAGTGTAGGGGAAAGCCTCGAAGCTCAATTTGAGTTCTTCGCCGAAGTGTCCGTATTGTTGGCCGAGGTAAACCCTGGTGGCCGCCAGCGTGGTGATGCTCATCCCGTCTCCTAAGAACAGGATGATGTTCTTGGCCATTTTCAAGTTGAGAGGAGTGGAGACCTGAATGAACAGAGTTTATGGTACAGTAGACATGTTTCAAAGGAGGTTTGAAGGGTAAGGGACAAGTATATTGCAAACATCGCCAACATATAAAAGGAACCGACATCGGCAAAAAGTGTGGCAGTGAAAAAGGATTTAGGCCATCTATGTCGCGAGAAAGATGAAAGATGAGGAGAAAGAGAGGGACGATTTACTTTTGAAACATTGCTGATTAAGAATAAGATGATGCGGAGAATCGAAGATCGGATTCAGTAGCGCGCCTTGGAAATATATATGTAGCAGTGGACTGGTAGGCTGACGATTATGAAGAAGACCTTAAAGTAGCAACGTACTTGTGGGCTTCGTATTATTGAATGCCGCATTCGATATTTATGCAGGTGGTTCTGGATTCATAAGTGCCGCTTATTATCAGGTTGAACAGTGCCGCTTCCGAAATCCCCGATAGTTAAAATACACTTATACCTTTGTGCGCAAAGTCCACTGAGCCTGCATTCTCCAATGTTCTTTATTTTTCTCGTCAAACAATCCTTCTGAAATTAAATTGTATATTTTAAAATTTAATTATGCTTACTTACAATTTGAAAAGGTAGGTAAGTACTAACTTTAATTTTAATTGTTACTGTGACCTGTAACATGCCATTTGCAGGTGGTTAATTTTAAATTAATTCTAAAAATATCACGAGTAAATGTTACTCCAAATAAATGTCCACCATCCGGATAAACTTAGGTTAAATTAAAACAATTAGGGCTTCTTACACCAGTTGCTGATATTGTTACAGATAGAAAACGGACAGATAACGTAATCTATCGGATAAAGCTGTCGGATAATATTTTCCGTTTTCACCACTCAAGTCTCTGTTAAGATATCGGGCAGCTAAACTCTCATCGATTTACCGGGGAGTTGGAACATTCCGTTCATTCAATTCAGTTCTTCAGTTCAATTCATTGTTGCGTTTCTATTTAATCCATATCTGTCGTGCCTAGCGGTCAAATAATGACCATATTAATTCATATCTGTCGTGTAACCATGGCAACCACGAAGGTAACATAACAAAAGTTTTATTTAAATTTCGAATGATGCATGAAATTACATTGATTGCAGGCTTGTATAGCACTTTTCTCAAATAATGCGCGGAAATTGTTGAATAAAAAATTATATATACAGGGTGTTTTTTTTATATTATATTCAGATAGATCTCATCGAGCCCTTTCATTTGAGTACCATGAACAAGGGTCTAGCACCAGCTGTTCCGGAGATATGGCCAAAAGAGTGTTTTTTTTTCATTTGGCCATATCTCCGGAACGGCTAATACTAGACCCCTCGTGTTTGTACTCAAATGAAAGGTCTCGACGAGATCTAGTTGAATATAATATAAAAACACCCTGTATATACAATTTTATATGAATATACAGGGTGTTTTTTTATATTATATTCAGATAGATCTCGTCGAGCCCTTTCATTTGAGTACAAACACGAGGGGTCTAGCACTAGCCGTTCCGGAGATATGGCCAAATGAAAAAAAAAACACTCTTTTGGCCATATCTCCGGAACGGCTAGTACTAGACCCCTCGTGTTTGTACTCAAATGAAAAGGCTCGACGAGATCTATCTGAATATAATATTAAAAAAAACATCCTGTATATTCATATAAAATTGTATATACAGGGTGATTTTATTTTATATTATATTCAACTAGATCTCGTCGAGCCCTTTCATTTGAGTACATGAACATGGTTCTAGCACTAGCCGTTCCGGAGATATGGCCAAAAGTATTTTGATTTGCCGATAGTATTGTGACAACCCTATGTCGTGATCGTTCAGTGCAGACGGTTCACAATTTTAATAAAACTTGATATTTTTTGGATTTCCGCGCATTATTTGAGAATAGCATTATACAAGCCTTGGCCTCAACCAGGCATTGATGGACTCACGTATGTGTGCCTCGGCTTCGCCTCGGCCTACATTCACACGCTCATCCATCAATGCCTCTGTTGCGGGCCGCGGCAGTAATGTACTATTTATAAATGAAACAGTGATAAACCCATATATCATAAAAAGTTAACACAAAACTGAAGTATTACCGCGTTAAATTCGAAAAAAAACAATCCACATCCGACAGATAAAGAAATAACAGCCCCTTAATCTGGCTGTAAGTTTATAAGACGGTATATCGGACAGATAAGGCAATCAGATACCTGTGAAAACGAAAAAAACGGGTATCTGGTAGAGAACCTGCATATAGGGTATCTGGGGCTTTATCAGCAACTGGTGTAAGAAGCCCTTACAAATATTCATATAGGTAAAGGTAAGTTCAAGGCTCTGTTAGAATTACCAGCGTCGCATCACCCCGCTGGCTGCGACACAGTCATGCTAAGTCAGTCAAGATAATTTAAGTTAGTTTGTTTAAGACTGTTAATTGTTTGTGACTTTGTGTTATGTCAGTAGATGAATGTCGGTCTATCTATTTACATACGTTTTTATAATATTTACACCAGTAGTATAGTAATCAGACAGGGAGTTGAAATTTCGCGAACACGATAATGTACGAATTACTCGAAATACAGGTACCCGATTAGAAGATTCGAACCTCTTTTGTCGCGCGCGCGCTCCCTGTGGAGATCGCATCTTGCAAATTTAGTATGGGAAACGATAATTCTGTGTCAAAATCAGGAGGGGTGCGGACAAATGAAGCGGATTAGTGGGAGGAAGTTGCTCATACAAATTTAAATATGGAGTTTGAAAATGACAATGTGTGAGTGAGTATAAATATTATAATACATTTGACACTATTTTGGCACCCCCTATTACTCATCCATATGGAAGTAGCTTTCTTTTAAAAATTCATGCAGGTACCTAACATAAATACTCAAATAATTCCCTTTACAAACGTAATCAATCATAATACCGTGAGAGACGCATCTCAATTATTACCTAGTCATTATTTTTTTACGAAATTTTTATTCAAAGTATGCGTCGCTTCGGTAATTAATTAGCGTGGAAATGTAAAATGTTTTGTCTTTCAAAGCAACAAAACGCAAAGCGGCAAGCATGAAGTAATAGATCTATAACTTCAGGGCGGTAACAGTATTTCTTTTCAAAATATTAAAAATAAACATCAACCATTTAAAAAACCTATCAAATATCATGTCGGACATCTGGGGCCCTTAAAATTCACACGAGTATTTACACTTTGTCCAAGCGAACGAAGTCGCGGGCAACAACTAGAAGACAATATATATGACATAGATTTTAGACACTTTAATATTTTATAATTATGTATTTTGGCATTTCTTGAAGAGAGAAGCGGTGCAGTCAGTTGTAGCAAACCATTTTCGTTATTGTTACAAGTCAGTTGTACCAAACATTTTGTCGGTACGCTTGTTTAACAGTTTTAATTAGGACTTCTCTGACGAATGTAATTAACCCAAACTTTGTCAGGATACAATGGGACACGCAAAGTTGAGTGTTTTCTTAAATAAAATAATTACACGATGTTTAATTTAATTACATTACTACTGCGGGTCATTTAATTACGCCTTAACGTTAATTACGAGTAAGAAATACTTATAGTAAAACGTGTTTTAAACTACGAGTACCTACAGTTCGCGGCCACGTTTTGAAATATTAGAAATTAGAATAAGCTTTTTAAAAATACTTTGCAGAAAAGCAAAATGTGTTTGTCTACCCTAAATAAGTCTTCTAAGTAGTTATTTTGTGTTGAAAAATAATAAGATTTAATTAAATTAATGTTTTGTTTTATTCATATGTAGATATTATTTAAAGGTAACATAATTAATCTTGTCTATAGTTCGGTTATACCGACTCGACTTGTACTGTATCTATTATTTAGGCCTTTTATTTTTTTGAAGATGAAAAAATGTTACTAAAATCAATGTAGATAAGTAAGTAGGTACCTACCTGTTTAAAATGATGTGGATTACTCTCGTTACCTATTAGTAATGTCTTAGGTAGCACATTTCAAATTGACGTAACTGTCCGAAAGACGATTTTACGCACATTTTCATCACCACGCGAACCGACTGCAGGGCAAGGTTATGTTGACTCTATTTCTTTTATTAAGACAACAATGCACAGTTTCTAAACGCACCGCGGCCGCGTGTTACGTGAGGTTATGCGAATTAGAAGAAAGTCGGTTACGACGTTTCGCCACCTTGACCTTCTTTGGGAGTTCATGTTAGTGTCATTGACATTAAATAATTGATTATGAATGCTTGTGAAGTATAAATATATACATTACACAATATACCACAAGGGCACCTACTGCGATTTTAGTTGAGTCCTACTTCTACTAAACTCTATACATCTTGACGAATCCGGTTATGATCATTTCGTTTAAAAAGCAATTTATAAGCCTATAAGACAAAATGCCTAAACTGCATGAAAAACACGCAGTTTTATGACATTTTAACATTTATAAAGTTCCCCTGGAACATTTATACTCCGAGCAACTGCGTGCGATAGTCATTTTAGGTATTTTTTGTAATATTATCGGGAGTTAAACAATAAATGTTAAAATTTCATAAAGTTTTAGAAGGTAGTATTTTAAATTAATGTTTACTATTATTTTCATATAAGGAAATCAAATCGAAATAACGTAACCAAAAAAATTAAAACTTGACAAATCCAATAAATTATGTACGTTTATAATCTTCTCAATCATCATCGTCAACAATAGCTATTCTATATTCGACACCGTTTTTTTATATTTACAAGAATTTGACTGCCAGCGTATCGCAGCTTTGGAAAAAGGCCTTTCTCAAGTCGTGATAAAGTCAGTAAAGAAATATCTATGGAAAGTCGATGCTGCAGAACTCATACTCATACCTTATACTCATTTATTACAACCACCGGAACCTATGGAACACTCCGTTACGTCTTAAAGCTATATTATATATATTTATGACTAGGCAGTAATTAGCAAGAGCAGACAACATAATGTTTACAATTATTATCAAAATATTACATTAATAAAACAGGTATTAAAAACAATAAAAATTACATTAAAATTATTTTATGCCGCTGCAAAGAGGCGTTGTCAAAAACATTTAAAACATACAAGAACTCTTCCAACAAATAATTAAACGGCAGAACCAAATGACTCATGACTAGACATCCTTGCACTGGGGCTGCCCGGTAACATATCTCTTGGGAATTACTAAGCCTGATTATGATGACTAACCCCTTAATCAGGTCTGCGTTAAAGCACGTACCCAGTCAAATTGTAAAGAACTGTCATTAGCTATTCATACACAATTTTCTTTGTTATGGACAAATAAAATGTGTAAGATTAATTTTTTACTAAGTAAATACTATAAATGACTAGTAGTAAGAGCGTAGTGGCGTTGGGGATAAGACGCGGCCTATCGTATCCGAAAGTCCGAAGTTCGATCCCGGCTGGGCCATGTACCAATGGGTTTTTTCTCGAAACTTAAGCACGTTTACTGACTGCTCTCAAAGGTGAAGAAAAACATCGTGAGGAAACCCGCATACGCCGAAGAAGAAATTCTTAGGCGCATGTGAAGTCCACCAACCCGCACTGGGCTAGCGTTGGGAGACTATAGCCCGAATGCCCTCGTTCAGAGGGTAGGCCTGAGCCCCAGCAGTGGGGCTCACATTGTTTATAGGCTGTTGATGATGACTACTAAGTACCTGCTACCTGTCGCCCATACTTTGGTTAGCTGGAGTTAACTTCAAATTTACAACTAGTTACAAGTGACATTCAATACTTTTTCGCCATTAAAAATACGCTGTTGATAATTATATAATTATTTACGGGTCTTACACACGAAATAGTTATAAAACTATTTCGTGTGTAAGACCCGTAAATAATTATATAATTATGAATACAAAGCGCGAAAGTCTAAAATGTACTATACGCTGTTGACGTGGTTAAATTGATGGTTATCCACCAATTTTTCTACAATACTGGGAAAAACACTTTTAACTCCCACAATATAATACGTATTATATTTAAGTTTAATATTGTTTATAAAATATTCGGTAAACGAGAACGAATTCATAAATGGCACTTAATGAATGGAAGGAAGTATCAAACTTCAATAAATTGTATTTTTGTAATATCATATCAGACAATCATAAAGGAAAACTGATGGATTATTACATTATGGGGAAAATAGGTAAAGGCGGACTGCAATTTACTAGAATTAAGTATCTGTGACTGATGTAGGTATATAGAATTATAGTTACTGTTACTTCGCAAGACACTGGCATCGATAATGCAGCTTAATTCAAATACCCAATGGACCTGCGATATTTTGTGTTGCGACAATATTTCAAGGGAACTTTTAAAATGAAAAGCTGTCTCCATAAATAAATAAAAAATATATTTTTTACTAAATGTTAATTTTATTGCATGAGTTTGTTACAAATGAGATCCATATTTTTATTGTTCTTGTGTTCGATTTGCTATGTAATTTTTGAAAAACGCAATGTAATAGCCGTGGTAATCTGCTGTGTGATTCTGTAAAGTACGAATTAAAACTCGACCATCACATCGCAAGTCACTTACTTCACTTCGCATCCGATCATGAAAGACCTTGATGTGGCATTGTGTAAACAAATACAAGCTACACAATAAACACTTCACTTGCGAAGTAAAGTGAGTATTGAACTGTGAATCATTGAGTTAGAGACCGATCTCACTGCGGATTCAGGATCGAGTTCCACAAATACGCTTACAGAATAGCAGGGCTGCTTAGTTGGTGGCACTCGCCTCACGCTCCTGAGGCCGTGGGTTCGAACCTGAGGCCGTACCAATGAGTATAAGTACTTACGGTTTATTATAATACTACAGGCCTTTCGGTGAAGGAAATATATATCTTGAGGAAACCTGCGTACGCTAAAGATTAGAATACCCAGTGGACAGAGGTTTGGCACGAAGATTCCAAAACGATCGAAGTATCACCAGGTAATACAGGACCCCTAGGAAGATAAGATCTTCAATGGGTATGGTATGGCTGACTCATAGTAAATTATGTCCAATGGAATTGATCGATATGTAATTTTATGGCGTTCGTTTTTTCGACTGTAAATAACTATAATCTTTTTAAACTCGGAATATAAGTTTTTGACTATGTAAATATCCGTTAAGTAGGTACATAAATACAGAGAGAGCTTTTTAAGTTCAAGTTAACTGGACAAATAGAAAAAGATAGACATCAAAGAGGAACATCTTTAGGGGTCACAAATTAGTTATAAATAAGCAATAAGCTAAAATTATAAAAGTAGGAAAAAGTTAGTCATTATAAGGTGAATCAAAATGAGGTTAAAAAATCAGTAGGTAAGCAAAGTTTTAGTTCAATATTATTAATAAAAATATTTACCTATACCTTTGTTATAAACGCTTCTCGTGTTAATAAAATATGCACATGTCAACACAAATAATATTACACTATAAAAACGAGATAAAATTTCCATCTTTTAGTATAATTTAACTAATTTATAAAAAATGTACTATACGACACTTAAGTTCTGTAGAGAATACTAGCTTAATTTATACAATGAAATGATAAAATTTTGAATAAAAAAGTTATTAAATAAATAACGTTGAGTTAAATAAATTACTAATAAACACTATATTTCACTACAACTGCCTTTACACAACTACTGCGAAAATTCTTTTCGTGTCTCTTAAAAATGCAATGTGATATTTAGTCAATACATCGAGAGGCATAGAGTCGACATTGTTAAAATCTATAGAGTTATTTTTAAATAGGCTATTTGTCCTTGTATTGGACCTTGTGTGCGAAAATAGAAATGTAGATAGATAACGATTGTCGTACTTCATTTGTTGTTAAAAAAAATATAAAAGTTTAAAAATATACCTACTTTCAAAACGGTTTGCACTATTATTCACTCTGCTATTACGAAGCAATATAATTATTTCTATTATATTTTTGTTGTTCAGTTTCTGTGTATGTCTTTTATAATAATAAATGATCTCCTATTAACATTATTTATTTATTATTTTTGAATTTTTCCAAAAATTTATTCATTCAGAAAAAAATGTTTGGATTGGAATTAGATACCTATTACGTTATTTATTTGTCCTTTAGACTACGATTTCCAAAATTATCGTTTTCACATCTATTGAGTAGTGGTAACGCAAAAACAACCTACAGCAAAAATCCTGGACTAGTTTAAGTATAGGATTATCATTAGCCTAATAATGAACCAAGTTCGGTTCTTGATATCACTTGAATTTTAAGTTTGTTAAAAATTTTTAGAAAAAATAAATATTATCAATAACACCAATAGCATCAATAAAAGTAAATAGAATGTGTGTGTGTGTGTGGGGGGGGGGGGTTGTAGTTTGTGGATTTATGAAAGGCTAGGGAGTTGGGATAGGAAAGGACTTATGGTGATAGTAATATGATTGAACTGTAGAAATAAATGGAGAGGTAGAAAGTGTTTAGGTTGAAATTTGCAGAAGAGATTCCGTCTCATCAAAGTCTAGTCATTACTAAGCCATAATCTCACCATATTCAGCGTCAAAGAGTTGTATGTTTCATTACTGTTTTCCTGGTAGAATTTATTAATAATGTGCGGTGCCAATATCTCACATATAGCATATCATACAATTACAAAATAATAACCTCTCGACTCCATAGCATCTCTGTTTCATATATCGATATTGTTAATGTATTTCACAGACGGATATCGGCACAATACTCCTTCTGTTCGTGCCCAGCGCCGGTCTCAACAAGTAGGCGCGTTCGGCAGGTTTTATAAGAAGCGGCAGAATTTATTGCTTTGTTCTGTATAAAATAATTGTTGTACCTACTTACTCATTTTAGGAAAAAAACCTCTTTTTATTTTCCTTTTAATAACTTACCAAAAAATTTTTGACTTGTATTTAATTAGATTATAAAAAATACCGGTCCGTCGTTGTTTTATATTTACATTTCTAATTGCGAAGGTTTTGTTTTGTATCTCTAAATGACGTCGGCACCTGTAAGATATAACTAGGTTCACTATTAAATTATACTTTGTTGAAACACTGTCTTAAGGTATGGTTGCTCTTTGCTATATCTATACTAGCTTTTTCCCGCGGCCTCGCCCACGTTTTATAAGTTGTTTCTCACTTTTTTTATATCATTATAATATTATAAGTACCTTAACATTGATCGAGCAATTTATAATGTCAGTGTGGTATTTTAATAATACTTTTACTTTGACATAACTTAATGTTTCAAAATGCCTAAATTAATGAGTATTTAAAGTACCTACCCACTACTTAATTTATGGTACATCAATTTACTAAATTAATAAAATAATATTTAATTAAAGGAAAGGGTGGTAGAAAGTGTCTATAGATACCTAAATCCGGCTCTGTTCATACCATGAGGCGCTTTTAGAACTGTTCTCCTTCTGCTCTGGTATGTTTATCTCATTTGATTTATTGCCAAATAAAATTTTCACTTCTCATGCTCCTAAAGTTCTTGCTGGATGTAGGCGACGTAAAATGAGTTTTTATGGTCTCGTGCATAAAGTAAAATCTTCGTCTTGTTTCTTAAGTTTTTTTTATAATCCTTGTTCTATATTACTAAATTAGTAAAACTAGGCAATACTATTTATAAAAGGAATATAAAATGTATAAAAAAATAAAAGCTTGTAAAATGTAATTATTGAGCATTAAATTATATTCCGACCTTAGTTATAAGTGTCACGTTTAGAAAAAAATACGTTTATTTGCAATGTTGCTGTTTAATTTCCCCGCAATAGAAGTGAAAAGCAGAGTGTATAGCTAACTCGTTCATAAAACCCATAGAAATATAGCGTAGCGAGCTTTTTCCGGTGTTCTGTGATAAAACCCATTTTACACTCGTCTCTGGCAAAATGGCGCGTTTTATGCATTTGTTGTACAATCTAATACAATAATTTCTTAGCGGCCTCGAGATAACACTAAAATGTCTCCTGCCACGTGATGTACCACTTAAGGCAGTTGTCTATACCTAAGATAAGAAAGGCATTTTTAATCTTTATATCTATTTCACAATGTATTGGAAACAAAAATCAATTAGCGTTGCAGAACCATATCATTCGTAAGAAGGTAATTTAATTTCAAAATACATTACCTTACTTAAGTAAAATTAACGTATTTTATACTAAGGTAATTATTGTCCATTATTCATTACGAATTGGATAAAAACGATAATTAAAGCAATTTTTAATTATCCGTTATTATGGCAACAGAGAAAGGTGTAAGTACCTACCTAACCAGATTGACCCACAAGTGGGACCGCGGGGAATTACTGTCATTAATTGCTCAGGGTAGTGTTTAGAGCAGCAGCAGAAACCTATATTCTGAGCTTGTCCATAGCTGGAAGTATAATAATTGTACAAAGCGCAATTGAAATTGAAATCAATGTTAGTAACAATAACTACTCGAAGGGATCGAAGGACTCAAAAAGTGCAACAGAATGAATTTCGTAAATGAAATTATTCCTAGTTAATTCATTCATTAGAATGAACTCATTTGTTGGGTGGAATGCCAACAGATACCAGCTGTGTGATTCTGTAAAGTACGAATTAAAACTCGACCATCACATCGCAAGTCACTCACTTCACTTCGCATCCGATCATGAAAGACCTTGATGTCGCATTGTGTAAACAAATACAAGCTACACAATAAACACTTCACTTGCGAAGTAAAGTGAGTATTGAACTGTGAATCATTGAGTTAGAGACCGATCTCACTGCGGATTCAGGATCGAGTTGCACAAATACGCTTACAGAATAGCAGGGCTGATACCACCTCACAAAGGAGGGATGATTTACAAAATAAATTTTTAGTTCAAACAAAATTAAAAAGTTGAATATAAAATAATTAATAAAAAAAAATCTTTTTTAAAAAGCTTTTATTAAAATAAAAAATTCAGTTGTACTAAAACGCAAATAATAATTTTGTGCAAGGGTTGTGCTGATGAATGTTAATATGGTATAATAGTAGATCGAAATATAGTAGCTATTACTTACTGTGTGATACTGTGTGGGTAGATCGATCGAAAGCTTGTAGAGCAAATAGAAATCAAAGAAACTGAATAAATTTCTTGCGCTACTTACAAGCCTGCATACGCCGAAGAAGAAATTCTTAGGTGCATGTGAAGTCCACCACTGCACCGCACTGGGCTAGCGTGGTGGACTATTAGCCCGCACGCCCTTGTTGAGAGAGGGTAGGCCTGAGCCCCAGCAGTGGGGAGATTAATAGGCTGTTGATAATGATGATGATACTTACAAGCTTTTGATCGATCTACTTTATTATATTCACCTATATCAAAAAATTATTATTTGCGTTTTAGTACTACAGAATTTTTTTATAAAAGCTTGTTATTAAAAAAAGATTTTTTTTTAATATGCCATCGCCATCTGCTCGCAGATTGTCAGAAATGTTAATACACTACCTACCTAGATGCAGCTGACCTCAGTACCTACACTGTTGATTTATTTTAGTGTACGGAATTTAACAGAGATGTCGCTTTCACTATAAACGAAGCGGATCATCATAATATCGTCTAAAAAGCAATTTACCTACAAGCAAAATGCCTATTTATTTTTTATTTAATTTGACCTGTTTAAGTGTATGTTTGTCAGATGTTTGTTTAATTGTCGGCGCCTAGTAAGTTCTTCCTCCTTTGATGTCATCGCAAACAACTTGCATAGAGGTTATACCACGGTATACGTCGTGTTATACCACCCACATACAGGAATTGAAATAAAATTGTCATTTTTCTTAAATTAGCTATAGTTAAAAATAAAAGATAAAAATAACAGCCTCATGATTTAATTTCGTTATTCTGTAAAAATAATTTATCTACACTTAGGCACCTAACTTAGGATAAGTTCTAGTTACATACAAATATACAAACAGTAGATAAGGACGGTAACAATTATGTGAACATAGGCCTGAAATCTGGATCACTGATTGGTTAAAAAGCAAAGATCACTTCAAACTTAACACTTCCAGAATTCAAGCATAAAGTCGTTTGACTAAGTATTCACCATTCTTCCACATAGAATAACAACAATTCTACTTAATCTTAACTTAAATCCTCAACAGTACATAGCACTATCACAGCACAAAGACCTATTAAAAACCAGACCGCACTTGGCCTGTTCACAGCACTATTAGCCCAGAAACCGTTGCGGTGGTTTCTGGGTCTACAGTTTATGTGATTGTCCTCTCCCATGCACATGGCGTAGGCCATGAGATGTGGGATGGTGTTCTGCTCGTAACTGGCAGTGAAGAGATGCTGCCACGGTCCTAGGGCGTAGACCGCGACGTCCTCGCCGCCGTGGGTCTCAGAGTCCATCGGGACCAGGCTGGGGTACGAGTAGCTGAAGTCGCCTGTAGAAAAAAGTGGGTTACAATACTTAACATAGAAGAATTGGGGAGTCACAAAAACAGTGATATAGTGATTTGATGCCATCTTTTTTTACGGGCAAACCCACTAAATGGTAAAATAACTGCATTAAGCTTTGTAGGCTCTTTGGAATTTTACCTTAGTGTAATTATTTTCTTTTATGTACACCTTACGTGTACATAATCTACTGAACATTTTACTAAAATGGACTTTCCCCCTGTACCCTTCATGTACAGTCGACCGCAAGTAAGTAGAAACAAAACCAGTATTTATGTATTGAAACTCGCTAATAGGCTAGGCCAACTCAATGTTTGACTGACGTGCAGTCGACTGTACCAAATATGATTTTGTTGCTAATTCGTAATTTTGTCAAGTTTTTTTACCGGTCTATAAACTGTCATTGGGCAAGAACAATTTAATAGGTATGTACTCACGCGCTAGAAACTCTTTCTGCTTCGTCACATCTACTCTCCTCCCGTCAGCTCCAATGGAATTCGCTCTGCCATTCGCGTAGCTGATGGTAGTGTACGGGATTCCATCCATGCCTGGTGATGTATCCACCACGCCCAATATATCGTTTCCTCTAGACGGATATCCGGCCACGGTCATCGTGTGGGCGTGGTCAGCGGTCACCACGATCAGGGTGTCTTCCTCGCTCGTCAGAGTCTGGGCCTTCTTGACTGCTTTAGCGTATTCGACGGTCTCATCGAGAGCCAGGTATGCGTAGCTATCGTGGTGTGCGTGGTCTATTCTACCACCTGGAAATATGAAATTCGGTTTTTCAGTGGTCTAGCTACAATAGATACAAAAGTAAAGGAGTATAGGCAAATTGCTTTTTAAACGATACCATCATAACGAGTCAAAAAGATCAAATGACTCGTAGATTCCGTTGATTTTTCGTTTTGCTTTCCTTTAGTAAAACCTGATAACAGGTAGGTATACCAACCTTCAACAAACAGAAAATATCCTTGCGGGCTTCTGCTTAGCATCTTGATAGCAACTTCCACCATTTCTTCGAGTGTTGGCTGATTCTGGGCCTTCATGTGGTAGTCCATGTGGTCATCGTGGAAGAGGCCGAGGAGATATTCTGGCAGATCATCGGAATTGAAGACCTGGAAAAGAGGGAGGGAATAATGTCACCTTCTTTAGTAACGGTTGCATCTGCTGACTTCAAACTATAATAATACGCTATTGCTCGCGTTGAGGAATATTTTTAATTTTTGTTGGGAGCAGTTTTTCTCTTGGTAAAAATGAACCTATATCTAGACTATTGTCTCCATGCTAAGGCTACGTGTATGCTAAATTTCTCAAGCAGATCGGTTAAATATAATCTTTCGGCGGATTATGGTATAAGGATAGATGCCAACGTGTGGATGTTAGGTTATCGGCTGAAAGGATTTTGATGAACTTGATATCAGAAAGAAATTCACCAAAGAGTTCACCAAATGGCACCATGCTGGCGTGTCGGACTATGGCCCGTGACCTTCAGCCCAACAGAAGAGACAAATTGTTATTTGCTTACCTTCATAAGCTCATTTCTGTCGGTGACGAACTGGTGTGTGGCATTCTTTTCGACCTTATCCACATGCCACAGGTCTGTCAGATCTGTCCCGTCCAGCCTTCTGCCAGTGCTGGTCACCACTGTAGTCACATTTGGAAGGAATTCCCTCCTGCCGCCACCCATTATAACCTGAAAAAAATATAAGTTCCACTTAGGTTTTATTTCGGAATAAAGTGGTAAACATATATATAGATAACTAGTTGTAAGTGGCTACCGTTACCCATCAACCGGCAAAAAAAGGCCACAAATTCATTAGGTACCACCTTGAAAAAAGCGTCCGTGGGGCAAACGCGACAAAATGATGTTATTAAGTAAGAGACAAAAGTTAAAAATACACTAACGAAAAACACTTCCATTTTTCAAATGATTTTTATAATATCTCTTCTTCTTCGACAATACTTTCATTTTGTCGCATTTGCCCATAATTAGTTCAAGCATTTGCCCCATCGACGCATTTACCCAAGTTGACCTTCCTCAGACCTACGACAGATATCCTTTGGCTTGTTTTACATACATAATCTTCACGGTATGTCTCTTACGGGGTAGGCTGGTTTGGCTTGTTTATCGACTTGATAATGTAACAAACCATTATAAACAATCTCCGAAACATGTTAAATGCAGTTAATATGTAGTACAATTATTCATTTATCTATTCGAGAGTCCTAGAGATGAGTGGTCTAAGTTAATATAGCCGTCATTATCTGATTACACGTGGGAGATAAGTGACATGTGACATCTAACTTATGAATTCCAAGACGTGTCCGGCTGTCTATTTAGCAAAAGCCAGAGATTAACAAAACGATTTTTATTTTACTGAAATATTTATTATACGGTAAATCCTTCACACTCCATGACATTCGTCTTTGGAACTCCCTTCCTGTCCCGATCAGGCACGCCAAATCCTTAGTTGCATTCAAGCAACAAGTCGAGGGACTTTTTCTCACTGACTGTGTCTGATCACTTCACTTCCCTCTTTCCTTCACCTGCTTATAACTTTGTTGTTATCGATTACGTTGTATGTATGTATGTATGTATGTATGTGTGTATGTATTTATTTTTTTGTATACCTATGTATTTTAGTGTATGTAGATTTTTAAAATATGCTAACTGCACAACCTACCTTCTAATTTGCTCTTAATCCTCTATCCAAAGGTTGTTTGGAAGAAATCGCTCTTAGCGATAAGACCGCCTAGATGTACAATACTGTATCTATTTTTCTCTTTTTTTGTCTGTAATTTTTAAATGTGCAATAAAGTGTATTGAATTGAATTGATTTCACTATGGTGAAATAATGCCAATGAGAATCGTGAAAAACTAAACATCAAAAGCAAAACGATTATCTTACTGTTGAAATTGTCTTTAAGTTGGTAATTCTAAGAACATTTATTATTCATTGTTGCAAGTTATAATGAAATTAAAAAGCAAAACTGCATCTTTGTTTATTTACCAATAAATCTAATAGGTACCTATTTTACAACTAGTTTTCATCTGCAGCTCGACAGAAAATAATAATAAATGTTACAGCCGTGTAACACAAAAACATCAAGACCAGATTAGAACCAACTTAAACAAATTTTTTAAGCTGTCACTCCCCAGTATTAATCGAACCCAAGAAGACCTCTTCATCATCATCAACAGCCTGCACCAGTCCACTGCTGGATATAGGCCTCCCCCAAGACGCGCCACTGAGCCCGATCGTCGGCTCTCCGCATCCTGTCACTGCCAGCCGTCCTACGCAGGTCGTCGCTCCATCTAGCCGGGGGGCGTCCCACACTTGAAGAATTAAGAATTAAGAATGAAGAATGAAGAAAGAAGAAAGAAGAAAGAAGACCTCTGCTGGCTACTAAAGTCGATGAGGCGGTACCTACTACATAAATCTTTCTCGTAACCTTCTTAGTAACCTTGTATCTAACAATGTCCTCAGAGATTCACTGCTTGCAATCAGTTTGAATATGATAGACAGACTGAAACGGACAGGCATTATGACAGATATGAGATATTGTATGCTGAAAAACAGGCGTTGCATTTTATGAATGGTAGCGATTCTAGTCGAAACACGTTCTAATGTCAATGTCAAGTTTATTTGATGCGGAGCGAATCGCAGTATGCTCTACACAGGCTCTACACGCAAAATGACAAATATAAACTGACTTGAAGATTGAACGAGCAATTGTCAAAATGTATTGTAAAAGTCAATAAACCTACTCTAGAGGCGAAACCCTTAAAATGTTTCTCTCGTGTACCTGAATGATTGATACTAGAGCAAGTAATATCATATTAATATCAAATCAGACTCGAATTTTGAGATATTTTACTCTTCTAAGAACTTGTATTTGTTGAGGCATATAGAATCAAAGGCAGCTAAATGCCATACATACTCTAATCTTTAGCTGCCTCTGATTATTAGAAGAAGGTACAATACACGAAATAATGGTTTTAAGTCTATCAGTTAAGCTGTTTGGGAAATTACCTTGAATTGCCTTCCAGGGTCGTTGGCAATGAGTTGGTAAGCGATGTCATGGCAACCTAGCGACAGGCACTCATCGGGCACGTCTGCGTCCGACTCCCAGTTACGTTCCGAAGTGTGCGCGTACATTCCCGCTGGGGACGCGTGGGTTACTCTGGTTGTGGTTACTACACCTAAAAGAATATAAGGAAATCTTTGAAATAGGCTCACACTACACAGTATTATTAAAATGTAAAGCGCCATATTCACCACACATCTTGGGCGTACGCCCGCTGAAGGTCATGTTAGACGTAGCATTTACACCATCTAGCGCGGCACCTAGCAAGGCATCCAGCAAGGCATAGACAAACTTTAAAAAGTAGGTTTTGGCTTGGTTACAAGACTTTTAAGCCATATTACTTGATATTTTAATTGAGATATGGCTTAAAAGTCTAGTCCAACCAAGCCAAAACCTACTTTTTAAAATATACGTTAGAGCTTGTCTATGCCTTGCTAGGTCCAGCACACATCCTGCACGTCGTGTAAGCAAATAACAATAATTATTGCTGTATAGCAAGCCTTTTCACGACAGTTTTGCATGACCTTCTAACATGACCTTGAGCGGGCGTAAGCGCCAGAATGTGTGGTGTAATTAGTGCATAAGACATAATGCGTTGAATGTGAATAATCTATGCTAGCGGCGACATCTGTCGGGCTTTGTGTAAACCTCACAAATGCTCAAAGACTCGAAAGAAGGTAGAAGAAAAAACGAGGCTGTGTAACTGTTTCGCTTGGCAAGAGAAACAGAGGAATTCTTAGTGCTGAGTGCTGATGACTAGTGATGACTTAGAGTTGCCTCCAGTAATGCAGAGACTAGATTTCAAAGAACTGCTAAGTTGGAACACGACGACAAAATCTAATGTTCTAAATATATTGCTTACATCGGCGGTTTACAAAATATACTTAGCCTAATTCATAGGGCGTTTATGAAACGGTGACATTTTACAATTAACCTGATTAATATTTAGGCCGATTGTAAAATGCGTAAGCTGGTTGTTGTTCGATAATTCGAGAGTCAGTGAAGCGAACTCGAAATTTTGCAGCACCTTGACTCGGATGGATAGATTTAGGTTGAAGGCCATGGCGGCAGCGAGCGCAGGCAACGCAACTTTGAACCATCGTCGTAGCCTTCTGGTTAGGTATCTTAAGATACATCTTACGATATATCGATAAGATACATCTTAAGATATATCTTAAGACCACAACACGGTTTATTATTATTAAACGACCAGCGACAGATTTAAATACACAAGTAAAAACAGAGGTCGAAAAATAATTTGAGATTTGAAATTTCCCAGGTTCACTCTAATTTACGTAATTTAGATATCTTTTTCCTAATTATTTAATCAAGGGTAATAGATTTCATAATCAAAACTACATTAAACCGATCGCCGCAGAACCACGATTCAAATGCTAAATGTAATAAAGACATTGACGAACCAAACAATTTATAATGTTTGTGAGACCAAACAATAGATCATTAACGTTTACGTAGATGGTGAACAAGTAATAGACTGAAATTATTCTTTATTATAAATGACGTGATCGATTGTTGCAAACTTAACTAGCGAGGTAGGTACTACGAAACTACATAGAAGAATAAGTAAGTACAAAATTGTTTCTAGTTTCTACGAAAATACATTGCAAAGACCACCTATTGGTTAACTATAAGGCCTGTATTATAATAGGCGACGCCGCCGCTCTAAACGAGATTACATGAATTTTTAAGAGACGTATTAATTACGCAGATTCCGTACAAATCGTACACAGAGCAGCCTGTGTGCAGCTGCTTCGGCGCGGCGGGCGGCGGCCGCCCTCTACACAAGCCTATTGATATATTTACAGCTGCAAATTTTTATCTTCATAGCAGTAACACTCGGCCTGTAGTCACAATCCGCGAAATTAATCAACCACCGGTCGTTGACGCAGGTTTTATGACACATTATTATGCATGAAGTAGGTAGGTACTACCTATTGCAGGATAAACTAGAAGAGAGCTCTGTAATTGAACTGAACGCGTGAGTACTTTTATTAATCCTTCGATGAAAAGCGCTATGGTTAATGACAAGTGAACATGTACGTTACTACCTGATTTATGGTTGATTTGGTTGAGTTACATACACGAGCGTATTTAAGAGTTGAACCACTACAACAAACACTATCACGCGCGCCGCACAGTACTTTGTGGATACAAAACGCGCGTCTAGTCTCAGTATAGTTCGGCTGTTTAGTCCGGTCCCGAACTACTGAGCCTTCTTTAGTCTCAATAGTTTGTACAACCGAACTGCTAATACTAAAGAAGGCTCAGTAGTTCGGTTGGGATAATCGATGTTATAGATATTGATTGCAATGTGAGTAGGTATCTTCCTCCTATCCAATATTATAAGGCTATATTCTTAATTGATTACGTACGGTCGACCTCACGTCAGTGGAAACCAAACCAGTATTTCTATTCCTTTGACGTGCCTATAGACAGAAAACATGTCCTACCAAGTGGAAAAGTGGATCTAATGCAAATGACAGACTTACCAACATCCAATCCGTGTTCCAGCGCCCACTGTCCTATAGACGGTGCCCAGTTGCCCTTGTGGAGCTGCGAGTGGCAGGATCCTCTGGTGACGTTCCCATCCAGACCGATGACTCCGTACTTGGTCTTCACGCCAGTGAGATACGAGGTCGCGGTACAGGCTGAGTCTGGTACCTGGGCGTCTATGCAGTACGTCTGGAATAGAATGGTCATATAGCTTAAAATCATCTGTTCGGCTCGGTGCTGTAATCTACTGGGAACGGTCGATACTATCCTGTAACTTCGGCAACATCATCATCATTAGCCTGCACTAGTCCACTGCTGGACATAGGCCTCCCCCAAGGCGCGCCACTGAGTCCGATCTTCGGCTCTCCGCATCCAGTCACTGCCAGCCGCCTTACGCAGGTCGTCGCTCCATCTAGCCGGGGGGCGTCCCACACTACGCTTGCCTAGTCGTGGTCTCCACTCGCGAACTCGTCTACCCCAGCGGTTATCGGTTCTCCGACAGATGTGACCAGCCCACTGCCACTTCAACGTGCTAACCCTTTCAGCTATGTCGAAGGCTTTGGTTCGGCAACATGAGAAACTTAAAAAAGCGTTACCAATGAGGTCGGAGATCTTGACTTTAAACTCTTTTCATAGAACAAAACGATCAAAGAAAAACAGGTGTTTTCAACTTTTTCAGGGAACAATGGCGTTTTACGTAAAACACCTGTTGTTAAACTTATTTACTTATTCAATACATACTTTACAGCACAGTAATTAATACAAGGACAATAAACAGACATCACAATAGAATAAATAGCCAATAACAAAGTAGGTACCTACCTATGTAGATCACATAATACAAAAGGAAAGAGAAATAAGAAAAGGATATATTTTGCGCGATTACAAACGTATTCGTGTGTGTTACAAGTGGGAATTGAATACGTGAGGCTAAAATTGATCTGTTTTATTCATCATCATCATCATTTCAGCCTGTAGACGTCCACTGCTGGACAAAGGCCTTCACCAAGGATCTCCACGACGACCGGTCCTGCGCTAACCTCATCCAGCTGGATCCCGCGACCTTCACCAGATCGTCGGTCCACCTCGTGGGAGGCCTGCCTACACTGCGTCTTCCGACACGTGGTCGCCACTCGAGAACCTTTCTGCCCCAACGGCCGTCAGTTCTGCGGGTGATGTATGAGGCCCATAGTGAGCGACCACGTCTCGGTACCGTTTTCTCTGTTTTATTATTTTGGATAAATGCTCCTCGTCCCATGAAAAGTATGTCTGCATCTCGAAACATTTTGTCGTAGGAGTGCACCGCGCGGTGGATAACCGAGTTTTTCCGAGCACATTAGCCTATAATACACCTTTTTGGGCTACGCTATCAGTAAATCAGGTCGGAAATGGGAAATGACGAATGCAATACGTACACACACACCTAGCTTAAAATAAAAACAAACATTGGTTTTAGCCGACTTCGAAGAAAGTTTCGATTTTTGAAATGTTAACGATGTTGACAAGTTAAAATATAAACAACGCACAATCGTACATTCCACATTTGTATATCGCACGAACGATACCTCGCACAAATGACATGTCGCACATTCGGGGTCGCACTTCTGTAATAATACCTACATTTTTATAATTTTGTATTCTGAGCACTAAATCCATAACATGTATTGTAAAATCATCTCATAATATAATATAATACCTACAGTCATTTTGTCACACTTGTATGTAACATTCTAGACAATAAGTATCTCAAACATGATAATAATTCCACCGATGCAAGAATCCTTAGAATTTTCTCATGAAAAGACATCTTACTTAACGCTCAATTATGTGTTTCTTTTCACAACAGCTCAATGTCTCTGCAACCTTGGCACAAGTACAGTCAGCCTGACGATTAACTGGCGTGCAAAATAATTTCCTATGAGGCTTCCTTCCTTGCATTGTCACAACGGTAAGTAGGTAATTTACTGTTATTCATTGACAAATCATAGAAAGTAATATTATATTAGTATACCTACAGAAAAATTGAAAAATCATGCATGTTTTTGCAGTAGTACCTACTTTGTTACTGACTTAAAAGTATAACCTTTTATAGGTTTTTTTTTAAATTTGTGAGTAATAAGTAAAGCATTTTCATTACGGGCATATTCGTTCGTATTATTGACATCGCATAAATAAATTATTAATATAATTGCTTTATAGTCACTTCCTTTCCTTAATTTTAAAAAGATAAATTAATTAAATAACAATATCTAAAGCAAAACATTTGCACTTACAATCGACCTTGGATTAAGTATAAATAAACCTTTAAGGTAAGTATTGAAATGTGTTAATTTTTAAACACACCAATGATAAGATAAGGAGAAAAATACCTACTAAATTAGTAACACTTTTGACACGGAAGTACCTACCTAGTGTTCGGCTGAACTTTAGTTTCGGCTTCGGCTTTCGACCGTATATGCAACTTTTGGCAGAATGTAGACGGATTCTCGGGTGGTGACAGATGGAGATCAGAATACTGATGGAGCAAAGATCTGCATAAGGCGGCTATTGCCAGTGACTGGATGCGGAGAACCGAAAACCGAGTTCAGTGGCGCTCCTTATGGGGGGTAGTCCAGCAGTGGACTACAACGGGCTGATGATGATGGCCGAATTACTTAACTGACACAAGTTGAAGGATGACGAAGGCGGGAGATAGCCGGGTGTGGTGGTGAAAAAAAATGTAGGCAGGTGATTTCGGCATTGGTTTCATCTATCGACCTATAGTTGCTAGTCCGTAATTTTGGTCGAACACTACAAGGAAGTCGGTACAATCGGCAACGGCGGCATTGACAACTTTGTAACCTTAATTTGTAACATTGAAATAAAATTTATAAAACCTATGCATACTTTCACTGCTTTGCGAGAGAATAATTCTTGGAATTTTTTTAAGTAAGCACTATTTCGAACCCTGTAATGTAGTTATTTAAATTCTCTTAAACATACGATGAATTAGATTAATGTAATGATAATCATTCTGTTAGGAGAGAAAAATGAAAAATGGATGTAGAACGATCAATACCGTTTTACTGCAGACATGAATCAAAAAATTTAGCCACTCTCATATGGATGAGTAATAAAAGCATTCTATGGGTGTTAAAATCGTGTCAAACTAATCACAAAATTATGACTCACTCACACATTCTCATTTTCAAACTCCATATAAATTTGTATTAGCAACCTCCTCCCGCTACTCCGCTTCCTTTGTCCGCACCCCCCCTGTAAATGACATCATAGGTTCCGATACTAAATATGCAAGATGCGATCTCCACAGGGAGCGCGAGCGCGACCAAAGAGATTTGAAACTTCTTGACTGCAGAGGATTTTTGCATTATAGCAAGTAGGTAAGTAATATTAGGTAAAAGACACGCCACTGCTGGAGGAGAAGGTTCTAGACAAATGCTCAGGCGCCCGCGGGTTGGTGGGGTTATATTGGTACAGTCAATCGCACGTCAATGGAAACACTTTGACCTTGAGCTGGCCCAGCCTGTTAGGAAGTTTCAATACAATGAGAGCGCAGTTTATACTGGGTTCATTTCCACAGACATGCGGTCGACCTTACCAGAACCCCGCCCGTGCAAATCAAGGAACAGGGAAGTGACGTCATTTGATGATAGAGTCCATGACCCACTATGGGTCGTTGACCCCTACGAGCATGTTTAATACCTAATCCTTATCGGAAGATAGTGTGACGTCATAGAACGTGCGACCTTACAAGCGACAGTTTGCTGGAACTTTAATAAAAGGTCATCTTGGGAGTATTTCCCCGAAACAAATTCAAATTCAGGCAGCACCAATACGGGATAGGTCGGAAGAGAGTGTGACGTCACAGAACGTGCGGCCTCTGCGCGCGCGCCGGTTTCCTTGAACGTGACACGCGAAGAGACTGGAGCGGTCAACCGTATAATGCGTGTTATTGAGTCGACAATTACGTAGAGGCCTCTTTACAATCAGCGCTACATCTTTTGACAATCTATCAACAGACAATTCTTTTAACAATCAATTTTGACAATTAAAGTTTGAGTTTATAGAGAGCTGTATCTGGAGCTC
Organism: Metalampra italica; assembly: GCA_949699065.1. NCBI lineage: Eukaryota > Metazoa > Arthropoda > Insecta > Lepidoptera > Oecophoridae > Metalampra > Metalampra italica. Next base: position 8,561,452 of record OX452983.1, read on the forward strand.
TATTTTTGAATCGATCTCCTCGCTTCGAGCGATTCAAAAATAGAGCTCCTGGAGCCTTATTTTCGAATCGCTCGCTTCGAGCGGTCGATTTTACAAATTTTCCTTTGACATCCGATATAAAAATTAGTAGAGTCGACCGCTCGAAGCGAGGCGAGCGATTCAAAAATAGGCTTCTGTTACTCTGTAAAATCAATACTCTGTATAAATCATAGAATTTACTTACGTAAAACCTAAGACTTACCAAGTAATGATGATAAAGATGACAGTTAATTTCGTACTTTTACCTTCACATAATAAGAGTCATAATAAACCTAACCTATGCTACACCGAACCTAACCTCATCTCAAATAGTTGAGTCTAATATCGAAAATCGACATTGATTTGTCTTAGACCACGACTTTAAAAATCTTTACGAATGAATCAGTGATATTAAAATAATAATTGATTCGCGACAGATAATCAGTAAACTGACCGAAAATTGCGCGCAATAAGAAATGGTTTGCGTAATCTAAGTAGGTACAGCTAAGTACAATTAGTATTTGTAGCGTTCCTTGAACAATAAACGTCAATTAATTCGGACGAAAATTAGGCATGGCCTTCAAAATAAGCTAAAATAATGTAATTAGCGAAAATCTGTTTATATTTACAAATAGCTTTTTGATTAGTAATAATTTAGTTAGACGTTGATCTTTGATTAGTAATAGATAAAAACATTATCATTTTTTTAGGGTTCGTTGCAAGTAGAGTAAAGAGAACCATTTTCATGACTACTGATTTTGAAAAGTCATGCAGAAACTTAAGTGAAAATTGGGTATGTTTTGCGTAATAAGCTGGAAGAAAAATAAAAAGAATAAGTACCTATATCTTTATTTCATTCCTTCATCTACCTGAATTCTAAATACGCAGTTGGTCCAAATGTCAATTTTCTTATAATCTATATACCAAGCCTATATAATTAATTTATTATTATTATTAATTATAACCTATAAGAAAGTACAGACGCGTATTGGACCAAATGCTACTAAATCGTCTAACTAAACCGCTGCCTTACGGCATGGACTCCAGCGCTTTGGGTGACAATGTAAGCGAAATCTATCTTAATTTTCGAAAATCTTTAATCTGATGATGAACTGATGAACAATCAGTGCACCTTTTGTCTGAAAATACAATGTTTATAATATAATGACCAGTACTTTGTTGATAAAAACTTCCTATTTGGTTCTCTAGTCGACAAACAGAATCGATAGAGCCTGAAATTTAAGTAGCTCTATATCAAAAGTAAAGGTATGTGACATTTCTTCCCTTGACACGAGTATCGCAGGTGACTGTAGAATGCATTGATTAAAATCTAGCTATAATGTAAATTAGACGCGTGGAAAAGTAGGTTTCGCGCATCGTCGGTATGTATGCACTTGTATGCACTTGGTATATAGGTTGGTACTAACAGAATCATTTAAAAGTCAGATTGGAGTTAAAATAAAACTTACCCTAGCCAGTCCACTGAACGGGAACTTCTCAAAATCCAGAACGTTGTCCTCCCCCAGCTCCCTCTCCATCTGGCCAGCAAAAGTCCTGGCCGCCATCACCGTCGCCAAGGACATGCCATCACCGATGAACAGAATCCCATTGTGGGCCTTGTTTTTGTTGATTTTCACCTGGAGTTTAGACTTCAGGGTATCGGCTGCCGATTTCCTCCAGTAGGAAGCGTGTTTTTCTTCGGCCGGTATGTAAGCCGGTGTCATAATGGTGTCCAGAACCTTCTTTGGTTTTGGTGTGGAGACATCCTCTGGGGAGGAGAGATAATCTTGTTTACAAAACAGGAAATACAGGACGTATTCGTGTGTTTTTAAAGCCGGAGCAGACCGGGAGTCCTGTTTTTGAATCGCTCGCTTCGCTTCGAGCGGTTGATTCTACTGATTTTTGTATCGGATGTCGAAAGAAATTTAGTAGAATCGACCGCTCGAAGCGAGGCGAGCGATTCAAAAATAGAGCTCCATGCAGGTCGTGTGCGATGTGCGTCTCCGCCCGCACGGAACGCAATCAGTGTGACATTTTCCATATAGTTTAATACATTACAAACTGTACTGGAAGGTGCATGTATTGGACACACGCATCCGGTGTGCTCAGGCCTAAGTTCGTTTTTAGAGGGTTTTTGTTTGACGGGAAGATGTGCACTCGCATTATGTATGAGATGCTTACCACTGTATTCAATTTCAGTTGCTATCGAAAATGGATAGTTTCCCTCTTACTTCATCGGAATAAGAAGTGGGAGAAACAAGCTAAATAATTTGCAGATATTACAATTCAGGTGGTCTTGTCGCTTAAAGCGATTCCTCCCAGACAACCTTTGGGTAGTACATGTTATGTCAGAAGAGGTAGTTGGTGCTGTTTTAGAAGATTTAAACTATAGTACCTATATACAAAAAGATATTAAAGTAGATAAAAAAGATATTAATCTAGGATGATGACAATTCCACAAAACATCTTAAATAAAGTGAACCCTCTGACGAACTGACGAACGTCTGACTGAAGTCAGACGCAATACTTTTTGCCCATATATAATTAAAGCAAGTCAAACTCTAGCTTACTATGACGTCAAAGATGAAATTGACAAATCTTGCTCATATAGGTACCTATCTGGATAATATTATGTGGTACTAACCACATTTCGTGCAACTATACCTATTATGTTAGTAGTTCAAAATAGGATTTACCTTCGTAACTACTTATTCGTGAATATTAACTTTATAAGATATTGGTAGTTAAGTAGGTACTTGAATTAGAATTCTATGACATTTGTTTTTACAGTCTAACTCTTTAGCCACTAGGCCAAGGTGATTGACCTAGTTGATAGTAAAGCTGTAGATTTATATGACTAGATTATAGATAAATACTCTTAGATTATATTTCATAAATATTTTATTAGAGGATCATAAAATAAAGTAACAATTTAACTGAATTCATTACGTTGTACTGTTGATTGGGACTGTATCTAGTGTTTTAATGAAGGACACAAGTGTCTTTATTGATGGAAGGTGACATTTAATTGTCTCGGTTTAATGTTTTACAACGATAAATATTACATTAAAAGTGATATAAAATATAACCTATCGTTATCTAGCGAGATATTAGGTTTAAATTAAGTACCTACTCGAATTGTATTAATGTTAGAAAGTAAAGGAAGTCTTCGATACATTTTGCGGCTCGTAACCACATAGTGATTTAACTAAAATATGCGTACGTTATAAAGTAATTTTGACATTGTTATTATTAATTATTTGAATTATTGACATTATTGAATTACTTACTATTTAAATGTGTGTTATATTATGATTATGTTTAACCCTCTGACTTGTAATACGTATTACCAATAAATTTGATTATGATTATCACGTCACTAGAAGTTAAATAATTTAAAAATATATATTTACTTAAATAATTACTTTTGGCAGATTGTGATTCAAGCCAGCTTTGTCTGAACAACAGGCAATGTCACTTGTAACTCAATGGTACAACTGACACTACGCGATAATTTTTCGATGTATTGAAGGAAACACAATCTAGAATTAAACAAGGAAAAGTGTGAGAGTATGAATTAATCGTAAAAAACAACAAATAACATAAAAATTTAAATTTAAATTCATGAAAAACGATGGGGGTTCATAGGTAAGTCGAAAAACCGGTTTGCAGTTATAGATGTTTTATGAGTTAATAGTAGCTGAACTTTTCAAGATTTGAGAGACTTTATTTAAGTTACAAGGTTTTTATCCTGTTACGACAAACAAGATACTTCAAGAGTCTTATCTTGGTAGTCAATTGTTTTGCACAATCGTCTGAAATTGTCTAGTTCGTCGTCGAACTTCTGCCTGGAATGGCTATGCATGAAGGCTTTGCACTATTTGCTCTTGGTCGTTGTCTTCTTCGTCCTCGCCTCTTCCCGCAATGCGTGGTCGGCATTCCTAATCCTGAGGCGTCATTTACTCCGCTGAATGATCATCGTCTACAGACAGACCCACACCTTCATGTCTCTCTCGACGTTCAACATCCAAGTCGTTTGCGGTCTGCTTCTATAGGCAAGACATCTCTTCAGTACTATGTGATTAGCGGGTTTTTCTACGTCATGTCCATTGTCCATAACACCTTAACCTGTACTCTGAAAGTTTCTCCCTGTTGCTCTTGGTCCGGCTGGGTTAATTCCAAATACACATTTTTTGTATCAAGTCGAAGAGTTTCGAGAAACAAAGATTCGGTGGCATCAATGTGATGGTTGGGTGAACACTGATTAAATGGACAACCACAAAAACAAAAATGACATGCAAGAACTCAAAGCGACCGTTCGTTGTGACGCAAAGTTCTGTACTTTCGTAATCACTGACTTCTCAACACATAATATAAGCCCTAATCCCTAATATAGTTCCCAGTAAACCACAACCTTGCGAAGATCCAAGCTGTCTAGCAATGAAAACATCATTCCAATGTATTCATCGTTTTTGAGGCAGAAGAGTACGCGAAAAGCAATTTCAATTTTAGTAGTGAAGTGATACATAGTTTGATAGTTAAATAAGTTATAGCGTTGCTATCAATGTCGTTTGGTCACGTTCTATTGCTACATTGTGGAAGAAGAGAAGTGTACCCGCTAATGGTAATCAGTCACGTAAAAACTGAAAATCGTACAATAAATTATCACTGATTGATAAAGAAGAATAGATAGATCGTGTATGAGATCACTTTAGACCGGCGCGCGCGCATGTTAAGCAATTTGTAAACAAACAAAAACATCTGGAAAACACAATTAAATAATTGTAATAAACAAAACTATTTGAAAACTTAATGTTGTCATGATTTTTGATATCGAGCAAGCGTTTGAATTTAATATTATTACTTGGGCATAAATTGCAATAAGTACATGCTCTATCTGTCTGACGCATGGCGCCGAAACGTGGACACTGACAGTGGGAATCGGGAATAGTCTGAAAACTCAAAGACGCCCAACGCTCGGAGTTTCTCTGAGAGACAGGATCCGAAACGATGTGATCCGCCAGATAACTAATATTGAAGTCGCAATGGACTGGTTACATCTGTCGGAGAACCGATAACCTCTAGGGCCGACGAGTTCTCGAGTGGAGACCACGATTAGGCAAGTGTAGTTTTGGACCCCCACTGGCTATATGGAGCGACTGCCAGACGTAAGGCGGCTGGCAGTGACTGGATGCGGTGAACCAAAGATCGGGTTTAATGGCGCGCCTTGATGGAGGCCTATGCCCGCCAGTGGACTATGAGATTTGGAAACTAATGATGATGCTTTAACTCTTACGCCGGCAGTAGCGGCACCAGTGCGATGCCTGGTACTACAATAGCCAACACGTCTTCCTATAGCTGCAGCGTAGCGTGCATAGCTCTTTTATGCGTGGGAGTATGTCTATGTCCAACAGTGAACGTAGGAGAAAATGCTATGCTACCGAGAGCACAGTCTAAAGTAAATTACATAATATAGGTAAAACTTAATTTAATTTAATGTAGGTATCTGTCTGAACTCTCAGATGACTGGTGCATCTACCTATACCTATTTTATGCTGGCGTGTGCGTAGGTTATGTTTAATACGTCATTAGACTAGCGCAGACAAAATTCCGGTAGATAGTAACTGGATAAGGTGTCCTTAAGTTCGATAGTTGGTATGAAAGTTAACGACCTACGGTTTTTAAATGAGTTTTTAGGGTTCTGCCTACAACACAAACTATCTAATAGTCCGTGTGTCCAGATTAAGTCTCAAAAAAATATACGGGATGGAAACGTTAAGTGATCTCAATCGATCTGTAAGTAGTTTAAAAATTTTACTGCAACTTTTTACTAATATTGAAACTGCGTTATTGATTTAACAAACTTTGACATTATTACTTAATTATTTATTATTATTATTAATATTTATTTTAGGGGGCACGGGCGCCCACCAAAGAGATCCTAGTTTCATGTCTACAATACGAGTAGATCGATGTAGATAGTACAGCACGTACGCAAGTATTTCTATTTTTTTAATTTAAATTAAATTAATTTTTTTAATTTAATGAAGCCGGAATAAATGTGTTCAAAATTGTAATACAAAGTAATCAATAAAACAAAGTTGCCCAGCAGCTTCTGGACTAATCTCGCAAACTACTGAACTGACTTTGATTCGGCTTTCACCATTGGCTAGGCCATTTTACGAGAAAGGTTTTGATATTATACCTAGGTAGGTACTGTGGTAGAGCTAGTACATTTAGAAACCGGTTAATTATCAAATTAATATCACTATCGCACCTACTATTATTACTAGTCAACCCCTAGCGATCCCTAGTAAACTAAAAACACGAAAAGAGATCCAATACTTTTTATCCACAAAAATGACACTGGCCACTTTACGAACCTGCAAAAACGGTAACGGCAACGACGGCCAATAGCAGGGTCTGTACGCGCGCCATCACTGACCCGTGCGCGCGCGCGCACCTGGTTATATCAACTGCACTTCACTGTTTATCACCGCGCGCGAACACTAAATTGAACTTGAACTAGTGAAAGGTGACATTCGAATTCGCGACCGTTGGCTCTGGGTTTTGAATTGTCTTAGAATTTAATTCTGAACTTCTGATTGGCTACAATTTTATCTCCATGTCCCTGATGGGGTAGGCAGGAAGGTATATAATACAATTACTGTATGATTGACTAATGATTGGTTGCATCTGCACAAAACTCCCGCTTTCGTGGAGTCGGTGCAGGGGTGGTCTCCCCCTTCTAAGAATAGGAAAGAATATAAGTCGGCACCCATCGTTGTGTACCTAATTTGAGCTAATCTCATCACAGTCGTAAAAAGTCTAAAAAAATATTTTTTAAGTCTGACCAAGTGTGGATATGATCAGATCGGTCTAACAAAGCGATCATACCACGGATACTGAACACATAGATAAAAAAGTTGTCTAATACGACGGATTTGGTGGAAAACTAAATACCGGGCATGCATATTACAACAACATTGTGTTCTATCGCCGTTTGAGAGAAGTCAGTATTTGTGGTATTTTGATTATACGTAGCGTAGCGATATCGAATCGACTAGCACCTTTATCGTGCTAGTCTACGGGTGACAGACAGTTTTGTTGAATGAATGGCTTTAAGGCTTGCTGCCGAGTATTTTGATTGATAAGAAGAAAATATTAGGTTGATAAGGATACCTTTTAATTATACGTACTTGAACAGAAATTGTGTTAGAATTTTTGGGACTCGCTAGAGGATGTACAAAGGAATAAATCACAGCAAAGGATGAACAATAATTCAGGACGATATTTGAATGCCACTGCTTATGATGAAGTAATGAATTTGTTTATGGTACCTTTTTAACTATTAACTTTTGAACAACACTCCTGTCTTCATTGAAAGTGACGTGATGTGATTTTGTATTTAAATCATAATTTATTTTGTTAATAAAATTCTAGAGCCAATCTGGTTCTTATTGGCTTAATTATTTAACACCAAATATTTTAATTTCGTAATAAAGTAATGTAATTAAATAATTTTTTTACGAAGGAAATTGAGATCCCCTGACTCTATCGTTCAAGGCATTAATTGCTTCGGAAAAGTACTAATATGTATGCAAACGAAATCTAACTCTTAAGTTTCCTTATCATCTGCAAAGTCAATTTTAAGGACGAAGGAACACTATGAAGGTAAGGTTCAAGGGTTTAAGTGATGGTTAACAGCTTAACAAAGAGTTATTAAGGAAAGAAAGAAAGAAAAACTTGTTTTGCATGCAATGCTCTGGAGGTCGACCTTGATAAGTGACAATCAATAAAGATTTTGCCGAAAATCGGTTCGATGTTGTTTAAAGTTCGTGTCATTAGGTCTAGAGTTGTAAATGTTATAATAATCCAATACACTTTCAGTAAGTGGTTTAGATCTTATTATTTGTCATAAAATTGCGTGTTGCCTGTGGTACAAGTTTCATAGCTTGGTACCACTATTCGGTAGTACCAATAGTTACGTTTTATTTTCAGTAGACTTTCGGTAAAAGGAAAGATCAAAAACAGCGAGGAAATTCCAAAATAAATATTAATGATGTAAGGCGAAAGCATACAAGAACTGATTATACGTGTAAAAAGATGGTCGGAAGGAGGACCGGATGTGTTGGTTCACATTAGCGAAGGCCTACGGCCAACAGCGTTAGTAAGGAGATTTTAATGTGTAGGAATATGCCAGTGGGACATTAAATTTTTAAAGAAAACTGTGTTCCCTACTCGGACGTTAAACAATAGGGCCTAAACAGTTCCCTAGCCGACTACGTATTCAATTAGTGTAATTATCCGCTAACAAGAAAATGACGATTCATCTAATAATGCGACATTATCTCTAGATCTGAGCCGGCTCTAACTATAACAGAGCCTCTACCTACCTTAATGTAAGTACTTAATGGGTAATTTTCTAAACTGATCTTTGAACTTTGTGACTAACTTTTCAATTTGTATTTCACGAAACAGTGAAAACTAGTTTACTAGTTAATTTGGAATTATTTAAATTTTCTAATTATTGCGAGACAATATAAAAACATTATTCCTATTTTCAGATGAATCGGTAGTGTTTCAGTTATCAAGCGGAAGAATTGTTTTAGTTTTCCTTCATTATTGAAGTATTTATATACTTACATCTGAAATACATACATATGTCTCAAAATACAGTATTTCCATAAATTATCATTCCCATCACTGCGGCCCAACTCCAGCTGGACAAACATAAAATATGGAATCTTTTATTATTAGGTATCTGTTTTGTGCTATAAGGAGTCTCCAGACAACCTATCTATACATTATTTTGATGAACTGAGTACACTAGCGTGAATACACAAGAGCGTCAGTGGCGTCGAGGATAAGACACGGCCTATCATATCGAAAGGTCCGGAGTTCGATCCCCGGATGGGCCATGTACCAATGGGTTTTTTCTCGAACTTAAGTACATTTACTGACTGCTCTTAAACGGTGAAGGAAAACATCGTGAGGAAACCTGCATACGCCAAGGAAATTCTTAGGTGCATGTGAAGTCCACCAACCCGCACTGGGCTAGCGTGGTGGACTATAGCCCGAACACCCTTGTTGAGAGGGTAGGCCTGAGCCCCAGCAGTGGGGACATGTTAATAGGCTGTTAATGATGATAATAATGATGAGTACACTAGCTGCGCCCATTAATTTATTTAACATACTGATAAATTATATTTACAAACATTTATCATTAGGTACAGTTCTTATTGATCTATTGACACGTGCGCGGGAGTGGCTGGTATCTTTTACTCATTACTATTGCCGAAAAATATGTCGTAACTATTAGAAACTTGCCATTTTTCATGGCCCTTAGGGATTATTGAGGCTATGTTTCGCAACTTGTTTTTATAGACGATAATAAACGATTCGTACCATTCGCGTCGTTATAAATCTGATACTACCGTTATAAATAAGATTTCAACGTATATAAACAATCATGTCATATACATTTTGATGCAAATCTATTACGTATAATAAACTGTAAAAAAATTGTATGTTCGGGCATCACGCACAAAAAGCCACTGATGGATTTTGACGAAACTTTGTATCCTAGTGATAGTGATTATACCTTGTCAACATATACTAGGCTATAAAACACTCGAAAATTGACCGAAGAAAATGGGACCATCAATAAAAATCTCTCATTTCCTAACATTTGTATGAATTTGCAGTTCATATTCGACTGGTTGTTATTGAAAATGCTACACGATGCTTCCAGTTCAAAAAATAGGGCTATAATCTACCTATTAAATTTAGGTATCTAATAAGATTAAGCTTGACTGACTGACGGACATACCAGGTGCAAGAAAATACCTAAATACCGGTTACGGGACTCGGTATCGAAGTACTTTTCCCAAGCGAACGAAGTCGCTGGTGACAAATAGCCGTAATAATTTTGAAAAATTCTTTCAGCAACAGTTTCTAATTTCATTACTATTAAGGTATGTTAAGTTATGTACTGCTGCTGCTGGATGAGGTTAGCGCAGGACCGGTCGTCGTGGAGATCCTTGGGGGAGGCCTTTGTCCAGCAGTGGACGTCTACAGGCTGATATGATGATGATGATTGATGTTAAGTACTTGGAGGACAATATATACGAAATGTGCCTAAAATTGGTTCTGTTTCTGTACTTATGATGGTCCTATCCTCCTACGAATAGTTCATTCGAACCGACCTTGCTTTAGATTGGAGCATTGTATTCCACTTACAGTTTGCCACTACGGGGCTACGGGCTACAAGTCTACGAGTCTTAGCTATACCTGCCAACTTTGTAAATTAGTAGCCTTCTTTTCATATGGCTTAATAAATTCAGTAAAATTTAAAAATTAATTTTTTCGATCCATCTAGTGTTACTCAATCTCGACAGTACAAGAAAACGTATACTTTATCTTATCTTCTGAGGGGGCCAGGAATACCTGGCGACACTTCGACCCTATGGGATCTGTTGTGCCAAACCCCTGTCCGCCAAACGGTGCCACAATCCGTTTTTGGTGGACTTCACATACGCCTTAGAATAGTTAAATACCAGTCGTATGCAGGTTCCTCACGATGTTTTCCTTTACCGTAAAACCTGTGGTAGGTATTATAATAAACCGTACTTAAGTTTTCGATAAACTCATAGGTACGGGCCAGGATCGAGCCCACGACCTCATGAACGTGATGCGAGTGCACAACCAACTAGGCTACCACGGCTCTTTATCTAACGTATACTTTGCTTACATTTTAAAATAATTTAGTATTAAATAAAACAATAGTACCTCTGACGAGTTCAAAATATGTCACGACTAAAAATAATTTTAAAAAATACTTCAATTCCTTACCGTAACCACTAACGTAAACAAATGCTAGTAAACTGAGAAGTACACCTACAGGCAACATTGTCACTGGCACAGTGACACGCGAGTACAGACGGAGGCGTGGCCGGGTCACCTCTCGTAGAAACTCGACTGCAAGATTATCATGTCTCAGCCGTTTTATACATAATTGGTTTATCATATACGGGCTGTTACATTTCTACACGTGTTATCGCTTGTCGCTTGAGACATTTTGTTCTGTGCAGTCTGTTAATTGAGCAGTTAGGTTACGCGTTGGCGTTTATATTTAGAGTTATCTTAAAACAAAATGACGTATGATCAACAATATTAAATCGTTTGTTGATTCGAAAATAACTTCATCAGTCATCGCTCTCGATGACGCTTTTCTTATCGTCATCTAAGGTACCTAGACTGAGAACAGACCAATCATTGCACCTCCCTCTGTATGTGGTCTCCGCTCTAGATATGACCTGCCTACAGCTACTTCAGCTTGCTAATCCGATCGGCTGTGTCGGTGACTTCCAGTCCTTAGTCGGATACCTTCGTTACAAGTCATAATATCCTTCAACGTCTTGAGTGGTCTAAGCAACGTATGTACACTTAGAAATAACAATAATCTATGAAGGAACAAGAATATCAAACTCACCGACGCGTTCAATTCCTCTAGCTAACAGACTATTTCGACTAAACCCGAAGTCTCGCTTCGTTTATACATCCCTTTTGTCAATTGGCGGTTAGTAGCTTCTGAAGAAGGAGAGAGCATTGGAAGTCGCCCAACGGTGGGACGTGGTACTTGATATAAAAATTAAATAATAAAGATAAAAAGTACATTGTTCGATTGCCTCCCCAAAGAACGCCACCACACCCGGGCCTCCGCCCCGCTTCCCAACTGCCCACCTGAGCTGTCCATCTTTGTGGGCAGTTGGAAATAAATGTTCCTAACCACCTAACTTCTCCACCTGGGTGGGCATGCTACCGACCCGCGGTCTTCACTTCAGAACTCGTCTGACCCAACGGCCGTCTTCTGCGACGGATGTGACCCACCCACTGCCACTTCAGTTGGCTAATCCTTTCGGCCGTGTCTTCCTGACTTTAGTTCTTCGTCGGATCTCCTCAATGCGGATTATATACTTCAAAGAAACTCCGACCATAGCTCTGTATGTCATTGCAGCAAGCAAAAGAGAGCTCTATACCAGACGGCCTGGAAAAACACTTTGGGTCCTCCCCTACGGAGTTAAAGGTTCATATACTACTCGGGGTTCTATACTGGCAGGATTTGAGATGTATTTCTGCATCAGCTTGTATATCCCCACCACGCTCGAGCCCCGTGTGGCACTCTCGTTCTTACGCACGACACGTCTTATCAATTCTCTTTATTTTTCACGTTTATCTAGGCAGCATTTAATATTTAATTATTTTGTAGGGTTCCGTAGAAATGTTCTTGATAACATGGGAATTAAAAACGGATGTTCGGAACTCAACTCTGTCCATTTCCTGTCTACGAAACTAGACTGGACTGTACCATAATTCACTAGATCTCAAAATGACCAGCCTCATTGGTCGAAATAATCGAATAAAGAGAAATAAAAAGTTAGGGGCCGCTACAGTACTCTCAGTTAGCGGCTGTGAAACTACTAATTAATAAATTATCATATTATATCGTAAGTATAATCATTAGAAATTTAAAGGCCTATACATCAAAATGCCATTATTGTTTCGCACACTTTCTATGTTGTAAAGAATTAATTTCACACTACTCGTACAGATCGTACAACAAATCAGCAAATAGAACCTAAGACTATGACAACAACTTTATTTAAGCCAAATAAAGGTGAAAAAAGAAAAAATATATAAATGTGTCCGGTAGCGGCCGTATGCAATAAGTAGACCGTCCCCTTCTGCCTTTCAGGGAGAGGTACAGGATCTCTATTTTTGAATCGGTCTCCTCGCTTCGAGCGGTCGATTCTACTAATTTTCCTTCGACATCCGATACAAAAATCAGTAGAACCATCCGCTCGAAGCGAGGAGAGCGATTCAAAAATAGAGCTGCAGTTCTGTTCCGAATACCTTTGATACTAAACCATCCCAATGTAGGTTCGTGAAGCCAAAGTCTGACTTTAGAACCAAATTATCTTATCATCGTGTAACAAACATATACAAAACAAAACAAATACTTTAACCTCCGCCAGGCAGGGGTGTGTTTTCCACTATCTACATTATGTTATTTAGTTAGTAGTTACGTGAATGCTAATTGTTAAAACTTGGTTTTTTTGTAAGTAATCTTGTTTGTTACTAATCAAGTGTATTCTATAAAAATATCAATACTTAAAGTGAACTTATCTGATTGTTTATGTGCTGGTTTAGGCCCTCTGTACATAGTTGGGTTGTTTTGTTTGGTACGGAACTACTGAGCCTTCTGTAGTCTCAGGGATGGTTCTATAAACAGAGATATTGATCCCATACCTAACTACTGAGCGTTATTGTTGGTCTCAAAAGTTCGGTTGTACAAAAGAACCTACTACTGTGACTAGAGGGTCCAGGCCGTCTAACATCTTAAATAATGGCATTGCTGTTCTGGTTTGAAGAGGCTGTTAAATATTGAATCAATGTAATTATTTTGTTCAGTGTCCTCAGGAAAGCACTTGCAGCCTTTGAATTGTTACACGCAGCAATGCAAAGGTTGAACGCGTGACATTGACCTCTCAGTTATTTTACATCTGAATCATTTATTTTAATAAACTTGTCTATATTTAGTGTCTAAATTGTGATGAAATGCTCGCTTTTCTTGTTTGCTCTCTACAGAGTAGGTATGCATATTGTGTAGGCGCCATTCATGGCCTAAAGAGGATGTGGCCAATTTTGCCAAGATTCTTTAACGAATTGTGATTGTATTGCATCGATGAAGATACAGCTTTAAATAACTCATGCAGTACAAGTTAGTGGTAAAAGACAAGCTAAAATTGAGCCTTGATTTTTGCAGTTAGATAGTCGTATAAATTTTTGAGGCTAAAACTGACTACAAAGAGTTGGGAATTGCCGCTGCCGCCGCCGGCTCCCGCGCGGCGTTGCCTGCGCGTAAGCGTTCTGTGCTCTGGTCCTGACAGTTAAAATGCTTATGTTTATAACAATGTGACTCATTTTAATCCTGAATAAATACGGAATAGGACTTATAAATCCATGTTCATGTACTAAGTTGCTTGGGATGGTCTAGCGGTTATAGGTCTCAGGTTAGGAATTAGTAAGTCGAATGTAAAGTCAGCAAAACTGTCAAAACCAACGGTACTAAATTGCACACTTTATATTGGTCAAGTGTTTGACCTGACCGTGAATATTACGAGTAACTATATGTCGATATCAAACAATGAAAATGTTATATTAACGTTTTATAACATCTCGCCGTTGCATTGGCAATCGTGCGGCCTTAATAGTAAACCTTGCTTACAAAAGGTCGACTTTGACCCAGCTGTCCGAATTCGCCCTTTTTTCGGGAGTTTTTGGCCTGGTAACTAGTTCTTTAAGCCATATTATTTTGTTTAAAATTAAGCTGGCGCATGGCGGTTACAGCACATTTCCCAAAAATAGGTCATGATTAGGTACTTTAAGAGCGAGAATTATATTAATAGAGCTAGTCGGTAGTTTCGGATAGTTAATTTAGATAAACTGGGTAGGTAATAGGTTTACAAAAAAAATGTAATGATATCGATAATAGTTTGTTTTACAAACGTACAATGATCATTGTTTAATCATCAATCAATGTGTGAAAGAGTTGCTTTAGTCTGTGCCAGGACCGTTAACAAAAGAGCACATCAACCCCTATGTACACGTAGATTAAAAAATATAGATTGTAGGTGACCGGAAGCGGAACTGTGGCCGGAAGCGGCTAGGGGCTGGATGCGGAGGGCGGAGGACGGCGTTCATTGCAGAAGGCCTATGTCCTGCAGTGGACGTTGATGGAATGATATGATAAAGGGGGTTACTTGCTTGTACCACTGATACCATACTGTTTCCTGACAATCTTTATCGCAAAATAAATATATGCGGAGCTATCAAATTTGATGCAAATTTAAATCAAAAGAAACATAAAGACAAGTATAAATATTTGCACACAGTATGTTTTGTCTCGAATGATTATGACTAATTTATCTTTTGTTTCCGTTTGTTTCTGCTGAATGGAAAACATGATAGGCATTGAAGGCAGTGCTGAAAATTAAAAAAATATTCTAAGATAGGTTCAAAATCAGATATAGCGAGGGATTTGATCTTATAAACAAAAACGTGAAGAAAGAATGGAAAGGATTTATTATAA
This sequence comes from Metalampra italica, assembly GCA_949699065.1. Classification (NCBI taxonomy): domain Eukaryota; kingdom Metazoa; phylum Arthropoda; class Insecta; order Lepidoptera; family Oecophoridae; genus Metalampra; species Metalampra italica. The sequence continues at coordinate 8,576,624 of OX452983.1, forward strand.
ATGCGAAATATACTTAGGGTAGGTACCGTACCTATAGCTATTATCAGGATTCCTTCTTCCTAACTTAAACAAATGTGCCTAAACAAAAAATACAAGACAAGCGGATAATTTAATTGCACATCTAATTCTGTAGTAATAAGTGCCTACTTACATTTGAAAATCCTATAGTAATTTATGGATCATCAGAATCAAGGGTTATAATAATATATATTATAACCTATATAATATATATAATAATAAATAATATATATTATATATATAATGATTAGGCTGAGCGAAGCGAAAGAGGTGTGTCAGGATCATGATACTTCGCGCTCGGTTCTCCCTGCCAACCCCGTCAGGGGCATAGCATGAAGATGTATGTATAATGTTTATTTATTAAGTATTGTATGATTACATGATTTTCCAATTGAGTCTGCGGCAGTAGAGTGGAGGCCAACGGCCATCATGGGCTGGCTTGCTCGAGGTGCGCGGGCAGAATACCTCGCCACCAGGCAATTAACGAGATTATCAGGCGTGCATTGGTGTCGGCGGGCGTGCCCAGTGTTTTAGAGCCTCCGGGTCTATGCCGCTCGGACGGCAAGAGACCGGACGGGCTGACGTTAATTCCATGGCAGAAAGGTCGGAGTCTCATATGGGATGCCACGTGCGTTAGCACATACGCGACATCTCATTTGAGAACCACCCAACGCACTGCAGGCTCAGCTGCTGAAACGGCGGCTGGGCTGAAACACGTAAAATACGCCGACCTGGAACCGGCGTACGAGTTCGTACCGATTGCCTTCGAGACGGCGGGGACTTGAGGCTCTGAAGCAAAGAGCTTCGTCCGCGAGGTGGGGCGGCGGCTGAGGTAGCGGGGCTGCGACCCGCGCGCGGGGTACTTCCCCGCGCAGCACATCTCTCTCGCCATTCAGCGAGGGAATGCTGCCGGCATCATGGGGACGTTTGGACGGGGGGCGGTACGGGGAGGGTTGTTTGACATGTAATAATATTATGAATTTTTGTTATTATTATTGACTATAATTTTGAAAAAACAAAAATTTAAAGTAGGTATGTACTTGCTTATCCATACCGCAATGATACAAGGCCTTTACTATACATTTAAACTTACAGGAAATGTTGCAAGATTAAAACCTGTCACCAGATCTTTCCTTAGACATAGAATTGTCATCAACAAGTAAACAGTGTATCTACGTAAGATAATGTCACATCTGATGTTTATATGCGAGATAATTTAATAACAGTTTAAGTATGTTTCTTTTTCTTATAAAAATAATCACTTAATTCAAGAGATTTAAGTAAATTTACTTTGGTATTTAACAAGAATATAATTGTCAGACGTGCCTTCGTTGTTATTTAAACTAACAGGTATAGAGTCTGCTTTATTATAAATTAAACTCATTATTTTTAAGCAAATATTAGGCCTGATTCTGTAGGCACAAAGACAAAGTTTTACAGTTTCAATAAGTTCGTCGAAAGACGTTGAGAAATCAACGGCTCATAAATTGTCCACTAATCCATCTAATAACAATTTAAATAATATTTTGTCTGTTCTTATTGTTAAGTCTAGCAGTATTTTTGATCTTGTTATTATAGTTTAAAACGTAACCATGTGGGTTCCTAAAAATATGAATGTGACTACTGCTAATCCAGGCCTTTTTCAAATATTCAGCGTTAGTTAAAATAATCAGAAATATGCATGAATCAAAAAATTTAGCCACTCCCATATGGATGAGTAATAAAAGCATTCTATGGGTGTAAAAATCGTGTCAAACTAATCACAAAATTATGACTCACTCACACATTCTCATTTTCAAACTCCATACAAATTTATATTAGCAACCTCCTCCCGCTACTCTGCTTCCTTTGTCCGCACCCCCCGGTAAATGGCATCATAGGTTCCGATACTAAAATGCAAGATGCGATCTCCACAGGGAGCGCGCGCGCAACCAAAGGGATTTGAAACTTCTTGGAAATAGGACAACTTTACTACAAGTTAAAATAAATGAGAGAGTCCGTCTCCGTGCGATAGAAGCCAGCCACCACACCGCAGCCGCATGGCGCGTGACCGTACGAGAAGCGACGCGAAATACTATTAGACGGGGCGTCAAAACAGCACGTGCCGGTAAGTATGACTTCATACTGCATGTTTTAATGCCTTTATTAAGTTTTTTATTATTATTAATAACCAATACATTTAAATTACATCAAATTTGTTCATACCGTCCTACTTAAACCACTGGGTTTATCCGTAGGATGGTTGGTCGCTACTATTATTATTAAATGTTCGTTAGGTAATACCTTTTCACAGTACTTTCAACTTTCCGCGCATTGCCCCCCAATATGTCATTTACTAAGCTCTTCGGCAGTTTATTTAAGATATCCGGTAATATATATTCATTTGTACGCATTCCGTATACATTATTGTATCCCGGTAGTACAGTCAACAATAGAGATAGGTAAGCAGGCACATTACAGAGCTCTATAGTAGCGCTGTACTGTGACTGCTTACCTATCTCTATTGTTGACTGTACATACATTGGCAGATAGGAGATGTCGCGTAAGTTGCTAGGACGTTTTTTTATTTGTAATGTGTGTGCAACATGATGTTCTTCACATATAATAGCCATTTTAACTTTATCGTTAAGTTACTTTCCGACGCGATTTATACGGTTCGCGCGAACTTAGTTCGATCAAACATTCCTACTTTTGACCTAACTTATTCAATTGACCCATCTACCAGGCTTTGACCATAATGTTAAAAGACTGGACCGGGCTATACATACCTACTTTACGGGCTACAAAAAAATTCAACATAATAATACTGGGTGACTTTTTGAGCGTAATGCACGATGATTGTTTTCAACTCTGCACTAAATCTGTGAGAACATTATATTGCAAGCCCTTATAACCATGCAATTAAAAAAGTTCGACTTTACATTGTATGGTACGTACTCTAAAAAAATGTTTTCAAGATTTTATTTTACCCATTTTGTCGGCTCCATTAATATATACCCATGCCAAATTAGACAGAAAGACTGACGGACAAAAGCATTTTTGGCCAATCTCGAAACTGAGACGCTACGCTCGCTCGGGAATTATCAACACATTGCAATTTTAAAACAAAATTATGCATCATATTATATGAACACACGGCATAGAATGGTACTTACACCGAGTGCGTAACATATCTATAATGTTAGTGTCACCTAGGTTATCTATTTGTCACTGACTATTAGAAATTAACAAAGTAATTAAGAGTTTATCAACTTCTTTGTCCTCAACCAGTAGGCCTAGAAAATTGACATAGTTAAAATATAATATGCATTTCATAATAATCGAGGAGTTACAGGCGCTTGGTATTCATTTTATTCGACTGTCTTAATTGAAACAAACTAAACTAATCCTAGAGATTTGTAATAAGCCATGAGGAGCCCCTGTGACAGTCATTATATTGACATACAAGTCATACAACCTTCAATGTGATTATAGGATAACGCACTTGAAGTTAGCTGAACTACTATTTGTTGAGATTCAGATTGTGGATAGCACTATGTACCTATTATTGTATAATTATCTAATCTCTTTCAATTATGTTTAAGTACGTAGGTATCTACTTCTCTGCATACTTTGTACGGATTGTGACTCGAAGGACCATGGGTAATATCAACAGTCTATTAACATGTCCCCACTGCTGGGGCTCAGGCCTACGCTCTCAACGAGGGCGCTCAGGCTATAGTCCACCACGCTAGCCCGGTGCGGGTTGGTGGACTTCACATGCGCCTCTTCAGCGTATGCAGGTTTCCTCACGATGTTTTGAGAGCAGTCAGTAAATGTAGGTATTTAAGTTTCGAAAAAAAAAACATTGGTACTTCGGATTCTTTAGGATCGAACTTCGGACCTTTCGATATGATAGGCCGCGTCTTATCCCCGACGCCACTTCGCTCAGTCTCATCATTCTGTTCACACACGCTAGCCGCGAGACGCGACTGCTTTTCACGAGTCCGTCTGTGAGAGCGCGCTCTATCTAATCTAGATCGTCTCCGAATCCCATTACCAATGATCATCATGATCATTTTTACCTAATTTATTTAGATTCAAATAAATCATCTAAAAGTTACGAACGGGGGGGGGGGGAGATTTTTAAATAAAAACGCTTACCCATTCACATATCAATTTTATTAAAATCTGTTTGTTTTATACGAAGCTTGTATATTCATCTAATTACATTGAGTTTTTCTAACTTGCATATACATATTTTAACTTGAATTTTATATATATAACATTATGTAGGTACACATACATAACTCATGTTGACCAACTGGCACTTGTTATACCGCACAGAAGCAGAAGGATTCAGGCCTCGAACGTCCAATTCCTCGAGTATCTAGTCGGTCTATTACGTCCAATATTTCTCAAACGTCAATTCATTTCCACAGATGTCCATTTTCCTGAATGTGCAAAATAGGTACGTACAGTGAAGGTTACTAAATGCAGTAGCAGTTTCGCAACTCAATAGATTGAGACACCGTTTTACTTGCGACTTTCTTTTATATCTGTACCCACACACGATAATACGCACATATAATCCACTAATATGTTCTTGGATATTACGATGAATTGATAACTTATTGTTATGACAATAAAGTTTGAAACATGCTATTGACTTGCGTGGTCAGCTAAATCTAATTGGTTTTCATGTTGTCGTGCGCATCGAATCGTTGTACAGAAAAATACTCTTAGCGTGCACTGCACTTACAAACCTTACTGTACCTACATGTTGATTTCCAGATAGATTCCTTTAGAATTCGATATCGAAATTGACGTTCAGGAAAATGGATATACCTACAGGGAATTGGGCATATGAGGAACAGATTTTATTTAAGTACTAAACGTTCGAGGAATTGGACGCTCCAGACCTGAATCAGCAGAAGATAGTTTGTAGCGATCGGCCAGTAAAGTTCGCGATCTGTTTCTATAAACTACCCGCTCGACTCGCCTCGCTTGTGCCAGTATAATTTCGAAATCGGTGATTTCACGATATGCCGAATAACTAAATACTCTCCAGATGCAAAGAATTATAAAGAAGTTGGTAAATAAAAAATAGGATACAATAATGCAATATGTACAGAGAAATGTGTAAGGACTTGACACTGAATATAAGTAGTAAGGTAATTGTACACTAGACCACACGTCAAGTTACGTAAAGTGGCATTACAGTTAAACGGCCCGAAATCGGATGTCTTCAAATTCTACAATAAAATGATTTGGTTAGATTAACTTCTTCTTTTTATTGAATTTCTTTTACGAGATGTTTGGGCAAAGGAATAATACAAGCTAGGGTTGAAATCGATCACGTTTGCATTAAAAAAAATTCAATTCCTACCTCCGTGAGTAGGTATTACAGTTTCTTTTATAGTAGGTACTTCATTTCTACATGGATTTCGCGAAATCACTGGTTTCACATAACATTTCGTACGCTTGCAACAAATGTGTTTCAAACCTTTACTTACAAAATAATAACAATGCAAAAATAACTCACATTCAGTGACTTAAATATGTTTGAACATAAAGCATTACTTACATACAAACATTTAACATTTTAATACAACACATAAACATTTTGTAGAAATTATACAATTACATTTCATAACATTTTAAACACTTTACTTCGCCTATCACGGCACGCTTCATTTCATACAATAATGCGTTTTTATGAAATATTAAAAGATTATTTTGATAACACCGGAAAACATGAATCCCTTAAAATATAAAACCCTTTTAAGTAACTCTGGGCCGTGAAATTCCAAACTCTATGAGCAGGATTTTCGAGTTCTGGTATCTTTAGATATGCAAAAAATATATAAATATAATTAAATTACTTTTATGGTTCTCATAATATTCCCATACATAAGTTTACGAGTAAGTAAGTAAGTACATCATATTATTATTACAGGACGTTTTTAATTAAAATATATCTTCATAATGTAACTTTGAAATATAATGTATTTGTTCTTATTTTTGTTTAGATACTTAGATATTTTCATAAATACTATATAAAATTTATTTAAACAAAATAAAATTTATTGCTTTTGATATGCGAAGTTTTAACGTCTTTTTCAGACAGATTTACGAATAAAAATAGTATAGTAGTTACTTCTTCAACTAATAGTTTAAAAATATACCTATTAGAGGTACGAAGGCAAAGGCTAAAAGAATATGTTAACGAAAGTTCGAAAAAAAAACCGTCAGCCCTCTTGTAAGCGTTTAGTCACACTGTTATAAGAAACAAATTGACAAATTAAATAACTTATGGTGTTATTTTCTTTTTATTGTTTCCTATTTCTTTTTCAATAAATAATATGTCATAGGACGATTTCAATCGAAAATGCCAGAAGGAAGCCCAAGTAGTAATAATTTTTGGAAAAACATTTGCTAGGCTTTAGCCAAAGTGCATTCGCGATGTGCATTCGTGCCTGTGCAATAAGGTACATAATTAATGCATTTAAACAAATAAAATTAAAAATATTATTTTCTTCAACACTAAACTTTATTTTGTTGAGTACAGAATATTATGATTTATTTTTTTATTATTCGTTCACAATGCTAAATAACGTAAAACCGCAGTCGGGTAAAAATAAAAATAATAACCTTATACTATTAAAATGTCATGGTCATTTGCACCAACATTGAAAACTTAAATTATTTGAGTAGGTAGGTACCGCTCCTCAGTAATAAAAACAATTATTTGAAGTTTAGTTTGATGCAAGTGACCGTAATAATATTTAAGAGCTTAGTAAAATGTCATTTTGTTACATTAAAAGTACCCTTTCCATGTGCCTATATAAATTTGTTAAAATTCCTCAATTTTGAGCTGATTTCAGTCTCCTACGGATGCCCCATGCTTTAAGGCAGCGATTTCAACAATCCTATCAAGCTGTCTGTGAGCTCAGTTACAACTGCACCTCGGAGTAAACTGCACCTCCGATACTCTCAAGGATTGCCCAGCAAACTGCACCGATTGAGAGGGTAATCAAGTTTAGAGTAACTTAAAGAACAATTAAAATAAAATCATTTTAAATTATGTCATCTTTAGAGACATGATCCTAATTCGTATATATCCTGTATACATTCAATTAAAAGTAATTGTAAGACAATTTGTCAGAATTAAATACATACTTACGTGTAAATTAAAAACGCTAAAAATAAATAAAAAACCTCTTATTTATCAAGAGTCATATCATAGCTTCCGAGCTATCTATGAATATTCGCATTGAAACATCCGTATTTTCTCACTGAAATCAGTGTTAAAATAAAATTACTTACTTACCTTAAAATATAATCACTCCTCGCTAGATTTAAAATATTTGTTTTTCGATTCCACGTAACATTAATGAACTCTGGTAACTTTTGGCTCATCCATTTGTTCAGTCAACCTTCACCAATTGGAAGACTAACGAAAACATTTTTTTTATTTAACATTTGCAAACACGTACACTTTTCTAAATCTACACAATTCATGCATGCAACGTGTATACGTACAGACTGCTAAAACTTTTGTAGGTTACATATTATTTATTATTATACTTTTTAGTCGACACACACAACCAAATTTTGATATAAACTATTTTATTTAGTTGGTATTTTAGGTTAATGTACCAATTGAGAACCGACTTACGAATAAAAAAAACTATAAAATGAAAATAATAAGGACTAAAGACGAAATCGAAAATCAAAAAGCTAAATGGTTGAGTTATAGGGATGGTATATTAAAATTTTACCTTCAACAAAGTCGGCCCTCAACTGAATTTATTTTTATTTATCTATCTAGTTGGTATAATTAAATATTAGGCGATGACCATTATTCTTACGCATTCCCATTCCACACGTATCCAGACACCGTTCGCGTTATGCTTCTATATGCCAGAAATATTATATAATAATAAAATATATAATAATATTATATAATATTATTATTTAATACTTAAATATATAGAATATTGTTTATAAGAAATCGATTAGAAGTGATATTACATAATACTGTTTAAATTTACTCAATTATATTTTTCGGAATCGTAGAGGTGTTTCCTTTAGGCAATTTACCAATATATACAAATTGAGCTGTTTGTTTACTATTACTGCTATATATATTTACAGAAAACTTATTTACCACTTGTATTTAAATAACAGTTGGCATATAGAAGTAGCGGATACGCCGTATTATGCTGATTTAGAATATCTCTGCAATACAGAATGACATAGGTATGACCTTTCTGAGCTGTATGTGTACTGTTTCTGAGTCTGACACTCTTTAATGGATTTTACAAAATGTAGTTCGATAGCTCTTATTATTTACATGATGACTTGAATAATGAAAGTATTCTGAGTATTACACAGAGCACCCAACCTAGGTCTATGGAGAATCATGACTATAAATGAAAAATAATCGCAGCTAACCCTGCTTCCCGTAAAACTGAAATTAACAGTACTAAAGCGATTTTTAAATTTAATTTTAAGTAGGTACGTATGAGTCCAAAAAATTATAAAAGGTACGGCCACGCCGCACAACTTTCGCACTTAGTCACTAATCGACTTATCAATGTTTTATCGAAAAAAACTGGTTAGTCCAAGTAGTCATACTAATACGATATGACAGAATGGTGGACATAAAAAGTACACTGCTCGGTATGACAGGTTTTTAAACGTAAAATATGATTTTTATATGTAGTTAATGAAATGCATTTTTTTTGCATGACTACAAAACTTCCTTCACATCTATAGAATAGTCGTTCAAAAGTAAAAATGCAAGTAACCTTAATGCGAAAAGCTGGATTTTTTACAATTACAGCGATACGATAAAATCTACCAATCCAATGCACGTTCTGGCTAATGCTCTGGTACACTAATTAATGAACCGTAATAAATCCTATTATATTCATTCACTTTTGCATTTCCGCAGTAGTAAAAAAACTCACTTTTTAAAATACATTTAGTACGTATACACTACCACCAAGCGCGTTCTATATAAATAACGGTTAAAACAATAACGTTAACGCGTTAACGATCACGTTATTTAATATCGTTAACACTTTTGGTTAAGGTATAGAACTGTTTTGTGTGCCGTTGTAACTATATAAGAGTTTCATTTCCTCCGAACTTGTGAAATTCCTTTCGTTGGCTAGGAGTACTAGGACACTTCCGGGGAGGCGGATCTCTCGTCTTCGGCCTCTGCTCTGCATACTAGTTTTTCGACGTCAATATTGTCACGAACTCTGAAATTAAAAAGGATTGTTTTGAGATTTAAACTGTTAAATTTTAAACAAAACTTCTGACGGATAATGAACTTTTAAAGTGTTACAAAATACCTGTAGCGACCGATTATCGGATAATTCCAACCAATAATTAAAATTTAGAAACTACATAGTTTACAAAATGGAAATCTGTTATTGGCTAATGCACAATTTATATTATAATAGATTAAATTATTCTGTAACTATTAAATAGATTTGAGAATTAATAAATAAAATAAATAAAGTAACTCATCTGTGCTATTGGAAATACAACGTACAACATACAACCAATGGAACCCACCATCGTAGTTGACCATGCCATCGCCGTCGAGGTCGGCTTCGCGGATCATGTCGTCCACCTCCTCCTCGCTGAGCCGCTCGCCGAGGTTCGTCATCACGTGCCGGAGCTCCACCGACGATATCAGACCGTCGTTGTTCTTGTCGAATACCCTGCAATTTTAAGTTTGATTCCATTAGTACAAAAATAATAATGAAGGACTTATTTTGACTCCATTAGTACAAAAATAATAATGAAGGACTTATCTCTAATTAGTCTAATTTCTCCAGTTTTCGTTAGATCTGATTCGAAATCAGAATCCCTTTGGGAGCGTACTGACTGCGCCATATACTATTGAATTGATTTTCGACTTCAGTTCGTAAGATGCGTAAAATAGCAAAAACTCGTTCGAATTTAAAACTGTATCTCACCTGAAAGCCTCTCTAAGCTCGTCTTCTCCATCAGCCCCGCGCATCTTCTTAGACATCATTTGGAGAAACTCGTTGAACTCGATGGTACCGTTGCCGTCTTGGTCCACTTCCTTCACCATGTCTCGAAGCTCAGTCTCTGTAGTTCAAAAATAATTTTAAACATTTAAAATATTTTTTCACATTATTTACCAACCTTTCCAAGTTACATAATATTATAAAGAACCTTATTTTATAAAATGAGAGCTATAATTATTAGTTCACCACTCAGTGCGGGTTGGTGGAATCGAATTCTACATAATATTTACGACTACGAAATGAATGCTAGAAAAACTTCTGACAGACCGAAGTCCAAAGAAACTTAACTGATTTTAATGGCCTATCAAGATCAAAACCATCAAAAGATCTAGTCAATTTGAAATTTTCATTAATTGAGATACAAAATAGTACTACAATAATTTGGACTATTTGTAAACAGAGTTTGACCTTCAGCGTTTTTTATGTTCCACACTTTTGTGCGGGAAATTATTTTTATACGTAAAAATAAAAATAAAAAACACTTTCATGGTTAATACGTCCGTAAATTACCCCAAATGACGTGTACGTGGCCATTTCATTTCTAGCAGCTTACATAAACAAATGGAATGATATAAAACGTAATTTTGGACAGTACCTCTAAAATGCCGACCCTGTCCGGGCGCCAGACGATAGACCATTATAAATAGAGCCTTCTCTTTTTATTGCTTTTGGCATCATGAAAACATTTTCTTTATTTCTCACATAGTTACGAATCGTGATTTACGATGTGTGATTTGTTTTATGGGAACAAGTGAGTAAATCTTGGATATAACGTTATAGTACAGAATGATTGGGAAAAACAGACCTCTACATTGTCGATAAGACAACTTTCGAGAACAGAAACTTTTGGCAAATACGTCTTGTCATGATCTGTACAAGTCTGATAATACCAAATAACTTAGATGAAAAAAGTTTAAACATTCCTATTATTATCTACCTAAAACTTGATGGTTTTACTATGATGTGCACTGAGTAATGGCAATAAATAAATAAAAATTATTCTGAACTTTATGTCTACAAAAATTCTGAGAAAAGATCTATTTTTCTTGATCTATTTTCATATTTTTACAGACTAAAATTTAATATACTTACTATAAAAAAAATTAAAATTATTACCAATATAAAATTTACTTAATAAGTAGATTTTTCAATATTTCTGCCTAATGGACAGATTTACGTAAAATTTTTTTAAATATAATACTCGACAAGATTCGAGAGAGCACTGTCCTAACACCTGAGGGTAGTTCAACTAACACCGGACGTTGGTTACTTGTAAAAATTCATGAAATCACATTCATCGTAGGCCGCAAATTGAAACGTCTACCCTGAGCGATGCAGTGTTATAGCTATTCATTTATTCATTGATATTCAGGAAAATACGTAGGTACACTTAATTAAACTTTGATAAAATATTCATTCTGACATAGTTATTTTTTTCTACAAAAGTAATATCACTTTAGTAAAGAAAAATAGGAAGTGTTAACTATATCGTAAGCAAAGAGGCGTGCCTGATTGGTTGTGCACTCGCTTTACGTTTATGAGGTCGTGGGTTCGAACCATGGCACGTACCAATGATGTTTCGAAACACAAGTAGCTACGGTTTATTATAATACAGCTTTTTGGTGAAAGGAAACATCGCGAGGAAACCTGCATACTACGCCAAAGAAGGGTGAAGTCCACCAAAAAACGGATTGGGCACCGTTGGTGGCCAGCGGTTTGGCACAACAAATCCTGTAGGGTCAAAAGGTACCCAAAACATTTTTAGAAGTTGCTATGTTAAGTCTTATTTCTCAGAAAGTACTCTAAATTGAGCACATTTTTGTTTAATGAAGTTTAACATTTTACATAATTGGTACGGACCCAGATTTAAATATCGCTACTGTTTGCTTTCGGCAATACACAGACAATCTGACTGACAAATCAACAGTAATTCTTGTCTGTTATTAATAGAAATGTATTCATTAGCTCGAGATATTTGGCAAGGTTTCTGCAATTTACGTGAGTAGGTACTTCAGATACCTACTCACAATTACCTACCGATGTGAATAATGACTTATCTAGTGTGAGTAGTTTTACCTATAATACCACTATATTATTATATTTGACTTCTCCCTAGCATAGTAAATATGAGACAAAACCTTAAAGAAATTTTTTTTTGATGAAAATGAACCGATTTCACAAAATAGATGCCTTTCTCGAACGTAGCTAATATGTAAATAAGGTCCAGACGTATTCACTTTGGATCTAACAGAAAAATACCTAATAATTAGATAAAATTAAGTAGGTATCTACATGTACTAATAGGTACAATAATAATAGGGTACCTACCTAATAATAAAATACTACTGATTTATCAGCCTCGCCGCAATAGACGTAAAATGACACTACCGATACAACCAGTTTGTATTAAAACCGCACATCTGTTATGGCATAATGATAGGCTACGAATCTGCGGTTTTGACAGCTTTTAAACACGCATGCAACAAATTTACAGCACTATCGTATGTGGGTGACCACATAATAAAGCCGACTCGGGATGCTAGATGAATAAAAAGATAAATTTTAGGTACTTTTCGACGCGACCTTTCGCCCATTTATACCCGAACTATAAATAAAGCTAATGCCTTTCCACGGAAGCCCTTTTTGCAAAGCAAAATTTTCACCCTTCTAAATAATTTGTAAACAATGTCGCAAAATCCAATGATCCTATAGTAAAATCGCATCTAATTACGAGTATTCATCATCATCAGCCTGCACTAGCTCACCGCTGGTCATAGGCCTCCTCCAGGCGCGACTAAACCCGATCTTGTGTTCTCCGTGTCCAGTCACTGCCAGCCGGTTACGTAGATCGTCGTTCCATCTAGCCAGGCGGCGTCCCACATTACGCTTGTCCGGTCGTGGTCTCCACCCAAGAACTCATCTATCCCAGCGGTTATCGGTTCTCCGACAGGTGACCAATCCACTGCCACTTCAAACGACCTACGTTTATTGGTAGGTACTAATTTTAAAGCTATGGGTTTGGTACGAGTAGATACTACATGACTATGATTAGGAAAACTTTAGCCGGCTGCGGCTACAGCAAAGTGAACAGGTGGAGCAAACATGTGGGTGTTGGCTTGCGTTTGTAAAGGTTTGCCAAATGTGTGGATGCAGCACGTTTTTGGTTATGGTTTAGATTTGGTAATATCGTTCAGAATTAGCGCGATTGGCCCCCAGGGTAATTATGATCTGGCTAAACTACTATATAAGCCTATTTCTACTATCACTGTAGCTTTGGATTCGCCTAGGTAGGTAGGTAAGTGTCATCATTGTAACAATTACAATCATTGGTGCGGAGAGTAAAAAGTAGCGGTACACCATCTGTTTATTATGTTAAGGTCAGTACACAATAGATATTTAAACTTCCGCATACCTGAAGGCCGCTGCCCTAAGGACCGCATCACGACCCCGAGTTCAGCCATCGTGATGGTCCCGTCTTCGTCTTTGTCGAACAGCATGAAGGCTTCTTTGAACTCTGCGCAAAAAACAAGGTGAATACCAATGAGGCCCATAACCTTAAAAGCCCTTTTTGTCACAACATAGCGGCTCATCACGTCAGAGGTAGTTTTGTACACTAAACTCTGGACCATGTTGGTTCTAGGAATGATAATTTTGTATTTTATCCAGTAATATTAGTTTGGACCAGGAATATTAAGAATAAGGGGCATCGACCCCACGGTGTATTATGATAATATCGGATTTTCAAAATTCGAATACCTACCTACTATTACAGAATATTTTAAGAATAAACAACGTGTATTTAACTATGTATGTTTAATTATGTAGGTACCTACATAGGTGGACGGATAATTAGAAACAAGGCAAGATTTTCATACAATCGAGGTCACTTTGAAGCCATGGTTCTGCGTTTATGATTGATCGGGTCGTGATCTGATGACGGTCATCGAGAGAGTAGATGGAGGACTTTTAGACGGCTATAGATATCCAACTGATCAGATCAGCCGTTTGGAAGCGTCATGATTCCTTAACTTTAAGATTTTCATAAATTTTTATGCCATTTTGCAGGTTTTTTTCAACATGACGATGCTGCTACCAAACGGCTCATCTGATTAGTTGGATATCTATAGCGATCTGAAAGTCCTCCATGTACTGTCTTGATGACCGTCATCAGATCATGCCCCGATCAATCTTTCACGGAGAACCATGGCTTCAAAGTGACCTCGATTGTATGAAAATCTTGCCCTGTTTCTAATTATCCGTCCACCTATGTATGTGTGTAGGTATGGTATTTTTTAAGTATTTAATTGTATCAGGCGTTACTTTGCGGAAATCCATTATATAACAATATTGTGGTTATTAATTTGCTTTTCCTGCGAATAAACTTTATGTTGTTATATATAGTAAGTAATACAGAAATTAAATTACAATTCTAATATTAAGTAAAAATAAATTTTACAAGTCTAAATTTATAAATAATATCATGCAAATTACTATTCTAAACAAAATGTTTTGGTCAAAATTTACTAATTTATAAATTACAAAATAATAATAATACTAGCGAAAAATATACTGTATAAAACAACATAAAATAATATAAAATCGACACGTGTTTCACCTCTCTACGAGGCATCCTCAGGATGTTGACAGAACGGCAGCTTACGACCGAGTGTCACTCGGTCGTAAGCTGCCGTTCTGTCATATTATTATATTATATTGTCGTATTATTATTATTTTGTAATTTATAAATTAGTAAATTTTGACCAAAACATTTCGTTTAGAATAGTAATTTGCATGATATTATTTATAAATTTAGATTTGTAAAATTTATTTTTACTTAATATTAGAATTGTAATTTAATTTCTGTATTACTTACTATATATAACAACATAAAGTTTATTCGCGGGAAAAGCAAATTAATAACCACAATATGGTTATGGTATTTTTTATAAAAAAATTTTTTTTAATTGTTCAAGGTAGGCACTCACATTTCTACATTTTTGTAACAGATACCTACCTATTGAAACGTGAATGGAAACTTATTTATTCCAATTATTATGAATATAAAAGGCCTTTTATAATATCGGTCTCAGGTGGAACCGGAATTTGGAATAAATGGAAAAATGGAAATTACGGAAGAGTGGAGCGGAGAAACGTAATGAAAAGCCCGGCGTGATGGATCTATTCATTGTTACTTTTGCAGGGCTCTCTCATTGAAAACTGTGCACAATGAGAAAATTTCGCATAGCAGGTACTTATGGCATTCATCGCATGTTATTTATGGAGGGATTTATGAAATGTGACAAAATAGTTTATAGGTATTAAAGTGTCCCTAAACGATCATTCTTGCATGACATGCAATGTTTACGTGAATATCATGCTGCATGATGGACCATCATGCTTGCTATCAATCAGTACAGTGAAGCAACGGCCAGCACGTAAGTTTGCATGTCATGCACGTCAATCACTATAGCTAGACGGTCATGCATGAGTGACAGCACGTAATGCATGTCATGCCGCATGATCGTTTGGGGGCCCATTAGATATTTTAGGTAATTTAATATGAAGGGGTTGTTCCCAACGGAGCATATGATCATTTCGTGGTTGCATCGGATCAAGTAAGTAAGATAAGTAGATCACGGGGTATTGAAATAAATATGTTATGGCACTTTTAATTAGTATTTGAGAATATTTGAAAACACCCTGTATTTTAGTTATAGAGTCATAGTGAACTTAGACGAGAACGCACTAACATTTTAAATACAAGGAACGTTATTTCGTATAAATATCAGATGCTATGCAGGATCCTTAAATGTGGTAGTCTTAGTAATGTTTCTTATAAAAATATTCTTAAGTAAATAGGTAGCTAACATTAATTACTAACTAACAAAATAAGTACCTAACTTAAATACAAATACATACCTGCAACTTGTTCTTCCGTAAGGCCATATTCAGACTGCAAAACGAAAAATAATTTTAAAATCAACACACACGACAAAGAATTACCTTCGTCAGGTAAATATTAAGATTTTCTAGATACATCTGTACGAAATCGCGGCTAGATCGTACCGAAACTTGTCGAATAGCTAAATCTTTTGTTAATCTTCTTAGTCGTTTGTATTCCTTGTTGTAATTATCGTCCTTGCAAACGGCTTGAGTCATGATTATGTGTTTCGAAATTAAAATACAATACACAGAAATTAAAAGCACTGCAAATTCCAGAACACAGCACAGAAAATACACATCACAGATAAAATATCTTCAGAGTTTCACTTGTTTTTTCCTTAATTTTACGCGCGAAAAATGACGCTCCAAACTGACGTTTGACAAACTGTGTAAAGAAACGTTTCGTCACGTGTTTCGATTATTTGAATAAAGAATATCGATTGATATCAAAACGGCCAGAAAACAAACGCGAAGCGACAATGTCAGTTGTCAAGTTCGAATGTGGAACTCTATATTAAAATTAGATTTTTGCGCGCTTTATCGACTAGCCGCGTCTGTTCCACAATGATGACACAAAGTTGACTAATCTTTTCAATTACGTTATGAATTTGTACAAACGTGCAATATCTATCTTCATAATTCTTCGATAAAAACTGTGTAGAAATAACTAATTTACTTAACTAATATTGAGATATCATAATGACTTCTTTATTTAAGTACCTACAGTTTTTGGAAAAACTACCTTACCTACATATCGCCAGATTGCGGCATAGCAAAACGAACTAGCAGACTGACCAGAAAGCTGAACGTAAGCTGCAAGAAATAATCATTATTCTAAGATTTTTTTTCTAAATTCCAAAAGCTGTAATAGGTATACAGAGAGCTATCGATACGAGTGTATCTGTGACATGCCAACGTTATTTTGACGCGACTGATAGCTGGTCATTGTAGAACAGACATATTTATGTTTCTCTGTCTCGTCGTCGTCATCTTGGCACGCGTGCACAGTTGAACGTTATTATAGTTTTGGCGGGAAATTTATAGACTTGTGAACATTATGCGGAAGAATTACTGGTAAAATTATTATTATTTTGCATTTTAAATCTTACATGGGCTTATGCAACTACATATCTTAAGATACTAAAAATAGGAGCTATCTTTAGTTTTTTTTACCGAATAAACAATTTTAATAATTTTAAAGAATTCTATGATCTTTGTATGGTTTTTGTTAATAAAAGAGACATCTAGTGGTTACGGTTGGAACTAAAGCGTCCACCTGAGGAACGAATAAGATGACGATGTTACGATTTATCTAAGTTCATGATATAGATGGCGTTCTAGGCTGCTTCGGCTTCTATACTGTTGAAGAAATAAGAAAAGTTATACTAGATTGCCCGCCACGTTGGTCGCGCGGCTCACATAATCAGCAATCGAATAAAATACACAGCTCAATCAAGAAGTTAAATCAAAAAGAAGTTAACTACCTAGTTTATTTTTTATCATAAAAACTAAATACCAACTTAGGTAGGTATACCTATAGGTATAAACGACTATAACTTGGCATAGCAGATTAAATATTTTGAACGCCCTAAAATACATTTCTGTTGTTAAATTATTTTTGTGTCTATTTTTGCGCTGATGCACACTTTTGATACGGACTGAAGGCAACCATTCCCAATAACCGCCATCATACCCGCGGTCCTCCGCCCTCCACATCCACGCGCTTCCGACCACCTTCTTTAGGTCGTCGGTCCACCGGGCAGATGGGCGGACTAAGCTTTAAATCGGCACTGTTAATTGTATGGGACAGTCATAAAACTAAGAAAAATTCGGTAGGTGCCGCCCGCGAAGGGGCTTTTTTCCTTATATAATTAGATATATTATTAGAGGTCAGTGTTTCAATGTTAGACATTCTTACCTACTTCTTACTGTTTTATTAGTTATGTCTGAATAATCTCAACGGAAAGCATGTAGGTGGTAAACTATAAAACTAAGTGATAAAGCAAATCGCGGAGCGGCAAATATCACGCTCTGGGCTGTCGTAAAATACAGAAACGTCACGCTCGCGTTTCGCGGCGGCGTATTCTGAAAGCTGTATTTGGAGATAATTCGCAAGTCCATCTCGTCCACCGCCTTGTCGCCTTGATTTTGCGGTGATGGATGAGTAAAATTCTCTTCACCTATTTAAATAATTTAGTTAAGTTAGGAAGGATACAGTTTTTAAGGTCGCTTCAACAACTGAGGTCATCAGCGACCACGTTAACATTTGGAATTGTATAGATTGGTTAATTTCAGGAATTTAATCGATTCACGGTAACCTTTTCGGTTCAAACATTCGTTTAGACTATTAGTTATGCAATCTATGTTATGAGTTCTTTCATTATTATAATCTTGACAGTCTACTAATAAATGTACTGTTATATCAAATCCGCATTACACGTCCTGATTTGGTAATAATATGAATATATATTTGTGTTAGAATTTGTTTTATTTGACGAATACCAAAGTTTTTCATTAGTTTTTCGCTACAAACGAATAATTACTTCAGATATTTATTTCACTAATATTCTAATAGTAAAGCAATTTACCGCCCCATTGATTTTGCCGCCCAAATGTAGTTCACGCCCTCACACTGGCAGTGATTACTAATTTTGAATCACACTTCCTCATCTATCTCATTACAGCTTTTCAGAATTACCATCCGCATTCTCATGCCAGTTGTCTCATAAAACTATTTCCAGTATCACTGGTCGGTTTTACATCATGTTTGTTGACAGTAGCCAACATTTATACCACATCTTTGTTATTTTTAACGAGCAAAACTTGTGAATGGATTAGAAAATAGGACCGTAAATTATTTGGTTTTATTTTTCAACCTTTGTTTTGGAATTTTTTATTTTTTCAGATCTATTTCAATTTCAGATTACACGCGACATACTTACACGTTTTTAAACTTTATTAGAATTTGGTATAAGTTTATTCTTGTTGTTTACAAAAAAAAAATACAAAAAAATCTTCGATAACAGTATGATATAATTCATATAATATGCATCTTGCATACCATCACGTCCTAGTGGAAACAGAAAGCCCTACAATAAAATTGTTACATCTATGCCTTTGGTCCAGCAGTGGACGTCTTTCGGCTGATATGATGATGATGAAGTATATCTCTAAGGTCACGTACCTACAATTAAGTGTAACTAATTATTGTAAAATATAAATTTAAGTGATTATTCATCCTTATTGCATTGCTTGCTAGCTCAAATATCGCCGTGTGATAACTTCATTCATCATTATTAGATAATATTTATTTCACACATGTTCCAAGTTCTTATTAAGTAGGTTCTTTAATATAAACAATTCGTTTTGATATTTCCCAAACGCGCTGTGTATTTTCATCACGCGTCTTTTAAATCTAACTTGCATAATAAAAGCCCTTTACACACGCAATACATCCCCCTTTATTGACCATTTTGCAATGGCCATAAATGCTTCCCCCATTGAGGTAACGTTAAAATCCCATTTGGGATTCCATATTGACGTTACCGTTCGTTTTTATAATGATTTCGACGTTTAAATGTGTAGATTACCTACCTTATCTTTCGTTGGTACAGTTTACGAACGCGTACGCATTCGTTTTGCTTTCTCCCTCGCGTCACTCAATCTACTAATATTGTCTTTAAGTTTAATGAGAACAATATTTATGGGCTGTCTGATAAACAATCTGATTTCATTTTAAAACTAGCCGATGCCCCGCGACTTCATCCGCGTTATAAAGAATACTATTTATATGTTATTTACTTTTTAACCCGTTCTAATCATCTTAGTTTTAAATTTTGTCAATAGATGGCGCTAGGTGTATTTTACATTCCGCGATCGATATTGGTGGTTTGCAAGATATTTAAGATATGCGTGCAAAAATTATCCACCAGATTTTACCTCTTTATTAATAGATATAGAATAGATAGATACACGGTCTCTACTTATAAACTCATCCGATCGCAATCGGCTTGCGACGATATTAATATTATTAATTCTTTGGATTTAGTCGGCGACCTATAGGGTACCTAGCTCATTCGTATAAAATGTTCTCAAATATTCTGTAACATTGTATGCCATGAATTTATTTTGTTTTCTAGATTTTCCGAATTTTTAGACGTTTTTAAACTACTATCAGATTAACATCATCAGCACGTTGGCCAAACACAATGTGGAGCTTATATTAAAACTGAACGCTCGACAACGCCTGTCGGTTATTTGGGCCTGAGGTTTGGCATCTAATCAAAATCGATTGTCAAAGCTACAATCACGTTCATTAGGCTGTCGCCGAGTTCCGATTGAGTTCCCGTCCAAAATCAGCGAGCGGTGTCAGCGGGTAGAAAATAATAATTTGAAAATGCTAGCTATCTGTGATTAGATTAATTAATTTACTCTGTGATCAGATTGAGAGATGGTAATGGATTACGCGGATCATTCTCAGTACATAACCGGTTCCATCGTGCTTTTGTTTACGCGACTCTTATATTCGATCGGATTAATTTGTAACCTCGTAAGAGTCGCGTAAGTTCAAAATAAAAGGTCTAAACGCGGTGACAGCTGTCATTCTAATTTCTAATCAAGCTATTCGGGTAAATAACTTACCAAATTAATAGTAACAATGAGCTCGTACTGCTGGTGCTTGTGGCCCTTCTTCTTCTTGCCCTGGGGAGTCTTGGCCCCGGCCGCCGCAGCCGCCTGCTTGGGCGGCGCTGTCTTCACGGAGCCTTTCTGCGCTGACGGCTTCACCGGCGTCTTCGGACCGCCTTTTGATAAATAATTATAATTAAAACTTTATTTTAAAAATAATAACCTATATTTTAAAAATTTGAGCACCTGTCGAGTTAGTTTATTGAACACTTTCCCAAGTCGGGAAGTCGTGTCTTGGGTCAGGACTACACTACACTAGCCCGGTTGCTTGATTACTGATTACAAATGCGGATGTGCCACAGATAGAGACTGCTCCGCAATGCCGCCGTGTACGGATACAATAAACGCTACAAACCCAATTACACTACAGACTATTATACTTTGATTATGTTTAGGTTAGGTTACTGGTGGCCATGGCAAGAGCAAAGCGACCGATACCTTGTACCCCGAAACTAAGAAAAAATATATTTAATTAAATTTATCATCGCTGTATTACAGCTGGGTATAAACGGGTGTGCGACGAATACAAGGCGCTGCAGCATAGACTATATGGTTGGCTGTGTTACAGCCGCATTTGTAATTACGCAGCCCGGTTCGGCGGATTTGCATATATTTTGGAACGGTCATAACGAAATTGATCAAATAGAATGGATAATTGTATGCAAATCGAGAACCTGTGCCAAATCTTCCGAGCCCTATAATTGTATTACGAATAGGGCTATAGTAAAATGTGGTAGCTGAGTATCGAATTACAACACACAAATGCATCTAACCTTGAACAAACAATTGCTTGCTATACGTTCTTATTGGCTCGATATTTAGCTCATTTTATACTTTTTACCTACAAATTAAAAGAAGGAAAAAATTGATGATTTCCGTAACTATACAAAACCGATTTAAAAATAAATTCACTGTTGGATGTTACCACACCTATTCTCCGCACGAATAAAGTTTTCTTATAGTGTAAACTTGAATAGCCGCAAAGCAAAGGTAGTTAACTTTATAAATAGGATTAATTTAATAAAGACTCTTGACTTTCTCTTACATCATCTAAGCACTGATTTCTCAGAAATTTATAAAGTATTTCTCAATCACAGGTCCCAAAGTCACATTGGCCACAAAAACACAAATCACATTGATACCGGGTTTAGCGTTTTACAAATCCGGTTTCAGCTGAACCGCTAACTGAACCGCAAGCGTGTTGCAAAACGCTCATGAGAACGATCTCGTTAGCTGCAAGCAGCGCTTATTATTCGCATTTACAAAGCGGCAACTGCAATGAATGAGTTGCACGTGCTGCTAATGCTGCTTATTACACTGAACACTGGCAACACTGAGGCAAACGTTTTATCTACGTCCACTGAACACTGAACGTGCTTTAATAATACCCCTAATACCTACTGTAAGATCGGCAAGAAAAGGGTTCGTCATAAACAAATTTGAATCTTATTGCTTTGACGTCATGGGTTTTGTGTACCTATTGGAGTACCAATCAGGTACTACATAAAAGTTATCAAAGTGTAGGACCTTTTATTTAATCTGTAGTGTAGTTACACAATGTGTGGAATCCGTAAATTCTTGAAATGTAAGTAATGTTTTTGAGATTATATTTTAGTGATAATTTATATGTACGATCACCTTTCTGGCTTGTCGGAGTGGCTTTTTGTCCCTGAGCGTTCTTCTGGTTGACATGCCCGCTGCCATCCGCTGGTTTGTTCCGAGCCTGCAATTAAATTGTTCCAGTTAAAAACACACAAGGTAATTCAATTTGTGATGTGAAAATGTTGAATTTGTAACATACATAACTATTTTACAAATTCAATATAATATAATGTTATTTATATAGGTACATGTTACCAACATTAATGTTAGTTGACAAATGAATAGTAATTATGCAAGGTTACATTTTAATCCATTTCTGAAGCGATCTACAAGAAATACCTACTATGTATGATCCCTAAAATAAATATATTATTACAGTCTTACAGCATATAGGTAATTCCTTTTTAGCACCTAGGATTTTACTAAGTTCTTACCTGTTTTAGTCAGAAAAAAGGATAAAAAAAATATTAATTATATAATTATTTAAGGGTCTTACACACGAATAAGTTTTATTTACCTTGCCCGACGTTTCGACCAGGTTACACTGGCCGTGGTCACCCGTAAATAATTATATAATTAAGAATACAAATCTTCTCAAAATGCGCTATAAAATATTTTCCCGAAGAGAACTTTATATTAGCAACGCTACGAGTGCTACGCCGTAGCCCGGACGTGATTTTTTTTCCGAAATTGCTATAAGAAAATACGTATTTGTCCGACAATCAAAACCAGAGGCCATAACACTTATAAAGACTGTCACAGCTTCCGACACAACTGTTGCAGGAAGCTCATACGTCACTTAAGTTGGCAACACTTTGGCAACACCCTCCGAACTGTCGTCGGCTCGTGTTACGCTGTCGGCGACAATTTCCGTGAGCTCTCGTCGATTAATGCTATAACAGTATCACGTTCTCCAAGTTAGTTTAATGGTATATCTATGTAATACTGATGACAACCGAGAACTGTCCACATAGGTACCGGTTTCTACAAATATCATAACATGGATGGGTGAACAGACTCATCAAATCAACAGCCTACTGTTGGGACTCAGGCCTACCCTCTCAACGAGGGTGTTCGAGCTATAGTCCACCACGCTAGCCCAGTGCGGGTTGGTGGACTTCACAAGCGCCTAAGAATTCCTTTTCCGACTTATACAGGTTTCCTCACGATGTTTTCCTTCACCGTTTGAGAGCAGTCAGTAAATGTAGGTACTTAAGTTTTGAGAATAAACCCTTTGGTACTTGGCACGACCGGGGATCGAACACGGACCTCTCGACATTACAGGCCGCGTTTTCCTCACGACGCCACTGAATTTCTGTTACAATGTTTTCATCAGCACTATATTGTAACCTAAAAAAACGTTAACAAAATAATTATACTCAATGCCATGTCAGACACTTATTTATCGTACCTTTTTCGTTTTATCACACAAATGATAAATAGATATCCAACTAACCGATCCCGATCCCAACTCACAAAATCACCAGCTCAATCGGCGTTCGTCAAACCCTTGTATAATAACTTTTATGAGGTAGTCATTTTACAACATTATTCAGTCAGATCAGAAAAATATGAAAAATGAGGTTACACGTTTGTGCAGATCTGGAGTTCTAATGAGCAGAATTCGTTTGAGTTTTTCATCTCTTTGAAACTTTTAAAGGGAGCAATTATTTTAAATTAGATCTCTACGCTTGTAAGAGTTTCGGTGTAAGGAATTTTAACTGTTCTACCCTTTTTTGTAGGTAAGGACTAAAGAAAAAAGCGAAAAGAGAAAAGCGTTCTACTTTTTCTTGCTATTTATTTATCTACGTACTATGGCCAGGGGAATTACCAACAAAGGCTCGCTATTCTTAAAAAATATTTGTTTTATACTATATTGTTATGAATAGTAAGTATTTTTAAGATTGAAACTTATACTTAGCATAAACTCTTTTAGGGAATTTTTTTTAAGGCGTTGGTCCTACTTGCCTTTACTAAACGCCCTATATTCTGTTTTAACACTTCTTTAGCACAGCACGCCTCATTTTCCAGTTTTTCACGTGCTAATTGTGATGTTACATCTGTGTTACAGTGGTTAAAATGTCGCTATTACAGTAAAACCTGCTGGAAACGAACTATAAAGCGCTGCAAAAATTACAGCAATGCGGACGCAGTGACTTTGTAATGAAGTAGGTAGGTATTCATATATTTTGTTACTTTAAATAATTTGGTTATTACAGTTATTTTCTTTTGGTATAAAGACTACAAATCTCAAAGAAGGATCCACCGGTGGGGCAAGCATCATACATGTAAGTACATGTAGGTACTTAATTATTCTTCCATCAACCAATAATTACTGCATTGTTGATGGTATTTGTAAAGAGTAAGGCATGGTAAGGCACACAAGATATTTCAATAATTCCTGAGTATGTGGTTTAAGGCTTGTAGCTTTTAATTTGTTACACAAAGCTCTCCGAAGGCTGCGGCTTTCCATGGCAGTGGCCGTGTATCTATCGGGTAAAGGCTGTTATTTTATTTCAGTGTGAATACTGTGAATGTGACACGATGCAGGGCGTGAAAGGCAATAAAATTGCATTTTCCTTTTCCACCTATTCTGCGACACTGACAGCTCTCTGCATTTAAATAAAAAAAACAGACTAGCAGATAGTCGGATAGTCCTGTTTTATATTATGCATTTGCATGCTATATTCATACGACTACCTAATTTTTACAGCGTCAGCAGATTATAACTTTTTCTATGTAATTTTCGTTTAATAAGTACATAATAAATAGATTATTAGTTTCAAAAATCCCTGAGACGGCTTCAATGTA
Source organism: Metalampra italica (assembly GCA_949699065.1). NCBI lineage: Eukaryota > Metazoa > Arthropoda > Insecta > Lepidoptera > Oecophoridae > Metalampra > Metalampra italica. The sequence goes on from OX452983.1 coordinate 8,601,739, forward strand.
AGTATTAAGTGCTCTTCAAACACAAATGCCAACTATTATCATCCCGTCACGCTCCATCCAACTCCATGCATAAATTTTAAGTGAATTAAAGTAAAGTTCGCGACCCTCCATCATTCAAATCGGTTGAACCAGACGGGAAAAGTTTGCTCAAGATAACTCTTAATGTGGCAGCCGGTGAAGACTTTATCGGAATCTGTTAAAAATGTAACGTCTTTTCAGGTGAATTACTATGAACTAGCTTCTATAGGAATTTCTACTGATAATTAACTTAACGTAGGTACCATAATCTAATTCAAGATCTTGTTAACATCTAAGGTTTCAATAAATAGATAGTCACGCATTGTGGAATCAAAGCGCACATTATTGAATTAGTAGCCCTTAAATACTATTATTGTAAGTAGAATTCATACATTGAAAATGTTCTAGGAGCAAGAGCTGGATTTTTTAAGTAGGTACATCTTTTATTATTCCACTTGTACCTACTATAATTTTTTCATCACACTTGCTCGTTAAGGGTCTGATTATATGCGTACCTAAAGAAACACAATGGCCTATATATACCCGCGGGAGAATAATGAAAATCAGTACAATATTATACCCCTAGGACTGTAATGTGTAGCTTGCTGTACTGAACTGGTTTATTAAATTAATTAAGTTAAAAATTAAGTTAAATTGAGTAGTTAACTTGACTTATCTGGACTAGAATCGACTAAACTCGACTGTACTCGCCTGTACTCGAGTCATTAAAATCCCTCCGTACTATTATTATCTTTGTTAAAATAACTCGCTGTAGCTAGAAAATTACACCATTAAAGTATCACTGAGAGAAATATAAAACATTCTTATTTCTTTAATTCGCGATACATTTTCCGCAACGAGCTGTTCATTTCCTCTTTATCTTGCCTAAAAGATTGCATTCACTGCAAAGGCATGTTTACATTTTTAAGTCTAGTCTGTGGAAACGAAATATAAAATTTTAATCAGGCTAAGTAGGTCTTACTTCAGCTGCAAGTAATTTACTAAAATGATAATACGAAAGAATATGTCAAATTGATCGTACCTGTATTATTATAATCATAACTAATTTAATTTAACAAAATAATAATAATATCATTACCTATTTACCGTTAACCTTTTTATAAGGGAAAAAAAAACTACTTTTCTACGTTACCTTACCCATTTTTCCTTTAGTTGGGTAAATTTTATTGTAAGTTTTATGTTACGAAAGAAAATAAAACAAGACGCCGCTACAAGATCACGTCTACCAGAAACAAAAATTTAACACATCACGTACCAGCAGGCGCTGTAGGCGTTTATTGTGTTCCCGCTGTTGACTTTAACATTCCAGTAAGCTTCAGTTTTAAATTTCGAACGTGTTCGAAGGCGGCCAGTTTGCTAACGGCCACTGTGCGCGAAGTTCCTCAAGCACGCTTTACCTGCACTAAACACGTGAATTCCAAATTCGAACTCAAAATGGTGTGTTTCAAACGTTTCAAATTTCTTCTTTTACAGCGATGGATTTTCCTGCTAGTAAATGAAATACAAACTCCTTAGTTCAAAACAGGAAACAAATACAAGCAAAAAAATCTTGTGAATAAAAATAAGTTATTAACTACCTATTTTAATAAATTACAGTGGTTTTCTATCATTTGCAGCAGACGAATCAAATTGATGACGAACAAATCGCAAGTAAGTATAAATCTTATTTTGGTAGCGGTAAAGTAAAATAAATGGAAAGCTTTTCGCATAATGGAGGTATACAATTAAAAAATAAAACGGAGAGGCAAATTGCTAGCGCAGTGTGCCAGTTTCCATATTATTTATGCCGCAAGACTCATTTTCGTGGTAGACTAGCGTTGAGGAGAAATATTGCCCTATTTTTGCGGTTTCAGGCTACGAGTTAAAACCCCGCACTTTGTTAAAGGATTAAGTGAAATTACATTTTATGAAAGGAAGTAAATAGGAGACGAGAGGCAAAATCAAATATTTAAAAAATCTTAAATAAATATACAATGTTTGTCAGAACGACGGCGGCATTATTCCCTTCATAAAATTATAAACGGCTAGTTCCTATTATGGCTTACAGAAAATTTGGAACATCTAAATAACGCGATAACGTTTAAGGAAATAATTAGCTGTGAAGCAATTTCATACAACGTTGGGCTACGTCAGGCAGAGAAGGGTATACTGGGCAGAAAGCTTATAAATATGAGTTCTGACTGATTGATAAACTAGCTGTATACGGTTTGAGACCTTTGCCAATTTAGCCGAGGAAAAGGAGTAGTAGGTTTATAAATAGATGGGTCGTAGCCATGGAACTAATATGTACTACGTACAACTAGTACATATTAGTTCCACGGTCGTAGCACAGAGGAATTAAAGTCGTAGTTCGTAACGCAGTAGAGATCCTAAAATCGCATCATTTGCAGTCGAGATGAGGTCAAGCGTTGAAGGTTTTTCACTTTAATATTGTTATTAATAATATTTAGACGTAAAATACTAAACATTGAATATTAATCAATAATTCAAAGGCAAAGAAATTTTAATAAAAGAGAAGATAGAATTTTAAAGTAACTTAAATGACATTGGAGCCGCAAGAAAACTAACTTCTTCATGGCTTGAAACTTAAGCTCTAAAGAGCTTCTTCAAATTTTGCCCGAGCTGACGATGTCTTCGAAAACTAGTTATTATAAGTCTACTTAGTCATTTATTTCATTTAAGTACCGAAGTATTTTTTGATGTGTTTTCGTAGAATAAGATCCTCTTATACAAATCTATCACCTCGTATCAAGAGAACGATGAATGACTAGCTGGTTAGTACCTATACGCTAGGTGTACGGAAGATACGCGCGCGCCCCCAAGAATCAAAATTTTCAATTTCAAATTGACAGTGTGACGTTCTTGCGCTAGCTGCACTTTGAACTTTTTTGGTTTTACGGCCAATTGGAAACAAAGTACTTCTAGGCCAGTCGTAGTTTTAAATACCTATTCACAATGCAATAAACAGGGGCGCACACAACGAGTGCCAACTGCCAGTCGGCGATTCACACTGCTTCACATCCTCACTAAACTGATACATAGTAGCTTTAATGAATATTAACCAGGGACAATTTGGAACGAACTGGTTGTGTCGTTAGCCGCTTTTATTTAAGTTTCCCGCTTAATATAGGTATACTATAATAAGCACTTGTTGCATAATAGAATATTATCACAATACAAACCCATAATATACATTTTAGGACAACTACCTACTTAAATGAAACAGAACCATCTCTAAAAAGATCCCACAAAAAAGGTCCCTTTCGAACTTAACTTACGTAGATACTGAAAACATGTTCGATTTTCCGCCGCTTGGAGCGTTGGCATCTTATCTTTGTATCGGCAAATAATGGTACCTATTAATTTTATTATTTCAAAATAGATATATTCCCAGATTTCGTACATTTTCCTGTTTCAATCTGAAATGTCCCGGAAAGCAGTGAATTAAACTGTCCGACTGTCGGAGCATCAAAGGCGCTTGGATGAAAAGGGAGTGTCGCCTCTCGGCTCTCGTGACATTTGTTCCTCTCGCTCCAGAAAATTGTGATCAAAATGCATTTGGAAACTATTTTGCTGACATTTCTCCGTTTGTTCCTTGTAAAAACCAAGTAAAACCAGTATTCTAGGAGCAATATAATTCCTGCTAGCGTATATAGCAGAAATTATTATTTTCTTAAAGATGCATGCGTCGCGCTGTCTACAAATTACCCCTTATACACCTTTCGTTTTAAAACAATTAAGAATCACACCAGAGTGTACAAATGTTCACAACGTTTCTACGACTGGACCATAATTTGTTTGCACCATTTGTACAGGTCGCATCGCACACTCGCGTTTTGTACGCTCATTTATTATTTGTACATTTACCAGGACTGTATTAAGGTGAGGTGCTAGAGGTTACACAACTCCCGTCAAAAATTATACAGATTTTATTTAAAAAAAATAATGAACTATAGAACCGTAATCAGCGTTGGCATGAAATAGCAATAGTCTTTTACCCCAATAATTTGAGAAGACGCTTCTTATATGGCGGGGTCAAACTGAACAAACACTATCTATTTTAGTCGGGTTGTGGTTTGTTGGGGGGCAGTTGGTGCATACCAACTGCCCCCCAACAAAAAATTCACATACGTAGATAGAGATAGAAGACTTTATACCTGTCTTGCTTACTCTTACCACTTTTGTAATAAGTGTGTCCCTCTCTGAATATTATTGTTATTTTAGCAGCTGTTCTATGGGATCCTTGTTCAATGGATTTTATAATTGCATTGCCAATTTTTACGAGTACCTATAACTTATGCAGCGTATAAAGAGAAAAGTACGTTATTGAAATATTACGAATCTGGTCAGGCAAACCATCGCAAGCAATACACACAAATTATTTAATTTCACACCTAATGTAAACATAATTTAATGCGTATTTCTTAATTGTCACTTGCGATGTTTTACCTGAACAGGGTCGTATATAATACGCTCATCAAATTCACCGCTGTTACTTAGATTAAAGGACACAAAATTATTACAAGAGCGAGAAGTGGGGCACCGAGCCCCTGGATACGCCTCTGAATTGCACTAATATTTTCCAGGCCATTTTATTCATAATGTGCATTTAATTACTTTTTAATCTCACTGCAATTACAGAAGTTAATACATTGTGTTAAGGACATCACAAATGTGTTCTGTTAAAATAAAGTTAAGTAGTACTTTCGTTTTCACTACTATTCATAGAAGAAAATTATTTAGAATATGTAAGGGAATGCTTTCCCATTCGTCACACCGACATCTGCCTCAGAACCTACAGCCGTTGGGGCAGACGAGTTCTGGAGTGGAGTACGCACCCCTCCGCCAGGTGGACCGACGACCTAAATAAGGTGGCCGGAAGCGGCTGAATGCGACCGGCAGAGGACAGGGTGTGGTGGCGTTCAATGGGGAAGGTCTATGCCCAGCAGTGGACGCTGGGGCTGATAGATGATCAAAATTTCCACTTTTAAGTGTGGCAACCATGCAGAATATTTCAACTAAAGCAACAGTATAACTAAACTAAAGAACTAGCTTTGCAATTTAGCCGGCAGTGTGAAACTTCGAACAATTCAGTCAGTTAAAATCGTTTTGGCTTACGCTGCGATGCGAGAGCGTGAAGCTACATTTCCGAAACTCCGAAACTGACAGAAAATAATTTGTTTTCGTACAAACTTTTTTGGTAAGCCTTCGGATTGCGGATTCAATTCCCAACTCGGTAGGTAATAGCTCCAGTTGGCAACTAAACTTTTTTTAAATCAGACATATCAGATAAAATAATATGGGAGCGCTTGTACGTTTGGGAGTTTTCTATACAATAACGGTATCATTACTTCAAGTGAAATTTTGATTTGTGGTTCGTTTCAAAGGGTAACAGTAATGTGGCTTCAGATGCCTTCTCTGATATCTTCTTAACTGAATTTCATAAACTATTAGCTATAAAGGAATAACTGTGACCAGTTAGAGATTGCGGGTTTTTAAGTAGGTATAGGTTTCTAGAAACAAGAGCCCGAGACTGCATGCATTCGTGCACGTTATAGAAGTCACTCTAAAGGCATTTAGACATGGTGACTCAGTAGGTAAGAGGCAAAGGTAGAGGCCAGCCTCACCACAAGGTCTTTACCATCAGCTAAATCACGCACTGGGCAAATCTACAACGTTGTACATATAAACCTGCATGCTGGAGTAGGTATGATGACGGATGTGGGAAGTGGTCATAGAGACTCGTCGATGTTAACTAAGAATAGAGTTTAGGTCCGTTTGAATTGTCTCAATGAGTCCTTTGCTCCAAAGCTTTTGTCTTCTGCCGCCTGTCAGATAATTTCAGATAATCGAATTTATTACATTCATTTTGTATGGTTTCATTCTTGCGTATTATTTTGTATTTTGGGTAGAACTGTAGAAATTTGTTCATCACGTTTCTAATTGGAACTGGACTGAAGTATTCTAATTGGAAAATTGTTCACTAGGGGGTGGGGGAGGTCAAGGGGTAGCTGGTTGGGAAACTCGGACGTTCACGAGGATAGGGTCTGGTATTGTGACCAGTGTTTTCTTCCGTTCAACTGTGTGTCTTTCCCGCAGTGCTCCGGCGAGCCTTCAGCATGTTCGACTCGAGCAAACAGGGCCGCATCGAGAAGGAGAAGGTGCGGACGATCCTCAACACGATGGTGCACAGCTTCGATGACCGGGACCTCGACCAGATGCTGGATGGTGAAGATGCTGACGGTAAGACTCAAGGACAATCGTTTCCTGCTTCAACATCAAAAGCTTTACGGCCTGTGAGACTAAGAATGTTATGGTGTCGTCGACGGGAACCTAAAAGAAGAGATGATTGGCTATATAAAGATTATAATAATTTTGATCAATCTATTTATAAATAGGTATGCATTCCCTATTCACATAGTAGGCCAGTTTGTCCTCCTAGTTAGAAGGTTAGGAGTTTCTTATTCTAGTTGATCTTTTAAAAGCAGCAGTTTTCCAATATAAGTCCATTAGGAGTTAGAGGAGACTATTAATTGTGATATTATTATTCGTGACAACGGCATTCGTTAGTGTTGTTTCCAATCGGACAAACAGAATGTCACAGTTTAGTCGTGAGTGTCAATGTTTAATCAATTTTTTTCAATTTATGTTAATAGGTAGTTAGGTGGTTTAAGGACAAGACAAGTGTTTCCAAGCCTCGGATTGTGGGTTTCTAAAGTCTAACATCGTTTAGTTTGAAAAGTTCCACATCCATAATTCAGACTGCGTACTTACGAAGTTCAAAGAAAATAAAGCCGGCATAATCCCCCTTGTAAAATGTTAACTTTACAACGCTGTCTTCGCGAGTGAATGTAGGTAGTGACGTGCCATGTGACGCGACCCCTCTTTTCGAGGAATGACACAAGCATACGCGGTGTTCATAAAACATACGAAGACTGACTCGACATTGGCAGAATTCAAGAGAGAGAATTAAGCCATTCTTTTCAAAAAAGGTAAAGTTGAATATTATAATTATTAAAATATTATTTTAAATTTTCCTTTTGTGCAGTCTAGGCCATAAATTACTGCAAAATAAGCGAAGCAACAGACCGAAGTCTATCAGTCTATAGATGTCGAAAAGACTTCGTTTGTTTGAACGGTAGTTCATTCATAAAAAACCATTTAGGTATACTCTCGGGATGAAATTTCCTGGTAGACGCTAGGAGACTGAAGATTCATTTCAAACGTGTCCTTTAACTGAAATTAGGTTTACAGATTTATTACAAGGACAGAGTACAGACCCTAATAAAGTTCATAGCACACAAAACTGTGTTCTCAAGTGGAATACGCCCGCCAGATATTTCGGTGCGCGTCACTCTGGCATGGCTCCGCTCTAATTGAAGGATGCCCGCGTCTCAACTCAAATTACCGTGACTTTGTAATTTATATGATCACAAAATTGACTCTCTGAAGTGTCGACACTTGAAACACGTGGTAATTATATTGATTAAGAGCGCTTCTAGCTTCCCGGGTTCTTATTTTGCCTATAATGCTTGAAACTCATGGTCATGTTTGCATTGTATTTATCTAAGAAGCTTTTTTTTTATCATTTATTTAGAAAGGGTTTGGTCATACCATAATGACCATGTCACCCTTATTGGTACAAATCATACCTCGACTTTACCTCCTAGTAACTAAAATAAATTTAACAAGTTTATATAGTATCCTGGCCTCCTCAGACGAGGGGAATGCCAGGATGCTATTACCTAACCTCCCACATCCCTAAAATCTGGTTAAATACTTAAATACTTTTTTGGATATGACGATATGACCCAGCTATGCGAACGAAGCGTCGCAATTTCACGCGCGATGCGATAAAAAAGGCAACTCCACGTGTTGTGATTGGCCGATTTCGCCAATATGACAGCGGTGGCTGTCATAAGATTTAGTTGTTTCTTACGCTGAGACGAAAACCTGGTATTATTTTGCATTGTGAACGAAGTTGAAAGCTGCATTTAGAATAACAGAATTTGTTGTAAAATGCGATGAGAGAAAAAGCTTGATGTATTTGACCAAATCCGCAAATACTAAAGTGGCAACGTCATTGAGAAACCTATGGAAGCAATATTGCACCAAAAAAGGCAATTACAGCGTCATGACAGCAACAACATCCCATGTTTCTGACACGAGCAGCTGTTACAAAACTTATTTGTATTGTCTCATCTCTCCGAGATGTTTCTGTACGGCTAAAACTTTGCGTTGCATCTGAGTGCAACTTATTGCAAATTCTAACTATACAGAAATAAACTCCGACTCTTTTCATTGACTTGAGTATTCGCTTATCTAAGGTACTGTAATAAGCACAGGCATAATTCATACTGCCTTAATGACGCGCTGAAACTGACATTCGAACTTCATACAGCGAATCATTCATAGACAGTAGTATACCTAGCTTTTATCAGAAATAGTTCCCAAGAAAATCTGCCCTGAAAATTTCCGTCTATTCGAACCAGTTCTACTGACTGTTCTACCAACTAGTAGAACTATCACAGATGTTTAGAGGAACAATTACTTTACGATCATATGGGATCAATGAAACTTTAATTTTAATTATGGGATATACATGAGACAATGAGAGCATTTATGTTGCGGAAAATTACAATAGATTGGGTGAACCTCGACAGTTTCTTTTTCGACGGATACTTATAATCAGAGGTCGGCGGGGGTGTGCTGTTTTAACGTCATTAATGTCATGTAGTTGTGTCTTGTAGATATTAATATGGATAAGATCCTTAAAGAAATATTAAAAGAAGACTGAATAAGAAGAAAGAATAACTGAATTTTTTTTAATTGTAAATTTTCTGTGCTATTGTAATAATTAACTATATTTTTTTCTATATTTTCAATTTTTATTGAGTTTCGCCTTGAGTTTAATATCATTAATCACATTCCGTATTTTCTAATAAAATTCACTTGTTTTGATGGCGTCGTAAAGATCGTAGTAGAAAGGCAGCCTAAATAAAATCATTTCTTTAGTTTATTATAATTGCAGATGGGGCATTTATCATTGAATGATAAGGTATGTCCATGTTATGCAAAAACTGAAAACAGCACACCCCCGCCGACCTCTGCTTATAATACTGAAATCATCGAAAATCTGTCATTAAAAAAATATTTCCATGGTGTTGATTCGTATCACTAGAAGTTTACATGGTTCTTTCACCTTTTTCTTTCGCGAATATCCTAAAATCATTAGGACAAAAGTGTTTAAATACGCCGCCCTTTACACAAGGTCAATACTAAGTTACGATCATTGATCCCTGTAATCTTTAACCGATGGCTACGACCCAACAATGAGAGCGTTTATGTTACGGCAGGTTACGACGGTGGCAGATTAGCTGAACCTCGAGGGTCGCCTCGGGATTAACTGCATCTTAAAACGCTGATTTCGACAGCACGCTGCCACTTTATTGCTTTAGTACCGTCGGAAAAGACAAGTTTGTAACCAATATCGTAATAGTTTTCTCTTAAGCCGCTGCGCTGTTATTCCAGGATACAAGCAATAGCGGGTGCTCACAGACGGACACCTGAAGAGCACTCGCGTTCCGCGGCGAGCATGTGTGAAGAGAATGATGAGACTGAGCAAAACAAAAGAGGTAGTCAGGATTGCGGTACTTGGCGTTCCGTTCTACCTGCTATACCCCGTCAGATGCCGCCCGTGAAGATGTGTTTGTTTGTAGCAATCGGTTTAGCCGATAAAGCGTGACTAAGCAACACACAATTGTGTAATAATTATTAGTTAATTAATAATTAATTAATTGTTGGTTAACCAAGTATTTAAACCTACACTTTCGCATTTATTATTTCATTCACTAGCTGTTGCCCGCGGCTTTGCCCGCGCAGAAAAGTTTTTCAGTGAGAATAAACTTTTTCTTAGATGACGAACCTTTGTGCAAAATTTCACCTCTCTAGGCTCGGGTGGCGGTTTGGGTTGTATGTTGATCAGTCAGTCAGTCAGTTTCTTCTTTTTTATGTACCTAATTTCGAATATGTGCCCTTTAACTCTGTAGCCATATGAACTGTACCACAGAATATATAATACTGTACGGATTTATTCAAATTGTATCTAGGTGATAAATTAGTCAAATCAAGACTCTATTCTAAGCGTCTACTTATTTATCGTCTTAGAAATAAAATATTACATTTCTGAATAACGGATTGCAATACGTCTTTCGCCGAGATTCTAGCTTGTTTTGCGAACCGTAGTTGATTTAGAGCGGTGACACATTTACATCGGCCGATGGCGATAAATCCCAGATTCGCATCTGAACACCGTATCCGATCAATTTGGTGAGAGCCTGGGAAGTACATTTTAGTGTGATATTAGTTTTAAATGAATAGGCCATAAGTTTCTTTAAGGCGTCTGAATTTAAAATTTTCTGTAAGGCTTACATTTTACATTAAGATTCAAGACTTCTTTGTAAAATAGAATGTTCTACATGATCGAATTGTTCAGCTTGTCCTGTATCATCTAACATTGTAAGCAAATCTTACAACTCAATTTTCAGCCACTTTTTATTGCATCGAATTTGAACGTTGCAAACTTAAGCAATAGTGGGTGACAAAACAAAGACAGCTAGTACCTACCTACCATCGAGAATGTTAAAAGAATGATGGAGATGGGATGTGGTCATAGGATTCCCAAATGGCCCTAATGTTACTAATAAAAATATTATATTAAAAAAAAAACAATAAGCCCCTCGAGATTGGGCTCGTTTGACTTACTCAATCTTATCTCAATGAGTACATTAGCGTATTTTTAGTTTTTCAGTTAGAGGATTTCTCAAGTAACGATTCGTAGTACGCATGAAAAAAATCACGCTAAGAAAAAATGAGCAGTACGCAAAATGCGCAGTATGGTAAAAAGGCACAGACAAAAAGGCTGGTATTAAAAAAAACATACTACCCCGATACTACCCTTTCTTGCGCCACACGGTCGGTTAAAACTAATGTTGGTAATAATCAAAACAAACCGTTTCTAAACAAGATTATTCAGTCCGATTTAATCCCCAAGACGCGTTAACCCAAAATGCAAAGTGGCCGGCACTCGGTACTAATAAGATATGACATATCTTAACAGCAAGGGTCGGAGTAGGGAGCACGACGATAAGAATATCGACGTAGGACTTGATGCTGTCTCACTATTTTATGCTAAGTAGGTACAAACACAATGATGATATCAATATGAAGTTGCGAGAACCCATCAGAGAACCCAGATTAGTAGTACCATAAATAGCACATCACAGCATATTTCATGGTTTTTTACTAGTTATTTTTTAAGTGTTTTTTTTTGTGGTTTGTTTGTTCAGGAGAAATCCTGCAATGGACATTTCGACCACTTCCCAATCGCGTTCAAATTATGCACCCACCTTTGGTTTTAAAGACAAACACAATAAAGTACTATTCAATTTTTTTAATTTTTTAAAAAGTTTTATAAGTATAGTTTATAGTTTAATTTTATAGTTTTTCTTAATAAAATCCGGCTGGTACACCTATCCCTAACAAGGTATCCCTACCAGTAGGGATAAGTGGAAAAAAATACACTTATCTTTTCTGTGCAGAGTCGAATAGATAATTAAAATTTAAAGACGGTTACTTAAACCGGAAAAATAAAGGGGTAGTACAATAAATATCTAACAACTTTGTTTCAAACATGTCATACCTAGGTATCTAAAAGTCTGTAAAGTGTACGTCGTAATTACCTACTATAATACGTAATTTATTAAGGTACCTATCTCTGATATGTTTTTTATTTATTAAGATAATATTCCCATCATTGCCAGGCAGATAATATAAATATTCGTTATTCAGTCCAATAAGTTTTTGAATTATCGAAGAAAGATAATATTATAGCTTCGCTATAAAAATATTCATTTTGACTAAACCCTAAAAAGTTAACTAATAAAATGCCAGTTCAAATGAACCAGATATAAGGTAACAACATCTTACGGTCCTCCTACCTCCATGTCTTGCGACAAGTTGGTAGTTGGTACCCCTAAACGCCTCTCGTTAAGATAATCCCTGCATGGTTAAACCTCGAGTAGTTAAGGTCTTAATGTTAACGTTAAACTAGTTTAAGAGATAGTGTTAGTGACTTCGCCTAGGGTCACTTTGTAAAGCATAATAAATAGTTGGATTACCTAAGTCGTAAGCAGGTTTAGTCTTGCTGTTGACTCGTGTTTATAGGTATTCTCGAGCATGTTTATCTATTAAAAAGTCAAAGCACATACGTCGGAACTCGTAGGTATTGTGCCATGTGCATTGGGGCGAATTCGGGATACATTTCGGTTGTTACGTTTATTTCATGCCGGGTGTACCGTAATTAATTCCGTGGTTAAGTTATATATGAGCAGCCCAACAACGAATAAAGACAGTAATTGATATTTAAATTTCATCTCTCTCTCTCCATCTGTGCAAGTATCAAGCAAAAACTACTAGAAGATTTTTTAAAATTTATCATAGTGAATTAGTGACAATTTTATACTTATAATAGGAGCAAGTTGATCTGATGACGATGGAAACGACGATTCCACTGGTAGTTAGACTCGAGAGGCCGTGGGTTCGATTCCCACTAGGGACAGACAACATTTTGTAAATGTCTGGATGCTGTATTTATGTGGCCCACTTGTTTCAACCCATGAATCAAAAAATTCGCGCGCCACCAATGAGATTCGAACCTTCCTGTTTCAACCTGATGAAGTAAAACAAATCAGTGCCAAAATCGTGATGAAGTTCCTTATTGACCGAAAGCTTAGCACTGAACTATAGTAAGATGGCGATCAGAATAGATCAGTAACGGTCGCAGTGATACAAGGTTACCCACCCAAGCCTTCAAACAGCCCCTTCACAAACAATAATAATATTTTGGTGAATTGTCTTCTATTTGTTTAGTTCCCATAGTATAGTAAAGAGACTATAGTTTTGTATTCTTTCATATCTATTACACTCATCATCATCATCATCTCAGCCTTTTAGCGTCCACTGCTGGACATAGGCCTTCCCTAACGAACGCCACCACACCCGGTCCTCCGCTCTCCGCATCCAGCCGATTCCGGCCACTATTACACTAATAACAATAAAATAATTCCAGGCAGTGGCAAGCTGAACTTCGACTCCTTTGTTCGCGTCGCCACACATTTCTTGGACGAGGATGACGAGGCCCTGCAAAAGGAACTCAAAGAAGCCTTTAGACTGTATGACAAGGAAGGTAATTTCAAATCGTCGTAGTTCTATCAATCGAATCATATGGACATAATAATATTCTTCAGAACCTCAACCACGCGGCCCCGAAAGTTGAGACCAAATTGGTCATGCAGTGACATTGACAAAGATTATTGATTTTAGGTGCTTAATAATTATGTTAGATTAGATGCTAGGTATTAATGGCCCCCACATGAGAAAATGCCTAAGTCCAATATTTGAAGTTAACAGCCTAATCGCATCAAACAACGCAAACAGGCAAAGCATCCAATATAATGAAGCACAGTTATGTCTTATGACCGTGCCTACCACATTCGTAACAGAAATCTGCGGGCATATAAAGCATCCCAATTTCCATGAATGAATTCCTTCAGTATAAAGCGAAAAAGTTATCGCTCGGAGCTCAGAACAATGTTTTGTAATAAATAAAATAAAGAAATATTGCAGTCCTTTTTATTACAGGGTTGCCACTTAGTAGGCAGCATGAAATATGGAGTTTTGTATGAGCAGAAAGAAGAGCGTAAAAAGATAAAATAAGTTTTGTCTAAGGATGCGCACACACTACGAGTATTTGTTTAATTAAATTATTGTTTTATCTATATCACTGGTGTTTGCCAAAACGTTTCATCGTCATCATTTGTAGGTTTAATTCATCTAGAGACAACAACATTGTGCATGGCCTACCTAGGTGAATTCCCTTTTCATCCCAAAGTAAAGAGATCCATTGTTTTTATTTTAGGTAAGTGTGTGTTGTTGTGGCCACTGGCATGATAGAAATTTAATTATATTTATTCCTAAGGGAAAGTACCCAGGTAAGTATTGAAACGAGAAGCCTGTGAGATAGTTTTGTTTTTAATACTTGAGAATATTACCGAACCAACAACAAACTCTACTCGGCTAAAGACAACCCTAGCTCATAATTCCGGACATTTTTCCCAGACCTCTAGTTTATGGGTTGTTACGATAAGAATAACATGTTTCTCGGCACTTGGCTTCTTTGACAGTGTTGTTTGTTTGTTCCTCTTTATATAGACGTCTGTTCTACCAAACCTTTGAACCGCTCGGAAGTTCCGAGTTTTTGGACGTTCCAGTAAATTTAACATGGCATATTTATTATTATGTTTTTGAAATTTGACTTCTTGGTGAAGGATAGAGAATGGAAGATTAGAAACCTCTATATAAAAGAATTGTTTTAAATAAAAGTAAGTTCCATGCTTTGTATTGTAAGTTAAAATTTATACTTATTTGTCGTATAATTTTAGTAAGCTTCGTAGTAATCTGGTATCTACCTAAAGAATGCTTCCAAACGTAACAAATTCTGCCGAAAGTTGAAACCGAAATACGATTAAAGTTAGACACTAATTATATGCTTTGTACTTGATCATAATAAGAGCATTTGGATATCATAAAAACACATTATCCAGAGGATAAAACAAAACATCTCTGATCTTGAAAACGGAAAGAATCGGAGAATTATGTATTTTTGGGAAATTATTTCCACAATACCGCAGAGCATACAAAATGTATTCAGTTTGTGATTTATGAAGGAGAAAACAATGAATTTTCGCGATAATTGTTTGCAATAAACGCGCGCTATCGATTCATTGGAATGGCGCCAAAATGACGCCCCTACCATTAGTTTCATAGCTTCAGTTAACTAACTCGAACGAATATTCGTTATCACCGTTTTGCACACAAAACATCAATAGCATGCATGACTAGATTATGATTTCTAATTTCTTGTATACCGCAAATACGCAGAGATCTTGTGTTTATCTAATAAGTAACATCTCAGAATACAGAACAACCAAAAGGAGTGTACAAATAGTAAATTATGCTGCTTTTTGTGTCCAATAACAAAACGAACGCTCCATGCACGCACCTTCTAAAGGTTAAACTGCTAAGTCCATAATGTATGTCAACTTTCGTATTTGAACTCCTATCAATCGCAAAAACACTCTTGACTACTCTACGACAGCTCTCTTTAAAACCCACTAATAAAGCACTATGAACTCCACTGCTGCTCGCAGTTCCAGCAAGTCGTTTAAAGCCAGTAGCCATACTTGGCTTGTTGTTTGAATCGTAAACTCACTGTAATCTATATACAATCCATTAGTACCAGATCACACACTTAATTGTATCTCAATCTCACTTAATCTCTATCGAAAATCGATAGTAGGAGAGAGTAATGAAGATACAATACATGTATCACAGAGGCAGTGAAAATATTTCGTGCTTGTTGATCAGATTAGCGGCAATTTAGTGCAAGCTTTTTGCTACCTGGGTAATGGTATTGGAATTGGAATAGTGGGACTGTATTATAAGAATTTTGGAACTGGTCACGTCTAGTCTGTTCGTCATGTCATGATCCATTATGGACATTCTCCTGAGTGGATGTTTGCAGAGGTATTTATGATTTATTAACAAATTTTTATCTTTGTTCGTAAAAAATCAGTTTCAGTAGGTAGGTATTTGCAACTTACCATAAAAATTACTTAGGTGCCTACTACAATGAACGACCCATATTATATATTTATGGATTTTAATATTTGATTTAATTATATGGCAAATAGACATATTTGTATTTGTTTTAATAAATAACTGATGAAAAAAAAACAGGGTCCCTACTGTAGAATAAATGAGCGATTCAAACCAAATGCGTCTATAATACCTAAATCCCAGATAAAAAATACAAACTAATGCCTTCAGGTAATGGCTACATCCCAACATCGAGTCTCCGTGAGATCCTGGCAGCTCTGGACGACCAGCTCACTCCTGACCAGCTGAACGAAATGATCGCAGAGATCGACACTGATGATTCCGGCACCGTGGACTTTGATGGTATAACTCTTTGATTATTGACTGTAATTAGGCCACATAGTGCGAGGGAAAGAGTGAGGAAGGGAGATGGAAAACGCACGTAAAATGCTGCGGCAGTAACAAGTACAGTGTACCCCATTATAAAGGGGAAGCCTACTTTATCAGCTTCTTTTTAGTCGTGTTTTCTCTGACAACGGAACAACTATTTTGTCATGTTGAATAGGGAAGGTTTCAAATATTGACACAAAGAGCTCTGTGGTGAAAATCAGATTGAACAAACTTAATGTAAGACAGGTTACACTGGATGTGAGAACCGTAGATCTGATTTTCGAGTTTTAACAATTTGCAATAAGGGCAGAATTACAGTGAAAACATACCTTATTGTTTTATGATGTGCAAACGAATATTTAAACCTTAGGGATATCTCTTTATGGCCTACTATACCTATAGAAAAAACATACATCTGTGCTTTATAAAAACAATTTGTCTGCAAGATCATAATCATGAATTTAAGTAATTCACTGTCCTCACAAAGTGCTACCACCGCCCAAACAAACAGCCTGTTATAAATTGTATAAAATTTGAACATATATAAACCCTCTGCTTTCAGAATTCATGGCGATGATGACGGGCGATTAAAGGACAAAGACATGGATTGGACCAAATGTAACGAATTCTAGTAAATGTAATAAACAACCCTCTTGTTGCTTTTGTGGTTGCATTACTCCGCACAATACTAAGCTAATAATGTTGTCCCTGGCCTTCCCTTTCCTTTTAGATGTGTCTCCTATCAAATATCGCCGATTAATGGGGAGGTAATGATGATTATTACGGAGGTTTTAAGCTTTGGAGGGTGCAGCTATGATTGAACAGCGAGTGAATGTAGAAGGTAAGGTAGATAAACGATTAGAGCAATTTTTTATCGATTAACCTGTTGAGGATAAAGTGTAAAGACATAAATGACAGCATACTAATACCTAAATCGATTTTAGATAGGTGTGGTACTCAATTTGAAGTTCTCAAATTCATTGTAACCAAGTTTCGAGACTCAAACGCAAACAACACCATCACAAAGACCAAACAAAGTCCCCTTAATTATGCAAGCAAAGAGATCTAGCTCTGCGCGGTTTGCATACATACAAAGTAACACAAACATCTTTGTAAAGTAGCTCTCACAAACTGTAAAGGAAAGTAGGTGAAAAGCTGCGAGGTAAACGCAGTTTGCGTATTTTTAACGGCGAATGAGAGAAGAGAACAGATAGGAGGTTAAGTCAGTCTGTTGATTCGACTGACTTAACCTGCTGTTGAATCTTAATCAACATCATTATCAGCCGTTCAACGCTGGACATAGGCCTTCTCCAATGAACGCCACCACACCCAGTCCTCCGCCCTCCGCATCCAGCCTCTTCCGACCTAAAAAGTCACAAACATTATATTTGACCTATTTAAACATTTTTGGAGGCAGTCGCTCGCTTCACTTGCTCCAAGGGTTCATGGCAAAATATGTTTGACTTTTTGGTTGATTTTTTTCAAATCCTCGGCCCAGTCCCCAGCGGTACTTCAGCGCTAACGACACAGCAAAATATTACAAAAACTAAGTACGTACCATGTTTTTAGGTCAAAGGAAATATCGTAGTATGTAAATGTACTAGGTACATACTATATTTTACAGACATGGGTGACCAAGCGCACTGACCCGCGAAATCCAAGTAAACTTACCCTTGGGGGTTCTTCAAAACTTTGGGCGAAGGGAGACGGGAATATCTTTGAAGACTGTTCGTGGGCGAGACGTGTTGTACAACTGTTGATATGTCGATAGTTTTGACTTTTTGTAATAATTACATTATGTGAAATAGACTGCAGTCTGTCTGTAGAATCTAGTTACAGTTCCTCTGAAATCATGGATCGCTTCGCGACACAACTACTAACAATCAACAATCATGCTACAAATGACTGGCCTGCCTCGTGGGTTCGATTCCCACTCTGGGCCAACATTTTGTGTGATGCAGCTGTTGATTTTCGGATTCTGGGTGTTGGTATGTATTTATTTAAAAAGTATGTTTTGTATGTACCTATACTTACGTTTCGAGAAAAAAATACCATTGGTACATGTGTGACGTTCACTAGTCACAGGGGTAAGGGGTAAGTGGGTTTTAGATTGAATACGTTTAATTACATAACGTCACAACATGGAACGGCCAGGATCGAACTGGACCTATCGACGTGACAGGCCGCGTGTTCCCCACTACGCCTCCAACGTTCCCCAGAGTTTAAACCTGGTGGAGGACCCAGGTGGACCGACTACCTGAAGGTGGCCGTAAGCGGCTAGATGCGGAGGGCGGAGGACCGGGTGTGGTAGCGTTCAAGTGTTTATCAATTGTTGAGTTTACAAGCTTCGGCTTAGTTTGGGACTAAACAGCCGTGTGTAAATTTGTCCAAACATTATCATTATTATTGGTGCACGCCTTAGATGAGACCTCGATCATGTGTTACTGACTCACTTTGTACACTAGTATCGATAGTACCTAGAATTGATAACCCGACACAGGCCAACACTATGTGAATATTAGAAACCTCTGGAGCTATTGACTGCGTAGAGATTACATACTGCTTAGAATATGAAATCAGTTTGTCAGGGTCGTTCGGGGACTGAGATCCGCCTGATAACAATTCTTGGAATGCGACGACGCGACGTCTACTTGCTAAGTTTATCGGACATTTACTTTGTTCAGTTTTGGGGTATTCACTCCAGGATTTTGCGGTTGGTATTAAAGACTTCCTATCTTTAAAATTTGACCGAAAAAACACCTGAAAATGATACCGTTCAATGGTTTTCTTTCCCTAAACGTAAAAACGACGTAATTATCTACTTGCCAGATTAAGGGCACGGGAAACGAGAAAACTCGGCTTTTATAGTGATAATAGGCTTCCGGTTGAGGGAACCCTGAAAACATACAATGAGTATACGAAAATCTTGGCTTGGAACTCTCAAGATTTCTAAAGTGACTTAACGAAATCGGTTGCTTTACTAAAGTACATAGGCTTTACAAAATCGGCTTACTACTGCTATAGAAATTCTGGTTATTTCGCTTAACAATACCGGTCTTGAGTGGCACGGAGAGAATACAATAGGACCGTCGATACGATCAGCTCAGGTAATGAAGTCCAGGGGAGTTTAATGCAGGACGCTGGTCGAATGCGACCCGCGACAATAAGTAACCCATAGTCTCACTCCATGGGTTTTTGCAATGATTCAAGCATACTTCTACATTTTGATGATACTTTCAAAATACTTAATTCTTTTTTTAAACCGCATCTACTTGAAAATCGCTAATTGCATTTGTGGAACGATAACTACAGATTCTATCTCGATTATTTAAGTCTACAATGTCCAATTGGAATGCACGCCACACACTTGATCCTCCATCTTCCTTGTCCAGCCGCTTCTGGCTACCTTTTTCAGGTCGCCAGTCCATCTAGCAGACAAACGTCCTATGCTGCGCCTACGCGTCGGTATCTGTTATGGAACTAACATAATAATTCTACTTTTAAAGTAGTCTAAAACTAAACAAATAATAGTGTGATGTGAGATGTCATTCCTTATATAAAATGATCTTCAAAATCTGATGCACGTCAATTTTAAAAGTTTTAAGCCCAGTTTGTTTAACCAGCCCTAAAAACTTGACCATCCCTAACAACCTTTTACTTAAAAGGGTTTTTTCACAAACAAGCAATACCTAATCGATACCACTTGCTTCCATGGCAAACTCGTAAATGTAGACTAACTAAGGGTCGATCCACACACTACCAGTAGTACCTTTGCCACTGTCCCTTTGCTTGCCGTTTTCCACTTACTCGAAGTGTTTACATTGTATCGTTGATAGTATATCAGGATAAATGGTATATTATGAGAGTGATCGAAAAATTTACAAAGCGATTATTTTTCGGATTTGAAGGTAGGCAATGTTTCCTTTAGACATTTGTATTGTATTTCCATCATGTTTTACCATAATGTTCGTTTAGATATTCAAAATGCGCAGTCAAAGATTTTTTTTGAAGCCGGCGCTGGATCGTTCGAGTATCAAAACCCACCCTGGGTCTGCTTAATCAGCTAAGTAAGTTATATTTATTTAGTATAAAAAAATTAGGTACCTGTCAGAAGTACAGTGGACTATAAAGCAATGTTACAGTTATTTATTTTGTATTAAAAGTAAAGTAAGTAAAAACCTTAAGTGATTCTGTAATCGAAATCTATTTTCTATGGGATGTCTTCAAAATAAAATGTTTTCTAAAGGTAATTTGTACTAAAGAAATTTAAAAAAATCTAAGATGATGTTATGTGTTATTGATGTGTGTTATGTTATTATGTTGTCACTTACCGAAACCTTCGTCTGAATCTACGGCTGATGATGGTGATGAACTACTGCTAAAACAAACTACAAGGGAAACGCGAGTGACACATGACAATAATTTTTTGGCAATGGTTTTCATTCATTCCTTTACTGTCATATGAACTATCTTGACTGGTCTCGTTTGAACTAACCTTAATAAAACAAAATAATCCCCCTCCAGAGCACTTCGATAATTAAATTAAGACCAATAAAAACCAATGCCGACCAAAACAACCAATCAAATCAAAGAGTCGATGGAATGGACAGGCGTGATCAAGCATCATTACATGTTGTCATTACCTGACTTACACTCCTAAAGCTACTGGTGCTAGCGCTCCGAGCCTGCAAGAAGAAACATTTGTTCCTATACACTAGCACACACAGCTTTGTACAGACGACCAAGAAGATTGACATGCAACATTTAATAGATCTCGCTATCTTAGATTATTTCTACACTACACTTAGACCCGTCCTTGTATTAATTATTAGGACCCGAAGTCTACAAAACAGGAGAGAAGATGAGCGTGTAATCGACTAATAGGATTATCTTATTTTCCTAGTTAAGTTAATTACACACACTTCAGATCCTCTGAGCACCAGCCCTTAGTAAGATCTTTTGCAAACTAGTCACTTAAGCCGCCTTTCCTGTCACGCGTATTTGCTGCGGGCGCGGCGCGCAAGCCGCCAATTTCATACAAGTGACACGCGGGCCGCACGCGCGCGCCGGGCCCGCACGCGGGCGCAAATACGCATGACAGGAAAGGCAGCTTTAAGTCGCATTTCGATTTGCGATTTCAATAAAAATAGTAGGTATTCGTGTGCATAGAGTCTTGCCAGGCTTATTTCATTTGTGCCTCCACCCGCATTTTTATGATAAATACGGTTTTTAATTGTTCTGTAGAAATAAAATTTCGAGAGGACGTGTTTTAAGTATAGTTTCAGGTATCCAAGACAAGCGGGGTCTGTTTTATTAGCTATTTCGAGGGTAAAACGGTCTAAGAAGTTTTCAAAATAGGTTAATACATAACTGTTTTTAAAAAAATATAGAAACAGAGCCATTTGAGTGTTAACACTTAATATGGTAAGAGGAAATGATGCTACAAATCCGATCATGACTTTAAGAGACACCAAATATTAAATCGTTTTAATCGAACTTCGCTCTTTATTCACAGACCTTTTGTAGTGTCACTCGATTTTAAGAATCACTAGATTTCGTTCAGAGCAACTAAAATTTTATTTGGAACTTAAATGTTCTTAATTCAGGTCACCTTTTAAATAACATTTATCATATTACAAATCTTGAAAAGTAAATTCTGGTCACGATTCTTCCGAAGAGCTTCGTAATAAATGGACAGTCAGGGAACTTCGGTAGGGACTTCCGTAACTAGTTCATAGAAATGTGTAAAATGTAACAATAAAATGGGACAAATTAATATAGGTCAGTTTACTCTACTAAGAATATGTATCACGTATTAAATATCCCCCGAATAGCGGCGTTTAGTTTGTGACTCACATTCAATCTGTGTAGGTACACACTACACGTAGATAACTTTATGATTATGACAAACAGACAAAAGGCTACCATTTATTTTTATATTATAAAACAGTAGAAGCAAATCGACCGTTTTACCCACTGAAAAGAAGTATGTGCAATAACATGCCATAGATAAGAAGAAAGAGACAGTACGTGCAACATATCTCATCTTTTTGGTCGGGTACACATAGAACAGTTATTAAGTAAATGTATGTATGCATAGATATTTGGAGCTAAATTTGAAAAGGCTTTTAGAACTAATACGAGTACCTATATCATTCACTATTAGGTATTGAAACTAATTTCTCGATAATGAATAATCAATGCTATACCATATGCCCTGTTATGTGCCTGCTTACCTATCTTTTTTGTTGACTGTACTTCCTATAGCACAAAATTTTTCTTCTTCAAATTCTACATCATTGGATTTTAAGAATTAATTAAGTAAGGAAAGTTAAAAATACTGAGGACTGACTTAGAAAACTTGAGTATCTACCTATTTTAAACGCTAATTAGGTAGGTACTCATGAGAATGTAGCAGAAAGCGTAAAGAAATAGTCACGGGATGGAGTCAAATCATTTTCATTTTTTAAACCGGTTAAAACATAACAATTCACTTCACGGAAATCGCGTTCATTTAGATATTTAATAAAATCTCACACTAATCTAATATAACTTTACAATCAAATGTAGCTCCAAACACACAGAACAAATAATTCAATAATGCAAGCACTTTGTCGCCGTGTAAGTAAGTTATTTTGGTAATAGAAGTTAGAAAACAGTGAATTAGGTGTACATAAGTTTCCACACAAATCGCCAGAAGTAAGCGAAGATAGATTTGCAATCAACATCTCAAGTGACTCTTTACAGTACAAAATACAGGGTGAAAATGCTCAAACACACTTTTGCCTTAAACATAGTAAAAGTATAAGATTAAAGCGTGCGGACATCACATTAGTTAACTGTTAGGTAAGTAGTTTTGCACTTGTAAAGAGCACTGTAATTAAACATTCAAAGCATTTGCAAAGACAATCAGCAACATCAAATATATACAACAAACAAATCAAACCATCAACCATTTTTGATTTGATTTTTGTGTTGAATCAGACACAGAGAAGGTAAGAGCTGATGTCAGTGTGCAAATGTATTGTTAGTTTGTTGTTTGGCCGTTGTAAGTACCTAGAAAGAAAGTTCCAAATTTTGTTGAATCTGAAAATGTCATTAAAATTTATAGTGTAGAATTTAAATATATTTCGATAGTAGGTACAGGAATAGTTTGAATTATATTTTGCTTAGTCACTCAATAACGTGTTTTAAAAGACATGCATAGTTCAAACCAATCAAGTGTAAAATAAACAGTCTCCTAAAAGCTTCTAGTCAAACTGAAATCGCTGTTTATTTAGTTTTTGGTTTCAAAAACAATCAAATCCAATAAACCGGATAAAATTATCAAAATTATTTTCTTTACATAAATCGTCCAGTTTGATGTCACAGTTTGCTCGACTTCAGTGTTACCCTGTATACTTCCAGTAAACCTGTTTCTTTTCAAGGATTAAAATACACAAATTCATCGATGCAACCTGAAAAAAATTTAAATAATATAAGTTTATTCATTGTTTATTCATTGACGGAGACACTCCGTTTATTATTAAAAATACCGTAGTAAATACCTGCCACACCTTATTATTAAAATATAAAATAACACATTTTCATTCTCTTTTATGTCACGTTCAGAAGGTAATTCCAGCATATCCGTCTAAACCCGGTTTAAATCTCCAATCTTTGCAGATTTTCCTCATATTATGAAGTCTTTCGTAATTTTTACCGAAAATACCTTTAAACAGTCATTTTATTTTATTCATATTTTATAATGTAGTATATAATGTACTTACACCGTCCTTTTAAATAAAAAAAGTTAATTTGTAATTCGAAATTAAAGAAACTGTTGATATTTTTTATATTTATTCTGCAAGCGATTTTTATATTACTATGGTCACACTAGAAAGCATGCATTTGGATAATCATATTTAAAAAACATTTTTAAATGAAATGAAGGTAAGTAGGTAAGATATTTATGTCAGAAACCGACGTATGCAGATTTCCGAATATACATTTTGATGCCGTTTTAGATCTTTTTAAATTCTGACTAGCCTAATGGTGAAAACGGCTTGCCTGATCAGATAAGTGTGTACGTCACTCTCGACCTCCTCTAGCCTCCGGACAGCCACCATCAGATCTCACCGAAATTGTTCCCTGACGGAGATCAAGGTCCTAAAATGACCTCTAATGTATGAAAAAGGTCCTGGCCTTTATTTTGTTTTGAGGTAGTATAGTATAAAATATAAAATAAGGTCGCTGTATTTCGGTTCCCACACTAAATTGTCGCATTATATCAGCTGTCAGTTCATTCTCGTTTTACGTTAAGCGCCATTTTAGCCTTAAACAAAAAAGTCGATGTCACTTCAGATTGTAATTGGATGTGATATAAAGCTTTATAAAATCGTCGACTTAAAAATATTTCACTAATGGTCTTATTACTTCCCATCATGTGACGTCAATGTTTCTAAATTAGAAAGGAAATAAGTTTTCCCATAAAAATGCAAAAAGACCGCCTTGTACAGTCAGCGTCAAAAGCAGCTTGTCACTTTAGTACCGTATCACCCTAATGTACAATTACAATAATGGACAATTAGTAATTGACACATTCGCTCTTTACTTAAAGTGACAAGGTACTAAAGTGACAAGCTATTTTTGTACTCTATTTTAATTGAATTAGTTAATACTCTTTTGGCTATAATGAACTATTCAACGCGGATTATGAATGTAGCCTGTTTTAATAACTGTAAACTGTCAACAACATTATTTTAGGCGACATTTGACACTATTTCGATTTCGATAGCACACTGTTTTTCTTGAACCTGGTAAACAAATCACGCACAGTAGGTACAGAACATTGCAACGATTCGTTCGAAAACACGCAGCATTCGATGCGTGACACGAAGAGCAATGGGGTGAAAACATGGAACGTGATGGCAATTTTCAAGGCATCCAGCGTGACTCTATTTGTCCGTCCTGTCAGACTTTCGTCTGGTATTTATAATGATAAGGGAGATGCTCGATCCCCGGCTGCACTGAACCTTGACTGTACTTAATCGATAAATAGTAATACGTAAGTACTCCCCTGACAACAGGCCGGCTTCATCCGTCAAACACAGCCAGGGCCGCGAGTTTCATCTGTCAGCTCTCACGGGAGTCGGCGGTGTCGGTGAGTGGATGTTGATTGTTCCAATATCTTGCCGACTTGGGGGATTTCTAACTTGGATTTAGTTCGGTTTTCTTTACTTATACCAAAACTTAGTTTCATGTCTTGCCCATGGGGTTTGCGCACGGTTTTCTGTGGGAACCTAGTATTTTCCCGGCGTGAAAAATCTGTATGATTAAATCAGCCTTTTATAAACAAAATAATCATACAGTGCATGCTTTCCATATTTTCAAAACTCACGCTGGGACGCCGGAAAATATCTGAATTCAAACTGTATTTATAAATGCGAAAGTAACTGTTTGTCTGTTTGTTGCATTTCCACGCCTAAATCACTAAACCAATTTTGATGAATTTTAGTATAGAGATAAATTGAACCTTTGAGAAGGACATTAGTCTATAATACAGAATACTTTTTAACGAGACGAAGTCGCTCGGCGGCCTCAAGTATGCATATAATTCGGAAAGAAGTGATGTAACAACTTTCGTAAGTTAGGTATTGTACATAATCGTACCTACACATTACACCTACACACTCTTTCCCAGTATCCTTAAGTCTTATAAAGTTTCTCGTAGTTTGTCTTTCCCTGAATACGAGGGGGAAGGAAGTGGGAAGAGGAAACTTCCAGTGGGAGGAGCACTAACGTTACCCATAAATTATACAAGTCAGCGTGGCAGATAATTGTATAGTGTAGTCAACACAAGTCGTCTAGGTGGTACTTACTTAAGATTCTGCTAGAATTCTAAACAATATGTAATATATTTGACCTCAGCGTTTTTGATGTAGAAAACTATTAGGTTCGAGAAATGAAAGGAGAATTTAGTCTTTGGTTTAGAAGGGGGGGGGGGAGCTGCTTTGATTAAAATAAGAAGAAAACTATATAATACCACCACCAATGAAAATACCACAAAGTAAATTAATTCTCTAGAAGGTGTACTTTTATAACGAACTTCTAAATATCTGCCGTTATGACAACTATCTACATAATTATAATCTTCAGATAAGCTTGTTTCAAGATTTAGACGGTAGTTTTGTAATAACACTGTGTGTAAATTTAAAAAACCTCGGCAAAGAGAAAAACTGTCGATGAACTTTTATCTCTTTCAGCTTTGAAAGTTTTTTTTGTTTCATAGACACTATCAAAAGGCAGGGGAATTTCTTTTTGCCAATGCGAAAACTCAGGGAATATAACAAGTCAACAAATACAAAAAGTCTAGTATTCCTTCATGTTTTCCGAGTAAGGTTTAGGTAGGCACTATGTAGATTTGTGCCTAACACTTCTGAATAGGCTGTATTGACTGTGCGGAGGCGGCCGACCAATTTCCGGTGACTGGGAGGCTTGCTTCCGGCAACTGGAGGCCTGGTTCCGGCAACTGGAGGCCTGCATCCGGCGGCGGAGGCCGACAATGGTGCGTGTACGGCGGGAATTACATGTGTTTACACGGATATCTCCACTTGGTAGTGACCTAAGCTGAATGTTGCCTTGATTTAAATGGTTTTTCACTTTATGGTATTTTATGAATGTTTTACGAATCGTGGTAGCACTGCTTTGTTACTCTCGTGTAATCACTAAGAATTATTGTCCTGGTATTTACAATGGGTGTGCTTTTAACACGAAGATCCCCCTTTGGTTAGCTTTACGGTTTTCAAGCGGGGATTCCCCACTAGTCTATTTCGCGTTGTTCAGGCGGGGATTCCCTTTGGGCAGTGTTACTACGAGGTATTTATTTATTATACATAGTGGTTACACCAGTGCAGCGTAACAACTCAGTGTAACCACGAGTCCATCGGTCGTTATTTTTTTTTACAGAGAGAGAGAGAGGCAGAGAGATGGAAAAGGGGTGGCATATAAAAGTTTGAACAGAGATATTCTGTAGAGATACTAGTATACTTTCCTGTAAAAAGTTGGTGGTTGGCTACAATGACCGTACATAAAATGGAAACCAGACGACGTACTATTGATTTTAGAGCCCAAAAAATCAATTCAATTAATTAAAAAATTATTTGCGGAATCTCGCCTTGTATCAATAGTTCTTTATGCCGACAAGTGACTTCATTAGAAGGTCACAGAGGCCGTAAAACGAAAAAGCGTTGAAGCTACAGCTTCTGAAATTGAGGCCATGGTCTCTGCAAAAGTAATTGAACAGACTTAATTCAATTGTTACAAGATATCATTCTACATTGTACTACAATGTTTTAATAAATTAAAAACCGGTAAGAAAAAGGTAAATTTTCAGTCTAGCAACCCACACATTAGAGCATTACAACCCTTAAAGAACACAGAATTACAAAGTGATCTAGTTAATTACACCCGAGCGGCGGATTGTAATATTATTGTCATTACAGGCCATTGCGCTGGTCCCCTATGCATATTCATGTTACAATTTAACCCGTCTCCACCGATTTGGGCTGTAAGAGGTGGCCTGAATTATGGGCTTGTAGAGGCGTCGTCGGATACACCCAAAGCTTTTATTGTTTCGTGCAGGCTATCGTATACAGTAAAAAAAAGTTTTTCTCATGAGCTTAACCACAGACAAGACAATAGAAAAGCTCGCTTAACATAACGAACAATAATACTGGTATCTATAATAGATACGCCGTTTATTGTTCTAAAGTATCGCTTTTTAAATTTTTGAAGTAACTCGCACTGCCACTGTAAAAGGTAAGGTTTGCGAGTTTGCTGCAGAACGAGACGCTATAAAATACTAGGTTCCCAAGGCATAGTCCACTAACATTAATTGGGGATATGTGAAGAAAATACCCAGTTAAGTTTTGACATAATAATTATATAGGTAGGTATCTAATTAAAATTGAACTAACTACGTAAGTTCATAACTAACTTTTGTAACTCAATAGGTGCATTTTGTTACACAATTTAATTCTAAAATGGATTTCGCTTGCTTGTTTCGACTTGCACCAAAACCTTAAATAACTTTATAATAATTTGAATTTATTGAGATCCACCAAATGACTATAGGCTTAGCTTTATTACAGAACTGGCATCCAATTGTTTAGAATTGCTGATTTGTCCCTCAACCCCACACGGGCTGTATACAATTTCTTGTAGCCCTTCCTCCGTTTAAGATCCTTCCTCCCCTTACAATATTCGTATCCGACCCGAATTCTACAGCCCACCCCCCCCCCCCACCCCCCCCCCCCCACCCCCCAACCCTTAGAAGATCAAATTGCATTTGAAAACACTATAGGCACTGAAATCAAGACTTTGATCCCCAGGTAGTTCATACGCCTTTTCGTGGCAAGTGAAATTATTAGTTTAAATTATAATCTGTATTAACTTGTAGTAGTATTATTCTCAGGCAAATTTATTTTACCTACTTGGATAAACACGTAGGTGTATCGGATATTAACAGGAAGGTTCGAACCCCTATGGGAGTAGCGAATTTTTTTGATTCATTAAGGAGTAAAGTTTTGCTTGACTTATTAATAATTTGATAAAAAAACATATCCGTGAATAAATCTTATAATAGCCAGTTTCTAGAAATCAAAATAACTGTACATTTTGTCATTGATTAGGGATGGATAATAAACAGAAACGTTTTCTGAGTTGATATTCTTTTTAATTTAGTAACTTTTTTTGTCAGCAGAGCGTCAGTGGCGTAGGGGATAAGACGCGGCCTATCATATCTAAAGGTCCGGAGTTCGATCCCCAGCTGGGCCATGTACTTACTAATGGGTTTTTTCTCGAAACTTAAGTACCTACATTTACTGACTGCTCTCAAACGGTGAAGGAAAACATCGTGAGGAAACCAGCATACGCCGAAGAAGAAATTCTTAGGCACATTGTGAAGTCCCGCACTGGGCTAGCGTGGTGGACTATAGCCCGAACGCCCTCGTTAAGAGGGTAGGCCTGAGCCCCAGCAGTGGGGGGGACATTAATAGGCTGTTGCTGATGAACTTTTTTTTTTTGTATCCACAATCAAAATAGGTAGATTTAGGTAGGTACCTTTACTACACTTCTATTTAACTTTGTCAAAATCAATAAATTCAAGTCAAAACTTTTAATACAATAGTGAATTCTAATAGCTCAAGCTGGCTTTAAACTACCAGGCAAAGCCATTAAAGGCAAAACTCGTTAAAGTTTATAATGATTTCACAGTCCGCGGCGGGAACAACTGAGTTAACGTGAAATGGGCGCGTGTCACACCGTAGCGTCATAAATACCATCATAATGAATTCAATTATGACAAATATTAATTAAATATTTGTGATGTTAATGTTTAAAATTTTTATTATTGTATTCAATTGGACATGTAGGTATTAATAGAATTGACCACTTCTTTAAATGTCCAAATCAAAAATTAATCAACTAAGTTTCATAAATTAATCACATATACAACAATCGTATACAAAATACCTAATGAGGTATTAATTGTAAACTTGAAATGTAAAAATTTTACGAAATAAAGTAATGATTGATTGATTTATAATTGAAGGTTATGTTCACGTTTTTTATGCTATCATCACCAAGACATGACACGGATGGTTTAATTTTCTGTTGCCTATTGACTTAGGTATTTTAGTGCAGGTTTTTGTAACATTTTCAAGGTCACAGTCTCATTTATTTCTTGTTTTGTAAATGTTATTTAATATAGTTTTTTTTTGTTTTGTCCAAGTATGATTTCTAAAGATATTACTTCCTGATAATTTAGAGTGTTATATTGCACGAATAATAAAATTATATGGAAAAAGTTACAGAAGCGAAGGTTTGTGACTTCATAAAGGACAGGATATTCTCTGTAATAAATAATGATGACAGATGGCAGTGATGGTGTGATGGGCGGCCGCTTTATCCCACCTGGTACCAGTGAAGTGCGCTTGGGCGCTTGGTTCGAAGCAGCCTAATGAGCAATTTCCGAACGAACCGTACTAATGAACTGTTTTGAACACCTTTAGACTAAATTATATTTATAAATAGAATATTTTATACCATTATATTATGTACCAAGATACATAATTACTTTTAAATTTTAGAACAGTCTTACCTTAAAGTTTAAGGTACAGCAGTTTATAAATAACTACAACACGAATGAAAAAATCTTTGATAGTTAAATAAAAACAAGTAAATGAATGTTAATTAACGAAATGAATTACGGAATAAGCCTTATACTTCCGTAATTCATTTTATTTTCGGTTTCCTAAAATCATAATATTTTATAATAATTAACATTCATTTACTTGTTCTAATTTAACTATCAAAGTTTTTTGCATTCGTGTTGTAGCAATTTAGAACATCATATTTATAAACTGCTGTTTTGCTTCCTGGTTTCAATAATCTAGATCTATTGTATTGCCGACACTTTTAGAATTTATCCCGTACTCTATTAAGATTAATATTTAAAAAGTTAAATGATACCTTGCTTCTGTTCCGGGGATCCCTGAAGTCTTCCTTCGAAGCCTTCCTCCTCTTGTCCTTCAAGATCATACGAGCTGCTGCGAACGCCATTTTGAGGTTTATTAACGCTGTTCTTCTTGTATCTCACTTTTGTTTAGACTCTTAAACGAAACGTAGAGTTTTTATTCACTTTAGGCGTCACAGTTTCACTTTAGAAATTAATCACAGACTTGGAAATTTTAAAATTGACTTATTTAATTGTTTTTTTACGTTTAAAGTTCGAATTTGATCCAATTTATCACTAATTTCACTAAGAACTAAATTCTTGACACTTCTTCGGTAACACTCTAATTATTATTTTTAAACTTAACAACTTATTGCCTTCTTCGATGTTGCAATATCAATATTTCACAACAAACAATTGGATTTAACAGATAAATTATATCAATTTTATTCTAATTGAACAAATGTGCGTATAATCAGTAGCCACTAGTATAGTTATCTGAAAAGGCAAGATTGGTGGTTCCTCGTTTTAATTTTAGTATATCTTCATATTAGGTATGTATATTTAGGTCTACTCTGAATACATAAACAGACAATAAATACTAAAACACTATAGGTGATATTATAATTATAACTTAGTAAATACTTGATTACTAAAAAAGAGGGTTTTATAAGTCTTAGCTGAAAAATCAAACTTTGGCGCTTCGCGGGCTGCGTAAAAAGCGTTGACATTTTATTTCAAAAATGTTGCTATCTATGTAATTGCTATTGCTAATAATACCCAAACTTTGAAATTCGTGCAATAATTACGTGTAATAGTTTCGGTCAATTCTAGTCAGGTGAATGTAGACTGTAAGTTTCCTGAACAAAAAAAAAAATGAACAACCTGCCTGTAACAATGCTGAAAAGCTGCATGATGGCAGGCATTATGGCGCAATAATTTAGATGCAGGTGCAAACATACTTGTAGAAACAATTAGTAAATAGGTACCATACTTATA
Organism: Metalampra italica; assembly: GCA_949699065.1. Taxonomy (NCBI): domain Eukaryota; kingdom Metazoa; phylum Arthropoda; class Insecta; order Lepidoptera; family Oecophoridae; genus Metalampra; species Metalampra italica. The sequence continues at coordinate 8,633,378 of OX452983.1, forward strand.
GAAAGAACGAAATCTTTCCAAATAAACTGTACGGCGGCCCGCACCAAACTTTCTCGCCATTTTAAAAGAAAGAGTAAACAGATGCAGTGTAGTCCCAATCGGACCAAAGGTTTAGCCTCCAGAGCCAAGCGTGACGGGACCGACCGACGGAATCGAGATATGTGGTTTTTCAGTACCTATGTTTTATCGATTATATAGAACACATTTTCGCGAAAAGTTTAAAAAAACTTTTTTTGCGATTACAAATTACAATACTTCCTCTACCCTTAGTAGGTACCTACATACTGGGGCCGAGAAAGTAAAAGTAGACAAAATGTAGAATTAGATTGACGGGAGGAATCCATCCGTCACGCAGGTAATGTGATTTCGTCACAAATCTCGTTTCAGTGAGGACACATAAGATTACGAAGGACCCCTAGACCTTGGGATGTGACGCACGACCGACTTTTATTCCGAATTTACACTGTCAGCCAACCTTGGCAAATTTTGTGTTTTATATGTTCTAAAAACGAACGTCACTACTTCGTAAATATGGATATTGGAATCCAGTATTAGTAACTGGACAAAAGGATGGATAGAAGGAACAATTACGAATGAAAGATGAGTCACAGGTGAATGTTAGAAAGACAGACAGAGACTGAGAAGGTATAGTAGGTAGTCCATAATGGAGGACTATAGATCCTGATAGGGGTCCTTAAAAAGAGTAAGTAGTCACGTTGCGTCGGCTAGTGTAGATAAATAAAATTGGTTTATTCTTAACTGGACTCCACGACCATGTTACCATAAACTTGTTGTATATAGACTTTAAACATGGGAGTTTATAAATTATCAAGATTAATTCGTAACGTTCCTTACGTCTCTGTAAATATGGCAAGCATGCAGATTTGGGTAATTCTATTATGTGACCAAAAATCTGTTCAGGTAAAATATCTTTGAAATTCTTACGATTTTTGACATAATAATTGGTTGTAGATAAGCATAGAAACCCATATTATTTGTATCAGGTATCCACACCGACTAGCAATAAGTTAGCTTAGGTATAATAATATTTAAGTTAATAGGTAATGCTATTTTGTTCTCAATAGACCAAAAAAATAAACAGTTTTATTGATTTTATAAAATTTTGTTTTTTTTTGCACCTCAGTAGAATTACCCATTTACACCCTGTATAAGACGGTGTACATAAAATTAATAGAATGTATTGTATTTATTATATTCTTTATTTTATATAGGTACTACCTACTTACGGTATGCAATAAAATATTCTCATTCTAAAAACTTATGTTTTCTAAAACTCTTTAAGAAGAGCAAGAATCTGGAACACGTGTACCTTGAACACCCTGAAATTTCAAGCTATTCAGCGAATGTTTTGTTCTTGTTTTATGAAGGCATTATTGTAATGGTAATGACGGAATTGTTTGACTTAATTACCTTCACAAAGTTCTTATGAATTAATTAAGTTCGTCTCTGTCGTTTCGCTTATAAGGGTCTAATTATTGTCTCATCTGAAGGAAAAAGAAGTTCTATGAAAATTGAATAAAAACCATAACTAGCTAACAATAAGTCAGTCAACGGTCAGTTTGAAATATAAATACTTACTCGTAGAACACTTAAAGTCCACACGGAATTTCTTGACGGCTGAATGAATATAGTCACAAATTGTTTGCACATCGCTGACAGTGTTTATAGTCTATGTGTGCGTAAGCGAGATAGTGTGATACATAGAACTAACCAAAAACTTGAAATTAGATTCGCTTGATAGAATCAATAATCCATTTCTTGAAATTGAGTGAACCCGCGATCGCCCCCCGCACAGTTCCCCTTTGACATCTATGATGAGTCGTTGCGCAGAAATCAGCCAACTACACACATCTGCCATTAAACTCCGTGGAGACTATAGTTACTTATTTTTATAACTACGTATTTAAAGTTTATTTTTAAAACAACGAAAACTTTAGTTTATTCTAGGAAGTCACTACAATAGTTTTGAGAAAGGATCAAATGGAAGGCTAGCCGAAAGGATACGCAAGCTGAAGTAGCAAATAGGCAGGTCATATTTGTCGCAGATACTACCCCAGATACTATCAAGTACTTAAGTAGTCCTAAATGTAACCCCAGCACCAAATTTTAGTCAAGCGTGGATTGTTACAAGCTCTGAAAGAGTCTACAGACTCGAGGGCTCTCAGTCAAGTCATAACTCCCCTGTTAGTTACTATGGTTTCTCGATTCAGTCAAACTCACGCGTAATGCACCTTATTTAGTCGAGTTGTGAAATGAAAGATTAATTTGTAATAAATACCTAATAGTTTGCGCTCAGGAACATTGAGTTAGAGAGGTACAGTGCAATAAGCCCTCCATCCAAATAATGTGTTACGAGCTTGAAAATAATGGATTCGAATTTTAAAAATCCGATAGATAAAGGTATACCTAGGTTTAGGGCTTCTTTCACCACTTCCTGATATTGTTACAGATAATAATCTTAGTGATAAACTAATCTATCAGATAAATCTCTGTGATAGACTATATAAAATATAAAGATATAGGCAATCAGATACCTGTGAAACCAAAAAAATTGATAACCTGAAGATAGGGTATCTGGGACTTTATCAGCAAGTGGTGAAAGAAGCCCTTAATGTCCTTAAATCTCAATGTTTCTGGCACATAGGTTATATTATATTCTGTGGTACTACGTGGAATTAATATCGAACACTCAGATTAGGACATCGAACACCTAACAACCTCTCGTTTAAAAACTTCATTAAAGAGATCACATAAAGAGAAGAAGTTTTTAGTCCATCTGACTGTATGTCTGTCCGCTGGACCACTAGACAGATTAATCTGTTGAACCACTACGAAAAAATGCTAAAAAAGTGATGGGAACACTATAAAAAGTTTTAGTAGAAACGGTCCGAGAAATTTCTGTGAAATAAAAAAATAAAAAATTTAGCAATACCTTTACGGTGTATACTTTGCTCGCTTTTTTAATTTTCAAAAGGCGTACAACAAATGCGGGAAGCTTACTGAATTTTTTTTTAAATACATACTGAAAAGCTAAAAAAATTATTCCCAAATCCGTCCCTTAAAAACGTTTTGAAAACAATAACATACTCATGTCAAGGCCACGGCGGCACTACTCATAACTAACATTTATCTACAATAAGCAAACTTCCATGATATTTTATGTCGTAGGCCATTGGCCAGATCGTGATATGCCTAGGCATTTCAAGATACGCCGCCATTTCATGATTTGGCCGTCTAACACCCGCCTTATCGTTCAACGCACATCTTTCGACTGTAGGGTATTCAAATTCAAAGTTAGTTAAACTAAATCAAAATACCTTAACCAAAAAATGGGAAATAATTCGTTTTGCACTAACCTAACCAAAAAATAGGAAATAATTCATTTTGCATGCATGTAATGGCGCATGTAGCGGCGGGAAAGATGTTCCGCCAGATTTTCTAAGCACGTCGTGATATGGCTAAATCATGAAATGCCAAGTAGAAATGGCTGGGCATATCACGATCTGGCCAATTCTGCGATAAGCCCACGACATTTATAAATACTAGGATATCCGAGCCACCCACCGCTCGATACCACTTGATTGCAATGCACGATGAATCGATAATTTTAATCGGCTCATGCAGTATGGAAGCTACAACAGCAAATAGCTTATGGTACCACACCCAGTTTAAAGTCAAAGTCAAAATATGAGTGCATACTGTACTTATTAGTATATGAGTACACTGGGTGTTAATTGAGTCAGGGACGTTTTGAGAAAGGGACATTTTGAAAAAGGGACCTTTTGAGGAAGGGAAAATTTTTGTCGGAGGGACGTTTTGCGAACGGGACATTGTCCGCCTAAATGATCTTTTAAAATCAAGTTTGTACTTATATAAATATCCATTTACTGTTTGTAAAGACTGATGCGCGAAAATGATACCAGGCATCATTGTCATTCAAGGTTGACTAACATTAGATGGTGCCCGTAGTCGATATTCAAAAAAAATATTTGGGTATATACAATTTAATATTAGAAAATTTTTTGACGAACTCTCAGTGTCCAATCATTTGTGATATTGATACCAAAATACCAACCAATCAAGTAGGAAAAAATATCTTGTTTGATAACCCACGATCGACGATGATCTGGTGAAGGTCGCGGGACCCAGCTGGATGAGGTTAGCGCAGGACCGGTCGTCGTGGAGATCCTTGGGGGAGGCCTTTGTCCAGCAGTGGACGTCTACAGGCTGATATGATGATGATGATGATAACCCAGTTAGGTATGTAGAAAAAAATGATATTTCTTTTTAGAACTGGTTATCAAGGAAGAACTTTTATTCCTGTTCGAAAACCACAAGGCATTTATTTCCAGTTTCCCTGTTATTATCTGTGGGACCCTTTTTCTCCCTCTGTGCAAATTCCTGACAACAAAAAATGCATGAAAGGCGAAAATAGGCTTGTATACCTAAATTAATTATTTACGTAGACACCATTAGCTATGCTGTACTTGTATGCCAATAGTCCATGTTAGTGCCTGTCAAATAATAGTCCCTCAGCATCCTGGAACAAAGTTTTGGGTTCCTGTGTCTACAGACCAAGGGTCCCTAAAGTTATTCAATTGCCTCATATGCGGCGAGGACCATCCTCAGTTAGTGTTTGGCGAAATGCAATTTGGAACTGAATAAATTAATTTGCTCTGTTTTAATTACCTACTTACATAAATGTTCACCTTTAATCAAGCAAGACTCAAAAAATCCTAACTAAAAATGTATGTTGTTCTTCATATAACCATGGGAACACAAACCACTGTCTCCAAGTTAACGAGACCTTGAAAAGATCCCGCTTCCCTGACCCTGAGCGAGCATCCCCTATAAAACCTGACGCCAGGAAGTCTACCGTCGACAGTTATAAAGCGGGATTCTTTCCGCGACGGCGTCCGTACTGAGTACAGGTATGTAGCCAGGGTCGGCTCGGATTATTCACGAAATTCCCTTCGAGTTACCCCGCTTGGGATTTTTTTTAAAATACCCACAGATCTTTACTTCAATTACTTTAGCAGAGCAATCCCGAAAAAGCAATTTATTAACAAAGTGAACAAACAAAAGGGGTAGGCTGCACTCGGTACAGCTGCAGAGTTTAATGAGAAACCTTTTTGTGTCAACCGTGTGCTGCTATATGTGTAAAGTTTCGAGTCAAGGGGCCAATCGCGCTGAACGATATTACCAAATCCAAACCATAATAGTATTATGTATTCACCATAATCAAAAACGTTATGCTGCATCCACACGTTTGGCAAACCTTTACAATCGCAAGCCAAACCACTGCTCCACACGTTTGCGTTTGTGAAGGTTTGCCGAACGTGTGGATGCAGCATAACGTTTTTGGTTATGGTTTGAATTTGGTGATATCGGTCAGAATTAGCCCGATTGGCCCCCAGGTCTCCGATCTCATTGGTAACGCTTTTCTTTTATTTATTTCTCAACATGTATTACCTTGATTTATTCCTGTAGACAACCCTTTTCACGTCAAAAAATGATGTATGTCTCTTCGGACCCCGAGGGCCCCGATAGCCGCTCCGAAACAGGCCCTGGCTTCGGCCCTGAATGAGATATCAACACAATTGGACGACTGCCAGTTGATACATTTATTAACTGCATTTTCTCGAGGGAAAGTAACATTGGCTACAATTGGCCAAAGGTTTCGTCTACGACATACTGTTACAGCGTTGATGTTTGGTTGATTGAGCGTGACAATTTGTGTTGTTTTTACGTATGCGGGTCTTTGAATCTACTTTCAGTATCAGCAGGGGACTATTTACCCGACTACTAGGCAGGGTTGGTATGTTTTTCGCGCGTATCTATTATATGTATGTTTATTAGGTATTTTTTAGCTACTAGAGCCATTTTGTTTTACCTTTTCTAGTGCTAGACAAAAAATCGGATTGGCATTATAATTAAACGCATAACTTTGGAACATTATATACAAAATAAAAAAAATAAAAAAATCCAAAAACGCCGGGAATAAGGCCCAAATAATTTCGGAATGGGGGCCATTTGCAAGTTATTTTGGTCCTTATATGCAGGGATTTTAGTTTTTGTTTTTAATATCAAAGTTAAGCCTTTTACTGTAAGTGTTATTATTACGGTCATGGTTCAAAAATATAATTTTTGATCTGTAGGTAATGGAACACTGTTTTATCAAAATCGACATTTTTGGCGCAGACTAGGTGTAAAGAAAAAAAATGCTCCCTGTATAAAATAGACACAAGATTAGGTTAGGTACTACTTGGATGATCTCGGTATGACCATTAACTATTCTGTGGTATGACAAACAGCACACAGACTTGGATATCAAAAATGAACTATTAATTTATCAGAAGAATTAAACTTAAGTTAGGCTAAATAACATCTAAGTCCAAGTCAGTATTTGTGAGAATAATCTAAAGCCTACTCAGGACAAACGCAAACGTTACAGAGAATCCTGGATTAGATTATGATTTTCTCGGTAAAGTAGCAATATCCTCGCTAACTGAAACCTGGACAGTGTCCGAAGCAGATAAAGACTGTACAGTGGTGGCCATTATAAGTATACGCAACTAACTAATTTCAACCGTTATTTTTTTTAAACTCCGGGCAGAGCGTAGAAAATCCCAGTTTATTAGTATTAGCAGGTTAATCAGGCTGCAGGCGTGAAAAAGTAATTCAATTCGATTTTTCACCAAATGCGTGGAACGCTGAATTGTATTGCTTTGTTTTTTTAATCTCTTACTCGATTATTTAATTATTTCTCATTAAATACTTATTATTTAGAAAATATTATGTTGGTGATAATCAATTAAGACAATTTAATTTGCAAATGATTATAATTTGAAGACAATTAGTGAAGGTAGGTTATTAAGTAACCTATTAAACGATTTTGATCTCATGAGATTTAGTCAATTATGGAGGTCAAAACATTATAGGAATCAGTGAATATAGACCAGAAGGAACTATACTGAAATACCTCAATTATTGAGGTATTTTTTACAGCCAGTATAGTACCTTCTGATATTCACTGATTCCTGTAATGTTTTGACCTCCATAAATGACTAATTCTCATGAGATAAAATCGTTTAATAGGTACCTACCTACACTATTATTTTTTGCTGATATTTAATCTAGCGATACCATTTTCCGTGGCCGCCACAGCCCAGCACAACTGTAGGAACGAGTAGAATGTCGGTCAGCGGAACAAAAAGAGTTTTCCAGTTTGCTCCAACTCCAATCTCATATCGTTTATAGGATCTAGGACTGGCTGCGACAGGTTTGAAATGGATAAAGTCTTTCGAAAGATTACGTGTAACATTTCCAGGGCTTCTGTAACAAAAACCCAAGATTTTTGAGGTCCGAAGCTATAAAAAGGGAGGTAGGCTCGCCTGAGCAAGTTTAAGCGGCTACTGTCACTCATGAACACCTGAGTCCTTTGAATTGCTGAGTAGGTGACTGCAATTCAAAAGCGCGTTGCTATCCTTATGAGTTATGGTTGGAATGCCTCGAGTGGTATTGCAGTAATAGTTATTTGTTACGCAAGGCTGCAAAGTTGGTTATTTTGTGCGAGTACTAGTATTGAAAACTGAGCAAGCGAAGGGCTGAGCGTAGCGAGGGTTTCAAGGTACGAGACACAAAATAACTTTGCTGCCTAGTGCAACACACAATTTTTCAAATCACTACAGCGAGGAAAATACTAGGTGAATTGAATTTCGGCGGTTTAGAACCACAAATAAGAATAACCACAATTAGAATTGACCACTTCTTTAAATGTCTACCTTCTACAAATTAGAAGAAAAGTTTTAAAATGTTTTTTCCAGGTGCAGTTTTCCACGCAGATTTCGAATGACAAAGTATACCCTTCCGAGCCGGTGAGGTGAAAACGTATTTTCTTATTATTCTAGTCTTGGTGCTTTCGTTAAATTCAACTTTCCTCGATTTCTTCTCCGCGCTAACACCTAAAAAGCCGTGGCAGATAACATATTGACGTGTATAAATAAATATGCCCAGTGTACATAGCTCCCAAACGGATGAACCGATTTTGATGAAAAAAAAAACACCTTACAAACTGGTCAAAAGTTTTCATTACACCACAGACTTCTCGGAAAAATACAAAATGTTTAACGAAAAGAGGTTTTTTGACGGAATCGAAAAACAACAGATAAAGTAATAAAACTGAAGGTGTGTTTTCAAAACAAAGGTCAGATTAAACAATTTGTATTTGACCAAACAAATGGCCAAAACAAACATAACAAATTATGCTCGCTAAGTGGGGACCGGCCATATTTCAGGCCGACGGCTCTGTCGGGCCGGGCGTGTGACGGGCCGTCGTCATTGTCAAACTTTCCGTTAATACAATTTGTTTACTCACATAAGTATTAGTGAATTCAATCAACTAGAATTATTAATATCATTTATGTTTATGAAATTTATGTAACACAAATATATGGGGCAAATGTGAGTGAGTGGTGGTAGAAGCCGGGGACGAGCTAGACTGACATACCAGGATCAGAGAGAACGGGTGTTCATAGCACTCGCGTCCCGCGGCGAGCGTGTGTGGAGAGACCAGCTCCATGGGCGATACTTGAGACTGAGCGAAGCGAAATAGGTGTCAGGATCGCGATACTTGGCGCTCAGTTCTTACTCCTACCCAGTCAGGGACATAGCGTGAAGATATATTTTATGGACATATATTTTAGTATAAGTACATAAAAGTAGGTATACCTATGCTTATTCTAGGTATTGCATATTTTCAAAATTTTGTACAAAACGCATACTTTCAGTCACTCTAATCAACTGCCGGACTTATCTCTAAGCTATAGTCCTATGTTATTGTTGTTGTTAATAATTGTACTACAATGAAACGATCTTAATACACCACAACAACTTTGATACGTCCTGTTGGGCATACTACTGTCCCTACTAGGCCATGCAAATAGTCCAACTAATTATTGTTACCTACGACTCATAATTTGAACCCTTTACGAGGTATCTAATCTGTGGTAAGAACTATTATCTAATCTGTGCCTTTACCTCCTCCTAAGAAAGAGTAGTTTTAGTTTTAGACAGAATTGACGTCAAAAAGAGAATATTGTATTCCAATTTTGAATAAACGAATTTTCATTTTCAAAACATAACTACGACTTTTATCCATGTAATGTGTGACAAGAGAATGCCCATCAAACTAAAAGGAAAACTTTACAAAACTGCGATTAGACCTGCAATACTTTATGGAACGGAGTGCTGGGCTTCGACTAAACAACACCTCACAAAGCTACACAGCAGACACAGCAGAAATGCGAATGCTACGCTGGTCAGCTGGTGTCACACTCATGGATAAAGTCCGTAACACTTACATCAGAGGAAGCTATAAAGTAGCCCCCATCACCGATAAAGTGAAAGAAAAGCGAATGCGCTGGTATGGACATGTGCTTCGCCGCCCCAACGATCACATAGTAAGAGTAGTCCTAGACATACCGACGACGAAGCGCGGGCGCGGAAGACCCCCCGCCACTTGGTTAACGACGGTTACAAACGACCTGAAGGAGAGCGGTCTGGATGTCGAGACGGCTCAAAACAGAGAGCAATGGAGAAGACGGACAAGGAGAGCCGACCCCGGATAATGGGAAAAGGCTTAGCTTAAGAAGAAGAACTACGACTTTTATCCAGAACTTATGCAGCATTCTACTGGAAACTTTCGAACTGTAAAAACAATTTCCTAAGTAACTCAACTATTTGTAACAACCCATGGCGTGACTACAGTCATGCACGCTATACAAGCATGAGAACTTAATCTGTACACGCCCTTGCGAAATGGCAGCTAATTTATATGGAACCTCGTATATTTCAATACAATACATCTCATTCACTTCCCGAGCCGCTAGACGTGACAGCTGAGCAGGGCTGTAGTCAGGGCTTGGCAGCAGGGGCGTAGCTTTATGAGAAAGGGGAAATAACCTTAGCAATTGTCGCCTCCGTAGCTAGGTAGTGACTATGCCTGAAGTCTCAGGTTGGAATCCCGGCCTGGGCAAGCCAATCTGACCAATAATTTGCTTGTTCTCGGGGCTTGAATGTTGCGATTGTGTGGCCATGCCGCTCGTAATAAGAATATGGAGGGAATCCTACCTAATGCGGGGATATGAGTGTGTCGTGATTATTTATTTATAATACAATTTTACTTATTAAGTTGTCGCCAGCGACTAGTACCTATGCGCTTCTACTACAAACTGCCAGAGGATATTTGAATATAAAGTACAGAAAATTAAGAATCAAGAAGTAAGACTCGCGCTCTGAGAGTTCCGTACAAACTTTTTTTGTTTGTTGGTACAAGGAAAAAAGATTTTTTTGTGATGTAACTACAAATTTACTGTTTTCGGATTTTATCCTTTAGGTACTTGTGCTATAAGACCTTGCTTATTGCCAAATTTCAAGATTCCTTTTTTCCTCTTTAGAGGTACGGAACCCTAAAAAGAACTTAAAATTGTTTTAAATAAAATGGATTCAGAATTTGACATTGACCTTGAAATTCTCGAGTCTCGGTTGAGAATGACATTTGAGATCATTGGAACGACGTCTATTGCCGGCATTATTAGCAAAATTTAAGTATCAGGAAAATTTCTCATTTTTTGAAGAGGGTAAAATACCAGATTCGTGCCCCTCGGCGCCAATTACCTACGACCCTGCATTATGAATGTAGCCCGGACGGGACGGCCTGCCAATTACGGAAATGGCTGGATCTCAGCGTTGAGATATTTTTAGTGCCCACGCATAATCCGCCGCCGCCGGAATTACGTTTTGTATATCCCGGATTACCGGATCCGTACTTTTCATAATCAGCGTTATTATAAAAGCGGGATAAGAATTTCATATTTTATTGCTGGCTTTTGGGAGGTTTTATTAAATATTTTGAAAAGGTTCTCTACTGTTTAATGAAAGAAATGGGTATTGTATTACAATACTAAGATAAGCGTAAAGCCACCGACACACAAGGACAGTGGTTATGGCGGGACCTAGGTATACCGGTACGCAGGCAAAAGTACCGCCCGCTACTGCCACCGACCGCCTCCCTGGATATGGAGAACCCACGATCTTGTTTATTGGTGTGCTTCGGCAAAGCCTATGTCCATCAAGTGCCGACGCAGCCTGATTATGATGTTAGGATAGAATACCAGCGGACGCAACGCTCTATATGTTATTCTAGGCTTTATAATCTATCATGTAGGTTCCGAGTTTCTATAAAATCCGCTCAGCGGTTATAGCTTGATGGAGCAATACCCATTAGTATTATTTATTGGTATTTTATTGCATAGATAATACTTTTAGAACACAAAAAATCTAGCACAAACATAAAAGCATATATATCTTTCAAAGTATTTCTGACAGCCTACCCGGAAAAAGGAAAATCGTTTTTAATCATTCGTTCATCGAAAATTTTAATTTATGTGTGTATGTATTAACATCTACGGACATTTGTCTGATAATAAAGAAATTGAATAGAATTGAAAATCAACTTCACAAACGAAGACTCGTTGCAGGTAGATGCAGCCAACCGAAGTAAAAGTGTAAAAATTGTACTAAGTGATTTTTTCACAATCACACATAAATTGTTTGCCACAGTTGCCTACTAAGTTTGTGAGTTAAGTGCATAGAAACCATTTGGGGTTAATTTAATTCGGTCCAGTTCACTTAACTGCAGCGAGTTTGGGTTAACTTGGGCAAGTTTAGTGTTACAAACTTTGCGATTAGAACTTTAGTTTGCTGTCTGGGATTAGAGATGTTGCCGAACTTAGCCTTGGTATCCGTAAAGTATCGGATTTTCATATAAAGTATCTCGTTAGATACGAATCTCGGTCTAACTCCTTCTGGACTTTGTAAATGATTGCGGAAATCTCGGATTTCCGTTGTATTTTAAGTCACACCTACTGGTTATTTCGTGAAATATACCAGCGAATCTTAGGATGTATATTAAATATTATCTTGTTAGTATTTGAAAATCTTGGACTGATTGAACTGAAACCAGCAATATATTTCTAGACATTATAGGAAAATCATTATAATATTTGTCTACCTGCCTGTCAGTCTTCTAACTAAACCGAATAAGCAGATTTTTAAATAAACATGTAAAATTGTCCGGCAATAATGAGAAAGTTATTTAATTTACAGGGAAAATTTCTCTTCCGGGATTTTCTCTTATAAGGGAACTAAAATATAACCAATTTAAATCGTACGTTTTGTTGAAGTTTTCTTAATTACAGATCTCGATTCCGATGAAAATATCCGTATCTACGGATAATCTCATATACGGATACTTAACTCTATGATCTAAAATCGAAGTTACTTAAGCGTTTAAAGTATAACCGTATATTGTGGAAGCTGGCATTTTGCCGTTGAGTTTTAATCTAACTTAATGAAATATTTTATAATTACATTTCCTCGAAGCTTTGATCAATCCAAAACGAATCCCTTGCGATATTGTATCGTGTGAACTACTTAATAATATTTTTCTAGCTGTTAGTAAAATTAACAAATGACCTTGTACTTACAATGTGGCATACAATAAAATATTTGAGTTTGGCATTCGAATTGTTCTTTGATAATCGATTAGGGTTAGGTTTAGGTTAGGTGAGCCGCTGTGAAGCGGCGGGCGCGGAGTGGCTCCGGAGGTAAGGCCCAAAAGGCCTGCTCGGGGCCACTCTTTCAAATGCGTCGGGAGGGCCACCGTGTGTTTTAGTGGGTATGCTCCTCTTAATGCTATATCTGAGGAGAGTCCCACATATCCCGGCTTCCGTCCCCCAGGAGGTCAGGAATGCGTAACAGCATTTCCACACGTAAAAAAAGGCTTATTAAGATGTATAGATGGATGACTTTTAAGATTTGCCGGTAAGCGGTCTTTTCCCATCATCACTAATTGGTAATTTTTTAGTTTTTTTACAGATAAGTAATAATAAGTAATAAGCAACATGAGACTTACAGGTAAGGTAGGTCTACGTCTTCTACTGTCTTGGATTCCCTGAATTATAATAATAACTCAAGGAGTTTGTAAATTAGTTAGCACACAATTCTGAACTACTTTGGATATGACATGTACATCTTCGATAGAATCCTCCCAATACTTTGAAACTCGTTAACTTGTATATAAGACAAACAGCGAGTTGCATGTAAGTTAAGATTATGTAAATAAGTTGTGGTTTATTCATGTTATCTTGCGGAGCCCGGCCGGCGTGTAAACAAAGGCTAGGCGGATCTGTCGCCAAGACCGCTCGCTTTGGTGACGTAACCTCTTTGCAGTAAAGCCTAGACTACACACAATAGGTTTGTTGTTGTCGATTGCAGCCAGCCTATCAGGCCTTCATCATCATCAGCCTGCGCTAGTCCACTGCTGGACATAGGCCTCCCCCTGGCGCGTCACTGAACGAGTCCCACTATCCCCATTCCGTGTCTCCATTGCAATAACGGGAATTTTAGTATTATAGAAGAAATTCTCTAATCCCCTTCGAACCTTTGCCAAACTTTGAATAAATGAAGTATATATGAATAAATGGATAATGAAGTTATTCATTTATTCATAATAAATGAGCTATATAGAAATGGCATATCATCATCATATCAGCCTGTAGACGTCCACTGCTGGACAAAGGCCTCCCCCAAGGATCTCCACGATGACCGGTCCTGCGCTAACCTCATCCAGCTGGGTCCCGCGACCTTCACCAGATCGTCGGTCCACCTCGTGGGAGGCCTGCCTACACTGCGTCTTCCGATACGTGGTCGCCACTCGAGAACCTTTCTGCCCCAACGGCCGTCAGTTCTACGAGTGATGTGCACAGCCCACTGCCACTTCAACTTCGCAATTCTTTGAGCTATGTCGGTGACCTTGGTTCTCCTGCGGATCTCCTCATTCCTGATTCGATCTCGCAAGGAAACTCCGAGCATAGCTCTCTCCATTGCCCTCTGGGTGACCTGGGTGAAATGGCATATAGAAGAAATCAATATATTAACATTGGTTTTGTATTGGTACCATTATGACCAAGGAGATAGTGGGAACTTTTTCCATAATTACCATTAATGGAGATTTGCATTGGGGATAGTGGGAACTACTCCATTGAACCCGATGCTCTGTTCTCCGCATCCAGTCACTGCCAGCCGCCTTACTCAGATCGTCGCTTCATCTAGTACACTAACTTGCCACGTCTCCCGGAGTTATACGAGACAGATAGACTTAGGCAGATATAAAATATGTGATTGTGCTCGGCATCACTACCTCTTACATTTCTACAAAGTTTCGTCCGTTTTGGAGAGTTGGGATCTGAAAGCTCCCCTTGTAAATCGGTATATTTGTGATTTCAATGAAGTCTAAGCCTATAAGCCAGGCACTCTACGAGCAACTGCAACTAAATGGGCCAAGAGACAGTGACGCATGGCAACTTGGATGGAAAGTTATTGGTATATGCAAATAGGGTACCTACTGTAGTATCTCCTTAGAGGAGATAATAAAGTGGCTATCAAAAAAGTTTAACATTTAAAACGGGTTCTACAACTATTCGTGAGTCAAAATGTATACGAATATTGATGGATGATGTTTAATACACATCGCCTTCTTCCCCATCTCCGCGTTGGTGGAGAATAAGCCTCAGAAACGGACCGGCCGACCTAACCCTTCCGCCCTTCGGCTCTCATAAAACCGATTTTATGTAATGCTCATTGATTCCAGAAAAGGGATCGAACAGTTGATGTTAAGTCAACGAATTCCTTACAAGGAGTGGTCGGGTTTGCTGAAATGTTTCATTTTTGGTTGCAATAAGAAATAAGAAAGCTTTTGACTGTGACCTCGCATGACCCGCGCGACAGTGCGGTATTTGTTTTATTAGACAGTAAAGTTGGAAGTAAAAGAGAAGTAGGAATTCTGCTACCCAGGGACGGATCTCGAAAAGGGCTAAAGGGCTAAAAGGGCCTGGAAAGAGTTGAGTTTCCTGTTAATACCTCGGGCTTTCTCTCCAATTTTAAGAGAGTGACTCCTCTTATGAATGTGGATAGAATGAAAGCGAAATGAAACGAAAACCTGGATCCGCAGTTGCTACCAATATACTTCGAAAATTCCCCTCCCTCATACAAGAATTACAGCAACAAAGACAGATCCAGGATTTGCTTTCGTTTTGTTTCGTTGTACCCACAAAATTTCTCAAATTTAATCCACAGCGCTTTTTTCTCTGATCATCGATAAAATTGTTCCACTGCCACGACACTGTCCGCGTGAATTTGGGGAAAAGGTCCTGAGTTGACAATTGACATATATACCTAGAGTCATAGATAATATTTACCTACTTAGTTACTAGATGTGGGTGCTCACAGACGGAGACGTAAAGAGCACTCGCGTCCCTCGGCGAGCGTGTAAGAAGAGAATGAAGAGAGCGATGCCAAAGAGGTACGTGCCAGGATCGCGATACTTGGCGCTCCGTTCTTTCTGCCTACCCCGCCAGGGACATAGCGTGAAGATATGTATGTATGTAGTTACTAATTTTAAACAAAATAGGTAATGTCTCTCGTCTTTATTACACTGCTTATTTCAGTTTGATAAAAGAACAGGTCAATGCTAAGAAAGGTTTCCGTAATTTGTAAAATGACAAGAAGACAAGTCCGCATCAGAAACTTTCTTGTACCTTCTAACTTAAAGTGCGGTACATTTCAAGAAAGTTGACTGCCAAGTTATACACAATCATTGTAAGAGACAGTCCACAAAACGGCGGACAAGTCTCAAGACTACAACTTTGTTGTAAATTACACTTGCTTGTGGTAACCACACGTCCTGTACGGGACAAAGTGTCCCAAGTTTGCTTAAATCAAATCAACAGCTAAACAACATGTCCCCACTGCAATGTTGCGGCACATGCAGGCCTAGAATACTAACTATTAAGTACTACGTAAAAAGCGACACTCGCAAATCACGATGTCTTATTAGGCGCAATTACTCTATGCCGCACGTGATTCGGGTAAGTCCGGCTATGCTCACACGCGCGCTTCTGATAGTCCTACATATTACGCACACATACAAATGTGTACGGACACGCTGGTGCAGTACAGTAGTGCCGGAGGTGAGCATATACCCCTCTCAATGAGGGCGTATCTTAGTCCACCAGGCGCGCCCAGTGAGGGTCGTCGGTGGACTTTTCTCAATTTAACTATGTAGATACCAGTCGTAACCCTATCTAGATTTCTAGTTGCTGTAATTATGTAGATACCTATTTTAGGTATTAAAAATGTTACACTGATTGGGAAGAAACTGGCTCCTGACACGCGGGATTTCCTATTTTAGGAGCCAGGGCCGCATTGTTATATTTACAAATGTAATTGTGGATCAATAAAGATTATTATTATTAGTTATTATGGAAAGTAGAAATTTTTTTAACAAATAAGACTTCTTAAGTGATAGCTTTATACCTATCTGTAATGAAATGATTATTTATAATGTCAATGTCTATCCTGGTATGTATTGTAAGAATGATATGATATAAATTGTAGTCACCCCACTTGGGCGTCAAGAGAAGTGGTAGCTGGAATCACAAGTGGGAGTGAGTTTAGACTTATTATGAAACATCAAGTTGCCGGAAAGTTATAATGTATGCTAAGTTCTTTATAATGAATCATTTTCAAATTTTATTTCCTTTGGGATTTTTTTTACACTTACTTACCTACGAAGAATAAGGAGATGTTCGAATAATAAACTTACAATACCTAGTTAAGTAAACGTCCATGTGTAATTGAGAAAATAATTTTATTAGTGCCACAAGTAAGAAAGAGAAAATGACCACTGTATTTTTTTTAATGTCTCGCCGAATTTTATGTTATTTTGTGTTAATCGTGAATATTTTGAAGAAATGTAAAATTTTCAATATTGTTTTAATTAAGTAATTAGTGAGCGCAATAATCCAGAGAAGCACAAGTTGACCTTGACAATCAAAAAATCACAGGCCAACGACTTATTTGTTTGTGTCTAGGCTAGTAAGTATATTCTAAGTATAAATCATGTACCTAGTCCGAATCATAGATTTAGGATGTACAGCGTAGCGAAAAATTTTTAGGTCTGTGGTCCGAATAATCTATGCTGTCGCTCGTCCGCGGGGCTCGGCCCGCGCTTCATTACCGGCCGCCGGACCGCTGACAGGCTGTCTCCGTGTTACTCTGTGACCTAGAACTATCAGCCTGCAGCGGTGGCAGCGACGATGGTGGGTAATCTGGGCCCGATACTGGAGTATGCGCCTTGCTCGCGTAACTATGCCACCGCAACCGCCCCAGTGTGGACGAAGCGGAGCTCTTAAAACCCCTACATACAAATTTTCTGCTAATATCAAATAAGATGAAAATAATAAATAATTACTTAAGTAACATATTCATGGTTAAGCGTTTTATTATGTTTGACAGTCAATCTGTCAGCCAGTCAGTCAGTATGTTGGTCAGTGTGATGTGTAATGTGAAATCAAATCTGACATTATGCTAATCTGACATTACGCTAATCTGGCATTTTGCTAATCTGACATACTGCAAATCTGATATTCCGCTAATCTGACATTGTGCTTTTCTGGCATAAAGCGTACAAACCTTTTTACCTACGGAGTGCATTAAAATGTTGAGTTTCCGGTAGTCGTATTGTGCTTACTGATTATTCTCTTTTTTCATTGTAACTGGAAAAATGTAGATATTTTTGTTTGGATACTAATTAGTGTACCTAAGTGTATATTAATTCTATTTATTATTTATTAAATCAGACAAAACTCCAGTTTAAGAAAGTAGTTTCGGTTTGCGCCTTATTTTTGACCATCAAAATGATTCGTCATTTAAAATACTTTTTTGAGCTCTGAAATCAACCAAATTCTTGACAATTCTTAGTTGTCATAAGATTATTAACATCATTTCAATAACGAAGGTTAAAATTAATAATACTAGTAACTATAGTATAACAACAAGTTTAGGGTTGACGCTCCATTAACGCAAACTCTTCAACTTTTAATTAATAAATCGTGAGGTCAACCCTACAACAGAGCTTAGCTAAATGAAATATTGTCTCGTTCCACATAATTAACCTAAACTTTCATCTTTTGCTTAATTAAATTTGAGGCATTTATCTAACCTTGTTTATGAACAAAAGCTAAAAACTCCCAGCACAAAAGTACATAGCTATCTATGGATGGATAGAAAATATAGTTAGAAAATGTTCTTTATGTTAAAGAATTTACAGTACCATTACTTACTAGTTTTGTTACTAGTTCGAAAATTGAAATAATTGTCACCAGTTTCGGAAATGGATACAATCGTCCATTTTCTAAACTATAGTCATGAAAATAGTTAAGAATCTAAAATAAAGGAGATAAAAATTACAAGTTTAGATGCCTCTGCCGGCAACAATTACTTTAAAAGCCTAAACAATTGGTTTGATAATCAAACTGAAACCAATCCAAACCTGAGTCGTGGGTCTAAATCTAATGTTTGTTTGTGAACCAATAGTTCAGGTTTTTAAAGTAATTGGTGATAAAATGCATAGTTTCCCGAAAATCAAAGGTTCAATCAATCACCCTGAATCAAAAGTTACTCGTTACATAATAGGTAATTAATTACACTTACTCTGTACAAATATACACTCAACAAATAAATACACCTGAGCTTAAGTAATCGTATATATTGTAAAATTCGGACCAATCTCATTGTAAAGTAATTGTGACCCGGTACATAACCGTATATTTTAAAAATGAAAAATGCAGTAAAATCCGTTTATCGGCTGCTTGCAGTCGCTCCGGGCGGCAGGCGGCGGCTGAACATTTTGCGCCGAACCAATCTGATTTGTTCGCACCATTTCTCATTTTTTACCTTTACCGGGAAAAAAGCGTTTGTAGCCGACAAAGTGAGTGTGATTTTTTAAAAAGTGTTACGAACGGGTATTACTCGATTAGACTTACTGGAGCTATTATTTGACTGGAAAAATGAAATCTTTAACACATAAGTAATTATGTAACAGAGTATAGTCCCTGAATGAATATAGTCATTGTCGCTGACAGTGTTAATAAATAGTCTATTCTGTGCGTTAGCGAGATAGATAAAGATGTCCAAAAACTTGAAAGTTTGATTCGTTTGATCGAATCATTGCACTTGAAATTTGAACGAGAGTCTCTAGTGAACACAGCTCCCCTTTAATTGATATTTAATTAATAATAATTGACACCTAAAATAAGTCATTGCGCAGATCAGCCAACTCCACAAAACCGCCAAAAAACTCTACAGGGACTATACTATATGTCCACAGACGACATACGGTCTGTGTATATGTCTATGAAACGTATGGACGACACAGTAAGTTTTGCGAAAAATTTAAATGAATTTTCCAATCTCTCCCCAAATATTGTATGGCGTGACATCCAGAAGCGCCACCGCGCCGCGTGCCGCTGTGTTGCGGCTGTGCACACTAATTGGCAATTAAACTACCTAAATTGGTGCCAACCGGTTGTCTGCATCTGAGTTTCCATTAAAAATTTTGCTTATCGAGGCATTTTAGAGTTTGTTCCAGTTTCATCGCAATTGATTTATGAATTAGAATTATTTTTTGCAGTGCCACAACTTTGTTTTTTTTTTATTTTTTTTTGAGAACTGGTAAGGTACCTACCTACCTTTATTGAAATATTTTAAAATAAAGAGAACGTGGTTGTATAAATATAGAAATATAGGTGCCAAGTATGAACCAATCAAGGGATATAGCCGCTATGAAAGGTGAATTTAGACTAATTAGACTATAATTATGTCATTGGGCAAATGAAGTAAATAAGTAACTCATTTTGAGGAGCAAATCTGAAAAATGGCGCCGGAGTTCACAGCCTATTTTTAGTGTCTGAGTCCTAGCAGCAAGTAAATAGTTCAATTATCATTATTAAAGTAGGTACCTACCTCGCACTCGAGTATATTTCATCAAGGAAATGGCTGGCTCAAAGTAGAAGCTGAAAATAACATATCCAACCCTTCCCTTCACTCACCGTAATTATAATCACTTGATCAAAGCCACTTTGAACCTATCTCTCCCTAGCTGGTACTCATGAGGTCCAAGTGAACTATCCAGTTCATATTAGCGGAACATCGCGAAAATCGCTAGTGAGTCAGCGATATCCCTAACGATGATGAACGAGCTTCGGAGATATTAACTCGGGAATGAACCCGTTCGAACGTTCCAGTGATCGCTAGAGATGTGATAGCATTAGGAACAGGTTTAAGAACAGTTTCATAGATATCCAACCAAGCCTAGGCAGTTTTGTTAATAAGATTTCCATGCAACTCACGGTTATGATTAGTTATTAGTTGGTCTGTCTTACAATAAGTCTGTTTTCTGCATTTACGTATATTATTTTACTAGAGAGCAAATGAATGAGTGATGAACGATCAACGACACGAATATATCGAGCGAATGTGATTGGTAGTAGGAACCGGTGACGGCCTTGACTGACATACCAGGATCAGATAGAGTGGGTGCTCACAGACGGACTCGTGAAGAGCACTCGCGTCCCGCGGCGAGCGTGTGTCTACAGTATGATGAGACTGAGCGAAGCGAAAGAGATGTGTCAGGATCACGATACTTGGCGCTCCGTTCTTTCTGTCTACCCCGTCAAGGACGTAGCATGAAGATGTCATGACTTTATCTAGTTCCAATATTTCAGACCCTAATTTGGAATGAAAGGAGTATACAAGGTATACGCAGAATAAATTACCTAGTATCTATATATCATGTGAAATAAATAACAGTTCCGTGCCATCACTAAAAGCTCATCTGATCTTTGAACGCTGTTAATGATTGATTGTTCAGTTTTGTTGAGGGCACTTGTTTTTAATAATTAATAAGTCGTGGCTGCTTAGTAGGGTAGTAGTACATTCATTTACTAGGTCTAAGATTCTAATCCGCGCCCGTGCCAACGAGTTTATTCGAACTTAAGTATATACGGTCTATTATCATACTACAGTCGTTTCGGTAAAAGCTGTTGATTTGAATAGTAAGTCAAAAATGTATGGCTACGGTACTTCTTTAATCAGCTGCATAATACTTAATACAGCATTTAAAGTAGGAACCAAGTTCTACAAGATATTTAAAAACCATTTCTCTAGCAAGTAATTTAGAAAGTCTGAGCCCAAGAGGCTTATCTCGGACGGAACTGTTTCACAAAGAGCCTCGGCGAGTTCTGGTACAAAACATAGTACAAAAGATTTTTAATGCAGAATGTAGGCAAAAGAATTTCTTTTATCTTTCTCTGTAACTCTTTATTTGTTGATTATGAGTGTGAGTTTATAGTCACACGAGTGTTTTAATTCAATGTTATGTCTTTCAGTTCTGAATACAATATCTCATAGAGTTAAGATCTCTTTGGTGCGTGCTCGCGGCCACTTAAAGAGGCGTAAAAGATGCATTCTATGCTTCGATCACCATATACTATATATATAGTATTAATGATCGCAGATTCTATGGGTCACAAAATCGTGTCAAATGTATGACAATACTGTGACTCACTCACACAGTCTGATTTTCAAACTCCATATAAATTTGTATTAGCAACCTCCTCCCGCTACTCCGGGAGGAGGTTTTCCCCCGCTCCTTTGTCCGCACCCCCCCTGTAATTGGCACCATTGGTTCCCATACTAAATATGCAAGATGCAGTCTACATAGGGGAGCGCGCGCGCCACCAAAGAAATTCGAACCTTCCTGCAATATATAGTACAGTATATTCAATTTTATAGTAAATCTAATATAGGTATTAATTCTTTCGTAAAAAAACATCCAATCCAAAAAATCTTGGGATTTTTGACATGGCCTCTAAAGTTTCTAAGTTCTAACAGTTGTGCGATACCTTACCCGCCCACTATTGTCACGGCAAATATCCACTCTAAACTTCTCTCGGACGGTAAATCGCTAAAGTTTCGGAACAAAACACATTTTATCGTAAACAAACATTTACGAATGCAGTCGCCAAGCGTTTCGAACGAAACGAGATCTCGCCCAAAGCTCGCGGTTTGCGCCAAAGCTCGCATTGAAAGCTTTGCAGGACGCCGATGCTTTTGTTTTACTCTGAGGGAACTTTTTACAACCAGCAACATACGTACTCCCACTGGAAGCGACTGTCTGGAAGCGTGTAAATAACGTTGAAACAAAAAATATAAAGCTTTTAAAGAAAATGAAAATGTCCCTATGTCTGTCACTTTTCACTGCAACTCTGCTGATGCTGTAAAAACGTGATCTATATTTTATACTAGCTGACCCGACAGACGTCGTTCTGTCAAAAGCAAATTTTCATAACCCGTTCCTCCCCCCCCCCTCTCCCTTAAAATGTGTAAATCCAAAAATCCATCATTATTTTTTATGGTACAATTCAAATTTTCAAGTTACTGCATTTAAAGAAACCGATACTCCAGCAAATTTTGCCCTCCCTTTTACCGCGGTAAAAAGTATCCTATATATTATTCTAGGATATAAGCTATCACTGTACCAAGTTTCATCAAAATCCGTTCAGCCGTTCTTGAGTGGTCTAACAAACACGACTTTGTTTTATATATTTAGAAGATGTGGAAATAAACATTGTGCTGGTATTACTTTCTCATTTCGGTTCTCATTCTATCTACACGTCGCCACCTTACTATAGATCAGTCCTGAGCTTTGCATCTGTTAGGAACTTTAGCACAATTTTGGCACTGATTTGTTTCACTTCATCAGGTTGAAGTGAGTTGCACAGATGGGTGTATCTTTTACGCAACCGTGGGCCACAATCGCAATGGGGTTTCCTCTGGCTTCCTGGCAGAGTCTGCACACTTTAGTGTCCCGGAGCTTCATTGTTTTTGTACAGGCCACAGCGTCCGGTGAGTGCTAAATTCTTCCTTCTCAGCGTTAAGACCTCACATGCAGTTTCGTGGTTGTAGGCTTTGATTAGCGCTTTGGAATGGTTCAAGCCTGGCCTGTACTTACTAAACAATTCAGAACGTTGCGAACATATTCTTGAAAGCTTCAATTCTCGGCAGTAATTATTTTAATGGCTGCAGGCAATTTGACGGCAGTTTCACGAACCTTCCTGTCTGTAACATCAGACGCTGTTCAATGTTTTACTTTAAAAGCTCCGGCCGCTCTAAAGGATAATTATCGTTTCGCTTTACTGTTACAAGGCTTGGAGTAAACTGAAACCGTGTTATAAGGCGTTGAATTTTAGCGCGTTTTACCTTCATTGTCAGCCTACCGACGGACGTCTAGTTTGGACATAATTATGCTACAGAATCTATCAAAATGAACGTTCGTGTTTTAAAGTTTAAAAACTCATCAGTCTACATTACTTCCGGATTTATTTTAAAGAATAGGTTTCCTTTGATGAGAAATTATTGTACTTGCACAATTAAGTTTAATGATTCAAAATTTTATTGAATATTTTATTAAATTAAAACATGTATTACAAAAGTGAAGTATATTACAAAAAATCTAATAAAATTAATAGTAACATAACATTATTTTGTTTTATAAAAATATTTTTAAAAATTTTGTCATAAGATTAATGATGAATAAAAGAAACGTTAATAATACTTTATTTCTCCAAGTATAGGTAAAAAATGACCTCGCTCATAAACTACACGTATACTTATATGTACTAAATATCTGTTATAATGACTAAGGCACAATAACTAACAATAGCCACTATCAATCTAAATAACTATAGAAAATTATATCGATTTTGCAGTGGCATTGAGTGTTGAGTTTGGATACACATTTATGTTTTCTGATGCAAATCGCACTATTATTTATTTACTATGGTATAAAAGTTTACGAGCCGTAGTATATTATAGACAAGTGGACAAGTACAGCTTAATTCTTTTTTTGGGTTTTGAGGCCCTAGAAATAAAGTCATTTTAAGCCCATCATCGAAAATTCGTATACGTATTAACTGATCCATAAAAACAATGAACGGTACGGCCACACCGCACAACTTTCTCACCCGTTCACCAACCGACTTAACAATTTTGTCCGGGAAAGCCAGTTTTACAGTCAGTCTTTACCACATCATAATCACAGGTTTTAAGAAAATCGACTTTTTCAATATTTTATAAGGGAGATACAGTCGACCGCACGTCAGTGAAAACACTTTGACCTTGAGCTGGCCTAGCCTATTAGGAAGTTTCAATACTATGAGAGACCAGTTTATACTGGTTTTGTTTCCACTGACGTGCGGTCGACGTACGTGGAGATATTTACGACATACTCAAGAATACTAAACTTTTACACTATTAGTTTAGGCGCTCACTCACACACGCAAATATTTTTTTGTATCGACTCTCGAATTCAAACTCTCTCACTCCTACAGAATACTCGTTCGAAACTCGAAAATAAAAGCAAAAGAAAAGAAATATTGCGAAGGCAAAGGAAATTGTGGAAATACATCGACGTCGGCGTCTCTTCAGCGCGCGTCCCGATACCGTCGCAAGCTATTATTTAACCGACAGCGCGCTTTAAAGAGCATTTAACTAATCGCACGAACATAAATTTTCTTTTGCTCCCCCAAGAGTGTTATAAATCGGGATTCGGGGCAGGGGCGGCGGCCATATTCGGGAACTTCACTTCGAAAGTAAGAGTTTCATTGTTAGTTTTAAAAGGATGCTCCTAAGAACTCTGGCTAGCGGTCGTCCCAAGGGGATGTTTTTTTTATATCAGCACGATTGCATATAACAAGCCTGTATTGTGGAAAATTTTAGAAACACTTAACGACGAAAGTTAGAGTTTTAAATATGATACTTTATTAACCCATCAAGGACATCATTCAGGTTTCATACATTTTTGGTCCAATTAAGAAATAGGTGGGCAAAAAAAATTATAATGCTATTTTCTGTTTCTGTTAAAACTTTCCGTCTAAGCACTTTTTTTACACTTTTGACACTTTTATGTCAAGATCAGAGTAAAAAATTACATATTTTCATCGGTTTAAAACTCAAAAAAGCCAAGAACAACGACCTTACAGCTTTTGTTAAACAATGAAAGTCTAAGTAAAAAAATATTAGATAGTCGGTCAAGTTCTAACAGAATACGGCATAAAAAAAATAGCCCAGCTAATTTCAGATAAAATATTGACTTTAAATATCTCCTTATTTCCAGAACGGATATTAGACGGAATAAGAAAAAAAAACTAAATTCAGTTCGAGCATCATTTCAGACTTCAACCAGAATAAGTCCGCAGGGCTTCTAGCTGACTCTGCGATATCTCTATAATAAGTATTAAGCCCTTTTTTGCTTTCGCAATTCGCCGTAGCAATTTAAGAGCTTATTAGCAATTTAAGAAGCCGTCAGCAATCAACATTGTTGTATTGATAATAGTTTAAATTCTCTAATTTGTTCGTAGATAACTCAGTTTTAATACCGGGTAAAACTAAAACTGCTGATGCTCTATTAAAGTTTGAATTTGATTTGTAGGTCCAATAACGCACGACGAACCTTTAAATTTCTAGTTTAGTAGTTATGTTAGTCTTGGAAACTGATTTCCAAGTGATTAAAATATAAAAAAAAGATTTAATCGGTCGATTAGAAAGATTTATAGATCTTAAACAATATCTCGGTGAGTTTAATAAACTATTAATTACTTGCCAAACAGTATAAAAAAGTATAGAAATATGAAAAAATATAAATTAAAATAAAAGACAAATTATGTGCAACATAAGCTTATGGTGGCAATATCGCCACACTTGGGGCGCTTTCTTGGTCCTAAAAATTGTAGGACCATCCAGATTTTGTCCGTTTCTGAAATGTGCGGCAAATGTGACGATGTTTTATTTTAATATTTCATTTTTATGTGTATTGCCACCATTAAGTTTGATGATAATAGTACGGTAATAATAACATAATAACGTCAGCTCATGGGGCGTGAAAGAGAAATACAGGTACAGTAGGTAGAGTTTTTAAAATTAAAATATTGTTATTTCTAAGAAAAGTGCAACGCACGTCTTAGTGGAAACAAAACCAGTATAAACTGGTCTCTCGTAGCACTTCCTAATAAGGTAGGCCAGCTCAAGGTCGAAGTGTTTCTACTGACGTGCGGTCAACTGTTCTGAAACAAGAATATTTTTTATGTTAAAAACTCTACCTATTGTATACGGTGGGCCGCACGTCAGTAGAAACATAACGAGCATTGGTAGAGTATTGAAACTCCCTGATAGGCTGGGCCAGCTCAAGGTCAGTGTTACCACTGACGTGCTGACTGTACCTGTATTTCTATAACACGCCCCAGGGGCTGATGAAGTTATTATGTTATAACTAGCTCGCGGCTTTGCGCGCGTAGAATTAGGTTTTTAACCCGCGAGAACAGTTTACCGCGGTAAAAAGTAGCCTATGTTATTCCAGGATATAAA
The DNA here is from genome assembly GCA_949699065.1 of Metalampra italica. NCBI lineage: Eukaryota > Metazoa > Arthropoda > Insecta > Lepidoptera > Oecophoridae > Metalampra > Metalampra italica. Next base: position 8,659,784 of record OX452983.1, read on the forward strand.
TTTCACTGTACCAAGTTTCATCAAAATGAAAGTACGGCTGTAAAAAGTAACGAACATCCTCACTCCCAAAAATCCATCCTCACACACATCCATCATCACAAACATCTATCCTTACAAACATCCTCACTCACAAACATCCATCCTTATAAACATCCTCACTCACAAACATCCTCACTCACAAACGTCCATCCTCACAAACATCCTCACTCACAAACATCCATCCTCGTAAACATCCTTACTCACAAACATCCTCAATCACACACAAACATTCTCACTCTCAAACATCCATCCTCACAAACATCCATCCTCACAAACATCCTCACTCACAAACATCCATCCTAACAAACATCCTTACTCACAAACATCCATCCTCACAAACATATTCACTTACAAACATCCATCCTCACAAACATCCTCACTTACAAACATCCTCACTCACAAACATCCATCCTAACAAACATCCTTACTCACAACAACCATCCTCACAAACATCCATCCTCACAAACATCTTCACTCACAAACATCCTCACTCACAAACATCCATCCTAACAAACATCCTTACTCACAAACATCCATCCTAACAAACATCCTTATTCACAAACATCCATCCTCACAAATATCCTCACTCACAAACATCCATCACACACATCCTTACAAACTTTCGCCTTTATAATATTAGTAGGATTACTAGTACCCTCTCATGCTCTATAGAATTGTAATTGTAATAACAAAAACTGCCTTTTTGCCGCACTGCACAAAATGTTAATTGTGCGTTAGCACGCGATCGAAACCTACACAACATTGTTAGAGATAATAAATTAATATGAAAACTGTTCTGCCGTTAATTATAAGTTGGTGTAGTTGTAAGTACTTGGCAAATTCAGTCCAATTTCTCACCTCGTCGGCCATACTTTCCGAGTTACTATTATAGTGGGTGTATAATATCATCTGTCTTATGGAACATATTTAATCCTAACCCCATAGAGACACTGAGAGGGCACAACATGAGAATCATGAGAATACAAAGAGCATTGGCTCTTTGTATTCTGTAATACTATAATGTATATATAATGATAAATAATATAATGTATTCTGTAATTTCTGTAGGGGTTCAGCTGTGCATTGACAGCTGAACCCCTACAGAAATTTTCTAAGCAACAGGGTTGCATCCAAATGGAATAATCTGCCAGAATCTGTTGTATCTGCCACTTCCGCAAAACATGTTCAAGAACAGACTAGACAACTTTCTCAAATCTAAAAAGACGCAATAAATTAACGTAAATTATGAAAGCAAGTCGACTGCTGATATGGAAGCATCAGCTTTAGCTGCCTTTCCATTTAAATAAAATAAATAAAATAAAAATAATACCTACCTGCGATGAACTGCTTTCTAGATTTAAGCGTATCCCAGACACACGCGTGGGGTAGGCCGCCACCGCAGACCGCAGCCTCAAATTATGGCCGCGCGTATTTGAAGTCTCACATACATTGCAAGGGAAGACAACAGTCCGCCACCGCCACCGCAGGCCGCGTGTGTATGTGATACGCTTTAAATGAAAAATAACTCGTAAAATGTAATAAAGTATTCTGAAAGAAAGAAATGCAAACACAAAAGAAAATAACAATATCATTAAAGAGGGAAAAAATATTACCAAACAAAAATATTGTATGTGTTTAATAATTTTACAATGAAAGGAGAAACTTTTTAAAAGATTAATTTGACTTTATTTTATTTAAGGCCCAAAAAAATTTTGTGCACGATTCAAAACATTTAATTTTAAATACGATGGAAAAGAAAAACATTTTATTTTTTAGCCAAGGGACCAAAAAGCAGTGAAATAAAGGGCTTATTGTGTCGAGGCGCGAGATTTATGGCTCATTAACTCTAACTCAATTCCTGAGGGACAATTAACACCTGACGCCTACACCTTACAGTTCAAATTGATTAAAATTTAGATTTAGAGGTGGCTTTCCTTTCTCGGTGATTGTACCTTACTTATTGAAGAAAGTCATGGTGTTTTTAATTACATGATTTAAAACTTTCATGTTACTAAGACAGAGCTGCTGTGACCACAGAACACGGAAAAAGATCGCTACGATGGTTATAGTAATCTATGGCTGTGGCCAATAAACTAAGTTATTTTAAATAATTTTAATTAAACTTTGGATGTCTTAGATATACGTTCAAATTTTTTACACTTTTTTTAATTACAAATTTGTTTGTTTTTTAAGCTAAGTTATTTAATAAATAGTTATATTTATATGAACTGTTCAACGGGTATATAAAATTGTATGCTTTAACTTAGAGATAGATTTCGTTTAAACGCACTGATATTTCCTGCTGAAAATCTAAAAAATGTTCAGTAACTAAGTTAGGCAAAAAGTTAGTAATGTAAAAATGATAAATATAAATTATAAAATTAATATTCATGGTACTATAAAACTTTCGTGTATTTCAAAATGTAGTACCCAGGGGTTGCAAGATGTCGGAGGTATGTAGGAAATATAAAATAGGTATAGTTCTCAGTAAACATTTCTTCGAATCAACATGTTTGTGGCGTCCAAAAAACAACCCCTGGCCCAATCTACCTGTGTGACCGACATCCGTCCCTCAAGCCTCCAAATCACGTGTTACAATAAATCACGGTTCAGAAACGGGCGCGGTGGCCGACGAGAAACAACATGGCCGCCCTGGCCCTGCGTCATGCCCATTTTTCATTCCCGCCCGTCGACGCCCAACGCCTCGTGAGTTATGATTATTCGCAAATCGTAAGATTTGCCGGATTTCCGAACGATCCGAAATAAATCTCGGCGATGGCAATTTAAAATTGGAAAACTCCTACAAGTTTCTGTAAAGTTTTCATGTACCAACTACTTATATAAAATAAAATTTAACAACCCTCTACGAAAAAGCTCTAAAAAGTTTCAAATAAATGTTTGTAAGTATAATTGTAAATCGGCAGAAATATAAATACTGTTTAGTTAAATTCCTTCCACCGCGTTGGCAATATTAAAAGTTCGCAATAGAATTTTACGACCAAAGGCATACTTCCCTAATTACAATTTAAGAAAACCGCAATGTAAGGTCGTTAAAACGGACCAAGTTCTATAAAAAGAGGTAATTAAAACAACCAACTAATGAGCCAGCCACCAAAAGATCCTGATGGCGATAGAGCTAGAAAAATGCTGTTGGTAATAGTAATTCATCACGCGAACAGTTTGGTATTAAATGTACAGTTTGTTTTTGTACATACACACATTGTAGCTCGAACTACACCATTTAAATACCTATTTGTAATAGAAATAAATTATATTTTTAACAAGCTTTTATTTTGGTTTCCTGTTTTGTCTGTCCGGGAAGAAACTTATTGCAATGCGATATGTATAAATATTATGTTTATAGTCGACCATAATAATCCGAGTAAGCTTCACGAGATACAGGTACTCGTAATTGGCCAAATCCGCCGTTATGCCGACGGCTCTGGCAGCTGCAATACCCAAGCAATGCCGCGAAGCAAAAGCTAGTCAAGCTTAATCATTAATGGAAATGTTATACGTTATCAAATTAAAAGGGATGAACACATTACACACTGATGGCCCTCGGACGCAATGTTCTAGCATTTTAATTATTCTAATTAGGGTAAATTACCTTTTTATAACGTAACACAATATTTTGTAAGGCCGAACATCAAAATAATTAAGATTCCTGACTATACGAGGGTATGAGGGTATGGCTCCGTAGTCAACTCAGCCATTCCGGAATTGTCCAACTTCAATTTTTTTTGTAGTCAAGTTACAATCGAGGTGATTTATCGGAGACAGGCAGACATTCGGCCGATTTAAAATATGTGGTTGTGCTCAAAATCTGTATATTATGCATAAGTGCAGTCAATTTTAAATTACGCTATTACTGTATGGGGCACAAACTATATAGGGATACTACGTGGTATGGGGAAATGCACCCGACATAAAAAAAAAGTTCTTAAGTGTCAAAAAAGATCTATCAGAATAATAAATGGAGTTCCTAAGCGTCAATCGGCACAAAATCTTTTTACAAAAAATAGGATAATGACTGTGGTATCACTCTATATATATAAAAGCTTATTAGAAATTCACACCGAGCAAGAAAAGGGAAATTTAACTAAAAGAATGGACGGGCATAGTTACAATACACGAAACAAAGAAAAGTTTGTGCATCCAAGAACAAGGCTACAGAAAGTCATGAAGCAGGGAATTCACACAAAAATAATAATGTACTAAGCTGCCATCAAATGTGTGTTGTAATAAGCTGCCATTAAATGTCACCAGGCTACCGATGCTAGAATTCAAAGGGAAACTAAAATTATTTTTTGGAAACCATGCATTCTATTCATTGAATCATTTCCTGGAAATGCCACTAAATGAATATTCATTTTCTAAAACCGCATTCAATTGATTTTATTTAGTTTAATATGTGTTTTATTTTATTTAATATAGTTAAAAGACTAAATTGTAATGTGACTTGCCCAATGCAACGTACTCTGTTGCAAGTAACGGCCAATAAATAATTTGATTTGATTTGAATCATTAGCTCTACATTTCTGCATAGTTCATCCATTTTGGGGAGTTCGGGTCTGCTAGCTTGTTAGTTTGCCTGACTTTTTAAATTTAGAATTGAAAAATTACGTTTTTAGTTTAAATTGAATAAGGATTCAGCATAATTATAATGTTTATAAGGACAGCGGACTAAGTTGACTACAAAATAAAATATTTTTGAAAGTGGACAATACATCCGCGGTCTTACCGAGGAAGGGGCTGAGCTGACTACGGAACCGAGGGTTTTCCGGTTTCATGAAATTTTAATGAAGAATGTAATATTTAGTTTACCGTGTTATAATTGTGGTTTAACGATTTATTAGAGGTTGCCATACGTGTATTAAAACTAATAATAAAAAACAGTTTTTTTTCTACCAGCTATGTAAGGTGAGTACGTTTTATTTAAATTGAAATAAAATAAATAAAACTTAAATGAATGAAAACAGGTCGGAGATTGAAAGAGAGAGGACAGGACCCAGGCTCCGGATCTTCCTCGTCCAAAGTCTATCGGTAACTGCAAGAAGTTTCAAATCTCTTTGATCGCGCGCGCGCTCTCTGTGGAGATCGCATCTTTCATATTTAGTATCGGAACCTATGTTGCCATTTACCGGGAGGGTGCGGACAAAGGAAGCGGAGTAGCGGGAGAAGTTTGCTAATACACAAATTTATATGGAGTTTGAAAATGAGAATGTGTGAGTGAATCATAATTTTGTGATTAGTTTGACACGATTTTGACAGCCATAGAATGTTTTTATTACTCATCCATATGGGACTGGCAAAAATTTTTTGATAGTGGCAAAATTTGTTGATTCATTGGCAAATTTTTTTGATTCATTGGCTAAATTTTTTGATTCATGGGTAACTGTCCAGCGCGGCAATGCCGCGAGCGTTTTTGGAACCTTTGGTCCAGGTCAGACCCGCGGAGCTGTCTTTTTGACACACCAGTTCAGATTAGTATTTGTATTTTTTCTGTTATTTTGAATTAAATAGCACTGATAATAAAGTAAATGAATGAAGATCTTAGTCCGTTTTTTAATACTAAACGTTTTATTCTAAACGTTTATTAATACTTAGAAAGAAATTACCGTGGTTCGTACCTACTTCTTAACAGAGGCTACTATTTCAAATGCTGACATTCGGAATAACAAATTCTCAATATGCACAAAACCTTTACCGCTACAAAATAAACTTAAAAAGAACTATACTTTATCTCTTGAACAATCAGCCACATCTTTCCCCCAAATTTATGGGAAAACTATTCTCTAGAACGTTTGCTTACCCACGCTTGAATTTAGATGCACTTGGAATCTTTCCAACGAGGTAAGGGAACCAGTATCACAGACCCCTGTTTTTACTAAATACCATCACAAAAGATACATTGAACTGAAGTTAGAGGGGTCTATCTTAAGTGGATGGGATAACTATGTCGTCTTGTTGAAGCAAAATGCTTGCTTTTATCACTGCGGTTTGGTTTGAAAAGGTTGCCTCAAATACTGTTTCGAATATTGGCCAGTTTAAAGCATTGTCAAGTGAGGTTACAGTTTTGGGGTAGTTTTAGACGATACAGTGTCTGTTTCATCTCGAATTTTGAAGGGAACATAGGTAAGTATATCCTATCCTACTAATATAAAGGCGAAATAGTTTATACCTCACCATACATCACCTTACCTACTTAAATAAAACCTAGAGGAATATACTGGTTTTAGGTTATTTATCTTTTTTTTTTCTTTTTCGCGCAAGTTCCGTAAAAAAATCTTGTTTTCGAAATGGAGTTTAGGTTCTACGAAGGAATAAGACCACATAGGGTACAACATAAATAAGTCATAACCGTCCCTTTGACTTCGCCGTTGTCAGGTAGGTAAATAGACAACACCCAGGCGAACTTGTTTACAACTATTAAACTAAGTGATTGGACTATTAGAATACATTTCAGTCGTTAAAAAACACTTAGACGAATGAAACACCATAATTACGTTAATATAATTAATCCCCAACTTGTAAGAGTTGTTCTGTTTAAATGTCCGTCCGGTTGTCCGAAACGTGACATGGAGTCTGATGGATTTATCGAGGTGGAATACAAAGTATAATTACATGAAATTGCTGTCTCATTCCCAGGAAAATCATGAGTCAATTTTAGGTGTGAATAACATATTAGTGTAGGTTGGTATTCTCTCCGCCAGTGAAGTGAAGCCGCAGTCAAAAGCTAGTCAACAATAATTTCTAACTTTTCAATAGAACTTACTTCAAGATATAACATAAAAAATTCACTCGACTCGTTCACCAAAACAAAAACAATTGAAAACGCGCAAGTTTCCGAAGTTCACAAAACTCATGAATAAATACTGTCGCCGTTACGACCGTTGATGATTCCTTCCCTTAATATTCAATCAGGATTGAAGAACAAAGACAGTGAATAAAAAGGGCTTTTCTGAATGACCGAAATTGATACAGAATACTATACTAAAAAACAAGAACAATATGGTTCTGGTGTGCTATATATGGCACGGTAGAAAATAATGCCTTAAGTGCTGGTGTGCTATATATAGCCCAGTGACGTCACGCGCATGTTCTTTTTTTTTTTTTTGTTAAGAGTGATTTTTCAAAAACCACAACTGACAGCCACACTTTAGGTACCTATTTTCTTTTTTGACAGCAGCACTACATTGGTTATAGAAACAACTGCAATGATCTGAGTTGGATTTGTTTGCAATGAAACTTTAAAGGACAAATTTAGGAACGTCTAAAAGAAATTCTAATCCAGTTCTACTTTTCATATTTCAATTTCTCAACTTAAAAAATACTATGCATTTGTAGTATTATCTACTATTCCATATAAACACTTGTGCGCTGGCGTATTTCCAAATCATTCTATCACGTCTACGTACACACATGTTGATGAATTAATTCTAAATGAGGGCAGTTAGCTCGGATTACCGGCCCCATTTAGAGACTGTCACAGTAGACAGCTTCCTAACTGGTCTAATTTAGTTGGACTATAAAGGCTAAATGCCTGTGGCTTTTTCATTCTTTATTATCAGCCACAAAAAGTATAATCATTAATGAAAAATACTCCTAAAATAAAGGGAGGTTTATGCTCAAATCATCATCATTGAGGACATAAAACTCCCACTATTGGTGAGTCTTGTTTGATTGAATATAAATATACCTAGTAAAAAGCATTGTTTATTTACCCAATTACGCCCCAATTAAACTGAACGTAACAGCTTGGGAGTTTGGGAGTAAACTCGAGGACCAGTTTGGCATAAATCGAAGCAGGTACATTTGCATCTGTGCAATATTGTGGCGCGAAAAAATAAATTATGTAACGGGTAGAGTTCGCATGTAAGATGGGCGGGTTTCAGCGCGCCACTTGAAATCGTGGGCGGTCGCATACTGGATGCAGCCTCGGGAAGTACCGCCAGCACACAAAGGAATTATTCATGAGCATTAGTGCACGACTATTTTCTACTTTCTATGCAATGAGTACCAAACTGTTATTATAGGACTATGTTTGGCTAGCGGTTTCGCTCAAGTGATTTGAAAAAAACTTGCGGTCTTATTCTCATGCGATTTTTTTTCTAAGGTCTGTTTGTAAGTATGCATATTTAGTACATGTTAGCGTTACAACAGTTAGGGCCTCTTACACCGCTTGCTGATAAAGTCCCAGATACTCTATCTGCAGGTTATCTGACAGATAGCCTGTTTTTTTGGATTCACATGTATCTGACAGATTTATCTGATAGATTAGTTTATCACTAAGATTACTATCTGTAACAATATCAGGAAGTGCTGAAAGAAGCCCTTAGAGTCGGTTCAGACCAAGCGGAAATTTGCCCGCGCACTTTTTGACGTCATTGTCAAATGCGCGGGGCTCGAGGCCATTCATACGATTTTGTTCTTTAGAATATAGTGATATGGTTCATTTCACAATGACGTCAAAAAGTGCGCGGGCAAATCTCCGCTTGGTCTGAACCGGCACTTAGTGTGTTGATAGAAGCATAGCATAGTATTCCCGATCGCCGATAGCTACATATAAAATAGGAAACTTGGGTCGTACCACGTCCTTTGTTTCATCAAACAGGACAGGTTAGCCAAAGGACAAAGAGAATAACAAAAATACATTAGGCGCCGTTATGTCTATACCAGTCTGGTACGTTCGTTTGTTGTTCGTCGTATTCGTTCGGTCGTTCGTTAAAATAAAATGTATTTCTTTGAATGTTTTGCAAGCTGTACAGACCCGACCCAGCACGAGGAAGCGATGCGATGGCGAAGGGAAGCCCGCGTTGTGACAAACGAGTTTCAGCGTCGGGTCGAGTCGCCGCGGGTTTCGACAAGATTATTTGTTGCGACAATATTACGTCACCGGCACAGCGATTGCTCCGAATTTCTTACAAGGCGCTTCCGATTCCGCAATGACATGGGAACGAAGTATGTAATTTGACATCCTAGACTCGAGTAGCATGTTATTGACATAATGAGAAAATGGGCTAGGTACTGCATCTTTTTCTATGAACTTTTACTTGGAACATTACGAAGTTAATAAAAAAAGGTATTTTCATCAAACTTGCTCGTTATGTGGATTATTATATGCATGCATACAGAAACACAATAGCCTATATAGGGTGTATATATGGTATAGGTATATATATGGGCGGGAGTAATGAAAATCAGTACAATATTATACCCCTAGGGACTATAATGTGTAGTTTTAAAAAATGGCGTTCACTCGAAGGCAAAGAACTTTATAGCAAACAGGTATGACATTCCACACTAAGGAGATTTTAAATCAAACATGTTTTTTTATGTCTTCGAAACTTCTACAAATGGTAATTTAAACATTTACGCTTTAATTAAATGCATTATTTTTTGTGTTTTAAAAATGTTTTAGTTTACTTTGCAATTATTTCAGTTAATTTTATTTTGAAATTCGATAAAAACTGGCTGTATGGGCTTTCGCCTTTGGGAGTTTCTAAATGCATTTTTTATCATTATCTGTGGCAGTGTGGACCACCGAATGGCACTGATTGTGCCTTGGAAGCCGTGCTGCGGTTTTATGTGTTCGTGATTATAAACTACGATCTACGATTTGGGCATAAGAACTTGTTTCCAATTGGCCGTAAAACTACATATGAAAAAAACTTGAAGATCCATTGACAAAGTTGACAATAAAACTATTTTAATAACTACCTGTAGTTGTGACCTATTAGTATAAATAAAGAGAGAAACAAACTTAAAATATGTCTATGTCATGTGAAGAATCCGAGTCTGAAAGTGCAACAAGAATATTAACACCTCCGGATAGAGTGAATGCGGCTCAGTTGCTTAGTGAAAATTTGTTACCAGCAAAGTCTAAAGAAAATAGATTTGTTCCCTTGTGTCGAAGGTTTTAATTGCTCGCAAATGTGATGAAAAACATTGTGTGCATCACGGGAAGTAAGGGTATTACAAACTCGAGTCATTAAAATCCCTACGCCTTCGGCGTCGGGCTTCTAACACTCTCGTTAGTAATATCCTACTTACTTCCCTTATTGCACAATGTACTATTAGGTGCTGAGTGATAGTAAGACCGCTATCTTAACTGTTCAAAACGATAAGGGAAATGGTCAGTTTTTGTACATATTGAAAGTATGGTGTCTTCTCAGGTGAAACGAGTTGGTCTGCCTACTCTCGGTGGTTGCATCTTCGAGATATAATAGCATATGGAAGTTGCTACATGGCCAATCTCGACAATGAACGTGACCTCTTAGTCTATGAGTCGTTTATTATAAAAGACGGCAATCTGTCGCCTTGCCAAAGTGAATTTTTAATTCTTTGTTAAATGAGAACAAAGTTGAAAGTTCAACTGTCATTGAAAATCAGATTGCCGCCTTTGATATTATACAATTTATATACGAGTAGAGCAGAGAGCAGATGTGAGGTCTGCATATTTAAAGGATTCGACAGCCGGTGGTAGGACTCTAGTAGTAGACTAGACTAGAAGAGAGAGCTAGTAAAGTAAATTATACGTAACTGCAATAAAAATAAAATAAAAGAAATAAAATACACAACCCGAATTATCATTTACCATAGACATAAAAAATAGTGCCTAGGTATAAAAGAATTGCGTGCATGTCCAGCTACGAATCGATACAGAACTCGTCTAGCTGCTAAAGAAATCATCAAAGTAAGTCTCGAATAATAAAGGGTATCACTCGAACTACTAATTAATTGAAACTTTAAATAAGTATGTTTTACACATGTATCCATATATATCGGGCGCCCAAAGAGATCCTAGCTCCATGATAAAAATATTTATAGAAGACATTTTTTTTAAGTGAGTTCATTTTCTACCCTAAAAAACCTTCGTACAGTACAGTAGTGTAGTAAATTTACAAAACCAATATTTCGTCACAGAACCGCATAGTGTGATAAAGACAGCTACTTTTCCCACATTGTATAGGAACCAATAAGGGGAAACTTTGCACCAAACTTGTGAGAGTCCCCCAATTTTGACCTAATTTGCCGCAATATTGTCCTTGTCGGGTTTTTCATTCAAGTTACAAGGCTGAAGGGAGTGCGTATTCCAACCACAAAATCAATTTTTATGGCGAAAGTGGCAATGGGCTCGCCAGTCGTAAGTAGTAATTTAAGCGAAGTCCACGCCAACAAAGCATAATAAGTATAACGAGTTATGAGAGAAGTAATAAATAAAACTGAAAAGTGCGAGTGGAACTCGTGCGCTGAGGGTTCCGTACAAACTTAATTACGTATGTAGATAGTAGATCATGTAAGCTTGTAATCGCAAAATGATATTATTATATTTTAAGTGGTAAAGGTTTTAACTTTTACTTTACTTGTGATGTGAGACTGCCTTTAGTCAAATTTCATCTAACAACTCTCTGAATTTCATGTTCAATGGGAAGTACCATAAAGGTTTTGATTTAGTTTGCGAGTCACAAAATGCCCTAAACTTAAATTTTGAAGTGGGTTTTTCAAAAAAAGTAATTACTTACCTACTACCTGCCGACAGTTCTTCCCCTTTTACTATGTAAATGTGTAAAAAGCTGTGAAAGAACAAAACTCTGTATGCAGTTTACTATTCTTGTAACTTATCTAAAATTAACTTGATTGAGAGCGAAAGTGGGGTCAGCGGAGGTAAACAGCGAAAGTGGTTTAAAAATAAATGATATTGACACAGAGCGGAACACTATGACCTAAGTTTCACGTAATTGAAACTAGCTTTCACCTGTGACTTTAGTCGCACGTTTTAATTCAATGAGTAAGCTTTGATTAAATTAAATATGTATGTAGGTATACCTACTTTATTTGGAAAGTCGACATTTTGATATCTCGACATTTTAGGAAGACGACGTTACCTACCTAAACGCTACGTATATATTCTTCTTACTATTGAAACTGGTAAAATGTTTGCTCTAAGGCCTTTCAAAATATTTTTTTCCTGCAGTATTTCACCGTTAGTAAAGATTAACCTTAGTGATAAGGATAATTTGTTCAATATTTTTATTATAATGGCATTAAAGGCTCAAAGGGTTAGCACGTTGAAGGGCAGTGGGCTGATCACATGTGCCGGAGAACCGATAACCGCTGGGGTAGACGAGTTCTCGAGTGGAGACCACGACCGGGCAAGCGTCGTGTGGGATGCCCCCCGGATAGATGTAGCGACGATCTACGTATGGCGGCTGGCAGTGACTGGATGCGGAGAACCGAGGATCGGGTTCTATGGCGCGCTTTGGGGGAGGCGTATGTCCAGCAGTGGAATAGTGCAGGCACATGATGAATAACATTAAATTGGAACTTGTATTTTGTAAATTTACTAAAACTAATATTACGTTTAAAAATGATCGACAAATAGTGGAAATAAAACCGTACCTATAAACTGGTCTCTCATAGTATTGATGCTCCCTAGACCAGCTCAAGAACAAAGTGTTTCCACTGACGTGCGGTCGGCTGTACACATTGTTCGATAAATCATTTACTTACTAAACAAAAGTTAAATAAAAGGGTTTTATTTTTGTTACAACACGTAGGTATGTGCGTTTTAATTTACACGACTTCTTCCCTTGAGTGTACTAAAAGGTGGGACGGACACAAATTCATACAAAGTTAACAATCCCCAGTGAGGTCTTAATAGCTCAATTGGGGAGTGTAACTCTCTTTTACATTTATGCGGCTGGGGGTTCGAACCAAAGAGAAATTTCGAAAATAGTATATTTCGTACCGAGCACAAAATTACGCTTTTTCTTACAGGAGGAAGGAAGCTGGTTTCGACGTGAGCTGAAGGCGAATATACGATATAGAATGAGGACTATAGTCAAAGTCAAAGTCAAAACTATTTTATTGCATGTAAGTACACTGGGTACATTTATACAACGTCAATTTTTTATCTACCACCGCTTATAAGATATAATAAGGTCTTAGCTTATCCTTGATGGATCTTTTGTGCCAAATGCCAGTCTACCAACCTGTATGTACGGGGGTACAGTACAGTAAAAATGGGAGGGGTCCCAAATAAAATTCTAATCTTTGATGGCGGATGCAGGTTTGCTTACGATGTTTTAATTCACAGAAAATCCTGTGGAATTATAATAAACCGTACTTTTAAGTTCCGGACTCATTGGTACTGGCCAAGGTTCGAACCTTGGACATCATGAACGTGAGGTGAGTACGCAACCACAAATAGACTAACAAATAAGGTCAATTTTATTGGGCTTGAATACCTACCACAGAAGTTTAATCCCACTCCAGAGCTTTTTCTTGTACTATAGGAATTGACAATGACAGCCTAAGATCTCCCAGATCGGATCATCTTGTACAAGGATTGTCTGTTCACAGTCGGAATGGAAAGCACGACCCTGGCGTTCAAGTCTCACGACCATCAAGCCACTTAGCAAACAAGGCAGTATACCTATTTAAAAGCTTTTTATTAACACTCCTTAAGTTTTCTAAAGATACCATCTACATGCATAATTCAATTACAGTCTTAATCTTCTTGTAACCGCGTTGTTTTTACGGCTATATAAAACACAAAGGCAAAAGAAATTTTCAATAAACCCAGCGGTCGCTTCCCGAGGAATTTTAATATTTCCTCCCGCGAGACTTAACTCGATATTAAATTCGTTTTCGAGTTTCACTTCCAATTATTTCGTTTTGTTCGAGGACAGTTTTTTTATTATCTGTCGACTTTCGACGGGGTTCCGTTGGAAATTGAAACCTTTTTGCTTTTGTCTCTAGCTCACTGGTATATTATAGAGCTGTTGAACTATCACGGTTATTTAGAAACTGAAGTACTTAAGTGAAAAGTCTATTAAATTGATCAATTTTTTTAAACTCCTGGCTATTATTACTATAGGCTGCAAGATTATTACTTAAAAAAAGAATTACTACACCAGGCAAAAAATCTCAGTCTGTGGAAACAACTTGTCAGAAAAGTCGGGGTCATGATCTTTAACAAATTTCGACTTACTTTCGACTGAAAAGGAAGGAAGGAACTCCTACGCCCAATAGCGGACGTTGATAAGCTAGTGGTTGGACGATTGACACACCTGTGTGTAAAATAAAACGTTAAACACAATGATATTTGTTCAATGTTCCATTCTATGAAAAGTATCTGGATTTTCATTGTTCAGAAAACAATCAGTTTATAACCTGATCACCACGCGAACTAATTCACCTGATGAAAGAAGACAAAAAAATAAATAATTAGGGAAAATAATAATGGGTATTACTTGCCCTAGATATCACGGTAATACGCTCTAACGAGGCTAGCTTAATAATATTGTTCGAGGTGCACAAAGAAATGGGTTTCACTGACCCATCAATGACCTAATTGCGGTAACAATGCATTGGTGAAACACTTAACTGGTTAATGGTCCGACCGAACATAATAGTAACTAGAAATGTGCTTAGTGCCTACTTAAAAATAATTCTCTAGAAGTTTCGATTCTGTGTTTTGGTTAAGTAAGTAGAAAATTAGTAAGTACTCGTGTGATAATTATTTGTATTAAGTTATTATTATTATTTGAATTAGGTGAATGGCTATTATATAATGATTATCTACTACTGTAATTTTCGAAGCCCTAATATATCAAAAGAATGTTTCAAGGTAATCGAACCAATATAATTAAATCGTCAATTACTAATTATTATATAAATACCTAATTGAATTAGTGAATATTCTTATAAATGTGATTTTTCTATTAATGATTCTTTACTCGTTGGGACCTACCTACCCACAGTAAAGTTTTACTGAATCATTTTAATAAAAAAATGATTTTAGTTCTTAATCACACCGTAAAGATTTGGTCTTAATTTAATCATTAGGTTTATAAGTCCACAAATGAGTACTTAGTGTAGAAAACATGATTTACTCTGATTTCATATAGTTGGAAACAAACTTGAGAATATTCTTTTACAGATGTCAAAGTCGAGTGTCAAAATTAGGTAGGTGTATGCTTGCTGTGTATAGTTGTTCAATGAATGTAATCAAATCTTTTTTTTTTAATACAAAATTGTAAAAATAGCTATTATAAAAAACATCAAAAAATTATATCTTACAATGGGCAGGTACCCAATGTAAATATAGGTAGTTCTTGGACGTATAATTTCAACTAAAACTCATGTCAACGTTCAATATGTAATATGATCATTCCGCAAATATCCCGCTTAACAAAAATAAGGACATAAATCTTTTTAGCGATATCCCGCGAGAACGCTTTCAGCAAAACTACTTTCCTCCACGATTGGCTTTAGCCGCATACCTTACGTAAGCTCCAGCCACTCTTATCTTAACTGCTTTTTTTATCTACATACATACTCACACAACGTCGACTTTTGTCGAGACGTGAAGTCAAACAAATCTGTTAAATTACAACGTGGAACCACCTTACCTTACCGTTAATTTAAAACTAATAACACGTATTATTGCTTCACGGTTCAATTCCTTTTTGAATTGCACTCAAGATTGACAGGAGACAGTTAAGAAATAGTTTGGAAATTTGAAATGAGGCGCGAAAGCAAGCCGTAGTGATGTCCGCGGGAAAGTTTTTATCGGTATCTCGGGTTGCATTCAGCCAGGGCGGTCGTGTTTTGTTTTGAGGGGGGAAACTGCAATGTTTACTTGAAGAAGAGAAGGCGTGCAGCCCGGCTGGCGACTGCCGGCGGAGTGGAGGCTCCATGCTTGGGCGTTGCGCGCGCAATAAGGGTTTCCAATATGTACCTACTGGAACCTGCGTCGATTTTATTACGTAGGTGTAAGGTTGAGTGGCGCTCAAGCATTTGCGGTGGTGGGTGCGTTGACTTTAATTAATCGGTAATCGTGCATGGCCTGCCGATGGGGGCCACATCGGGGCCACATTGGGGCCACATTTAGGTCCCCACGCACGCACGGCTCTAATTGTTTGCGGTTGATTTTATTTATGACGGCAATCGGTGTTTTGTTTACAATTAAATTAATGTTATGGTTTAGTAGTTTTTTTTTAATTCAAGATATATACTATCTTATTGTTAGAAGGAAACAATTCTTATGGACAATTCCGATCGGTATCTTCAAAAATACATGATGTCTAAGTATGGTTCAAATGCAGTTTCACGTCACAATATATTAGACTACTTACCTACATAAAAATAAAATTAGCAAAGAGTAATCAAGATAGATTTACTAAGGATTCTGCAGAGATATATAGGTACAGAGTTTTCAATTCTGGTCCCACTACGCGGACTGTGCGTCGTCGGCGCTACGACGCGTAGCACCGCGTAGTTCGCGTAGCACCGCGTAGCTCGCGGAGCAATACCGTTGCTATGCAGCACACATACCAGATACTTTTTAAAAAACAAGACAGCACTATCTGCCATCGGAAGCCACTGCTGTATCGGAAGACGCAGTGTAGGCAGGCCTCCCACGAGGTGGACCGACGATCTGGTGAAGGTCGCGGGACCCAGCTGGATGAGGTTAGCGCAGGGCCGGTCGTCGTGGAGATCCTTGGGGGAGGCCTTTGTCCAGCAGTGGACGTCTACAGGCTGATACGATGATGATGACTATCTGCCACTGAATGAAGTGTATTTGAATTGTTTTAATGAACATTAAAACAGTATTTATGCAGCATCCGCACATGTCTAAAACATTTACCGGCGACAATAGTATGTATAACCCTAAAGCCACAAATTTTCAAACTAGAAACCAATATCGATGTTATGGAAATCACATCCCTACTTTATTGCTTAAAAATCATCTCCCGAAATACATTCTTACTTAAATCCCGCATAGACATTATTTAAATGGAGAGAGAGAAAAAGGGTTCAGACGCCCTTTCATATAGGAAATGGGACCCAAGAAATTACATATAAGGAAATATTTAAGTTCCTATTCAAGGGTCAGCGGTATAACGACCGACGGGCCGACATTTCATATGAGAATATTTGATATAAAGGAATCGAGGCGGTGGGATATCAGGCTTTTGATTGATCACATTTATTATGCTGGGAATATTGTATTCAATGAAGGGTAGGTTACAGTCGACCGCACGTCAGTGGAAACTCTTTGATCTTGAGCTGGCCTAGCCTATTAGTCTATTAGGGCGTTTGAATACTACGAGAGACCAGTTTATACTGGTTTTGTTTCCACTGACGTGCGGTCGACCGTACCTAAATATATTGTTTGTTTATAGTTCATAGAGGGTTTCTTAGCCCGGCTGTTAGGTTAGGTGACGATTAATTATTTATTGCGTATTTATGTCGCTGGATAGTCGGAAAAATGGGATCATTGCGTTATTGCAATCCTGGGATTATTCCTAGGACGATTGCAAAATATCATTTGAGTCTACGACAGATTTTCGTCTTCTTCCGAGCTAATAACAGGAACATTACATAAAATCCAGTATGTTAAGGACGATTGGAGACTTGAGCATGTCTAAAAGTGTTCCTAAACGATCATGCTTGCATGACATGCAACGTTTACGTGATTGTCATGCTGCATGATGGACCATCATGCATGCTATCAATCAATACAGTGAAGCAACGGCCAGCACGTAGTTTGCATGTCATGCACGTCAATCACTACAGCTAGACGATCATGCATGATTGACAGCACGTATTGCATGTCATGCCGCATGATCGTTTAGAAAGCCCTTAAAAGTCGATTGATAATATCTTCATTCTGGTTGGTCAGAACATCTAACTTAATCTAATGTTGTTAGCCAATCAACGCATCCGTCAGTGGATAATAAAATTCGCGATTTATTAAAATACCTACTTTATAAGCCGGATTGTTGCAATGATCTTGATGATTAAGAAAATCTGTCTTAGATTCAAATTTACGGTCTTTTGCAATCGTTTCCTATGATTACCTCAACGTTTTTCTGATTATCCTACGAGATCATATTATCTACCTAAGTGCCGTGTCTTTAGTTTTAGTATTTGCATGATATTGTCTGGATGGATTTAAATGTTGTCACTAGTCAACTTATAAACAACCATTATAATTTTATTAAATAGTTGACAAGCTGTTACATCAAAACACGTAGTAGGTAAATAAGTTGTTAACTTTGAAAAAATTGATTAAATTATATTAAAATTATTAGTGGTAGGTATAATATGAACTTAAACAATTAGTTTTGAAATATTAGATAAGTAAGTATCTTTTTTAATAAGAAATACTTACCACGTTTATAAGTACACAAGACAGATTGTATACTTACAACTAGAATATCCCGCAGAGTTCATAGATACGTACCTGAAATCAAAGAAATTATTAGGAACGTGTCGTAATCTGATGACTAAGTAGATGATTGATGGTATTTATTATGAAAAACGGCCAAGGGCGTGTCGGACCATGCATGGAATGGTATTTTACAATTTTCCTACTTAACTCTAAAATATGATTTACATAATAACAATTTCCAAGTTTAACAAAATTGTAACAAAAAATAATTTAAAGTAACAGTTTCTAAGTCAAGCAGAAGGGTGACATGACATATCAATCTCGCATAATATCGAAATTATGCTATTCAATACTATTCTATTTCGATACTATTTTTTCGTGTAAGTACTTATACTTACTTATCTGTAGGGCTGCCCCCATTATGTAAGTAATGAAGGTAGGTATGTATTATGTTTTGTTTAGTTTGTTTATTATTTTAGTATATTTTATTTGTTTATTATTTTTAGTATAGCTGGTATTTATTTGTTTACGTAATAAGGGTATAATAATAAACTCATCTTTCTTAGAAACTTACTAAAACAAATCAGTATAAATAAAGATAGCCGCACTCAACTCTAATTGTACGAATGGATCACAGATTGTGACCCAGCCAGCTACATTTTCCACACGTAGCGTCATCTATAATGCCGTGGACAAACCTCGTTACGCAGCGCCGGAGCTACGCAACCGGACAGAAGCAGGACATGGCCGTTAGTTCGTACAGACGAAACTAGATGGCGCTGCCGTTTGAATCTAAACAACAACCTACTAAGTATACCTACACTTTGATTTTCCATCCCTTTCGTCCGGTTTTGACAGCCAGCTACCCCTTGACCTCCCCCAACCCAAGTGAAAACGTTTCCAATAAGATATTCCGGACCGGTTCCAATTATAACCGTGATAGGCTATCAAACTGAAAATACTAAACTATAAAATATAATATGGTTGAATAGGTGAAACTATACAAATCAACGTAAAAATTCGTAACCGAAATAATCTGACACCCGGGTATGCGACATCTTGGCAGAGCCACGACCTCTGTTTTAAAATCTGACTATACAGAAGAAATGTACCAAATAAAAATGTTCTCTAAATGTACATGAAAATTATTATTAGCACCTCTACCGTTTAAAAGTTATAGCGGCCTATTGGTGGCTCTGCCAAGGTGACGTCAGCGCAGCAGAGCCACGTTATATAGAAAACTAGAAAATATATTAAAATTCTGTAAATGCAGAAGAAATGTACCTCAAATGTTCCTACCCGGACCAAGTCAAAGCTTTGGGATAAACCCTAATCCAGGACGTTTGAGTGGTTAGGGATCGTTCAAACGGGTATTCTAAATAATGATTTTCTGTCTTCCTGTCTGTCTTCATGTATGTCAGTCTGTCCTCTTAATAACTCGAATCGTGGTAATTTCACGAAAATGTATTAGGACCACTTACTTATACACTGCCGTTTCTAGTGAAAACTCAATGTATTTTTTTACATAATCAAATCAATAATCACAGATTGAATGATTCAGATTTTCCTTACTTCACGCCGTTAATGTTCAATGGCAAGGGAGAGATTGCTTAAGAGCAATAGATTTGTTTTCTGCGGAAAATTCCAAGTCGAGTCCTTCGGGAAATGTCGGGAGTGGAAAATTCTCCTGTGGGTAGTTTTATCTATTTCAATGCGACGCGATCCAATTGCACGTGTTTGAGACCATCCAGCTGGGTACTATAAAATTAATTGTTGGTAGCTAGAAATACATTAAGTACCCAGTAACCTACATACAAAGTACCCGTAATAAAATGTCTAAAACACAGTCCTTAAAGAGGCTACAGACACTTACAAAATTTGTATTAGTTGCTAAACATTTTAGTCTACGACTTTTGAAAATAAAAAAAGGTTCTTCTATGTATGTATACACATACTGCTACAGTGATAAAATTATCGTAAATGGATTTTTTTTATATTATCCCTTAGAGTGTTAAAAAACCCGTTCGGGTCTCAAATGTAGTTCAAATACTAAATTTTATGTAGTCTAGATAAAATTCTTTTTTCAAAAACCAAAATATGACGACAGCCACATTCTCATGATTATGGAAAAAAATTGCATGATTTTTTTTTCACTGTTATCCTCTCTTTTAACATGTGATTTGGCTGATACTATTTATTGGATTCACAGACCACCCAACCAATTGACTGCGCATTGACCGCGCATGAGAGGGCGACAGCTTTCACCGAACATAAGGCAAAGTCAAAGTCAAAACTATTTTATTGCATGTAAGTACCGGTGCGTCCACGTGGTTCGACAATGTGGACGCACTGGGTGCATTTATTTTTTTTATCTACCACCGCTTCCAAGGTGTTAGGCTATCTCCGCTTTGGTATATTACCGGTATCAAGCCATAATTTTTATAGTGTGAGTTTGATTTTGCCTAAGTTAAGGAACAAAGTCCCCTTGTAACACAAATAACTATGACGAGGGGTCTTACCTTAGCAAAACTAAAATCACACTAAAACAAGTGTGGCTTGACGCCGGTGATATACTTAGGCGATGGACTTATGTTCGGTGAACGCTTTCGCCGTCAATGTGCAGTCAATTGGTTGGGTGGTCTGTGATTGCATTTATCCCTAGTAGTGTTATTGTCCTGGCGTAATGTGTTGTATCTAAATAAATTAAAATGTATAATTTTACATTAGGTATGTATTGAGAGCGTCAGTGGCCTCGGGGATAAGACACGGCCTATCATATCGAAAGGTCCGAAGTTCGATCCCCGGCCGGGCCATGTACCAAAGGGTTTTTCTCGAAACCTAAGTACATTTCACAGAACACGGAAAAAGCTCGCTACGCTCCCGCTCGCTACTTGGCTTATATTTCTATGGTACATTTGCTGACTGTTCTCAAACGGTGAAGGAAAACATCGTGAGGAAACCTGCATACGCCGAAGAAGAAATTCTTAGGAGCATGTGAAGTCCACCAACCCGCACTGGGCTAGCGTGGTGGACTATTGCCCGAACGCCCTCGTTGAGAGGGTAGGCCTGAGCCCCAGCAGTGGGGACATATTAATAGGCTGTTGATGATGATTGATGAGGTATGTATTATTTAAGTGAGGTTTCGCCTATTCAGTCTATGTTAAAAAAAAATTGTGCCAACAAAAGGCATTGTCAATGGGATTTAACAGGAGTAAGTGGGCGCCAACGTGAATAAACAATCAAATACAACAAAACCACTTAATTTGTAATGGAATTAACATTAGGATATACGAGAGCTTTCTAAATATTAAGTTTGAATTGCCTTGCTGAAGTGAAATTTATATATTTGACTGTACAAAAGCAGCATCCAGAAACAGGGGAGCTGTCAATCTGTTACAACATGCAGACTAATGTTTAATGATTAATGTTAAGATTAAAAACAAGGATTGCCTACAAGGTTAGGTATGGTCGACGTCATTGGAAACTTAACCAGTATAAACTGGTCTCTCATAGTATTGAAAATCCTTAATAGGCTAGGCCATCTCAAGGTCAAAACGTTTTCACTGACGAGCGGTCGACTGTACTATTAAAATTAAACGAATGGAGAAAACAAAACGAGGTAAAATAGGTCGACCCCGGGTCCTTTTACCATGTAACTGATACTTTTAAATAAATCATTTTTAGGGTTCGGTACCTCAAAAGAGGAAAAAAGGAACCCTTATAGGATCCCCTCAGATGTCCGTCTGTCTGTGTATCTGTCCGCCTGTCAAGACCATTTCTCTTAGGAACGCGTGGAGGTATCAAGTTGAAATTAATATCAAATACTCGGGTCTGCTCCCTTGGAGCCGTGAAAAAATCAGATCTCTACGTAATCGCAGTCAAAAGATATTGCCGTTTTTGCCGCATTTTTGAGTACCGTGTAATCATAACGTAATTTCATCAAATTTTCAATTTTCAAATTTGGCAAGAAGCAAGGTCTTATAGCACAAGTAAAGGAAAAAAACCGAAAACAGTAAATTTGAAGTTACTTCACAGAAAAATCTTTTTTTTTCTTGTACCAACAAACTTTACTTTGCGTATGAGCAAGTTATCCATAGAAGTCATTATAATACCATGTGATATAACTACAACTTTTATTAACGATTAACTAATTTTTTTAAATTAAAATAATGTACGGAACACTCAGGGCGCGAGACCTACTCGCACTTGACTGTTTATTTTATTTTATTATTATTTAATGTAGTTACCATACCATTCGTATGTTTGCACCGGCACTAATCTCACGTAGGTAATCTAATACCGGTCGAGCAGCGGAATTAATTTCCAGAGTTACAGCGGAACTCGTCTGAATGTAAAACTAATTAGTACTAATGGTGTTTGAATGTGGTTGTTTGTTACAAGCTCGGTGTCTATCATGTATGCGAACGTCTATTATTTACTCAACATAATTAATTTGTGTTCATTAAGACAGATATTCAGAAGCGGCTGGATAGAGGCCTCTTCTGCGTCACAGTATAGTAATTTAGTATGAGTAACTCTACGTCTCCGTAATTTAATTACAGTTAAACAGTTTCGTACCTGGCTTACGTTTCTTTGGAATCAACCGATTGGCAATCCTACCTTCTACGCCTCATCATCAACAGCCTATTAATGTCCCCACTGCTGGGGCTTAGGCCTACCCTCTCAACGAGGGCGTTCGGGCTATAGTCTACCACGCTAGCCCATTGCGGGTTGGTGGACTTCACATGCGCCTAAGAATTTCTTCTTCGGCGTATGCAGGTTTCCTCGCGATGTTTTCCTTCACCGTTTGAGAGCAGTCAGTAAATGTACTTAAGTTTCGAGAAAAAACCCATTGGTACATGGCCCAGCCGGGGATCGAACTCCGGACCTTTCGATATGATAGGCCGCGTCTTATCCCCTACGCCACTGACGCTCTCTTCTACGCCTTATGACATCAAAAGCAAGCCTCGTAGTGACGCTATCGTATCCAGCTAGTATACCCGAAGAATACCTATCCAATAAGAAAATTTATTTCCTTGCAAATTATCTGAGATATGTAGATTTAAGTAGATGTAAGAGCTAAAATATAACAGCTTGTAGCATAGGAAATGAGTGTTAACCATCGAGAGAGGTCGTATTAATTGCTCTCCAAACCATCCACCTCATGGCGACCCTGGCCAGGATAATACTAATATTGTACTATACCTATCGTTTTCCACTTGACTTAAGCAACGATGGCCAGTCAAAGTTGTTGCATTACTTTGTCCTTCACAACTTTTCTCATAAACAGCAATGGACGAACAAATCCCGAAGTCCCGTGATACTTAACTACACAGGGCTTAGAAGCCGGTTAAAACTCCAATTATGGTTTCGGGTCAATTCGATACAATAAACCGAAATAATTTCGGTTTCCCGTTTTGGCTTCAATTAACCGGTTAATAAACTCATACGCATATTCCATTCAAAGATGGTAAATTAACCGGTTAAGCGTGCCTAATTAACCGGT
The DNA here is from genome assembly GCA_949699065.1 of Metalampra italica. Lineage (NCBI taxonomy): Eukaryota > Metazoa > Arthropoda > Insecta > Lepidoptera > Oecophoridae > Metalampra > Metalampra italica. The sequence continues at coordinate 8,683,519 of OX452983.1, forward strand.
AACGAGCCAGCTAAGCCTGAGTGTTCTCCGGTTTTTTGTAGGGCTCTTAAATAAACATAGACAACTTTTTCATATCAGTCTTTTAACGTCCACTGCCGGACATAGGCCCGTGAACGCCACCACGTCTGGTCTTATCCGCTTCCAGCCACCTTCTTTCGCGGTTTCCGTACTCCAGAACCCATCCGCTCCTACGGCCGTCGGTTCTGCGACAGATGTGACCTGCCCACTGACACTTCAGCTTGCTAATCCTTTCGGCTATATTGATATAATCTTAGCCGTAAGAACTTGACATGGTTTTCTAAATGCTGCCCAGCCAAATCATTAAAACTTTACACTGGCCTGTTTTGACTTTATTTGACTGGCCTGTTGGCGTAGTGGTAGTAACCCTGCCTACTGCGCTAAAGGTCGTGGGTTCGATTCCCACCCGGGACCAACATTTGTGTGATGAGCATAACTGTTGGTTTTCGGATTCTGGGTGTTTGTATGTATTTAAGTATTTATTTAAAAGTATTTAAGTATGTTTATCAGTTGTTGAGTACCCATTTACAAGCTTCGGCTTAGTTGGGACTAAACAGCCGTGTGTTAATTTGTCCAAAACATTATTATTGACCGAGCGAGCGAAGCGTCTAAGTTTCGAGATTGACCAAAAATGCTAATGTCCGTCTGTCCTTCTGTCTTTCTGTCTGTAATTCTCTACAGGTCGCATTTTTCAACCGATTTTGACGAAAATTTGGCATAGGTATAAATTAATTAAACCTACAAAATGAGTAGAATAAAATTTTGAAAAACATTTTTTTTAGAGTACCTACCATACTCGCAAAGTGGGAGTGAACTTTTTTTTTCTTGTGAATCCCATAGTGTGGGGTATCGTTGGATAGGTCTTTCAAAAATATTGCTGGTGTGTGAATACCATTTTTTCGATTTAGGGATCCGTTGGCGAAATATTAAGCTTTAAAGCCCCCTGCCAGCTAAACGGTTGCTTCTGGAAATGTGAAAAAATTCATGGCAGTAGCATATATAACGTAGTTACAAGGAAAACTATTACGGCTAAGTAGGTTCTATTAGTTTTTGAGTAATAGTGGATCGACTTATGAAAGTTGAAAAAATAAATTATGTTCATAGAACTGCATACGTAAAATGCAAAATTATTTTTTTCCGCGTGATATCCATGGTGTGGGGTATCGTTGGATGGGTCTTTCAAAAATATCGCGGGTGTGTGAAAAACATTTTTCGATTCAGGGATCCGTTTGCGAAATATTAAGCTTGCAAATTTTTGTCACTTTAGTAGGTACTTTTTCTGTCTCCAACTACAAAGTTGACTTTTGTGGTTTCTTTTAGGTTTGGTTTATAAGGGCTGGCGAGGTCTACTGTTCTCACGGAACTACTAGTTATTATTACAGCTTAAATAAATCAACTGTAAGTATGTATAATAATATAATTTACTTACAGTACGTTAACTACTAGACTCACTCGTGAAGGTAATACGTAATCCAATCTTCTAACTTTTGCCATTACTTTCTTGGTTATGAACATATTTTGTGCCTTAAAGTTGAGCGTGTAGGGTGTATTTTCCGGTGTACTTTACCTTGTAGTGTCTTCAAGACACAATTTCGTTATAACGCTCGGTAAAAGGACCAGACGTTGACGAGATTACTTAGAAATACACTATAAGTAGAGCGAAACTGAATGTAGAGGGAAGCATTAGTTGTAGAATCAAGGTGTGCCAACAATTTTATAGAGATTGAGTTTTTTACGTGAAACTTTTGTAACTTTCTTTCGAGGAACATAATACATAAGTATGGAAAAAGAAAAGAGCGTCAGTGGCGTAGGGGATAAGACGCGGCCTATCATATCGAAAGGTCCGGAGTTCGATCCCCAGCTGGGCCTTGGTACATACCAATGGGTTTTTTCTCAAAAACTTAAGTACATTTACTGACTGCTCTCAAACGGTGAAGGAAAACATCGTGAGGAAACCTGCATACGCCGAAGAACTTAGGCGCATGTGAATTCCACCAACCCGCACTGGGCTAGCGTGGTGGACTATAGCCCGAACGCCCTCGTTAAGAGGGTAGGCCTGAGCCCCAGCAGTGGGGACATTAATAGGTTGTTGATGATGATGGAAAAAGTTACATAAAAGACCTTAGGCGCGAACCAAGTGGAATTTAAAATTCCTCTTGGTCCGATGGTCGAACTAAGTGGAATATCAAAATCCTGGTTGTCGAACCACGTGGCCGGAGCGCAGATTTCTTGCAATTTGCGACTCTCTTTCAAGTCCGCTGGAACACGTGATACTCTCGTGTCCACAGAACACGGAAAAAGCTCGCTACGCTCCCGCTCGCTAATGCTCTTGTGAATGTCCTTTATTATAGGCATAAAAGTAACGTCTGTACACGACTACAGTAGGTATCGTATTCATAAATGAATGTCCATATTTAACACTTAAATATAGAGTAAAAACGCCTTGCATTATGAAATTTCTTAAAATATTAATGTCGTACACGATCATGCGGCATGACATGCAATACATACTGTCACTCATGCATGATCGTCTAGCTGTAGTGATTGACGTGCATGACATGCAAACTACGTGCTGGCCATTGCTGCACTGTATTGATTGATAGCAAGCATGATGGTCCATCATGCAGCATGACATTCACGTAAACGTTGCATGTCATGCAAGCATGATCGTTTAGGGACACTTTAAGGGCAAAACATAGAGAAGCCAAATAAAGTGTACCATCTTCAAATATTGTTATGCACCTATGTTTACGAAAGAGTCTGAGTTAGAGTTTGAGCGTTTTTAACCGGTTACGAAACTCCGGTTACGTACGCGGCCGCTTTATTACAGAACCATTTACCTCAACCTGTTTTATCTGACATAGATAATGTATTCGGTACGTATACACCCTGTACATACACATAGGTACGCAACATAAGAACCTAAATTGTATTTTATTCCATCTCGCTACTGATAGGGAAATTTATGGAGAATTCTCAAATAAAAATTGTATTTTTTTCCAGTTGAGAAGGCGAAGGGAGGAACATGAGATTATAAGCAGATTATTCCAGTGCGTACGCGCCACGTACGCGTTTTATGGGTAAGAAAATTAAATTTGTTGACGCGTGAAACTTAGTGGCCCTTAAACAACTGTACAATGTTAGATAACTCTTATTTTATTCAATGTTTGTACCTACTCGAAGGATCGTCAGTGGCGTTGGGGATAGGACGCGGCCTATCAAATCGGAAGGTCCGAAGTTCGATCCCTGCCGGTTGGGCCATTTACCAATGGGTTATTTTTTTCTCGAAACTTAAACTCGGTACATTTACTGACTGCTCTCAAACTGTGAAGGAAAAACAATATCGTGAGGAAACCTGCATACGCCGAAGAAGAAATTTTTAAGCGCATCTAAAGTCCACCAACCCGCATTGGGCTAGCGTGGTGGACTATAGCCCGAATGCCCTCGTTGAGGGTAGACCTGTGTTTGTCCTAACCTCGTAATTCCTTATTGGAAGCATGTGTTTCATAAATGACAGATCATACAAGAAGAGCCAGCGATACAATTTTGTATATAGCGGCCGAAGGTGGCCAGTGACACCGCGCCAGTATGGGGGTGGCTTTATTTATACTTGAGTGGCATGTGCTTATTTATTCAATATGTCAACTTACGACTTGACAATATTTATCGAAACACAAAAATAATAAATCAGGGGGTGACAAGGATGTTGCCCTGTGGGACCCAAAATCCATAATCCGACGAGTTTGGGAATTATTCAGCGAACTCGAATTATGATAATGCTGCCCACACCCAGCCTAATCCAGGGTCGTTTTATAAGTACGGATGCATAAACGGGCCAAAAGATTCAACAAACAAAGGGATTGATACTGAAGTCAGGCAGCGGCGAAATTGTTTCTATCCGTGTCAAATGTACTTGCAGATTTACAGAAACTAATTTTAGTGCTGTTAGATTTTAATATTATGCCATCAGAATCGCTTCGAGAATGTAGGATACCTAAATAATATTTCATAGCAAAATTTAGAAAGGTTGATGTCATGTCGCGTCTTTCGTCTTCAATAAAAATGTCTGGAAAAACCCGTATTGTGCGTTCAGAAACAATATTCTGAAATCGGAGAAATTATGTGGACATATTTGGAAATTTAACTACTTTATAACTTAATATATTTTAGTCTGAATTTAAATACAGTATTGATTGTGAATCCAATAAAATAATCGAATAATATCGAATTTTGTAAGTTTATTCTATGATTTTTTCTCATTACTCGAAAGTGGTATTGAATTACCGAAATTGAAAATAATTGAATTGTTCATTTTAAAGAAAATGTTAATATAAAGCCATTCCAATACAGAAGCTTTGCGTTCGAGTGACCTTTTCCTATCACGGCCTGTTAAGTCCCAAAAAGCAATAATCCCGTCTTAGTTCGTGCCTGTCTCGATCCAATAACGTTCGAAGAATACTTTGTGTAGTATTTGAGTTTCAAAATGTACGCCAGAAATCAGATTAGAATTTTAAAATTAGTATATCAGTTTATTTTAGACTAGCTGTTGCATTCGGCTGTGCCCCCGTTGAATAAGTTTCCCGTACAGCCTAAAACCTTGCCGAAGATCCAAAGTATGAAATAATTAATATAGAAACCTCATTGGAATCCAATAAAATGGGACTAGGAAGAGAACTGATAGAAGGAGAAAAGTTTAAAAATGTATGGAGTGCATTCGGACATAAGGCTCTGGCGAGTAACGGTGGCCTTCATAACCGCAAGGTTCGAAGCGCCAGAAAAATAGAATACAAGGTTTTTAAGAAGAAAATATTGCTCAAGGCAGAAATGCTTCTCGCGTTCCGTTTTGAAGTAACCTGTTGTGAAACATCGAGCGAAATTGGTCTGTGAGTTACGCAAACACTGGCTATATCGAATGCTAACAAACTCGGATGTCGTTCGATCTCGCAGACACATTTGCAAACCAAAATGATACAGTGTTGCCAGTTTTATAGACTTCTCTATTTAGATATTATTTTTAAACAAACTATTTTGACTTTTGTTTGAGATGATTTTAGATAGGTAGAACTGATTTGGTTGGATTTTATAAAATTGACTCCATCAAAATTTTCTAGATAGGTACCTACTTACTTACAATAAGTTTATATTGCAAAAATGTATAATGAAAAATATTTCAACAATATTGTATAATATGTATTTAAGTATTTATTTAAAAGTATTTATGCATGTTTATCAGTTGTCGAGTACCCATGTACAAGCTTCGGCTTAGTTGGGACTAAACAGCCGTGTGTAAATTTGTTTAAACATTATTATTAAAATAAATAATAAAAAAATTAAATAACTATTGTTAGTGTAGCAACACTGAAATACGTATGATTTGATTACCATAACATTTGCATTCCACCAACTTCTCCGTCCGTCGACAGATCGGATTATTGAAGTTGCAGACTATAATATAAGTAGTAAGTCCCAGAGGTCAAACACCAGAATGTCAAAGATTCATTCAATTTGTTTGACACAATTTCTATACTTATATTAATGGAAACCCATAAAAAAAGGCAATTTGGCTCTGGCCATGTTTGTAACCAAGTGACGAAACAAGAAATTTGATCGCTGTATTTTCTTTCCTTGTATCAGTATTAATTAGTACGTTTCATTGTCTAATTACTGTGCTTTTAAAGACATAATATGATCTTCCAGTTTTATCGTCTGTTATTTATTACTCTATTTATTGCAAATACATGATAATATAATGTTCTCTAGTGCCTCAGTGGCTGTCGCTTATAATTCCAATATGCTGCACATAGCGTAACTTTGCCAAAGTTACTGGCCAAGTTATCCGACTTGACCCGAACTTAGTAAGGTTAAGTTAGGCTGCAACCTGAATGTGTTAGGTGCTGCAAAGTTGCGGAGTTACATTTAGAGTAAATAACCAAAGAACATAGAGGTCAGGAACATAAGAGGCATAGTTATCGTTTCTATAGAATATATCTGACTTGCTTTACTGACTGGACAGGGCAGAAGACGAGCAACAGGACGGACTTGATTTGATTCTAGAACCTTTTACAGGTGAGGACTTTCACAGAGTAATTTACGAGTTGAACGGATCCATTCTTCTATATAAAAAAATCCAATTTAACATATTATTGAGTACTAATTTGTTTGAAATAAATAAATAAACTTTATTACAATATAACTTTAAGATGATAGTTGAAAAATTGCCAGAAGGAACCGTGTTCTTGCTCTGTCTGAGTCGCCCTTAGAATATGCCTTAATTATAGAAATAATGAATATTTGTATATTTAACCCTAATTGATACATTGCATGTTGCTTTAGTCAGTCTATGTTTTGGATACGCCGTTCAAAATGCTTCGATATTACCTAAAACTCTAAAAGTTTGTACCAAAGTCGATTCTATGTCGTGAAAAATTCAGAAAGTCATCCTGAACCAACTTTTATGATTTTTTGACTTGGTTTTAAGCTTAACGGCCTCTGAATAATGAAATTTTATAACTAGTCTCGAAATAATAATAAAACAGACTGTACATTGTTTCTTTTGGGTCTTGTTTCATAAATATACTAATCCGAGTAGGTAATAATAATTTAATCTGAGTAGGTATTACAAAAGGGACGAGAAAAACTTTGCGCATTTCTATACCTTTTAGAATATCTCTTAAAACAAATTAAAAGGACCGCGTTCTCTAAAATGTTCTTATCCGTTCGCCGAAAGCCAGGGAATGTATTGTAAGACAAATTGAATTGCACGTAATAATATTTTTACAAAGTGTTATTAGGAGAAGGTACGAGAAAGAACCCCTAATCCAATATTTCTGAGGAAAATAGACCTTGGAGTCGCCCGAAGCTTCGCATGAGAGGAAAAGAAAGTTAATGTCGGTATACATAATGCAATATAACGTATATACAGTGTGTAAGTGGAAATGGATCAGCGCGTAGTCCCGGGGCTACGGATAAAAGACTACGCCACGTAGCAATCTGCTACGGGCTCTGGCGTAGCAAGTCAGGGGACGCCTACGCTTTTGAAGTTAGATGAAGCCATAGGAGGAAGATACGGCACTCCCTTACATGTATGAATGTATAATGAGCACGCACACAGCTGAAAAAAAATGCGTTCCCGCACAATCACCAGTAATTATCAGGTACAGTATTTTGCACTAAAGAATATAAATTACATCCAATCATGCGGTCATTTCAAAAGCATTAGTATTTCGTTCTGTCTGTATGACCATTTTCAGTAAAAAAGTAACTTCATCTTCCTTTTTTATCACGATACTGTATATAAAATATAATCTTTATTCATATCACGACTGACTTAACAAAAATATAGGCTTATACCTACTATGAAATTGAGGTAAGTAAGTACTTACCTACTTAGATTATTGTTCTGAATTCTTTATGTGTAAGTACTCCTAAACTCCTCCGTCCCAAAATAAAACGCGAAATTAAACAGGTTGTTTTCAAATAACGCGTTTTTTGTCAATAAATATTATGTCAGTTATTTATAGTTATCTTATCTCAATTAAGTGTCACAAAATAAATTATAAAGGCTGGAATCACCAAATTGGACAAAACGTACAGTCAGTTTTATATTACATCCGGGGACCCCATAAAAACACAATAGTGAAGTAGGGTTGCCACTAACCGGCAATTTGGCAACTATAAAAGTCAATGTGCGTACCTGTACAAAACTGTACGTATATAGTATGCACAGGTGTAACCTGGTCGAAACGTCGGGCAAAGGTATATAAAACTTGTTCGTGTGTAAGACCCGTATATAATAATATAATTATGAAGTAAGTATAGAGTTATACTCTTCACACTACCAATCTACTCCAGTCTGGTTGTTCCTCAGGGGTCCTACCCCACCGGACCTTACCTACGTCTCTTTCGGCTCAATTGGTCCATTAATATTGGAGTTATCCGCCGTGTTGCCGCGTCAGACAGTGAAAAATACGACTTAAGTTAATCAGTTTTGGAAGGTAGCAACCCTACGGTAAAGACGGACCAATATTTTTCCTGGTATACCAAATCTCTCGTTTCTAGGCGAATCGGGGTCGAGCGGACTTGACCAAGGACATACGGAAATGTGATCGCATTAGGTTATAACTAAGACGACAGATTTTCCTCTTGAATTTCCTCTTTCGGGAAAGGTTCTGAAAAAGAAAATGGTCCCTATAATGCGATTCGTCGTTTTAAAAACTTTTAGTCTTTATTGGTCAGGTCAAACGTCTGAGGTCATGCGTTCCATTGTCAATTTTGATGTAAAGTTGTCTACGAACAGCGGGCGTAAGAAAAATCTGCGAGTCGAGATTTTTTTTTGCCTTCAACAGGTAAAATTAACTCTTTTGGGGGAGGAAATGAGAAAATTCTCAGAGATATTGCTCGTTATATCCAGAGATGGCTGTCTTAGTCTTGTAATTTTACTTTATTACAAAAGATTTTTTTTACACTTGGACAACGCTTAGTTTGTAGTATACCTTTTATTTCCCTGTCAAAGGATCGTAAACTGTCGACGTATAATATTTAAAACTATTTTAAACACAACAATCTATATTCATTATTTACAAATGGCCGTAAATGTTAAAGCGACCTGAATAACAAAAATTAAAAATAAAACTTTTCTTATATCCAGCTGATCAGATGAACCGTTTGGAAGCAGCATCGTCATGATTCCTTATCTTTAAGATTTTCATACATTTTGATGCCATTTTGCGGGGTTTTTTCTTCATGGCGATGCTGCTTCCAAACGGCTTATCTGATCAGTTGGATATCTACAGCGATCTAAAACCCCTCCATGTACTCTCTCGATGACCGCCATCAGATCATACCCCGGTCAATCCTTCACGGCTTCAAAGTGACCTCGATTGTATGAAAATCTTGCCCTGTTTCTAATTATCCATCCACCTATGTATTTCATATTGAATTAATATTGTATCGCTTTGGTTAACCTATAATCTGTAATGTTACAATTATTTTTAATGATATACTAAAATTGAAAATAAATGATGACCCTTTAATTTTAAACATTTATTTTTAGCCATTTAGGGTTGACATTTATATATTAGGTTTAATTTTAGTGATAGACCTAAATAAACATCGGACGACCTCTCTTCATTTGCTCTCAGGACCACTTGCTCTCATTAAACATCCCAAAAATAGCAGTCAACGGGAGGTGGGTCGGGTCGTATAACATTGTTGTATAATAGATATAGGTTTTACTGGTAAATCACGGGATTATCAGTTTTAAACAGGGGCTTTATAAAATCCAAACAAACTTGCTTGTCAAAAACTTTGAAATTCCTTCCTGCTCTATTTGTGTTTCTTGTTTAGATAGATAAGGCCTAGTACTGAAAACAGTGCATTTAAATCCTCAGCGGATTAATTGCTTAATTTCATCGTCTCATCACGATGTTTCTGTTTTTGAGATATTACTACTGCGACACTTAGCTTTACATACAAAATATCTCTAAAAATATATACGCAAAATATTTTTTATGAAAAATACAATCTTCTCGTTTTCTTCATACAAATCGGCAACTTCATAGGTAATCTGCGATCATTATTAGTATTAATGATCGCAGTAGGTAATGAATGACCTAATAATATGAATATAATCCCATTTGGTTTAATAAGCGGTATAACGGCTGAACGAATATTAGTGAAGCTTGATACCCACAGCGATAGTTCATAGCCTGGAATAATATAATATAGGATACTTTTAAACACGACCGAAGTCGCGGGGCGTCCGCTAGTTGCTAATAATGTAGCTGTCTTAGCGCGTTTGTCATTTTAGACTTACTAACTATGTAACAAAGGCTTTCAACGCCCACTTATTTAAGGTAGAAGCACCTTTTTCCTTTTACGTGGCTATTTATTACTTGACCTTTCCTTTTAAGAAACGTTTTTTGAATCTTAATTATTCCATGCGACTGGACAAAAATAATTGTCGGTAATGAATTATGCAATATTAATTCTTTTTACTACTCGAAAGAAAATTTTTAAAGCGAAATTTTATAGGTATCTCACTTTTTTAACCAGTAAAAGCCAATTTGCGTCTCAATTCAGATTTTAGAGGTATTTTCTAGCTATGTCAGAAGACGAATATCTACAGCACTGTACTCCTCCTCGGTACCCTAAGTACATTCGTACTGTAGTACCTGATAAATGATAGATACCTATGTATATCTTCTCAATCAGTCTTGGAACATATTCGATGTATTCTTAGAAGATCTCGGCAACCACAAATAAACTAATATTATAAACGCGAATGAGTGGATGTCCGTTTAAGTATTTGTTTGTTGCTCAGCCACGACGACCAACGTAATCCAGCTAGAGCACCCGTCCGAATAGCACCTACGCGAATAGCACCTTGCCTATAGTCCACGAAGGGCACTGATCAATATTTTTGGCATCGCGACTTAACGGCTTCTTTGAATGGCATAATTAATTGATACTTTAAAAGTCGGAAGTGTAAACTAATGTTATGTACTCGTAGGTGAGGTATGTCTGGTAATTATATCGCGATTGTCTTTGTCTATTGCTCGTAAGGAGCTCATAGGAGCGTCTGCGGCGTCGGGGTTAAGACGCGGCCTATCATATCGAAAGGTCCGAAGGTTTTTCTGGAAACTTAAGTACATTTACTGACTGCTCTCAAACGGTGAAGGAAAACATCGTGAGGAAACCTGCATACGCCGAAGAAGAAATTCCACCAACCCGCACTGGACTAGCGTGGTGGACTAGCCCGAACGCCCTAGTTGAGAGGGTTGGCCTGAGCCCCAGCAGTGGGGACATGTTAATAGGCTGTTGATTATGATTGCTCGTAAAGTACATATGTACTACTGGTACTAGGCCATCGATTCATTTTATATTGGTCGAAGCATGTGCCTCCCAAGTTTCTTGTTATTTTAAGTTACATAACTTTGAGCAACGAAACTTTTTATAATAAAAGACACGGTCAGTTTGGAGTTTGAAGGAGAAATTCCCGCTTCATCCGATAAGTGCCGAACTAACATTGTAACTTAGTCAAGACAGACTTCGAGTATGTACAAGTTCCAACAGAACTGAAGTTAGTTGCGTTTTGTATGAAATGATTATCAGAGATCATATATGTATCTATAGTTGTAGGTAGGTGCTAGGTATTATGCGGTGTGGTATTATGCCTAGGTACTATAGTGTAATATTACATTTTATATTTTTACAGAAACATAACGTTAATTACTGCGACGTATCATAATATTTGCTAACATTTCCTAGCTCTGGTCGAGACTATGTTAGTTTTTATTATGGATCTCCATCTGCGATCACCAATTCCATCGACAAAATCCGACACCTTGGCTTTTTTACATACATGCTCTCGGTATTATTTATCGAGGTAGGGAGGAAGGGACGGACGTAGGGAGGGGGGACGGGAAAGGGATGTAGGCTGGGAGTAGGGGTAAGGAGGAAAGTAGGGGGAGAGAGGAGGAAAGGAAAAAGACTACAAAGATGTTTAACGTCCAACGCCAATCTTTCCATCGTCCAGCTCTTTGTTTCTCTATCTGCTTAAAATGAAAGTAAACGGTAGCCGACAAGCTGATTAGGTTATAAATTCAGCAAAGTATAACAAAAATATAGATAACGTACTACTGATGTTACAAATGTCAGCATTGGATCATTCAATCCTTTGACATCAGACGACGATGAATACATATCGTGTTATTTCCGGCCGCGAATCGGAACGTTCGTGTAATACTCGTATATATGGGAGTTTATGAGACGAGACGAGAGTGTGAAAAACATCATACAGTCACCCAAATATACATACAACTTTGACGAGCTAATGGTAAGACTTTTCCAAATGCTGGCGTATCTACCAACTTATCGGAATCCTCGTTATCGGAATTTCCATATACAAAAAAATACTTCTATGTGATTAGGCTTGTCGTACCGACGCAATAAAAAATACTTCAATGTAACTTCGATCGGTATCGGTAAGTATTTTTTTGTGAAATCTTTTTTAATTATTTATGTCACTTCAACTGTAATAAATAATTTTAAAATATATATTAATAATACTTTTGTCTTAATGAGTCTGTTGATTCATTAAGTTATGGAAATTAAACATGAAAACCCGAATTGGCATTATCCCGAAATTAACATACAAACACAGACGACCCGAAACAAATAATCTGTCCTTCATACAAATAATTACTTAGATAGTAATTGAAGAGTTGACCCTTTCCATAAATACAGTTTAAAAATAAACAAACCCTTACGTTAATGCAAAAAGCTGTCTAGATGTTTTATGTTCTACTTAAAGGTCATATAGTAGATTGTACAGTCGACCGCACGTCAGTGGAAACACTTTGACCTTGAGCTGGCCTAGCCTATTAGGGAGTTTCAATACTATAAGAGACCAGTGTATACTGGATAAGTTTCCACTGACGTGCGGTCGACCGTACAACAAGTGCGTGCGAGGGTGGATAGTTAAGTCTAGGGTAAATGGGTTTCATAAACGAGTTATGCACTCTGCTTTTCACTTCGATTGCAAGAAAAAAAAACATTAACAAGCTTTTATTTTTTTTACGTTTATATTTTTTAAATAACTTATTAGTATTGCCTAGTTTTACTAATTTAGTACCTAATATAGAACAACGATTTAAAAAAACTTAAGAAACAAGACGAAGATTTTACTTTGTGCACTAGAGCATAAAATGTCACTTTATGTCGCCTACATCCAGCATCCAAATATTAACAGAAAATATCCTCTTAGACCTCCGCAAAGGAGGTTCTATATGACAAATGGAAATGAGTTCCCCAGATTCGAAGCCTTTCGACGCATACTGGCAGAAACGCAAATTACCTCGAAGCATAAAGGCTGGTTAGAAATAGAAGCTTCAATGTATCAATGTATCAATGTATCAATGAAGCTTCAATGTAATAATCTGAAACGAGGGCGGGATTGCGTAGAATATCAAGTTTCAAGTTTCTAAATTAATTAAGATCTATTTCAAGCTTTGCCGAGACCAATAATGGTAGATCATTTCTATCAAGTTACCATCAAGTTATCCGGCCAGGCCTGGTTGTTTGATTAATGTATAGATATAGATTTTATCTAGGTATAACGTATTCGTATAGTCGATAGTATAAGTACCTACGTTTTAATAGAGTTAATAGTATGAATTTTTTTTTTAAAAAACAACCGTAGTGTATTTATACATTCTTAACCATACGTACATTTGACACGGTGTATATGACCAAAATAATAAGGCCTTTGCTTTTTGGCAGAGAAGGGGAACGCCAAGTATGGGGACTGCCAAAAAAATTTGTTTGTTTTGTATGTTACTGCCATAAAACAGTTTATTTCTTTTGCCACAGAGATCTCCAGTTTGATTGAAACTGAACTTGTAGAATAGAGACAAATTGCGAAACGGACAAACTGCGAACAACCCCTTAGTATGTCCTTGTATTTTAATTTCCATTACCTACTTGTAAAAAATCAAATTAACAGCCTATTACCGTATTATAATAGTCACAGAACATGGAAAAAGCTCGCTACGCTCCCGCTCGGTCCACGCTAGCCCAGTGCGGATTGAGTATTACTTTGGCGTATGCAGGTTTCTTCACGATGTTTTCCTTCACCGTTTGAAAGCAGTTAGTAAATGTACTTACTTGACTTTCGAGAAAAACCTATTGGTATGGCACGACTGGGAATAGAACTCTGAACTCTCGACATGACAGGCCGCGTATATAATATTGTTATTTATGACGCTAATAACAATATTATTAATGTTGAAATCGCTTTAGACAAGTCTTCTTAACTCTGTTAGTTCCATTACCCTTCAGAACTATGGATGTATACGTCATTTTTATGGCTCATAATGTTATCGTATTTCTGCTGATAACACTTCGTTATGACGGGGAGATTTACGTGGTTATAGGAAACTGTGCCTGGGGCGGCAGGACTGTAGGGGCGGCAAAACGGAAACATTACTATCATCTACTTGGATTCATAGACACACGACACGAAGCATTCTAATGATAACCCTTCGACCGTGTTATGTCGTTAGTTAATATATGTCCTCGGTATGGGAGACAGTGACTGAGCGCCGTCCACTTTCCACTTTAGATCGTAAAAAGCAACAAATTTCAATGGCTTTCAGTTGGCGTATACCACAAACTGATTTCTTGTAAAACATATTTCGCTATCTGGACACGCGCAACAATCTTAGCGTGTCCAATTAACGAAAACAAATTGTAGGTTTCACCAACTGGACACGCTCATATCCAGTTGGTGAAGAACCTATTTCTATTAGGTTTAACTCAGAAGAGTATTATTTTGTAAACGCCGGCCATAGGCCTTCCTAAAGAGCACCATAATTATGACACCCATGCAATAATTCAACTTTCCAATTCCAACCTTTCGGCAACACTTTTCAGGTCGTCCAGATAATAAAGCTTGGTGGTGGGGGCGGCAAAATTCGAGTAGCCCGGGCGGCATTGCACTAGATACACCCCTGATTAGAAGCTCGGCTTCACGGTTCACGCATTTGACCTGCACATCCCGAACTCGACCTCTGGTTCTGCTGATGACATTATGGGTAATCTGATATGGGGTGCTAACAGATTGTATATTTAGGTATATAGGACTAGCTTTTGCCCGCGGCTTCACCCACATATAATAGTTATTCCCAAAGTATCTTTAAATAGCCTATGTGCAGGTTTGACTGGACTTTGACTACAACACAATTACACCGTTGTTGTAAGACCCTTTCTATTCTACGCCTAAACAACATGTTAAAACTAAACTCCCATTACCATCTGGGCAAGACTAACCTTCTTTAGACTCAACTATTTATCGCCGCAAGTTTTGTGTCTTGTCACGACGAAAGCAGTATAAACCTTGGTGCTTACAACAAAAGTTGGATATTTACTTGTGTAAAACTTGCAAAGTGTAGTGTGGACGAAAGAATGCAAGAAAGACCCTGGATATCGAAATTATAATTGTTGTGTGTATAACTACACAAAACAACAGCAAATGCCAAAACTTTCGCAAGTTGGGTTGTCAATGTCACACGATGAAAGGAAATGACATTTCCGAATTCTGTCGCTCACGTCCTTTGTGCACTTTGACATGCTTAGACAGTTATTGACACTTTATTTACATACTATACGTATACGAGTTCATAATATGGTTCAGATTCATGCCCTATTTTATAAACGCATAATAAATATAACTACACAAAAAGCACCCATCGAACTTGAACACAGTTACAGCACGCATTTTGTTTGTCGGCATAATGAATAAAGTAAAAAAAAAATGTACTCTCGGGCTCAACGTTTATTAGCCAAGTTTATTCTAATTCAAATTTGTCACTATTATGTAAGATTCTCTATTGTATAGGTACCTGACTACGAGTGAATGTACCTACCACCACCAGTGAATAGAGTTACATAAGACCTTGTAAAAAAATTAAATAAACGAGGGATAATTATTATGATAATCCTTCACTGTGTCCAAAAGCGGCTGACAAAGCTTCCTCCTTTAGCAAATTGATCCAGCTCTTTTGTCTTGATCTTACGAAGGAAAATACAAGTTATATATAAACTCAGTTCTGTGAAACTCATTAAAGACTGATGAAAGGGATCCAAGTGTTGGAACTTTGTAGATTGAAGGATCAACATCGATACAGACAGAGACTGAAAAATATGGACAAGTTTGGAAGTGCCGGGTGTCAAGATGAAATTGACAGATATTACCAAATCTGAAATAAGACGATGATGACCTTTAACAAAAAGTTATCAGCAGATTGGAGTAAAACTATAAATCTGACACAACATTTAAGGCCGGGTCAAACCGAATGCGTATGCGGTGCAGCACAGAGCATTGCAGCGCTGCGCGTTGCGTAGCACGTCACACCGGCCACTTGTCGCGACGTGCTGTGCTGCAACGCAATCGCCGCACGCGGTGTGACGTCTACTAGTGTGTGCCATACGATTACAACTTCACCACGGCACGGCGCGCGCGCGACGTTTCTACACCGCGCGCGCTCGGGTTGTCTCTGCGTGGCTTGGCGCACGGATACGCGCGTAGCTGTGCAGCGCTGTGCAGCATCGTGCGTTGGTGTGTCCTCTCCCATAGTAATCCATACATTTACAACGTCATATTAATAAGCCGTGCTGCGCTGTGCTGTGCTGCGCCGTGCTGCATTCGGTTTGACCCGGCCTTTAACAGACAACGCTCAAGTCAGCAGACATAATTAATTTCGTACAAAATAAGTTAAGTAGGTACTAGGTAGTTAAAACAATCATTATTTTAACTATGGTGAGTCATATTTTGAACGATACAAAACAGTTAAATATGTATGTCTACTGCAAACTTCATGTTTGAGCTTGGTCTACGCATCCTCATAAAACGCGAAAGGATGTTTTGTGAACCGCGAGCCAGCCAGTAAGATATAAGGTGGAAACCGACGAGGCATTCTTAATTGGAATCCTACAATGAATATAAGGATAATGAATAATACTAAGGATAAAACACTTATTAATATTAAACAATTACTATTATTATTAAAAACATTATTATTACGTATAGTAGTCAAATAGTCGTTAATGAGGGCAGCACTTACGGGAAATGTTCTAGAAATATAGTCTAAGTGTTAACATTAAGTGGCTAACAAGACTAAGGGCCTCTTACACCGCTGGCTGATAAAGTCCCAGATACTCTATCTGCAGGTTATCTGACAGATAGCCTATTTTTTTGGTTTCACAGGTATCTGATTGCCTATATCTTATGCATTTTATATAGTCTATCACACAGATTTATCTGATAGATTAGTTTATCACTAAGATTACTATCTGTAACAATATCAGGAAGTGGTGAAAGAAGCTCTAAGTGACATTAGATTGAAACACAAATTGGAAATAAGCTTCAACATCCTTTACGCAAATTCCCTGGTGGCTAGCCGCTACCTCATATACGGACAAACTATCCAGTCAGACAGAAGCAGGTGCAAACAGCCCCCAAGTAAACAGAACTGCTAACAGTAGCAGCAGTGGGCATTAAGGCTGTAGGTATAATTCCCAAGTAAAGTCATCAAACAAAGTTAATAGGTGCTTGAGTTAAATTGCTGAGACTTAATTAACGACGCCCAACTTGATATTCGGGTTAATGTCTGCGAACGAGGGCTCTCGATGACAGTAAATATGTACCGTCAGATATGGCAAGCTTCCCGTGGGATGCTGACTGCCTTTGATGTGTGATGACGCAAAATCTCTGATAACTTAGTCTGGGTAAAAAAACCGGACAAGTGCGAGTAGAATTCGCGCCCTTAGGGTTCCGTACAAACTTAATTAAAGAAGTAATTAGTAAATCGTTTATAAAATTTGTAGTTATCAATGGATGACTTGCTCATTCGCAAAGGATTCTAGTTGTTTGTATGTATTTATGTATACCTATGTTATGTATGTTTATCAGTGGTTGAGCACCCAATTCCAAAAGTTTCGGCTTACAGGTATATACTAAACAGCCGCGTGGGAAAACATCATTATAATATCATTATTGACCGAGCGAGCGAAGCGAGCGAAGCGTCTACGTTTCGAGACTGGCCAAAAATGCTCTTGTCCGGCTGTCTGTCTGTCTGTCTGTCTGTCTGTCTGTCTGTAATTCTCTACAGGTCGCATTTTTCAACCGATTTTGACGAAAATTTGGCATATGTATAAATTAATTAAACCTACAAAATGAGTAGAATAAAATTTTGAAAAACATTTTTTTTAGAGTACCCACCATACTCGCAAAGTGGGAGTGAACTTTTTTTTTCTTGTGAATCCCATAGTGTGGGATATCGTTGGATAGGTCTTTCAAAAATATTGCTGGTGTGTGAATACCATTTTTTCGATTTAGGGATCCGTTGGCGAAATATTAAGCTTTAAAGCGGTAATTTTTGTTAGAGTTACGTGTCCCCCCCCCCCTGCCAGCTAAACGGTTGCTTCTGGAAATGTGAAAAAATTCATGGCAGTAGCATATATAACGTAGTTACAAGGAAAACTATTACGGCTAAGTAGGTTCTATTAGTTTTTGAGTAATAGTGGATCGACTTAAGAAAGTTGAAAAAATAAATTATGTTCATAGAACTGCATACGTAAAATGGAAAATTATTTTTTTCCGCGTGATATCCATGGTGTGGGGTATCGTTGGATGGGTCTTTCAAAAATATCGCGGGTGTGTGATAAACATTTTTCGATTCAGGGATCCGTTTGCGAAATATTAAGCTTTAAAGTGCTAATTTTTGTCACTTTAGTAGGTACTTTTTCTGTTTCCAAAGTTGACTTTTGTTGGTTTCTTTTAGGTTTGGTTTATAAGGGCTGGCGAGGTCTACTGTTCTCACGGAACTACTAGTATATCTTACTGACCCAAAGCCAAATAAATATGCCCTAAGCGGAAAATCCTCATATTGTTAAAGTCGTTTCAAATGTTTTACATTTTCATACACACAGAGACGGCCAAAAACCTCCCTAGGGAACCAAAAAAACCTTGCTCCAAGCCGGTATCCTACAAGTAAAGACCGCCAATAGGATTAATTACATTAATTAAATTTATAAATAACAATCTGCAAACTCAAGGAGCGCTTAAATTGAATTTGAATCCGACGCAATTATTTAATATCCAAAACTTTCTTCGTAGTATAATTAACAAGATTATTATTTCTTTTAATGACAATGCTGAGGGAGGCCTAAATATACAAAATATATAAAAGTTAGTAAACTTCGCTGGCTTTAAACTTTGTCACAGGTAGGCAGGTAGACTACAGAGGCTTGAATCAAAAAAATTTGCCACTCCCATATGGATGAGTAACAAAAGCATTTTAGGGGGTGCCAAAATCGTGTTAAATGTATAATCAATCAACCAATCTACCAGCGCGGCCTACTTATTTACACTGCCTATTAATTTTGTCTCTGTGTACTTTTGTATAATAACTATGTGTATAATTGTGAGTCCTTGTGCTGTGTTTGAGAATAAATGGTTTCTTTCTTCTTCTTTCTTTCAATCTCAATCCAATCAATCTCCTCCCGCTAATCTGTTTCCTTTGTCCGCACCCCCCCTGAAATTGACACCGAATTTTTCTTCGTTTAATACTAAATATGCAAGATGCGATCTCCACAGGGAGCACGCGCGCCCAAAGAGGTTTGAAACTTCTTGAAGGTAGGTAAGTACATCAATTAAAAGTCCATTGCTAGACCAAGCCTTGCCAAATAATGGTATGACGCTAGGCAGGTAAGGGGTCATTATTATTGTTTGTGACGGACATTGTTCTCACAGACGGACACGTGCAGAGCAATCGCGTCCCGCAGGAGAATGATGACACTGAGCGAAGCGAAATGGTGTGTCAGGATCGTTATGCTTAGTGCTCCGTTCTTTCTGCCTACCCCGTCTGGGACATAGCGTGCAGAAATGTATCACACTGTCCTCGACCTATCTTCCGGCGACGGCTAGGCGAGCTGGTGGAGGTCCGCGAGCGCCAGAAGATAAACAAGTACAGGTGTCTTATACGACATTTGGCGTGGAGACACTTGGTCCGTGGGGCCTGGGTGCACACGGGCTCTTCAGCGAGCTCAGGGAGGCGACGGTGGACCCTCGCGCGGGCAGCTTTCTCGCTCAAAGGCTAGGCATAGCCATACAGCGCGGGAATGCTGCTAGGGTGACGGGCACCCTGTGCCGCGGGGGCAAAAAATTTTACACTTTTTTAATCTTATTACTTCTTCAATTAATTTTACTTTATTTATATTAAATTTATCACTTAGATGTATATATTTATCTACTGAAAATATTGTATACAACTAAATAAAATGAATTAATCAAACCTAATTGGTCACTATCAATTTTCCAAACATCGGTGCCAATTCCAAATACACGTTGGAAGCAATATCGGAAAGGTGATTACATTCCAAAGCAATTTTCCACTGATAACCTAATCTCGAAAGCAATAACAATAATCTAGTAATAAAACAATAATAAACAGGAGCAGTGAAACGGTAACACTGCCGAAATTACATCCCAACAAAGTACCTCCAACTTTGATTAAGTTATACTGTGTCCCGCCGTTACGTCGCGAAAACAATAAAATCCCCATGTTTCTTATACATAGACTTTTTTATTTTCATTTGTAAGCTGATAGCAGTATAAAAGCAGTATTGGATAGGCAAATGATTCAAGGAAGACGAGTTGCTAAGTTTGTAGGTGCTCAGTGCAAAGGAATTTCTATCTTAGGTATAATAAAGTTAAATGAACGCAACAGAAAGGAATTCGATTAAGGCTAGGTATTCAGATGGAGGTGATAAATTATGAGGTTCGTAATGAGGCTGGTAATGACTTGGTAGGATGTAGACGGAGATGTATTTATCAAGATCTTGATTCGTAACCAGTTTAGAAAACGAATACAATAATCAACTTTAGAAACCGGTTACAAACGAAAGTGATTTAAAAAACCAAAGTATTCCCCGCAGTCGAAAGAAAATCCTAGTATCTACAGTGAACATGAGATATACTTAGATACATATTCTGAAGTGTCACCCACCACCACAACCATTTATAGTCTTGCGAGCATGACAGCTTTACCCTAGATTAAATAAGTTTGCACTCTCACTGGTGGGTAGTTAATCTTATTACACCGACGCCCGCCGCCGCCGCCGCCGCGCCGCCCGCCGGTGCTGTGACGATCCTAGCGTGAATTTGCGACAGCTGTCAAACTTCCACGGTCATACACATCGTAATTTCTATAGGCCCGATCAGTGACACGTCTGAATGAAACTTTGAAGGTTCTAATTATTATAATTTACATTATTATAATTACACACAAGGTAAATACTTTTGTTTACCTTACAGCTGTCGTCAGGTTTACCAGTCAGTTCGTGACCACAGCCAGTGTAACCTGGTCGAAACATGCCCGACGGGGCACGGGGTTGAACGCTGCGAGTACATACCTATTTTTTTGTCTCACTCTTTATTAATATGCAAGCGGTATAGTTAAGTACACATAAATAAATATATAAATAAAAAAAATTATCAGACTAAGATCCATAATTTTGTTTGTTGTCATTGATATAGTACTTATTCCTAGGAGTTTATATTAATTATTAATTAGGAATTCTCTTCTTAGTGAAACTCCTAAAAAAATTTTGGTTTTAGTTTTAAAAACCTTAGATAAATTCACTTGCATTCTACAATTGCCACTCGTGTCGCCCGCTGGCGCCGCCCGTTCCGAGCGCTTTAAAACGTCAAATAAACCTCTCTTTACGACAACCCTACGCGAGTGGAGGGAGGCATCCATCCTAAAGTGCTCCATAAACGTTTTTAACTTTAATAAAAAAATGAAAAGAGAAGTAGTACATTTAGAGAACTAACTTCATACTTTTATTCTATTCTCATTTTATTTTAATAATGCACAGTGGTTTTTGACGCGCATTTTGCTTCAGTTCTCGAGTTATTCCGCAAGAGAATCGTTCGTTACCCACTTTTCTATCTATAGTCTATTAGAACTATTGGTCTTGTAATAATAATAGTTAAGTAATTGCACAGAAGATTAGAATATTATGACATGTGAGCATTCTAGGTTTCAGGCATTTTACTATTTAGGCAAATTGATTTTTAGGCGTTTTGCAACTCAGTTTGAGTTTGAGAAATTTTAATACTTAGGCATTCTATAATTTAGATATTGATTTTAGGCATTTGGTGAGGAAACCAGCATACGCCGAAGAAGGAATTCTTATGCGCTGAAGTTCACCAACCAGCACTAGGCTAGCGTGGTGGACTATAGCCCTAAGGCCCTCGTTGAGAGGGTAGAGCTGAGCGCCAACAGTGGTGACAATTAATAGACTGTTGATTTGGATTGTGAGCATGTAAAGCGTCAATGTGCATTACGATTCTCTCACCGAATGACTCCAGAACTAACGCAAAATTAAACACAGAACTAAATTAGAGCGAAAGTTCTAAAATGGGTTCTCATTATCATAAGTTTCAAACAAACTGAACCTCTGATCTAACAGAACATTTAATTAAAAACGTCTGCTCTAATGTTAACAAAGTCAGTTTCCACTTTGCACTCACAAAAACTTTCGCTCTAATTTAATTATGTAAAATACCTTTTAATTTTAGCTGGTTGGAATTTCTCATGAAACCTAAACAACCCTTTTAAAGGTAAAATACCTAAATACCTAGTCAAATTGAAGTCGTGTACCAATTAAATTACGTCTGTTTTGTATTGTTTTATCTATCTATCTATCTATATATATCTTATCTATCTATATATTTTATTAAAAATTAATAATGTAAAAGTAGGTACTTAGTTAATTTAAGACTATAATATTTAAATCTTAATTTATTTTTGTTGCCTCAGATTTTCACATCAATGCAGTCATTATTATTTTTAATTATTTAGCAAACATTTTATGTAGGTACTTATTTCAAACTGATTATGTAACTTTATAAATAAATTAGTATAAGCTTGTCTCATTGTCGAATTGGGTACATTCCTGTAATGCAATGACTAATGTATTTGATGTTATGGAGTTGAATAAATGAAATAAATTGAAATTTTCCTTGAGGCATCCTCATTTATATCTCTAATACCTGACAAAATCCTAGGTCGTTTCTCCGGGTCCATCCGCGATGAGATGATCTGTTTATACGCCATTACATCTTGCCCCACTTATTCCCCTAAATGAGATTTCTCAAGTCGAGATTAAATCACTTTCTCGCACCAAGAACCACATTTCGGCCCACCTCACCCCATTTCATTAAAATCCTTGGGCTCGTTTTCAAGATAAAATTAACAAACAAATATTTATGTCGCATAGATATTCTCAAATTGTACATTTTGCCAACTGCCTGTAGATGTCGAAATTAAAGCTTCAACATTTGCAAACTTGTAGGTTATAAGTGCCTACTAAATTAATTTTACAGCAAAATTTTAATTTGTATGCTAGCTCTCTACAACGTGCATACTTGTATCTGGTATAGCTGTGATACCTACTTTTAAAACGCGTAAAGTTATCATTAAACTCTCATATCGGTTTCATTACATGAGTCGTATCAAAGGCGGCAATCTGTCGTTTTGCCAAAAATGAGTTTTGATTCTTGGTACTATGAAAATAAAGTTGAAAGTTCAACTGTCATTGAAAATCAGATTGCTGACTTTGATATTATACGACTCAAATGTTCGTTCTTTGTTCCTTAATATATAAGTAACGATGGACTTAGACAATTTACAATGTACATCAATTTTACATTTTAGCGACATAACCATTTAATAACAAGTCTTGCTTGCTTTAATTTCTGGTAGGTATATGATAAGATACACTGATTAATTAATGTTAGCAGCGATAGACAATTAATTAGTCTTCTAATTAATCATAGAACGCTTTTTGTTAAACTGCCTTAAATATAATACGCTCATAATGAATCCCTGTACGAAACTTGCTTCGTACGAAAATGCTTGTTAAAATTTTGGAAACTTTGTTGTATTTGGTTTTAACGCGGGTTACGTCTTAAATTTCAGACCAAAAAGACGCAAGATTTCAAAGATCAGGTATCAATAAAATACAAATTCATAGAAGTGGATATATTACTTAGTTTATTTAAAAAAATTGATCAAAATTTACACTTTTCAGAATCCTTTTGGTATTTTGTTTCGATAAAAACTTTTTTTTTTGCTTTTACATAAATGCTGTTTTATTGCATTGGCTAAATATATTCTTATTCTGGGCATTGATGTATATTAGATTTGGTTCATAGCTCATATTATAATTGCAAATTAGTATATTGTTTGTTGCTTTTGTACAAGAAGGTCTACGTTCGTAGCATTATTTCGTAGGCAAACTAGATCGTCCACAAATTGCGCCCATAAAAGTAATTTTGAAAGAGATAGTATTTTGTTGCCTTTTTGTCTAATTTTCTCAGTAATTTATCAGACTTTCTCTGACGCCATGTTGTCGTTATGGCCTTCTGCCAATGCTTGACTGAAAATAGTTCTATACACCCATAATATACATTTAATAATAGGCAGTGCCTTATGAAAGGGCACGAGCCTTATAATACCAAATAACTATAATCTACATAATCATTTAACCGACTGGTTCTGTGGCGCGCCTCGGGGGAGGCCTATGTCCAGCAGTGGACTAGTGCACGCTGATGATGATGCTGGTGATACATTTAAACTTCTTTCAACACATTTTTCTTGGAAAAAAATTCAATTGTTTCGATGAAGCCACTTTAATTTTTTACAAATTC
The DNA here is from genome assembly GCA_949699065.1 of Metalampra italica. Taxonomy (NCBI): domain Eukaryota; kingdom Metazoa; phylum Arthropoda; class Insecta; order Lepidoptera; family Oecophoridae; genus Metalampra; species Metalampra italica. Next base: position 8,707,814 of record OX452983.1, read on the forward strand.
TCCACACAATAATCAAGCACACACATTCTCACGCTAAATTAATGTAAGGTAAATATTACGTTCGGTAAGGTTTCAGCGGGATTTGTAGCTTGTAATTTGGTCAGGTAATTTGGATGCGGGTCCACCGCAAGGCTCGCCTAGTTTGGTCCTATTAGTGTTGCCAACAACAATTTCAAATGTAAGCCTTCGTTCCACGTGAAAAACATAGATAGTAAATAGGCAAGAATCTCTTTAAAACTGTGTACTTGTGTTTATTTCAATTAAGAAACTTTCGATGTCCTTTTTCTGTTTCTTTCAAGTTTAAAAACATTAAATAGTTGGAATTCTAAGAAATGGTCAGAAAAAGGACAACGAAAGTTTAATTGAAATAAACACAAGTACACAGTTTTAAAGAGATTCTTGCCTTTTTACTATCTATGTTGTAGGTACACAGTTTTAAAGAGATTCTTTCCTATTTACTATCTATGTTTTTTCACGTGGAACAAAGGCTTACATTTGAAATTGTTGTTGCAGAAATGCGCAGTGAGTTTCCTGGAGTCTCTCTTTTCTTAATCGAGGTATTTTGTTGATTTAATTAGATTAATTTGGGTTTTTTGTAGACCAATGAGAGGCATTACAGGGTAATCTGAAAGTTCAGACTTTAATTTACTTAATATTTAGTGTTTTTAACTTAGTAACTTTGTGTCTGAGCATTCGTTGTCAGGCAGATATGTGATAGAGTACACCTAAAAATATAAATTATTGAGACGACTATATTCTACGAAACTAGTTATATATCTTTTATTGAGGCGAAAACTCCTGTAGCAGTTCACAGTAGGTACCTACTTAAAAACTGACTTCTTAATATAGTACTAATTTTGTTTACTCTCCGAGTGAACCCGCGGGAAGAAACTATAGTCTCATAATAGAGTTTAGCTCAGTATTCAAAAGGTATAACATAACTATTATTATTAGGCAGTAAATAAACCGAACGCGTCGATATTTCATCGAATATTGGAATATGCCAACACCCTAAATGAACTTCGCATTCGAAATCGAATAACCCTGCCTTCCGTTGTTATCTCATCCTGTATCAGGTAACAAAACGGGGTAATAATTCGGCTCCCCTGTATAATATTTGGGGTGTCATCAAACGCTCATTTGCGAGGAATCGTGGCGAGAAATAGGTGGAGTAGGTCACATGCACAATATAGGTAGTAAAGGTAGGTCAAGTTATTACAGAGTCTTTATTCCTTGAAGCCTGAGAACGTGAAACGAAGGAGTTATTGCGTTCATCGGTTGGCACAGAAAAGAGCGAGAGCTATGGAGCATTGATACGAGTAGATTCTTAATTAATAAACAAGCTTCAAAACTCAAAGAATGATCTTGAAACCCAAGTATTTAATTTCCGATACTTTCCCAACAACGTATACTTAGAAGTAAGATTCAGTAATAAACGTGTCATACATGACTTTATTTTTAAATTTGCACTAAAACACACAATTCGTCGCAGATTTTGCAAAAGGGCCTATCTCAGATTTTTTGGCAAGAATTTGTTATCCTATACCAATATGATCCAATAATCGTGATCTGTACGTCGTTTTTTGTTCCTATACTGAAAAGTTGGAAAATCTGAGATAGTCGCTTTTGCAATACAATTCCACCAATACAATTCTTTTCTGATGCGACACGTTAAATGAGAAGGATTTATGATGTCTAATAAAAATGTGGAAAGTGTGAATCGAACCAGTTTCTTTATAGTGTTCCGCACTATTTAGTACACCATACTATGCATTTACTATGGCTCACCATTATTTTAATACAGAGAGAGATGATTCGAAAAATAACTTCAACATGTATTTACTGTCACTCACAATTATTGATAAATTTTCAAAGCATAACGTGAAATAAAAGTAATTTTACAGTGTTTCATCTAAATAACTATTGAAAAATCTATTTTGAGTAGCTGATATAATAATCACAAGAATCAGCATTAGCTCAATATACTGAGTATCAAAGGATTATAGTTTCGGACATCTCTAGTTTTTTTTAGGAAGTTTCAGGAAGTTAACGTACAATAACAGTAGAAAGTTACATGACATCTTATAAACTTCCTCTGTGACTAATCGAGTGAGTTCACATATCGTTTTCAGCCAGTACTATACTGTTTTTGTTTTTGTGTTTTTAAGCGTAGCGCAATGCTATGTTTGCTACGCCCCGTAGCAGTCGTCCGTAGCTAAAATGTATACGGAACACCAAAATATACGTGATATATATACTCTTTTTGTGATGGAACGCAGTGAAAGGAGTTTTTATGTGAGCAATACACGGTTTATAACCTTGCAATATTTGGAGAGTTTCGGTTTGACACAATATTTTCATGACTAATAAAAATCTAATAAATTTCGGAAGCTTCGTGAACAGCCTTGCGCCAACGCCTCTGCAACGAGGTTAAATGCCTGATGCGACACGCGTTTTTACGTCTGTCTGTTAGCTTATGTCTCACTCGAGAACCGCTCGAAGTTGAAAGGTGGCAGGACGAGCTAAAAGATATAAAAGATAAAAACATACAAAATATAAGAAGCCAATAACTAAAAATCAGAAAGTTTGTATTAACAGCTGAACGGATTTTGATGAAACTTGGTACAGTGATAGCTTTTGTCCTAGATTATCATACGGGATATTTAAGTACTTTTTGAACTCGCGGGGCGTCGTCTAGTGTTGTAAGTATAAAGAAATAATATTACGAGTATTTGCAAGTTTTTGAATATCTTATCACCTCAAATAGAAATCACGTTTCTAAAGCTGGAAAATCCATTTCCCCCATATATCTATTTACTCGCTACAGCACTGCACCTGTGACATAGTGATTTCAACAATCTCGTGCATACTTTATGAGGATTTCACCTGAAACACTCCCAGCCGAATAGCTGCCGCAAGTGCTATGTGAAATTGAAAGCTTTGCTGGGTTAAAATTTAAGCTCTATAAAAACGTAGAGAAAATATCCCGCAACATAAACAAAATGGCAGTGGACTATGAAAGATGGAGTATAAAAATAAATATTCTAGTATCCTTTCATCTATTTGTCGCCATAGAGCAAAAATATGCACAAAAATATGTATTTTACCTACCTACTTACAAAAGAAGAAAACTTTAAAAGTTTGTGTATTATTTATTAATAACTGTTTATTGTGCAATGAAGAGAATTGAATGAAAGAATGAATGAAATAATTTTAAGGTGCAAGTATGTTACCAACAGTGATGGACTATTAGACGATTTTGAAAGTGGACAAATCAAACCGAAGCATTTCTTCTTTTAAAATTTAGATGACAGGTCACATGTATTATATCAACCAAAGAAATATCAACAATATCCCCAGATTAATAATTAATTATATACCTATGTAATGATAATGAATGAACTCCACTCATGTAGTTTTCATCGATATCGATACAATAATACATACTTTCATATCGAGGTCAGGTGAATGAAACACTGTTGCATAACGCCGATCATACCGATGCGATGTGTTTGTGCAGCGGAACGATCGGCTGAGTTGCTTTCCAATCGTTCAGGCTCTCTCCACATTCAGCGGACGATCCGCAGCGGTTTGTCCGTTTTGAGTGCGCCAACTTCATACATACTTATTATTGGAAATTATTATTGTTAGTTTTTATTATTGTAAATTTTATACTTTTATTCTAAATTGTTTGCATGCTATTTATGAATGGCAAATCTAGGAGGTTTTATTTTTTAATGACCAACTTTAATGTAGGAACCCTATTCAAATGCAAATAAATTATTATCTTATCTTACAAGCGCTCTGAAACGCACGCACACAAGCGCAGTGTTTACCTACATTAACGCGCTTGTATAAAGTTGCTACACTATCGTTCGCTCTGGTTTGGTTTTAAATTGGTTAGTTGGCTTTGCTCTCTCTTTTAGCCTCATTGAGCAGGGCATAGAACGAATCCCGCGACGGGTCGCCCGCTTGATGTGTACAAAGCCTTAATACCGATCTGTATGTACGGATACGGGTGTTGGTGTGACCAGGACGCCCAGGTATACAATCATACATTTTAATGAATATGTTACGTTCTGTGAAAGCCCGAACTAAGTACATTAGATTTACCAAATTAAGATGGTAAAAGTTTGAATTGTCCTTTAATATTTATTTACTTTATTTTTATTGAAACTATTATACATTGTTTATTAAATTAACGTTGGTATTGTAGTGTTTTTAAACCATTGTATTGGTTTGTCCCAACACCATTCGTGCTGTCCATCACATAACAAGATATAAATTACAATAAAGGAAACAAAGCATTAAATTAGTAGGTATTAAAGAGTATCATCATCATCATCAACAGCCTATTAATCTCCCCACTGCTGGGGCTCAGGCCCACCCTCTCAACGAGGGCGTGCGGGCTATAGTCCACCACGCTAGCCCAGTGCGGGTTGGTGGACTTCACATGCGCCTAATAATTTCTTCTTCGGCGTATGCAGGTTTCCTCACGATGTTTTCCTTCACCGTTTGAGAGCAGTCAGTAAATGTACTTAAGTTTCGAGAAAAATCCCATTGGTACACGTCCAACCGGGGATCGAACCTCGGACCTTTCGATATGATAGGTCGCGTCTTATCCCCGAGGCCACGGTACAGATTAGATAATAGTTAATGGGTTGGTAGCTACATAAAAATTGGAGCGAATTAAATAATCGGTTAACCAATGACTTGTTTTATGTTTTATATTAACATTAAATAATACTGGAGAAAACTTTTTATCGTTAAAATTTAAGTTTGACTTTGATAGATAAGATTGACTTTAGAGGACTTTATTTATTTTTTCATTACTCATACTCTGAAAGAAGGTCTGAAGTTGCCTGAGTAGCGGGTTGAAAGTAATACATCTCAGCCCTAGGGAGAATCGCTTTCAACTGACAGCTGTCAAATTATTTTAAAAAAACTAGTACTATTTTGACATTTCTATTGGACCATGTTCCAACTGTCTATACAGCCACTCAATTACAGCGCGATGTAAAATTGAAATAACATAAAGTTATGTAATAATTAAAGAATATATATATTTTAAATGACTTTATTATAATTATTACTGTCAACTATTTCTTAAAAATAACATAGACTTAGGCAAAATATTTATCATTTTTTCAATGATGGAAATGAAAAATAATGGCAGAATACCTGGCCGGCCACAGAAAAAAAACAAAATAGACGGGAAAGCGGAAATTGGATCTTCTTTTGTTTTTTCGAGTTGTAGAGTTTTGTTTATACTTCCGTATAGCAGAGATTTGTATTAACACTCATTTTATGTTTTTGTTTTTACTTTCAGTGTATTCTTAATGAAAAGCACAGTGTTTCCCTCGGGTTCAAGACTTATTTAAAAGTCCCTCGAACTATTGGCGCCCTCGCTACGCGTCGGGCGCCAAACCCCGTCTCGGGACTTAAATAAGTTACTTTCACACCTAGGTTAACAATGTACTATTACTAGACTATTACGTGCGTGTCGCGATTTACGAATTAACTTACTATGTGGTCAGTCACTTACTATAGCGACTATGTAGTAGGTAGATACCTACTACTAATAGAGATACCTATAGCAAGGGCTGTTAGTGTAGGTACCTACTTAACTTTTACTGCCGCCAGACGGCGGCGGCGGCGGTAAGTGTCTTTGACCGTAATCGTGTGTCTTCCTGTATAAAAAGGCTGGGAAGGTATACCTACTGTTGTTATAAAGATATCTCCGAAGTGTGCAGATTCTGTCAATAATGTTCCGGTCTAATCCGAAATGGAATAGTGACCGAGCCGAGACTTCCATAATAAAAGTCCCACGGCTATGTACGGTCGGCCCCACGTCAGTGGAAACAAAACAAGTTTAGACTGGTCTCTCATAGTATTGAAACTTCCTATTAAGCTAGGCCAGCTCAAGGTTTCCACTGACGTGCGGTCGGCTGTACCACGGAAGGCATGTGCTTCAATATTGAAAATGGGAAATTTTATTTAAAATAAGTTAAATTGCATTCAAAGAATTTTGAAAAATCACCTGCCTGAGCTAGGAATCGAACCGGACAAATTTTTGAAAAATCACCTGTATTTCTCTGTGATACCAATCAAGGGTTCCATAGTAATAATAAATTCATTCTAAATATCATACTAAGTACCATTTGCAATCTTTTTCAGGAAAATGAAATAATATTACAAACTTTTTAGGAATACACCTACTTGTTAATAAAATGATAAATTATGAATGTAAGATTTCTTCTATTATAAGGAGTTCACCAACTACCTACTGCTTGCAAGGTGACCCAATGAAATAGAATATTATAAGACAAGAAAAAAACTTAGAATTTCACGTTCATATATCTTCAGGACTATTAAAATACTCAAAGAAAATCAATTTCTAATTTCGCCTGCTCGATAATTCATCAAGTAAGCGATCCATCCGTCTATGAGAACCTTTTCACACGAGGGAAAGTTCGCACACTTTGATAAATTGGGCTAAATAAGGCGCGTTGTCCACTGGGGCGGCCCGTCACATCGTCGCATGTTAAACACATTTTACTAAGAGCGAGGTTACGCATCGGTCATACTATATTTTTATACAAGGTTATTTAAAAATCGTGTGAAAGCCGAAACACGTGTCAAAGGAATTTCAAAAACAACAACTTTTGTTCTACGACTTTACAAAACACAAACTCTTCAAAATACAATACTTCCGCTATCCTTAGTACCTACGGTATTGAGTGCGAGAAAGTAAAAATATTCGCAAGGATACTTAATAACCTTTAAAAAAAGGGTATTAAAGGTCTTTGGTCTCTGAGAAAAAAGACAGCTCCGATGGCGTAGGTAGCTGTCTTATTTATAGGATGAGTAAGCTCCATATGACCCTTGCAAGCTAGCCTTTTACTTTTTCATGCTACCTTGGTTATTTTTCTAGCCATTGCGCTAAAATAATGTTTTTATTTCAGATTCTTGTTTTAACTAACTCCTTTAGGATTGAACATTGTAATTTATCGGCTTTCGATCGTATCAATGTTTGTTCCACTACTGATTGTGGGTAAGTAACAAAACGTCAATAAAATGAAATTTTAATTTAAATAAACTGTAAGGCGGCCCTACTGAAATTTCTCGCCATTCAAAAAGAAAGAGTGAACTGATGTAGCTACGTAATTTTCTTAACAAAAAAAATCATACAATTTTGTATGGATTTACATACATACATATCTTCACGCTATGTCCCTGGCGGGGTAGGCAGAAAGAACGGATGGATGGATGGATGATGTATGGATTTTTTATTATTATTATACATTATATACTGATGAAGCCATGTTGTACGACCATAATAATACCTACTTAGTTACCTTAGTACAATATGAAAACCTAAGTGTTTTTAAAAGAAACCCACTACCTACTAAAACACAAAAAAAAGTATAAAAGATTGAAACACTTGATGGCTACCACATTTTACTAACAAAGTAGGTACGAGTAAGTAGGTAATTTACATATTATCGAAAAGAAAAAAAAACAGCTAAATAAAGTGTCCGAAACTCCGAACACGTTTTATGACCAGTTGAATTCAAGTTTATATCGAACGCTCCCACGAACCTAACTATGTATCCCTGAAAGTTACTTTTTTGCTGAAAAGGGATAACATCGTTACATTGTCAATTAGGGTTGACGTGGGCGCGAAAGTTTGAACAATACTCGAATATGGCGCAGCTGTCCTTGTTGCACATGTTTTATTAAAAGGCCCAGTGGCCTCTTTGCGACCACTGCTCAACATAAGCTTTGCCTTTTACAAGACAGTAGCAGACAGTGGCAGGCAGTCTAACCACAAATACAGAAGCATCACCTATCCGGTGAAGCTGTGATGGTCGTCGACGCCAACAGCATAGTCAGTTAGAAAAAAAGACACTCTCGAACAATGCTTTAAAATGGTTTTTAAACACCTACTAAAATGCTGCGAAATTGAGATGTATGGTTAGGCGAGAGTGCCTAAACCACATACATTTTGGGGTTTATACTACGAAACTGAACGGTCTTTAATATATACCTATATTTGACAATTATTCGAAATAAACGAACTGAACGAATAACTTCACTTTGCCCAATGACAGTCTACCATTACCCAAATAATCAATGAGACATTATTAACCGTTATCCGTTACAAATAACAAGTGTTAATAATACATGTTTATTAATCAGTCATTGAGTGCCCATTGCACACTTACAAGCTTCTGCTTAATTTGGGACTAAACAGCCGTGTGCGAATTTGTACAAAAATATTATTATTTATTATTATATTACATTCGTAAACGGAAAAAGACACGCAGTATGACAGGTCTGAATGGGCGTGTCATCATTAAGATGAAATAGGGCATGCGTCGTTGGTTCGGACATGTTCAGCAAGTGAGCGATGAAGAGCGGAAGTAACAGATATATCCAGCGAATATGTGTGATGGTCTTAGAAGCAGGAGATGACATTATAGACTCTCGTAGAATGAGTGCTCTCAGATGGAAATTATTGTGGAACATGTTGTTGGAATGTATAGACCTATCGATTTACAATACTAAGTTTGTTAACAATATGCACATTATACCGTTTTGTTCTCCAAAATTAAAAAAAAATGTCAAACCGGGATTTATGAAAAATATTTAACTTAAATAATTATTAATTCATATAATATACTGCTATTCCTGTCTTCCAAAATAAAATACTTACACAAAATTTATCAGTTGCATAATATTATGCAGTCAATTGTTAAAACTTTAAAATTATTACTACATCACTCAACATAAAGTGAGATGACATAAATTGTAAGAAACAATACGTAACATTGTAAAAAGTGTTTTGAAATGATTTAAAATCCCTATACTACGAAATAGGATTATTAATAAAAATGAATAAATATAAAATAATAATAAAAATGTTTTTATATAATAATAATAATGTTTGGACAAAATTACACACGGCTGTTTAGTCCCAACTAAGCCGAAGCTTGTACCTACATGGGTACTCGACAACTGATAAACATACTTTTCATTACTCATACTCTGAAAGAGGGTCTGAAGTTGCCTGAGTAGCGGGTTGAAAGTAATACATCTCAGCCCTAGGGAGAATCGCTTTCAACTGACAGCTGTCAAATTATATAAAAAAATACTAGTACTATTTTGACATTTCTATTGGACCATGTTCCAACTGTCTATACAGCTACTCAATTACAGCGCGATGTAAAATTGAAATAACATAAAGTTATGTAATAATTAAAGAATATATATTTTTAAATGACTTTATTATAATTATTACTGTCAATTATTTCTTTAAAATAACGTAGAGGAAAAAAAAAGCATATCTATTTAAAAAATTGCAAATTTTTATCAAAGATCCTTCAAGGTGATCAATTGTGATGATAAGTGAGTCAGTCAGTCAGTGGTATTTAAGCTTTATATATATTAACTAGTGGTTCGCGCGAATGCCGCGGTCCGCTTGCTTGGAGGTTGGCTGTGTTGCCAGTTTCTTGTGACAAGAATTCTAATTGAAATTTGGTTTTTGACTGGAACCGGATTCTTGTTTGGGGGCACCTCAAGCCCGTGAATAGACATTACAAAGGCCTTTGTCTGTGGTGGAATTTGAAAATGGAAGGGAAAAAAAGTACGCTCGTTTCGCTCACTTCGCTTCGCTCGCTACGCTCGCTCAGCTCGTTCGGCTCCGCGCAAGCGCCCCAGCTCGCTGCGCTCGCTGAGCGCTTGCGCTACGCGCGGCACGGCTCGCTTCGCTCGCAGATATTTTTTTGAACAAAATTGCAAAAAAAAAAAAAGAGTTTTTAAAATTTCCAAGTTTCAGATTTTTCCTGAATGCACCATTAGTGGGTGCAGATTTTGCCCTTGTCCACTTTGACCGTGGACGCGTCCTTCTGTCTGTCCTAACTTTTTAAGAAAAACACTTTTTCGAGCAAAACAGCTAAAAAAAAGAAAAAAAAGACAAAGGCGCCGACGTCAGGGTCATCTGGGGATCTTAACCCTCCACCATACCAAATTTCAGCATTCTAGGATCAAAAAAAATTTGGTCCACGGAATCTGAAATTTTGGACTTAGACGTCAAAACTTGAGCCTTTAAAATTTGACCAAGGTTTTAAACATTTTTTCAATGATGGAAGTGAAAAATAATGGCAGAATAGCTGGTCGGACACAGAAAAAAATACAAAATAGACCGTCTATTTTAGAATATTCTAGAATAGGTATGTTTTATAAATATGCATTACCGGAAATATGACAACACTTCCTTATTGGCGGCGGCGTCAATAAAATATATGACAAAAGGGAAAATTTTACCAATACAAGGACGAAACTTTCGCTAACAAATTAATTATCAATTTATCGATTATGTCAGGCAATGAGATAAAATCATTAAAAGATAAAAGTTTTTATTATGTGCTGCTTATAGGTATTTTGATAACATTGCAACTACCTGGCAACTATAGTCGTGAATCATGGTGGTCTTCAATGAATGGTCAGTCTGCCATCCTAATTTTTTATTTAAAACCAGTAACTTAACTATCTACCTACCGAATGTAAATTGAAAATAAACTTTAAAATATCAAAATTCTAACAAAGCTGTTTGGTACATCTTGAGTTAGATTCTTCTGCCCCAAAGCTTCCAGTGTATCAAGTATAACTAAAATAAATTTAGTTTAAATTGACTTGCGATAAAATAAACAACCGTAGAAAACTATATATTTACGCAAAATACTCGTATTTTTGAAAACGAGTACCAAATTTCCTTCCAAACCTTATCAATCCACCGCCTGGTGATACCATTCTACTGCACCCACGCAAACTCTCATGAGAATGGCTGGAAAATGTAATTCACAAATGCCATTAAAACTTTAAACTGCAAAAAATACAGACAGGGTGTGGTCGGAAAATGGAAGCATCAATACGCAAGATAATTCCGGCCTGCCAACCTGTGGAGCGACCTGCCTGCGTGGGCAGAGTGTGGGTGGCCAGCAACCTGTTACGCGTCAGCATCGCAATATTCACAATACTCATATTAATTTTTGTACAATATTCACTCAACTTATATTATTTTTACAATATTAAAACTGAAACTCACCCTTCGCATCACCCGGAGCGAGAACGAAGACGTCTTCATGTTTATTTTTCTAAATTTAAACACTCACTTTCAAAAGAATTACTTGCTGTATTTTTTAAGCGTTTGAATAAATTAAGCTTTACAAGATACTTGATTTTATTACACTAAACTACAAATCGGCAGTCACTCGCGATTTTCAAGGACATATGTTATTAATATAGCTCTATCTAAATATTATTTATAGCAAATATATTGCTCGGTTAAAATATTTATTCTTAAATATGTTTTACAAAATATATAATCAGGAGTTTACAGGTGTTTTATGTATATGTTGTTAGTAAGTCGGTGTGAAGCGACTGACCTCCAGGACGGTATATTCGCGACTGACTGATATCTCCCCGTGGTAGAAACAGGGTGGAAAGGACACGTACTATCATAAAACCATAACAGCCTATACGCCGAGACATTTACAGCAAATTCAGCTTAAAATCAACCGTGACAGATACGACAATCGATTGGATTTGATTGTAAACTTTTAAAGGACCTATCTGGCCTCTCGCTCCAACATTCATCTGGTTGGACGAAACACAGATACAGGATGACTTAAATTTATGCTTGTACTGACACATCGTCTATCTAAAACGATTTTTCAGTGAATTTTCTTCCTTTCTGCGTACACTGTCTTCTGATTTAAAACCGTCGTTTGAAAATTTGATTTAAACGATGCATTGGATGTTGTTTTCAGTTTTAACAAATAATCACTACAAATGGTGAGTACCCAAAGAAAACCGATTCTCGTATAAGGAATATACCGTATTATTTTGCTTTTAGCGGATTTGTCCGATTACCTATTCGAGTAAAAAGGTTTTTTCGTCGGATAAGTTGTCCGTAATGGTTAAAGGCCCATCTAAGGACCCATCTAAGTATAATTAGAATGCGTCTAGTTTCCCTGTTAGTCTTTACTTATACTTCTTGAGAATGTACATCCCTCTACTGGCCTTTTGACTAAATGAATCCTTAACTCCAAGCGTTGTACCTAATCCGGTGCTAATATGCTTTAGCAACTACATTTAAACGACGAATTGCAGAAAACGTATGTAAGTTTATGTACTACTAGCATTTTCCCGCGGCTTCGCCCGCGTAGAATAGTTTTTCCCGTGTACATTGTGAAACAGCGCCCTCTATGTAGGTTTTTTGTTACAAGTTGTTGTAAAACTATTGCTATTCCAGGATATAAGCTATCACTGTACCAAGTTTCATCAAAACCTGTTCGGTAGTTTTTGCGTGAAAGAGTAACAAACATCCTCACATCCAAACATCCTCACATCCTTACAAACTTTCGCCTTTATAATATTTAGTAGGATATTGGTAGGACCACAGTCCTAATTTTTAGTCGACCACATCCCTGCTCTGTGATATCGAGGGTCGAACTGTCGCCAGGATTTCCTGGCCCCCTAAGAAGATAACTTAAAGATTTTTTCGAAACCACAAAAAGTTTATGTTGCACTCTGCAGTCGATCTCGGCAGGTAGTCATGATGACAAAATTAGATTGATTTTCCTTATCATGACTGTGTATCCTACGAAAACCAATTAATATGGAAAACTGATATTTTCCTTATTTTCAAAAGGCATTTTAAACTATGGAATAGTTGAAAAACCTATCCTTTTAAATAGGGATACACTTCGCTCTCATAATTTTATTAGTCATAATTTCATTTGGCATACTTTTTAATGTCATACTACTACTTTTACTTATTCGTCACTTGGCATACTGTTTAGTTTAGCATAATTGTCTCTTGGTCTATATTATTTAGAACTACTGTTGAGCCGCATAGTTAATATTATGACATTTAATTTTTAATACCAAAAATGTTTTCCTGTACTTGGAATCCTATAAAAATTCTTAACGGGTTACGTAGGCTGTATAATTATACTGATGGCGATTCCAGAAATATTTACCTCAAAGGCGTTAATCAAGATAGAGAGGGATTTGAACCGAAGCATTTGTCAAAGCTCGTTGCGCTGACGTCCGATTTGCACCGTGAAGTTGTTTCTCGGAACAAATTGACCTATTTCTGTGACCTATGACCTCTTGCTCTGCAATACACGGGCTAACAAATACCTTCACTGCTCCTTTATGGCATTAACTATCGAATTATAAAACATTTTAGTTCTGCGTCTATATGGAGATGATAGAATTCTTACAAAATGAAGAGTGTCACAAAACTGACATTTTTCAATATTATCTGGACTGCCTCGCTGATATGGTGGTCGATTCCTAACTGTGGGGAAGGCCTGTGTCCAGGAGTGGACGTTGGCTGATATGATATATGAAACCTGTACAAATAGACGACCATAATTTCATTTTTTTCATTTTTTACATTCTTTTTTGTTATTGAATTTTATATATATATTAGTAGGACCTAGTCTACTTCTCCTTATAACCAGAGAATCCTGGTTTGGGATCAGACATATTAGAATTCTTTTACGAGGAGCAAATAATTATAAATTAATTATACAATTCTAAGAAAAATTCTGCACTGAACTACTACAAAGTAGGTAGTCTTTTTACGATGTTTATAAGAATCAATACACATACCGTATCGTTGACCCCAGTTTCCGCAAGGTCGAGGTTACACACAGGTATCGGCTTTTTTACGAATTTATGGACCCATTATGCTAAATTTCGCTACGATGCTTTGTCACGAAAAAAGAGCGACATTACTTCAAAAGTAAAGCTCGCGCGCATCGTTCAAGGAAAGGTTTTATGGCGGGGCTTAGCGGGCTGTGTGATGTGGCTGCAGGTTGATGCGGTGTGGCATGCATGGTAACATAAGCTACGAGAGGTCTACGAAGCGCTACGAAGACCTACGCAAGGACAAATGTGGACAATGCGAGAGATAGTGGACATTCCGGGAATAGACGTTCCGGGAAATAGGGAATAGGACTAAATAGGCCTGAGGAATAAAGTTCTACACCACGTCGCGAGGGTGGTACGTACATACATACATACATTACATACCTACATACATACATACCTACATACATACATACATACATACATACATACATACATACATACATACATACATACATACATACATACATACATACATACATACATACACAATACTTGCCGAAGAACCAACTATCCAACAAAAAAACGCATACTAATCCATTTAGAGATTTTGGAGAAGACAAGAATCAACTCTCATTTTATAAGCAGTATTGAAAATGACTGTGATGTTGTTGGTACGTATTATTTAATCTGTCCAATTCACAACGAGAAGCGAACCCGTGACCTCTGGCACTCGAGTTTGATAACCAAACCACTCAGCTATCGAAGCAGTCTGTAGAGAAATCTATAACACTATAATACCTACTCGTAAAACCGAGACGCAGCGTAGGCAGGCCTCCCACAAGGTGGACCGACGATCTGGTGAAGGTTGGATGAGGCTAGCGCAGGACCGGTCGTCGTGGATATCCTTGGGGGAGGCCTTTGTCCAGCAGTGGACATCTACAGGTTGATATGATGATGATGATGATGACTCGTAAAACTGAATAGCTTGTTTTTTGTATGTTTCTTTGTTTGTTTGAATACACTAACATCTGCAACTACAAGTCGAGTTTGAAAAATTCTTTTTAGATTTGACAGCCCAATTCTTGAGGAAGGTTATAGGATATTTAACATCACGCTACGACCGTTAAGAGCCGTGTAAAAAGAAAAAAGTCAAAAATGACTTATGAAACGCGGACGCGGCCGCGGTAAACAGCTAGTATGCGATAACATTTGTCTGCCTCACTGATGATATGACACATCACAGATTCTGCCCCCTATACGCCACTGCCACCTGCCACTGTGCTGTCCAGCAGTTTCAGCTGAGAATATGAAGCAGGAATTAGGACCCTCGTCTTCAGTGTGACAGGCATATTGCCTATCTACATGCTGTTTGCCTCTCTGGTTTATTCCGTGACTTCGTACATACGTTTTTCTGTTTTTTTTAG
This sequence comes from Metalampra italica, assembly GCA_949699065.1. Classification (NCBI taxonomy): domain Eukaryota; kingdom Metazoa; phylum Arthropoda; class Insecta; order Lepidoptera; family Oecophoridae; genus Metalampra; species Metalampra italica. Next base: position 8,722,909 of record OX452983.1, read on the forward strand.
AAATTGACTGTCTTCACAGATTGATAGATTTCTGCCGGGCTGGGCCCTATGGGACCCACTTTACACGCTATGGTTGACGTAAGTACTTATCATGTTATTTTCATAGCAACGAGATAGTTGAATAGGTACTTGATGAAATTCTCCTCCAAAATTGACATCGCCAATACTACGAAAATTGGGAATTATTTGCGAAAATTATACAAATTCTCCTGGGTCACTGTTTGTTGGTCCTGGTCTGGATGTTATATTTGTGTGTTGATCTATCCTTGTCTAACTTGTTTCCTTAGCACAGACACACAGATGTATTTAGCTATAGTTATGAAATATTCATTTTGGAAAAACCTTCGTCTGCTTTTTCTGGTTTGACAATAGCTAGGCGATGCTTGATTGAATCGTAGTACTATTGTGAATCTTCCAGGCAATAAACTAGAAAGCTAGAATATCTAGATAACGTAATCTAGAAGCTGGTAGTAAATTACATTTAGTAAACGCCTTTCTAGTTTCTACTCAAAGCGCTACGAGCGAGCGTAGCCTACCGTAGCAAGGCTTAGCACAATTAGAGCCCTAATGATACCTATGTACTTAAGCAATGTGCACAATCTAGAAATGTACATACATGCATACCTTCACCTATGTCCCTTATGGGGTAGGCAGAAGCCATAAAGCTGAAAAGGTTGTGCGGTGTCCGCTGCCGCCGCAGCCGCCGCGCCGCCCCTATCCAATGTAGAAATCATGAATACGGTAGCTAGGTACCGGGTGCTAGCAAGGTACATGCAAATCAACAGCCTATTTAGATGTCCCCACTGCTGGGGCTCAGGCCTACCCTCTCAACGAGAGTGTTCGGGCTATAGTCCACCACGCTAGCCCAGTGCGGGTTGGTGGACTTCACATGCGCCTAAGAATTTCTTCTTCGGCGTAAGCGTTTTTCCTTCACCGTTTGAGTGCAATCAGTAAATGTACCTACCTACTTAGGTTTCGAGAAAAGCCGGGAATCGAACTTCGGACCTTTCGATGCGATAGGCCGCGTCTTATCCCCGACGCCACTGACGCTCTTCGCAATAATCTGGAACATTTGCTTTGCCAATAACTCAAGGATTACAATTGTTATTTATAATACTGAAAAGCATTAATACCGCAACTTCTCCCTTCATTTCATTACATCAACTTAAGTACACGTCATAGTTAGTAAAAAATACCTATATCCTAAGTATCTACTCCGTTTAAATTTGCGGTAATCGAGTAAAAAGCATCAGCATATTTGCCCGTCGCTGCGCTGACTCACGACTATAAAGTACACTTAGTAATTAAGTAGCCAATTAATTCTATTTTTTAATTAAAATTGACTTCGCAGTATAGAAGCTTCGTGCTAATAATTTATCCTACATGGAAACTTGTTCTCTGGGGATGTATAGGGACATTTGAAAATTGCCTCACAAGTAAAAGTACCTATAAACATTTTTTATATTTTTACGTTATTTTATTTGTGGCGTTCCAAATCAAAAGGGACCGAAATAATTAAATTCTTGTAAAATGACTCAAATGACGACACGACACGATTGGGTCAATACAAAAGATTATCATAAGGGCTAGAGGTTGGTTCTTGGGTCTATGGTTATATAGTTTTCTTATTATCACCACAAGGTACCTTTTGATTTGGTACGCCACAGATAGTATATTCCTTTTAAGGTACGGAACCCTAAAACGAATGTAAATTCATCTCCGATTTTGTCACGATTCCTTACGTCGTGGTTATATTGTCCATCTTTCCTTCGTAATGTTCTAAATTGATGTTGTTCAGATTGGACGTTTTTCAGACGTTTTTCAGATTGGACGTTTTAAAGATTGGACATTTTTAAGATTGTTTCTTTTTTCAGATTGGACATTATTACACTAAATCAAAATTACCTAAGTACAGCAGGGCCATACATTTTCATTTAGTACGTAATACAATGTGATAGATCAGACCAGCAATACATCATCTGTTAGTTTGTTACTCAACAATACTAATACATCATAGAATTAGTCCGTCCATGTGTTCGAATATTATGGTGTAGTTAGTTTAGGTTTTAGAATATTCGAGCACATACTTTCTAAACTAAGTGCAAGAGACCAAGTGGAAGGGATCAAAATCTAGAAAAATCGGTAACGGCTATAAACTTATCTACCATGGAACAACGACCACCAGAAACGGCGTTGGAGTCATATTATCCGAAGCTCTCTCACAAAGAATAATATAAGAGGGAGCTTTAGGGTGGCACCAATCATCGACAAAGTAAAAGAGAAGCGACTCCGGTGGTACGGGCATGTAGAAAGACGCCCAGAAGATCACATTGTTAAAATAGCCCAAAACCTACCAACGACGAAGCGAGGACGCGGACGACCCCCCGCCACTTGGTTGACGACGGTCGAAAAAGACCTAAAGGAGGCAAATTTAAATAAAAACTCAGCACAAAATCGTGCTGAATGGAGGAGAAGGACAAGAAGGGCCGACCCCAAGTAAATGGGAGGAAGGTCTAGGAGGATGATGATACTTTCTAAACTAAAGTGTATAACACTGAAAGTTTATAAATACCACAGATAGTTCTGTGATGAGTACCTACTTTGCAGTTTGGTACCTCGAGGTGGCAACAGATTTGTAGCACAGAAATGTGCAGGTTGCGGATGTTATATTATGGAATCATTATTCCATATCCGATTGTCATTTTACAAGTGTTACAAGCATTTACTATTGTTTAACATAAAAAAGACATGTATACCATAAAAAGAGTCATAAAGTTCGTAGTACACAAATGTACATACCATCAATTTTAAGTTTTCTGAAATATGTCGAAATATATTTTTACTTCTACATTATTTCCCCAGTACGATCCATTTTTGACGAGTCCACAAAAATGATGTTTTTCGAACAAAAGATAAAATAAATAAGATAAATAGAGTGCCCTTTGCGTCGGGTTAAGATGTCTCTGCGAGGCTCGTTCCACATTGGCAAGGCCAAGGTCGCATATTATAATAAGGCTCATCTGTATTCCAGAATCGGTCGTCGCGCGTGACTCACCCTTATTCACTTACATTTGTCCTCTCGTGCCGACTCTCGCCTAGAGCCCTACTGAACTCGAATGCACTTTCGGACGACTGTTTAAAGTCCGAAAATGTTTAGTTAGCCGAAACCCGGTTGAAGGAGGGACTAGCTATGTTCATTAGTAGATATAACATATTACTATTTATCTAATAAATGTACAAGAAGTTGGTTTGAGTAGAAACATGACATCTATACGATTTACGATAATAATGTCCAATCTGAAAAATGTCCAACCGTTGAAATGTCCAAACTGAATAATGTACAATCTGAAAAATGTCCAAACTGAAAAACGTCCAACCTGAAAAATGACCAATCTGAAAAACGTCGAATCTGAAAAACGTCCAACCTGAAAAATGTCCAACCTGAAAAATGTCCAACCTAAAAAATGTCTAATCTGAAAAATGTCCAATCTGGAACATTTTACACTACAGAACCTTAAAAACCGCTATTTATTTATTTTTCAGATTGGACATTTTTCAGATTGGACATTATTACAGTAAACCATCTATACATTGATGAATTACGTTATAAATAGATTCTATAAAATAAATTGTAAATAAATATTTTAATACCTAATAAATTGCTTTTAGGTAAATATGGAGTTTATTTATCAACCGCACGTCAGTGCAGTGGAAACACTTTAAATATAGTATTTGAGTTATCTAATAAATATTAATGTAAGTCCTAAGCCATTCAGCTGCATTTCGAAACCAAACCCAAAGCAAAATATAAATAATTTCCATTATATCTAACGTAGACCTTTCATGTTGGTAAGCATATATAGGTACTTTTCAGTGTCAAATTTAGGCCGAAAGCTGATAAAAGGTGAAAGTTTCGGTTTCGGCCGAAAGAAACAAACTTTCGGTCGGACTCTACCCGGGCAGTCCGTTTGCAAATTCATAAGTTACCTCATAAAAAGTAACCCTGTTGGGTGGGACCTACCTACGGAATATTATTGTGTAGCTTAGGGAGGTATTTTTTCTTTGCAGATATAGCATTTACGCGCCTACTTCAAGTTTTTACATAAGTACCACAGATAAAGGCGGATTTTTTTCGGCCTCAGAATTTTTCTGCAAATAAGATGATTTTTTTATCTGAATAAAGTTATTCCCAATGTAATTAACACGATAATATATAAGTGCCTACACATTTTAGCGATATTTCGCTGAACCCCATTGAGATACGGTGTTAAGTGAACAATTTACGATGTACGTGCCGCGGGCACGGAAGTGGGGGAAGCGATAAATCTTCAATTTGGCCGTGCTGCCTGGGTATGGACAGAGTTTTATTTTACGGCCGTTTTTGCGAGTTAACCGTTAAAATGTTGTCGGTTCGTAAAAATATAGGTCAGGTGAGGTGGGCATGCTTCAAACTTGATAGAGACTTAAAGACACGTGTGATCCATAAATATAGGGCTTTGCAAAAATGTTATTCTACTTACCTATTGAACGTTCTTAACAAATAATAGTCATCTTCGTTTCTTTCTTACGCTCCCACGGAGTATTCAACCTATGTCCATAAATTTTAATTACATGCATACATAATTATAGTCTGTCATGAACATAAGCGAATTTTTACCGTATGGAAATATAACTAATATCAATATCAGTTTGAAGTTTTTTGATATCACTTATATTTCCGGAATAATGACCTGCCCACATTAAAGATTACAGCCTGTTAGGAGCAAGGTTTAGAGCCAGGATAAAAAGGGGCCGAGTAAGGGAATCTTTTCCCCCTATTCCTACTTCAAGCGCAATTTTATCCTTCTTTGAAGTAAAACCGCTAGTCAACGTTTAAATAATTGAACTGTTCTCAAAGGGGACCTCTCCACTTTGAGGCAAAGGCTTAGTTGGAATGGTACTCACAGGATAAAGTAGTTTAGGGTTCAACCTTTTACGTAGGTACCTCAAAGTGGGATCACAATATGAGATATTAAATGAATTAATGATAATTTTGTAAAATAAACGCTATTATATAATGTACCAAAAAATAAAACTTTTTACAAAGGCGGACTTAACCCACTTAGGGATGTCTTCCAGTCGACATGCCTTAGAGTAGCTGAAGTCGTTTAGTACCAGAGGGTTTTTTATTTAATTATTTTTTTTGTATCATTGAGGAAAGTAGCATTTCAATTATCAGGTTATCATTATTTAGTTGACACCTGCTAACAGTGCGTCAAGCATTAATTATTTTCAACTCCATCAACTTACGCGTTTGTTATCATCAATCACAAAAACATATTAAATTCGTTCTTTTCAGTCTTCAATCACGCGTTTTTAATAATCGGAGTGTTTTCCAGTTTAGGCTGCGAATATCAAATTGATATCGATAGGCTTTTCGAACCAATCAAAATTTTAAAAACGAATTATGACTAAATACTTATACTATAACTTGTAAGGCTCTGTAAACCAGTTTAAAGCAAAGTAAACATTGTGAGCATTGATATACCTACCGTCTTGTGAGGAATTGCTCACTTTCTTCACTTATTTAACAATGAACTATATTACCTATAAAGGTGCCCAGTCATAAAGCGCAAACTAAACTACGTTTTATTGAGTTGAAATAAAAGCAACAAAAGGAAATCGGTAAAGGGTTTAGCGGTGTAAGTAAGAGACAATAACGCCCCATAACCAATTTGGTTTATTCAAAGAGTTTGGAAATGTCACCAAACGCTCCGCGGCGCGGCGCCGTCCGCGCGGCATTCTGTGCTCTGTGGGTTTTTTATTACCGTGTACATTTGCCTTACAATTAACTAGGTAGCTAAAATGCCAATATCTATTAGTTTCTGAATACGTAACAGCTTATTTTTAAAACTGAATAATAATCCCACCAAAGAGATAATTGTTATTTGAGTTGTAATTAGTCTGTAAGTACCCCAAAAAGAAAATAAATAAATAAATAATTTTATTCATCTTTTTTTTATATAATCCAATACATTGGGGTTGATGTCCTTTTTAATTATCAATGTTCCTGGCGGATACTGTATAGTGATGCAGATGATAAGTGCTTCGCTATAAAACAATAAACTCTTTTGTCTTCTAAGGCGCCCGACTCGGTCCACAAAAAGGCAGGCGTGCTCGTAAAGCGGCGGTAATGGACCCGTAATGAAAACTGAAAGACGTTTATTTTATTACTCACGGAATTGGGGTAGTGGAGAGAATGGCATTGAAAAATAAAACGTTTACTTCATGTGGCGTTTCACACAGCATATACAGGGTATCCCACGGCGATGCCAAACGGAGGGAAAGTACATTAAATATTGAAGATAGGATATTTTACTAAAAGAAGACATCGTTTTATTTTTAATATTAAGTAGAACTGCATTCACAGATTTTTGAAAAATCGTCTGCCTCAACCGGGAATCGAACCCGCCAAATGTGGAAAAAATAAACACCATGTATTTTATGATAACGGTCGAAAGGGTTAATCATAACGACTATTTTCTCCTAAATAACATAGCATCTTAAATGAAAGGAAGATCATGAAATTTAACATGCAATAAAATAGTTTTGACTTTGCACGAATACTCAGGTTCGTAGCGTCCCCGAGAATTATGCTATAGAATGCAAAAAGAACTTTTAAATCCGACTGGTAGTTTCAGAGATTAGCGCGTTCAAACAAACCAAGAAAAAACCAATGCCATAAATGCTAATATTAAAAAAAAAAAAAAAAAACAAACAAACATACAAACAAACAAACAACTCAACAGCAAGCACGCACAGCTTAATAGTCTGTGGTCTTTTAACACAAATGAAGTCGCGGCTCTTTCGGGAATGTGGGTCTTTCTGTCCCAGTAAGTATGTCAAATAACATTCAAGCAGCGAGTTAAATAAAAATATAATTTATTTATAAACTTTACAAAAACTTATCCAACAGTTACTTAAATTTTAATTACAATATATGCATGGTTTTGGAGTAAAATTATTATGTACATATTATTCAGTATAATTTGTTAAACTTTTTCTTGTTTTATTAAATTATTCTATTAAAATTTTACACAATTAAAATATTATATAATAGCAAAATAATAGTTATATTTCACTTAAAAGTTATGTATAAAATTTACTATATGGTGGGATATCATAAATTATATCTCTCGTCATAAATTAACATACCAAAGAAACGTTTGAAACTTAAGGAATGTTACAGACCAAACTGTTATCCAATAATCAATTAATAATTAAAGTCCTCCCAATCAAATCTCAATTCAAATACGCTTTGTACAAGACAACTTCCTAAAAGTCCAACTTTTAAAAATGTCTACTTCGTAAAAGGCTAATTTTCTAAACTGTCAACTTTTTAAAATGTCGATTTATAAAATGTCGACGTCGAAAATGTCAATTTTCTAAATTTGTGAAGATCACGAGGTCTGCAGCAGCGAGGAGGCGAAGATCTGCTGCATGATGTGCGGCAGCGAGGCCACGTCCATGCACACATGCGCGTGCCCGGCCGGCAGCCGGCGCAGCAGCCTGCGGAAACGGAAGTATAGTCCCCGCGGAGTTTAATGGCGGCTGTGTGAAGTTGGCTGATTTCTGCGCAATGACTAATTTTAGGTGTCAAAGGGGTAGCTGTGCGGGGTAGGTAGCTGTCACTAGAGACGCTCATTCAATTTCAAGAAATGGTTCATTGACTCGATCAACTAAATAAAACTTTCTCGTTTCTCTATGTAGCACACATCTCGCTTACGCACACATTGACTATAAACACTATCAGCGATGTACAAACAATTTGTTATTATATTCATTCAGCCGTCAAGAAATTCCGTGGACTATATTATAGCACTAAATGCATACATATACAACTGAAAATAATATAAGCGCCAGGGGGTCTGTTTCAAACAAACGAGATCACTCTGGGCCCTTAGATCTCTGTCCGGGAACGGTTTGCGTGAGATCTGATGAAGGAGGCCCAGAGAGCCATTACACACCTAACCCGTAGTAACATAGAAAAAGAATGAACCATAGAACCGTAATCAGCGTATAGCATGAAATAGCAATAGTCTTTTAACCCAATAATTTGAGAAGACGCTTCTTACATGGCGGGGTCAAACTGAACAAACACTATCTATTTTAGTCGGACTGTTGTTTGTTGGGGGGCAGTTGGTATGTACCAACTGCCCCCCAACAAAAAAATCTGATACGTAGAAAGAGATAGAAGATATTATTTCTGTCCAGCTTACTCTTACCACTTTTGTAATAAGTGTATCCCTCTCTGATTATTATTATTTTAGTGCGTCCTCTATAGTTTCTCTCTTTACGCGTAGTAACTATTATCTAATCCTAACTGATCAGGCAAACCATTTTCACCATGCCATATTCTATTATGCACACTACATGAACATTGTGCGCTCTAGGTCTCGGGTTTCGAAAGAGAAATAATTGTTTCATTGGTACTTACGAGTTGGCCTCGTCTCCCAGGCTGCCTATGAATATGACGTGCGCTTGGACCCTGTGGTCGGAAGTCAGTATCGAGCCCAAAGACTCGGGCTGGATTCCATATCTAAACACAAACGATTAACACATTACAAATTGTTTTAAAAAACATTGCAGTAAGCTGCGAGTCGCATCTCCCATTAGTACATACTATAAAAGTATAAAGAATTATGAAATTACATTTTCTATAGAACAAACGGGATTACGTGCGTCGTATATTTTATCTGGGATTATATTTAGTCATTATGTGAGTTGTATAATATCAAAGGCGGCAATCTAATTTTCAACTGTCATTGAACTTTCAATTTTCTTTTCATTATATCAAGACTCAAAATTATTACTAAGACTCAAAATTATTACCAAGACTCAAAATTATTAACAAGACTCAAAATTATTACCAAGACTCAAAATTATTAACAAGACTCAAATTTATTAACAAGACTCAAAATATTTTTTTGGCAAAACGACAGATTGCCGCGTCAGATACTCCCTAAGTCCGCATTTAATTTTTTTTATTCCTGTTTGCTATTGTCGGTACTTGACACGCACGCAGCAAACCCAGTAGCCAAGACCAAACGAGACGTTCGAGACGGTTATAGATATTAGCCTGTGACTGGGTCAATCTGTGGGAGAAAAGCAGCGGCAAGACTGTTGGCGGTTCTTCAAACTTACCGCCTGAGATTAGCGTCGGAGAGTATGAGCACTATCGCCTCGTCGGCGTCCTCGGCGGCAAGCGAGGCGACGGCGTGCTGCGCGGCCGGCAGCGTGTTGTCGCCCGACCAGCAGAACTGCGCATGCGCGTGCATCGTGCGCACTATCTGGATACCAACACATGTACATCAGAGTTTATAGTTCATGTAATCGCATAAAGTATAGTATAATATAGTATAAAGTACATAAAGCATTTCTCAATCAGTAAGTGTCAATTTTGACGTGAATTAGATTAACGTATTTTTCGTAGTCCCGGGGCGAGCATTCCGGAAAAATATACTCCACCACGCTCCACCCTGCAGTGGGCTAGCGTGGTGGAGTACATCCCGAACGCCCTCGTTGAGAGGCTAGGCCTGAGCCCCAGCAGTGGGGACATTAGCTTTTAGAATATGGGCTGTAAACATGCTCCCACTCCCGTCGACTGTGGCTGTCAGTTTTTTTGTTTTCCAAAAATCATCCCTATCTAGACTTAGATATCTAGGTCTCTCGGCGGCTATTGAAGCACAATTTGTGTCTCTCCACAGTTACTGGGGATTCACGATGTGCTTCTCGACAGATGAAAGTTCAATAGGCTGTTGATGATGATGTGTAACCTGTAGGCGCTGCTTCTCGTTCTCCGGCGGCCGGTCGACCCTGACCAGCTCGAGCGCGTGGTCCTCGCCTGAGTGCGCGTACACGTCGTACCGCAGCCGCGCCTCGTACCCGCGCAGCGCCTCCGTCAGCAGCACCACCGCCTCCATCGACCGCTCCAGCCGCCCGTCGTACGAGTTAAACCTCATAACACACAACACGAGTATTGAGGCAACTAATACAACTGTCTCATAATGAATGGTATTACAACACGAATGCTAGTGCAAATAAAAATTTGATACGTAATCATGAGTAGTTCCTTAAATAAAGGAGTAAGGACTCAATACAAATAGTTGAAATAAAAGAGAAATATATTTATATAGTGAAGGGATAGAAACAATTTTAGCGCTGCTCATATAAATATTAACATTGAAGACTGGCCTAAAACTATATTATTTCCAGAGCCGTAAAACGATTTAAAAACATTGCGAGGTAAAAAAACTAGATATTAATGTGTTTTACCTATACATGCTTCCAGAAACATCCAACACTAGGCGCAGCCGTTTGGGTTTGTCCGGGGGCGAGCCCGGCGGAGGCTCCTGCTCCGTCCGACGCCGGTATATCGACCGCTCTCCGGTTAATCCTGGAAATAACAAGATGATATACAGAGTAAGTCCATGGAGTAGGTATACAAAGTACATACATAACATACAACATATCTTCACGCTATGTCCCTGGCGGGGTAGGCAGAAAGAACGGAGCGTATGTATCTACAATTACAGTAGGAAAGTTATTATTATAAATGACCCGTTGAGCAATTGAATAACACGTCCATTCTTTTAGCCGCATCATTATTAGACATAGACTATTTTCCTATCATTACGTACAAATCAATATAACCCCTTTTATAAATAATCTCATAAAATAATATGTATTTTGACGCCTCCGTATCCCAGTTGAAAGTGACCCTGCCTGCTGCAGTCCCTGGTTCGAATCCCGGGGCAAGCTTTTATCTGACCGATAAATGCTTGTTCTCTGGCCTTGGATGTTTGTGATTGTGTTTATACGTGTCCATGCCTCCCGCGAAACAGAGAGGAGAGAATCCTACCTAGTGTGTCGCGTTTCGCGTTTATCTATGCCATACTCGCCTTACTCATTCGTATATAGTTATACCTTCAATGATCTTCCCGTCGTCCAGTTCGCCGCTGGTCTGGTGCCGACTCCATTGCCGCTCCTTCTTCTTCGCCTGCAGCTCTGCCAAAACACCTCGGAGAGCTCCAATCTGAAATTCAACATTCATTCATTCATTCATAAATTAAATTCTGCATTCTAATTGCTAAAAAAAACATACAGCCGAACATAGTACCTCCTCCTTTTTTGGAAGTCGGTAAAAATGGTAAAATAGCTGTCATTTCCGTTTGCGACATCAGATGGAATACAGACGTAACGAGATCCTATTACACCTCTCTTTTTGGTTTGATCAACCTTTTCTGTTTTATTGATTTTAATTAATTCAATCAGTAGTGCCCCGTTTTTGTGGAAATCGTGCTGTATGCTGTAAACGCCGGTTTTTTGTTACATAGTTATTTTGAAACTATGATGGGCCTAAAATGACTTTGTTTCCAAGGCCGTAAAACCCACTATAAAAAAGTTATATAAATATATTTTTCAAAGAAAACGGTCAAACAGAAATACTTAGGCGGGTGTGAAATCCACCATGTCTATTATTTCAATAATTAATTTTCATTCTAACATTTCATTCATTCATTCATTCACCAACCCGCAGTGGGCTAGCGTACTATATCGTACTATATAGCTACTATAGCCCTAACGCCCTCGTTGAGAGCGTAGGCCTGAGCCCCAAGAGTAGGGACGTTAATAGGCTGTTATTTTATTTGAGGAGACGTCATCTGGTGGGCAGGTCTCACCTGCGGCTGCACCGCGCGCAGGAACTGCTCGTACAACTTGGCATCGTACTCGCTCATGTTGATCTCCTTCAGCCGCTCCTCGAACGCCTTGCGGTTCATCTCGCGCGCTGCTTTCTTCACGTGCTCGGGTACGTTGTTCTTCTCTGCCTCTGATAGCTGAAAAACACGTATTTCGTAAGATATCATTTTTTTCCAGCGACGGGCCACACCGAAGCAGTAAAGCAATGGCGGTCCTGGCACATCCGACTGGTAGTTCCAGAGATTAGCGCGTTCAGACAAACTCTTCGGCTTTATTATATTAGCATAGATATAATTTGTTTGGTAATAATGCAAGTTCACGAACGAAGTGAAAGCATGCATTGAACAGTAGACAAAACACTTCGGAGATGTCAAACTATACATAGGTACAATAAGGTTGATAAGTGCAGTAGCACGCTAAGAGTCTTTTTTTTTTTGATTCACCAACAGTTGTTACACTAATACATCCCATTTTAAAGACTTAGAGCTAAAGAATCTAATGCACAACCAATTACAGGTGAAATACAACATGCATACAAACAGAAACAAGAAATCAAATGCCTTCAGGCTATACCAAAACAGTTAAATATTATACTAATAATAATATTTTACTTAAAAAACAGATTTTTCCTAAAACTAACAAGTGAATCGAAAAATATGTCCGTGGAGTCACTACAGCCTGTTATATAATTTGGTCAAACGTGCAACAGTTGAATTGGAGCCAATTACTGTTCTCCTGAGTGGTGGGGCCAATGGTGTGATTGGGTGTCTCGGGCATCTGGCGGGGACACGAATTTTAAAGTACATTTTTCTGTACAACGGTGCGCACGTCAACACGAAAACCAATTAGAATATAACTGACCACCCAAGTCAATAGAGTGTTTTGAACCCTATTGTCATAGCAATAAGTCAGCAATTCATCGTAATATCCAGGAATATATTATGTGCGTGTGTGGATACAGATATAAAAGAAAGTCTTAAGTGAAACTGGTCTCTCAATCTATTGAGTTGCGAAACTGCTACTGCACTTATGAACCTTGACTGTACATGCGCATAGGCACGTAGATAAAACATTGACGTTGTATTAATGTACCCAGTGTACTGCAATAAAATATTTTGACTTTGACATGTACCAACCTGATGTACATCGTGTCCCTTGTCAAGTCTGTATGGACCGCCTTTGCCGCCCAGGCCGGCCGTGTCCCGCCCGCCGGTGCCGCCCGCCCACGTGTTGCCGCCCACGTGCGGCTTGTTGTTCGGATCATCCTTGCCGTACTTTGGTGACGACACGTCTTTGCTGGAAGCGTAAAAGTAGAGTCACTTTACAGATATTGAGGGAAACTGACGATTTTGTGATAGTATTTCTAAAATTCAATCAGACTTGCGTCATTCGCGTTTAAATTTCATATGGCCTAACTACCAAAGAGTATAGTAATCTATGGACTGACTACAAGAATGTTTTATTTATTGGATTTCACGGCTCTGAGAACAAAGTCCTTTTGGGCAGACTTTTATGATGTTGTGGTCCGGTTTTCATATTTCGAAGTTATTGTATTACATACCGTACCAGGCCATCTGTACTTGTACATAGTTGAACGTTTAAAGGCCACTGCCACTACCACCGCTTCCAAGGTGTTCTTGTTGTCAATAACTCACCCGCTATGCTTGTCGATGGTCATCTGTATGTTTTTGAGTGCGTCTTTCGAGCGGCCCTCGAGGACTCCCTCGGTGGGCAGCCCGCTGGCGTGTAGCACCTCCAGCAGCGCGTCCGCCATGTCCTTGCTGTAGCGATCGAAGTCGAACACATTGCCGATCGCGGTCGCGAGGTCTTCGCTCGGGTATTTCTGCAATTAACAATTGGCATAGAATCGGACAGAAGAAGAAATTCTTAGGCGCATGTGAAGTCCACCAACCCGCACTGGGCTAGCGTGGTGGACTATAGCCCGAACGCCCTCGTTGAGAGGGTAGGCCTGAGCCCCAGCAGTGGGAACATGTTAATAGGCTGTGGATGATGATGATAGAATCGAATGTTTTTGCTGTACACCTCGTTTCAGATGCGCGGTTATCTTATTTTTAAGAACTTTACATACAATGCACAATATTTCTGTAAGTGCCATTGATGACGTCATCGCAAGTAGGTACCTGCAGTTTTATGCTTCTGCGAATATCAATAAAAAAGTTTCAGTGGTAAAGCCCTTCTTGCCTTATATGGAGGAAGCAAGGGGTAAAAAATAGAACTTCATTATTTATTGTGTATGGCAAAATGAAAACCAATGGAGTTCTATTCTCGAGAATTTCATAAAATAGGCTTTTATTATTATTTAGATTAAAACTAAAAAAACGACAGCACAATACACAGAGCACAGAATGCGCATGCGCGGGCATCGCCACGAGAGGCACCACGGCGGTCGGTGTCATAAACTTCCAACCTCCTTGGCACAATAAAAACAAACAGGTAAAGTTTAACAACTTTTATAACTTTTAAAAACTGCTCTTTTTTCATCAGTACCCATCGCGGCTTTAGGTCTCTGGAAGAGCTATAACTTGCTAATTAGTTATGCAGTCGGACCTTCGGGTAGGACATGAGAATATTCTTCAACAAAGGACAAACTCCACTAAACTATAGCCTGTATACCTGCAAATGCTTGACAATGTTGACCAGCTCCCTCGTGGAGTAGGGGTACGTGAGCTGGCCTTGGTCGGCCATGTCCCGGAGGGTCGCGAACGCCTGCACCAGCCGGCCCATCACGTCGCGCGGCACGTCCGGCCCGTACGAGCGCAGCAGCTCCGTCTCGGAGTCCACCGACGGGTTGTCGACGGCGTGGCACGAGAATAGATCGCCTGCCGAATAAAGGGAAGTTACTCTACAAGTTGATTTATATTGCAAGTATTAAACCATGCTTTTCCACCAGAGATGTGCGCGGTGAAAAAGGTTTTTCTCCACCAATGGTATCACTTCATTCGGTTCTTTTCGCTTACCCCGCCAGGGACATAGCGTGAAGATATGTATAATGTAGTATCACTTCATACTTGTTACGTAGGAGATCATAATCAGTACGTAGCGGTTGCTTAAGTCACTCACTTAAACACTTATACAATATTTCGTATCTCGGCATTCAATGTCGCTCGAAGGGAAAATACACTTTCGTATCTTGTTGTAGATATATTATGCTCATATTTAAAAGTTTTCATAGGTGTCTTCAGCCTCATAAAACGAGAGAGCACATTAGCAATGTAACTTTAGATTTAGTTTTACTTCTACTGTAATTAGTTATATAAGTTAACAAAGAAATTTTAAAAACGTACGTAGGCGATATAAAAACTGATCCGTACCTAAAGACGCGAAGAAATCGTTGCCCAGGAACGGGAACCCAGGTCTGTTGGCCAGCACGATCATCCTAAAGTCATCGTGTACCGGTATGAAGCTGGCCACGTCACCTCCTGAACTCTCCAGCAAATGTGCCGGCACTATCCGTCTGCCGTCGCTCAGTATCATCTCTCCATTCTCCACCAGCGTCTTCAATATACACGTCACGTGTGTTGGTGCTTTATCCGCTTCGTCTACAACTAACACGTGGCCGAATTTAACTGCTTTCACTAACGGGGAATCCTCGTATATGACAATACCGTCTCGCACCGTCGGTTGTACCGTCAAAGATTGAACTGTTGTGTCTCTATGCAGCTGTATATACTCCCTGGGTCTGTTTAGAAGTTGGAGCAGTCGATCAGCTATCTTATTCTTTCCCACACCTTGATTACCGACCAGAAGCAAGTGGTTTCCGAGCAAAAAGTCCTGTAGTAACCACTCTAAAAGTCTCACGTGCTGTGGTACGTCGTAGAACAGTATGTCTGGTACTTTTGTTAGGGCTTCGGTTTTGAATATCTCTGTGCTCGTATTGCCGATTGTTAGGACGCCGTTTTGTACGGAAAGGGTGACCTTTTCTTCAGTTGGATTGCGGCCGAATATGCCGAATCTAGGCGGAGGTTCGATGCTTAGCTTCTGACTCGCCCCATCCAACGCTCTTCTCGCTAAATTAGGTAAGAATTTAGCCAAAAAGGTTCTCTGTACAGTTTCGTACGCGGAATCGGTGGGGTATTTAGCGATTCTGCTGGCGATGCGCAGGAGTTGTCGCGTGGATAAAGATGACGATAGGTTCTTCAAAGTGCTGTCTTCAGACTTTCTTAATTCGTCTGCTAAGTTGATTATGGAATGCAGGGGATTTGATATGTCGCCGTACTGAAAGAATATAGAAAACTGTATAATAATCATAATTATCATCAGTCCATCGGCACCGGCTACAGATACCCAAAAAATAATGATATCTCGGATGCTCGAGGTGCGCTAAAAATACTTTTTCTTTGATTCAAATATACTTTAGATTAGATTTATTTATTACACATTACAAATACTAGTACATAATTTTACTTACGTAAAAGGTCAAAGTTACATGTGATCGTCAATGATGAACAATATAAAATCATAGAATACAATGTCAAAACAAAATATCAATTTTACACAACTTGATACAAAATGTCAAATCAAAATGGATAATATTACTCACCAAACTATTGATAATGAATATCTCTTCGTTTTTGCTCAGATTCCTCATCTCGTGGAATATAAACAGGCTGAGTATCTCTGGTGAGAGCCACTGTTGCCCTCGGCCGAGCGTAGGCGGCTCAGCTAGTGCTATTATCCTGAAAAAATGTTCTATAAAACGACAGTCGCAATAATAGTAACTATAAGATTACCCGATGCTATTGTAGCTAGGGGGCAAATATAACTGACTGAAAACAACTCGATAGTGCGGCTTTAGAGTAAGTTAGAGAGTTAGAACAGACGTCACTCATTCAAAAAACGTAACAGTCCTTTCTAGAGTTTTTATTATTATTGATCATTGCATAATAGGTAATACAGGAATTGTACATACAGTCCTCTAGCAGAAACCTAAAGGTTTATCTGTAGAAGACGAGTTCGCGTTACTATTATACTAGTTATTTTCAGTCAACTACATTTGCCCCCTAGCTACAATAGCCCCGGGTGACCTTACACATAATGGAACTACAGAAAAGTTGTGTCTGTACATTAAATATTTTTTGGGAAAAACTGGGTCGGGGCTCGGGGACACCTTACGAACGACACCGAGGCCGAAACAGAAAATGCAACTTTTGTATTTTTTATCTGTCGTCCGTACATCACGCAAAAAGAACTGAACGGACTTTGACGAAACTTTCTATAGTAACAGTTTATATCAAGGTGCAACTTACAGGCAATAAAAAATCGCAAAAATTTACCAAAAAAACAGAAACCAGCCTCATTTCCTATTCCATTTGCTGGGCCCTTACATCCATTAAGTAAAGAAGTAAAATTACCTGAACGCGGGGTGTATTCTCTTCACGCCGCTATCTTCGAGTTGCTGCTCCGTGTGCCCTGACGCTAGCAGGTCGTCGTATCTGTCGTGCCGCAGTAACCTCGCACCGTCGTGCAGCTGCAGCTCTCTGTCGTGGACTAATCTGCAATGTTAGCAAACAAAATAAGTACCTAACGCATAATTTTATCTCTTTTCATCTGTCGAGAAGCACATATTGTGAGTCCCCAGTAACTGTGGAGAGACACAAATTGTGCTTCAATGGCCGCCGAGAGACCTAGATATCTAAGTCTAGATAGGGATGATTTTTGAAACAAAACACTGACACCCACAGTCGCCGGGGGTGGGAGCATTTTGACAGCCCACATTTGACTAGATAACAGAGTTTTATTTGCGAAAAGGGGTAAAACTATAATGGTTGTCTGGAAGAAATCGCTTTAAGCGGTAACACCGCCTAGATGTACATCATTGTATCTGTTTTTTTGTCCGCAATTTTTAAATGTGCAATAAAATATATTGAATTGAATTGATAACTCAGCTGCAAACGTGTCAGAAACATAACAAATTATAAGAAACAATTCGATAAACTATTGTACTTACAACCATTCATTTTACACATTTGCTTTGCGGTCGATACTAATAAAACCCGTTTCCAAAATTATCTGCATACAGAATGTAAATTTATTCTAGAAAATTTATACGTCAAGCGAAATATTAATGTTTCAATGATAAATAAGAGCATGTAATAAACTGGGCGCCTAAAATAATAAACTTGGCAACTAATAATTCAAATTCAAGGTATCTAACCTAAAATACCCAGTTCAATGTTTTAGGTGCCACTCTCAGGATTATTAGGTGCCCGGATTATTATGTGCCACAATGTGTCCTAGATGGGTTTAGGTCTATTCCTTCGTTTTTTTCCAATTGCAACTGGCAAACTGCTTGGCGGCACACATAGGTAAGATCCACGTCTATAGTTATCCAGGTGGTAATCATCCAGGCCTCCATGAGAATCCTCCCACTGTAAGGAATCTTAAAATCATACTCACCTATGCAACACAGCGCCCGTGCTGGCATGCACCCGATGCAGGCCATCCAGCACTGCCATGTGGCCTTTCAGCGCGGCCTCCACCAGCGCCGAGTTCCTCCACACCGTGTCTCCGTTGTCCAGGGTCGTGCGCTGCTGCAGCAGGTCCCTGGCGGTCATGTCCTGGTATAACACTATAGGCTCGATGGTGTAGCCCAGTAAGGAGGCCAGTTGAGATACTAGCAGACTCTTTCCGCACCCTTTTGGGCCTGAAAAAGATTTTTTTATGATTGCTTTGAATCTCATATAAATTATTTTAATTAACTTATTGATAGCTTATATCCTGGAATAACATATAGGCTACTTTTCAACGCGGACAAAGTCGCGGGGCGTCCGCTAATGCCCCCTAAGTAACAAAACGCCTACATAGAGGGCGCTGTTGCACAATGTACACGGGAAAAACTTTTCCACGCGGGCGAAGCCGCGGGAAAAAGCTAGTCTTATATATTTTAACTAGAATCTATCATCTAATATCTAAATAAATTAACCATAAGTGTTTAAAAAAACTTACCAACGACACAAAAATCTCCAACGCTATGACTCAACAGCAGCTCACTCAGCAGCTCACTCTGGTACGCCGTTTCAACCACCCCCTTCTTCCCCCCTCCACCCTTCGCTCTCCCACCGCACGGCACACCAAACTGGGACACTACTCCATTAACCTCCATAGACACTAGAGCCTGGTTTCCTGTGAAGTCTATGCCTTGACGAGAAATGCTCCATGTCGGTCCGGTGTCTACTTTGAGATTGTGTAGGACGGTTTCTACGTTTTTCACGTGGTCTTTCGATAGGAATGTGTTATACGGGTAAAGTAAGTAGACCAGTTTGTGTGTTGGTATGCTGGGGTTTCTTTCCTGAAAGTAAAGAAATTTACAATAATACGAGTAAATTAAGAAGTCAAGCTGAGGTCTCTACAATGGGAGTCAAGCTACTGGCCTGTTGGTTTAGTTGGTAGTAGCCCTGCCATCTACGCCAGAGGTTGTGGGTTCGATTCCCACCCGGGATCAACATTTATATGATCAGCATATCTGTTGGGTTTCTGATTCTGGGTGGTTGTATGTATTTAAGTATTTATTTAAAAGTATTATAGGTGTTTAACAGTTGTTGAGTACAACTTTGACAGTTCTAAAATACATGCCATTTGTTTCTTATTTCTACAGATAAAAAAGAGCACAATAGGCTAAATTTAGTTAAGTCGTGTGCACCTCCAAATCGATACGACTATCTGACTCATAACGTGAATGTAGATTCATAAGACAAAATATTTTAAAGAAATTAATATGAGGTATAACTACACCGGATATCTAAACTAATACTAAAGAAAAACTGGTGGGTAATATGCACGCCTATCTTATATATCTTGCGAAGAACCAAATGATAGCGGGGTGTAAAATACACCTAGCGCCATCTATTGACAAACTTTAAATCTAAGAAACTGGCATGGTTAAAAAAATTTAATAACATATAAATAGTATACTTTATTACGCGGATGAAGTCGCGGGGCATCGGCTAGTAATAAAACGAATGCCATTGTGTAAGTTTACACGAGGCAAAATTACACCGAACCTTCCCCAAACTATTGTGTTTTATGTTCGAGAATGCAAATGAAATGGCACGCCTTGACCTCGGCAAGTTCATAGCTCATAGCTGACGACAGATTCGCGTGCCACCTGCCACATTATCACGTGCCTGGGCCATAGATATTGCGAATTTGTTGGTTCTGTTTCCAGCGCACGCATTTGGGATTTATTTTGTTAGCTTTAAATAATTGAAACACGAAAAGAACGTCTTTTATCAGCTTTTTCCAATATATTTTTATAATTCTCAAAATGTTCCTCATTCATGGTCTATCAGATAATATAGTGAGTGAGGTGTAAAACAGTCGACACAACTCTTAATGTAGCATGTTTGTTTCACACCTTTGTCTCCACAATATCTCAAAGACCAAAAAAAAATGAGAAGAACCTATATCTTATAGAAAAGACCTTCGTTTCAAGAACAGTTTGAGATTTTAAAATCATTTTAAAAACTGACAATGCGATACATAGGTACCTAATAATAATATACCCGGTAATAAATAGGCTAAAAAAATAAACAATAGATGATAAAAGTCCAGTCAAATTACAAGCCTGTTTAGCTGTGTAAAAACAGCATGCAAATGATTTTTTTTTATTTTTTTTACCTTAACTTTTTTTGCGTCATTGTGTTTTTCACAGAACATATACGTTTCTAGCTACGAATTTGTATAAAAATATTTTATCCCAAAAAATAGTCGTTTTTTTTCTTCTTCTTTTTGTTATGATAGTTCTACGAACTTTACTAATAATATGGTGAGCCTAAACAGAATTAACTTTTTGTATTTTGACATTGTACGAATATATTTTATTTTTATTTTATTACGAATGTTGAATTGTATCACAATATTGACAAGTATGATTAGAACCACAGAACACAGAAAAAGCTCGCTACGCTCCCGCTCGCAATATTTCTATGATTAGAACGAATAAATGAAGATGAAGAAACAAGCTCAGCGCTCACCAATATAAGGGCAGCAGCAATCAAGCTGTCCACTGGGAAGTCTGGCAAGCTGACTTGCTGCAGCTCGGGGCTGATCAGCGCGTACGCAGCCGACAGGAGTTGCTCCAACTTGACCGGGTCCGCGCCTGGGGCTTCCTCCTTGAGGACGTTCAGATGCTCCTGGAAAAAAAAGTTTTGTATTTTATTTTAAAATCAGTTTCTAATTGTTTGTCTATAGTGGTGGACACAATGAAATGAAATGAGAATTTTTATTTCGGAAAACATTGATCCATAAATTGTTAGTACGCCATACATATTACACAATAACTTCAAGTAGGAGGAATGTATTCGAAATGGCCACTTCAACTATAAGTAGTGTACAGAATGAGGAGGGGCGTTCATTGCGGAAGATCCTTAGATGATGATAAATGATGATGATGAATAGTTTATTTTATTGTAGTATTTGGGTTTATGGTAATAAAATAAGTATTTGTAAATGTATTTTGTTTAAATTGTCTGTAATACGTGTGTATGCGGTGTCCTAGTAATAAATAAAACATCTAACAGACGAGACTCCAGCAATCGAACAATGTCGGTATAACCATTATAACCAGCTAAGCAGCAGCGCCAAAGGTGCTGATATCTGCTGACAGGTGGATCTGGTGATAAATACGATGTGGTAATTCAAATAATAATAATGTTTGGACAAATTCACACACGGCTGTTTAGTCTCAAACTAAGCCGAAGCTGGAAAAAAAAAATACCGAGTACAACATTTCTAACAAGCTACTTACAGCTATGTCCTTATTTATTAACTAAAAACAAAATAATGTATCCTTAAGCCCCTTATAGCGACATTTCAGGTTAAATTTACGTAGATTTATTGTCGGGGAATTAATTTTGCGACTCTGACATTGCAATTATGAATAGAGTCGAGTCTGTCAGGCACGCGATATTGGAAATGTAGATTTACATGGAATTTATTCATGGAAAATACAAATAGCGCTTTTAAAGTTTAAAACAAAGTGGACTACAGACAAAACTGGTGGTGGCAGATAGTGTGGACAAGGGCAGCAGAAAATATGGGGTTATGATCGTATCGTCTAAAAAGCAATTTGCCTATTGGTCCAACGCGGAATTTTTACCTCATCGTGCTTTGGAACGAGACCGGATAGTGCTTGTAGAGTATTTTTGGACGAACAGAAAACAATATCTTTGTCATGTTTGCGAAAGAGGAAGCTACATGTATTCAACGTTTCTCAGCTGTCTGACGACCGATCATCAAAAATATTCACTACATTTCAGATAAGACGATATTTAATAATAAGTATTCGTACGTATTCAAAATCAAAAAATATCATTAAATATTAACTTTCAAATTTTGCAACTGCTTGATTTACAAAAAGGAAACCTGCACAATTTACATTATAATATTATATTCTGTAACTAGCTGTAGATTTCAGAATGAATAAAAAAACACAAATAGTCACAAAATGACACATTTTTACTGTTATTGATTTTTAATGACAAACATTGTTACTAAGTATTATAATATTCTGTGACATTGTGACCAACACACCATCAAGTCAATGATAATATGCATAAGTACCAGTATGGGTACATATGCATACAAGTCTAAATCTGACTTGAATAACAAGGCATACACAGCGCATCTGACAAATTCAACTTCGTTCCTCCGTCTAGGGTAAAAATCGTACTAGGTACCTATCTATTTTTATTCGTTTTCTGAAATGGAAATATCGTCTACAGTGTCACATCGCTATATTAGTTTTGGCGTAAAACCAGCGGGACTGCGCACAGCTCCGAAATGAAAACTAGATTTATGTTAGGCAGTACCAGGATTGAACACGCGAGAATGGTCTAACAAAAGCGCCAAAGACTCTACCGACTCACATTGGAGTTTTTCTATTTATAAAAAACTTAATCCGTGTTGAAATATATTATTTATATGTTATTTAATTTTTTAACCCATCTAATCATTGGCAAGTTTCTTAGTTTTAAAATTTGTCAATAGATGGCGCTAGGTGTATTTTACACCCCGCTATCATTTGTTTTTTCGCAAGTTAAATAAGATAGGCGTGCAAATTATCCACCAGTTTTTACCTCTTTATTATTAGTATCACAGAACACGGAAAAAGTTCGCTACGCTACCTCTCGCTAGTGTATATATAAACCGAGTATAGATAAACCGTTCTTCATTTTGTTTCTTTTTATATCTATGTAATTTTAAGTTTAGAAACTTCTGATTGACTTTTAAATTACGTGTTGCGACCGTTGCGCCTGACTTGGCGAAGTTTTTAATTGTCAAAGTTCCTGGTCTTCTTTGGTCTCTTTTTATCATTTACGCTTTGAAAAACTTTACAGTAAAGGAAGAGGTACTTGAAAAAAATATAAAAACTGTAAAAAATAAACATTTTACCCATGAAATTGTTCATGTAAGTTATACCAAAATGAATAATAAAATAAACAATATAAATAACAAAAAAATTCTCTAGTATACCATAAAAATTAGATAAGGGCAGGACAATTAACAAATGTGTCTTAATTGTGCAAAGCTGTCTGTCCCAGGTGGAATATACAACCTCTGTTGATCTCAAGGTATACGGTAGCGATGCCGGCCGGAGGGGTTAGGGCTATAGTCCACCGCGCTAGCCCAGTGCGGGTTGGAAGACTTCACATGCGCCTAAGAATTCCTTCTTAGGTGTAAGCATGCAGGTTTCCTCACGATGTTTACCGTCATTGTTTGAGAGCCTTCAGTAAATGTAAGTACTTAAGTTTCAAGAATAATCCAGTACATGGCCTAATCGGGGATCGAATTTGGACCTCTCGACATGATAGGCCGCGTCTTCCCCACTACGCCACTGACGCTATTTACACAAAATTAAATGATTTTGACTGGCGTTGGCGTAGTTGGTAATGAACCCGGACTACTGCGCCAGAGGTCGTGGGTTCGATTCCCACCCGGGACCAACATTTGTGTGATGAGCATATCCGTTGGTTTTCGGATTCTGGGTGTTTGTATGTATTTATGTATTTATTTTAAAGTATTTATGTGTGTGTTTATCAGGTGTTGAGTACCCATGTACAAGCTTCGGCTTGGAAACAGCCAGGTGTTGTCCAAACATTATTATTATTATCTAAAATGCATCTAAGACCGAAGACAAGACTTTATTGTTAGGTACATGTAGCGATGCAAAGCTACGGAACACCTATGACTACGTTGCGGCAGCGTGGCATGCCGCCGACCCATTAGCTGGTCGCGTACGACGGAACACGGAAACAATTTGTCCGCAATTAATTCCAACCGAGCATTAATTCTGACAACCCATTAGCGGGAAATGAACTTAGCAAGGGGTTTGACATGCTCGTAAGCGGGTAGATAGCGAAACACGGGATTGATAGATAAAAATTGACGTGTACAAATGTACCCAGTGTACTCATACCATTCATTCTCCTAGACCTCGTTCCCATTTACTTGGGGTCGGCGATTCTTTTCCATTTAACACGCTTCTTTGCTACTGTCTAGATATGCCGCCTTTAGGTCTTTCTCTAATGAAATAAAATAAGAAATGCAAATTTATTAGATGGATTGTGTCCGGAACGATTCGATGTCTGTTGAAATACTATTCTTCAAACATGGGTTTTACAACATCCTGCAACATACATTTTATCCATCCAAAACTTCATAAAACAGTGTAAGGAATAAATTAGTTATTACGTGATATAAAATGGAAGTGTTGTAGGCAATAAAAGCTGCAACGTGAGACGCCAAAAACCTATTTCCACAACTCAAAATTGATGTTGACTATTGGAGTAGTAAATGGCTGGTGATACAGAGCGAGCGAAAAACTTTACCAATGTTTCTTTTTCAGGCAAATAGAGTTCGAATACAAAGTAGACTAACAATAATCTGTTTTTAAAAACAATCTTTCATTAATTAAGCTGGTAGAGAATGCCAATGGCATTTCAGTTTGTACAACTTAGTGCAATATATGCATAATCACATTTATTGCTAAAAATAACACATCTAATCAATAAGGAGTCAATAATGTTAATAAATTATTAATATTGATAAAATGTCAAAATTAAAAAATCCGTCCCGCGGCGAGCGTGTATGCAGAGAATGATGAGACTGAGCGAAGTGAAAGAGGTGTGTCAGGATCGCGATACTTGGCGCTCCGTTCTTTTTGCCTACACCCCGTCAGGGACATAGCGTGAAGAAAACATTTGAACATTTTTGAAGGGACTTTTTCTGACTGACTGTGTCTGATCACTTCACTTCCCTCTTTCCTTCACCTGCTCAGAACTTTGTTGTTATCGATTACATTGTATGTACGTATTTATATTGTATGCATGTATGTGTGTATGTATATATATTTTTTGTATACCTATGTATTTGGTGTATGTAGATTTTTAAAATATGCCTATAATTGCACAACCTACCTTCTAATTTGCTGTAAATTCTCTACCCAAAGCTTGTCTGGAAGAAATCGCTCTTAGCGATAAGACCGCCTAGATGTACATTACTGTATTTGTTTTTGTCTGTAATTTTTAAACGTGCAATAAAGTGTATTGAATTGAATTGAACATATCTTCTATGTATTAATTAAATAAAGTTTAATTCATCGAGCGTACAAAATAACATCTAACTCTTCGGACACTTTAAAAATTAGAGAGACCTACTAAGGAGGAACATGCGCGACTCATAGTCCACTAAGAAAATTATAACACCTAATTAAAAAATTCGCAGCCGCTCACCAAAGAGATCCTATCTCTATGATTATACCTAACCAACCTAATATATAATTATAATTCTATTCCTGTCAAATAGTAGCAAGCGAATAAAGAAATCCCTAATTTTAAGGCCGTAAAGTGTCAAACTTCTTTCAAAATTGGGCCTCTGTTGCCTCTGTACGCTTTTTAAGATAATGTGAAAATAAAGACCTTAAACACATTTCTTCAACCCCTGACCTCCGAAACATAAATCAAGTGTAATCTCAACTAGGCTATCACGACTTCACGTGTAAGAATGAGCACACGTCAGAACCACATAAAGTAGAAGACTTGGCGTAACAACTCCAGAAATACGAGGCGACATATCTAGACCGACCCGGCATATCAGACTGCGCGATCTCATTTGAATACGCTTCAGTTAGTCAACTATTTCAGTACTGTATGCTATGCCTTTCTATGTTAAGCCAGAGTACACTATACATAGACACATATCACTAAAATGTTATGTTAAATTATGTTTGTTGTGTTAAAAAGCTTGGTTACAAAAGGTCTCAATTATTTTAAATATTTATAATCCGCTAGCTTTTTCCCGCGACTTTGTACGCGTGGATTTTAGAAGTAGGTATCTCTCATATGTATCGTCTAGTTGTAATTTTCTTATGGGAAAATTGTGAAAATGGCATCCATTTTCACAAGTTTTTGCGTGATGCCGTAACAAACATACTGACAGACAGACAATTCTAAAAATTATTGTTTTGTCTTCTATTGCACACCTTTTACCATTTTTAGGGTTCCGAACCTCAAAAGAGGAAAAAAGGAACCCTTATAGGATCACTCGGTTGTCCGTCTGACATTTCTTAAATATCTCCACTGTACAGACATAGTTATAATTTTATTATAATTATTTTACGTGCTCGCGGCTTTGCCCGCGTGTAACAAGTTTTTTTCCCGCGAGAACAGTTTACCGCGGTAAAAGTAGCCTATATGTTATTCCAGGATATAAGCTATCACTGTACCAAGTTTCATCAAAATCTGTTCAGCCGTTACATCGTGAAAAAGTAAGAAACATCCTTAGAAACATCCTTACAAGCCTTCGCCTTTATAATATTAGTAGGACCAGATGGTATACGATTTTGATTTAAAGTCTAATCTCTCTCTATTCTAAATTTGCCCGTAACAAGAAACCACTGAGTTCTAACTTACATAGATACCATCGCGCTCGAAAGCTATTAGCGGAGCAAACTTCACCATTCGGAAACTACTTATTTGCAGACATTAAAGTTTGCGTTCCGTGCAAGCTAACAGTTTGAAATCCGTTCCCGATTCCCGAAAATTATGCAAAAGCACACGGTTTATAGTCAACTGCGATTATAAATTTCGAGAACAGAAATAGGTCTCGTTTGTATGCAAATAGCGTAAAGCAGTAATTCTAGGTCTGGAAACGCTAGGGAATATTTTTTGCACAATTATAATAAAACTGTAGAAAAGTTGTTTCTGTACATTAAAATTTTTTGGAAAAATTTGGGTCGGGTTACCTTATCGAAGACGAAAATGCAACTTTCGTCCATCACGCTTTTGCCACTGAACGGATTTTGACGCAACTTTGTATGGAGATCGTCTACATCTCTGGCCAACATTTAGGCTATAAAACATCTCGAAAACTAGACCAGAAATAGTGACCAACAATAAAAAAAAACATCTCCTAACATTTGTATGAAATTGCAGTTCAGAGTAGACTGGCTGGTGTTGAAAATGCTACCTTTACACATCTGAAGTCCACGCGTATGAAGTCGCGGCCAACAGATAGTCGAACATATGTACATATATAGAACTTACTTAAAGAATATAATAATTATTCTAAATATAAGTACATACCAATAATAGTATACTCACTAAAGTACACTTACTTAAAGTATTTATTTGGAAGTAGAATCTATCCTGAAGACAAAAGTCTGGTGTCCTGAATATACAGGCTACGTTAATAGTCTTAGGCTCCAGACTCCACAAATTAACTTTGTCAGTTGTGGAGTAAAGAAAGATTATTTGTATTGTATTGTATTGCATTTCATTGCATTGCATTGCATTGCATTGTATTGTATTAAATCAGTGTGTACTACCCATCATGACGTACGGCGCCAAAACGCTGACAGTGGGACTAGTGCGAAATTTCAAAGTAGCTCTACAATGGAAAGAGTCATGCTCAGAGTTTCTCTGATACAGGATCGGAACCGCCAGAGAAGCAAAGACTTTAGTTCAAAGTAGACGAGTTTTCGAGTGGAGACCACGACTGGGCCAGCGTAGTTTGGGATGCCTCTGGGTAGATGGAGCAACGATCTGCGTAGGTCTACTGACAGAGACTGGATGCGGAGAACCGAAGATTTGGTTCTGTGACGCGCCTTGGGGGAGGCCTATGTCCAGCAGTGGTCTAGTTTAGGCTGATGTTGATGATGAGATTCTTTCCTCTGATTCATTCCTATTTCCCGCGCGCCGTGCACGTGTACAAATTTGTAATACAGGAAACTTATGGACCAACTGATCAGTTTTACAACGTAATTTATAGTATTATACTAGTAGTTGAAAGTTCGCTGTATTTGACAAAGGGTTAAAAAACGAATGCAGTTCGCAACGCAAAACATTTAAAACTACAATACACGTAGTGGCACTCAATTTCTCAAAGTTGTAACCGATCGCGTGTGGCGTAGCCCTTGGGTCGCAATAAAACCGGTCGCGATCGGCGGTGACGGCCAGTCGCAGATAATACACGAACCCGGCTACACGTCGGCGGAAACGGGACATTTCCGATCATAACAAACCCGGAAAGATTCAAACGGCAAAGTTTTAAGCTACAAGAAAGAGCTCCTTGCAGCAGTTTCATAGCTTTCGTAGACGTTGGCTACGAAACTGCTACGAGTTTGTAGACACCAGTGTGGGATTTTTTTTTCAATGTTCATACTTTGTAAGTGTACCTAGGGGTTTTCATACGAAATTTAACAAGTCAATTGAATTGAGGAAATATTTAAAAGCTCTTGTGTACCTTAAAACATTCTTATTACATACAAATTTAATAAGGAAGCGTGGTCAAATTGTTGTGGAGAACTATTGTGGAGAACTTGGAGAAGCAATCATAAAATTGCGGGTTAGCTGGAAGAGATTTTATAGAAATAAGCTTGAAAGAAGCTTTTTCTGTTGTTTTGTATTGTTTTTATTTTGATTCTGTGTGCACAATAAATTATTAAATAAATAAATAAAATATAATAATACAAAGAAATGAGAATTATATTTCAGAGTCAAATACTTTGATAGCTTTGAGATAACCAGTGTTTCTTTACATATAAGACAGGTGTTAGTAACTAGTGACCGGCTACCACGGAAAAAAATACTTCTAAATTATATGTGCAAAGAATAAATCAAAAACGACCGAAACATAAAGGGTTAAAACTTATACAATGCTGTTCTCGAGCTATAAGCGCTCAAATAGAGTAGAAAAAATTTGTTTCAGACATTTCATAAATTCCTAAGACAATTTAACTAGTTCATAGAATAGATATAGCAATTATTGATTACGTTCACACAACAGTGCTGAGTCACGGATTATTTCAATTAATCACCAGTGAACCGGGCGTTGAAAGGTTGAGGGGAAGGAATTATCGAGCAACAGGCAGCGTTGGTAACAAGCCGACAATGAATACATTCGGTAGTTATAGTTGATTATTTCTTGTTAAAGGGAAATGTAGTATGAATGATGGAAGCTACGATCTTTATTTTTATAAAAAATACATAGGTAAAGTTTTTATTTATAAATTTTATTGGATTATAAGCATTTAAGACAGTGTTAAAACCATTACAAATCAAATTAGGTACTAGACGAGCAAGATCAATTAACAGGACTATTCTGTAAATCTCAGAATTATTAGAACAAGGACTACTAGACACACTACAGTGGTACTTTTAATTAAATTTTATTTATTTATTTAAGTAAGACTCATACAGTTTGTTTAGTATCAGACTAAACCTATGTGATAGAGTTTTACTGTTAGATAGATCTTTTGTAAATCTAAATCATGAGCAAAATTTTACCTAAATGTGCGAAAGTAGATTATAGTCTCTAGTAAGTAAATGTTCTGCATACATTTCCAGACCACTACTTGCTTTAAAAAATTGTTACTGTATTGTTTTACAACAAAAGTGTTCAAACTCTTGAATGGCAATTAAATAAATCACAGAAAATAGACCAATAACAAAACTTCAACAGACTTTTCGTTTGTTTTCAGAACCACCATCAAAATCAACGTCACGAACGAGTATTCAATTATGAAAGCAAAGGAAACTTAATGGAAACAGCACACATTAATGGAAACGATCGCGTGACCGCGAGCGTTAGCGTTTAGCCGAGTGGTGTGGAATATGCCCGCACTCTGGCAGTCATCCCAGCGTCCTATGTACGTTCGAACAGTGTGGGTGGACGGCTTCCGACACGCAATCCTATCGCATGACGATCCATACTTTTTAAAGCTAAACGCCACGAAACGACGCCCGAATTCCTCAGCCACTTGCACGTCGAATGCTAAATCGACAACGCGTACACGCAGTTCGCGGCTCAGTCATACCGCTCACATAGAAAACTGTGTCAAGAAATTCAACTTCGTCGTCAGGAACGAGAGGTCGTTTACAAACAAACGTCTCAACAGTCCGCAGGAGCCCGATATTGAGAAATTGAATCTCGCTGATGTCGATCAGGAATCGGAAGACGAATTTATGGTAAAAGCGAATGCCCAGCCTTTGTACGAATTCGACAGCTGCAGATCAAAATTCGACAGTGTTTACATTAATATGAGGACGCTGAGAAGTAACAGGACAACGAGATCGGATGTTAAAGAGAATACAGAACTATCGGATCGGGTTTTGCAATGGCTGGATCTTGCAGGAAAGGTGGATCTGTTGCCAACAGATAGCGGAGAGAGAATGTCGCAGCCCAGACACAGCTGGCCGGAAATACAGAGACGGAATCTTTTGACGAAATCCAAAACTGCAATCGATGTAAGAGCAAAAGAAAGTGGTAAAACCCCGTCGCCGAAAGCTGGAGACAGACAGCAGAGCGGGAGTATTGATCGACACGATTCGTACGTACCGACGTCCGCCAACACGATCGAGAACTACGCGCGACAGTCACGGAACGTCAAGAGCACGCCACGGTACGAGACCGCGGCGAAAACGAAAGACAATCACAACAAAACAAAACCCAAAGATCCGCGAAGCAACATTCAAGAGACGCGGCAAAAAGTAGCGTCCGAAAGAAACGCAGTCGAAAAGCAATACGCCGAGCTGATAAGCAAGAAATTAATACCAGATTTGAAAGCCAACAAGAGGCAAGTGCATATATTCATGCCGGAGTTGCCGAAAAAAATTGCGTCGAATGCCACAAGCAGAACCGAAAGTATCCTTTCTCAATTTTCCCAACTTACTCAAAGGTCTAAGCAATAAAGTTTTTTAATAACTTTGTTTCTTTTGTGAAGTAAGACCAGTCATCGTCAAATAAATCGTAGCATTTTTCCAGCGACATAGCGCCGCGTAAGCGAGTGAGGACATATGATGCATGTTACTTAGCAACTACTAAATATTCGGTGAAATTATTGTAAACATTTCTAGAAAATGAACTCAATTTTATTTTATGCAATGTTTTTAAATGATTTTAGAAAAGAAAGCGAACATATGTTTCATCATTAGGCCAGTCAGGACTGTTGTATACGGATTGCTAAATTATATTTTGACTTACGCTATTATTGGAAACCCAAAATCGATTAAACGTTCTGTGCCTTAATAGGTTAAGGGCACGAAGATTTGGCTCCGCAAATTAGTAGGATATATTTCTTCGATTAAAATTGATTTTTGTCACAAATAAAGTCTTAATGACATGGTATAGAACCCTATAATGGTTCAATAGAGCTGTACAGTCGACCGCACGTCAGTAGGACCTTGAGCTGACCTAGCCTGTTAGGGAGTTTCAATACTATGAGAGACCAGTTTATACTGGTTTTGTTTCCACTGACGTGCGGTCGACCGTACCTACACGAAGATTCTCAACCATTCAGAAAAACTTATGAAAAAGTACGATGCTCGAATTCGCGAATTGTGTGGGACTAATAAAGCGCATTTTTAGAAGCTTTTATTCAACTTGCCCTGTTAGTATGTGTGGGTCAAATCTTGCAAGTGAATTTTGACCCACTTCCCGATATTTAATTGCCAATACTCTACTCTACATAGGGCTGTCTGGAAGAAATCGCTCTTAACGATAAGACCGCCTAGATGTACCTCCTAAATCTACTGTATTATTGTGTTCTGTTTTATTTTTTTGTGCAATATAGAGTAGTGAATTGAATAGTTACGTAAGGGCAGTTAGGGCACTCACTCCGAATCCAATGGTAGCGACATCCCTCGCCTGGAACCGCGAGCGCAGCGGCGGGTCGAGCGGCTGCCCGCTGTACCGCGGCACCGGCAGCCCGAGCGCGATCACGCGGAAATTCTCGTCCACTCGCACCAGCCGCCACTTAGAAACTTCCTCTGGTCCGTGCTCCTGCCAATAAAAATGTAAAAAGAAAACTGCAACGAATTCGCACTAGTGACTACTTAATTGTAGATATGTGACTTTCTGTTGTTCATCAACAGCCTATTAACATGTCCCCACTGCTGCCTACGCTCTCAACGAGGGTGTTCGGGCTATAGCCACCACTATAGTCCACTGCGTGATGGACTATAGTCCACGCAGTGCCGGTTGGTGGACTTCACATGTGCCTAAGAATTTATTCTTCGGCGTATGCAGGTTTCCTCACTATTCGAGAGCCCTTCACCGTTTGAGAGCAGTCAGTATATGTACTTAAGTTTCGAGAAAACAAAAGTCAAAAAGTCAAAAGTCAAAACCATTTTATTGCATGTAAGTACACTGGGTACATTTATACAACGTCAATTTTTTATCTACCACCGCTTCCAAGGTGTTATATAGAGCTGGGAAGAAGAAGCGGCGCAACAAACAATCATTGGTACATGGCCCGGCTGCGATATGATAGGCCGCGTCTTATCCTCGAAGCCACTGACGCTCCTGAAAGTGGTGTATAAGGCTGCTAAACCACATTAGTACAAATTAATAATACGTAAAGTGTAGGTAGATGGTATTCATAAGTTGTAACAGGCGGTATGAAGAATAAAATACTTATACGGTACCATATTAGAAAACTAGATAATAAAATGACTAAATCGCGAAACAGTTTTTGGTAAAAATTGAGTATTGGCAGTCTACAGCAACTCTAGCTAGATTTTGTATATCTATTCTGGATCGTGTCGTGAAACGTCAGTGGCGTCGGGGATAAGACGCGGCCTCATCATATCGAAAGGTCCGAAGTGCGATCCCCGGTTGGGTCATGTACCAATGGGTTTTTTCTCGAAACTTAAGTACATTTACTGCCTGCTCTCAAACGGTGAAGGAAAACATCATGAGGAAACCTGCATACGCCGAAGAAATTCTTAGGCGCATGTGAAGTCCACCAACCCGCATTGGGCTATCGTGGTGGACTTTAGCCCGAACGCCCTCGTTGAGAGGGTAGGCCTGAGCCCCAGCAGTGGGGACATTAATAGGCTGTTGATGATGATTCTGGATCGTGTCTACAAAAACCACATTTATACGTCATAGTTTCTTGCAAAGAGTTCAACTTACCTGCAATAACTTATCATATCTGGCGGCAGGTATCAAAAACCTGCCGTCCTCGAGGTGCATTTCCCGGTTCTCCAGCAGATTATTGAGTACTGGCAACACATTGCGCTCAGCCTTCTCTATGCCTTCTAGAACTAGCACTCTACCCTCCACTGCAGCACGGACTGCGCTCTGAAGACAAAAAAATATATTTATTCACTCTTATATGGTGAAGGACAAAAGCTTTGCGTCTGCTTCTTTTACCTACCAATCTATTACAGAGAGCGTCAGTGGCATCGGGGATTAGACACGGCCTATCATATCGAAAGGTCCGGAGTTCAATCCCCAGCTGGGCCATGTACCAATGGGTTTTTTCTCAAAACTTAAGTACATTTACTGACTGCTCTCAAACGGTGAAGGAAAAACATCGTGAGGAAACCTGCATACGCCGAAGAAGAAATTCTTAGGCGCATGTGAAGTCCACCAACCCGCACTGGGCTAGCGTGGTGGACTATAGCCCGAACGCCCTCGTTGAAAGGGTAGGCCTGAGCCCCAGCAGTGGGGACATCTTAGTAGGCTGTTATTGATGAATCTATTACATATTTTGTTTTGAATGAAATTAACACAATGGTACAGGAACCGTGAAAATAAGATCTGCTTGATATATTGAGTAAAACATTCAATTAATAATGTCAAATAGATCCTGTTTGTTAATGAGTTAAAAAGAAATATGACGAGGATAGCAAGCATCATAGAACGCCTCTCCTCTAAAGAACTAACCCCAATCAGATTTTAAAATCAGACACAAGCATAGCTTATTGTTAATAACGACAGATTGCTATGATGAATGATACAGAAGAGAAAAAAAAATTGCTTATATAAGCCGTTTGTAATGTGTAATGTTTAACACAATGTGATACTATAGCTAGGCAACATAGGAGTTAGTCTCTGCTACAATGTGCAAAGTTCACAGCACTGCACTTGTTTTTACAGCTGTTTATATGTTTTAATAGAGAATACCTGATCAAAATACTTTGCAGTAGAGCTTTGGATTTCCCTCCTCTGCTTAAGGTCTGCCTCCGTTGTATCCCGTGATAGAGCTACATACTCCAACTCTTGCTGTGTCAATTCCAAATATTGAAGTGCTACTTTCCTCCTGCAAATAAAAAGAAAATAATACTTCTAACAATAAGCTCATACGATCGTACCCATAAATGGATCATGCTCATTAAATTATCCTTCTGTTCAATTCTAATGGTAAAAAATAGTTGTGAGGCTCTGAAATAAAATAATATAATTTATGCCTTGGCATGTCCACAATATTCTTTACTTAAATATTATTGGGCTATAGTAACAAGGTAATGTAACATTTTAGACAGATTTTTTTTAAACACTAAAAAAATAAATTTTAAGTAAAATAAAAAGGTACTTAAATAAATTAATTAGGTATTTTTATTTTACCTATAATTAATAGGTAAATATAAAACTAAATAGAACACTTAAGTACCTACAATAAATAACTTAATTATGGTAATATAATTTAATTAATTAGTTTTTAAAAGTTTATAAAGTTAAATAGGTAGGTGAGGTAGGTAGTTAATGTCTAAAGTAAAATTGAACATTACTTACTTAAATGCATTACATACCTACTAGGTCCTGGCCTGCCAAGTAAAAACATGTCCTGGCCCAGTGAATCCTTTTGCATCATCCATCTCAAGTTGCGGAGAGTGCTTTGCGATAAATATTTTACCTCCGAACTTTCTACTGTCACTGCAAGAACATATCATACAGAATTGCATTACTGAGGTTGCCATATGGTCCACAATCGCAGGCAAGTTCATGCTGCCGGCTCCACAACCATGTGTGGGGTACTCCAAACAATCGGAAGTTATGTTAACTTTACTGACCGCCAACAGGTCAATGTATAAAGGTAGTTTTGTTTCCAAATCTAAACAATAAATCATTGTCTATTAATAAGGAGGTATAATTATGAAAGCTTATAAAATTGACACGTTTTTGAAAAGGAAAGGCCAAAAAAGAATTTTACATCCCATTATTTACGAGGGTTATAGGCAGCGAACTTTGTTACTTATAGGTTAGAAAAAAGTTTTTTTAAACAGTAAACTTACAATATTTTTTAGGCACGTATTCACTCTTTTTCGGGGTATTCAACTCCTTGGTCACATCTCCTATGGTCACTGTACCCTCGCTGGAGTAGGCTCTCACAAAATTTGCGGCTAAAATTGATTTTCTGCCGCTCAAAATACGAATC
The DNA here is from genome assembly GCA_949699065.1 of Metalampra italica. Classification (NCBI taxonomy): domain Eukaryota; kingdom Metazoa; phylum Arthropoda; class Insecta; order Lepidoptera; family Oecophoridae; genus Metalampra; species Metalampra italica. The sequence continues at coordinate 8,758,328 of OX452983.1, forward strand.
AAAACATCAATTCTTCGAACGGTTACCGCTGGCGTATACATGATTACATTCACATAGAAATAGCGCGGAATTTTAGCAATAAGTTATTTTTACTGATTTCACTCCATGTTGATGATTGGAGAGGTCATATAACTATAAAAATTGATAAAAATCGCAATTGAGTTCAAAGTCTAATGTCCAACTCTAATGTCATGTCAGTCACCAAGACATGAATGACGTTTCAATACAGCTGATTTGCGTTTAGTTGTTGTTTACAGATGCGTTGTTTTTATCGTTTTGCATCGTGAATCGTACACGCACGTGCAAGGATTATATTACTAACGTAATCCTGTGACAATGGAGACCGCCTGTCAGTCGTGGGCCAGGCTGGCCGATCGTCGGAGGGTTTGGAGGACATAGGCACCGACGACAAATCCTAATAATATTCTCATCATCGTCTGCCTGCACTAGTCCATTGCTGGACATAGGACTCCCCCAAGGCGCGCCACTGAACCCAACCTTAATTCCTCTGTACCCAACTTTCGGCTCTCCGTATCCAGTCACTGCCAGCCGCAAATCCTCGCTACTTATTGATTCTAATTGATACCTAAACTAAAATAAATATACAAATTAGTATAATAGCAGTAAATCCTTTTATTTAACCTTATTATCTAGTCTATCGCAACTCACTTATACTAATATACAAATTAAATAAACAACTCTTCTAATATTTATAGTCTGCAAAGGAAACAAAAATACATAGGTATTTATATCAAAATAATTCATAAACAAGGTAACATAAATTGTATTGCTAGTTTTAAAGTCGGTTGTCATTTCATTTTAGTCTCAGGCCCCGTTCCGTTCCCTACTGTTAGAAAAACAAAACTGATTCAAATCCACTGCAAATCCAACATCTAATTAAACACCGTGCACCATTGATATAGTACATACAATTTTGAAAAAAACTATACTACTTAACTTAGTAAGTCCATAATGTATGCCTCATTGAAAATTATCAAGCAAAGCAAGACACGAAAATTGTCTAAATGAATAACATAATATTTTTACAATTTTATAAAATGTCCTTCAATAAGAACTGTGCAAACTTTGGCAGTTACATGTACAGAATGATCACTTCCTATTTACAACTTTAAAGTATTGATGATCGCAGTTTATTTCACTCTCACACAGGCATGGTGGCGGCCAGTTGTCAAATATTAGGTCCATACCATTACCAATTAGCTGGATAGATCTTTTTCTTTTTATCACTTTTTACCTTTTTACACGTTTTCTTTCTTTCTTTATTGTATGAATTTATTCGCTAGTTACCAAGATGGTTTATTTTTGTGTGCTCTTTTTATTTTAGCGAGAATGGTACATAAGTTTTTTAGAATAAAGGAACTTGTCGAACAACGAGACCGAAGCTTCCAATTAACCAAAAGTATTATTTGTTCTATGGAACCATTGGGATAAATTTAGTTGCATTTGATCTATCATAGGACAACTGGGAGAAAAAAGTTTCAACAGTTCTATGACGTCACAGTTCCATAGAACAAATGGGAGTTACCCAGTCCTGCGGTGGTAAATAAATGACGTTGTATAAATGTACCCAATGTACTTACATGCAATAATATTGTTTCGACTTTCCTTACCTATGCCGTAAGTAAGGAAAGTCAAACACAACTTGTATGAAAATGCAATTTTATTAATTTACTTCATACAAATCGGCAACTTCATAGGTAAGGACCTATTAAATGGGATTGTATGGAGGACCCCCCACACCAACGCGGACAAGGCGCGGCTTGCGACACAATTTCGTAATGAACCTAGGCCGCCATTGCCTGTTACACGCCACAGCCATAGCAACCGCACCAGTGAGGCTTTATTCTTCTTTTTATGCAGCGTGGGACGCCCCCGTGCCAGGCGGCCGGAAGCGGCTGGATGGGGAGGGCGGAGGACCAGGTGTGATGGCATTCGACGGGGAAGGCCGATGTCCAGCAGTGGACGTCGAAGGGCTGCTACGAAGTTTTTACAGATGGTAGCGTTTAGTATTTTAGTTTAATCCTTTTCAATTTCATCTTCGTCCATATGTTCAATTTTCACGCTAACAAAGTCAGTAGGTTCCAACTCTCCACCGCTATGATCATCATCTCTTTCGACCTTCATCTTCGGACCACTATCCTCATCGCTCGTCTTGCTGCTCTCCTTTGATTTCGCATTCTCATCATCATCGTCGTCGTCATCATCATCATCATCGGAATCGTCATCGTTTTCCACTTTCTTCGCGCTCTCGGCAAATTTCAACGACTTTTTGAACGTAACGAAGTCGCCGATGATTAAGTCGACGGCTTTGGTTTTCTTCGGTGGTCCGAAGATGCTTGTCATCGTTTCCTCGTCGAGGTCGAGCTGGCACTCTCTGGGCTCCAGTTTGTGGTAGTAATCCTGCACGATTTGCCCTTTTATACTGTGACGTTTGCGCAAATGTTTCAGGATGGTCCTTTTCACTGCGTAAGACTTCGGGCAGCATTTGCACTGAAAAATAGATGCAGTATTATTTACAGTTAACATTATCCTGATATGAGGTGAGGTTAGCGGGGACCGGTCGTCGTGGAGATCCCTGGGGGAGGCTTTTGTAAAGCAGTGGACGTCTACAGGCTGATATAATGATGATCATTTATCGAGAGGCTTATATAGATTACATCTCAATGTCTATTGTTATCAAGGTTGGTTGGTCCATAGTTCACGAGGGCCTAGTGCGAAATGATATTCACAAAATCTTATGCCTTCGAATAAAAACTATCTTATCTTGGGGAATTTCGGGGATTCCGGTCTCGCACATCCAATCACTCGAATGTCTAGTCAGACACTTGTGTCATATTCCCCGAATGTCTTAACGTCCATTTCCCCAACGGCTATTTCCCCAAATGTCCATTTCCCGAACGGTCCATTTCCCCAAAGGTCCATTTCCCCAACGGTCCATTTCTCCAAAGGTCCATTTCCCCAAAAGTCCATTTCCCCAAATGTCCATTTCCCCAACGGTCCATTTCCCTAACGGTCCATTTCCCCAAAGGTCCATTTCCCCAAAGGTCCATTTCCTCGAACGTCCATTTCTCCAAACGTCCAATTTATACGTTAAGCTCCGCAATAAGAATGGTAAACCAAACCTCCCAAATAGTAGGCCATGGTATGACCAGGGTCACCAGGTATTACTGGCTCTCTAGAAGTTACTCACTCGGAAGATATTGAGCGGGCTGTGGGTGATGACGTGGCTCCGCAGGCCCGCGGGGTTCATGAGGCCCTTCTTGCACAGCGGGCAGTTGTAACGGACCAGGCTGTGCGACGTCCGCAGGTGGCGCAGCATGTACCGCTCGTCTTGGTACTTCCGGTCTGTTGACAACATGAAGGAAAACAAATTACTCCCATGCGGCCGCCCACCAAATAGATCCTAGCTCTATGGTTGACAAATGTGCGTAATTTCTGGAAAACCAAAGATCGGGTTCAGTGGCGCGCCTCGGGGGAGGCCTATGTCCAGCAGTGGACTAGAAGCTATTGATGATGATTGCGATTTTATATTATGCTATGCTTTTGCTGAACAGGGTCGATATGTCATATTATCATTTCACAAAACAAAACGTTTTTGTTTTGTGGTCAGCAAAAGTCAATTTTTTGAGTGACAATGTCAGGTGTGTCACTAAGTAATTTATGTATATTTTACAATTAAAATAATACTAAGGGCTTCTTACACCGCTTGCTGATAAAGTCCCAGATACCCTATCTGCAGGTTATCTGACAGATAGCCTATTGTTTTGGTTTCAAAGATATCTGATTGCCTATATCTTATACATTTTATATAGTCTATCACACAGATTTATCTGATAGATAAGTTTATCACTAAGATTACTATCTGTAACAATATCAGGAAGTGGTAAAAGAATCCCTAAATGTTCTAGTAAAAGCCAGTAACTAAAAGGGGATCCCAGACACACGCGGCCTGCGGTGGCGGTGGCGGTCTTTTGTGTTCCATATGCAATGTATGTGAGACTTCAGACACGCGCGGTCTGCGTTTGCATATTGAAGCTGCGGCCTGCGGTAGTGTGTCTGGGATACGCTTAAGATGATGTCAACAACTTACCACACAGGGGACATTTGACGGACTCCTTGGTCTTCGCGTCGTGGACCTTCATGTGTTCCCGCAGCGCGCACGGGCTCGTGAACAGTTTCGAACAGACTGAGCATGTCTCCAAGTCTGCAACAAATTATCATTAGGGTTTCTTACAGATTTACAGAACCCTTTTAGAATCACTTTGTTGTCTGTCTTGGCTGTCAAAACCTTTTTTCAAAGGAAAGGGTCTTATCTTCTTAGGGGGCCAGGAATACCTAGCGACACTTCGACCCTATGGGATCTGTTGTGCCAAACCCCTGTCCGCCAAACGGTGCCCCAAGCGTTTTTTTAGTGGACTTCACATACGCTTTAGAATAGTGTAAATACGTCTTTGGCGTATGCAGGTTTCCTCACGATGTTTTCCTTCACCGAAAAACTTTTGGTATTATAATAAATCGTACTTAAGTTTCGATAAACTCATTCGTACGGGCCAGGATCGAAGCCACGACCTCAGGAACGTGAGGCGAGTGCACAACCAACTAGGCTTACCACAGCTCTTTCAGGAAAGGGTAGGAGTATCAAGTTGAAATTAATATCAAATACTAAGGTCGAATAAATAGAATGGAAGGATTAAAACTTACTTTCTCCAGTGTGCTTTCGAATATGGTAGGTTAGTTTTGATTTCTGAACAAACGTCTGCCCGCAGTACAAACAAGCGTACGACGTTTCCTTGGAATGCGACCTGTTATAGACAAAAATGATAGGGCAGTTCAGTAAGATTGAAAATACTGCTATAGACTTACCAAGTTATCTGTGAACTGAAGGGTGGCTCTGCCATCGTTCCAAGCCCGTCATTCTATATATTTTGTGTCGACGGCCGAATGACATTCTGCGTAGTTTCTGATTCTGCCACTTCACAGATAACTTGGTATATCTATAAGTATGACCTGTAAACGATACAAAACAAATCTAGGAGACAGTTCTATATTTGTATCATCATATCAGCCTGTAGACGTCCACTGCTGGACAAAGGCCTCCCCCAAGGATCTCCACGACGACCGGTCCTGCGCTAACCTCATCCAGCTGGGTCCCGCGACCTTCACCAGATCGTCGGTCCACCTCGTGGACATATTTGTATCATTCACTAGTTACCTCCGCTCTCCGCATCCAGCCGCTTCCGGCCACTTTCTTTAGGTCGTCGGTGCACCGGCGGAGTGGCCTCATAAGCAGCGCCCAAATGCGTATTAAGCAAACGGGTATTGGACCAACTGCTGCTAAATCTGCACGAACCGCATGGGGCAGTGCTCGCACCCTCGTGCGCGGGTCAGTTACCTGACGTGCGAGGTGCACGCGCCCTTGTCTGCGAAGGTGCGGTCGCACTGCGGACACGCGTAGGGGCGCTCGCCAGTGTGGCGCCGCTCGTGCCGCAGCATGTTGGAGCGCTGCACGAACCGCATGGGGCAGTACGAGCACGCGTGCCGCGGGCCCTCGTGGATCTGCACGTGCTCGCGGAACGAGTCCTTCTTCTGTACAGGTTAAATAAACCAACAATCAGTATCATATCCTACATTTGGGAACGGGCATGCGCGTGCGCTCTCGATTGGTAGAAGGCCGCTCATAACAGGCTTCTTTTTTATGAGCTTTCATTTGGTGGAAGAATTTTTCTCTGCGGCGCACCGTTTTCAAAATCTTAGCGAAAGACCCAAAAGTGGGACCTTGTTTGGTGAGGTGAGGACACCTGCACGAGCATGTAAGTCCACCGACCCGCACTGGGCTAGCGTGGTGGACTATAGCCCTAAAGCCCTCGGTGATAGGGTGAGCCTGAGCCCCAACAATAGGCACATATTATTAGGATATTGATTATATTTGAACCAACAAATTGACAGCATTCCATGGACTCACCCCAAACACCTTCTGGCAGTAGGGGCACGTGAAGCTCTCCTTGTTGGGCCGGTGCTCGTGCTTGTGCATGTACAGCGAGGACTTGTACTGGAACGACTTGCCGCACTGGTTGCACTCGAAAGGATGGTGCCCGGGGTGGCGGATCAGGTAGTGCAGCTTTCTATAACAATACCAATTACTCATTGACATTTTGTATTTAAATTATTCATTGAATTATTCAGTAACATGCTGGGAAGTATTGTATTCATTTAATTAATAATCATAATGTTTTGGACAAATTCACACACGGCTGTTTATCCCGAAATTAAGCCGAATCTTTACTTAAATACATACAAACACCCAGAATCCGAAAACTAACCGTTACGCTCATCACACAAATGTTGGTCCCGGGTGGGAGTCGAACCCACGACCTCTGGCGTAGTAGGCAGGAACACTACCAACTAAGCCAGCCAATTTGTTATTATAGCATTGTTATATGTTGTCGATTTGGGTTAGACGAGATATCATGAATTGTATAGGTACAAGTTACAATAAAAACAAATGTCTTATCGCTAAGAGCGATTTCTTCCAGACAACCTTTGGGTAGAGGAGATAATGATTATCAGTAGGTCGTGCAGTTTGTTAAGGATATAATAAATGCAATATTTTAAAATACACACACTACAATACATATATACACTTACATACATACTTAATACATACATGTATAGATACATACAATGTAATTGATAACAACAAAGTTCTAAGTATATGAAAGATCAGACACAGCCAGTGAGAAACGTCGATAACATAAATACATGATAGTGCTATCTCGTTTCGACTAATTATGTTTTTATGTAGTCGCTAGTAAGGGAGCGTCCGTCTGTGACCTCCGGGATAAGGCGCGGCCTATCATATCGAAAGGTCTAAAGTTCGATCCCCGGCTGGGCCATTTACCAATGGGATTTAAGTACATTTTACTGACTGCTCTCGAATGGTGAAGGAAAACATCGTGAGGAAATTCTTAGGCGCATGTGAAGTCCACCAACCCGCACTGGCCTAGCGTGGTGGACTATAGCCCGAACGCCCTCGTTGAGAGGGTAGGCCTGAGCCCCAGCAGTGGGGGCGTGTTAATAGGCTGATGATGAAGTAGTCGCTAGCGAGTATTGACGTTGTCAACTCATGGTACTGTAGTTTATTAAGACGTCACCCACCTCTCATCCAGCGAGTGCAGCGTCTCCTTGCATATCTTGCACTTGTACTTGCCGGGGCCGTGCACCTGCGCCGTGTGCGCGTGCAGCGCGCGCGAGCTGGGGAACTCGCGCGTGCACACCGAGCACGACACGGGCACGTCCTTGCGCTGCTGCGTGCAGTGCTGCGCCTGGAGTCACACGTTAATGATTAGACGCAGGACTCTGGGCCTGTCGAGCTGGAGAGGGCAGAACAAGCCCAGGAATCAAGATCAACGGTTAGATTAGTTGCCATCTTACCATCATAGGTCTGTCTGCCTGTTTGCCACATAAGGAAACAAAAAAAATCTATACCGATCACACTAGGACAGTTCCTAACTATCTATCATATCAGCCCATTCTTTACCGTCCACTGCTGGACATAGTTCCCCAGTGAACGCCACTACACCCAGTCCTCTGCTCGCCACATCCAGCCACTTCTTCCGGCCACCTTTTTTAGATCGTCGGTCCACCTGGGTCTATACATAGTATCTATACTAATTAAAGCTAAAGTTTTTTTTGTTTGTTTGTTTGAACGCGCTAATCTTTGGAACTTCCAGTCGGATTTCATTTTTGCATTTGTCCAAATCTTGAGGAAGGTTAAAGGCTATTTAACACCACGCTACGACCCTTAGGAGTCAAGCAAAAGGAAAAAAAGGCAGAATTAACTCATAAAACGCGGGCGAGGCCGCGGGAAGCAGCTAGTAAAATTTAAGCACAGTAAGTTGCGTGCTGTTACTCTACATGTACGTACTGTCAGACTGCAAAGGTGTTATTAACTCTAATAGTTCAAGCAAATATAACATAGAGCGTCAGTGGCCTCGGGGATAAGATACGGCCTATCATATCGAACGGTCCGAAGTTCGATCTCCGGCTGGACCATATACCAATGGGTTTTTCTCGAAACTTAAGTACATGTACTGACCGCTCTCAAACGGTGAAGGAAAACATCGTGAGGAACACGCAGGTGAGGAAACCTGCATACGCTGAAGAAGAAATTCTTAGGCGCATGTGAAGTCCACCAACCCGCACTGGGCTAGCGTGGTGGACTATAGCCCGAACACCCTCGTTGATAGGGTAGGCCTGAGCCCCAGCAGTGGGGACATATTAATAGGCTGTTGATGAAATATTACATACCCTCAAATGCAATTGGAAGGATTTCTTATGACTCAGCGGCCTATATTGGCATGAGTCCAGTGAGCAGAACACCTTCCTTGCTTCAGGATGTTCACCACCGAAGTGATCCCGCATCTTCTCTATACTGGGCAGCACTAGGCAGCAAATATTGCACTTCAGCAAGTATAAGTCTGATTCTTCCCTGTTATGCTTATCCAAGTAGTGGTGCGTGAACCATATCTGAAAGATAATATTTTATTCCATGTTAGTGGACAGATTGGTAATACTTTTTAGGGTGATGATCAAAATGGTAAAAAGAAACCCTTATCCGAGGTACAGAACCCTCAGACTTTGCCAACTTTTTATTGTACTGAATGAGCACTGACCTAAAAGCTAAATTAAATTACCAGACATTTCAGCTCAGATTGTATGCACCAGCTGATTATACAATGATTTCTAATCCACTATCTATTGCACAAAACTTCCACCTGGGACTGCCATCCCCATCTAAGAATAACAATCATTGTAGATGCCAATGTTATGTAACTTAAATATTGCTTCTCTGGAATTGATTGATAGGAATGGATAGGTATAAGATTATTATATAAAAAGAATACCTTGTCACTAAACAATTCAATGCAAATTTCACATCTGTAAAAGTTTTCTTTGTACTTGTTACAATGTACCCTGACTTGATGAGTCTCTCTGTCCGTTTCATTCCAAAACAATGTCGGACAATACTTGCACTTGAAACCTAAATGTGGACTGAAGCAGTTGTCATATTCCATCACCTCCCAATGCTCTGTCAGATGATGCCTTGCCTTTTCTCTATTGTCAAACTCTTTGTCACAAAATTGACAGATCCACAGATCTTCGAAATCACCCAGTTCCTCAGTAGTGTGACTGTCCAGCTCATTTTGAGTGTCAAAAGTTGTTGCACAAACCCTGCACGAGAATATTGGTACCGATTTAATGCTATGCGCTTTGTACATGTGTGTCACAAATATCTGAATACTCTCATGTTTTGTTTTACATAAAGAACAATCAATTTCAGCTGAAATGTCCAATTTTGATTTATCATAATCAATATTAGAGATGTCCGGCACTCGGTTTGAGGTGATTTCAATCAATGTTCTGTTTATATAATCATAGTAGCATCTTTGAAGTACAACCAACTCCATTAATGTTACATCAAAATCTTCATCACCTCTATAAGATCTGACGAGCTCACTTAAATTCCTATTCTGTGTTTGATTTTCACTGTCTTTCGTATCTTCCACGTCACTAAATGCCTCTTCTTTTATTTCAGGCATTAGTTCATTTAGCATAGCATAAGAATCACTCTTATTTTCCTCAAGTTCCTGGCCTTCAAATAGTTTACGGTCCAATTCCACATAACCATACTTTTTGTCTTTCAAAGTCTCAATAAATGAAGCGCTAACATCAGCACCATAGACAGAAAATGGTGTATCTTTGCCTGAAATAGTGTTTGTAAAACATTTGAGAGTGAAATGATGGAAGCTTATAAAGTGTTTGAAGAATGCTGATGTTAAATTGTTTGACTTAGCACATAGCAGGCAAAGGAATGTTAGACTCCCTTCATATTCCAATTCCCAATATACATCCTCGTCTTTACTAGACACGTTTGTGACGTTGTGTTTTTGAAACAAATGGGTGTTGTACTGATCATTGTCAGGCATACGGAAGTGACAGAGGCGGCAGTGTACGAGCTTGTGAACGCTACTCATGTGTTGCCGCAGAACAATTTCACTAGGAAAGCTCTCAATACATTGTGAGCATGGCCATGGACTATGAAAGTTGAGATGTGATTGCCAAGCATCTCTATCTGATACAAAATACCTGAAATAGTAAACATAGATAGTTAAACATATTGTATTGTGATTCTAAGCTGTAAGTAAAGCTAAGGAACAAGCATTTGGTCACCATGGTGGAATCTGGCCTATAGTTATGTTGCATTGAGGCATTGGCCCATCAGTAAGATATCATCATCAGCCTGCACTAGTCCATAGCTGGACATAGGCTACTGTCAGTGAAATTGATTTCAATATTTTAGTATTTCCAATGAGAAATAACAGCTAGCAAACTACTCACCTGCATATTCCACAAAAATCCTTCTTGTGATTCAATATATAGTGTATTATGAGCTTGATCCTATTTGTGAACCATTCAGAGCAGAGCAGACAGCTGTAAGGACCTGTAGGATTCAGGTCTTTCTGATACAACCACACATCCGCAGGCCGTTGGACCACTGGACTCTTCAATTTACTACTGAACTTAAACGTTAAAGGCAGCCTCTTGTACGACGATTCAGACGTTGGCTTAGGTCTTCTCTTCTTTGTTTTGGGCTCGTAAACAAATTCCGTTTCTGAGACTGTTTTCTCTGCAAACTTTTCCGGGTTCAGTCGTTTCGACTTCGCCAAAATAGACAGCGGTTCATCATCAGACTCGTCCGAGGACATATCGCTGGATAATTATGAAAATTAATTTTTCGAGAACAAATCGACCCACAATCAGTCACCTACCACCAAAGCAAGTTTCGTGTAACTCGTGCAAGTGTCCTTGCGGTCCTTGCCATCAAGTCACCACCGTGTATACAAATAAGCAGTGTATTTCTGTATAATGTCCAACGTCCATGGTCCAAGTCACCATAGACAGAAGTGCACAAATTAGATAATCGTCCAAGTGTAGTGTAGTGTCGAAGAAGAGAAGAAGAAAAGGTACATCACAACAGCACAAGCACACACCGATTACTAAAAAATTGGAAAATGGAACATTATTAAGTTGCTAGACGTTTGTAAAAAAAACTGCAAAATCCCTCCGTCCACTTGGCTCCCCTCATTTGGATCCCTGGGGATCCTAATAATTTTTGATTGTAAGTTTAAGAAAAAAACAACGAGCACAAGTTTAACATAATTAATAACCTTCGATCGAATGTTTGAATAACAACATAGCTGGGAAACTTATATTTCTGTTCAATTTGCAGTTTCCTTCAAAATCTGGCAATACATGCATAATCACTGTCCAATCAAATTAAATGTCAATACTTTTTATATATAACTTTGTGGACCAATGGTTCTAAACCAGTGTCCAATAAATATTTAAAAAAAAAAGTCAAAATTACTAGTGCTCAGCTGCAAACAAACCAAATCGATGTCGATACTGCTTGCTCTTTCTAGAAGTCACGTAATAAAAAGAGATGGATGATATATCAAAAAGCATAGACTATATTTATATTTCGCACAACTACGTTTCGTTTCATAGTTTCCCACTGTTATTCTATTGTGTCACCAATGATGATTTATTTAAAATTTGTTTACTTCTAGATTATAAATAAAGTAATAAATATAATTCAGTGCATTTGATTTTATGTCAAATAGAATTTAACCTGTGTAATTGTAATCTGTGTTTAACGAAATGTTATTTTAGAGAAAATCCTTTCGTGGCAGCCATTTTATAGAAATGTGTTTGTCTATGGTGCGATCTAAAGAAAGGCGAAGCTAAACAAAAGGGATAACATGTAGCTAGCATTTACTAAAATATTAGTAAAATATGCGTAAATACTGACTTAGTGAACATATTTTTGTGGTGTGATACAGTTAACTTTTAAGTTATATTGCGTGTGTATCATATAACTTCTTAAAGTGAAGCACAATGCATCGTGTAATGGTCGCCATTAGGGGTAATAATTATGTATATTGGCATACTTACTACTTCACGGACCATCAAATATACATCTAAAAACAGACTTTGGTATGCTTACTTGTAGTTTTATCTGAACAATATGTAAACGGACGACATTTTGTGATACATGAGTGAGACAAGATTGCCCAGTGTAAATACCCCATTGCGTATGAACCATGGCCCAGAACCAAGGGGAGGTTCATGTGGGAACACCGAACCAACCCGTAAAGGATAAGGATATCTATGCGTGTCTGCCTGATATGCGAGTGAACGGGCCGCTTGGAGCTAACGAATCGTGTGCAGGAGGCGAGGAACTTCGCTGGTTGCCTGCACAATCCACAGACCGAGATCTGGTAATGTACTTGAGGGCTGCGCGCTCAATGGCAGCGTTCGCAGGTATGTGTGACGGGGGCTCCCCTGACGACGGCTGCGTGGCCGCCAGTCGCGACGACACCACAATCAACGCACTCGATGTGCTCCACGATTCTGGCTATGACCCTGGTCGGGCACTGCAGGCCTTAGTCAAATGCCCGGTCCCTAAAGGAATTGAGAAAAAATGGTCAGAGGAAGAAACAAAACGGTTTGTCAAAGGTATTCGACAATTTGGAAAGAATTTCTTTAAAATCAGGAAAGACCTACTTCCTCATAAAGACACTTCAGAGTTAGTCGAGTTTTACTATTTGTGGAAAAAGACACCTGGTGCTAGTAGTAACAGACCTCATAGAAGGAGACGGCAAGCATCATTGAGGCGTGTGCGCAATACAAGAAATTCTCGTGCGGGCACTCCTAAAGAACACACACCAGAGGCTTTACCCACTATCCCAGAGACGAATGGTTCCAGACCATCACCTATCCCCAAAGAAGCTGGAGAAATGAGCTCAGTCACAGAGGATGAAAATTCTGAGGAAGATAGTGATTCTAGAGAGACCGGTGATCTAGCTAAAGTTGACAATGGTAGAACTGGTGACAACCCTGAAGATTCACCAAGTAGAATGAGAACTAGGAACAAGTCTAAAGAACAAACCACACCAAATGGTAAGAAAGGGCAAGATGAAAGTGACAATGATACAAAATCAAAAATAAAACCTAGCAAACCTAATGCACAAAGTACAAATAACAATATTCCAGAAAAAGTACTATCATCACCAGTCAGTAAGGATATTAAAAAGAAAGTGCCCAATGGCAAAGTGGATGTGTCAAAGGTTAAGAAACGCCTTCCAGATGATTCCAAACCAGGAGGTATCATGGATGGTGACATACAAATGAAGAAGAAAAAGTCTGAGGAACCACCTGAAAGTCCTTCGGAAAGTCTTACAAATGATAGTTTCCCAGCTATGGATGAATCTGAAAATGCTGAGCCAGAAGCTTGTGACTTCAGCTTTAATAAGGCTGATAAAGAGAACACAGAACAAAACAAACAACCTGAAACTGAACAACCTCTTAAACCTCCAGAACTACAAGTTAAAATGGAAGTCAACCCTGAACCTGTAATTAAAACTGAGAAAGATTCTTTACCTCCAGTATTCAAGGTGGGTCCTGAAAAAGAAAATGTACTGGACCTCAAAACAGATTCAAATGCACCTAAAAATACAGATAACACTGATCCTAGACCTCATTCGATACAGAACACAATATATCCCAAAACGGAACTTATTATTCCAAAAGTGACGCCTATGGCAACAGATATTATGGAGAAGATTAAAATAAAAGAAGAAATAGATATAGAGGATCAAACACTTAATTTGCAAAAGGAAGAATTTCAAAAAGATCCTCTTTCACACAACTTCCCTGGACACCCACCTATTAATTCATTAAACAAGCCACTCAATCTAGAAAACACAAACTTCTTTGTCAAGGATAGCCATATTTACAATCCCAAACTAAGCCACAACATAAAAGTTGAAGGAGTTCCTAATATTTTCAGTCCAGTCAACATTACAAAAGATAATTCAATAATAAGAAATACAAAGGATTTTACAGCTGGTATGCCACCATTTTCATATCCTCCAAATATGAATTTTGATCCTAATAAGCATAATCCGCTTATAAATCCTCTAAAGACAGTTATAAAGTTGGAACCCCGGGATGAAACCAGTGAAATGAAAAACCAGAATACACCAGAAATCTTCACAGCAACAATTTCTACAGGCAACAAAGTGGATTCTCCAAATGCCCCTCGACTAGACTCGTTGCAAAGAATTAGTCCGTCGCCGACAAATACACGTGGATCATCACCTCCACCAATGGAACATCCTACTACAACAAACTCTGAGCCTATTTCACCTGCTAACTCACAAGAGAATAAAGAAACTGATGTTGATGATAAACAGCAACCAACTGACCTGAAAACTCAATCTATGCCAAAATTGGATAGTCACAGTAATACAAACTTGAGACCGCCAATTTTCCCACCGCCTGTGAGACCAGAAAATCTTGGAATCAGATCCACAGAAGCTCCGGCCATCCCTGTATCTGGTCAGAATATGCCACCTCCACCACCTCTCAGCCAACCTTCTATTGCTGGCCTAATGCCTCCAGGTCCTTTGATATCAGTGGGAAGTGGTTCAAATATTGGGCCATATGGATTTATGCCAACAGCATTATATGGTCACCCTGGCCATCCTGGATTGGAAAAGCCTGGCTCAATAACTTCCTTGATGCAACAAGGGCCACCTTCCCATAGCCTTGCTGGAAGTAACTTAATTCCTCCGCCATCCAATCAGAATGATCCATCAATGCCTCAGGATCTGAAGATTAAACAAGAAGTGCCAGACAACATGCCAGCTAATTTGTCCACACAAGGTATGTCTTCTGATCCTTTGCAGTCACTAAAAGAAGTCAAAGTACCTGGCTATCCAATTGGTAGTGCCATAGCACAGCATTTAAGCACAGAGAGGGACAGAGAATCAAGCGTTGAAAACAATAGTAGACCCCCAAGTCAACCTACAAATGAAAATAATAACATGCAAAGTTCTTTCCTTGGACCAAGAATAGAAAGTATAAAGAAGGAACCTGATTTTATGCATCAACCTCACATTCCCCCTGTATCTACTATTCAAAATAGTGCATCAGATTCGGCAAGTACTGCTCCACCTGTGAAGAGCCCACACACACCCACACCAATTAAAAGCCAGCCAAGCCATAATGGGACACCTGGACATGGGCCACATCCCTCTGCCACAACGTCACCTTTCAGGCATTTGACGAGCCCGTCTCAGCCGAGGCAAATATCCGCGTCACCGATCCAACCAAACACACCAGTGTCACATTCAGCGCTAAATCTAATGAATCCCACGCCACTGTCAATACCGTCAACAATGCCTGGCCCCATTATGCATTCTGGGCAACAGGGTCCACCACATCCACATCCTTTTGCGTCACCGCTACATCACCCTCATCATCCGCTACTCCATCCTTCAATCTTCCAACTCTCAGCAGCGGCGGCGGCACATGCCATGCATCCATATTATGGGCACCCTCATCCAGGTTATTCAATGCCTTATCCATATCCTTATGGGCCATTGCCGCAACCTCACCCAATACCGCCAATGCACCCATCGGCCAGCACGCCAGGAAGGCATGACCCAGTGAAATCGGCCATCGAATCTGCGACAATGCTTAGTTCTCATCACAGCACCAGTTCATCAGTAACTACAAGATCCTTAAGAGAAATTTCTGAAAGCTCGGAGGATCCAAGAAATCCGAATACGACTACTGAAAGACATCAACTTCATGAAACTACAATGACCCACCACCATTCAACCAGTCACCATAGTGCTGTTCATACCAGTACAGAAAAACAGCCCAGCCATGCGGGAGGTGGTACGAATCACACACTTTCGATATCTCATTCGACGTCGAGCAGTTCGTCGCAGTCGATCCAACACAAAATCAATACCCAGCAAAAGAGCAGTTCTCATTCTAGTTCTCCTCATCATCTATCAGCTAGTCTGTCTCAAAGTACCAGTTCGTCGTCAAGTGTTAACGTAACTAACAACCACAACCATACACATCACCACTCGCATCACCTTGCTCACCACCCAGAAAGGCTATCGCCCGCGGATTCAATGCTTCTTCGGCATCACCCGAAGATGCTACCAGGTAATCCCAGTCACCTTATGATCCAGCCCCCATCAATGGGTCATCCGATGGGCTTAGGTTTGCCTCCAGGATCTAACTCTATTGAGAGCTTACGATTGCACGCACAAGCTGCAGCAGGGTTACAAGCGTCGCATCCTAGATCTGGATCACCCCTTCAGATCCCTCACGGTCATCCGCATTTACGCGGACCGCAGAGACCTATGCCTGATGACAACCCTGAACTGAAACTTGAAACTCAATCTCAACCGGAAGAGGAGGAGATTCCAAGTCCTGCACACATACCTCACGGCCCTAGCCCCGAGCCTAAAATCGAGGACACCGAGTGTCACAGATCCCAATCAGCTATATTCTTGAGACACTGGAATCGCGGCGATTATAATTCATGTACGCGCACAGATCTCATCTTCAAACCAGTGCCCGAATCAAAACTAGCGCGGAAGCGGGAAGAACGGTTGCGAAAGCAGGCTGAGCGAGACAGAGAGGAGAGGGAAAAGATAGCTCAACAGGCACACAGAAAGATCGCAACGCCAGAGAAGCCCGAAACGAAGCCACCATCAAGAGGTGCCATTGAAACGATAACATCCCCATACGATCGGTTCCAACGACCTCCCGGCTATCCCGATACTCCTGCACTGCGGCAATTGTCGGAATACGCTCGACCACATGCCGGTTTCAGTCCAGGTAACTTGCCGCGACATTGCATGGATCCAATGCTACAGTACCAACTCAGCTCGATGTACGGTGCCGCAGGAGCGAGGGAGCGTCTCGAGCTTGAGCATCTTGAAAGAGAGAAACGAGACAGAGAGATTAGAGAGCTACGGGAGCGCGAGTTGAATGACAGACTTAAGGAAGAGTTGCTCAAAAATAACGTCGGGCCACGCGCGCTCGACCCACACTGGTTAGAAATGCACAGGAGATACGGAATGCCTCCACCTCCGCAAGGGGCAATTCCGGTTCAGTTTGGCCTGTACCCGCCTGGACATGGCCCGGCGTCGTTATCACAACTAGAGCGTGAGCGCCTAGAGCGGCTCGGCATACCGCCAGCTGGAGCGCCAGGCGCTCCACAGTCGGTGCCCGTGTCGGGTGCCCCGACTCATCACCCGCACCATCCGCACCCGGGCGTCGCGGCCGCACAGCTGGAGGCGGCCGAGCGACTGGCGCTCGCAGCTGATCCCATGGTGAGGCTGCAGATGGCCGGCATCAACCCGGAATACCACGCGCATACACATGCGCACACTCATGCGCACTCGCACACGCATTTACACCTGCACCCGGGGCAACAGGCCGCGGCGCAGGCGCAGCAGGAGGCGCTCGGGCTGGGGCTCGGTGCCGGCGGGCCGTACCGGCCGCTGCCGCACCCGGACCTGCTGGGCAGGCCGTACGCGGAGCAACTGGCGCACCAGGCGGCCGCACACGAGCAACTGCAGCGGCAGCTGCTGCTGGAGCGCGAGCGAGGCTTCCTGCACCCGGCGCACCACGAGGACTTCCTGCGGCAGCAGCGCGAACGCGAGCTGAAGGTGAGGGCGCTGGAGGAGGCGGCGCGCGCCTCCCGCCCGTAGTTGTCCGCCGCCGCTGCCCCGCGGCCTCCGCCCGACGACTCGGTCGTGCTCGTCGAGTGAATGTTCTCTGAAGCGTGTCGTGTAGATGGTGCCGCGTATTCTACAGATATCTGATTGTACGACGCCCGCCGTTGTAAAATATATATTCAGAAGTGTTCACGTGCAAGTGTTTCGAATTTTGACAAAACAATTATTTTGATAATGTGTGACGATATGAGTAATTTATATTTATAACTTATAGGTATATTTAAGTTTTATAATATTTTTATAGTTGCATGGTCATGTAGTACGCTTATTTTCCATGCTCAAATTTATTTCTTAACTACTAGTCATAATTAAAAATTTATTCGTGGAGTATTGTGAGATAAAAGAGTCACATGTTTTAACAATTCTTGTAGTTGAATGATTTATAAAATCTTATGATACAGTTGACGGGTGCTGGTTGGCATTCTCATGTGAATGGACCGCATAAATACAAACCTGTAAACAATACTTTTATGTTCATGACATCATAATAATATATTGTAGTATTGAATTTAAACTATAAGACAGAGTAGGGACTGTGACTTGCCTTTCTAATCTACTTGCCTTTGTGTAATGACCTGTATGTAGTGAAGTTATCTTTCTTACTCTGTGTAATCCTAAGAATAGACAGAGCCTCTAAATTATTGATAACATTTTATTTAGGGATAGTAACTTATTGTTTCAAAATGTAAAGCTCTCATTCATGTGTAAAGTAAATAATAAGTGTTGGGTAAAGTCTACCAGAAACAATATACCATTTGTGGAACTAATTAATTACGCTCACATATCAATTAAAAGATTGATATCTTTGCATGAGAAATTATTAATTGGCGTGCTACCCTCGTGTACAATTGTTGCCCGAATGCAATAATGTCTAACTAATAACTACTTGTTTGTTTCTATGAACAGTTTGGTATTGTTGGCCTTGGAATTATGAGAAATATAAGGTTGTTGGTAAAGTTTTATACATTTTCGTATTCACAGACATTTTGATATATATTTTTATTAATGTTCATTGCGTTTCTGAAATTCTTTATGATTGTATACATGTTAAGTTATAATATGATAGATAACATATTTATGACCCTCAAGAGTAAATATTACGTACATATATTTACTCTGAGATGGTACCTATTTATAAATACCAAACACTGCTTGGAAATATTCAATTTAAATTGTGTCGTTTGTTTAAATCAGCTTAACATAATGTAACAGGCGACTAAGTGTGAGCATAGCAAGTGCTGATAAACTGGAAAGGACCAACATATTAATTTTCCTTTCCATGAATGAAGGAGAAATTAAGGGTCAGTTTCCACCAAACGGAAAAGTCCTCGCGGATGCTGGAGCTCGATGCCCCTGATGTCTACATACATTGAATTTTATACCTAAAAACAATAATGACACGTTAAGTACTTATTTAGTAAAATTTAGGCGTGCTTTAGGGACTGCGCAAACCAAGCGGAAATTTGCTCGCACACTTTTTGACGTCATTGTCAAATGAACCATATCACTATAAACGTAAAGAATAAAATCGTATGAATGACCTCCAGCGCGAGGCGATGCCGACGTGCAGAAGTCATTATATGATTTTGTTCTTTACGCTTATAGTGATATGGTTCATTTGACAATGACGTCAAAAAGTGCGCGATCATCAGTCAAGACTTGCGGTTGAATGATGAAAAAAATAAAGTATGCAGATTTTCATCAGTCACTGCATTAGACGACCATTCATCCGTCAGTCAACGCCTGGCTGGTAAAACTGACAGAAAAACCTACCATGTATAATTGGGCCCTTAAAAAGTACATCCGCAAAGATTTCTCTGTTTGGTGGTAACTGACTTAACGAATTGTAAGCAAATGAATGGTTGTAATTGTAACAAGCTTTGCAAATGTTTAACACTCAAGTACGTTAGTTGGGAGACGGGTTGAATTTCTAAACAAAGAATTTATGTAGATTGAGATTCTCTAAATTAAATCATTTTTATTTTGTAAAATAAAATAAAAATATTACAAGTACTTACCTATATATTTTTTTATGTATAAACTATAATAAAATATCTACGTCGCGTTATTCAAATAATTTCTATTGATAATTATGAATTTAAGAATTTTTATTTAAAATGACTGTATTTTAAATAAAAATTCTTACAGCCACATTTAAAATTCAGATTTACAAAAATAAATATTATTTACCTATTTGTTATTTTTTCCTCCAGATTGTATCTCGACACCTATCGCTACCGTTCTTGAGTGTATTACATCACATTATTTTACCGTACCGGTATGTAATGCAACATTATAGTAATGTTATGTTACGTACAGTCGACTCGAGTTCAATAGTATATTTACATTTTCGTACCTTGTCGTTCTAATGTAATTGACGCATTCGCTCTTGACTTAGGCAAATACAGTTATGTGTTATACATGACAAGGTACAAACTGGGCAGATGTTAATGAACTCGACTGTACATTACTAATGTATAAGATGACAGTTATATTTATAAAGGTTTGTCTAAAATGTAAGTAGCATTTAAGTACAAATGAAATACCTAGGTACTTAAAATTAATATCGAGACTTAGTTTGTCTCTGAGGACACACTTAAAATTTTACAACACTAAAATTATTTATACCCCTGTCAAACCATTTAAAAAGGTAAAGACAACTAAATTTACTGATGGCACTGACCTTTGGAATAGGGCCCTTTAAGTTGTTCAATAATAATAAAGAAATGCATGAGCCAGCGATCATAGTGAATATGCCCAATTATGTTATGGACTCTGCTCCTAATCAGTACAATTTTCATAAAGACAAAACGCAATCTTTATTATTTCTCATACTGTACAGAATGAACACTACAGATATTTTCATAATAAGGTATGGTACGTGAAAAATAAGCATTATTCGTTACACACAACTTCTATCTGCAATATTTTAAGTAGGTACAAATTTTACAATATCTCTTTGATTGATTGTGTAATTATTATTTTTTTGCTTTTTTCGAGTAGAGTCTAATCGATCCCCTTCATGCAAAACATCGTAAGCGACAAAAAAAAACAAAGGAAATACGCATTTATGTATCTTTAATATTTTGCTTGTCGCTTGCGATGTTTTGTGATATCAGGCTCGTAGTATTCAAGCAAGAGTGTGCATTAAAAACAAATAATGGCCGACCACATATTGGACCTACAAAATAAATCGTAATTGAAATTATGTGGAATTCAAATATCGTGTTATAATAAATTATCCTAAGAGTGTGGTTTAATTAAACAAATGTAAATGTAAGAGTAAATGTAATGTTTCATCCAATTGTACACATTCAGTAAATCTATTGCACCATAATGTAATATAAAATCCCTTCGTTATAAATAGACCCTGTAGAATTGAAATAAAAGATATAGAAATATTGTAGAATTTAAAAAACTTTCACATTGTCGCTTGGTAGGGTGTTATGTTGGTAATGCCATAATTTCTGATATTTAATTCGAAGATAAATGAGTATTATTTTTAGAGACAAAATTATATCTTAAATAAGTGGTTGCGTGTCGGTTTAAAATTCATTTATTTAGACAATAAGGTTAAATGGATGTCTTAGTGCTTTTGTGTAAATTTTTTTGAATAATATATGTGAAAAAAATTCAACTTGATGTTTTTTTTGTTCAAATTTTTAAGGTTCAAAAGTATTGTATGGGTTGTTCGCAAGTTGTCTGGTTCTCAATTTGTTTGTCTAAAGCTGACGAAGAATACACATTTTTGTTAGCGCTGTTTGTATACATGTTTTTGCGTCTGACTGTACCTTTAATCAATAATCATTTGACTGGCCTGTTGGCGTAGTTGGTAGTGACCAAGAAGGTTCTCTATATAACCTTCTTGCCTACTGCGTCAGAGGCCGTGGGTTCGATTACCACCCGGGGGGCTAATATTTGTGTGATGAGCATATCTGTTGGTTTTCAGATTCTGGGCGTTTGTATGTTTTATTTTAAAAGTATAATATGTTTATCAGTTGTTGAGTGGGTACCCATTTACAAGCTTCGGCTTAGTTTGGGACCAAACAGCCGTGTGATCAGATGCAATCACGAACTGATCACAGTCATGATCCGTTGAGAATCCCGTGTAATTTTTTCCAAACATTATTATTATTTATCAAATGTTCTCGAAAATTGAGCGCATCCTTTTGGAAACAAACTTACTTAATAGAAACTTTTTACATCTAATATTTTTATGACATTCAAGATTACTCTGGATTAATCGGAAACCTGTCAAATTCAGTTCTATCCGTTCTATCAACGTCTATCTACAGCCGTTTTCGATTATTTTATTGTGGACTCTTGCACGCTTCAGTGTTGTTTACAACGCGCGTCACTACGAACGTTGAGACGCTGCTCGCATAGCGATAGTTTGATCAATATATTTGTGAGCTCCACAAGTTTCAGTCTGCGATGAAGAAAACAGTGAAGTGATGGGATTGACGAGTAACACTGGCTTGCTGGCCAGTGTGCCGCAGAAGCAGACGCCTGGGAAGTTGAAAGTTGAGCCGGCGGCGGTATGCTACTATTATATTTTTCATTGAGTTAAGATCTCTTGGTGCTCGCGGCCCCTTAAAGAGGCGTAAAAAAACTCCAAATAAATTTGTATTAGCAACCTCCTCCCGCTACACCCGTTCCTTTGTCCGCACCCCCCCCCCCCTGTAAGTATCACCATTGGTTCCCATACTAAATATGCAAGATGCGGTCTCCAAAGGGAGCGCGCGCGCCACCAAAAAGAGATTCGAACCTTCCTGATATTTTTGGACAAATGTAATGCGGAAATGAACCACATGTATTATTTTTACAACCAATCAATCTGTGTGTCCTATATTTAATTAACACAGCGCGAAGATCTGAAAGGATTATAAATATCAGCCTGTAGACGTCCACTGCTGCACAAAGGCCTCTCCAGGACGACCGGTCCTGCGCTAACCTCATCCAGCCGGGTCCCGCGACCTTTACCAGATCGTCGGTCCACCTTGTGGGAGGCCTGCCTACGCTGCGTCTTCCTCTTACGTGGTCGCCACTCGAGAACCTTTCTGCCCCAACGGCCGTCAGTTCTACGAGCGATGCGCCCAGCCCACTGCCACTTCAGCTTCGCAATTCTTTGAGCTATGTGTATATAATGACTGGCCTGTTGGCGTACTGGGAGTGACCCTGCCTACTGCGCCAAAGGTCGTGGGTTCGATTCCCACCCGGGACCAACATTGTGTGATGAGCATATCTGTTGGTTTTCGGATTCTGGGTGTTTCTATGTATTTATTTAAAAGTATTTATGAATGTTTATCAGTTGTTGAGTACCCATTAAGCTTCGGCTTAGTTTGGGACTAAACAGCCGTGTGTGAATTTGTCCAAACATTATTATTGTAATTTGGAGTTATTTGTTGTATAAACGTACCGTGTTTTTATAATTTATTGTCGTCAGTCGAACCTAGAGTTGCGCTGCGAAGTGACTCCGGCGCCGTTCATGCTGCGTCCGTACGCGGGGCTGTACAACCCCTTCCCCCACTCGTGCTCGGTGCTGTGCAACCACCCCGCCGACAACGAGGCCAAGGAGTACGTCAAACGGGCTAAAGATGCTTGGGTAAGCTCTGGCTATCTACCTGCCAGCTTTTACCCAGCGGTGTTTCTCGCCTTTCATCCATTTTCCCGTGGGAAATTTGGTTTAAGTTCTGGCTATATACCTGCTCTAGCTTAATTTTACCCAATGATGTTTCTCGCGGTTTATCCATTTTCCCGTGGGAAATTTGGTTTTCCTGTGGTAAGAAGTATCCGATATCACAGAAGAAATAATAGCCTACTTACTTAGATGTTAATTCAAAATTTAATTGCTGTAAGTACGGTCGACCGCAAGTCAGTGGAAACAAAACCAGTATAGTCTCTCCATAGTATTGAAACTCCTTAATAGGCTAGGCCAGCTCAAGGTCAGTGTTCCCACTGACGTGCGGTCGACTATACGAAGTTTTAACAAAATCTGATCAGCCCGTTGAGTAATAAATGTCCAAAAAAACACGATTATGGCCACATTCTGTGTTAACTTGGCAAAGTTGTTTTTAATTTATTTTACTTATTAATTATTATTCATTTTTTCAGGTCGTAGACGGCAAAGGTCACTTTATCGGAGAGGATCTGGCGAGGTTTCAAGATATAAGTGATAAGGAGAAAATCAGGACACCTCATGACATCGTCACTGAAGACATGTTCAGAAGGTAATATATACCTACGTCCACCTCTAAACATTGTACGTATGGATTTAAATCTGTGATACAGGATTGATTCTGAGAAGCATCTGTGGGGACACAAGATATTACTATCTCTTTCTAACGTTAAGCGCTCCTCTCAACCGTCGCCGGTTGCGAACCTAATATTGTAAATATTATTATTAACAATTGTCCTTAATAATATTTACAATATTAGGTTCGCAACCGGCGACGGTTGAGAGGAGCGCTTAACGTTAGAAAGAGATAGTAATATCTTGTGTCCCCACACATCTATATCCTAATAATATCACGCAAAAACTACGGAACAGACACATCAGAATAACACATAGGCTATAGATACCTCGCGAAAAGCTGTCCCTGCAGTAAAAACTCTTCTACACGCGCAAAGCCGCGGGAAACAGTAATCCATAATCGGAAAACAAATTAGCCTCGTTATCAAAAATGGTTCCGGAAGTAACCACCCAGGAAGGTTCGAATCTCTTTTGTGGCGCGCGCGCTCCCCTATGGAGACTGCATCTTGCATATTTAGTATGGGAACCAATGGTGCCACTTACAGGGGGGGTGCGGACAAAGGAAGCGGAGTAGCGGGAGGAGGTTGCTAATACAAATTTATATGGAGTTTGAAAATGAGAATGTGTGAGTGAGTCACAGTATTGTCATACATTTGACACATAGAAAAAGAATGAACTATAGAACCGTAATCAGCGTATAGCATGAAATAGCAATAGTCTTTTACGCCAATAATTTGAGAAGACGCTTCTTATATGGCGGGGTCAAACTGAACAAACACTATCTATTTTAGTCGGGTTGTGGTTTGTTGGGGGGCAGTTGGTATGTATACCTACCAACAAAAAACTCACATACGTAGATAGAGATAGAAGATTTTATACCTGTCTTGCTTACTCTTACCACTTTTGTAATAAGTGTGTCCCTCTCTGATTATTATTGTTATTTTAGCAGCTGTTCTATGGGATCCTTGTTCAATAATTTGACACGATTATGACACCCAAGAATGCTTCTTTTACGCTTCTTTAAGGGGCCGCGAGCACGCACCAAAGAGATCTTAACTCTATCTAACAACCACCCATACGAGATGCGAACAAACAAGCCTCACTTCAAAAAACTCCCTTCCCCTGCGCGACGGACGCTGGCTGACGGAGTCACATTTCAGATACACGGAGACGGATTCGAGGCCGCTGACGCCGGCGCCGACGCTCGCGAGCGGCAAGTCCCGCGGCTCGCGCCGGTGCCTCACGCCCGACCAGCCGCGCCACCGGACCACCATCGTGCTCGACCTGAGGAGGAGTCACAGTCAGGTGACACCGAAACTACTCTCTACTAATAGGCCCGATTCATCATCATCATCATATCAGCCTGTAGACGTCCACTGCTGGACAAAGGCCTCTCCCAAGGATCTCCATGACGACCGGTCCCGCGCTAACCTCATCCAGCTGGGTCCCGCGACCTTCACCACATCGTCGGTCCACCTTGTGGGAGGCCTGCCTACACTGCGTCTTCCGACACGTGGTCGCCACTCGAGAACCTTTCTGCCCCAACGGCCGTCAGTTCTATGAGCGATGTGCCCAGCCCACTGCCACTTCAGCTTCGCAATTCTTTGAGCTATATAGGCCCGATTCTGGATGCGAAAGATTTGACAGCACTAGGGACGTTTTGGGAAAATACATTTGGGAAAAATACATTTTGGGAAAAATGCATTTTGGGAAAAATACGTTTTGGGAAAAATACATTTTGGGAAAAATACATTTCGTGAAACGGACATAATGAACCTCGACTCAAATTAGTGTCGTCATTATCTTCATAATACTATACCTAGTACCGATGTGACAGGGATAGAAAATAGAAACAATATTAGTCCCGTCAAATTTTAACTTTGTGCCTATATCAGGCCTAATGTCTAGCTCCTCAAAACTGTCCGCTTTTTTCATGACTCGAACTCGGATGTGTCCCTAGTACACCAGCCCTAATACCTATAGGAAGCGGTGGTAATTCTTCTGTTCTACTCTTGAAAATGGTAACTTCAATAGAGGCCTGCTTTCAATAAGCTTGTAACGTCTGCAGATGTTCACAAGAAACAGTGGCAGCTTAGCATCAGTTTGGAACGTCAACCGTTTGGATCTTACGTACATAGCATTTCGATAACTGTAGGTAGGTATGTATAGATATACTTAAACAGGTCTCAATAAGCCAGTGTTCCAGCGTCTCCAGCCGGCGTCTGAACCTCCCCGCCCCTCCCGTGGAAAAAGTTCGAAAATCCTGCATCGAATACAAAAACACGGTTCCGTTTATTTTTATTTCATTTTCCTTCACGCAATCCCATTCTGAATGATTAAAGTATTATGTCCGATTGAATTTCGTCCAAAATAATTTTATTTTATAAAAGATCTCTTGATATATTAGAAACATACATCTTTTTAGTTTAGACGTTTTTTTCTTTGGACGTTTTTCAGATGTAGACAATTCAATTTGGACATATTTCCTATTATACGTAGGTAATAAAAATTTACGTACGTACGTAACTTAAATTGAACTTGTTTCCTATAAAGGATTGGGAAAGAATTGGAAAGAATTGGAAAGGATTGGGCCAATTTCAATTTTTTTACGTAAAGAGACTAAACGTTGTCTATAATAGTTTAAATACGAGTTCCTATTTATAACTCAAATTAACATTTTAATTAATAAAAATCATCGATCACAGGAAACCCTCTACTACCACGGCTACGCGACATCCGACATGACAATCGGCCAAACGACCACGGCCACCAACGACCGCTCGACCCTGCCCTCCCTGCACCTCTCGGAGGGCACCCACAACCGCCTGCTCAAGGGCCAATGCGAGCAGTTACCGCCGCTGGCATCGCCGCTCGTGCTGGCGAAGCGGGCTGTACCTGTCAAGGAGTCTGCCAGTGTCAGGACCATTAAAAAGGTACGTTTCTCTATCATCCAATTCCAAGACGCACTGATAGCCCACTAAAGAGTCATCCAGGGCGATTGTAAAAGTTGCCTCTGCTGCGTCGCCGCCTATACTAAGAAAACTGCCTGTCAAGGAGACTGTCAGGGAAGTTTCTCTATCATCCAATTTCAATACGTGCTAGCAGAGCCCATTGAGGAGTCATCAAAGGCCAATGTAAGAGTCGCCTCCGCTGGCGTCGCCGTTTAATTGTGCTAAGAGAACTGTGCCTGTTATGGAGTCTGCCAAGGAAATTTTTCTATAATCCAATTTCAAGACGTGATAGCCCACTAAGGAATATAATACCATACGAAGGATTTTTTTCACAAATGGATTGAATTGATAAGAATAAAAATATGTTGTAAAAGTCCTCAAAAAATTATATTAAAAATGAACATTTTATGTCCCATTGTTGTAGGCCGCGCAAATAATAATAAAAGTATAGAACTAATCCACGTGCTCCATATGTTACGGTACTATATCGGCGCGACCTTTGTTATCAAAGTTGCCGTGGAATTTTTCCGCAATTGCCTACTCAAATATACACTAGAGCGTGACAAGTCAACAAAGTATACGCGTAAACGTTTGTAAGTATGAGATTCACCGTTGCTCGCATATCGGAAACCGAAGTGTTATCAATTATAGTCCTCTGTGGTGTGATATCGATTCCTATAACATTTTAAAAAGGTCATTGGTATGTTGTTCCGATGACCGGCAATCGGAGTCGAACGACATCTAAGTAGGTATCTCACTCGAATCATTATGGCGCTGCTCGTAAAGTCGACCTCACGTCAGAGACACATTGACCTTGAGCTGGCCTAGGCTATCAAGGAGTTTTATACAATATACTGGTCTTGTTTCCACTAACGTGCGGTCGATCGTACTAGTGTAGTCGCAAAATTTCGAAAGGCGGTGGAAATAAATCGCCCACGTCACTATTCATCGTCATTCATTACTGAGCTTCCTCCTAATATGTACGGTCGACTTCAGTGGAAACAAAACCAGTATAAACTGGTCTCTCATAGTATTGAAGCTCCCTAATAGGCTAGGCCAGCTCAAGGTGCTTCCACTGACGTGCGGTCGACTGTACAAGATTTCATTGTTGATAGCAGGAAGGTTCGAATTTCTTTGGTGGCGGGCGCGATTGTTGATAGAGAGTCGTGAAAGAAAAACATACATACAGATTTTTACACATTAGTTAGGATTATACCTTAGCAGCCGTTTAGTGCTAAATAACACCGCGATAACCTTAATCAATAGCTTACTTTGACGTCATGCAGACTGATATGACACATTAATTGCATATTGCGGCATAGCTTCGGAAAAGTTGTCGCATAACACCTGCGTCGCAAATACTAAAAGTGCAATAAAAATCATGCTACCATTTCTGATATCAAAAACAAAACTACTGCCTTTCAAAAAGGAAAAGAAAGTAAAGGAAAAACCTAAAGATAAAAGCTTCTTCGTTACTGGAGACAACTTGGCAGCCGTGAAACCGTTGCGCGTGCGGCGCAGGCCTTTCAAGTTGCCCCCCATCTCGGCCTCGTCGTCCTGCGACTGCAACTTGATGCATCTGACCAGGATCGTGATTAACTATGCGCCAAAAAGCAGGAAGCGAGGGGCGTCCAACATTGTTCTGTCGATGACGGCGTGGGGAGCCACCGGGCAGGTGAAGAGAATGAAGCTGCCCAGCATACAACTGCCAAGAAAGATGAATAAAAAAGAGAAGCAATTGACATACAATTCCGATGTATTTTTTAAGAAACTTGAGGTAGGTAGAGCTTAATTTCTTATGTTGTAAGCATTGTATAAGATTGGTGATTCTGTAGGTACGCTAGTACTTCGTGTATTCAATTTAATTCAATATACTTTATTGCACATTTAAAAAAATACAGACAAAAAAAAGAAAAATACAGTAATGTACATCTAGGTGGTCTTATCGCTAAGAGCGATTTCTTCCAGACAACCTTGTATTTAACCTGTATTCTTTGGTTGTGTCCAGGTAATTTATAGTGTCGGTGATGGCGTAGTGTTTTCCACACGGCTTATTGTCATGCCGAAAGGTCCGAGTTCGATCCCCGGCTGTGGAACTTTCTCGAAACTTAAGCACATTGACTGACTACTCTCAAACGGTGAAGGTAAACATCGTTATAAAACCTGCACTCTCCTAAGAAGGAAGGAATTTTAGGCGCAGTGAAGTCTACCAACCCGTACTGGGCTGGCGTGGTGGACCATGTAGCCCGTTCGCCCCCATTAAGAGGAGTAGGCCTTGGCCCCAACAGTGGGGACATATAGGCTGTTTGATTTGAATATGTAGTCCAAACGGTCTCTATATAAGACCTTGTGTTTCTTGTATCCTCAGCATCAGCTTAAAGCGCTTAACTTGGGGAAGTGTAAAGGCAAGAATAAGGGCGAGGCTCCGGCGTCCCAGCGCTCCAAAGGGGACAAAGAAGCTAATGGCAGCGACGCTGATCTACCCAACATGGACGACGGAGGTAAGGGCTTACAACATAGCTGTTTTGAAGGATACCTTTTTTTACGTTGGTTTTTGTTTTTTACGTACGTACGGTTGGTTTTTACGGTGGTGGACTATAGCCCGAACGCCCTCGTTGAGAGGGTAGGGCTGAGCCCCAGCAGTAGGGATATATTATAGGCTGTTGATTTGATTGTGCATGTAAGGCGGCGGCGAGGTGCGCAGGAGAGGCAAGCGGCGGCGCAAGGGCCGGGCGGGCGGCAGCGACCGGCTGACGTCGGCCGGGCTCGCGGCGCACGCGCAGCAGGACCCCGAGACACAGGTGACACAATCATATAGATCGCGGGATTCATTTCGGCGGTTGACTGACAGATTGTTAGCACATCGCTTACAGTGTTTACGCAGTCTATGTGTGCGTGAGCGAGATAGTGTGATACATAGAGATGTCCAAAAAACTTGAAAGTTTGATTCGGTTGATCGAATCAATGAACTATTTCATGAAATTGAATGAGCGTCTCTAGTGACCCTCATTCAATTTCAACCCAGCTCCCCGCTGACACCGTATAATTACCCATAATAATTGTGCAGAAATTAGCCAACGTCACACAACCGCCAAAATGAATCCGGCGATCTATACCTGAATATTACTTCCTGAAGGAGCAACACACTTGGCACAGCCCACCCCCCCCACCCCCCTCGCCAGGTCTTCGTCGCCCGTAAACGTATTCGTCATCATATAAGCCTTTTAACGTCTGGATACATGCCTTCCCCAATGAACGCCACCACACCCGGTCCCCCGCTCTCCGCATCCAGCCGCTTCCGGCCACCTTTAGGTCGTCGGTCCACCTGGCGGAGCGTGTCCTCGCTGCTGTATATCACAACTGGTTACGAAAGCTCTAACTAGGCCCTCATTCCTCCAGATTGCAGGCATCGGCTCCGACTCGCAGAACCCGAGCTCCCGCGGCTCGGTGGCGGCCCCCGCCGACGATGACGTCATCGTGCTGCCGGTCACCAAGCCCGGCGCCGGCCGCAAGACCGACTCGTTCCTTGACGACGACATACTCAAGTATCTGCACAGGGAAGTCGACGAGGAAGCTATCGAGACAGAGTTCGATATCAAGGTTTGCGACACACGCTATTATTTTTAGGGCTCCGTGGCGATCAAGGAATCCTTATAGACCGTCCAGTCCGACCGTCGTCCCAGTTTGTCCCAGCGTCATTATTTTACCGTGTTATGTTGTCTCAATTTTAAAGAAAAAAAAATTTGCATTTTAGGGACACCTTTTTATAAAATAATTGTGATGCGAGTGCACATTTTTGGGGGGATTGAGGAAATTCAATTCAATTTTTTTTCAGTCAGTAACATTGTATATCCCGGACTAACATATCTAGGCTATCAAACATCTCGAAAATTGACCGAAATATATCGACCAGCTAAATCTATACCGACCGAATCGACGACCTAATAAATCTTTCATTTCCTAACATTTTACTTACAAACAAAAAAATTATATGAACTTGTAGTTCAGAGTAGAAGAAATAGGTCTACCCCAATCGACCCATCCATGGTGTCTCATTATTAAATTAAACCTGACTGACTGGCACTCCTAAGTTACCTACCTACCTTGCCGAAGCGAACGAAGTCGCGGGCTAGAGCTAGTGTAAAATAAAATAAATAAATAAATGTGTGTTGTGCGCCCGTGCAGAGGCGGTACGTGCTGGAGGAGGCGCTGCGCACGCGGCCGGAGCGCGCGCTCGGGCGCGGGCTGCGCGCGCTCGTGCGCGAGCTGGCCGTGCCCGCCGTCAGCCTGGGCGAGTGGCTGCACGTGCCGCGCGTGTTCTCCAGACGTAGCGCGCACTTTTCGCTGCCCATTGACTCCAATGTGCTTAGAAGTAAGTACCTAAAGGGTCTAGGGAAAACGTGTTACTTTTTGTCCTTTTTATTATCGAGCGTGGTGAGAGAGGTGTTGTCGTCGTGTTTTTTTTATTTTATATGGAGCCCCTCTGTATAACTTACTTTTTGGGTAATTTTGATAAATCACTTACGTTCGGCAACTGTACCAACGACAACATTTACAAGAGAAAAATAGACGATGACGTCACACTGGCGGAAAACAAAAAACGCGAGAAATAATTTTCAAAATGTAAATGTCATATTTTAAATTGAAACCCGAGATATATATATTTTTAAACACAACTACTTTGTTTCTACTTTTTTTTGTGAACAAAAATAGAAACAAAAAGTTGCAGCTCAATTTTCGGGTTAGGAAATGGTCCCTTGTTAGTAAATGTAAGTCTACGCTAAGGATGTTGTATCCCTTGCAGCCTTGTCGCCGATGCAGTACGCGGCAAGATTCGTGACGCTCAAGAAGTCGAAGCAGCTTCTCTACCTCACTGTGCTGAGGAAGTTCAGCCCCGAAGGATACAGAATGCCCGTTAAGGTACTATCAATATCCCTACCTAATCATTACCCTTTAAAAAGCCACTAGCTGTTGGATACCAAGTGTCCCTTTAACCGGTCACTACAGGTATTTATTTTGTTACTCTATATGTCAGTCAGGGCAGGTTCTTTTTTAATACAACACATCGCTCACCTGCTTTAAAAGTGACAAAAAAAAACCTGACTTGTGTCACTTTTGAATTTAGAAAAAGAATGAACCATAGAACCGTAATCAGCGTATAGCATGAAATAGCAATAGTCTTTTACCCCAATAATTTGAGAAGACGCTTCTTATATGGCGGGGTCAAACTGAACAAACACTATCTATTTTAGTCGGGCTGTTGTTTGTTGGGGGGCAGTTGGTATGCAGTGACACTGCCCCCCAACAAAAAATTCACATACTTAGATAGAAGATTTTATATCTGTCTTGCTTCCTCTTACCACTTTTGCAATAAGTGTGTCCCTCTCTGATTATTATTGTTATTTTAGCAGCTGTTCTATGGGATCCTTGTTCTTAGCTTTTGAAGCAGGTGTGCGTTCGCTGAGTATGACCAATGATCTAACTCAGAAAATTGAGTGTCACATTTGAAGCAGGTGTGCGGCATGCAAGAAATTTCAAATCTCTTTGGTCGCGCACGCGCTGAGGCTAAATTTTTTGATTCATGGCGGCATGTATATTACCTGGCTCTATATTTTTGAACTGAAAGTAATTGTAGCATTTTGAATAAAAACCCGTCTACTCTGAACTTGAAGTTCATACGAATGTTAGGAAATAAGAGTATTTATTGCTGGTCACCTTTTTTTATACATGTGTACAAAATTATTCGATTTTTCATAAGTATATTTTTTTGTAATTTAAGAAATCATTTTATTTTATTTTAATTTGCAGGACATAGAAGACGGCCTAGTCCTAATGATGGGCGGCATCCTCTCCATCGACCAGGTGGCTCATTTTAAGACCACCATGGAGTGGGAGTCGTACGAGGAGCTGGAGAATATACCGGATGAGATCAAGCTGACACTCCTCGACACTGGCTATAAGAAGGGCGGAACTAGAGGGGGCGGCGGAGAGGTAGGATCTTATGTTGGAGTATAGTGCCCACGGAATTTCTTGGCGGCTGAAATAATCACAGATTGTTTGCACATTGCTGACAATGTTTATAGTCTATGTGTGCGTAAGCGAGATAGTGTGCTACATAGAGATGTCTAAAAACTTGAAAGTTTGATTCGGTTGATCGAATCAATGAACCATTTTTTAAAATTTGAATGAGCGTATCTAGTACACCCCTCCCCCGCAAAGCTTCCCTATGACACCTAAAATTAGTCATTGTGCAGAAATCAGCCAACTTCACACAGCCGCCATTAAACTCCTCGGGGACTATATCAAAAGCAGCAATCTGTATTTCTTGATCTTATACAATGGGCTGCCCTATAGAGACAATATAGGCCCGACTCTCAAGTCATATAATAATTTGACAACACTAAAATTAATTTCACCTATATCTCCCTAATATTGTGTGACAGGGATAGAAACAATGTGCTGTAAATTTTGTGCCGTCAGAATCACTTAATTTGTATAGATATCTGTCTATTTGGCGGTGTTTCGTTGCAGTAGAAATTACACGATACTTACGCTGGGGTAGACGAGTACTCGAGTGGAGACCA
This sequence comes from Metalampra italica, assembly GCA_949699065.1. Taxonomy (NCBI): domain Eukaryota; kingdom Metazoa; phylum Arthropoda; class Insecta; order Lepidoptera; family Oecophoridae; genus Metalampra; species Metalampra italica. The sequence goes on from OX452983.1 coordinate 8,791,812, forward strand.
CGACTGGACAAGCGTAGTGTGGGACGCCTCCCGGCTAGATAGAGGGACGATCTGCGTAAGGCGGGCAGTGACTGGATGCGGAGAACCGAAGATTCTGAGCCTTGGGGGAGGTCTATTGTCCAGCAGTGGACTAGTGCAGGCTGATGATGATGACTTATGTCATTCTATAGCGTGTAGAATATGTCCCACGGGGCCCATCGAGGCACCAACCGTATTCAATGATTTCTACACAGGGGTGGCGGCGCCAAAAATGACCAGTTGCTGGGATTCGTTTTCACAAAATATTGTATTTTTCAGCCCGATGTGAACACAATCAAGTATCGGACCTGGTGCGGCTTGTGTGCGGTTTGCGAAAGAACGTACGGACGTTTCCCGCCGAGAGACAAGGATCCACCCGATGGGGTAATTACGGTTCCATGGTCAGCTAGACCTTGGCATTGGCGACGTAAAGTTTAGCGCGCCCCTCGGAAGCTCCTTTTATGGGCTCCCTAAGCGATCATGCGGCATGATATGCAATACGTGCTGTCACACATGCATGATCGTCTAGCTGTAGTGATTGACGTGCATGACATGCAAACTACGTGCTGGCCGTTGCTTCACTGTATTGATTGATAGCAAGCATGATGGTCCATCATGCAGCATGACATTCACGTAAACGTTGCATGTCATGCAAGCATGATCGTTTAGGGACACTTTTACGTTGGTGCGGCGACTGAACTTAAAAAAAAAACGTTAAAAGAACGAGTACCTACGAAAATCGAAACTTTTTCGGTTGTAGGTATACAGTGACGTCAGATAACCGACCTCCAGCGAGTTCTCTAGAACAAGGCGAGGTAAAGTGATATCAAAAATTAAGAAGTCTTATGACTTTGTAAATACGTATCGTATCGAATTGAAATAAAAATTGTCTATTATAGTAATGAGATCTGTATTTACCTAATTGTATATGATAAAAAAATATAATATAAGTACGAGCCGAACATAGAACCTCCCCCTTTTTTGAAGTCGGTTAAAAATGACCTCCTTTTCACGCGTTTTCCACCCTCATTCTCAGCGTCGTCTTTTTCTTTAAACTTTGCCGCCTTTCGTCGCTTTTGTGTGATGTAAACAAGCGTCAATCGATTCCAATTTCAATATACACGTACCTAAGTACTGTTTTTATTTTTTCAGATGGAGTTAAGCGATTTTTCAATGATCGAATCCAAACTAGCTATAATGAAGGTTCACAATGGACTGGCAGAAGTTCTGAACACAATAAGAATGCGATAATTTTGATAGGAATATTTTTATGAACACTACGAATTAATTCTAGATACCTACCTATACTTTGTTTTATGTACCATAATTATTTTAGGTGTCTAATTATATGGAGATATTTTATTAAAAAGTCGTTAAATACAGCTTATTTTATTCAATTATGTTTTTATTTTGGTTGAGCAACCTATTAACCATATTGTTCTAAACAGCTATAATTTTATATTTCCTATTCCTCTGCCTTTGAAGTCATCTTCTCGATGCAAGAAAATTTGAGGGCGAACTCGTCGAACGAGTAATTTTTTTTCTATGTCGTCACGCTGTATTTATAACTACACCATTGTGCATAAACTAGGTACGGGCATCTATTATCTCCACAGAGCTGGGATTTCTTTGGTGGGCGCCCGGAGTATTTTTTTTCCTTCATGAAGGAAAAAAGAAAAATTTCCACCATTAAGGAAAAAAATGTACAGGGGCGCGGGCGCCCACCAAAGAGATCCTAGCTCTTTGATTATCTCCTACAAAGATTAATGATATAGTATCTCCTATCTAGACCGGATAGGACAGTGCATAGACTACAGAGTGATTGGGTGAGGACTTTTGGCGGGAGCGAAGTGTCATGGTCGTCTTTTATTTTCTTTTAGGTCTGTATTTTGTGGGTTTTAATAGTATTTTATACAATAAGTGGTTGTGCATATTGTGCGGGAATCTAAATTTAAAGTGTGTTTGTTACACACTCAGTTACACACTGTTACAGTTAGGTAACAACTCTCAGCTCAATCAAAGTTGTCCATTGCAAATCTTCATTAAAGTTCGCTTTATTGTGGTCATGAACATTAGTGAAAATTGCCGACTGACTATTGTCGTGCCCTGGTTTTGTGGGGACCATCCCGTAACCGCCGGTATAATAGATTTAAGAAATAAAACTGAATTTAAATAAGATATGGCTTAAAAGTCTCGTAACCAACCCAAAACCTATTTTAAAAAACAGTGATTGACAGTATCTTCTCCAAAGAAATTGATTTTCTCAGTCGTAGACAGAGAAAGCAATCTATCTACGTTCTCTCTCAGTAGTCTGTGATTGACAGTGACAGAAGTATATCACTCATTCTTTTATTTTTAATTTTGTAGTAACGGACGGATTTATTTATCTTCATGGAAAATAAATATGTATTCGAAGCGATCGTTATTTAAATAAGATAGGTACATGTCTGATGCAATAACGTTTATTGATAATTATAGCAGTAGATTTTGGTATAATATCGTGAAATATTTGACTGATAAAATGAATTTAGACCGGGACGCTCCTAGCACGGATGGTGAGTGATCTTAAAATTACCCGTTTACTACTGTGCCGTCGCGTTGGTATTTGAACTAAATATAGTCATTTTATTTACACTTCAGAGTATTTCGTTACGGCGGTCCAGATATTTGACTATTGCAGCGCCAAGAACAGCGGGACGCTACGTGTCGATGCACTCATGGATAAATTTGCGCCGTTTGTGAAAACCAGCAAGTAAGTCAGGAATTGAAATAAGTACTTACTTTAGTACCTACCAATTATTTACGAGAGGAATCTACCAAATTCACATACAGGCCTCACCACAGAAAATTACCGACTTGACTACAAATTTAGAAATTATCATATCTAAATAGTATACCTACACGTTTTTGCTATTCCTAATTCCACAGTCACTTCTATGACTGACTTGTGTATTTAAAAGATTGATATTTCATAGCATGATTATATTCCATAGCATGTTTCCTATTCAGTTCCTTAGTTCAATGACCCTTTAGTTACTACGTCCTGACACATATTCCAATGAAATAAGCCGCTTTTGTTATTTAATTGTTAAGCAAATGATTGAGCACTCTTTTAAGACATCATTTCTTGCTAGAATTTAAAATACATTTTCTACATAACATTTCTTAACTTAACATATAATCTATTCAGGACACCCTGACAGACCTGTCCAGACATAATTTGCATAATTAAGCTTTATTATACCTATTTGACATGTATGAACCCTTTATTCTTAATCTTAGGTACCTAGGTCCCTCTAGTCTACGAAAGTCAGGCACCCCTCCCAATTCCTAGATTAGATTTATTTATCTCACATTACAAATACTAGAACATAGATTAACTTACGTAAAAGGTCAAAGTTAATGTGATAAAAATAAAGAAGGGTATATGAATCCACACTTTCATCAGTCCTGCACACATTTACTTCGAATCAATTACTTTACTAAACAAATTACTTGCTAAAAAAATAGCAGTGTTCACTTTAAATGCTACAATTTGTTGTAGGACTGAGTTCAACTACTTGAAATCCTTATTGGACCCAGACCAGAGCAACCCCGAGATAAATGTGACAAAGCTTGCCAGCGCGCTGCACAAGTACAGTGAGAACCAAAAGACTAAAGTTGACCTAGATGAAAGGTAACACCTTATTCACTTTTATGACATTCCCTAATAAACAGGGTAGTACTTAGCTGGCAAATCATAGAACATGTTCAACAAACGAACATATATTTTTTATATTTATATTTACAGCTTTAATCAGAATGCGCAGATGCCCCAAGATTCAGATTCAGGCATATCATCTGATGGTAAGTACAACTATTTAATACACTGTTAAATGAATGTTTTAATTATATGCTCTTTAGAATATTTTTCTCAGCTCTTCAGGGTTATTTTGTCATAGTGGTATCTTTAAAGGCATATCCAGCCTTGTACCGCTGCAACCATTGCTGATCTATTGTGATCGCCGCCTTACTATAGTTCTTTTCTAAGCTTTGCATCTGTTAGGATCTTCAGCACGCTTTTGGCACTGATTTATTTTACTTTGTCAAATTGAAGTGAGTTGTTGCCCAGATGGGCACTTTTTATACGCATCAGTGGGCCACACTCGCACAGAAGGTGCAATGGTGTCTCCTCTGCCTCCTGGCAGTCTGCACACTTTAAGTGTCCTGGATCTTGAGGTTGTACATGTGATTGTTCAGGCCGCAGTGTCCAGGGAATGCTCTCGCTGTAGGTGGACCACTTAACTCCAGACTACGGGCCTGCCCGCCCACTCCCCGAGAGATCCCCTTTATCGCCACGCCCTGCGCCCCGTTACCGCGCAGGCGTAATCTGCGTTAAGTGGTCCATCTATAGTGTGCGTAAATTCTTCATTTCATCTGCAGGGTTCCAGCTGCTAGAAGAGCTGCAGTGCGAGCTGCGCGAGAAGGCGCACCTGGCGCACCAGCTGCGCAGCCAGCTCGACTTCTCGGACCGCCAGCATGAGGAGGCGCTCGCCGCGCTCACCGCCGAGCGGGACTCGCTGAGAGCACACCTCAGCCTGTACGTATAAGTCAATATTTTATTGCATAAGAGTAGTACTTGAATGGTGAAATTCCATGTAGCACCTGATGCCTTATCATAAATGTTAATAATTAACAGATAATATGTATGAAAAAAAGTCAGGGCCATGTGCTGTTGGGTTTGTTGCTGTTTCTTCCCCTCGGATAGACAGGTGGAAACATCCATCTCGTTAACTCGTTCGAACCCTGCTTAGTTGCCAAATTGTAATGTATTGGTAGGTTGAGAGAAGAGAACATGACACTGGTGCACGTGCGGCGCGACTACGAGGAGGCGTGCGACCGACTGTGCGGCAGCGACCAGGCGCTGGGCGACGCGCGCCGCGACCTCGAGTCGTTCAAGAAGAAGGACAGGGTGATGCAGGAGCAAGTTGCCAGTCTAGAAACGGACGTGAGTAGCAATCAGCCTGTTAAAGCCTGTTGTACAAATGTCTTTCCAAGAAATCCCCTGAAATTCAAGCTGGGTCAGATTTAGACGTCCTGGTTTTCCATCCACAGAGACTAACCCTGCAAGAGCTCCTAACAAAGTCCAAAGACGAGTGCCACCGCATCAACGAGATGTACGCGGCGCGGCAGTGCGCGCTGCTCGAGGAGAACGAGACCCTGAAGACGGAGCACGCGGACCTCAGCACCAGGCTGCAGGACCAGGACGAGTTCATGCAGCAGATGATTAAGGAAAAGGTATGCCCGTCAAGCGAAAGGTGCAGTGGCGACTGAACTTGAGACGTTTCTTACATGAGCATTCTTAAATACTTACAAATTTCATTCATAGATACTCGAACGAGCAGGATGACTGAATGAACGAAATTATTTATTTGACGCTCACAAGAGTCATTTATTCATTCAAACATTTTTCTTCTTTTTGTTTTTTTTTATTTATGCAAAATATTTCAACTTCGATTTTTCAACTTTGAAGTCAAATATCTCGCTTATACAGCACGCTAGGAGATTTTGCCATGGGAAAGTATTTTGTTTGTAATGATGTCCTCTGTCGGTATACAAAGTCTCCGGATTGGCCGCGCGAATAAAAAAACGAAATAAACTCAAAAAAGAGTTTAGGTATCCCAAATATGTTCTATCCCCTTTGCAGGTGCTCCTAGAGATGGAGCTGAAAGACATGCTGAACAAGTCCAACCACACGCAGCTGCGGCTCGACCGCTCCATCGACGTGAGCTACACCGACGACCAGATGCTCACGGCGCTCGACAGCCTCAACGCCGACAGCCGATTTGCACCAGGTATTATGATAGCACATTCAAACACAATTAATGTTTGTAATTGACTATTCACTTCTATTATTGTTGACACTTCAAACCAGCGTCAGCGTTCCAATGCATTTGGAGTTTCTTCTAAGCAATTGTTTTTCCGCCACACCCATCATAGTCAGTCCGTTAGTCATTCGTACCTGTCCTCTGTTTTGCCATGTCCAAATGTCGCCATTCCGCAAATGTGAAAAGAAAATATGTGTCCTTGGTTGGGTGGGTACGCTAGATGCAGCGGTGAGTTTGGAAGGTGGCCGTGTCTGAATTTAAAGACCCGAAGGTTTTGTTCAGTGGCGCGTCAAGTCATAGGGGCCTATATCCAGCGGCTAGCTCTGCCTATTCCGTTGTCCAGAAAATTTTGTTTTATGTGGTGCTCTATATAGCATATTGATTACATGATGCTTTGTACCTATATCTTGGTATATTAAGTAAGATTTTCATCTATATATTTATTTATTTATTTATATACTATATCAATTACTACTATAAACTATACTAATTATGTACCTTTAATTATTACAACTATAAATTATTATTATTATAATATAATTATGTATGTCTACTTTTGAACGCACACACACACACACACACACACAAACACACACACACACACACACACACACACACACACGGGGACATCTAGCTAAGGCCCCCAGCAGAAAACCAGCGCTGCGCCTCCTGTGTGCAGCACTATGCTGAGCTGGGGACCTTTTCACGATCACAGCATCGTCTACCACCTGATCTTATGTCAGGTTAATTAATTAATTTCACTTGTATATTTGTTGTGATTGTCGAATAAATTATTTTTCTTTCTTCTTTCTTTCTACATACATCCATACTTTTTTTCATTTAAATTAGTTGATTATGTGTTTGTACAGTCGAGTACAGGATATGTATCCACTTCAATGTTACAAAATAACGTATGCTTTTGACTGCCATAATGACCACATCATGTGACAAACATGGTATACATCGATCGTATCCTATTTATGTTTCTTGTCCTAAAATAGTTAAGCCACTGCTTTTTTATTCTTCATACCTTGTTTTGTTTGTTTTGTCACCAGAAAAGTAAATTGAAAGTGGGACATTCATTCTAATTGTTAATCAGAGTTTAGACATAGCCCGCTCATTATGTTTCCTTCGTTACTAACCTGCGCATGTTAAAGTTTTAAATTAAATTAAGGAAAATGTATTAACTTCCTTTCTCACTCACCTTGCACTAATGATAAAGATATAGCAAGAAACAACTACAAAGTTTAGTTTTATTTATTTTATTTAAATGGAAAGGCAGCTAAAGCTGATGCTTCCATATCAGCAGTCGACTTGCTTTCATAATTTATATTAATTTATTGCGTCTTTTTAGATTTGAGAAAGTTGTCTAGTCTGTTCTTGAACATGTTTACGGAAGTGGCAGATACAACAGATTCTGGCAGATTATTCCATTTGGATGCAACCCTGTTGCTTAGAAAATTTCTGTAGGGGTTCAGCTGTGCATTGGCTCTTTGTATTCTCAAGTTGTGCCCTCTCAGTCTCTCTATGGGGTTAGGGTTAAATATGTTCCTTATATATATAATATATAATATAATATATATATATATAATATATATATATAATAGTTTAAAACTTTCCTTAGCTGCGCTAGTTAAAAACATATACAGATACTTACCTACTCATTTATTCCTATAGAAAATCAACTGTTAGACGAAGAGTCATTCCTAAAGACATTAAAAGAGGACCAGGGACGGGCCACAAACATGTCTCTCTTTGACGAGATCCGACTGAGCTTCAGCAATATGTCCAGATTCACAGATGTAAACGATTCACATTGCGACAAGTGTATGGAGAATCTAGAAAGTTCCTTTACAACTACCGGCACTCAGACAGATGAGGGTTTTATTGAAAGTAGTCTGTGCAACAATGCTGATGTGAAATTTTGTTGCAATTGCTCGAAGAACGTACACAATGAAAAAGTATGCTCCGTAATGCCAAGGATAAGTATCGGTGTTCAAACCGATGATGTGTCCCTGAACTTAACTCACAATGTAAGTGAAGTATATAATTTGATTACGACAGAAACACAGACCAAAGAAACTGGACAATACACTAACAATAACGACGATTGTGGTGACTGCACAAACTGTCTGGACTGTGATATAATTAATAAATATACGATTAAATTAGAAACTGATCTGAACCACTATCACTGTACTGTAGCAAATTTACATGAAGATTTGAACAAGTACGAGCAGAATTTGAACCTGCTACAGAACTTCCTGGAGGAAGGAAAAGAAAGGAATTATTTATTAGAAACTGTTATACAGAGTCAACAAGCGAAGCTTAGTGCGCTGGAGGCGGTTTGTAGTGATCAGAAAAATAGAATTGACTGCTTGTATCATGATACCAATTCTGCTGAATGTCAAACTGACTGGGGTAATTCTGTTTCCAGATTTTCCGTAGATTGATCTATGTTTATGTTTTGTCTAGTTGTTTACATATTTTGTTTCTAGTGTGTTTGTGATGTCCTTTATGTTGGTATTGGATATTTTTGGTTACATATTTAAGTATTTTATATTGTGTAGTGCTAGAAACTCCGGATTCATGTCATCACGTTAGCACAGACTGACAACTCCCTCTAAAGCTAGGTTAAATGTCTACGCAATGCTGTTTTGTCTCTAGTATAACAGTAGTTCGGTTGTTAGTCCGATTGACCGAATTAGTTAAACACTTCAGTGACAAAGTAGTGTAGAGTAGTGAAAAAGTCATGTTGGTAAAAAGCACCGTACTATTAGTTTTATTGTTTTTTTTTGCATCCACCTTTCCTCTAAATTATAGCAAATAATAAATGTAAAAATATAACATATCAGCCATATTAATAGTTTGGTGCTTTTTACCAACCGGACTATTGCCACTGACAAGTTTTAACTAATTCGGTCAACCAGACTAACAACTAAACTACCACTACAGAAGGTGTAAAACTAAAATTTCGGGCACATTGTTGTACGACGTACGCCTATCTGACTTTTCATAAGTCCATGTATGTTATGTAGTTAGTTATATTATGTTATGTAGTTGTAATGTAGATTTTTAGTACGTTCCGTTTCTGTTGTATTATGTTCTAAACAAGTATATATTTTCAGAACAAATATCCGTGTCGACGCAAGTGGAGGTGCCGTGCGCTGCTTGCGAGAAACGGAGCGACGCCGCGCCGAATCGGCTCAGGCGATTTTTGTGGTGGGTTCATAATCCTCCTTTAGGTCATATTTCCCATTGTAGTAAAAAAAAAGTACAATATATGTGCTCATCCGAAATATACGATATCACTGTACCAAGTTTGATCAAAATCGGTTGGAGCCGTTAGGGCGTGATTTATTTTTATTATTTAATCAAAACAAACATCCACACATGCGCGTTTATGATTCTTTGCTAGCTGTAGCACGCAGCTTCGCCCAGAGTTCTGGAATGGAGACCGCGGACTAACTAAAGAAGGGGGCCGGAGGGCGAAGGCATATGTCCAGCAGTGAACGTCGAAAAAGTGTCCCTAAACGATCACGCTTGCATGACATGCAACGTTTACGTGAATGACATGCTGCATGATGGACCATCATGCTTGCTATCAATCAGTACAGTGAAGCAACGGCCAGCACGTAGTTTGCATGTCATGCACGTCAATCACTACAGCTAGACGGTCGTGCATGAGTGACAGCACGTAATGCATGTTATGCCGCATGATCGTTTAGGGAGCCCGAAAGGATGCTTGATTGATGGTATATCCCCTTACCGACACCTTTCAAATTGAACAGTTTATGATTGCAGGGAGCCACTGAAGTGTCTGTTCCAAGTGTTCGCTGTGGTGTGCTTCCTGTGCGCCGTCTCTGTCCTGTACGGCGTGACGCGGCGCTGGAACGCGAGGTGCGAGCGGGACGCCGCCACCGTGCCCTGGCGGTGGTTCGACGCGCAGGACATCCTCGACCTCCTGCTCAGAATAGAGTACGTCGCCGATATTCCTATGTGAGTGTTCAAATCTCTGGTGACAATGTAGACTGCCTTACCTTTAACACTATTCGCGATCTCTACTTAGAGTTCACTTAAAGTCAGCCTAGTCAGCGTAGAATTTGTTGACGGCTGAATGAATATAGTCACAAATTGTTTGCACATCGCTGACAGTGTTTATAGTCTATGTGTGCATACGCGAGATAGTGTGCTACATAGAGATGTCCAAAAACTTGAAAGTTAGATTGATTTATTCGGTTGATCGAATCAATGAACTATTTCTTGAAATTGAATGAGCATCTCTACTGAACCCCCGCACAGCTCCCCTTTGACACCTCAAAGTAGTCATTGCGCAGAAATCAGCCAACTTCACACAGCTGCCGTTAAACTCAAACGGACAAACGTCCTGGGATTTGTGTATCTCAGTGGTGTATCCCAAAGCTTTGACTTTGGTCGCCTGTCAGATTATTTCGGTATTCGACTTTTTCACGTTGACATTGTATAGTGTCAGCTATTTATGCGTATTGTTTTTTTATAGATAAGTTTGATTTTTCCGGTAATGTGCTAGAATCACGTTTCTAATTGAACTGGACCGGAATATCTTCTTGAAATTTATTCACTTGGGGGTGGGGTAGGTTAAGGGGTAGCTGGCTGGCTGTCAAAACTTACTGCACACATATCAGTAGCAGTCAGCAAGTTTCATGCACGGAATTCTGAACGGCTCGAGCTGAGGCGATGCTAATCTACTGTAACTGTGTGTATGTACTGTAAAGTACAGTAAAAGACGACACTTTGCAAAATGTTGCACCAACAAGCCATCTGCGGCTCGAGCAAATCTATTCCAGTTCCGGTGGAATCTGGGACGTCCGTTCTTCGTAGACTTGGCGAATCGTGCTAGAGGGCAAGGGTGTGCCGTGGGTTGTAGCACAATAATGCAAAATTAGGATTACGCTCAATAAAGGCATTAAATAGAATCTAATTAGATTTACACAAAATTTTACACTAAAAATTTTAACATATCGGACATTGAATGAGTATAATTAAAAATAATCTAAATACTTTAGTACGTATTGTAACTTTAAATGCTAATATTTGTCATGATTGAGATATTTTGTTGTCGAGTGAGACAAACATACCCCTAGTATGGTATGTATTTGTACCAAAATTTTACTGAAACAATAGTTAAATTAATTATTTAATTGGTTTAATTGTCTTGTGTATACAAACTGTACTAAAAGTGGTTCAAAATGCATGTTTCGATATTCTTTCAACCTGCGTACTGTTTGAAAAATATCAAATTATTAAAAATACATATTTAAGATTATATTTCTATGTAACGTTAAATGTATTAATTTTATGCTCCTAGAAAACATGACATTTTAATTGTTTTAATTTACCTAGTCTATTGTAGTTAGTCTGTCTGTGTTCAAGATGACTTCTCAATATTTTCACATTTCTTTTATATTTCTTTAGTTTGTTGTTTTTGTATTCTTTTAACTTTTATTTTGTTGTTTATAACACAGATTAGTTAATTTATAGTTTAACGATAAAGTGGCTTCCTTGATTATTAAATTTTATTCGCTGTATACAGGGTGTACAAATAAATAGACCAGCTGAGGCAACTCTTTCTGTGGCTGAGGTGAGCAGTTAATAAATATACCAACCAACAATTTATGTTCTACAACTTGATTTTTATTTTAATTTCTCATACGAAATGATTATAGAGCGACTGTATAAAATGAAATAACTAATTTTTATTATTATTTACAACGTTGAATTGATGACTATTTTGACCTTACGAAGCAGCTGGTATATTTATTTGTTTAAGTATAAAAGGAACATGTATAATTTACTTCTTAAAATATGTATATCTAATATTTAAAACGTGAATCTCGTGTAATAACAATAATTGTGACAGAAAGGGCGCATGTTTATATCAAAATAATAGTAAGTAAAGATCAAGCCTACTCTGTGATAGTCCAGTGCCAGTTCTTAGATTTTTAATTATAGATTTACCCAAAAAATGCATCCTAAAATGTTGAGTGAATTATGTGAATCTGAAATTATTTAAGTTTTTATTAGTGAAGAATGTTCTCTCAACATTCTTACAATTTTGAATTTTAATAACTCAAATATGAAAATAATATTAAACAACTAACAGCATTTACCATTGCATTTATTTTGTTTTATGTTAGGGTTTTTCTTGTAAATAATATGACTTAAAGAGTTGTGCAATCGTTGTGCGTGTATAATTTAGTAATTATTTGATTTAATTTTAGTCACTCGCATTTATCTGAATGTAATCTTAATAAATATCCTGAAATTGTAATTTTTATTTTTTATTAGTCTTATTTTTGAAGCCCTGAAGGATCTGATGGATAATACCTGAGACTGTGGTTCGGCCAAGATGACGCATATTACTTATCTAGTGGGAATTATTATGCGTCATCTTGGCAGAGCCACGGCCTCGGACTTGAAATTTTGACCAAATATTATTGACCAATCTCGTATTGGACCAACTGCCACTAAACCTTTTTTGACGACGGCCCGTATGATGGTAAGAGGCATGAATTAAAAAAAAAGACTCCCATATGGATGAGTAACGAAAGCATTTTAGGGGGTGCCAAAATAGTGTCAAATGTATCACAAAATTTTGAATCACTCACACATTCTCATTTTCAAACTCCATATAAATTTGTACTAACAATCTCCTCCCGCTAATCCGCTTCCTTTGTCCGTCCCCCGTCCCCCTCCCCCCCGGATTTTGACAGATTTTTTCTTTATTTTCCATACTAAATACGCAATACGCGACCTCCATTAGGGAGCGCGAGCGCGACCAAGGAGGTTTGAAACTTCTTGGTAAGAGGTATCTAGCCGGTTGTTTTCCTGTGGACCTACTTGTTTATCTTGTTTCTTCTACCCTACCGCTATCTCAGACCGCTCTACAGCTGTCTGCCTACTACCCCTTCATAGTTACTCATTCTTCCGGCTGTCGGTGATTTTGGTTCACCTGGGACCCTTATTTCGAATCACATCCTTCAAAGATTAAACCAGAAACAAATTTTCCAAAATATTGACTGATACGCCGACCCCATCAATTTCCATTAATCTAATCCTTGGTATCACTTTACAAAGAGACCGGTAATCTTTACCTTTGTTACGCCACAACAATAGTGTTACCGTTCAAGGTGCTACAACAAAGGGATATCGGGTCTCGTAACTGAGAAATGCCCCAGCGAACACTTCCCACATCGCCATTTTTTTGTGTAGGCGGGACTGGGTCATACAACAATATTGATTGGCTATTTTATATAATCTCAATTTGCATTGTTGTTGAGTTTACACCAGTTTACACATTATTATAGCGCGGGGGGCCCACATTTGAGAGGTTATGTCGAAAATTATTAGGTGGGTACTAAGGCTGTGCAACTCGATTTGCTTTTTTGGACCTGCATGGGAAACATACTGATGCACGAATTCCGTTTTATTGGGCACTAATTTAACAATACTTTGGCCTATTCTCAAATAAAAATAGTTTCGTGACATATATTATCTCATTATCATTAGGTAAGTAGGTAGTGAGTACATAAAATAATAATAATGTTTGGACAAATTTACACACGGCTGTTTAGTCCCAAACTAAGCCGAAGCTTGTAAATTGGGTACTCAACAACTGATAAACATACATAAATACTTTTAAATAAATACATACAAACACCCAGAACCCGAAAACCAACAGTTATGCTCATCACACAAATGTTGGCACCGGGTGGGAATCGAACCCACGACCTTTGGCGCAGTAGGGTCACTACCACTGCGCCAACAGGCCAGTCATATATTATACCTATAGTTTACGCTCACTTAGTACCTACTGTGCAAAAAGTATAATATGTACTTACAAATACATATCAGGATACCCTTCGGAAGCCTTTTGTTTTACCTATGGATTATGACTACCATCGATGGTTAATGATGAAGACGAAAGGCTGTAGAGTGTAATAAATGGTATATTTTAGTCACAAAAAAGTAAAAAATAAAAACTTTTTAACAAAAAAATTAAACCGCCGAAAAAAAGCAACTGAAAAGCGAAAAATAATAAAAAAGAACCTTTTTAGTCTAACGAAAATCCTACACTAATTAATGTAAATCTTATAAATTTTGAGTCGGCGCCAAACAAACAAGCAAATTAATTAAAGTTATTACGTAAGGCGAAATGATGGCAGCCAACTAACAAGCAATTAATGAGAAGATCATTAGATTACTAGAAATCAAATAATTTGCATGTGTGTGTGGCGCCGACTCAAAATTTATTAGATTTACATTAGTGTAGAATTTTCGTTATACTAAAAAGGTTCTTTTTTATTATTTTTCGCTTTTCAGTTGCTTTTTTTCGGTGGTTTAATTTTTTTGTTAAAAAGTTTTTATGTAGATACCCGCACTTAACATTACAAAATACTGGTCAATTTTAATTGTTATGCATAAAACTTGATAAAACGTATATAAAGTTACTGAGAAGGCATAACCCCCTCTACGTCGACGGAACAAGGTCTATATGCGGCGGGGGGCCGGGCTCCTGCACACCTGTCGCGCGCCACCGTGGGAAAATAGGGCTGTATGGGGAAGTACGATCCCATACACGCATACTGAGGTGACAATGTTGCTATATCGATAGGTATTTAGCTACCTTACGGTAATTTTCGACCACATCGGCGTCTTTGGAGAGACCGTGGGTTCGTTCGTGAATTATTATTGTCTAGCTGTCTTACGAAATTCCCATAAATTTTAGGTAGGGAGGTACCTAAGTTTTGTTTAAAAGGACCTAGACAGTAAATTATAGGCCTTGATGGTAGCGCTGCTGCCTCACCGGTTTGCTAAATTTATAAAATTAATAATAATAACCGATTAATCACTTATTAACGCCATTGGTCGGTATTGCCATGTTGTACAACGATAGGCAATTGGATCTGGATACCTATAATAATTGAAATAGGTATATATTTAAACCAGTATAAACTCAACTGACACTGCTGGGGCTCAGGCCTACCCTCTCAACGACGGCGTTCGGGCTATAGTCCACCACGCTAGCTCAGTGCGGGTTGGTAGACTTCACACCTTTCGGTAGGAGGCCGCGTCTTACCCCGACGCCACTGACGCTACATGGATTTGAGAAAGTGCATTGTCATTAATCAAATAACTAGTCCAAATAATTCTCACGTTATATTATTTAGATATGCCAAGATTTACAAATATTTAACTACCAATCAAATAAAATGGGAGTTTTTGTCCGTCCGTCCGCCGCGACCCGGAAACCTTCTCCGGATGTTCGATTTTTTTTATGAGTCGCTCCTATAAAAAGGAGTTGTAGTCAAAGGGCGTGTTTTTGTAGCCACCTGTTTCCATGGGAAATCTCAGTGTGGAGCACAAAAAATGATACAGATTTGGGATCGAATGTTGTTCAATTTCCGTATGAAGTAAACATCATTTTATTCAAGTTACAGATACAAATTACAAGATGTGCCCGCGAGTTTGTTCGCGTTATTTCTCTTTATTATTCGTGTCCGTTCACCTAGCGTACACATAAGAGATTCTGGGCTAGTTTTAGTGCCAATAAATAGTACCCAAATAGTACCTAAATAGTACCTAGATCAAATAAATAGTACCCCTGTGGTTTAAGAAATATACGCCAGTCTTAGTGTGTACGCTGGCGGAACGTTCCGCTGGCGTACACATGGCCGATCTCGAAAACGGCTTTGCTTACAGCAACGAAATTACACAAAAAAATAGTACCCTAATAGTACCCTCGGTACCGGAAATCTCATAACGATTGCTCTTATAGGAACGGAGATATTGAACATAACTTTCAGAGCAAGCGTTCAGCCAGCGTACACATTAAAGTCATGTTGTTTTCATAAAGAAAGCGGACGTATCTAAATTTAAATGATATATCAATAAATAGTACTTCAAATAGTACCTCCGCTAGTACAAACATTTCATGTGAATTCACACGGGAACCATATCAAAAATCGATGTAAAGTTCTAGGAACAAATGTATTGACGAACAGTCGCACACAAAAGTGAATAAAAATGAACAACAAGTGATCGCCGTTTTATTGCTTCCAAGCGAGTCTAGAGTTAGCTGATCAGTAAATAGTAGGTAGAGTCTATATTCGTATGTATGATATGAACCCTTTCATACCTTTCATCCACCCTTATTTTTTACAACCTTTTGTGTTGTTTTGACTCGCACCTCGCACTTAGAGATGTCAACCGATTACCAGTTTTAGCACCGGTATTTACAGATTAGTTAAAAAAAACGGTTTTCTTAGTTTTTGTTATTATATGGAAACACTCAGCTCAGAAAGTAATAAAATTATCAGAATTGTGAGTTTTGCTCTCACTTGTTTATGTGACACTTCACCCTTTATTTATTTATTTTTGGACGCATAATAATAATAAAATCTTCGAAACGAAACGAAAGTTACGAAGAAAGCATGAAAATAAGTACCTACCTAGATGTTAGATGTGTGAAACGAAATTGCATAGTGCGGGGATTTCCCAAGTATTATAGTCAATCGTGTTCAGATACGCATCGATTAATTATAATTCAGACTATATTCGGATACAAATATCATTTTTTTTGTGTAAATAAGCAAAGAAAAAGTATTTTTTTAATAAAACCGGTTTAAAGAAAATTTGTTTTTAAAATAGGTTTTTTGGACCGGTTGACTGACATTACTGCTCGATTCGCTCTTCGCAGAATTGTTACGGACGGATCGGTGCGATCATTGATTCGGTCATTTCGTTCTGTGATCGTTCGTGAGTTTTGAATATGTTAAGGGCCCTTGGGCGTACGCCCTTTCTAACAACCTTACTATTCAGAAATATAGTTATTTTAGTTTTTGTTGATAACTAATACCTACCATTTCCGCCTATTCCAAGACCAAAACCGCTTCATCACATTGGGCGTTTCTTAATTTCCAACCGCCTATTACAGACATGGCTCCTCATTTTGTGGTGGATACCCACTTACAGTACCAAAACCGCTCCACCCCCTTAGGGGGCTGTTCTACATTACGAATACTGTCACTAGTTACCACCTATGACACACATCGCTCCTCCTTGTTACCTCCTTCCAGGTACTGTTGCTCAGTTGCTCGTTTCGCTCGCTCCAAGGGTCACCAGTAACCTAACGAACCTAACTTTCGGAGTGCTCCAACTGCTACGAGTGACCGGAGTTACCTAACCTTGTTTCAAAGGCTGCTTTTTCAACCAATCAGCAAAACTTAATACGATTTCCATCGGAGTGGCTCGTTTTAGATCCAATGAAACCTCACTTACATCAGATTGGTTGGTTTTCGAACCAATGAAACCTTACTTACATCGGATTGGTTGATTTTAGAACCAATCAATATCTCTTATTACGATTGGCTGCTTTACTCGCGTTGGGCGTTGCTGAATGTTCTGTAGCTGTTGTCATCATGTCCGAACCCAGCCAATCCTATTTAGATGGTAGTCATTGGTTCGAAAACCAACCAATCTGATGTAAGTGAGGTTTCATTGGATCTAAAACGAGCCACTCCGATGGAAATCGTATTAAGTATTGCTGATTGGTTGGAAAAGCAGCCTTTGAATTGAAACCTATAAGGTTAGGTAACTCCGGCCACTCGTAGCAGTTTTAGCACCCCGAAAGTTAGGTTCGTTAGGTTACTGGTGACCCTTGGAGCGAGCGAAACGAGCAACTGAGCAACAGTACCTGGATGGAGGTAACAAGGAGGAGCGATGTGTGTCATAGGTGGTAAGTAGTGACAGTATTCGTAATGTAGAACAGCCCCCTAAGGGGGTGGAGTGGTTTTGGTACTGTAAGTGGGTATCCACCATAAAACGAGGAGCCATGTCTGTAATAGGCGGTTGGGAATTAAGAAACGCCCAATGTGATGAACCGGTTTTGGTCTTGGAATATGTAATGAATAAATAAATAAATAAAAAATATGTAATTTTTTGTTTATTTAGTCATAAGCTATCGATATATAAAGGTTTCATCGTGTGCGGAAAAAATCGAAAGAAAAACAAAATGGCGGCGGAAATTATGCCAGAAAGGTTCCTATACCTTTGAAAAACTTTTTTTTGGCGATTACAATATTATACTTAGTACAGCTTCCTCTACCCTTACATACAAGTATTGAACGCAACCTTCTGTGTGCGAGTCCGACTCCACTTGGTCGGTTTTTTACCTACCACCGCTTTCTAATTGTGATTTTTACTGAAGTCACTCTAACCACAAATACCGAATTTCTTTTTCTGCCTGTTTGACTGAATTTCTGGGTTTGTTCAGAATTAAAAAATAAACATACCTAATACTGTTAGCAAAGATAAGTCACTTTTGACCATGACTGTACCTCTAGTATCAATAGAACTTTACATCGATTTTTGATATGGTTCCCGTGTGAATTCACATGAAATGTTTGTACTAGCGGAGGTACTATTTGAAGTACTATTTATTGATATATCATTTAAATTTAGATACGTCCGCTTTCTTTATGAAAACAACATGACTTTAATGTGTACGCTGGCTGAACGCTTGCTCTGAAAGTTATGTTCAATATCTCCGTTCCTATAAGAGCAATCGTTATGAGATTTCCGGTACCGAGGGTACTATTAGGGTACTATTTTTTTGTGTAATTTCGTTGCTGTAAGCAAAGCCGTTTTCGAGATCGGCCATGTGTACGCCAGCGGAACGTTCCGCCAGCGTACACACTAAGACTGGCGTATATTTCTTAAACCACAGGGGTACTATTTATTTGATCTAGGTACTATTTAGGTACTATTTGGGTACTATTTATTGGCACTAAAACTAGCCCAGAATCTCTTATGTGTACGCTAGGTGAACGGACACTATTATTCCGCGTTCTTTTGTACTAGCTAAAGAGACGAGAAAAATATAGGTAGGCAAGTAGACAGTATTTTTACGGATTCCGCGTTTTCTCGTAATTATGTTTCATTTCGTGTAATGCGTCATTTCGCATAACCAAAATACTTACTATTTAGATATTGTCTCGGCGCAGTTTAGGCCTTTGAAATTATTTCCAACAAGCTACGCGGGTGATTGATTCCCTGTGGTCAAAGTTTAAAAAATCAAATCTGTTTTTTATTCAAACCTTGCATACTTATACCTAAAATAACGCTCGACAGAAAACCACCTCGACGGAGACCGTGACTCTCCAGCGGGACCACATTCAAACCGTTATATCTCCGAAACTACTGGGGCACAAATTCTGATTTTTGGGCACTAATTTGCACAAATTGAACACTTATTATTGGCGTACAGTAGGACCCGATCTGACCTGATGGTCCCGCTGGGGTCACGGACATTAAATCAGATCGTTAGAGGATGAATGATCACGTAAATTGTACCTGTTTTCATTTTTATTGTTTGTGCAATAAAGTTTATTGGTAAGTACCTATTTGGTTATTGAAACAGTTAACTACTACATAAATGTCACTATTTTTACGCAGTGTTCAATTTAGTCTAACTGACCCCGAAAAGGTGTCGGAACCCCAAGGGTCTCTGATCCTTTATAGTGTTTTTATTACAGTAAATTACTTCCCCTGGATGCCCGGAGGAAGGAAGCTGTCCTGTTATAAAAAAACGTTCTTAGTTCACACGGCCCTTGTGATGTCAGCGGGATTATGAGATGAGAATAGTAACATTTCAAGTTTTACGCCTTTTTAACGCTTTTTCTTCTAATTAAGGGAAGTTCCTATTTAAAATAATGTGGGAAATTGGAAAGGTTTTTTGAGACAAGTTCCGTTCTCGATTTCCTGCTTTCGATTATAAAAATGTGTGTTACTTTAAAATTGAAATAACTGTGTAGGTCTGTACATTGTTTATGGGTACAGTCGAATTCATTTTAGTCTTGTACCTTTGACGCATTCGCTCTTGACAATATACGTTAGAGTACCTACCTACTGGTCAGATAATATTGAACTCGACAAATAAGTATTTGAAATTTGGCGCCGGGGCCTCGCTGTTATATCGCGTTACGGAACTCTAAAAACGAGCATTTTCCCACCGTCACATCATTTGGTACGTCACAGCACATGACATCATGTTACACCATTTATTATCAACTCATTAACCTCATCATGCAATCGCATGCAATTATGTCACACATGGGTGGACCTCTCAAAACCACGCTTGTGCAGTCGATCGTATTCTTCAACATGCCATTTTCAACCCTCATGCATTCGAAATAAACTGATAGTTACATAACAAGATTCAATAAACCATTTGTAAAGTCCTGCCATACTAACCTAGTAAAATAAAACTTTAATCCCAAGGTTTTAAAGGCTACTGTTTATTTGGAGTGTTATGGAATTGTGGATAGACTATGCAGACCGTGGGAGAGATGGCCTAATTAAATATTTATTAATACTTGTGTTAGTTCGGAGGGCGGAAAGGTCAGTTTGAACACCTGGACGAGTCAATGACTTGTTTGTGTTGGAATGGATAAGGCTTTCGAATTGTTGTTTACATTTTATCTTTTTTAAGGAGGTTTTGGCTTGGTTACTAGAAGCCATTAAATTATAAGGTCGTTTTTCTATTTTTATACTTACCTATTTGTTACCTATGTATTAAACCGACGGTTACAGCTCAGCAGTCCACAAACAAAAATACGGCACAACAGATGGAGTTATTTGCACTAAGGTTTATATTCTCACTAAAGTGATAGCTAGCAGCTTTATTGAGATTTTTAACGGACAATTTTGGAACGGACTAGAAGAGTTGTTACACGCGTCTATTTTAATTTCCTGCTTATTATAGGTACAAACACACACAAGCACTTGTTTAAAAAAATAATTAAAACACGCAAAATTTTTATAGAAAAAAAAAAGTTATACACACTTCGATTCGTTGGTTATGGTACGGTCAGCATCAAAAGTATAAAGCAACAAGTGTAAAACAACTCCGGTGTCCAAATTGGACTATTCAACGTACGGTCGACCGCACGTCAGTGGAAACAAAACAAGTATAAACTGGTCTCTCATAGTATTGAAGCACCCTAATAGGCTAGGTCAGCTCAAGGACAAAGTGTTTCCACTGATGTGTGGTCGACTACACGTTTCGCTTTTATATTAGGTTAAGTAGGATAGGGTATTCATAACGAAAAGGGTAGATATACTTATCTGCCACGTGGAAACTCTTGATGAGTGGGTACAAATACTAGGTACCTACTCTTACAAATCCTTTAACTCATCGATATAATTTATGGGGCGTTATTTATTCTTCGCGAAATGTAATGGTTTTCGCGTTATTTTATTAGTTTTAGATGACACGTTACTATGACAATGATTTGCTTGTGTAGAACATTATTCGAGTAAATCGAAATATTTGTAAATAATGAGTACCTACCTACCTAATGTTATTGACGCAAGGGATGATGCTAACTAAACAATTTGATTAGGTACCTATATACTATATTGTTCTGCATCAGATGTTTTGGTTTTTGCTACAGTAGTGTAATGTTCTTGAATACCTCCAATTTTGCCCTATACCTAGGTATGTCTCTTGCCTTTAGGTATCTTAAATTAAATGGTAAATTGCAAAAAAAAATATTAGGCTTATATTTGGCCCAGCTGGTAAAATATGCAATAAGAGCAAAATTGGACGGATTCTCAGGTACCTGACTTGCTCCTTTTAAATCCGCTGTTGACTGTACACTGCATGGGTACGTTTGGTCTGTGGTTTGGCAGACAATTGTTTTTCCATGCGGTGCTTTTTCAAAACATATAAATTGTAGGTATTTAGATACCTTGGTATAGTCGTATAGTCACCATTTCTGGGTTTTGTGGACTATAATAAAGACATAAAGGGTACGTTTCCCCAAGGCCGACGGCCTTGTAGCTGTAGGTATGGGGCCACAGCTGCCATCTGACATCACCCCGATATCTATACAGCATGTAGAAAATACCTGTTGACACGTTGCTGATAGATATTCAGTGCCTACTTATTCTGAGCGTATTTCATAATTCGTCAAAATCAAATGGAAAATAGTTGAAATTTTTTTGTGCGAATTTCCAAAAGGTTGGCGTTGCATGTTTCAGAGGAATTCAAAAGTAAACACATTCGAAAGTGAACACATGCTTTTTTTTGTACAGTCAAGGTCAAAGATATGTATACACCACAGAGTTTCAAAAAGCGTAGTCATCTAAATGGTCATAAATTTAGTAACATATAAAAGGCCATAAATAAGTATACATCGTTTTAGAGACAACTATGTATACAACAGTTGCAATAATATGTCCTCATTTATTAAACCATAATCTGAGAAACACCACAAAGTTCAAAAAAATATATACATTATTAACTTTGATGTTGAATAAATGATTTTTCTTTTTTTCATAATTATACAGTGTTTTTTTTAACTGGGACACTTAGGCTAAAACCGAAACTATAGGAGATACAGGGAAACTGTCTTAAGAACCATTTGGTATTTTTTTGTGATAACAATTTTAGCATTGAATTTTTTTTGGTCAAGCGTGTGTTGTCTATAATAATTAGACATTTTGATCAAATTTTTTTTTATACGGATATATTGATGCTAGACTACTAGTTTGTAAAGAGAAATGATAGATCTCGATGAAGTCTTCATTTCAGATGACAGCTGTCAAATTTATAACCGCTGTAACTCGGAAACCATTAATCCTAGACTACTAGTTTGTACAGAGAAATGGTAGATCTCGTCGAGATCTTTATTTCGGATGCCAGTTTTAATTTTGACAGCTGTCATCCGAAATGAAGATCTCGACGAGATCTACCTTTTCTCTTTACAAACTAGTAGTCTAGGATCTATGGTTTCCGAGTTATAGCCGTTTCAAGTTTGACAGCTGTTATCTGAAATGAAGATCTCGACGAGATCTATGATTCCTCTTTACAAACTTGTAGTCTAGGATCAATAGTTTTCGAGTTACAGCGGTTTTACATGTGACAGCTATCATCCGAAATGAAGATCTCGACGAGTTATATCATTTTTCTTTAGAAACTAATGGTCTAGGATTAATAGTTTTCGAGTTAAATCAAGTGTTTAAATCGAGTGTCTAAGATTTTCGCGGATTTATATTTTATATAAATATTTTCGTAGCAGTTACCTACGGAATCTTTATTTAATGACATAAACATGACTACAATATTTTGCATCACTTGCAGGATACTAATTATGTTAATTTTGATTGTATACAAGTTTTTGAACTTGCCTTATACATATTTATGTGGCCATTGAAGTTTACATATTTATTAGTATTTGGATGAGTACATATCTTTTGAACTTTGTATGATTACTTTTATTGTTTCACATTACTTGTATATATATTTTTGTCCTTGACTGTACCTAGGTAGTTATTACGTACGTATGTATTTTGCTACAACCTGTAGGCGTAAATAGGTAGTTATCCATTATCAATCCCCTAAAGTAAATACATGTGCGACCTTATTTCGTGTTGTACTAAACCTCATGAGGATATTAAACACCTACCTACAAGGTAAATTATGGCAGAAACACTGAATATTAATAATTTCAAATAATTATTAAAATAAATACCTACTAAATATATACTAGGTAGTGTTTTTTTTTTCAATGCGAATAACTGTCAATCTTTTCTTCTAATTTACTTTAGTATGTGCTAAAATAGTAATATTGAGAACAAAGTGAAATGAATATATGACACCCATATTGCATATTCAAATTTTAAGTGCATTCGAATTAAAAAAAAAATTCACAGCGGAGCGTACGCCAACCAAAATTGTTACATTTCCACGCAAACCTAAACAACCTAATCGCACTCAAACGAACCCTTGCACCTTTATGCATTCCCACACACCGTGAGAACCCACGGCACCCCATGCACATAAAGAACAAGGTTAAACTGTCACCGGATCGCATACAACAGCACGTTGAAAAACTCCATACTTACCACAATCCCCTTCACGCTGCAGTGAGCGTATAAAGTATCGTATTAAACCCTCGAGGTGTTCATAGGAATTATTATGGTACTTTATGGAAAGGTGCAAATTTATGAAGTATCGGGTTTTTGTGTAGGGTGGCCTGGGGGTTTAATGTGGTACTTGATGGGCGTGTGTAAGGTCCACATTCCCATACAATACCGGATAAAGGGAGCGGCGGAAGTAGCTTCACTTTCGTTTTGTATTCGTTTAAAATAATTTTAAGTTCGGGATTACCTATTTAAGAAAAATGTTTTTTACCTGATTGTTTCAATTTATAGATTGTAGAGGCGTAACTAGGTTCTGTTAAACGACTTAACACAAAAAATAGAAAACTTCGATAATTAAAATGAGAAGATGCAATTTCTTGTTTTGTATTTTTAAACTTATTTGACCGATTTTATATAAATGCCCCACCGTAGGTATGTAAGTAAAGAACAAAAAACAGTCATTTTTCGTTACACTATGCCTGTTTTAATTTTAAATATAAAAAAATTCAAAACAATAACAAAACAAAATACAAACAAATATTTTTAACGACCTTTCTACTAGCCAAACAACCTACTGTGCACCATTGCTTTATGAAGATTAAATAATGTTTTGCGAATACGCAACACGGAATCAAACCTACACCTTTCCACGCCTACCCACCACTCAACCACAGGCGCCATTCACAACAGGTCCCCCGTAGAGCGGGACGGCACGAAAACAAAACATTCCGCCACAGTTCCCACCGCACCAACTCCTGCGCTAGACAGAGATGCATGCAGTTTTTACTTTCGTTTCATAAACAGGATGAGACGGGAAGGAGGGCAATTTAAAATTTGCCTTTTTTGATGCGTACGATTCTTTCATAAGTTTCACTTCGCATAAGGAGCGTAGCCACCGTCCGGTGCGGACGTATGAGAAGTGAGTGTGAGTGACACGTGAGAGTGAGTGACAAGTGAGTGACATGCCGTGCAGCGACGACGATGACTCCCAATCTGGATTCATTTCTGAACCCAGTCACGGGATGTCGAAGGCTGAGTTGCGAAAGGTACCATACCCAAATAAATCACTATCACTACTACTTATAAATGAATGAGTTGCTTATCGCGTTGTTACTCTTCCCTAAAACTACTAAATGGATTCGAATGAGGTTTTCACAGGGCATAGCTTTAATCTTCGACAAGGTTTTAGTCAACAACTAATTATTTAATAAGACCTTTAGAATTTAAAAATCACTAACTCTAAGTTAACAATTTTGTACCTATTACATTTATAACTTAAGTATCCCATATAAAAATTTGAAATAATATACAAATCAAAACAATCAACCAAAACTTCCAAAAATTAAGACTGACCAAACTTAATGCTCCAAATAAGGAATTATGTGGCTACCGAACCTTACTTTGCCAATGCTGAAGTCGAACCCGTATTCCTTAATAGAGAAGGCAGGTATCCTACCAACTAAATCTGACGGTAGTCAATCAACAAGACGAAGCCAATCCTATTTCAAGCCAATACATTTCTATTTTTCTTTCTGCTACCCCGTCAGGGACAATAGCGTGAGGATATCTATGTTAGTATTTACATTTCTATCTTGCCTCTTAACTTTTCAGACTAATAAGCCAATAATGGAGAAGAAGCGGCGCGCGCGCATCAACCACTGCCTCAACGAGTTAAAGGATCTGCTCACGGGTACCTTGGATAAAGACGTAAGTTCCTCACGTCACTGTCACTATAGATACACAAAGGTACGGTCGTCCGCACGTCAGAGGAAACAAAACCAGTGTAAACTGGTTTCTCATATAGTATTGAAACTCTATATTAGGCTAGGCCAGGTCAAGGGCAGTGTTTCCACTGACGTGCGGTTGACTGTACGGGTAAAAGCTAGAGATTAAAAATCTGTATACTCGTACGTACTTACATTGGACTTGATAACTGCCGGAAATGTAATATCCTTTTCTAACGAAGTATTTCTCAAAGTTCTCAAAGTGCCGACACTTTGAGAGTTTTAAGAGAGATGGAACCTCCAAAAGAAAGGAAGTAATCTAAGCTACAGTATTTACTCACTGCAAGCTACACTAAATATAATGTTAAGAATCTTTACTATGTTAATCTGAACTTAGAGTTATTTATTACTTACCTTTGTGTCTGTGTTCTATCTAACCAAGAACTAAATGATAAGTTCTCTCCTTCTGGCCCCTCCAACCTTGAGGTTATGACGGCCAAATCACATGAGATCTAACCATAACTGTTGTTTCTAGCCGGCGCGCCACTCCAAGCTAGAAAAGGCTGACATCCTCGAGCTGACAGTGAAGCATCTCCAAACGTTACAACGGCAGCAGCTCGCCGCCGCCATCGCCGCCGACCCCGCCGTCCTGCATCGCTTCCGAACAGGCTTCGGAGACTGCGCGGTCGAGGTCCGGAGGTACCTCTCGCGCCTGGCCAGTGTACCCACCGCCCTGCGGCATCGTCTAGGCATCCATTTGAGCTCTTGCATAACGGGCATAGAGCGGTTAAACCCGCCAGCAGACTACCCCTTGGTTCCAGACCCGTTAAGACTAGACGACGAGAGACCGAGCGCGTTCCATTACGTGAAGTCAACGAGGCCAACCAGCCCACCCTTAAGTCCTATGTCGTGCGACTCGGCTTGTGACTCCTCTACAGAATTGGAGACTCCTCCGAGACCGGTCCAAAACTTCCCATTCCCGACGCCGCCCAGTCGAAGCGCGTCAGACCAAGATTCGAGCCCAGAAACTCAGAAGGCAACGGTCTCTTCGACAACGATATCTCCAGAAACGTTGAAGCAAGAAGCGTTGAGGAACAAAAAATACATGGAACCGCTGTCTATTGTGATAGATGTGGAGAATTATAAAATTGGAATAGACGCTTCGCCCAAAAGAGCCGTAGACTACTCTATAAGGCAGAAACTCAAACGACATGTGCCCGCAGCGACTGGACCCGTACCCAAAATGATCAGAATAGAACCCGAGAAAACTGTAACCATTCCGGCGGCAATTTTAGAAAGAAAAATAGTTTACGCTAATTCAGAAATTCCCGAAAACCTATCGGCTTTCAAGAGGATTCCGGAAAGGGTTACGGTTCCGGAAAAGAAGCTGACTATTCCGGAAAGCATCACGACTCCAGTCGAAAGACCCGTGGAAAACCGACCTTTGGCTGTGCAAAGATCTGTGATAAGCCACACGGCTGAGTCGTTGGCTCAGTCGTCGAGTGGCAGGAAGGTCGCGGCGAAGGTCGAGGTCAAGGACAAAGTGGAAGCGGACACTAGTTCAAGGTCACCGGAGCAGGGGACGTCAGCGTCGACTAGTACAGAAATGTGGCGGCCTTGGTGATTGCTACGAGTAGATTCCTGAACATGACATGAAGCAGGCCTAATAAATGGGCAATAAATTGTGGAAACTTGCAAAAAAGATTTCAATGTAGCCAACTTAACGATTTGACGTACCTGATGATTCATCACTTCATCAGTGATTAAGTATGGTTTGAAGAGATACATAAAACTAACATGCCAGAAATGGCTAGAATAGATGGGAATGATTTGCCATTATCTATAAGAAACTTTTGTTTCATTGTTGATATACTCCTAAATGTGTTTAAATAGATTTATAAACTATAGCTTTAAGTAATTTACCTGTTTGGTATTACCAGTTTTATACTACATTTAACAGTTATTAAAATATTTTTATTTTTTTGCAACTTTATTTTACACCTTTTGTAAGTTTTACCTCCCATTGAAACTATAGCAAGTACGAGTAATATACAATTCTAGAAAACTAATTTGGGACATTTATATAAAATTTCCATTAAAAAATTATATCATCATAGATACTAAAGAAGGCCGCAAGTATTTTTGGTAAGTGGGAAATGCAAAAAAAGGTTTAAGAAACAGTTACAATATTAATTTGCAATAGTGGCCGATAACCACAGGGTTGAAGCTCCACATCGTGCATTCTCGTTCCTGACATAACATTTAAACTGAAGTTTAGCATGATTTTTTTACTGTGGCAATGTTCTGACAGAGCGAGCAAATAAAAATTAAAACGTAGTAAAAATATTACATAATTTTATTGGCAAGCACGTCACAACGCATTAATACAAGTAAATAAATAAACTATTCTAGAAATAAAACCTTGCGCACACGCATGAAGCGGGCCGAAAACACGTGTCCACACATAGTGTGGTGCGAGGAAGTTCCCCGATATATACTACTAGCTGTTGCCCGCGACTTTGCCCGTGTGGAATAAGATTTTTTTGCCTGGCCATTATTTATTATAAGCATCGGGAGAATCAAATAGAAAATTGCTGGACCGAATGACTGAATGGATTAGTATGGGATTTCAATTGTTAGAATAGGTTGGTTCTTCGGAAAGGGAAACTTATTTAACGCAAACGAAGCTGCAGTAGTAGAATTAAATGCCATATATCTGAAACGCTTCCACGCACCAAGCTACATGAAAAATATATACCTGTGTTTAAGATTGGTTAACATTTCTCCCTCCATACCTTTTACAAGAATGATTCGCCATTGGTAAAGCAGCAATGTATGCTAAACAGGACAATTCATACAATTCTAGTACAGTCGAGTTCAATAATATCTGACCAGTTTAATGCAGTATCACTCTAATGTATTTGCTTATTTCAAGAATGTTAGAGTGACAAGGTACGAAAATTTAAATATATTGTTAAACTTGACTGTACTGTACCTATCTATACCTACATTATTAAGTTCACTGATGAATACAAACACAAATCTTGTTTTAAATAAATAAATAAAATCCTAATTTTTCATTGGACGGAATATGTTATGCAATATAGCAAATACTTACCTAATTACGGAAAATAATTTTTATCTTTATTTTTCCTCCGTACAAAAATAATAAACATATTATTTTAGTATCAGGATGGATATCTCCCAACTAGCTTATATCCCGGGTGCTATACCAATTATCCAGTGGTAATTTTTATTACACTGCAGTAAAAAGCATACCTCGTGTAACAAGCGGTGTTTTTCCAGGACTTGAGCTACCACTGCTCCAAGTTTTATCGAAATCGGTTCAGTTCAGCCTTACTTAGCAGTACTTAAAACATTAATTTAAAATATTAAATGGAGAGGATGACTACATTTAAATTTATTGTATTTCAATAAAATTAATTAATAATTTAATTAATTTTTCATAAATAGTTTCAACTGCTATAATTGGACCTTTGAAATTTGACCTTTACTTCGTATAACTGGTCGAATCCTTGTACAAAATCCATATAGTACAGGAGAAATTCCTACTTTGGCATTAATTATGGTAGCACCATCAACTCAAAAGCAAGTGCCATCACCATTAAATTAAATCTTGGCTAGAATGGGGTGCTTCTACACGTACGCGTTATCACGCGTGATTACAGGAGCATGCGTAATCACGCGTGATTGAGCGCGCGAACGAAAAAGTACCCAGTATCCTTGCGTCGCGCACGCAATCACGCAGCACTCACGCGCCTAACCACGCGTGGTGAGCCAGAGTTCTAGGTTTTCGCTCGCTAATAACCTATGACGGGCACTGGGAGGGGTTCGAACGGCGCGGCAAAACAGTCGCTATCGCTCGGTTAACCACCATCAGGGGCAGAATACGCGCCAATCGCACGCGATTGCGCCCGCTGTTTACAAAGCGCAAACGCGCGAGATTGTGCGTGGGAAAGGGACGTACTATCACTTTTGCTTCAAGAAGTCCTTCCTCTGCTGCTGCAGCTTCTGCTCCAGCATGGTTATCTTCTCCTGGTACTTGGCCGCTTCCCGAGTGAGCGCCTGTATGGCAGAGTCCTTGCGCGCCACAGCCACTTTCACTCTGCGAAAAAAAATCTTTTGAGGTTATGAAAATACATGGGGTAAATGTCACAACTTCTTTCCTCATCAGCTTTTTATTGTCCAATGTTTGACACAATATTGTTTAAGTATTAACACAAGTTTAAGTTAGTTGTTAATATCAAAAGCGGCAATCTGTCATTTTCGTCTTTGAAACTTTCTTCTCATTGCAACTCATCAATGCATCTGCTCCTTGTTGGTTCTCCGCCTGTCCTGCGTCTCCTTCTCACATCCTGCATAGTTAGCCGACACGACTCTCCTATCGAGCTAATCTATCACAACTCTGGGGTTACCAACTCACTTGGCATACAGTTGGTGCATCTGCTCCTCGTGGGTTCTCCGCATCTCCTGCGTCTCCTTCTTCAGATTCTCCACGGTCTGCCGCCACGACTCATCGCACCGAGTCCGCATCTCTTCGGTTTGCGACTCCAGCTGGATGTTTTTCTGTTGAACATTATATAAGACGCTTTGACTACCTGCCTCCTGAGGGAGTAACATAAGCTTTGCAACGATAACCATAAAAGCAATTTTAAAATATTTGTGATTTATTACACACATACCGGCAATGATGTTCTTTATGCAACGAGATTTCTAATCTGCATTGAAAAAACGGTAAAGTCAAGTCAAAGTCAAAACTATTTTATTGCATGTAAGTACACTGGGTACATTTATATAACGTAATTTTTTTATCTATCACCACTTCCAAGGTGTTAGAGCCGAGAAGAAGAAGCGGCGCAACAAACTTCCGCAACACATCTTTTAAAATCGAGACATTATTTTTGTAAAGGTTGTGCGAGGCTGAAGTAACATTAACACCAGGCATCTTTGTCATTTAAATAATCGACTGTTTTATAATAAGCTTTCTTACAAAGTTGTTGTTTAATGTGGGTCTTAATTAAGGTAGTGCAAATTAGCTCGCAATACTAGTTAACTAATAACTGAAACTTACCTCAGTCAAAACCTTATTCCGTGTTTCGAGTTGGCCGATGGTCACTTCCAGTTCTGCGCCTGAAGAACAACAAAAACATAATCTCGCGCAAACTAAACTACAACCCCACCCCACCACGCAAAAGAACGGCAACGTCGCGCCCTCATCAGATGCGGTGACGTTAAATTCACGCATTTCTTTGATTCACGCACGCAACAGAACGGCAACATCGCGCTCTCACGCCAACTGCGGTGATTTGTTTTCGTATGTCATTCCGCAGCGTGGCCAGCCTATCACGAGTAAGTGCATTTTTTTAGATTGAGTTGTCTTAGAAAAGACAAAGGAATTACATATTGTACAGCTTAGTCTAACGCCATATAACTAATATTATAGCAACATTACAATTACTAATCTGGCCATTTGCCCGCAATATGGCCGTCTTTGCACCGCTCTTTAAACAAGTTTTTTTTCTATCCAAGGCGTTGATGTTTGTACGGTATATTTTGTCCAATAGTGGACTACGCTACTACGTACAGCGGTCCTCCGTGTGCCGTATACGCGCCTGCGCATCCTGGTAGCGGCGCAGCGTCGCCTGCTCCGTCTCCGCCAGCGCGTGCAACTCGCTCTCGTACTGCGCCTTGTTCCTTCTGCAACAAAAAAAAAATAATCCTCTTTAAATGTCCCCACTGTCGAGGCACTTTAAGCTTAAAATAAAACACTTTTCCTAAAGATTTCATCACAGTTTTCCTTTTAAGAAAACAAATCGTTACTGTAACGTTAATCAGTACCTCGAGCAGTTTGATATCCATCTGTGTGTGCGTCGGTGCATTTCCCTCCCCCCTCACTCTCTCTAGCCCCCCCCCCCCCCCCTGCGCCTGCGCAGAGTGAATGCACTCTCGCCGTTTGTTACATAACCGTGCGCCAGTGTGCGTGTGGTTTGTATGTGTGTGCGCTAATGCAGTTCGCGTTAGTTCCATGGAAATTGTTACGATTTTTTTTTTCTGAAAGCTTTCCTTTTTTCACGGCGATGACTTAGTTTTTCATCAACGCAAAATATTAATCATAAATTTTTACAAAAAAATTAAACCGACTTATTTATTGATCCTCTTTTTCCTACCCATAGATGTGAAATATTTTTACCAATCTCTGACACCCTGTCATTGTCTTCATACGTTTCAAAATGTCGGGCTTTTTGGCGGGATTTTGTCAGAGATGGTTGTTGTTTTGGTTTAGTTTTCCTAAGAAATGTATATTCAAGTAGGTTTTGGTGTATATCTGTGATAGTTTTTTAAGCAACAAGACATAGGCCCTAGTCTCTCTACGAGGGCGTACGTCACTATATCATTAATCTGTGGTATGGGCCACATTCCACTCTATCTCAATCTACTTTTCTCAGTAATTCTTACTGAAAAATTTAAATGTTACTTCTAAGCAGCTCTTTGAAAATAGATAGAAATAGAGATATAGTTCTACCTCGTATAGTAATACCTCGATAGTGGCATTGGCACTGACCATCCCAAAAGTCTGTGAAGCTAGGCCATAAAATTGTTTAAAAACAAAACTATTTTGAACGAAAAGATTTTAATTTTATAAGAGATTAACGAAAACCTCAAAGCTTCCTGCAGCTCCTTCCTGCCCGCCTGCGCCTCCGCTTCCATGCTCTCTATCGCCTTCTCTATCTCCCTGTCCCGCTCCTGCTTGTGCTGGCCGGATATCTCCGTCACCTTCTTCTTCAGCGCCACCTGCTGTTCAGCCTCAAACTCCTTCTTGTACACTTCGAACTTCTGTTCCAGTTCTATTTGTTTTTGTCGCATTTGCTCCTAAAATATATAGTAAATAATTTATTTCGTAGTAGACAAAACGTTCTATAGATGTTTGAAACTGTTTTACGGCCCTGGAAACCAAGCTTAGCCCCATCATAGTTATAAAATTATCTTAAACAAACAGCGACCATAGATTTAACTTAATCTAAAGGTGATTGGCAGTAGTATCGTCTGAGCGTGGGCAATGGGCATCTACTGTAATCTGAATGATCATCAACACACGCATGTCCAGCTGCGTTTTAATATGAATATTTTAGGGTTCCGTAAAAAAGGGATACCATCATAATAAAGTTTTTTGTCCGTCTGTCAGTCGAATAACTCGAAAATTACTGGATACTTTTATGTATAGGCAGTTAGTTACCCGCGGGAATAAATCCTTTCTTAGTGGACGTCAGAGCTATATGAGAAACCTTTGTGAAATTTTTCAAATCTCTAGGCTCAGCGGTTTGGGCTGTGCGTTGATCAGTCAGCTTCTTCTTTTTATATATATATTGAATATCGATTTAATACCTAGAGCAAGACACCTACTAGTATTTAACCTTACGTTATACTTGTATACAAAAAGGTCAGAATTTTGACGTGTAAAGACCTGTCAATTTAAAACAAGGTGCGTTTGAGTATAAACTAATTCACCTCAAGCTGCTCCCTCCCCTTGACAATGTCTTGTTCCAACTGCCGCCTCTGTTCCGCTAACATCTTCTCTTGCTCTTCTCTCCATAGCTCTGTAAACAATTTTTTTGTTCATAAGATCGGTAGACTCTCAAATCTCACGTTATGGCCCACGGGTGGGCAATAGTAGATTGTATAATGGTGCACTTCACTTGGTGTAGCGTATTTGTGTAGCAGTATCTCTGTATTTGGCCAAATATTCGTGTAAAAATTAAAATATGTAAACCAGCCATCCACACATGGACCTAAACAGTAAATAACTTCAATGTTTGTCTATTGAGTCCTTTAATGTGACCAAAAACCTACAAGCGGGCGGAAACGAATATTTGTTATTCGCCTTATTTGCTATATTTGCACAAATAAACCAAATATAACACATGAGCATTTTCGGGCGAATAAGGCAAATACACAAATACGCTACACCGAATGAAGTGCCATCATAAGATCCCATTCGCACGGGCGTAATTCTTCGCGCGATTTTTTTACGCCTAAATAGAACATAATATGGGCTTCTACTGAGCCGTTCACACGGACGTAATTTGTTTTCGTAAAAAAATCGCTTCAACGCGCGATGAAATTACGCCCGTGCGAATGGGGGTTTACGACAAGGGAGCTAAACAAAACTTTTACGGCGAGGGCGTAATTTTGAATCCAGAACGGAGCGAAGGAGCAATCTACAACTTGTTTTTCTTATATCTGTCGCAGGGAAATGAGGATATCAGGGATATCACGAAATCCCAGAAGATATCGAATATTCTTGTTTATTATGTCTTCTTACTAAAAATATGTAGTGATGTGTCGTTTCACTAAACTAAATCTAGTAAAATGTCAGAAAAGCGGATACTGCCGAATAAAAATCGAGCCGAAATCGATTTTAGTCGTTAAATTATTACGCTGCGGGTAGCAGATTCTGTTTTGTTGATTATTTTGTGTTTATTGTGTATGATTATTTTTGTGTATGAGCAACAGTGCGTGACGCTGGCTGGCTCACCTATCTCCTGTCGACGCGCGCGCTCGGTGTCCGCGAGCCCGGCGGCGGCGCGCTCGTTCTCGGCGCGCAGCTCGCCCACCAGCCGCGTGCGCTGCGCCTGGTACGTCGCCTCCAGCTCCAGGATCTGCGTCTCCAGTCTGCCAATGCAACACGTACATAACACAGACACAACACAAAACTAGTAAAAAGTAATAAAACTGAAATGAAAAAAGAAACGACTTATTCATTACCTAATTTTCGCCCCTTAGAGAAAATATAGCCTCTAAATTATAGCCTATTCAATAATGAAAAAAGAATCACAATACTGATAAATCATAATCCACTTGTGCTTACACAATGGTGATAAATCTGTAGCATTTGTACCTCAGAGGCATGCTTCGTTCCAATCCCCACCCGTCAGATGCTGTACCCCTCACCTGGCGCTGGCCAGCTGGCGCTCCTTCACCAGCGCCGCTTCCTTCTCCTGCTCGAGGCTCCTGCGCAGCTCGTCCAGCTCGGCGGCGCGCTTGGCCTGCGCCCGGCCCGACTGCTCCGCGTGGAACATCTTCAGGTCGGCTATCTCCTTCTGCTGGCGCTCTGCCATCTCGCGCAGCTCGCCCTCCAGGCCTTTCACTGTCAGCTCCTGCATCAGTAAAATAATTATCGGGATCAAAGTCAATGAATGACAATACAAAACAATCTGAATAAAAATCTAATATAAATCGTAATCTAAGGATAATGAAATTCTAACTTTCTAACCTTTATTTTCTCAGCTTTTTGGCGAACCCAGCGTTGTCTAGCAACCTGAAACAAAATAATCTTTTTACAACAAATAAAATTGATTTTTGTACACCGACGACTTATTGATCGCCAATTTTTTTTTCCACCTTTAGTGGTGATTTTTTTTTTCAAATTGAAATTGGACCAATTCAGAAGTACATATATCCTGTCAAAATAAAATTCCAAGTAAAAATACAAACGAATTGAGTTCACAATTTTTTTAAAGTCTGTTGAAAAGAGCGTAAAGTCAAAGACTATTTATGATACCATTAGCCACTTCACCGATAACTTGGTATATCTATACTGCATTGTATACCTGCTGCGCGGCGGCCATCTTGTCGTGCTGGTTGCGCAGCTCCAGCTTGTATCTCTCCTCGAGCGCCTGCGCAGACCGCTTCCACCTCTCCTCCAGCGAGCGGCGCTCGTCAACCAGCTGTTCTATCCGGTGGTTCAGCGTCTTCTTGTCGTTTATTAGCTGTAAGTATACACAATATAAATATAATAAAATTGTAACAAGACGATGTCTGTACGTTACGAGATATTTTGAAAAAAATTGATATGAGGTGACAAGAGCAATAGAAACCAAAATAATAATTTTTAGAATTTTTGTCTATGTGTTTTTTTCCGGCGGCATCACGCAAAACTACTGAATCCAAATCGGATGCGGATTTCACAGCGTGTTTCTGAAAGTTTAATTTAAAATCTGATGTGTTTTTTCTCATAGGAAAAATTATTCCCACAGGAAAATAATAACTAGACGATGTCTGTACATAGGAGAGATGTAAGTAGTTACCTACTTTCAAAATACAAGCGTACGAATTCGCAAGCAAAAGCTAGTACACAATATAAAATCTATAAAACAGTGCAGATGTTGACAAGTTAGTAGAGAATGTTGTAATATTTTAGTGGCAAAGGCAAACTATTCGTTTTTCAAGTCATATATTATGGAAACTGGCCCCAATTTCAGACCAAAGGAGCGGAAATTATGGAGAACATTGGGGTAGGTCTTCGTCTTTCGGCTGATAAGATGAAAAACTTTTTATGTTTGATTCTTTTACGGAGAGGTTACGGTTATTTAATGTCACGTTGGAAATACCTGATCGATGAAGTTCTGGTGTCTCTTAATGGCTTCTTCGCACTCGTGCTTCACCCTAGATATGTTGCGCAAGGACTGCTTTTCCAAGTTGCTTACTTTGTTCACCATCTGTAATTGAAACCACATTGGTTCTTTTTCGTGAACTTTTCCAGTTAGTGTGGCCTTAAGTTCAACGAAGGCTAATTTATATACCTTGTTCGTTGTAATTTGCGAGAAATATACCTGTTCCTTATGATTCGTCAGACTCTCCTGAAGCAGGGCGATGCAGCAGGACCGCTCCTCTAATTGCAGAGAAGCCGTCACCAGTCGCTGCGCCAGCTCCGTTTGGGGTAACTTTAGAAGAGCCTCCAGCCTATCAAACGCGACAAGTTAATCATCATTACTAGGCTATACTGTTGGACCTTTGGTCCCAATTACCGATTCGCGGCATGCAGTCAAGGTGAGACGCCAGTCCCCAAGACCTTTTCCCAAACGTGGGTCTCCACTCGATAACTTTCTCCACCTCAACAGTAAAGTTGTCAGTTCTCCAACAGTTGTGAATAGTCACTGCTACTTCAAACACATTACATAACAGCATAAAAATAAAATTAAAATAATTTATTTCAGACAGAGTCCATTTTTGTTAGTACAAAACACTCTTACAGACGTTTGTTTTACAAAAGAAAAAAGATAAAAATAAAATAAAAATATAGCATAGACTAATAGTCTTCAATTTCAAAACTTTTGAGTTGATAAACTTTAGTTCTCGGGTGGTCGCCGTCAAAGTTCGATTAGTACGATAAGGTCTTTAGCTTAAAAATTCTTTGGTAAAATTCTACTCAGCGTGAACTTTCATGGATTATAGAGCAGGACTAAAATCACAAAGGATTTGTAACATTTTTAGGGATACTTACTTTGGTATAGTCTGCGGTGTAGTACTTGTAACCACCGATAGCGCATCATTAGCACTTTGTTCCACCTTCTCCAAGAACTCGAAAATTTCCCTGCAAATTAAGAAGTTCTTGCTAGTCAATACTATTTTTATATTACTTCATCATAACAAATACTCAAAGAATGGCTTACATAAAGTTATCTTTAGGAGTTGAGCTCCTCTCATCTTCCCTAGTCTTGTTTTCTCCCTCAGTGTTCAACACGTCTGCGTTTGTAACGGACGTCACTGGATTGTCGCCATAGCTTTCAATTTCCTTCAACATGGAATAAATATCTAGCACAGTTGAATTTGAATTTAATTCTTTCGGTTTTAGAACGTCCTTTTCTACTGATGTGTCTGGAGGTAGTACAAGAGGTTTGGTGTTAATTTCAGACTTGTTTTCCTCATCAAAATCATTAGGATTGTTATCAGACGAATTTCGTTCTTCTATTTGAGAATCAGTGTTGTCTATTTCAAGAATTCTTGGCGAAGGGGCGGAAAGAGACATCCAAGAATCAATATCTTTGTCATTTTGAACGCTTTCTATTCTGGCACTCAGAGGAGCGCGTACAGTGAACATATTAACCTGAGTTTGATTTCTAATACTCACAGGTATCGGACTTTTAACGCTGGTTTTCGAGTTCTTATTATTCCAATCTTGTTTTAATACGTAAGGATTGATTTCAAGTTTAGAACTAGGATTACTTAGTTTTCGATCGGATGTCTTGAGATTTTTAAAGTCTTTTATGTAATCTCCTTTCACTTTCAAATAGTTCTGAATGAGTTCTTTTGTAGAAACTTTGGAAATATCTCTTTTGGTAGCGTCCAAAGAATTCATGTCATTTTTGTCTGCAATGCAATTTTCTTGAGAATTTTCATTTGAATCGACTTTGTCATCAAAAGTAGTAGAATTCATTTCAAACATTTTGTCAATATTTAAAGGAGTTGGTGAAATAGCATCAGTCTTAATATCTTTGAGCGTAAGCTCGTGTAAATTGTTAATAGCTTCCAATTCCTTCTTGTAATCTTCAATGACCTTCGAAGTATACGCCTTGGTAGAACTGTTAAGTAAATACGACGGGTATTCTAATTCTTCATTACTATGACCTGTTTTGTTGACGGTATCAACTTCACTAGTACCAGGGACATCAGGAGCATTGCTATTGATTGGTGAATTTTGTGGAGGTAATGCAATGTGGCCTTCCTTTCTCAGAAAGAAATCTTTATACAATAAGCGGCTATGGTTCAAAGGTTCCGCCCATTGGCTTTTATCTAGAGGATATGTTTTAGAACAGGCCCTGTTATTGCTTTCTGAGATACTATCTAAACTTTTAGGTTGGTTTTCTATATTATGAGAATTTGACTTCTTTAATGATGGTGACGGTAGAGAATAGTTCTGTCTGTAAGTTTTATCGTCATTCGCTCCACTATCTGGGTAACCAGAATCTTTAGAAGAGGAATCAGTAAGTATAGCAGTACTAGTCATTTTAGATTTATATGGATCCATTGAATTTGCACTAAAGTCTTCATAAAAACTACTATAAGTTCTTGGTTCAGTCATAAAAGTTTGTGTTTTTGGGTAATTGTATTTTTTATCAACTCCATTAGTATCTCTTTCTGTTAGATTCCCATCAGGATTAGGAGTTTCCTTCTGAACTTCTTCCAAAGAGTTCTCAGCGGATAAACTGGACATATGCTGTGAAGGAACACTGTCTACATCTTGTGGAGATTCCTCTTCAACTAGAGATAACTGTTGTTTAGTTAGAGTTAAACGACGAGAGTATGTGTCTATTGCTTGCTCCACTTCCTCCTGTATGTTGGAAGAGCCGAAGGATACGCGACCAACTAAGGCTTCCTCATCAAATTTCCTCTTAGGTTCCAGTGGAATAAAGTAGGATTCGAACGCACGACTCTTAAATGACGGAGACAGACTTCTTTCATGATACACAATATTATCATTGTTTCTAGAAGGGGATTGGGCTTGTTCACAGATTTTTATTTCCAAGCCATATTCATTTAATGTAGTAGCTTTATCTTCATTATTATCCATAAGTTTTCGCCCTTTCTTAGCAATATTTCTATACTTTAGTGCATTTTTATTATTAACATTTTTATTTTTAGGTCCCAATTGGGCTCTGGTTTTTATTTTAGTGCCTAAGCTTATATAGGTATCCTCTGATCCATAATCTGAGGCATTGCTGCAAATTTCTTTGTCTTTTGTCACAGATTGGTCCATGTTTGTCTTTGAATCCCCAAGTAATTCAGTTGTGGGTGGCAATATCTTTAAAGTAGTAATGGGGGAATCTGAAAATTAACATTATACTTAAAAAAATAAGAAATAAAAAAAATAAAACAAGCAATTCAAAATAATCATAAATGAGCTAGAACCCCAGGAATTAATAGCAACCTAGACTTCATCATAAGACTGCCAGATTTAAAATCAAAATTATATTTAAAAGCCTTAGCAAGTATATTCTTCAATTTCGGCCGCCACCACCAAACATTCTTATAATATGGAAATTAAACAAGGAGATGCTAACTTTGTTTTTTACACTTTCACGGCTCGACTTTTCCATCAATAATCTATAAAATTTTGCATACACATGTGGCATGGGGATGAACATATCATGTAGGTAAGTATATATCAAATTTTTACCATACAAAAATCTGTTTCCGCAGGATACGAAACGCTATTCCAAGCGAGAAAATCTGCAGGCGACAGCTAAATACCTAGTCAAATAAATATAACTAGATGGGGTAAGTAGAAATATGAATTTACTGTTGTAAGACTGCAGGAGATCACTGCTAAATGTCTTGAAGAAACTCCTTGTTGACTGAGCGTGTTCCTTTGCGTCTGCTGAAAATGGTCTTTTGAACCTTTCTTGGTTGTCCTGAAAACAATTAGTGGGTATGGCTGTACAAAAATGACGGTGAATTTATTATTATGGTTTTTCAATTCATAAGCAGTCAGTCGGGTTGGAGTGGACAAAAGGGGGCGCCAAGAGCGTTGGATTCCAAAAAAGTGAATTTTTTCTAAGTTTTTTTCATTGCGCCCCCTTTTGTCCACACCGACCGGGAAGAATTTAAACTTACCGCCGTAAAACAGGAGTTTTGCAGCGCGGAGCGCGGGCGGTTTCGGATATTCTTCTTGTCATCTTTCTTTTTGCTCCGGTAGGACAAATTCACTGGCGAGCCCAGGAGACGCAGGTTGGAGTTGTCTTTCGACATCTCACACGTATACCAGCACGCCAAACATTACGATACTAAATACTACACAAAATACAAATTTCGAAGCTTTTAATAACGAAGACGTGAAATAAATATTATTTTTTCAGCTGTATGTATTGGTTTGTTGTTGCCATGCCAAAAACTTCGTTGCTAGGCAACGAGTCGGTAGGTATTCATTATTTTTAAATGAGTTTCACGGCCCTGGAAACAAAATATTTTAAGGCAAATCATAGTTTGAAAATAATCCTAAACAAAAATATTAGGTATTCAATTGTGTAATTGTATAAGTATTCGAAACATTACGTGCTTTGGATTAATTAAAAGAAAAAGGTGTAACTCTTTCGCCTCGAAAATTGTGGACCTTATTAGCTCTAGTGGTACGCATTTTTGTGAGACGCCGTGCTGTTACCACCACCGGTTAATTTAAATATGATATGGCTTAAAGGTAACTAGTAACCAAGCCAGAGCCGCTTAAAAAAACAATCTTTGTTGGGTTGACAGCTTACATCTCATGCTACTATTGTGGTAGGATTTAAATGCAAATAGTGTACCGACTGCAGTGCTGTACTAAATTTAATCATTTTTCATTGTACACAATATAAATTGATAAAATGAAAATACTTTGATGAATACAGATTTCATTTAAAATAATTAGTAGATAGGTGCTGAAAAATGCAATAACAAAACGCAATATGCTACGACGTCATCGATAAAAATACGAACAGTTCCGTCGTTCGTAGTATGTATTGTATACGAAACTTTACGAAAGAGATCTTCGCAGTTGCGCTGCGCGACAAGTCTATTTGTCCGTGCTTGAACCTTGAAGATATTTCGGAGAGCTTTTCGGCGAGCGGTAGCTCGTTCGTAATTACGCGTGCTAAATCGTAGAAGTAGAGTTTCTTGTGCTAAAATAGTGGGACTAATTTGTGATTTTAAAACATTATTTGTGAAGTTCAAAAGTAAAATTCAAAATGTTTAGCGGTATCGCAGGTAAGAATTAATAAAATCCTTAGAGGTATTTTTATCACATAAACTTTAAATAGTACTTACCTACATAATATAATTCTCATATACTTACCTACCTATACTCTAATAATGATTGTCCTATAAAATTTTTATTAACGAATAAGTAGGTAAGGTACCTAGGTAGGTATACAGGGTGTAACAAAGTATATACCTACATAGGTACCTACTACACCTTTGCCTAAATCTTATTTGAAAATTTTGAAAATTCTCTCGTTAGTCAGTAGCATCGAGTATTTTATCTTTGGTCAGTAGGTACCTTTAAATAAACGTATTCGATACTGAATGCTAGCTAGTAACCGTTCTCTACCGTACCTACCTATTTTATTACGTAAGTAAATTATTATTTTTTTGATTCTTTTTTTAAAATTTATATTTATTTCATCGAACTAAAATATAATCTTGTCATTTATATATCTTCACATTTAATTAAATTAAATTTTATTTTGATGACCCACTTACCCACCTTAGGTAGGTTACCTACCTACTTTAGTTTTAGAGTCCTCAACATATAGAAATTTACCCATTAGCTCTCAAAATCACGTAATGAATGCACTTTAATAGGTAAGTATATACAAGTGCAACGCACCTATATTTCCGCTTATTTTACTCCCATCAAACAATGTTCACAAACATAATTGTAGATAGAAATAGAATATTAGATTCACTAGTCTGCCTGCTAGCTAACATTACTGAAGGTAGGATTATCAAACTGTTTATTTTCCTGGTAGAGAATGGTAGACTATCGATTAACTGTTTAAAATGGCAATAAGTACGCCTCTTGTGCATTAAAATAAACTAAAAGTTTATTTCTGTTTACTGCGACATGCGGCAGTGTCACACGCATGCGGCTGAAATGCTTTATTCTCCTTG
Source organism: Metalampra italica (assembly GCA_949699065.1). Classification (NCBI taxonomy): domain Eukaryota; kingdom Metazoa; phylum Arthropoda; class Insecta; order Lepidoptera; family Oecophoridae; genus Metalampra; species Metalampra italica. The sequence continues at coordinate 8,833,831 of OX452983.1, forward strand.
AACTGATTTTTTTTTCCAAAAAAGTCATCGGACGAGATCGAAGCAGTCTTACAGCATCCTAGCAGTCGACTGCAATACCTAATTCCAACAGACATTTCATGAAAAAAAAAAAGTTTCATTCCCTAAAAAGTAGGTCATCATAATTCTTATAGGTAGGTAGACGTAAAGTAGGTTACTTATAATGTCATGAAATCAAAATCAAGATTACCGTAAAACAATTACCGTATAGGTATTATGTTTTTCCAATTATGATTATCCTGAAAAGTTTCAAAAGTGTACAATTGACTAGGTAGTAGGTAGGTACTCGTACGAGTTATATTACTATACATTACCATTATTACACGAATATTACATTACCATTACATTAAGTAATGGTAATGTAATATTAATATATCTTTTGTAAAACTACGATTTAAGTCTAAGGATAATCGGGTTCAGCTCAAACCCTGCCCTTTGGCAAGAATCGAATTTTGAATGTACAAACAAGGTTTGACTGCGTAGGTAGGTAGGTAGGTACATATTTCATAGAAAATAAAATTAGCAGACAGGGAAACCAAAAACAAAGACTTCCACTACCTATCTATCATGCACGCTCATTAGGTTCCTCGTTATAAATAGACTATTATCTTCCAACTAATAAAAAAACAACGATGTAGGTAATTAATTAAAGAGGCAAGGTCAACATGAGTAAACTTCTTGACTTCACTTGACCAATGTATCACTCTGAGATAACAGATTATGATAAAAAAATGTTGCACAATCCCGTGACCCCCACGCTGTCGTTAGATGATTCATTCAGTCCACGAGTATATTTCAACCAAGTAGGAGGTACTTGAGTGAGTCTACTCTAAAGGTAGGTAATAAAACACACAGAGTAAGGAACTACGCAGTAAATTCGCATTGGTCATTGGATATTCATCTGACAAAGTTGTTTTACGGTGTTAAATAATTTAACGTGATTTAACGTCGCTAGGCACGTCTCACATCCATTTGGCATTCCAACGAACACCATAAAATGTATTATAACAGTAAATAACGTTCAAATGCCATGACTTCAGTTGCTAATGCAATTTACAGCTTTTGACGTGCAATAATTTTGATTTAAAACGTAATATAAACTCTACTTATATGTAATATTTTACCATCCACAAATTTGTCCAAAATTAAACTGGTTACTTATATTTAAATGCACTTTAAAATTAATGGCTTTCAAAAAAACTTAACTTTAAAAGACGCGAGAGAGGTATCTCAGCTAACTAGTATAATTTAAGCGACTGCGACCGCTCTATGTATAATCAAATCGAAAAATGTATATCAAAAACGAAAGACTAAACAAATACCTAGTAATACTACAGGTAATAGGCACTAATTTTTATCTATAAATTATACAAAGAAACAGAAATAAAGCACACAACACGTTTATTAGTAAAAACGTGGACTATCGCTGTTTGAGCATTATGTACTTGTATCATAATTTTAAATAATGTTTTAAGTAGCACGTTATAGGGGGAGTTTGAGAACGCGTTGAGTGCAAACTGAGTGCAGATGTACTAAAAGCTCTGGTGTCAGGGTCGACAAAACATTATAATTCACTCCTTGCACTCCACGGTACGGTATTTTATGGACCGACACCGCATTCATTTAGCATAACTTATCATTTCACTTTTATTTTTATTTACATTTATGAACATAAATTGAAATGAAGCGTCTCTCCACCTGTTTTCTTAGAACTTGAGAATTAGTTATTATGAGATTTTACCTTTTGCTTTGAAAATCAACGTTTTGGTAAATGGACGAATACCTACCTAATTTAATTTTTATTTACCTATTTTATTTTAGAATCATAATCAGGCTAAACTAGAAGGGAGTTGATTATTAACGATTTCATAAATAAATTTATTTTCATGATGGGATTTTGTGCTCAATTTTATGCAAGTATTTACGCGACCCGAGAATTGAACAAGCTTCTCAAACAAGGCACTAACAACTGAGGCCTAACGAGTACACGCTATGTACTTTACCTACCAAATATTATCATTGATTGTTTTTGGTTTGGTAGGTAGGTACATTTGTTTACATCGTGGGAACCTCTTGACTCACCTTGAAGCAACTTTTATGCCCAGACAAAGTAATCAGGTTGTAAAATGTTGCCGATGATTAAAGTGACGGAAGATACCTACCTACGACTAAAACACACGCTGAGTTGGATAATACCTATATACCTACTTAGTAAAAAGTTATAATTGCATACGTAGATCTGTATATTTATTACCCACGACTTCGTTCGCATTAAAAAGTATGGTATACATAGTTACTTACTGTTGCCCGCGGCATGTAAATTTGATCTGTAAATTTTTGTTCCCATACAACCTTAACATCACTTCATCCCTTTAGGGTTGGAATTAAAAAACCAAGTACACCAGATTTTAAGTCAGACCACATGCTTTCAAACAAACAAAAAACCCGGTTCAAATCGGACCAGTAGTATTAGCGTGATGCGGGTTCAAACAGTCAGACAGACAAGAGTTTTTTTGGTGTTTTGGGGTCAAACGTATCCAATAGTTTTTTTAATCCCTTCAATGTACAGAAATACTCCCGTTCAATTTTATAATACCTAGAATAGATATCACTAATTTTTCATCTCCGAACATACAAAATGATGTGAAGTAGTAGGTATGTACGTCGATCGCAATACGAATCATTTAGCGGCACTGTGTTTATTGATGGACTGCCGACATGACAAACAAATAGGAAGTCATACATATAGGGGGGTACAGGCTCCACGGGTGATATTTGAAACAATAGTGTGAAGTGGTGTGAGCTGTAGTGAGTCGTGTCACTTAATTCTGAAAATTATTGTAATTTTTTTTGCAACATGTCAGGTGAATATGTTTAAAAAATTTTAAAAATTTAATTCAATAAGTTAAAATTACATATTTTCAATTATTAGACGAATCTTCTCTATTATTATAGGTAGATGACTGATAATTTTACAAATTGTCCGAACTATTAAACTTACTTATACAGGGTGTTACAAAACAAGTAGTAAAGCCGAAAGGAGGTTAAATGGGGCCTTATAACGAGTCCATTCACATGCCCCAAAAATTATAAATAAAAAATATTTTCACTGTTGTGCATTTAGAAAAAATAAAAAGTATTTTTATTTTCACTGATGTGCAAACCCTATTTAGAAAAACTATTTGGGTCCCTGACATGACAGCTTACTAGGATTGGCTTTGATGCTTAATTAATTTTTACGGGGTATTTTGTAACACGGTGTATAATACTTACATACTCGTATACATTTGTTACGTATTTTTATAAGAGTTTATATACCCACCTCTCAGAACCGAAGGCATAAGTAGACTTTCTCTATAGGTAGGTATCTTGTTACCTACCTACCCAACAAATTTTTTACACGATAGAATATATAATAATAGATAGAATAGATCTATCATTCATAAAACTTTATAGAGCAGACGGTTAATCTAACAATATAATAAATAAAAGATGACACTGTTTATTTAGTCTACACTGTCATTATCAATCTGTATGGCAGCCACGGCTGGTATCAAACACGAAAACAAATCCCGCGGCTGCACGCGATGACATCATCAAGGTCGACCGGTGTCGGGACCCAACCATTGTATAATAATATCATCACGTCTCTTTCCACCATACTAATTTATATACAGGAGTGAAAAGGACATAATTTAATGTATATAATCCTCGTGCAGAATGTTATAACATACATATAGATACCTAAGACATAAAGCAGAAATTCTTTGCGCTGTAATTGGTACTTGAGCCGAGATCAAACACGCGGGAATGTGGGATTAGGATATTTTTAGCATGTGTAAGGGCTTTGTAAGTTTAAATGAGGATTTTTAGAATATATTTCTATTTTATTATTAAGTATCTTAGGTATTTTATAGCGTGCAATGAGTTTGGTAGGTATAGGTACTTACTTACCGATCTACTATTTAAACTTGTGAATGAGAGAAATGAGTGATTGTTTACTGTTGGAAATATAATTTTGACCCCAAGGGCGGACTGGCTTGATATCATATTGAATACATTATAAATTCACGTCATGACATATTTTATTGCAAATGTTCATTTCACAATCATACATCAATAAACTAGGGACCTAGGTATACCTACTCTTGTTATGAACAATTAAAAGTACCTACCGAATTAATGACTGCATCATCACCATTCAAAAATAATTTTAAAAAAGTACTAGTTTCATTGCAAAGTGCATTGAAGATATACTTACCTATTATATGTTACTTTATATAGTCATCCATATTTATAGAGTGAAGGAGTCATATTTGCTAATGCTAAAATAACGTCATCACATCACAGGCGGTAGTGGAATGTGATGTCATCGCAATTCGCAATCATGTTGCTTAGACCGGATATTTGTCTCAATTGAGTGATCTGGTCATGCAAACTGCTTGCTCGGCACAGGAATCTGTAATTGCATGTCGCGTTCTAAAATAGTCCTACCTTAAAGTGTCCCTAAACGATCATACTTGCATGACATGCAACGTTTACGTCAATGTCATGCTGCATGATGGACCATCATGCTTGCTATCAATCAATACAGTGAAGCAACGGCCAGCACGTAGTTTGCTCAATCACTACAGCTAGACGGTCATGCATGAGTGACAGCACGTAATGCATGTCATGCCGCATGATCGTTTAGGGAGTCCATTAGAGTACATATTGGCTTGCAAGAAATAAACTGTGTGTGTATGCTCACTGCTGGGGCTCAGGCCTACCACCCTCTCAACGAGGGCGTTCGGACCACAGAACACGGAAAAAGCTCGCTACGCTCCCGCTCGCTACGCTCCGGACGCTCGCCCAGTGCTGATTGGTGGACTTAACATGCGCCTAAGAATTTCTTCTTCGGCGTATGCAGGTTTCCTCACGATGTTTTCCTTCACCGTTTGAGAACAGTCAGTAAATGTACTTAAGATAATAATTAATGATAAGTTAATGATAATTTCTTATTCAAAACAAATTATGTACCCTTAGGGCCTCTTACACCGCTTGCTGATAAAGTCCCAGATACCCTATCTGCTGGTTATCTGACAGATAGCCTATTTTTTTGGTTTCACAGGTATCTGATTGCCTATATCTTATATATTTTATATAGTCTATCACACAGATTTATCTGATAGATTAGTTTATCACTAAGATTACTATCTGTAATAATATCAGAAAGTGGTGAAAGAAGCCCTTAGAGTGTTATACATGGTTTTTCTGGTAAACCGCACTTTAGTTGGAAGAATTGAATAAAAGTTATGTGATCTATTCTGTGCTTGGGTTAGATGGAATATCGACACAGTCTATTTGCCGCAAAGGTCTCACACACACCGCAATGCCCATAAAACCGCGTGACGCAGCGGCCGCGCAGACCGATCGATACCTGGCTGGATCTAGAATACGTTCTGGGCTTGCGAGGTCGAGACCTAGACAGGCAGGCGGCTAGTTCGTACAATTACGTTATGGGAAATTTATTGAGTTTGCGTGAAGCGAATTAGTTAGGTAATTATCTGGGAACTGACATACGGGTGACCTGTTTAGCTTTAATTTTATATTTAACGGTAAAAATGCGATTTGTACCATTGATATAACAGGCACCGTTTAATACCACTAGTCCATTGATAGTACAATTGCAAAATCAAGACCCTTTGACCTAAATACGAAGTCTGATTGCGTATGTCGATTACGTTACTGCTGTATGTTATTGCCTCTAGAATGGAGCAAGCTTTAATAAAAGTTTTATTATTGGTGCCAGACATAAGCTTTTAACGTTGCATATAAAACTATGTATCAGACCTTTAGGGTGAAGATAAGTTTCGCAATATAGCGTAGTTTGCCTTCTGTACATTTTGAATTCTTTCTTGTTCACGCGCGGCGCGTTATCTCATAGGATATTTTTAAACCGATGAAAGTGATCAACAAGCCGGCGTATGACTGTGGAAAATTTGCTTTAACAAATCAGTTATTTCTAACACAATTAACCATGAACACCCCATAGAGTTCTTAAATAGGGAAATCCTCACATACTGACATATTTTTTCCGGCATAAAATTGTGATAGACCGAACGTCTAAATTATATATTTCTCGAATAAATATATTAGAGTGCATCGATTAATTAACAGAACATGGATGTATGCTAACAACGTGATTTTGAAAGAGGCCTAGGTAGAGACTTTGTAGTAGACATCTCTTTTAAAATTCAGTTTCGAGTGTTCCCGGCCTGGAGTGGAGAGCTATTTAGGGCATCAATCAGTGAGTGAGTGCGCGCAAAGAAATCATTGGGAACAAGCGGCGAGCGATGATCCCGGATCAGTTGACCGACTCCAAACCTTAGACAAATATAGTACAACACTATTTTTGTTCGGTCAATCGCTCGAGACCAATGCACAGCTGTGACACATTGCCGATCGACCTATCGATCAAGCGCGTCTGCAAACATTTACTTCCACCTGATATTTTGCTAGATTACATTAATAATTATGTATACCTAGACATTCATAGTTTTATGTAAAGTAGAATTTGAATATTTACTGAAATCGTATACTAGAACTTTACATTATACCTATTATTATAATATACTAGCTGCTTCGTCCGCGCTGAACCTAGCTGTCCAACTATAAAAACACCATTCTAATCCATTCAGTGCTTTTGGAGGGGAAGAGTATGACAAACAACGCGAATAGCAACTCTCTTTCTTATTATGTTAGTTGTGATACCAGAACGGTTAGCTGGAAGAGATTTCGTCGTCGTTGTATTGTTTTTATTTTTATTTTATTTTTGCGTACTGCACATAAATTATTTAATAAAATAAATAATCAGCGATTGTAATGTACATAAATGATATTTCGTATAATTAAAATTTACATAAATGTAATATTTTTAAAGCTGTTTATGTGAGAATTTGTAATCTAGTTATTGATTCCACCCAATTTTCCATACCTACTTCTTTATTTGTAGATACAGATAATTTTGCATTTATTAGCTATCATATCAAAGCAGTATCATGACAACACCCACCAACTACATTTAATTAAATTAGTATTTGATTTGTATTGTAGCGAGCTAATTCAGTAGATGCCTGCCATATCGAGTATAGTTCTCACATATTTGTCAGCTAGTTATTTTGAGCACCGTGGTTATTGTTTCATCAATTAACAACTATAATCTAAATAATTTCAATGTCTCTATTTCCATGCTCTCCGGTAGACAAGAACCTTGGTGAGTTCAATATTATAACTGGGTAGAATAGACACATTACTGAATTTAAATTTTTGTACTGTATTTTATATTTTATAGGATAACCTCTATGACACGACCTCTGAACTGAACTGTTAATATTATGTACCTAGGTACGTCACAGGTACGTAGATTAAAATAGTTGGTAATTAATATTAATACCAACAAAAACGTGCACCTTGTAAAATAATATGTTAAGCATGATGTTGACTAATTATTACTATATGAGTATCAACTTCATACTATTATAAGTAGTATAATTAGTTATTATTAATAGGTATTAATTTTATCCAAAATATCCACCCATCTTTGCTCTTTATTATAGAGAATTACGTTTATCCTTATCGCGTGTTATATGAGTAAGTATTGAATAAATACGACTCCCACACCCACCCACGTTCTTTGTAGAGGTATAGATTGTACAATTCATAATACCCTCGTCTGAGGCTGAAGAATCGATACATGAAGTATGTAGGTACACGAAAACGTTAGGTAGGTACCTTCTTTTGTTTTATATGTAAAGTGCCTCGTAAATAATACCTATACCACGCCAAACAGTTCCTCCTTGCGAGGAAACGTTTCTTACTTACAATGTGTAATTACCTTTAATAAATAATTATTCAACAACTATATTTATCTTAGCTACTAGGAGGTAAAGTCGAGGTATGATTTGTTCCAATAAGGGTGACATGGTCATTAGGGTATGACCAAACCCTTTCTAAACTAGTAGTTCCGTGAGAACAGTAGACCTCGCCAGCCCTTATAAACCAAACCTAAAAGAAATCAACAAAAGTCAACTTTGGAAACAGAAAAAGTACCTGCTAAAGTGACAAAAATTAGCACTTTAAAGCTTAATATTTCGCAAACGGATCCCTGAATCGAAAAATGTTTATCACACACCCGCGATATTTTTGAAAGACCCATCCAACGATACCCCACACCATGGTTATCACGCGGAAAAAAATAATTTTCCATTTTACGTATGCAGTTCTATGAACATAATTTATTTTTTCAACTTTCTTAAGTCGATCCACTATTACTCAAAAACTAATAAAACCTACTTAGCCGTAATAGTTTTCCTTGTAACTACGTTATATATGCTACTGCCATGAATTTTTTCACATTTCCAGAAGCAACCGTTTAGCTGGCAGGAGGGGGGGGACACGTGACTCTAACAAAAATTACCGCTTTAAAGCTTAATATTTCGCCAACGGATCCCTAAATCGAAAAAATGGTATTCACACACCAGCAATATTTTTGAAAGACCTATCCAACGATATCCCACACTATGGGATTCACAAGAAAAAAAAAGTTCACTCCCACTTTGCGAGTATGGTAGGTACTCTAAAAAAAATGTTTTTCAAAATTTTATTCTACTCATTTTGTAGGTTTAATTAATTTATACATATGCCAAATTTTCGTCAAAATCGGTTGAAAAATGCGACCTGTAGAGAATTACAGACAGACAGACAGACAGACAGACAGACAGACAGACAGCCGGACAAGAGCATTTTTGGCCAGTCTCGAAACGTAGACGCTTCGCTCGCTTCGCTCGCTCGGTCAATAAATGATTTAAAAAAAAAACTATATTTCCACAGTAATGTATGTTTCTAACACTTAATAGGGATGTTTAGACAAAACATTGGAAACATGTTTAAAACACATAGGTAGTAGGGGATTAGACAAAACATCCGTTACTGTGGAAATATAATTGTTGAATAATTATTTATTATACCTAGGTAGGTATTAAATTACACATTGGAAGTATGAAGTAAGTTAACAAAATAATAAAAAACTATTTAAATGGGTAAATGCTCACAGTGGAGGTACCATTACGTTGAATTGATTAGAAATACTTAAAATAAACACGCAAATTCCATTAACATAGTTTAGATCATTTCAATGAAAATTATATCGCTTCCTATCGACGTAGGCCGAAACTCGTTTATAAATATTATTGGTACCTGCTAGAGCGCGCAAATAATTCGAAGAGTAAACACAGAATGCCTTGACCGATGGAACTCGGTTCTGACTGCGTAAATCGACGATCGATGAAGCCCACCCGAAGACCGAAGGCCGGGGAGGTGTTATACTCGAGTTATACAGGGATATAAAGAAATCAAACTCTTCATAGATGTCGGTAACAGAGGCTTTGTAGTGAATACTGGACACGAACTCAGTTGCCATGGCGGCCGCAGGTGATTTTTGTTCTACAACTTTTGGCAACTTTCAATTCAATTCAATACACTTTATTGCACGTTTAAAAATTACAGAAAAACAAAAACAGATACAGTAATGTACATCTAGGCGGTCTTATCGCTAAGAGCGATTTCTTCCAGACAACCTTTGGACAACTTTATACCAATCGATTAGGTACTTATTTTTGTAAGTTACATCGTTGAGTTTTCTTTTGAATTTTTGAATGCAAGCTACTTACGGAAGCTAAAGTAGGCTTAATGAATACGACTATAATAATTAATTACCTACATTAGTTTCCCTAAGTAGCTTGCTTAAAAATAAAATAAATAAATATGCAGGTAATTAAATATATTATATACTGCACGGCCGGCACAGAAATATGCGAGCTTTTTTCTGTGTTCACACACATTAAGTACATTATGCATATAAAACATATTATACTCGATGGAATATATTGAACATAAAGATAAACGGCTTCCAGATTGTTTCCAGACATTAATGTTGTTTACTTACGTTCTATGGAAGACCCGTTAAACTTTATTACTCATTCGAATATATTAGCGACGATGTGAATACCTACAGAGAGTGACAGATTGTCAGACAATAATTCCCCCAGGCCATGCTCAGGCCCGTTTGTTTTCAATTTGAATGACATACAACTGTATGTCAATGTATAAAACATGTATAAAACAAAGTCACTTCCCGCTTCTGTACGCTTAGATCTTTTAAACTACGCGATAGATTTTGATGCGGTTTTCAGTATCATTCAGATAATTTCTTCCGGATGGTTTATAAGTACATTTTTTATGTAGCTAGCCACCACAAGGTCACTTTTGTGCAACGCCACCTAATATAAGTTTATTTAATTTTATTTACTAAAAACTTTATTGCACAAAATAGTACGTACAAAAGGCTTTATGTGAATCTAACATTCCAGGAGCATTTCGAAGCATCGGCGAGAAGACAGCGTCGCTGTTCGACCGCAAGAAGAAGGACGCTGAGCAGATCGCGCAGGAGAAGGCGGGGGAGGCGGCGCACGTGGTCGAGGAGCAGGTGAAGAAGACCGGGGAGTTCATCGGCGGCGCGCAGAAGAGCGCCCAGGACGCCGCCGGATCAGGTTACTAGTATACCTTTTTATTTTCATACACATATATTTATGATCGACCGCACGTCAGTGGAAACAAAACCAGTATAAACTGGTCTCATAGTATTGAAACTCCCTAATAGGCTGGGCCAACTCAAGGTCAAAATGTTTCCACTGACGTGCGGTCGGCAAACTTCTTGAACATTGAGTAGTAAGTAAGTAGTAATAGTGGGGAAAGTTCGCGCATGTAGGCGACTGATCTACCAACAGCGCGCTTGATTCGGTCGCGCCCCGCACCCCGCCGCTACAGAGACCTATAATTCAGTTCTGCGCAGTCAAGATTTTTGTTCAAGAAGTTTGCCGGCTACTATTTAATTTTTTATTATTATTTATTCAGAAAACCAACAACTTAATTATCACAACAAAAATTACTCTAATGATATTACTAATAATAGGTTTCCCTAGCGTAAGATATATGAGGTTGCTGAGAATAAAGATAAGTAGATACATAGATCTATAGACATTTATACTCTGACATAACACAAACTCACAAACAATTACTTGACAAAGACTTAGATTAACTTAAAATAGCTGGACGCTTCGCGGGCACCCAACGAGACACAACAGGACTCCTACTCTGCCATACAATTTATAAACGCAGTAAGGACAATTTGACAGTTTTGAGTAAAACGCGTTTGAAAATTTGATTGTACGTTGTGTTGTATGGTGGTTTGGTGTTTAAAGTTTTTGTTTCTCTCTCTTCTATTGCACGTAGTGAAAAACGGGTCTGTTTCTGAAACATCTCATCACCACGATGTCAAATATGTAATAAAATTATAAACGCAGTAAAGTGCTTTACTGCGTTTACAATAGTAAAAACAATAGATAGAAAATACAAGAAAAGTTTCTACGAGTTATGTTGCTACTCGTAATTCTGCAATAGTGTGTGTAAAAAGACTTATGTATGAGATATAAAACATATCCCAAAAACCCACTAGGTACAGGTTTTACAAACTTATGAATGTTTTTACGGATCTAGTTAATTATCAAATGTGATAAAACAATGTCCATAACGTATCCTATATATGATTCCATGTGCCTAATGTGTAATCCAATTAAACGAATCACGTTAAGATAGCAATTACGCAATGACTGTTCAAATTGTAATGGAATGAGAATGCCTATTAAATAACAGATCTATTTTTGTAGAAGTAGTTACACATCACACAGTAGTTACACAGAAGTAGTGTACTATTTATATACGTACTTATACTTACAATAAATACTCGTTGACCTAGTGGTTCGGGCGTTCACCTCGTGGTGGACTGTGGCCCGAAGACCCTTTCTCTGACTTATATATAATTCGAGTTGAGAGGTGCTCGAGAGTGTAGTATCCTACCCATAGATTTTTTAGGTCTGTGATCCTACCCTACTAATATTACTAGTAGTTCCGTGAGAACAGTAGACCTCGCCAGCCCTTATAAACCAAACCTAAAAGAAACCAACAAAAGTCAACTTTGGAAACAGAAAAAGTACCTACTAAAGTGACAAAAATTAGCACTTTAAAGCTTAATATTTCGCAAACGGATCCCTGAATCGAAAAATGTTTATCACACACCCGCGATATTTTTGAAAGACCCATCCAACGATACCCCACACCATGGATATCACGCGGAAAAAAATAATTTTCCATTTTACGTATGCAGTTCTATGAACATAATTTATTTTTTCAACTTTCTTAAGTCGATCCACTATTACTCAAAAACTAATAGAACCTACTTAGCCGTAATAGTTTTCCTTGTAACTACGTTATATATGCTACTGCCATGAATTTTTTCACATTTCCAGAAGCAACCGTTTAGCTGGCAGGGGGGGGGGACACGTGACTCTAACAAAAATTACCGCTTTAAAGCTTAATATTTCGCCAACGGATCCCTAAATCGAAAAAATGGTATTCACACACCAGCAATATTTTTGAAAGACCTATCCAACGATATCCCACACTATGGGATTCACAAGAAAAAAAAAGTTCACTCCCACTTTGCGAGTATGGTAGGTACTCTAAAAAAAATGTTTTTCAAAATTTTATTCTACTCATTTTGTAGGTTTAATTAATTTATACATATGCCAAATTTTCGTCAAAATCGGTTGAAAAATGCGACCTGTAGAGAATTACAGACAGACAGACAGACAGACAGCCGGACAAGAGCATTTTTGGCCAGTCTCGAAACGTAGACGCTTCGCTCGCTCGGTCAATAAATGCGAAAGTTTATAAGGATGTTTGGATGTTTGTTACTTGTTACTCCTTCACGCAAAAACTACGGAACAGATTTTGATAAAACTTTACATACCTAATATAGATTATACTTACATCAGACTGACATTTACAAAGATATTGTAGAAATTGGCCAATCCAAATTTAACGCGGGTGAAACCGCACGTAACAGCTATCATGTTATATTTTGTGAATTATCCTATCCTTGTATAATTCCATAGTTCATTTGGATTCTACTATTGTTTTTAATTTAATTTTGTTTTCTTTTATAGTTTGTTTACTATAGCTAATGATTATGTCTGTCATGACTGGCCTGTTGACGTAGTGGTAGTAACCCTGCCTACTGCGCCAAAGGTCGTGGGTTCGATTCCCACCCGGGACCAACATTTGTGTGATGAGCATAACTGTTGGTTTTCGGATTCTGGGTGTTTGTATGTGTTTAAGTATTTATTTAAAAGTATTTAAGTATGTTTATCAGTTGTTGAGTACCCATTTACAAGCTTCGGCTTAGTTGGGACTAAACAGCCGTGTGTAAATTTGTCCAAACATTATTATTATATTATTATTATTATAGCCAACAACGCCAAGAATTCAGCTATCGACGCCCTGGACAAGGAGATGTCCAAGGTGTCCCTGGCCGCGGGGGAAGCCAAGGATGCGGCCAACAGGGCGCTAGCTGACGGGAAGAAAGTCGTCGACACCACTAAAGGTAATGATAAAGTTATAGTTCCCGCGGAGTTTAATGGCGGCTGTGTGAAGTTGGCTGATTTCTGCGCAATAACTAATCTTAGGTGTCAAAGGGGAAGCTTTGCAGGGGTTCACCAGAGACGTTCATTCAATTTCAAGAAATGGTTCATTGAATCGATCAACCGAATCAAACTTTCAAGTTTTTGGACATCTCTATGTAGCACACTATCTCGCTTACGCACACAATAGACTATAGAAACTGTCAGCGATGTGCAAATGACTATATTCATTCAGCCGTCTATGGGGACTAGATAACATTATGCAGTGCACAAGAATACGATGGCACTGACGGTGGGCCCGATCAAGTTTAAGTTCGCGTTGAGCTATGGAGAGGGTTAAGCTCGGGGTTACCTTGAAGGATATGATCCGCAATGAAGAGATTCGACGGAGATTAAAGTCACCGAAATAGCTGAAAGGATTGACGAGCTGAAGTAGCAGTGGGAAGGTCACATATGCAGAACCGATGGCCGTTGGGGCAGACGAGTGGAGACCGCTGGTGGGTGCCGATCGATTTAATTATGACTTAGGATAGTTAGATTAGAACTAGAGCTTTAGTCGTAGCGCTCTTTTCTTTGATATAATTTTATGCTTTGTTTATTATTTGACTTTTTATTTTCCTTTATTCACAATTCTAGACACAATCGCCACGACCGCCGACAACACCAAGAAAAGTGCGGAGTCAGCGGTCAACTCTGCGAGAGGTAAGTAACAACGAAAGCTCTAAGTAATCCCTTATATGAATCCAAAGGAGGAAGATACGGTATTCTCTTATGTCGCATTAACGAAAAGTATGTCGGTGCACATGTAGTCACATGAACACAATGAACAGCTGAAATCAAAGTTTATTTATTTATTGGCCCATAGATTTATAGTATACCGACTTATTAAACAAAAAAACTCTAAGAGTTCGAATAAAATGTCACAAAGCTTTAAATTGTAGTCTACCTACCGATATGTAACTTGTATATTTGTTGCGTTCGTATAATCATCAATATTATAATTTCGTACCTACCGTAGACATTTTCTACTAAACCGAGCGGAAGTAAATGACGAATCAAGCCGTTGTTCCGTGCTGGACTAGCCAAGTCCAAGTACTTGGTTTTGTATGAGCATTTTTAGAAAACGAGTAACGTATCTTCCTTTTTTTGTTACATCTAAGCGTAGGTAGACCTCTTTTTTGCACATTCTATGACTTAGTTTAAACACATTGTAGATACTATTAGTAGCACAGCTGAAGGTACTAAGAACGCGGCGCAGTCAACTATGGACACCAGCAAGTCTTACGTCGACAGTGCTAAAGGTAAATAAACTGTTTACTTGAAATACTTACTTAAACATATTTCATTCAACAAGGCATGTCATTAACACTACTTTCCCGACGGGGTGTGGGCGGTGCTAATTGTATTCTTCACTTTCTTAGAAAATTGATCTTTAGTACTATGGAAGTTCTGAAACTTTTTAAATTCTGCGGCCGTTGACTGGTGTTTTAGAAATCACACTCATAGAGTTTAAGAGATAAACTTGGAAATATAATCTTGGAGCTTTAGATTAAATAAGTTATTGCAGTGTTTTTAACTAAGTAGGTTTAACGCTATTTGTCGTACAGTACACAAAACAGATATGCGAGACTTTGTATAATATCAAAAATATTTTACATCTTATATAGGTAGGTACCTAATGTAAAAACCACCCTATTCTGTGATCAGATCAATTTAAGGTTCACTTAGCTACTGTTTTCACTAGCAAAAAATGCGATCGTATCATAGCTTTACCGCTATTACGTTAATTTAGTTATTTTTAGTTGACGTGTTTTTATTTTTTAGACACAATTGCGAGCACTGTAAATACCGCTCAGAATTCAGCGCAATCAGCTCTTGATACCGGAAAATCGTACGCTACATCGGCTAAAGGTGATAACAGCTATACCCAATTGGATGCTTTAATTAGGGTTGATACACTATTATTACGACATGTTGACTTATGAGTTAAATTCACCTATAGATACCAAAGTCAAGTCTACTTTGAACCTGATCAAAGCATCCAACGAAACGGTATCTAGCAGTACTTGCATTGTGCACGTAAAATACCACCAGTACATTGAGCTTTTTCTTTATTTTTTTCTTTTATGTTTTTGTAGATACGATGGCAAACACTGTCAATAGTACAGTTGAGGGTACCAAAAACATTGCTAATTCAGCTGTAGAAACGACCAAAACGTACGTTGGTAGTGCAAAAGGTACATTTAATATTTCTATCCGAACTTTGTGCTGTGTTCGTGCGTAACACTCATAGATAATAAATGTAATATAAATATTTAAGACTTGTATAATGTTTTGTTAATAACAGAGAGATGTGTGCGTATTTTTCATTTCGCTTACTCTAGATACCGCTCAAAGTACGGTACATAGTGCACTGGATGTCTCTATTAACGCTGCGTATTCCGCTTACGTTATCGGCAAATCTTATTTGGATACTGCCAAAGGTATTTGTTATAATTTGCCCGTTTTATATTTGTTACTAAATTATATATTGTTTCTTTTGATTTTGTTATAATTTCTATTTTATTGTAAGTATAATTAACTATTGCCTCGTAGATACGGTAGCAAGCACTGTCGATAGCACGAAGAAAGCTGCACAAAATACTGTTGAAACAGGAAAATCCTACGTCGATTCTGCCAAAGGTAAATATTAAAACTTACTAGGTACTTATTTATTAGTAATTAGTGAACAAATACAATATTTCTAGGCTAAGGTACCTACCTAAATGTTTGTGGTATAAAATACTGTAAGTAGGTAATAATCATTATACTTATTGGTTTAAATGACACAATGCATTTAAAAAATAGAACTGTAGTTCTTTTCAGTTCCATATAATCACGTTTTATTTAATTATTTTGCGTCGATACAATGTCAAGTTTTGTTTAAACCTCTTTAGATACCACTAAGAATGTCGCAGTTTCTGCATACGATAAAGGCAGCTCGGTTGTAGGAACTGCTAAAGGTATTTCGCATGTTGTTTTACTTTTTACTTAGGTACCTAATACATTAACACGTTTATACTTACATGCATGTATAAATTATTTATTATAATAACTATACCAACGATATAACTACAGTAGTTGAGTTGAATTTACAGGGTTATGTAGGTATATAAAGGTACCTTATTAACAAATAATAAAATTATGGTAGGCACGACTAAGCAGGTACTTATATAATCCGAAAAACCACTAGGTAATTATACGAGTTTCATTATTTATAGAAAGAAGCCAAGAAACAGATTCAAATACCAGAAATTTAAGAGGTTAAAGTTCTTAGTTCCTTCCTACTTTCTTTAACTACTTAATAAAACTCGAATTATAGTGTTTTTTTCTGATTTGTAACACATTGAACATATTTACACCTAGGGTAACCTAGGTACTCTAACAAATGTATTTATTTCATATTTGATATTGGTTTTTTTTATTTATTTTTTATCTATTAAAGATAACGTAGTAAGCACTGCACATTGCATGGGGGATGATACTAACTCTACTGTTGACAAAAGCACAACATTCCTCGGAAGTGCTAAAGGTATTTTATTTACTTATCTTGTTTAACGTAGATTTAAATAGGTAATGGTGTTGTTAGAGTATTCTTCTGTTACTTGTAGATACTGTAGCGAGCACTTTGCAATCGACTGTAGATACAACTAAGAATGCTGCAGCTTCCGCTATTGAAAAAAGCACATCACTATTTGGCAGCGCTAAAGGTACAGTTACTTCGAATTCTTCATTTTACTATTTTGGCCAAGATAAAAAATTAGAGATGAAACGATAACAATACAATATTATAAGATAATAGTGATACGATAATCGTAATACGATACCATGCTTACTTTAAAATTCAAATTATTTACCTATAACATACTTATTTCTACTTTCAAAAATTCGTATTCGCTATCGCAATAACCACGGAGTACGTGGTAATAAGACATTACCTTGACATTACGAGCATCGTAATAGGTGTATCGCTGCATCCCTAAAAACTCAAAATATTTTAAAATAAGTTTGTAAATATTTATTTATAGTAGCTACTACCAATTTGTAGATACTGTGGCAAACACTGCACAAACCACCGTAGACACGACGAAAAACGTTGCAAATTCTGCTGTTGAAAGAGGCACATCTCTTTTTGGAAGTGCTAAAGGTATTTTTGTTACATTCCTAAATTTTGAGTCATGGCTGTGTAAGAATAGTATTGTAACGACATATTTTTATTTTTCTATTTATTGTAGACACGGTAGCTAGCACTGCACAAACCTCTGTTGATACAACTAAGACTTTCGCAGCATCCGCTGTTGATACAGGCTCCTCACTTTTCGGAAGTGCTAAAGGTACTTCGCACTTTATTGTTGTTTATTTTTCAACTGATTATTAAGTTTAGCATAAAAGCCTCATACATTTTTACTTTTGTTTGTTGTAGATTCTGTAGTAAACACTGTAGATGCCACTAAAAATGCGGCATCAGCCGCTGTTGAAAAAAGCACATCATTATTTGGAAGTGCTAAAGGTATTTTATTACTAAACGTTTTGTTTGATTTTCTTATTATTTTTATACCTACCTATATAATTTCATTATAGTATTTCAGCGAAAACTAATGAAAAAACATTTTCTCAACAAACATCCTCAATCTAACCATGCGGCATACATATACCTATAATTAATTATTTCTTTCTTAAAATTATATTATACCTACATAGGTACCTACATTCATAATCATATTTTTAAGTAAATAGGAAATACAGCATTTAACATCCAATTTGTATAAACAAATATGTATATAAAAATAATCTTACGATGACTTAATTCTAGACAATGTAACTAGCAGTACACAAACCTCTGTAGATACGACTAAGACTTTCACAGACTCCGCTATTGACATGGGTAACTCAGTCGTTGAAAGTGCTAAAGGTACCTACTTAATTTTTTTGACAATTTGACTTTAAAGTAACAGTAGTACAAAACACATTTGACTTGACTTTATTTATTGTAGATTCCGTAAGAAACACTGTTGATACCAGTAAATATATTGCATCGTCTACAGTTGATAAAGGCAAATCTTTATTTGGAGTTGATACAGGTAGATACCTTGAGGCAGAAGCTTCATTTTTTTGCTGTAAGTATTTATCGAATGGTAGGAGACCAAGAGTAAAATATCATGACTATTTATTGTAGACACTGCAGGAAAAGCCCCTGTAGATACTACCAAGACTTTCACAGACTCTGCTATTGACATGGGCAACTCAGTCGTTGAAAGCGCTAAAGGTACTTAATTTTTTATTTACAATTTGACTCTTATAGTAATTGGTGGTACAAGGCAATATTCAGCTATACATTCGACTTAATTTCAATTTATTGTAGATTCCGCAACGAACACTGTTGATACGAGTAAATATATTGCATCGTCTGCAGTTGATAAATTCAAATCATTATTTGGAGGTGGTACAGGTACCGGCTTCGTTTATTTTTTACATTAAATGTATATTGGATGGTAGGAGACAATACATTTAATATTATCACTATTTATTGTAGACACTGCAGCAAAAGCCCCTGTAGATACGCCTAAGACTTTCACAGATTCTGCTATTGACGTGGGCAACTCAGTCGTTGAAAGTGCTAAAGGTACTTAAATTTTGACATACATTTTGACTATCAAAGAAATGTTTGTGCAATGTGCAATATTTAGGTGACGTTTGTCTCGTTTTTAATTTATTGTAGATTCCGCAAGGAACACTGTTGATACGAGTAAATATATTGCATCGTCTGCAGTTGATAAAGGCAAATCATTATTTGGAGGTAGTACAGGTACCTGCTTCGTTTTCATTTTTATTTGAAAAATATATATAGAGACGAAAGAGTTGAATATCTTATTGATTGTAGACACTGCAGAAAAAGCCCCTGTAGATACGACTAAGACTTTCACAGACTCTGCTATTGACATTGGCAACTCAGTCGTTGATAGCGCTAAAGGTACATAATTTATTTTACCTTTTGACTTTAAAGTAAAAGTAGTACAAAACACAATATTCAGCCGTGTACATTTGAATTGATTTTATTTATTGTAGATTCCGTAAGAAACACTGTTGATACCAGTAAATATATTGCATCGTCTACAGTTGATAAAGGCAAATCACTCTTTGGAGTTGATACAGGTAGATACATCGAGGCAGAAGCTTCGTTTTTCTTACTTTAAATCTTTATCGAATGGTAGGAGACCATGAGTTATATCATGACTATTTATTGTAGACACTGCAGAAAAAGCCCCTGTAGATACGACCAAGACTTTCACAGACTCTGCTATTGACATGGGCAACTCGGTCGTTGAAAGCGCTAAAGGTACTTAATTTTTTATTTACAATTTGACTCTTATAGTAATTGGTGGTACAAGGCAATATTCAGCTTTACATTCGACCTAATTTCAATTTATTGTAGATTCCGCAACGAACACTGTTGATACGAGTAAATATATTGCATCGTCTGCAGTTGATAAATTCAAATCATTATTTGGAGGTGGTACAGGTACCGGCTTCGTTTATTTTTTACATTAAATGTATATTGGATGGTAGGAGACAATACATTTAATATTATCACTATTTATTGTAGACACTGCAGCAAAAGCCTCTGTAGATACGCCTAAGACTTTCACAGATTCAGCTATTGACATGGGCAACTCAGTCGTTGAAAGCGCAAAAGGTACTTAATTTTTTTTACATTTTGACTTTAAAGTAACAGTCACAGTAGTACAGTCGACCGCAAGTCAGTGGAAACACTATGACCTTGACCTGGCCTAGCGTATTGGGGAGTTTCAATACTATGAGAGACCAGTTTATACTGGTTTTATTTCCACTGACGTGCGGTCGACCGTACAATACACAATATTCAGTCGTGTACATTTCAATTGATTTTACCTATTGTAGATTCCGTAAGAAACACTGTTGATACCAGTAAATATATTGCATCGTCTACAGTTGATAAAGGCAAATCACTTTTTGGAGTTGATACACGTAGATACCTTGAGGCAGAAGCTTCTTTTTTTTTGATTTAAATCTTTATCGAATGGTAGGAGAACATGAGTTATATCATTACTATTTATTGTAGACACTGCAGAAAAAGCCCCTGTGGATACGACTAAGACTTTCACAGACTCTGCTATTGACATGGGCAACTCAGTCGTTGAAAGCGCTAAAGGTACTTAAATTTTAAAATACGTTTTGACTATTATAGAAATGTTGGTGCAATGTATTTGGGTGACATTTGTCTCGTTTTCAATTTATTGTAGATTCCGCAAGGAACACTGTTGATACCAGCAAATATATTGCATCGTCTGCAGTTGATAAAGGCAAATCCTTCTTTGGAGGTAGTACAGGTACCTGCTTCGTTTTTATTTTGATTCTAAATATATACAGGAGACAAAGAGTTGATTATCTTACTTATTGTAGACACTGCAGACAAAGCCCCTGTAGATACGACTAAAACTTTCACAGACTCTGCTATTGACATGGGCAACTCAGTCGTTGAAAGCGCTAAAGGTACTTAGTTTTTTTTACATTTTGACTTTAAAGTAACAGTAGTGCAAAACACAATATTCAGCCGTGTACATTTGACTTGATTTTATTTATTGTAGATTCCGTAAGAAACACTGTTGATACCAGTAAATATATTGCATCGTCTACAGTTGATAAAGGCAAATCACTTTTTGGAGTTGATACAGGTAGATGCCTTGAGGCAGAAGCTTCGTTTTTTTGCTTTAAATCTTTATCGAATGGTAGGAGAACATTAGTTATATCATTACTATTTATTGTAGACACTGCAGAAAAAGCCCCTGTAGATACGACTAAAACTTTCACAGACTCTGCTATTGACATGGGCAACTCAGTCGTTGAAAGCGCTAAAGGTACCTAATTTTTTTTACATTTTGACTTTAAAGTAAAAGTAGTACAAAACACAATCTTCAGCCGTGTACATTTCAATTGATTTTACCTATTGTAGATTCCGTAAGAAACACTGTTGATACCAGTAAATATATTGTATCGTCTACAGTTGATAAAGGCAAATCACTTTTTGGAGTTGATACAGGTAGATACCTTGAGGCAGAAGCTTCGTTTTTTTTTGCTTTAAATCTTTATCGAATGGTATGAGAACATGAGTTATATCATTACTATTTATTGTAGAGACTGCAGAAAAAGCCCCTGTAGATACGACTAAGACTTTCACAGACTCTGCTATTGACATGGGCAACTCAGTCGTTGAAAGCGCTAAAGGTACTTAAATTTTAAAATACGTTTTGACTATTATAGAAATGTGGGTGACATTTGTCTCGTTTTCAATTTATTGTAGATTCCGCAAGGAACACTGTTGATACCAGCAAATATATTGCATCGTCTGCAGTTGATAAAGGCAAATCCCTCTTTGGAGGTAGTACAGGTACCTGCTTCGTTTTTACTTTGATTCTAAATATATACAGGAGACAAAGAGTTGATTAACTTATTTATTGTAGACACTGCAGAAAAAGCCCCTGTAGATACGACTAAAACTTTCACAGACTCTGCTATTGACATGGGCAACTCAGTCGTTGAAAGCGCTAAAGGTATTTAATTTTTTTTACATTTTGACTTCAAAGTAACAGTAGTACTAAACACAATATTCAGCCGTGTACATTTGACTTGATTTTATTTATTGTAGATTCCGTAAGAAACACTGTTGATACCAGTAAATATATTGCATCGTCTACAGTTGATAAAGGCAAATCACTTTTTGGAGTTGATACAGGTAGATATCTCGAGTCAGAAGCATCGTTCTTTGCTTTAAATGTTTATCGAATGGTAGGAGACCATGAGTTATATCATGACTATTTATTGTAGACACTGCAGAAAAAGTCCCTGTAGATACGACCAAGACTTTCACAGACTCTGCTATTGACATGGGCAACTCAGTCGTTGAAAGCGCTAAAGGTACCTACTTAAATTTTAAAATACATTTTGACTATTAAAGAAACGCTGGTGCAATGTAATTGGGTGACATTTGTCTCGTTTTTAATTTATTGTAGATTCCGCAAAGAACACTGTTGATACCAGCGAATATATTGCATCGTCTGCAGTTGATAAAGGCAAATCCCTTTTTGGAGGTAGTACAGGTACCTGCTTCGTTTTTATTTTGATTCTAAATATATACAGGAGACAAAGAGTTGATTATCTTACTTATTGTAGACACTGCAGACAAAGCCCCTGTAGATACGACTAAAACTTTCACAGACTCTGCTATTGACATGGGCAACTCAGTCGTTGAAAGCGCTAAAGGTACTTAATTTTTTTTACATTTTGACTTTAAAGTAAAAGTAGTACAAAACACAATCTTCAGCCGTGTACATTTCAATTGATTTTACCTATTGTAGATTCCGCAAGAAACACTGTTGATACCAGTAAATATATTGCATCGTCTACAGTTGATAAAGGCAAATCACTTTTTGGAGTTGATACAGGTAGATACCTTGAGGCAGAAGCTTCGTTTTTTTTTGCTTTAAATCTTTATCGAATGGTATGAGAACATGAGTTATATCATTACTATTTATTGTAGACACTGCAGAAAAAGCCCCTGTAGATACGACTAAGACTTTCACAGATTCTGCTATTGACATGGGCAACTCAGTCGTTGAAAGCGCTAAAGGTACTTAAATTTTAAAATACGTTTTGACTATTATAGAAATGTGGGTGACATTTGTCTCGTTTTCAATTTATTGTAGATTCCGCAAGGAACACTGTTGATACCAGCAAATATATTGCATCGTCTGCAGTTGATAAAGGCAAATCCCTCTTTGGAGGTAGTACAGGTACCTGCTTCGTTTTTACTTTGATTCTAAATATATACAGGAGACAAAGAGTTGATTAACTTATTTATTGTAGACACTGCAGAAAAAGCCCCTGTAGATACGACTAAAACTTTCACAGACTCTGCTATTGACATGGGCAACTCAGTCGTTGAAAGCGCTAAAGGTACTTAATTTTTTTTACATTTTGACTTTAAAGTAAAAGTAGTACAAAACACAATCTTCAGCCGTGTACATTTCAATTGATTTTACCTATTGTA
Organism: Metalampra italica; assembly: GCA_949699065.1. NCBI lineage: Eukaryota > Metazoa > Arthropoda > Insecta > Lepidoptera > Oecophoridae > Metalampra > Metalampra italica. The sequence goes on from OX452983.1 coordinate 8,857,549, forward strand.
GATTCCGCAAGAAACACTGTTGATACCAGTAAATATATTGCATCGTCTACAGTTGATAAAGGCAAATCACTTTTTGGAGTTGATACAGGTAGATACCTTGAGGCAGAAGCTTCGTTTTTTTTTGCTTTAAATCTTTATCGAATGGTATGAGAACATGAGTTATATCATTACTATTTATTGTAGACACTGCAGAAAAAGCCCCTGTAGATACGACTAAGACTTTCACAGATTCTGCTATTGACATGGGCAACTCAGTCGTTGAAAGCGCTAAAGGTACTTAAATTTTAAAATACGTTTTGACTATTATAGAAATGTGGGTGACATTTGTCTCGTTTTCAATTTATTGTAGATTCCGCAAGGAACACTGTTGATACCAGCAAATATATTGCATCGTCTGCAGTTGATAAAGGCAAATCCCTCTTTGGAGGTAGTACAGGTACCTGCTTCGTTTTTACTTTGATTCTAAATATATACAGGAGACAAAGAGTTGATTAACTTATTTATTGTAGACACTGCAGAAAAAGCCCCTGTAGATACGACTAAAACTTTCACAGACTCTGCTATTGACATGGGCAACTCAGTCGTTGAAAGCGCTAAAGGTACTTAATTTTTTTTACATTTTGACTTTAAAGTAAAAGTAGTACAAAACACAATCTTCAGCCGTGTACATTTCAATTGATTTTACCTATTGTAGATTCCGCAAGAAACACTGTTGATACCAGTAAATATATTGCATCGTCTACAGTTGATAAAGGCAAATCACTTTTTGGAGTTGATACAGGTAGATACCTTGAGGCAGAAGCTTCGTTTTTTTTTGCTTTAAATCTTTATCGAATGGTATGAGAACATGAGTTATATCATTACTATTTATTGTAGACACTGCAGAAAAAGCCCCTGTAGATACGACTAAGACTTTCACAGATTCTGCTATTGACATGGGCAACTCAGTCGTTGAAAGCGCTAAAGGTACTTAAATTTTAAAATACGTTTTGACTATTATAGAAATGTGGGTGACATTTGTCTCGTTTTCAATTTATTGTAGATTCCGCAAGGAACACTGTTGATACCAGCAAATATATTGCATCGTCTGCAGTTGATAAAGGCAAATCCCTCTTTGGAGGTAGTACAGGTACCTGCTTCGTTTTTACTTTGATTCTAAATATATACAGGAGACAAAGAGTTGATTAACTTATTTATTGTAGACACTGCAGAAAAAGCCCCTGTAGATACGACTAAAACTTTCACAGGCTCTGCTATTGACATGGGCAACTCAGTCGTTGAAAGCGCTAAAGGTACTTAATTTTTTTTACATTTTGACTTTAAAGTAAAAGTAGTACAAAACACAATCTTCAGCCGTGTACATTTCAATTGATTTTACCTATTGTAGATTCCGTAAGAAACACTGTTGATACCAGTAAATATATTGCATCGTCTACAGTTGATAAAGGCAAATCACTTTTTGGAGTTGATACAGGTAGATACCTTGAGGCAGAAGCTTCGTTTTTTTGCTTTAAATCTTTATCGAATGGTATGAGAACATGAGTTATATCATTACTATTTATTGTAGACACTGCAGAAAAAGCCCCTGTAGATACGACTAAGACTTTCACAGACTCTGCTATTGACATAGGCAACTCAGTCGTTGAAAGCGCTAAAGGTACTTAAATTTTAAAATACGTTTTGTCTATTATAGAAATGTGGGTGACATTTGTCTCGTTTTCAATTTATTGTAGATTCCGCAAGGAACACTGTTGATACCAGCAAATATATTGCATCGTCTACAGTTGATAAAGGCAAATCACTTTTTGGAGTTGATACAGGTAGATGCCTTGAGGCAGAAGCTTCGTTTTTTTTGCTTTAAATCTTTATCGAATGGTAGGAGAACATGAGTTATATCATTACTATTTATTGTAGACACTGCAGAAAAAGCCCCTGTAGATACGACTAAGACTTTCACAGACTCCGCTATTGACATGGGCAACTCAGTCGTTGAAAGTGCTAAAGGTACTTAATTTTTTGGACATTCTGACTTTAAAGTACCTAACAGTAGTACAAAACACATTTGACTTGACTTTATTTATTGTAGATTCCGTAAGGAACACTGTTGATACCAGTAAATATATTGCATCGTCTGCAGTTGATAAAGGCAAAACAATCTTTGGAAGTGACAAAGGTACTTTCTGTTATTATTTTTGCGTCAATCAAAGACGTTACAGATGCTTCACATTTTTGAACAGATTTTAGTTTGACTATTCAAAGGAGATACAACTGCGTTGATGTTTGTGTTATTGTTAAGGGCACATTAGTAGGAAGTGCTAAATTAAAGAAAGCCGTTACAGATAATTAATGTTTTCATTTTTAAGTGAACGTTTTAATTGAACATTAATTAATACTTACTAGTATTCTAATTTTAGCGATCATAGATAATATGACATTAAGGTAGCTTAGCTACGTAGTGTAGTACTTTAGCTGAGATAGGTACCTAGATGCTTCGTTTGTTGGAGGTGCTAGTGCTAAACGATATTTATATTTTATATTATAACTATATTCATGTTGTTTACGTATTATAATTTGTCGAAACATTTACAAACACAGAAACGAGCACCGTAGATGCACCAAAGAGAGTCCCTGATACCATATTTGATAGAGGTGTGACGTTTTTCGAAGATACTAAAGGTATCGTATATCATAAGTTTGTGGAGTTCATGTTTGTGATTGTTTTACTTATGCATACAAACAAAGTGACACACGCACATATATTTACACTATACTTATCCTTTTTTCACACCGTTCGCGCTTCTTTAACGTCACTTGTCTATTACATAACTGGAAGTGCTAAAACACTTCTGGTTTATATGTTGTATGTTAAATGCTGTATCTTCTCGTTACTTACTTGTGTAATTGTGCAGTGTTTTGTTAAATACACAGCAATTTTTTTGTATTTAGTTATAAATGTGCATTTTTCTAGACACCGTAGCTAGTACTGTACACAGTACCGTAGATACAACAAAAAGTGTAGCTGGAAGTGTTGTCGATAAAGGTACTTCATTAGTTGGGAGTGCTAAAGGTACATTCATTGCACTTGTTTGTCAATTAATGTCGCTTTTTGTTGTTGTTTTAATATTCATGTTGCTTATTGTTTGCTTTAGAAACCGTAGCGAACACGGTAGATACCACTAAAATAATAGCTGCCAATGCTTTTGACAAAGGCGTGTCACTTGTTGGGAGTGCAAAAGGTATCATTATTTTATTATTAATTTAAGTTTATTTTAATGTGCTGATTTGTAGATACCCTATTAAACTCTGAATCGAGTATGGTAGATACAACAAACAATGTAAACACCATATATGATAAAGGCGTGACATTTTTCCAAGGTACCGTAAACGTATAATTTATACATACGACGTAGTATGTGAAGTCATCATGTTCTAAACCAGCTATTATAATAGGAAAGCATTAATGAAGTACCTACTCTGCTTTTTGTTTATTGTAGTTTTCGTAGATACTACACGGTAGATCCCTCAAAAAAATGCTGCCGCGTTCGTTGTTGTCACTTTTGAAAGTACCTAAGGTACTTCTATTAAACTTAGAAAACATATTTCATATATTTCATGAAAATCTTCTTGCTAATGAAGAACAGAAGATCTATGTACTCATAATACGTAATTATTTATTTAATTTTTGTGTCGCTTTTTCACTAGATACCGTAGCAAACACTGTTCAAAGTACTGTAGATACAACAAAAAGTGTTGCTGGTAGCGTTGTCGATAAGGGTACATCATTAGTAGGAAGCGCAAAAGGTATTTTCTACATATTTGTGCTATTAGTTACATAGCTATTTTGTATTATTTATAAAATTTCATCTTTATGTCGCTTATTGTTTGCTTTAGATACCGTAGTGAGCACAGTAGATACCACAAAGAACGCAGCAGCTAATGCTTTTGGTAAAGGTGTATCATTTGTTGGGAGTGCGAAAGGTAATAAAGATCGAGATGCCTTTAAAGTTTCCTTTTACTGTTGTGTACGTTATTTTGCCTGCGTTTATTTGTAGATACCGTAACGGACACTGCATTAAATGCTGTAGATACAACAAAGAATGTTACTGGAACTATATATGATAAGGGCGTAACATTCGCCGGCGGTGCTAAAGGTATCGTGCTTGCCAACGTGTTGTGATTTCTGTTCATTTTTCGTTCATACCAGTCATTACAAAACCACTAATGATTAAATAGTATTTTTAGTAACGTCGACGTTTTATGCTACGATTCATAGCGTTTTTCAACGATCGATGGTAGGGGTGAACCATATAAGAGTAAAACGTGACTTATCTCCATGGGAAACCCCACAAAATGGCCACAACTTTTACTCGGAACTGGATCAAATTAAATTATGGTCACGTTTGACATTGCCGATTGCATAATTCGTTAGTTTTTTTTTTGGTTGCATGTAGTTTCTTCTTAATTTTCCTTTCTGCATAATTATCTGACAATCTTTTTGTAGATGCACTAACAGGCTCAATCTTTAGCACAACAGAAGGCACAGAGACCAAAAACGCTGCCACAGAACCGGAATCCGTATTAGAAAAGGCCAAAGGTAATGCCACCCGATTATAATATTATATACACATTCAGTTGAACGCTTTTTCTATTCTTTCTTTTCTTCACTTGCCTTTATTATTAAGAGTGGTTTTGAAAGCACTAAAGAAACGGCTGAATCTCTAATCCCGACTAAAGCTAGTGTTCTCGACATCCTAACAGGTAATACATTCAGAGTTCTTAGTTTTAAGTTTACTACATTTGATAATTTAATTTGTAGATAAAATAAAAAGCACCTTTGATTCGGCGAAAGATTCTAAGCGCGTCGACTGCGAAGGCGTCGTCGAACAGACTACCGGTACAAAACAAAACATTGGTGTAATAGCAGCTTTTGTGATCAATAACGCTGCTTCAATGAGCTTGGGAACAGTTTAATTTTTTTTTTATAATTTATTTAATTTTTTTTTAATAAAAACAAATCCTTAAAATAATATTGTCAAGTTAACTTGAGTTAACTTAAGTTAATTTGAGTTAAACTGAGATGAGTTAACTTGAGTTATATTAAGGTAATTGAATTTAATTTAATTTAACTAAATTAATATAATAAACTTAAATAATTTCAGCAAAGTCAAAGAAAATATCCCATATAGATTTGTTCCCTTGTGTCGTAGGTATTTATTTCCTCGCAAATGTGATGAAATGTGTTTAGCGTCCGGAAGCCATTAAGTCACGCGGACGCGTCCGCAATCGCCAGCGTATTCTCAAAAATAAAGCTAGGTAGAGTGATTGTACAAATTTAATAAGTCTTAAAACTATCGAAGTGAAACAAAAATAAAATAGAAGAGATCTGTAGGTACTTGTATATACTTATTATGATGAAAAAAATTTCACTTTTCCCACCCTCATTAGTTGCGTTATTTTTGTAAGTACTTGATGAAGTTACAATGTGCCGTGTGCTTGTGTGTCGACGAAGTATCTAACAACTGAAAAAGCAAACGGTTTGCTACAGCTATAAAACCTTTTTTTGTAATTCAAGGTTGTCAAAAGAGTGTTTTACCGCTTAGCAAGTGTGTTTTCTGTTCTCGTGAATATAATAGTGAAACAGGTCCTCATTATAATGTTTATTTCACAGATACGTATCACTCAACGGTAGATTCCACGAAGAAGGCGGCTGAGGAGGCTAAGGCACAGGCACTGAGGGCAGCCGAGGATGCGAGGGAGCGGGCGAGACGCGCCGCCGAGGCAGCCAAAGAAGAAGCCAAGAGGACTGCGAGTGAGTATTCCTAATCATATCTACAGTTTAATAAATAATGTTTTGGACAAATCCACACAAGACTGTTTAGTCCCAAACTAAGCCGAAGCTTGTAAATGGGTGGGTACATAACAACTGATAAACATACATAAATATTTTTAAATATATATATGTACCTATACTAGGACAGCCGTGTGTTAATTTGTCCAAAACATTATTATTATTATTACTTAAATACATAGAAACACCCAGAATCCGCAAAACCAACAGTTATGTTCATCACACAAATGTTGGTCCCGGGTGGGAATCGAACCCATGACGTTTGGCGCAGTATGAATGAGGTTTAGCGCAGGACCGGTCAAAGTCAAAGTCAAAACTATTTTATTGCATGTAAGTACACTGGGTACATTTATATCACGTCAATTTTTTATCTACCACCGCTTCCAAGGTCTTAGAATCGTCGTGGAGATCCCTGGAGGAGGCTATTGTCCAACTGTGGACGTCTACAGGCTGATTTATGATGATGAATAAATAAATAACTAAATAATGTTTGGACAAATTTATAAGCCATAGATCTACTACAATGGTTTCAATACTATGCAGACACAGCGATGGAGGAATCCAAGAAAGCTGCGGAGAAGGCGGCCGCGGACGCGAGCAACGCCGTCAACAGCACGGTGGACAACACCCTGAAGAGGGTGGAGAGCGCGGCCGACGAGGGGCTCAAGAACGCAGGGCACGTGGTCGACGCCAAGATCAAGGACGCCGACAAGTATCTGAGCGACAAACGGGATGCGGTAAACGTCATACGGTTTTCTTTTTTTTTCACCCTGTGTTGTGGTGTCTAGCCTCCTTGACTGCAGACATGACTGGCCGACTAGAACTTTGACTTGACACGACTAAAAAAGGGACAGACGACGATCTTGACGACGATCAGAAAAAAATTGGCTAATATATTTTTGACCAAGATTTTGGCTTTTAATTCTCCGACCGTTCATAGTGGTCCTTCGAGCTGAGCATTGTCATGTCACTCATAATGTTAAAATTCAGAACATGCCTCAACTTTAACTCCTGGTAGTAAACATTTAGCAAGTTTATGTAGCATTACAATACAGAAATAATTCATTATATTTTTATTATTATATATTCTGGATTTCTGGCCTAAAATGTTTTTTTGGAAAAGTTGTAGAACTTTTTTTTAATAAAATGAGTACATTGACCCTTCATATCAGATTACTGGACTGGTTTATTTATTTGTACACCTGTTTATTGACCGTACACGTGACCTTGATAATCTAACAATTCTTGTTTCTTAATTTTGAAAAATGTAATTTTCACTGTAATTTAATAACTATGTAAAAACGTTGCAGTGCCCTAACAGGGTTCATGTGTGTTACATATTTTAATACCTACCAAGATCTATATGTTCCACATGACGCAATAAATAAATTATGATTATGTTATGATTACACTAAAAGGCAATTGTCGTAAAAAGTGCCTAAAATACGAGCCACTTCGATGTTTATTCCGCCGCCAGTTGTTTTCATATGAAAATATTCATAAACCAAATGTTGATTTATTTTTTATTTCCTATTTTCCACAGTTGACTTCAAACTTGGCGTCAGCCGCGCACCAGGGCTCGGAGGGTGCCGCCGGGCTTCTGAACAAAGGATTCGGAGCTTTCCCCAAATAAACCGCACAACTCACGTCACGATAACTATTTTATGATCATATTAAATTACATATTGATAAATATATACAGAACGTCTTGTTAACTTATAATTATCTATAGTATTTTATGTGACTTATAATACTTATTATTGTAAACCTAATTTTAGTTCAAAAATATGTCTTTAAGTTACAAAGTGCAAGCTTTTGATTTTTTTCAATGGTTGTCATTAATTTTTGTTAAAGAATTTCATGACTATGAATGACACAAGTAACATTTTTAGATTTTCATTACACATGTATCACTAAGTCACGAAAGCGCAATCTCACTTTGCTTTTACGTATATTTCATTGTTTACAAATTATTTAGATGTAAATATGCTTAAGTTAAGTTAGTTCTTTAACTTCATTTATGATTGTATTTTAAATGCATTTTACTTAAGTATGTACTATACAAAGTTTACGACAATCTAAGCTTTACAGCCGTCCATTTAAAGCCTAATTATTTTATGAAAGTAATGAGCAAAAATGTACGAACAGACGCATCGATCGACGGTTTAGATTATATAAAGAATTTCTATTTAAATATTTAATATATTACGCAAAACAATTACCTATATACATTGTATCTTTGTTATTTTGAGATGTGTATAAATAAAGTAAGTTGCAGACGCTGTGAGCATTCATTCAGATTCGATTGTGTAACACGAAGCTTACAAAATCAAGCCATTTTGTATTACTGCTTGGCAGTCTATTTTTATTACTTAACAATATACAATCATGTTATACATATATTATACATATTCTCGATTATTGAATGTCCTTGCTTTACACACTTATTATTTATTAAGTATAGGAATTAGGCATATAATACGCGTGATACATCTTGGCATTGTGCTTTTTGTAATCAAAATATTTAAACCGGTCAAGATGTTTTGCAAGTAACTGTAGGTACCTACACTATCGATGTTTTAAATGTAACGAATTAGATGGCCTTTTATGGTTTTGTGAGGAGAAAATATTCTGTTCATTCTTATTGTCGTCCGTGAATAAATACATTATTACGTTACGTTTGTTTTTTATTCTATCTTCGGCGCTGTAGTGAATACCCTTAAATAACGAGAGCCGTACTGTGTCCACTGCGCCATACATGCGTAGCATACTATATAGTTTGTGGCCATACTGTGCTAGTCGGTGCGGTATGGTGGACGTCCGCATATACCTCTTGAATGTTAGTTTACTTTGCAGTACCTACCTATGCAGCTTTCCTCATGTTTCCCTTCAGCTTCACGGAAAACCTGTAGTATGGTGAACCGTAATAAGATCGTACAGGAGGGCTAAGCTACACTTGTATTATCACTTGGCGGCAAGCAAAGTCCTTGTCTCATTCAACGAAAAGCAACCATTGGTCATATTTCAAATTGGCGCGTAAAATCCAGGGTTACCATATAACATTTTTGTTTTCTACCATTGGGAATGCAGAAACAAAACACCGACAGAAACGAAACCGACACTTGCTTGTCAGACAGACAGTTGAGTTGACATTGACAGGCAGGTAAATAAATATGTCGTCGTTAGTGCGGGCTGGCTATGCATTTACCAAAAATGCAATTTTCTCGACTTCTGTACGTGCAATTTCAACCACAAAACCACTACTTTTGAAAGAAAGTAAGTCTTATTCCGTTTTTGTTTAAATTCAATTAACTTTTCTGAACAATTGAGGTTAGTTTCTGGATTTTCTTTCTGCTTTATTACATTTGCAATTTACGCTTATTATTTCAGTACGTGAACGCAAAGAAGGCTCAACGCTGGTGGTGGAAGCTGCCAATGTACCCTCACCGCGTACTGAACTTTTAGTGCGCGCTGAAAACCTGCTTCTGAGCGAACCTTTGCCCATTGATGAGAAAACTGGCAAACCCCCTTGTTACATGTGTGCTCTCGGACTGGAGGTGAAGCACACCGACGTTCTCATACTGAGTCAGTTCGTTAGGTCCGACGGCTGTATGTTACCGAGACGCATCACAGGGCTGTGCCGACGTCAGCAGAAGAAAATTGGCAAGATGGTTTCTATGGCACAGAAAGCAGGTACCTATATACAAATAATTAAGAATAACTTAAATATATATCAAACTTGTTCTGAGTCGCAACTGAGTTTCGTTACTGGCTACAAATGGAGTTTTTTCGCTCTCTTTGTAGTAGAAGTTACAATTGATTTTTTGTTTCAGGTCTCATGATAAATCTGACTCCAGCATACTGCAAGAAGGACCCCACAAAGAGGAAAGACTATAAGAAATTTAACACATACTTCGATGAGAAAACCATATTCTGGAAAAGGATACCCAAACTTAACGATAAATGGAAGCGATAGTTAATTATATTAGTTCAATAAAGTTAACTTTTAGTTCATTATTTTAGTTTCAGGTATCGTTTTGTGGTGGTAGCCTAATGCTACAATAGTGGCAAAAGTAAAAAAATAAATGAATTTTCGTACTTAATCATTTATTTCTAAATTCGTTGTCAGACATACCGCGCCATATTAAGCGGACGCATAATCGGTATAGTAATGTTTACTGTTCTGTATCTACGCGAGGCACTTAAGCTAAAACATGCTATCAATGACGTCACACCAATAACTTCTAATCTTTACTACTGGATTGCAAATCTCCTTAAGGTCAAGGTCAGTCCATACAGCATGGGCAATTTTCTAGATCTGTTCAGTGACTAAATATATATACTGTACAGTGGTTTTTATTTCCATTCAATGTGTCCAAGGGTCAGTATCTATGATTCGAATGTCTATGATAAACATACTTTCTGGTTTTATTCCCTCTGCTTTCGCCACCATCGGTGCCCAATAGGAAAAAAGCCACTCAATTCATTTAAAAAATTGTAAAGAAGCTAATTTGACTGATATCATTTAATGTAAATACTACTACAGGGATTCATCTATTTTAAAGAAAATACATGGAACAAGATCACTTGAATTATATTAGTGGACCTCAATATATTTTTTCACCATGTAATTTTTTTTTTGCATGGGTGGTTGTTTGACTGTGAGTGACCTTACCTTAGCTACCCAATTAAATAGTATAAAAATCTATAATTAACATCCATCTTTGCACTGTTATAAGGCGAACTGGAAACGACGCTGCGAAATGCATGATTACTTTAGTAATAAATTACACCGACTGAATACAAACAGCAACATTAAATATTTTATATTACAGTAGCCATTTCATCAATTTCATCAATGCATTCTTGCGTGAAAGAACCACATACCTATACCTTAAATACAAATGAATTTTAATAAAAATTTGTTTCTATAAAAATTATGAACATCGCCTAAAATACATTTGAAATCTCATGTCTGTGCAGTACATACAATAGCGCAGTCTAGTAAATTCTTCTATCCGTACAACGGAGCCAATGATTTTTGGTACAACTCCTGTTTTTGTCATCATCACAGCCTTTCGTATAAATACAGGTAGCCGAGATCTTTTGGAGGGTTTTCTGAGAGCGCCACCTGCAATAAATACCAGCTATTATTGAAAAAGGAATCAATCGTAAGCTTATTCAGATATACTAAATGAAAAGATGTTTCTTAAAATTCTGGCGCAAATAAAGCGAAATTTTCGAAAGAACGTTTTTTTAAATTGCAACACGTTCTCAGCTACTACCCATGTCCGTGTCTCCATGTAAAAAAATTAGTAAAATCGGTTTACTGGATCTTGGAAATGTCAAGGATAGAAAAGCTAACATCGATGCGTTCAAACTATAAAAATAGACACAAAAATATTGACAGATGAAAAAAAAATTACGAATGTTTTAGAATGAGACATGTTTTAGAATGGGGGCATCCTATTTTTCACTGTCAATAAAATTTACGATGACGATCATCACTTTCTTTCATACTTCGAATTTCTTCTATTTCTAATGATGGCGATGATTGAAAAACAGCGCTTCGCTAAGTCATCGACCGTTTCATCTCATCGAATCATACGAGAATGCTATTTACCTTGTTGTCATTGAATATGACCCACCGGCCCTCGTGCAGCACGTGGCACACGTAGTGGCCCACCATTGTCGACGTGCCCATGTGCGATATGAACGCGATCAGCTTGTATTCTGCAACATTACATTATTAAATATTATTAACCAAATCAACAGCCTATTAATATGTCCCCACTGCTGGGACTCAGACCTATCCTCTCAACGAGGGCGTTCGCGCTATAGTCCACCACGCTAGCTCAGTGCGGGTTGATGGACTTCACATGCGGTTAAGAAATTCTTCTTAGGCGTATGCAGGTATATTTGAGGTTAAAGTAGAGTCATTCAGTACCATATCTGGTTTATTTGGTACCTCTTTACAAGCCTAGGTACCCAAATAGGTACTAAATGACTATGTACTTTAACTCTTTGACTATCGTAGCAGGATGATAGTCGATGACAGCTAGTTGGTAATTCCGTCGGGAAATATGTCATATTATTCAGTTCGCAGTCACTCAGACGCCTGTCAGTGTCACACTTTGTCTTGAAAAATTAAATCGCGGTTACGTTTCTGACTGACGTGAAGTACGTCCGAGTTTCAAAGGTATTGCGCTCTGAATCCTGCGAGCCAAAGGGTTAACCTCAAATATCTCGATTGGTCCAGCCATCCTGGTGGAACTATGCTGTTGAAAGGTACTCACTTTCGGGTCCGTCTCGGCAGCCGAGCGTGTGGTCCGCGGCGGGCGCGTCGGTCGCGTCGGGCGCGTCCAGCTCGTCGGCGTGGCTGAAGATCCAGTCGACGGCGCGGCCCACGTCGCCCGCGGTGGCGGCCAGCGCGCGCGCCGCCTGCGCGCGCGTGAACCCCATGTTCGTGATCTGCTCCACGCTCGCCTCGTCCGCCACGGCGCCAGCGCCGCCTTTCGTTCCATACCGCAACCGTTAATTATTCAAATGGCAAAGAGCCAATTGTTGTAATATATTATTTGTATTTCATCATCATCATCATATCAGCCTGTAGACGTCCACTGCTGGACAAAGGCCTCCCCCAAGGATCTCCACGACGACCGGTATTTGTATTTTTATGCATGGATTTTGCAAGTAGGTAACTGTCTCTCTTGTCTAGTTATAATTTTCTTAAGGGAAAAAAATATACACCAGATTTTAAGTTGGTCTGACTTAAAATCTGGTGTATATTTTTTCAGGAACACCATCTCTGAAAACCGCATCCAATTTGCTGCAGCAGTTTTTGCATGATACAGACAGACAGACAAAATTTCTAAAAATTATAGCTTTGGCTTCCATTGCTCTTATTAGGACCCCTCATAAACAATTATTCTTAAATAATTCCTATGTACAGACATCGTCTAGTTATGTTACCAATAAATTTAAATTCATATAGTATAACAAGTGTGTGCATGTGTATGTACGGACCGGCGGCGGGCGCGCCGGGCGGCTGGAACTTGTTGGCGAAGTCCCAGTCGGTCATGTGCTCCATGAGCCAGTTGGAAGCCGCCTCCACGCCGCCGTTGGTCGTGTAGTACAGCGCCTTCTTGCACGCCTCCACAGGGAAACCCATGTCTAACTGCAACACAATAATTATAAATAATAATAAATGCGACTGACTCATACACATTAGATAGGATTAGGTAGGATTTCCTCCATGTTTCGCGGGTGGCTTGGGACACAAACAAGCACAATCACAAACATCCAAGACTCGAGCATAAGCATTTATCGGTCAGATAAAAGCTTGCCCCGGCCAGGATTCGTCCAGGACCCGGGACTCCGAGCACAGCAGGTATTACATATTTATCTAAACATAAAAAAAGCGGGTGCTAACAGACGGACAAGTGCAGAGCACTCACGTCCCACGGCGAGCGTGTGCGAGAGAATGATGAGACTGAGCGGAGTGAGAGTTGTGAAAAGATAGCGATACTTGGCGCTCCGTTCTTTCGCCTACTTTCTATTTCCGGAATCTGTTTTCCTGACATCCCCCACGAGGGAGCTCGATTTGATTGGGGATACCCCAAATGGGGTATTTCCATAATAATCCCCTTACGAGTTGCGCCAGCAGCGCCTCGTCGAAGGTGGGTGGGGGGGCGTCGGGCGCGGGCTCCGGCAGCGGCCGCTCGTCGGGCTGCAAGCCGCGCCCGCGCACGCAGCTCAGGTCCATCTGACATATAAACATAAACAACATTTCATATTGTGATAGTGGGTGGATGGTGCTTCATTAAAATTCTTATACGGTCGACCGCACGTCGGTGGAAGTAAACCAGTATAAACTGGTCTCTCATAGTATTGAAACTCGGGCCAGCTCAAGGTCAAAATGGTTTTCACTGACGTACGGTCTTTACTTGGTCTAGTATTTTAAATATTGTACATTTCCCGTTACCCACCAGTGGAATTAAGTATATTCAATTTAAATTGCAGGCACACTAACATGCAGGAGCCCAATATCGAATATATTCTCCAAAAATAAAGAATTTGCCGAACAATATTGCACAATGACCAAAAATTTAAACTCAATCGGTCCATTAGTTTTCGAGCTATCCCTGAACCAATTCGTCCCTAAAAGGCACCGACCTCCCACGGCATCTCGACGGCCACGTCCAGCTTGGCCGGCGTCCAGTCCTCCTTGATGGTGAACTTCTTGAGCTGGATCATCAGGTAGTCGGGGAACGTCGTCAGCCGCGTCATCCTACGGCAAAATCAACTTTAATTAGCTCAGAATAGAGTACAAAAGCTTAAGGATACTAATTATTAATCCTGGCTTAAGACTTGGTTTAGCGGTGGGTTCCCCCTTACATCTTTAAATTCCAGAAGACAATAAATTGTCAAATGTCAAGTAAAAGAAAGGTTATGCATAAAAATGCAGATGTTTACGTGTAGCTCTTATTAACAGTATTGTAAAATTACTGCACAGGGTGTAACAAAATACCAGTAGTGTACTACCCATTTTTTTTTGGTAATTTTTGAATATGTCAAATACACAAGGTTGATATTGAGTACCGCTGTATCCGATTCCAGCTACTACAGATATTTTGTTACATCCGATAAATTTATAAAAATTATAACAAAACTGATTTCTTGACTTCTTTAAAAGTAAGTCCTATTTGCCTTCCCTTTGTTTGTCAGAGCCACTTAGCCGATACTGCCTAGGCCTGTGTCCAGCAGTGGACGTCCAAGGGCCGATACGATGATGCTGCTGCTACTCACTTGGTGGCGGTGACCTTCTTGTTGACGGCGCTGCTATAGAACTGCTCGACCACCTCCTCCCGCATGAAGCTCTCGAGGCACGCCTTGAACGGGATGTGCGGCCGCACCACCAGCGACGGGTCCCTGAGCAACAACACGACACGGGTTCACTCCGTCGATCATATATTACCTAGTGTTGTGGCGTCAAATGGTAATTTTATATTGTTGTGTTTTGTTGCAGGAAATAAATAAATATCAATATCAGTCTCCTTCACTGGTGATTAGAACTTTTGGTTGACTTGAGAGGACGGGAAAAAAACACGACGACTAGACACACAGGCACGCCATTGAAGACATCGGCACACAAAAAAGTAGTGTGGTGTGTATAGTCCCCGTAGAGTTTAATGGCGGCTGTGTGAAGCGCGCGCGCTCCCTGTGGAGATCGCATCTTGCATATTTAGTATAGGAACCTATGATGCCATTTACCGGGGGGGTGCGGACAAAGGAAGCGGAGTAGCGGGAGGTTGCTAATACAAATTTATATGGAGTTTGAAAATGAGAATGTGTGAGTGAGTCATAATTTTGTGATTAGATTGACACGATTTTGACACCCATAGGATGCTTTTATTACTCATCCATATGGGAGTGGCTAAATTTTTTGATTCAAGATTAGACTCATTCAAATTCAAGAAATAGTTCATTGATTCGATCAACGGAATCAAATTTTCAAGTTATTGGACATCTCTATGTAGCACACTATCTCGCTCACGCGCACACATACTATAAACACTGTCAGCGATGTGTAAACAATTTGTGACTATATTCATTCAGACGTCAAGATATTCTACGGTGACTATGCGTGTGAGACTGACAGGCGCTGGCCGGCGGCCTCGGCGGCGGCGCGGCGCTGCTCGTAGTCGCGCACGGCGGGCGCGTTGGTGGCGGCGGCGGGCGGCACGGGCAGCGGCAGGTGGTGCTCGGCGCGCCGCGAGTACCGCACGCCGCCAGACGCCGTGCACTGCACGCGCTCCTCCACAGCGAACCGCAGGCACTCCGACGGGTTCGCCTTGTGACGGCTGTGCCGCTGGGGGGCACACAATTTTTTAAAATTATTATTTATCCACAAGCAGTCGACAGACTTTAATTGTATGTGTTTATTTCGGGAGAGTGCCTGTTAATATAACTTGGTCTGACTTTTTAGCCTCTTGACCAGTTTTATGGTTTGGATGAGAAGCAAGGCGATTTGCGATTACAAACACTTATTAACGCTTATTTATTATGATTATTAATAATATTCCTTCTTTCTGACAGAATTAAAGCTTACCTCCAGCAAGGTGAGCAGGTGCAGATAGAACTCGTGCGCGTCCTGCTGCCGCTTGGTCATGAACTCGGGGTGGTCGCGCCCCACCAGGTTGCGGTACATGTGCGGGGACACGCCCGGCTGGCTGCCGTCCTCGCTCGGGAACGAATACCGGCCAGAGAGCAGCCCTACGCCCAGTTTCGCTCTACAAAACAAATATCCAACTCATAACGTATATGTATGTATGTATTTATACATACATATCTTCACGCTATGTCCCTGGCGGGGTAGGCAGAAATAATTTATTTATTCCGTATTTATTGAAAAGTATATAATTATGTGTTATCAGTTGTCTTATCCACAAGCTTCAGCATAATTTGGAACTAAACAGCCGTGTGTGAATTTGTCTGAAACATGATTATTTATTTATTTAACGAGGTGGCCAGAAAGTTGAATGAACTTGGCCACTGATAGAGAGAAATGGAAAGGGTTGGAGGCTTTCACCCCAATCAGGAACCAATAATTTAAACGAAACATATTCACACTGTACCATAAATACTTTATTTTTATTGGAATCATTGAAATTTTTATTGGAATCAATTGAAAAAAATTTATATTTAATGGAATCAGTGTTTGATACGGCGACGAGAAAATGGCAATGCCTAACTTGTACAGAATGTTTGAAAATAATTATATGAACTTACGTTTGCACATTGAAGTCGTTGACGGGATCGTCGGGGAACGTTGCGAATATATCGGGCGCACCCTCCACGAACCTCCGCACGAAATCCGGCATCCTAAACATCACCTGTCAATAAAAACAAACATTTAGTGCTTATACTTAAAACTTAAAATTGTTCTCTAGCAACATTTAAAAATGTTCTATAGCAATTCTTTTCTCTAGCTCTACGCAATTCGCCATTTGCGTTCTTTGCCATATGCATCGAAGGGGTCGTAATTTTTTTCTTTCTTTTATTTCTTCAGTTTCACTTGAGACAGTTGTCGACTGCCAGTGAACTCTCAAATTTAAGCGACGCACAGTGAAAGTACAAATTAGTCTTATACTTTTGTAAATACGAATCGTATCGAAGTGAAATAAAAACTATTGTCTAACAGTAATGACATCTGTACTTGTATATGATAGAAATGATTAGAATTTTTTTCACTTATCCCACCCCTTTCTCTCGCCGTGGGCGTCATATAAATTGTATTGTATTGTTGATTGATTGATTGATCGATTACCTGCAGCACGCTGTTGATGTAGCACGAGTTGCCGAGGTTGTTGAGGCCGGTGAGCGCGGGCCCGTGCAGCGGGCGCAGGTCGCTGCCAGACTCCTGCAGCGTGTTCCACTCGCCCGTGCGCTGGTTCAGCTCCAACTCCAATTCCACCATCGATTTGTCAGTCTGACAACAGTTACAAGTTTGCAAAATGATTACAGTCTAATGAAAGCTCGTATCTATTATGAGTACACACCATCGGTATAAGGAAAACAAGCGGTAGATGGGTTACTATCATCTAGCTCATAAATTAGGCCACTTTGTCCTAATTGACTCGCTTCGTCTTGCTCGCGCGCCACGTGATTGCGTCATTTTATCTCTCTCTGTTGGTATCCTTATAGATAATAAATCAGATCCATTTATTGAGTACGTAATGTAAGAACGTCACCCATCTACTTTTTTTATATCGATGGTACACACACAATTGTATAGTATGAAATTCTACTAATTCTATAAGACGCGACCTATCATATCGAAAGGTTCGAAGTTCGATCCCGACCGGGCCATGTGTACCAATGGTTTTTTTCTCGAAACTGAAGTACATGTACTGACTGCTCTCAAACGGTGAAGGAAAATATCGTGAGGAAACCTGCATACGCCGAAGAGGAAATTCTTAGGCGCATGTGAAGGCCACAAACCCGCTCTGGGCTAGCGTGATGGGCTATAGCCCGAACGCCCTCGTTGAGAGGGTAGGCCTGAGCCCCAGCAGTGGGGACATGTTAATAGGCTGTTGATTTGATTTTTTGTATAAAGCACCTTATGCAACTGTTGGACGTTGATGCCGAAGTGCTTGAGATGGTCCGCGAGGAAGGGGTCCTCCACCATGTCGTCCTCCTCGTACGAGAACACGTCGCCCTTGCCCTCCGCGGTGATGGTGCCCAGCTTCACGGCCAGCGGGTAGCCGCTCGTGCGGTAGTGCTCCACCTGGTTCAAAGTCAAAGTCAAAACATTTTATTGCATGAGATGGGCACATTTATACACGTAATTTTATTATCCACCACCACTCAACATCACACTCAAGTTTAAACTTTCGAAACCCCAAACCCAGAGCGCAGTGACCTTTGAATCTCCGTAGTTTCTCGCGTCAGTCAGACACCTGGCTCGAAAAATACGTTTTTGTGACATAAAACCCAATTTACATACGTATGACGTCGTATTTATGACTTGACGCGACAACTCACGGCGTGGTCGTTGCCCCCCGAGCCGTCGAAGAACCGCCGCCCGCACAGTATGGAGCCGTCGGTGAGGTTGAGCCACAGGTTGGTGGTGAGCTCGCAGTTGGCGCACTTCCAGCCCGCCGGGGGGATCCGCACGCCGTTGTCCAGCTGCTTCAGATTCACGGCGTGGCTGGAGGTGTGAAATGATATACCATCTCTCTTTGCATATTAGAGGAAAATAAACTACATTTTAGAGGAGCCTCAAGTATGTTTGCGGAGGCTCGGATGACAATTTTTTGTCATTATAACAATTAGAATTTTCTCTTTTCGTCAAAGGTTGAGGAAAAGTACAAATGATGTCATCTTTGCTAAATAGAAAAGCATACAGCACTTATGATGAACGGTCCAAAAATGTGCAGCGAAAATAAAAAGTAGCTGCTCAGTATTTGTATTTTGTTTTTATGGGTTAAATAAAGATACATATTTTTTCATTCATATTGTGATGTCATGTCCACAACCAACCGACCACAACCTCTGGCGTTGAGTGAACACCCAAGCTACTAACCCAACGAGGCGGTCCAGAATCAATAAATGAAAGCGTCAATATAGAAGGTAATTCGAGCAAGTGCTTACACAGATACTTCTCGCGTCTCGCCGTCCCATGTGCCTTGTAGCGCCGCCATTTCAGCAAGTTTGAAAGGAGATTCTGCGTCTATAATAGCTTGTACAGATTTTTTGACCTGGAAAAGGGGGGAAAAAGTTACAAGGTAAGTGAAAATAATCCACTAATCCGTCCTGCGCATCATATAATATTCTATGCACGATTCATAATACCTGGGTCTACAAACTTGAAATTTTAGACACACACTACTAAGGATTTATTGAAACTCCGCCCCTTAAAACTGAACGCGAGCGAATTCGCAGCCAAGAGCTAGCTTCTTTAAAGATAAGATAAAATAATAGTTTACTGTTTACATACAAGGTGCATACAATATAGTAATTCGCAAAAATATATTTTTACTTTCCTATGTTCTGTTCACAAAAATCACGCTTTGTCAGATCAGACAGCACTGCTTTATAGGTAAATCAAGTGTAATGCTTGCTTGTTCATTGTACCGATCCGACATCGGATAGGAAGTCACTTTACTATAATAGGTATATATATGGGGCTACGGTATCATCACTCTTCTGACATTGCCAACGAGTTTTCGTAGTGTGCCTCGTCCGTTTGAGCAACACGTAAATCGGCGGAAAATCAACATTTACAAATCTTTTTTTTTTCAAATTTACTGACTTTTACTCTACCCTACTTCTGTCTGTTACCCTATGACATATTGTTCCTTACCAATACTAGGAGCAATAGGTCATAGGGTAACATTGTACAGTTCAGCCGAAAGCGGCAGGCAAACTCCCGCTTTCGTGGAGTCCGGCGTCGTCGTCGTGACCAGCCCGGATCGGACGTTATGAACGAGAGGGAAGGCAACTCACCACCTCTGGCAGCGCGGGGTCGGGCCACGCGAACGTGTGGAAGCCGGGCAGCACCACCACGTTGTAGTGGTCGGAGAACACGAACTTGGCCTTCCCGCACTCGGGGTCGAACCCGCCCTCCACGCCGATCGCCAGCCGGGTGATTTTCTTCTCCGGACCATCGCCGGTCTTCTCTGGTTCTGGAACCTGAAGATTAATAGGAAACTTTCAAATTAAAATAATAAATGGTCCAATTCATTACGGTGGCGGGCGGTCCGGCGCGCTGGATGGTTAATAGGTGCGTTCAAACCAAGCGAGCTGCCGCGGGCGAGGCCCACCTCGTGTGGACGTGACAGGCGCATTCCTCGCCCGCGGCATGACCGCGCGGACCGGCTCGCTTGGTCTGGACGCGCCTATTAATTTATTTATTTTTTGTTGTTCTTTGTCTCTACTAAACTAACGTCTGTAAGTGTGCTTTACTAACAAAAATAGACTATGTAATTATCTGATATAAAAGATTTTATTATTATTATTACATCTTACAAATTTTTGTAACGTACACGTACGTATTTGTTTATAAAAGTTTATTGAAAACACCCACACCCACTTTCTTGAATTTAAGCAAAAAAAAGTATTCAAAACCAATAATCAATTTAAATTATATTTTGAAAGCACCTTACTATGCACCTTCTTAACAGGTGCTAATACAAATAGTGTAGTTATGTATGATGAATTATCTTACGGGCTTCTTCTCCGTCTGTATGTGAAGAAACACTGCATTGCCAGTCTTCTGGAAGTATTGTTCCACATAGTTGCGACCGAATCCCAGGAATGAGGTCAGAGACACATATAGGCCAGTCTCAGACTCCTGAAACAGTATACAAAAAAAAGTTATAGTAAAAAAAAATATTACTTTATGGAAATAGTAGGTATTTAATTTGATGGATTTCTTTCTGAACCAACACCACAGAAATATCTAGACAGGACCATTGTTATCATAAAGACAGATTTATAGAACAATATTCACATAAAACTTGTACTATTTATGTGAGCTGTGATAAAACAAATATGATCGTTTAAATATATTTTGCAAAATTCAAGTTTCAATTCGACACAACCTTATCAGAAAACCAAATAAGAATATTCACAAATATAGCTTTAAAAGTGCCCCTATAGTTTGCATACATTTTCAGATAACAGCTAATATCACCCGGCACTCCGTGAGCCGCGAGAAATCATAGGGGCTCTACTGTTCGCATTTGAAATTAAGTCTTTGACAAAACTACACCAACATGTTCGATTCTGCTGATTTGTATTTAGGTACTTTTCTAGTTCTGTGCGGATTTGCCCTCAGCTTGCTAAACTTGAAGCGAGTCATGAAAAGTGATTCTCAGTTTTCTTCAGTGTTGCTGTCAGAAAATATTCTTTTAATGTGCATTGGCATAGCCTTTGTGAGTCGCTCCGTCTACCATATGAATCCTGTGAATATAGATGTGATGGATATGGAAAAAAGATCTATAGAAGTCATGACTCTGGCAAAAAATGTGACAAAAAATTGTGATTTCTTGTCAGTAATGATGAGTTATGGACCTTTGATTGTTTCATTGGTGAACAGTTTCTTAAGTTTAATTATCAACAACTACATGCACTATAGAATGATGGAAAACATTAAAGACCAGGATGCCGAAAATAATGTTCATGAAATCGGCGAGACAATAAAGGAAAGAAAAATTGAAGTGAAAAAGTTCTTTTGGTTTCTGAAGAAATATTTTTCATATATAGCAATTGCATTGCAGTGGATTGTGCCAATATTGATGATTTTGTCAATGTATCCAATGGGTGTAAAGGAGACAAATATACCAATGACTGATTTACGCAGTGCAGGAGACTCTTGCATAGCTATGTTAGATATTAACAATGAAACATGTTATTCTGCAAATAATTCAACAATACTTGAAGTCCGAAAGTACATTCCCACAATGAATTATTTGGAAGTGTATGACGATCTCAATGAAAAGAATAAGACAGCAATTGATTCTGTGATCAATAATGTTTACAAAATAGTTGCCAATTTAAAAAATAACACAAAATATTTTAATATCAATGTGACAAGTCCTTATCTTTTTCGTAAGTCCAAATTAGAAGAAAAGTGCATGAAAATGTGCTACATGGAAAACAAAAAACTTATTCTATATATGTTTTTGCTTGTTATTGTAAGCTATTTTGTTCCGGTCACAGTTTCAACAATCATACTGACGAAAATCCAAATTATGGATATTAAAAAACCTAATATAAAAACATATGTAAGTAGAGAGCTTCTGTATAACATTCTGTTCTGGACTCCCGTGATGTTTGACACATTCTTATCTCTAATATTATGTTCTTACTCTATGAATGGCATGAGAACTTCACTATTCAATGTTGTTGCTAACATTTACCAAGCTGTGAAAAATTTCATGAACACAAAGCATTTCAAAGACAATACAATAGTTCCAGTTTAAAAATACTCATATTTTGTTACACATTTCATAAGAATAGTTAAATAACACCCTTATTTAACTAAGCAACTAAGACTAATGACAGTTTAGGTAAGTAGTTATTTTTCCAAGATAAGCTTTGAAATGTAACTTTACTTGATTGTATTAAAGTATGTGTAAAAGAAATAAACTTTATGTTAATTTTTTAAATTAATAATACCTACTTAGGAGACAACAGAATAATAATACAGAGGAAAAAAATCTAATTCAGGTAGGAAAGGGACACACCAGAATAGCAACCAAACATAGTTGCAGAGTGTATAGGTACATTTTCATTTTCGTCAGTTCCCCTTGGCCACTGGCATAAGCTCTAATGCAGTATATGGATAGTTTATTTATGCACAGATGGTGCTGCTGTCCATCACCTGTATTTATCATTTAATCGCCTTGTACAATATACACAAGGATTCGTGATTTTTGTATCCGTCAACCTACCACATGGGGGTATTTATTTAAAATTGTTGGGAAAACCTACAGCTAACAGATAGAGTCCAACTCAACCCCCACTGGCGAAACATTGTACAGCAGTGTAGGTACACGAGAAACACTTGAGTATTCTGCACAGTTATGATGAGTACGCTGGGACCGCGGCGGCCAGTTGTAATATGGGATTATATAGAAGAACTGAACTGACACGGGCAAGGCACAGCCTTCGGTCTGAGGTACAATTTTTTTACTTATAAGCCCGCCACTGAGTCAGTATGGTTATTGGGGATTAATCAGATGCTTGCTGTCGTCCATGATTCAGGAGTTATTGGCATTAGACCTCTATTTGGGCCTGACTTGGGAAACTGTTACCTACTTATTTCGAAATTTTATTGACACTGATTTACGCTTTGCCAGAAGCAAAAACCAAGCAGGCAGCCAGGCAATGGAAGCTGAAGTTACCATCAAAACTTAGCATATCTGCTCGATTAAAGCAACAAAACAAATTCTTGAGGTTAGAAAAAAAATGCAACTCACCGGATTGTCAAAAGAATAGACACACTCGTCCTTATAAATCAGTTGTTGTGTCCCAGGAATTTTGATTTTCGACAAATGAGGCGTTAACAAATCTAATGACGCCATGGTATGTGATTTAGATTGAATAAAATAAAACTAATAAATTTATCTCACAATCAAAAATGTCTCCGGCGGCACGAGCGAGAGAAGAACCACAGATAAATACACCAACCACAGATTGTTAGTTAGTACCGTAGACTGAGAAAGCAACTAATTTTTGTTTCTCTACGACAACCACAAACAAATAAACAAGAGAAGAGAAACCCAAGAGTCTACCCAAAGAAATCGATCAATTTCTTTGAGTCTACCGGATTGTTCCAAATTGTTCCATGTTAAATCGACATTAAACTTACTATCAGTTTAGTGCGGTGTGAACTGCAGTGTGGATTGCCAAATAGCACCCTCGGTGGAGGCCGTGCTGCGGTTTTGAAAACTCTCTACTACTATTTAATTTTAACGTGCCTGTTTATATAAATGGAGGCAGTGCTGTAAGCGCCGGCGGCCGGAACAAAATATGACTTGGCTGTATAGTTATCGAATTTTGCCTCTTCTTCATTATACGAATTCAACGAATTCAACAAAAGAACCAATAGCTTTTTGGCGGGATTTTGTTAGTCGGAGACGGTTGTCTTTTATTTAGTTTTCCTAAAAAATGTATATTGTAAGTTTAGGTGTATATCTGTGATAGTTTTACATGCAACAAGTGCTTATTAAAGTGTATATTGTGCGGGATAGTTAAATAAAACCGTGTAACGACTCTACCGGATCTTTCCAAAATGTCCCTAGTTACTTTTCATTATACTATCGGTATCCAGACATGAACCTGCAGTGTGGATCACCGAATGGCACTAGTTGTGCCCTCGTGGAGGCCGTGCTGCGGTTTTATTGAAAATCGCCGACTAACTCTAGTCGTGCTCTGTTTTTGTGGAGGCCGTGCTGTAACCGCCGGTTTAAATAAATATAAGAAATAATACTATAAATAAGACAGGGCTGTATGGACGAAGCTTCCCTTGCCCGTCCTCAATAGAGGACAAATCATAATCAACAACACAAAGGAACCAGTCAATCAAATCAAAGTCGGTCAAAGTCCGCTTCCGCTTTTGGTTTGGCAAAGTTTGTGAGTTGATTAAATTCGATCAAAACAAGAAATTGATAGGTACCTGAATAAAGTGAAAAATGACTTTAAAATTATATTTAGACCTCATGTCGCAGCCTTCTAGAGCTGTATACATATTATTGAAATCCGTAAAATATAATTTTGAGCCAAAACGTGTGGATTTGCGTAAAGGTAAAAACTTTCTGTTTAACTTGTTAGAGACTGTCATGTTTACTTTACTTTCACGGCACTTTAAAGTATGTTAATCTTTCAGGTGAACATTTCTCCGATGCGTTCACGAACGTGAACAGAATTCAAAGAGTACCTGTTATTGACCATGATGGATTTGTTTTAACTGAAAGGTAAGCAAGCCTAGGCACTGCCTAGGTCTCCTAGAAAAACTGGTAGACTACCTATTTAGCCTTGGCCCTTGTAATCGAAAACATCTGATTTTGAATAGGTACTTATAAAATTCAGACGTTACTAAGCACCTTATCTCTCTGATACAATGACTGAATTATTTACTCCAGGGTTTATCTCTCTTTAAAATAATATTGTAAATTATAAATGATAACCCCAATCTTATCTCAAGTTTATTTTAGAAAACATTGTGAATTAGACCCCCATGTTTTGACAATATCTGTCTTAGTTCCTGATAGATAAAGCAAATAATGATTTTTAAACTATGTATCTATTATAGTTACTTACTTATTTTAATTTACACTAATATGAATTTTATTTGCTGAAACCCTTCTTCCCTTTTCACAAAACTGGAGGTGGTCAATTCACCTCCAGTTTTCTGAGGAGGATTCAAAGGTCTGATTTTAGTTAGGCATAACCGTACAACACATTGCATTTAACAATTTAGTGACATTTTGATGGAAGTGTACCTTAGGTTAAGTTTATTGTATACTCAGGCTATGATGGGGCTGTCATTATTTATTGTAAAAAGCCCCCAAAAAAAAAAGATAAAAACAGATAAAAAAAATAAAAAAATACCTAGTACTAAAAAGTTATTTCTGTCTTATCTTTTTATTCATAGCATGATCACAGAATACATAATAGTACCAACTACGCCAACAGGCCAGTCAAAAAAATATTTCAGCTTTATTACATTAGTACATATAAATAAATTCTACCTTTGAACACAGTTTCCCTGTTTTAATAAAGAATTTACATACATATTATATACCCACAAGGGTGTTAAGGTAGTACCTACCTATTACTAATTTAATAAAAATTCCAGTGTAGCGATCATGGACTACTTGTCCCGGGAGAACATAATTCCGGACAGCCTGTATCCCAAAGAGTCCAGGTCGCGGGCGCGCGTCGACGAGTTCTTGGCATGGCAGCACATTGGTCTTCGGCTACACCTCTCTATGTACTTTAGGGTGAAGGTGAGATTCTTTTCACATATTTCAAATAATTCATTTTATTTGTTTGGTACCTAAATGATAAAATTCCATGGAGTGCCTGATGGCTCAACATAGATAAATATTGTAATGAACAGCTATATGTATGAAAGCAGGGATCTGTGCTGTTGAATTTGTTGCTGTTTCTTCCCTTCGGCGACGGCTTCTTGATTTAAGGGTTACCAGCATAAAAAATACGGGTTTTAGATTTTTTTACGGGAGACATTTAAAACAGCATTTTAATTATGAATATACACTTATAAGATACCAGGGATGTTAGTTAAGAACCAAATATTAACTCAGAAATTATGACAGCGGCCTCCAAAAAATTATGATATTTCGGAAAAAAATATTATGACACTAAAAACTGCAAAAATTTTATAGCTCGGTTAATTTTTATTGAAATTTACACTAAAAAAACCCACGACACGCGCCAGCCAGCCAGAAAACGTCAGCGTTTGGTTTCGCCAGCCTGCTCTGGCTGAATTTGTTAAAAATACGGGAGCTTTGTTCACCCCGTATTTTAATTTCCCAATTACGGGTTTTTGTATTATCTTAGACTGAAAAACGGGAAAACCCGTAATATACGCTGCATCTGGCAATCCTACCAACAACGGTTTGAGCGTGGAATGATAACGTGATAGTAACAAACAAAACTCGATACTGCTACTCGACAACAGACGGCGCCACTGTATTCAAAAAATTTCAGTGGTTGCTGGGTGTATATTTTTGTTTCTTGTTAAAATAATTGATAATTTTTGGACAGGACAGGACAATTCTCATTTAGAGAGACAAGTGTGTTATGACGTTTATTAGTAATGTATGCTTTTACTATAAAAGCATAAACTCCTAGGAATGGTCGTGCAATAAAAAAAATGGCTTCCCACCCGAATAAGATATTATAGCTCAGCCTTTTGTTAGTTGAGTTAGAATGCTGTCGTCACTACGTTTCCAATAACTTGTATATAAATTCAAAATAATCAGAAGCGTAACTCCTAAACACTTGAGTTCAAAATGACTACCTACTTAGGCAGAAACATAAAAAGTTGCTTCTCTTATAGTACTTGGACCCAGTGATAGCGGGTACCTCGCCTGACCCAAAGCTAGTAGCGAGCTACGAGCGCCGCATGACGTCAGCTCTGGAGGACTTCAACACCAAGTGGCTGGGCAGAGGCACAGACTTCATCACTGGGAACAGCATCACTGTGGCGGACTTACTGGCCGCGTGCGAGCTGGAACAACCGCGTGAGTCAAATACTTCTATTGTCTGAAAATTTAAACCTTTCAGCAGGTACTAATTTAGAGCGTCAGTGGCGTCGGCGACAAGACGTCGAAAGGTCCTGGGCCTTGTACCAATGGGTTTTTTCTCGAAACTTAAGTACATACATTTACTGACTGCTCTCGTGGTGAAGGAAAACATCGTGAGGAAACCTGCATACACCGAAGAAGAAATTCTTAGGCGCATGTGAAGTCCACTAACCCACACTGGGCTAGCGTGGTGGACTATAGCCCGAACGCCCTCGTTGAGAGGGTAGGCCTGAGCCCCAGCAGTGGGGACATGTTAATAGGCTGTTGATTGAGTACTAATTTGACAGTTTGTATACAGTATTTTAGGTATTTCAATAGTGAAGTTAGCGCATGAACGTCACGCACTTGTCAATTCTAGCGTACTCTTCTAATTCGGTCCACGGCGACAGAGTTCTTCGCTCTTCCCGTAATCTTCGACTTGGTATAACAGGTCACCGCATCGATTACTTCTCTTACTCTTTCACGGTACACTCGGTGCGCTTGTGGAATGAACTCCCGGAACAAATCCGAAAAGCTAAAAGTTTTGCGCCTACCACTAATTTATCTGCATGGCCCAAAGATCAGCTGGTAGAGAATGCCATTGGCTTTAAGTTCGCATTTTGTACAAATTAGTGCAATAAAGTTTTAAATAAATAAAATAAATAATTCATGTTCCAAATATTTCCGCCCGCGTAACATTTGCGTCGGCAATTTTTTGTAGCAGAAATACAAAACTCAGCATAAGATTTTGAAGTTACGTGTGCACTATTATTTGATAAGTTTATATAGGTCTATTTATATAGTAACGTTAAGGGGAATTTAACTAGTCGATATTGCTTCAGGGATGGCGGGGTTCGATGCTAAGGAGAAATACGCGAACATTGCTACGTGGTGGGAGAAGGTTCGCCAGCACTTCAACCCGCACTACGACGAGGCGCACGTAATACTGAACAAAGTCGTCCACAAATATAATACAACAACGGCCGCCAAACTGTAATCGTTGGAAATCAGCAAAACGGTCGGAATCAGCGGTTAAAGTATTTTATAAGCGAGACATAATCATAATGGTGCCACGTTTATATTCACTGACAAAAACATTTTTTTTTAAATGAAATATATTTTTAAGAATTAAGGCTTCATGAAATTGTGGAATTAACTGTAACAAAATAGTATCTTTTAGAGAGAAAGTTTGAAGTATAATTTTTTTATGTGTACTTCCTTCAGTCCATTTAAATCAGGTCTGTGATTTGAAGGATATATTTCCAAGTAATATTTATTTAACATAGATGTTTTTGTATGCATGTATCCTTGTTATTATTTCGGAATGGGTTTTCATATTTTTATAATGGTTACAAATAAATGAATATTAGGAAGATACCTTGCATTTAATTAACTCCTCATTGGTGCTACGTTAATGCCCTACGTAAAAGATATTTTTACTTAAACATACATGCGATACACTCATACTCCTATATAAGGTAGGATTTCCTCCTCCCTGTTGAGCGGGTGGCATAGACACATACAAACACAATCATAAACATTCAAGACCCGAGAACAGGCATTTATCGAGCGAGATTCAAACCCGGGACTCCGAGCACAGCAGGCAGAGTCACTACCAACTGGGCTACGGAGACGTCTCTATAGTATATTAAACGGTACCTTTAAAGATGGAGGCGTAAAACTCAATGCTCAGGATGTAAGTGGGCGAAGTCTTATGTATTATGTATGTATTCTGTGGCGAAGTGGTTTTTTTTTTTAACTTATTTTTAAAATCAGCTTTCTAATAATATTGAACCATTTCATTAACTATTTCATTTATTGTTGCCCTTGAGAGCCATCATTCTGTTCCAGACCAGCCCACTGTTGGATGAATGAAAATTCGTTTATTCAAAACTAGCTGACCCGACAGACGTCGCGAGTTTTTGTATTTTCATATTTTATGTGAAGAGAGGGTTAAAGGGGGGGGGGGGGGGGGTAGCGGATTAACGGGAGAAATTTTGCATGGGAGTATCGGTTTCTATAAAGGCAGTAACTTGAAAATATTGAAAATTGGAATTGGAACTACTTGCTTTTGACAGAACGATCTTTCCAATTTTCAAATTTTCAAGTTACTGCCTCTAAAGAAACCGATACTCCCGCGCAAATTTTCCCGCTTTATTCCCATCTTAAGTAATAATAAATTGAAAATACAAAAAGTAGGACGAAACCTATTTTATTTTGTTTTAAATTCTACTTTGTATTGCTATTCGCGCGGTTAAAAAGCAAAAGAATTATACTTAATAGGTACCTAACTAAATCCGTTGAACAGTCCAGTCAGTGATCTGCTGACAACTTTAATACTAAACCAAAACCATGGGCAGGTCAAGTCTAACTGACACACAACCCGATGTCATCATATGTAATGTTTTTGCCTTATAGAGACAGCAATAAGTCGATTACAGTATTATTCTATAATTAGTGTTCGGCCGGGCCACGTACGTAGTCTCTATTGGCGGACCTTGTAGTGCGGGAGCCGGGCGGCGAAAATATGTGATAATGAGATGTTTCTAAAAGTACTTTCACAGTCAACGCAATACTGAAAAGTTTGTGTGCTAAATAATCAGACAGGGTACGCGTGATGAGTAGGTATGTGAAGTTCAATGTAGGCCGATTCTGCTGCCCACCTGGATTTATTTACCAGGCAGGTCGACTGAGTGTTCAGTTGATGGTAGGTACTATATAATCTGTGCCGGACTGACAATTGCCTGAAGATAAGACTTTAAATAAGTAGATAAATGAAATAAATTTGATCATAACTCGCGGTGCGGGTTATGTATGAGTAAGTAACGGTGGTTTGTGCGTTTGTCCCGGATGCCAGAGGTCCTGAGTTTGATTTCCACAGGACGCAACATTGTACTGACAAGTTGGTACTTTTAGTTGGTTTTCGGGCTCTACTAAACCATATCACAGAATAGATAATAGAACATATTTTTATTAGTAGATGCCTAAGTGCCTGGTATATTTTAGATTTTCGCGCCTTGTGTTCATTATTATACAGGTGACTTCAAATTGGTAATACAAAATCAAGGTTTTACACACGCCTTCCTAAACTAAGCCCTCCACTGAGTCTCATGCTTTTAAAATGACAAAGTATATATTTTTTCACTTTTAAATTATCCCATTTTAATGCTTATGATGGTGTCTCTTTTATTGATATCGGTAATTAATAACTGACAATGATAAAATCGAGTGACAGGTATGACAGTTATGGGCTCCCTAAACGATCACGCGGCATGCCATGCATTACGTGCTGTCAATCATGCATGACCGTCTTAACTGTAGTGATTGACGTGCATGACATGCAAACTACGTGCTGGCCGTTGCTTCACTGTATTGATTGATAGCAAGCATGATGGTCCATCATGCAGCATGACGTTCACGTAAACGTTGCATGTCATGCAAGCATGATCGTTTAGGGACACTTTTAGATATTGAATGTGGGGTAACCACACTTCCGGACTTTAATTATTTCTTTTATTAGAAAATTTACGATAATTTAGGCCAGCTAATTTTAACAGCTGAGTTAACGTAATATACTATTTGTCATTAACTGAGCCACAATCAAGTGTTTTGTATTAACAATTTGAAGTCACCCTGTATATTAGACACGGGTCTTACACGCATAATATACGTATACGCATATACTATTAAACGTGTAGACCCGTGTGTAATAAAATAATAGATATTTAATAACATACACATTTCATGCTCCCGGCTCCCGGCCAAAGTTTGAGGACAAAAGCTGTCCGGAGCTTGAAAACGCGTGCGCGCGCATCGCCAGCTTAGGCGGGAAAACACCTGTATTCTACCAGAGATGCAAACCTGGGTGCACTCCCAGCACTCCGGGCGCGCAGTCGACTCGCAACTCTTGACATGACGCTACCGGTAATTCGTGCTACAGTGGAAACAAAGCCAAGTTGTGTGCGACAGGCTTTGAGCGTAAAGTTACTTAAAAACAGTTTTAACGTCCGCCACCCTGTGCGTTAGTATAATACCAAATACAAATTACAAACAAACAAATTATTTATTGCGACGATCACGTGAAAGTAATAATGCATCTACTCAAAATAAAATATGATGGGTGATTTGGAGTCTGGACAGTGCGGGATCGAGGAAAACTTACATTTGAGTGCAGCTCATCAACTATTGTCGCTCTCAAAAGGTGTTGGTTTGGCGAAGGAACAAATTCGTGTCAATAAATTGGTAACTCTAAGATCATTGCCGGTCCGGTGTTCTCCACTTAGCCAAAAGTAAGTAGACTAACTTATGATTGACATAATACCTAATTATAATTTATCTATACTTTGTCATCAGGCATCAGGTCAGGATTGGAATTGTAGAGCTATTCTGTACTCTGAAGACTTAATGAAAACCTAGTCTATTAGGTATAGTCGCTACCTTGTATGCAGTATATTGTGAATATTTAAGTACCTGTGCACATACGTTATTACCATTTACCATCACTGATCATAATTATATTATCCTTATTATTTATTTATTTATTTAATATTCATCATAATATTTATTTCCAGTCCGAGAGAGTTTGTGAAACAGTTAGAAACTTTGGAATCATTAAAAAATATTAAAGAATTAAGAGCGTTCAGAATGAACGAACCTTTGAAAACTATAGACCTCCCAGACGGTTTGTTAGATCTCTCAATGGAAAAACTGTGTAATAGAAATGAAAGTAATTCAAAACTGAATCAAATTAAAATATCGCGAATTGAAGTGCAAAACTTAAATAATCTCGTTAACCAAACCAACGGTGATGCACCTCATGAAGATTCAATCAACCTACCACGTAATTTGCGATTGGCAGAAGATCCTTTGAACAAGATTATATCGATTAAACATAAACTACCAGTAATAGCACCACCGGAGAGAGAAAAGTACAAAAAAATTAAAACAAATCCCGCCGTTGATGAGATACAAACTACCAAAGTGACCAAAACGAATGAAAAACATGTAGAAAAATGCGTTGGGGAAGTTCAAACAGATAAAATGTTCCTTGTGACAGAAGAGCAACATGCAATGCTGCAATTCATTACATCAAAAAACATAACAATGACCGAATTGTCCAGTATATTAGAAATGTCCATGGAGGATATTAACAATAACACAAATGAGGACAACGAACAAAGTGAAACAGTTACAGATTTAGTTAACGAAAATGTTAATATATTCGCTGATATTGAATCGCTGGCAGTAAAGGCTAGCGAAGAAAATAAGGCCATGATATTCAACGTGTGTAGTAAATATTATAAAGCCCTTGATAAAGCCACTGAAAACGATTTCCAGGCAGAGAACTCTCTAAAACTCGATAAAATCTTGTCTAAACTCACTGATGTAATTGTAACAATAAATGCGCTCCCAATTAAAAATAAAGTACAAACATTTAGCAAACAAACACAAACAGAACCATCTGCAATGAAGAGTGTAACATTTGCAGAAAATGTGACTAAAGAATGTAAATGTTCATATACTGCGAAAATAGCTAACCAGATTGCTAGACAGCAAACGACACAAGATTCAAGGCAGCCGCAAGAATCGTATCCAGAGCCTTATTGGCGTCATCATGTTCATCAGGCTCCGCCGAGTTCTGGCAAGCCGCCCGCGATGCAGGCGCCGTCCGTTATAAACAAACAAATGACAAACATAGATATCCAGAACAAAATAGTGATAAATCAGCAGATGCAACAGACGCAACAAATGCAACAAATGCAGCAGATGCAACAGATGCAACAATCACAAAAGACGCAGGTATAACAATCTTTATTTTCATACCTATCGAATCCTTAGAGATACATAAGCTAGCTATGTATACTCTAAGATCGAATCAGTTCATAAATCTTTATGTAGGTATATCAAATAGATTGTTTATTATAGGCAGATTGCTGTGCGCTACTTACTAATATTATAAACGCGATAGTTTGTTAGGAACGGCGTTAGGAAGGATGTTTGGATGTTTGTGCTCTTTCACGCAAAAAGTACGGAACAGATTTTGATGAAACTTTACAATAATACTTACTTATATAGATACATCAAAATAACACAGGCTATAAATAAAAACCTTCCTACTGCACACTTTTCTACGTGGGCGAAGCCGCGGTAAACAGCTAGTCTATTCTATGGTTCTCATGTTGCTATGCGATGAAACTGCAAGTGTGCACGACTTCTTTCTTTTTACTTTCTCGTCTCTCGTATCGTAGATATAAGTAGTAGGGTAGAGGAAGTAATCTTATAATATAGGTCATATTATTGTCATATCGAGAGTTGTAATGGGCTCCCTAAACGATCATGCGGCATGACATGCATTACGCGCTGTCACTCATGCATGACCGTCTAGCTGTAGTGATTGACGTGCATGACATGCAAACCACGTGCTGGCCGTTGCTCCACTGTACTGATTGATAGCAAGCATGATGGTTTAGGGACACTTTAAGTTGTAACTTTAATTCTCTTATTTTTCAGGTGCCGTTTAGCAGTAGACATCGCCAGCAACCGAACGACAACGCGCAGTTAATGTACCAACAAGGCAATGGATGGGGCGCGCAGGCGCACCACCTGTGGCTGCAGCAGCAGCGGAACGACTACCACCAGATTAAGCACCAGTCCGGACAAACGTCTTCGAATCAGCCCCAGCTCTTTCACGAGATGGAGTTACAGAAAAATGCTTGGCCCAACGAAAATAATTACCCCAATAGTGCTTGGTCTAATTCCAATAGGGAGTAACGAATTATGGGTTGTATTTGAATGCACTTTAAAAATATTATATAAGTATCTCTTTTAAAAAATAGACCTTTATTAGACCTATTTAGCAGTTAAATTGAAAAAAATAAACATATTGTGTAACGAAAAAAAAATAGACCTTTAAAAATTGTTACCATAGTAAATCACCACCAAAATTTTAACCGCAATTCTAAATATTTTTCAGGAAGACAGAAATGCGAACTTATGTTTTTAAAGTGGGATTCATTTTTTTGGAATTTATTTTTATCCCGTATTAACTAGTAGTAGTAAAGGTAATTTGCGTTTCTGGTACTATCCGTCGGAAGGACATACCTACCTAACTTTTATGGAAGTCATTTTTTTTTCTTTTTATTAGTTTATATAATAATCTAATAAAGGTAAATTAGAAATAATTAAACTAATACTTGTAAGGTTTGATGTAAAACTAAGTGTTTGTAAATAATGAATATTGCTGGGGCAGAAAGAACAGGACAATATTAATTTTAAAAAAACCTAGGTATAGCTTCTATGTATACATAAGTCTACTATTTTGCCTACGTCGAATGCAAATGTTTACAAAAAACATTGATAAAATGTATAATCGGTCTAATAGACTCTGTTTGGCTAGTTACTTAGCATTTAAAATGTATTAATTGTGTATTTTTGTAAATAAATAGCAAATAGTTTAATGTACCTACAACTTAGCTATACCTACAACAAAGTTATAGGTACATTTCTGTTACCAAACTATTAAAAATGTGTATCCCTATACAGATGTAATCGTCCAAATAAAATAAATGCGTGTATCGAATCGCGTTGTATTGTAGTTAATCGTATTATCGTATTTATTATAAAGGTTCAATTCCGCAATGGACTGCAGACCGCAACGGCAGGCGACACTGCGGCTAGCGTCTGCGGCTGGCTGCAATGCCGCCTGCAGTCGCGGCAGTTTGTATTCCGAGCGCGGCGGCATGCCGCGGCTGCACAATTCATAGAACCATGCCTCAGCCACTCCAATACCTTCGTGCGAGACAGAATGTCGGACAACAATACCGATAATTTACTAATGTGTCTTTTGTTAGAAGAGGAAGATGATGACGACTTGTTGTTATCAAAAAAAAATGAAAGCACCTGATCTTTTATTTAAAAGTCGAACCGAAGAAGGAATTTATTCTAATCTGATTTAAAAACATTTAATTGGTGCAGTTTCGTATTGCTCTCCACACATTATCTTACACCAAATTATTGCGGTAATTTGGATCGGATGTGTAGGTGGACAAACCCGTCGTAAAGGACTGGATGACCAGAAACAAAGTTAATTAACTTCTTCACCATCATCCGAAAAAGTGGTAATTTTTTAAAATACGTGTGACGTCTCTGCGGTTGGCGACACCACTTGAACTGCAGTTTGCAGTCGCCGCGCGCCGCGACCGCAGACTGCACGCCGCGACTGCAGGCTGCAATGTCGCCGCGCTCGGAATCACTTTCATAGAGATTCATAGAAACAAGTAGTGTCGCCTGCAGTCTGCAGCTGCAGTCTGCGGTCTGCGGTTCAGTTTGGACTTGTACCTTAAAGCTCTCTTTTCTACAGGGCAAAGATTTTATTGTGGGTATCAATACCTACTTACGATTGTAACATAGTACTAATGGTAACTTTAACTAGGTAACTGTTCATTCTTAATTGTGATTATCGTAGATGCCTACAAGGTTTTAAAATCATAAATATCTCTATGATATGATGGAAATTACCAGTTTTTGTATATAGGTAGGTACTTACTATGTCTGTGTATTATATTGTAGCCTGCATATATAAACTGAGTTGGTTGAAAGGGTCTCAATATAAAAAAGAATATCGAATATGAATATTTTTAATAAATTATGTCTATTTCTATCATCGTATTCTTAGTTGTAAGTTTATGAAAATTAGTTAGGTTAGTGTGTAAAAAAAGAAGTCGTAGGCAGGAACGGATGATGGGTAAGTTATGTACCTAATGTAATTATAAACAAACAGTGTCTCTAGACTTCGATTTTATTAAATAATAAGACACATTTAATCTTTCTTCAGCTCGCGGCGATGACCGCGCATGCGCATTCTGTGCTCTGTGGTAAGTACCTAATTTATAAGTACCTACATTTTTATTTTAGTACATAGTCATCATACATTACACAGGTTTACATAATTATAAATACACCTTTCTGCCGTGGTTACACATAGTGCTTTCCACGCCAACTGCGAGGAAAATACATTTTGCAGGGAATGATTTCCCAACATAAAATTTGCGAAATATTTCTCTCTCAGTAGCAACAAGTCATCAATCATGAAATTTGCCGTTTCGAGTACTTCGTTAGGTGTTAGTGTCCATATCACTCACTATCCCAGCACTATCCTTAATTGATGACATAAATTTTGATTGATACACTGTCATCATAGTGTAAGAAATATCCATAGTCATTAAAATTGTAACAGTAACATTTTTGCCGCCCCATTTTCATTTGATTTTTCTTTTACTCATGATCTTTTCATAATGGCCACTGGAAGGGATTAGTGGAACACAAAAATAATATCTTACTAAATACCAAGCTTAGTAGCAGTTAATCTATTGAAAATTGATAACTAGTTGAAAAATAAAACTTAATGACAGAACTGGCCTGGGACCTGGCACAATTCGACACTAAAAATACCTATTTCAATAATAAAGACAAAAATTATTGGTCAATTATTTTACACTCTTGAATTAGGTAGGTAGGTATGTCGTCATTTATGACAAGAGACAACTTTTCCGAGCATTGGCGTAAAAAGACAATATTTTTAAAGTTACCTTGGATAGCGCCGAAGCTAGCAACTATAGTCATTAGGAAGTAAATTACTGTTAAATAAATTGAATAAATAATAAGAAATAAATGATAGATACCTCTATTTTAATAAATAATAATAAATAAAAAAGTGTGGGGAGTGTACATAGTGCCACAGAGAAAATGAATAGATACTATTTGTCAATTATATCGTAGTCTGATTCTGCGATCATGAATAAGTACTATTCAATGATCGCAGGTCTGATTGTAGTGGTGTAGTGTAGACCCTTAATAGGCTCAGTGTGACAGTCCAAGCGAAAAGGGTTCCAAAATTCCTGATGCCTAGGCTTCTCTTTGCATTTTTTTTCTAAATACATTTTGTGTCTTTTTTACCGACTTCGAAAAAAGGAGGAGACGACGGTATTACGTTCGGCTGTATGTATGTTTTTTTTTATTACTTTCTCGACCGTAGTTATGGGTAGAGGAAGCATTGTAATCGCAAAAAGAAAATTTTCCAATTTTCGCGAAAATGTTTTCTATATATCGATAAACACATAGGTACCCAAAACCAAATAGCTCAATTACGTCCGTCCGTCACGCTTGGATCTGGAGGCTAAAACTTTGGTCCGATCAGGACCAAATTTTTACAATAAGAGTTTAAATATAATTTAACGAAGGTTATGAACAGTACCTTCAACAAACAAAAATAAGAAAAAACAAAAAGTGATTTTTTTTCTCAATACCAGCGCTTACGATTTTGATGAAACTTTGCACGTCGTAGTTGCTTATGTTTGTGTATGACATAGTAATACCCGTTGGTCTGGGAAAAAACTTTAATATGGTTCCCCTACAAATGAAATTGAAACTTGCGATTTACTCACAAAGGTTTGAACTATTGAATTGTCATGTATTACGAATAAGTAGGTAATTATAAGGTCCTACGACATGACTTCATCAGTGTATTATAAGTATGTATAATTTTTAAAAAATACAAAATTGTATGAAAAAATTTTTTGATAGGAAAATGAGGAAGCTGCATCAGTTTAATAATCTTTCTTTTTAAATGGCGAGAAAGTTTAGTGCGGGCCGCCATACAGTTTATTATTATTAATTTGATTCATTAACTTATAAAAATATACTAGTAACCCGCCAGAACTTTACTGTACTTATTATTTTTAAAGAACTTTTTTTCGGTCTTGTTTCAAACTTTTAACCTAGTTTCTTTACGCTTGGACTGCGACAGCTGGTTTGGCCCATCAGACCCTGTGTCGCATCGGGTTTGATTCCCGGGCCGGGCGAGCTCATAAGTGCGTGTCGTTTTATGTTTGTCCTGTCTTGTCGCCGTATCCAGGTTTAGTTTTAGGCTGTCCACAGTTCTAGGCGGCTAGGCCGCCGCTGTGCGGCCGATAATATTTTTTTCATCACACTTGCTCGCTAAGGGTCTTATTGTATACGTGCCTAAAGAAACACAATGGCCTATATATACCCGCGGGAGAATAATGGCAATCAGTACATATATTGTTACCCCTAGGGGCTGTAATGTGTAGCTGGCTGTACTGAACTGGTTTATTAAATTAATTAAGTTAAATTGAGTTAACTCGAGTGTTGTCTCAGTGTTGTCTGAGTGTTGTCTCAGTGTTGTTTGAGTGTTGTCTCAGTGTTGTCTGAGTGTTGTCTCAGTGTTATCTCAGTGTTGTCTGAGTGTTGTCTTGGTGTTGTCTCAGTGTTAACTGAGTGTTGTCTGAGTGTTATATTAAGGTAATTAAATTTAACTAAATTTAACTTAATTTAACTAAATTAATTTAATAAACTTAAATAATTTCAGCAAAGTCAAAGAAAATAGATTTGTTCTCTGTGTCGTAGGTATTTATTTCCTCGCAAATGTGATGAAAAACATTGTGTGCATCACGGGTAGTAAGGGTATTACAAAATCGAGTCATTA
The DNA here is from genome assembly GCA_949699065.1 of Metalampra italica. NCBI lineage: Eukaryota > Metazoa > Arthropoda > Insecta > Lepidoptera > Oecophoridae > Metalampra > Metalampra italica. The sequence goes on from OX452983.1 coordinate 8,896,223, forward strand.
AAATCCCTCCGCCTTCGGCGTCAGGCTTCTTACAGACTCTCGTTAGTAATATCCTACTTACTACCCTAAATGCACAATGTACCATCTATCGTGCGTGTGAAAACTCTGCATAATGTCTATGGGCACCTTTGCCGATAATAGATTATCAATGTTTCAACTTTCAACCAGTTAAGTGTTAAGAATACTTAGTTATGTATTTACCTAATTTTTGCCAATTTGTAGTACCTAGGTAAGTACCTACCTACCTTATTGTATTCATTGAGTGGAGAATTGGATATACATTTCACTTGTATAATAACAGTTGCGCAGTTGAGTTGTGATAATAAAAAATAGGTGTAGGTATACAAAAATGTACGATGTACAGTTCGTAGGTAAATAACATTGTATTACGAGGTAATGCAGAAGTAAGCTACCCAAAACTATAAATAACTGTATTAATTACCATTAGATCTTCCTTCAGGAAACTTTTATTACACAGAGTGTAACAAAATACCTGTAAGTGATCTGTATCCAGTCCAGACTTATTAACCATAGGTAGGTTTATAGGTACCTATCAATAGATGTGTTAAAATAAGTAGGTATGATGCTATGTAAAATGTAGACTTGGTGGGTTAGAAATATTAGTTTTATTATTATTTACTAATAAGGGAATGTCTTTTTCCTAGTTGTAACTTGTTCCGTAAATACTATGCAATTTAAAATTGAATAGTTAATGAGCATTGAAATGTGTAAATAGTCATATCAATTTTAATTAATAATAAATTAACATGTTGGCATAAGGTCATGTGGAAAAAAGGTACTCCCCATTTCTATATAGATGCGGGTTATTCATATAAATATAGGTAACGAGCCAAAATGTATGTATTGGACGTTCATATACTTCATTTGGAAGTTTGATCAATATTCAATGGTGTAGGTATATAACATAACTACATAATTACATATTTTTTGATGTTAGAAAATAATAAGAAACGTTAGTACGAACTAAATTGTAGGTATTCAGTAAAACGTAATTATGTGTACCTATATGTTGTTAAAAATAAATGTTTTGATGTTGTGCCTATATGTGTTTTATTGCTATTTCATAAATAAGCAGCCCTATTGGCAGATCGATTATTAAACGTACAAGCGGTTAAATAACCGATTTTTCGGACTAAACCATGAATTCCGGCCCTTAAAAGTTTAGCGTCCTACGTAACAATGCGTGCGCGCAGTGGGCCGGCCGGCGATCTAAAGAAGGTGGCCGGAAGCGGCTGGATGCGGAGGGCGAAGGACCGGGAGAGGTGGCGTTCATTGAGGAAGGCCTATGGCCAGCAGTGGACGTTGAAGGGCTGATATGATGATGATGTCCTAATACAAGACGAATAAATAAAATAAAGATAAAGGGACGCGCTGTCTGCAAGATATACCTACCTATGTTACATTATATACCTACCTATATACACGTCAATTTTTGTCTACCTACCTTAGAGTATGCTAGCTTATGTATTCTAAGCTACCTACCACCGCTTCCAGGTGTTAAAGTAACTTATAGACACTGCTTGCTTAAAGTGCCCCTATCGATCATGCTTGCATGACATGCAACGTTTACGTGAATGTATGCTGCATGATGGACCATCATGCTTGCTATCAATCAATACAGTGAAGCAACGGCCAGCACGTAGTTTGCATGTCATGCACGTCAATCACAACAGCTAGACGATCATGCATGAGTGACAGCACGTAATGCATGTCATGCCGCATGATCGTTTAGGGAGCCCTTTAGATACGTAAAATACCGATGATGTAATGTAAACTAGGAAAAATAGTTACGGCTAAGTTAGGTTCCTATATTTACGTAGGTACCTACCATAGTACCTAGTAAATTTATAAATCAGTAAGATTAAAATAATTTTTATCGTCCGGTTCACAACATTTTTACAATATCCCTACCCCTCAGGCCCGTTTAGTCCTTTTCCTGAAATACGACTTATACGCCAAAAGTATGCCTAAAAAAAAGCGGCCGAAATGAGCGCACAGGAGCTACGCCACAGATTAGATAATAGTTGGCTACGCGCCGCGTAACTTTGGGGCAACAAATAAAACGCTCGTAGCAGTGCATTGTTTAATTTCCCTTTATAAAGTTGGCTCATAGAGGAAGCGGAAGCTAGCAAGGCATGTAACATTCAAACAGGTGCACTCAAAATTAAAAGTTTCGGGTGGTACGTAAGTAGGTAACCAAATAGCTAAAGTTCAGTAAACGAACTAGTGGGAACGAACGAATATTTCCATCAAGAAAAGCTCAAGTCTAAAATATAGGTAGTAGATAGGTACCTAGTTACTCTGTAATATCACAGAATAAGTAATATTACCTGTCAGTTGCGGGTTAAGGTCACCAGACGATACAATGCTATTAGGGTGCAGTATAATTACGCATACCGCATCCTAATGAAGTTGCCCTGGTAGTGTAGCGCGTCAAGCATGTTCGCTTCAGCCAGAGTTCCAGGTTTCTATGCCGTAATTAGGTCTCGCATTGCTTCCTTTTGGAACCGGCTTCGTTTTGTCCAAGAACCAGATCCTGCTGACGATGTGCGAGTGCCATGGACAGTCCCATCTTAAGGTACCTACTGGCTTTCTGTGAATCGCGACAAGAATCGAAAATAGACTCTGAATTTTGTCATTATATGTACCGTAAGTGCCTAATTGTAAATCGTATTTTATTGATTTTGTATTTTATTTTTTATAACTATGGGTTTTTACAGCCTGAAATAAAGAGATATTTAATTAATTTAATTTAATAGGCTACAAATGTACGAGTAAAACAGGGATTAAAGACTGATCGAGCTTATAAAATCTATAAGCCAGCTAATTGGCTACTTCACAACTAAACGCTCTGAAGCCAGTGAACGCTAATAATATTTCCGTTCGCTGTTTAAAGCCTTTTTAAAAGCTTTTAAAACCCTTTGTAAGGCGTAGGCGGTATCTTATCGTGTAGGTATATACCATGATTATTCGTTATACGCATCAATACAAGACAGTATGCTCAACTTATTTTGCAACTTAGTCTAATCATCAAATCACTAATTTTAATGGCAGGCGGGCTGTCGCGGTCGTCTGTGACGAGAAAGTCAAAATGTACGATGGGTCTGAATGTCCCAATTGTCAAGATGTTATGCTATTTAACAGTCATTTTTCCAGGGTACTTAGGCACCCTATTTCAGTTAGCTGAAATTATGTATTGCTTAAATTCGGTTGAATCAAATCAAAAATATTTTTTACCTACATGTAAGTACACGGGGTACATTTATACGTCATTTTTTTCTACCACCGCTTCCAAGGTGTTATCTAGCGCTGGGAAGAAGCGGCGCAACAAGTAGGTATTCGCATTGAAAATAATCTCTTTAGAATACTTTAGATTGACTATTTATATGACTTATTACTTACTTACTATTTATTGACACTTTATATGAATGACGAAAATTAAGAACAATCTAAGTTGACTTCACTACAAATTCTCGGACAATAATTAACACCGTCTCGTTATCTGTTTAATGACAAAATAGTACTTTTTAAGTAAACCAAATCTAAGTAAGTTAGATTACTGAAATTTCGACAGATTGTTTTCTTAAAACAATAATAAATTGAACCTAAAAGCTTTACTGATTAACTGCAGCCTCTCTCTAGGTAAATGGTTCGCATGGAAGCCTCGGCAATCACTCGTGCATGGCGTGAGTGAATCAAAGCCCGGACAGGCGCCGCGTGATGGATCGATGCAGCTCGCAGTACGAATAAACACTAGGTATTGGGACAAGGTTTCCCAGGGAACTGCAGCGAGCCCTTGCGGGGGTTGTTGCCAGGGCGACCGCCCCGCCGGTATTGCATGCACACATGGAGTAAACAGACTACAGAAGGTCCTGTCTGATCATCTATGATTTACCGTCAAATACTTATTTGTAAGTCTGCATCGCCACTTCGCACGAAAGGTACTTCGCACAAGCGTGCGTCGCACATTTATTGCATACTACTTATATGAATACACTGGATACATTTAAACAAGTCAATTGTTAATTTAAGTACATTAACTGATTTTTTTCAAAACGGTGAAGGAAAACATCGTGAGGAAACCTGCATACGCCGAAGAAGAAATTCTAAGGCGCATGTGAAGTCCACCAACCCGCACTGGGTTAGCGCGGTGGACTATAGCCCGAACGCCCTCGTTGAGAAGGTAGGCCTGAGCCCCAGCAGTGGGGACATGTTAATAGGCTGTTGATGATGAATTGCTACCTACCTACTACTGTTAGCGCTGAGATGAAACGGAGCAACAAACTCCCTTTCTCTGTCGTCGGTTCAGTGACAGATGTGACCTGCCCACTGCCACTTCAGCTTGCTAATCCTCTCAGATATGTCGGTGACATTAGATGCATGGTGGCATATCATGTCCCTCAAAGACACTCCGAGCATAGGTCGCTCACCGCTTAATTGGCAGTCTAATCCACTTTACTTATATAAGTAAGTACAGGTACTTACTACCAGACAACTGAAACGAGTCACTTGGCCTTGGCCTCCCTCCGCCTCCCGCTTCCCTACCTCGCCCCCCCCGGTCTCGCCATAGCGCGACAGTACCGTTCGCATAAATGACAGATGTCGGGCATAAGTGACGTAGTGCCATTAACAAATGATGATAAAGATGAAGATTTCTCTATGTCTAACTGCTTCTTACACAATGTTTTATTTTTTATTGAAAATATAAATAAATAATAATGTATTCCCATAATTTTGCCCAATACTTTCTCAATCGTTTTTGCACTCTGTACCCATCACGGCGGGGCGACGTAGGGGGAAGCGGGAGACGCGGAGTGACTCATAATAGTTGCCGAGTAGTATATCTCGCCTCGGTCTAAGCTTAAGGTCTAAGGTGCACTATCATCCTGCGATTGTTTCATGTCCGTTTACATGAAGTGGACTGTCTGTACTCTAGTTATTTTATGATGAGCTCGCTCTCTGCCCGGGCCTCTATACAACGTAATATTACATATTTATTTATAAACCCAACTGAACACTCTAATTTGCCGGGTTGGTATTCAAAAGCACGGACGAATACATTTCCTACTTAAACATATAAGTATAACCTAAGTTAAGCTTCTTAACTACATCAACAGGAAATTCCATTTAAGTACATCACGTCTTGCACTCTTTAATATTTACTCTCCCTAGATTTCAGTAAAAAGTTTTGCAAGTAGATTTATATTTACTTAAAAATGATTATAAATTTTATTTTGTTGTTTTGTGTGTAAATGTGAGTTTGTTTTAGTATAGGTACCTATGCCATTAGTGTTGTTAGATCAAAAAATCACTAATTGCTATAAAGATGCGAATAAATTAAACAACTTTTGAAAGTTTAGTTTTTAATTCTCCTATCTAGTCACTACTAAATTCGAGATTTTTCTCTCAACTAATAAGTAGGTAAGTTCACACTTTCACAACAGGTAGCGTCATTTCGAACCTAATTTTGTACGATATAACACAAAAGATGGAACAATTACAGAATAAAACCTTCTCCGTTCTAAAGCTTGCAATAAAATCCTGGAAAAGGTAAAATAAATTGTATCTTACTATTTATATTTTATACCTATACCTACCATTTATGGCTTTGTGAGTTATGACGCACGATTCCAAGCTCGGGCTGTTTCTACTTGGCTTCGGTGCAGACTATTTTTAGTTATTTTTCTTGGTAATTAGAGAGATGTTTTGAAATACAGATGTTGCCAGGTGAGCGTTAAGGATAAAGCCTTTTTCACCTTATAATTGGGCTTTAATTTAAAAAAAGCACAAAAAAACAAGTAGGTTAAAAAGTTTTGTCAAAACACTCAGCATCGTCTAAATATTTACAAATAGCCAAAGGGTTATTTCTTATCGTGAACTTACCTACCTAATTAAGTAATGCTTTTAAAGAAAGAAGAAAATTATAGGATTAAAAACATTGTGTCTCTATAGACACAATTGTTTTTGTTTCTGAAACGTTCTTTACAAATTTTTACTAAATACCGACTTCATACCCTAGTTTTCAAAAGCGGAAAGTTCGAAGCTGACTGTCCTAAAATTCGTACAATTCTGTCATGGGGTCACACTAATGATACTTTCGCACAAGTGACGCACTATCGTACATCGCACACTCTTATTTCGCACTAACGATACTTCGCACAATCGTGTGTCGCACTCCAGTAGTAATCCCGTATTTATATTAGCCCCTAGATAGAAGAGGTGAAATATTTTTTTCAAATTGAAATGAGACCACCCTCGTAATTAGCGTACCAGCATTCAATAACAAAAAAAGAATTAAAATCGGTTCACAGTCGGCGAAGATATCGCGATCCACACACACACAAAAATGCTAGAACCTCGAACTAAAAAAAAAAAATCTCTCTTTTTGAGGCACTGTGACATGAACACAGCTTATGTTACAAGAAACAAAAACAAACTTGTACCACCACAGTTAATTAAGGCTTAGTAAGGTCAGTAAATCGTTCACGGGGCAATGTACGCTTCTACAACAAAATACCAGAAGAAATCTTAAATATGAATGACAGACAATTTAAGACCCACATTAAACAACAACTTTGTAAGAAAGCTTATTATAAAACAGTCGATTATTTAAATGACAAAGATGCCTGGTGTTAATGTTACTTCAGCCTCGAACAACCTTTACAAAAATAATGTGTTTTGTATAAACTCGATTTTAAAAGATGTGTTGCGGAAGTTTGTTGCGCCGCTTCTTCTTCCCAGCTCTATATAACACCTTGGAAGCGGTGGTAGATAAAAAATTGACGTTGTATAAATGTACCCAGTGTACTTACATGCAATAAAATAGTTTTGACTTTTGACTCGATTTTGAAATCGGTTGAAAAGTTGTTGTCTTTCTGAGACTTACCTAACATTTCGGTTCAAGCCGGCGGCGGCGGCGGAAATAACAATGTGTAAATCTGATGTACGGTCGACCGCGCGTTTGTGGTAACAAAACCAGTATAAACTGGTCTCTCATAGTATTGAAACCCCCTAAAGGCTAGGCCAGTTCAAGGTCAAAGTGTAACCACTGACGTGCGGTCGACTGTATAATTGGTACTGGTTCTTTGGTAACACTCAATAACACCTCTATCCGGTGAAGCTGTGACGGCCGTCGAGGCTAACAGCATAGTCAGTTAGAAAAAAACTCAATAACATTGAATTAAAATCGATGTTTATATAAAAACGTGTTTATTTAACCCATAACCCTAGGTTCGCGGCTCAGCAGCTGGTTAAAGAAACCCATGTTCCTCATCTTGTACCGGAACCTGGCCTTCCTCTTGAGCCTGCCCATGTGCTGCAGGGTCCTCACCAGCGGCAGGAACCGGTACAAGCCGTTCAGCGCGTCGCCCAGGCAAATGAGGAATGACGACTCGATGTATGCTGGAGTCAACCAGTTAGTATGACCGTGTCGTGTGTGACATGAAGAAAAATTATCATTTTTAGCATGTGAATATTAAATTAATTTAAATCTCCTACATATAAGTATAAAAATTAAAATATTTTCTGTAACTAAATATTACATTAACATTTTCTAAACAGTCATATTTCTAAATACACGTGATATGATAAGTTAGAATTACTTGAATATAAATTAAATAACTATGTAAAGTACCTATACATCATTATTTTATATATAAATTGTAATAAAGATAATTAAGGTACCTAGTCCAATATAATAAATAATCCGATTGGTAAGTATATTTAAATAGGACAAAATTCATGACGATATCGAAAAATAATGATAAATTGGTCTGGAAAAGTAGTGATAAAATAATTTTATTTAAATTCTTCATAAATTAATTTTGTCTTATTGTAGAAAAACAATAATTAAATAATCTAACTTAAAAATAAACTTACTTAAATATAATACAAATACCTACATACTTATTTAAATAAATAAAAATTAAAACTAAAATCTCATAATAAAAATCTAACAAATAAATAATAATGATATTTAATTAATAATATTTTCATAAATTAATAATTTTTATCTTCCTATGGTAAAAAAAGTTCGTTAAAAACACCGGAGAAAACTACTTTTTTACGAACTAACATTAAAAATAGCTAGTTTGTATGAAAAACCCAGACACGTTTTACCCCGAACAAACACTAGGGGTATCTACCTACCTACCTCTAAACCTAGTCAATTTAAGCAACTTTATTTACAAAAGGCAGCTATTTGCACTCGTATAGGTATATATCCGCATTCCTCGTGTTAGGTGTAAAAGTTAATTAAAAAAGTAGAATGTAAAATGTCAGCTAAAACCTGTCAAAGTTTTTCCCTTTTCTCTTTGTGCATATTGTGTAAGTACCTGTGTATGACGCGTGGATGTGTGCTATGCAGGCGGTCCAGGGGTTCCCAAACATGTATGTCGTCATATGGACAGCTACATTCCTAAACGGTGTACCTGTTTATCCAATGAGCTCGAAGTTGTGTTTCACTATTACTATAAATATATCAAATAAAGTTTTTTCCCTATTTTATACGATGAATTTCTTACTTAACGACATTTTTCTATTAGTAAATTAGACATTTATTACCAACTCCCGCGGCTAAGCGCCAAGCGCGGGTTCTATTACTATATTGAGTAATGTTAAATAGCCTAAACCATGGGCTGTCAAATGCAGAAATAATTTTTCGAATCGGACTGGTATTCCACAGACTATAGCGCGTTCAAACAAACACCTTTTACGGAAGTCCTTGATCAACCTGTAAATGAGCCGTTAAAGGAAAAAAATCATGATGCAACAATTGCAAAAACTGTGTAATAGTTCATCGCTCCAGACTACACCGGCTTTCCTAGAACTTTCTAGTCCTAGGGGGTGGAACAGTCAGACACGGCGGCGGGGTGCAGACAACTTGTGATTGGCTGGATGGTTGGTTGCCAGGGACAACTCCGTTGCTTGGCAACTCAGCGCGCTCAGTCGTTGCGTGCTCATAAAGGGAGCAATAAAAAAGTGTACAGTTTGGATTAAAAGCCACCCCTTTACTGGGCCTTGTCTCGCCATGCAAAATTGTAGTGCAGTGCAGGCAGGCCGCGCCATTTCGCGTCAGTAATATGTAGTATCACAATAAAGGTCACCGATTTAGCACAAGGAACTAGTTTTGTGGTTAAAGTGGCAGTGGGCAATCAGTTTGCAACCAACTAACAAACCACGTACATACATATCTTCACGTTATATCCCTGACGGGGTGGGCAGTGAGAACGGAAAGCTAACTATCGCGATTATTCCGCCCCTTTCGCTTCGCTTCACACATGAAGTAAATAAACATCTGGGCAAATATAAAAATATGTCGATGATCCGATGTAAATACCACAGATTAACCATGTAGCGAGCGAGCTTTTTCCGTGTTCTGTGGTAAATACCGACGTAAAGTACCTAAAACTTATTGTGCGGACTGGTAAAGAGAGAATGGTTACCAAGTCGGATATGGTATCTATCTCTATAGATAACCATTGGTTCAGCAATTGGTAAGCAATTTTCCTCCAGGAAAATTGCTACAATTACCTACTTATATAACAAATTTGTTATATTTAGCAAATAAACTTGTATTCGGATACACGTGTAAAGGCGGTAGGGTTCATCAAATGGAAAACCCAAATTATTGACTTCGATGGTTAAAAAAAATTGTTTATTGCGAGTTGTTGGATTTTCCGCGCGGGTTAAAGCCTATTTTTACCGAGAAAAATTAAAAAGTTCCATTAAAACGTGCACCACATCTTTTCGTAAAGGTAAACATCACGAGGAAACCTTGGTGAAGGTTCACAGCAGGTTTTTTTCTACAATAAGCCCAACAAAGTGGGACGTTATACTAAATTAAACTATACTAAAATGTATTATATCACAGAGGCCCTGTGAAAAAAATTATTATAAATCGGTTTCATTTATCGCTTTATATTATAAAATTCCCGATTTGATAAACAACACGCTAACAACAACAACAAAAATATTCTTATTTGGTACGGAACCTTTCGAGGGATTATTTTTCAAACAAAAAGTATTAAATAGAGAAGTGGGTGTTAGTCTCGTTGCGACCGTTATAATAATGTATTTGAATGAAAAGTATGAAAAGAATCATGCTCGCATGGAGAAATGAAACGCCTACTTACGCATGTTAAATGCGTAACAATGGTACATACAGGTACAGGGTGGGTACAGGTAGGTGAGTTTGTACATACGAATTTATGGGTATTTTAAATACACTTAAAAACAGGTGGTGTATTTCACAATACTCGTACCTACAAACATTCTGGATTATGACAAAGACTGAAAATATCAGATGGTGTTGCCTTATCTAGTTAGGTAATTAAACAAAATTATTTTCCAAAAGGATCTATTTTAACCATTTTGTAGTTACAGCTGATGGTCAAATTTTAAGATATTGTAAAATTACAATCCTTATCAATACAGTACTTAGGTATGTATTCTGTGCCAGTACCTACACCTGATGTCAATGCTACTGTAAACTTGTGTTACGACTACCTATAAATGACAAGAAATTAAATTCAACAATTGAAAATTAAATTACATTTTTTTTAAATCTCTCAATTTTTTTAAATCTTTATTAGTTTAGGGGGTTTAGTCACATGAGATGGTTGACTATGTCACCCCCCGTATGAATATCTAATAGTCCACCACGCTAGCCCAGTGCGGGTTGGTGGACTTCACATACGCCTAAGAATTTCTTCTTCGGCGTATGCAGGTTTCCTCACGACGTTTTCCTTCACCGTTTGAGAGCTGTCAGTAAATGTACTTAAGTTTCGAGAAAAACCAATTGGTACATGGCCCAGCCGGGAATCGAACTCCGGACCTTTCGATATGGTAGGCCGCGTCTTATCCCCGACGCCACTGACGCTCTTACATTAAACATAATAATGCTCATGTATACAAATTATGTAAATATCTAGATACCTATGAAGTAAGTGAACTAGTTTGAAAGAATCCGCACAAAACTTCTAAGTTGGAAACTTGGATGAATGAAGTACAAGATGAATAAAGTTAAATGTGCTCAATTGAATTTGTTTAAGTAAAGCAGGTACCTATTAGAACAAAATGAACGTCGAAACATTTTCTTTTTCTTTCTAATAATCCCGAGAGGAGAGACTTTATTTTAATCCAATAAGGATGTTTTTGTATAACGTTGATTTCGCGGGAATAGCTTTTTATATCCGCTGTCCGGCCAGAAATAGCTTAAATAAGCTTGTCCGGCTTGCAGCGGACTTTTGAATCAATCTGATGACATCACTAGTTAATACTTACACTGTAATTGATTCTATAGAAAATAGTACATTACTGCAGCGGCCCGCAACTGAGGCGTTGATGGACGAACGTGTGGTGCTTGTGGATGTGGGCCGAGGCGCAGCCGAGGCAACAAAATCGTATGAATGACCTCGAGCGCGAGGCGACATCATTTTACGATTTTGTTCTTTAGGCTATAGTGATATGGTTCATTTGACAATGACGTCAACAAGTGCGCGGGCAAATTTCCGCTTCGTTTGCGCAGTCCCTTACAGCAAGGTACCGAGCTTGCTATTCTTGTGAATGAGTGGGTGTCGGAAAGACGAACGGATATTTTGTTTGTGAACAGTGGAAGTGAATACCTACCTATGTAAAATAGAAAGCTGTTAGTGTTTCCTGTAAGCGTTGTAAGGGAAATATGGAGGAAATGTAGCGTGTGCTTGTTTCACATCATTTTCAATATAGACCCTTACATTATAGAAGACAAAGAGCGTCAACTAGGTATCCCGAGGAACCACAATCCTAAGTAGGTATTTGCTTTATCTTCATTAGTTTTTGTAAAATAATCGAGTAAGTGGGATGTAGTGGACAGTGAGTGGCGTCACTCTTGTCCTCCCACCGCATCTTGCACTACTTTGGATGCATTTATGCAGTGGTTTTTGAACATGATGGGTCGAGTCGGGAGGATGACACAAGTAGTATCGAGTGGAGAGTGTGGTGACTGTTTACAGGAGCTGATGGCAGTGTCGCTCTTGTCCTCTTACCGCATCTTGCACTACTTTGGATGCATTTATGCAGTGGTTTTTGAACATGATGGGTCGAGTCGGGAGGATGACACAAGTAGTATCGAGTGGAGAGTGTGGTGACTGTTTACAGGAGCTGATGGCAGTGTCGCTCTTGTCCTCTTACCGCATCTTGCACTACTTTGGATGCATTTATGCAGTGGTTTTTGAACATGATGGGTCGAGTCGGGAGGATGACACAAGTAGTATCGAGTGGAGAGTGTGGTGACTGTTTACAGGAGCTGATGGCAGTGTCGCTCTTGTCCTCTTACCGCATCTTGCACTACTTTGGATGCATTTATGCAGTGGTTTTTGAACATGATGGGTCGAGTCGGGAGGATGACACAAGTAGTATCGAGTGGAGAGTGTGGTGACTGTTTACAGGAGCTGATGGCAGTGTCGCTCTTGTCCTCTTACCGCATCTTGCACTACTTTGGATGCATTTATGCAGTGGTTTTTGAACATGATGGGTCGAGTCGGGAGGATGACACAAGTAGTATCGAGTGGAGAGTGTGGTGACTGTTTACAGGAGCTGATGGCAGTGTCGCTCTTGTCCTCTTACCGCATCTTGCACTACTTTGGATGCATTTATGCAGTGGTTTTTGAACATGATGGATCGAGTCGGGAGGATGACACAAGTAGTATCGAGTGGAGAGTGTGGTGACTGTTTACAGGAGCTGATGGCAGTGTCGCTCTTGTCCTCTTACCGCATCTTGCACTACTTTGGATGCATTTATGCAGTGGTTTTTGAACATGATGGATCGAGTCGGGAGGATGACACAAGTAGTATCGAGTGGAGAGTGTGGTGACTGTTTACAGGAGCTGATGGCAGTGTCGCTCTTGTCCTCTTACCGCATCTTGCACTACTTTGGATGCATTTATGCAGTGGTTTTTGAACATGATGGATCGAGTCGGGAGGATGACACAAGTAGTATCGAGTGGAGAGTGTGGTGACTGTTTACAGGAGCTGATGGCAGTGTCGCTCTTGTCCTCTTACCGCATCTTGCACTACTTTGGATGCATTTATGCAGTGGTTTTTGAACATGATGGATCGAGTCGGGAGGATGACACAAGTAGCATCGAGTGGAGAGTGTGGTGACTTACAGGAGCTGATGGCGGTGTCACTCTTGTCCTCCCAGCGCATCTTGCACTGCGCCACGTCCATGAAGCAGTGGTTTTTGAACATGAGGGAGGGCTCCCGCGCCACGATGCCTGGTACGCCGCACACCGGCGCGTAAGTGTCGGGGCAGGTCTGCGCTTGTCAGCGAGGAAACAAAACTACTTTATAGGTACAGACTAGGCCAGCTCAAGGTCAGTGTGGTTGATTACAAACAGAGAATTCTGTGCTTTGTGGTAGCTACCTACTTACAAGTTTGATATTCAACTAGGTACTTATCATTCTTATGTAAGTATCAAGGGCAGATCCAAAGGAAGCAAAGGCTAGGTGTCCTCCACTCCACCCCCTAAATCTTTAAAAGCCGTTTTCACTTTCATCCGAAACAAAAGACCAAATCACTAGACGAATAAGGCGGTTTCGTACCGTAGAACACTTGTGGTATCGTATCGTAGGACACTTGTGGCATCGTACCGTAGACACTTGTGGCATCGTACCGTAGGACACCTGTGGCATCGTACCGTAGGACACTTATGGTAGCAGGAGGAGAGCGTGGGCTGGTGCCACTGGTCCGTGCTGATGTTCTTGGGGATCTCGATCCACGGCTTGTACACCTTCACCGGCTTGAACACCTGCAGCAGCATGCGCCGCGCTTCTTCGTTCATAACTTCTTCTGTTAATTTGTAACAACGCAAAGTGAATTAAATAAAATCTATGTCTTTCTCTAGATGTTTTTCTCCTTCTCTAGTGGGAATCGAACTGAGACTGTGTTAGCAATCAAAACGAAATTTACTGGAAAAAAATCTGAAGAGATATTATGTAAGCCACGTGTATGCAAATTGCAATAACACGTGTAAGGGCAATAAAACGTGTACCTAGTGTGCTGTGTGTAAAATTGTTTTAGTTCTTTACTTTTAAAAATCCAATTAACAATCATCAACAGCCTATTAATGTCCCCACTGCTGGGGCTCAGGCCTACCCTCTCAACGAGGGCGTTCAGGCTATAGTCCACCACGCTAGCCCAGTGCGGGTTGGTGGACTTCACATGCGCCTAAGATTTTTTTCTTCGGCGTATGCAGGTTTCCTCACGATGTTTTTCCTTCACCGTTCGAGAGCAGTCTGTAAATGTACTTAAGTTTCGAGAAAAAACCCATTGGTACATGGCCCAGCCGGGGATCGAACTTCGGACCTTTCGATATGATAGGCGGCTTGTTATCCCCAGGGCCACTGACGCTCTCAATACTAACATTAACAATACCTATCAGAATTAAATAATGTTGGTAACTAAGTACCTATGTAATATGTATTCTGTGCTAGTATATCAAAATTGCTCCCATTCTCCATACAATAACTTTACTGTTCTGAGTTCACGTTAGTGACAATGCCTACCTCTGTTCACGTCTCTGATTGGTAGATCAAACACATGGGTCATGGAGAAGAAATTGTCCATCGTTTCATTGATATTGCCATTGTAGTCCAACATCGATCCGTCCAATACGATCAAATTCTTGTGTACAGTTGCGTTCCGCTCAGGAGCAACATCATTTACAATTGTCTCTTCAGGGTTTGTCGTCGAGTTTTCAGTTTCAAATTCAGTCTCATTAACTTCATTCATTTCTTCTATTCGAGTTCGTTCATTCGTTTTATCATGTTCTGGTAGGTCTAAGCCACCGCATATGTTTGGGTCTGTGGCTTTGAATTCCATGTTATATACACAGTTATATTTAGTTAGGTCGCAATTGTTCGAAAACCATCTTACTTTGAACCCGGGGCCGTCTTGTCTGATACCGCACAGTGCATTCGAATCGTTTGTAGAAATACAGTCAGCAGCACAGAGTTGTACATTCGTGCTTATGTTTGTCTTGATGGTATTCTTTGTGTCAGATTCATTGTCATTGTTGAAGTGGTTTGGAAATGATTTTTTACAATAAATGAGGTTGATCAGTCCGTAAGCTGTAGTACAAATTGGTAATTTGAAAAATCATGATTTGAAAAAAAGAACAAAGTTTCTGAAAAAAGTACAAAGTCTTTCGTTCTTTCTTCTTCGTCTTTCTTCGTTCTTTTTTCAGAATTCTTTAAATAAATTCCTACCTTTAATACCTACATATACACCCCCGGGTCGTGCGCATGCCTGTGATAAAATTTCCCAGCTAGAATTTTTTTTACACGTTAATCTACGGGGTATTAAATAAATTAAAATTTTAAAATTAAAATGTTTTTATTTCCAATAACAACAGCACATTACAATGTTTGCAAGGACTCCGTAATAAGTTTAAACTTATATTACGGTAGTCCACATCCGGGTTACGACTATTTCTATCAATTTCATTCACAATAGCAAGTAAGATAACACAGTAAAGTCAAGATAAGTTTTAGAAATTTACGTGCATATTTCAAAAACATTGCATCAAGATAATTAGTATTATGTATGTATGTTATATATGTATGTATGCATGTACCTATGTATGTAAGTATGTACCTATGTACAAAATAATATTTAATTTCATTGCATGCTTGATAATGTATTATTATAATAATAAACTTTCATTGATAAGGTTGCATTGCATAATTTTTAATAGCATTTCTGTAGCGTTATAGTTCCATAAATAATATAAAGTAAAATAATATGTAATAGTAAAATAAAATATAAAATAAAATAAAGAACCATATTAGTACCTAGAGAAATGGAAATCTTCAGAGGAGGCCTTTGCGAAGGACAAACTGTTGAGTGAAACCGATCGTCTATTTAATATAGAAAGGAAATTATGTGTATCAATATAAAAAAATAATAATAATAAAAATACCTACATAAAATTGTAAAATTGTAAACAGTAATAAAGGCTTTTTTTTATTAGTACCTATAGGTACTAATTGTCCATAGAATTAACTTCCAGAACCAATTTTCTTTAGGTAGGTACCCCCCGCAGAAATGTAGGTAGGTACCTACTTGGTTTTTTGATAGCAGCGAAACATGTTTCGTAATTAATTATATTTCGATGCGCTTCACAAATATGAAAGTACCTATAGTCGATTTAGTTCCTGGTATTTTGTTTTTTATTTGCGAGAGAAGCAAATGGAGAATAAAAGTTTATTAAAATGTATTCTAGGGGTAGGCAAGTCTTACAACATTTTTGTCAAACTTTTATTTACTCATTCGCTTCTCTATTGCAAATAAAAAACAACTACATACAGAATACAAGCAATAAATTATTTAGTACCTACTACTAATGAACACTTGCTGGTGAGTATAAAAAATATTTACCATCTTTGTCATCAGCTTCGCATCCTAACTTCATCAATTCGCATTCATTCTGAAATATTTTCAATCGGAAGCCATCACCTTCTTGCCTGAGGCCACATACTGTAATATTCTGAGTTGTTTCACAAGTGAGGTTGGCGCAGAATTCCATTTTCTCTATATCTACACTTGACTTTGTATGAGTTTCGTAAACTAATAGGATGAGAAAATAATAATATTTCATTTTCATTACTATGACCTGCGGTTACTGCGGTATTCCATGGCAGCAAAGTAACAAAATTGATAAGAAATTTAAGTTTACGCTAATGAAAATCTAAGAATTGTTAGAGACTGTTGACTTTTTTATATATTTTTTATTACGTAAATTAGTAGTGATATCTAGTGGCGAATAGTGTAACTAATTTACTAGTGCCATCTGTCATCGAGTAGCAGTATATAGATAACCGGAAGTGGTAAGTAGAAGCTGCATAAGGTGAATTTGTTCGAATATGTTATTTTTTAATGCCTTTGTCTTTGCCTTCCTCCGTTTATCAATATCATCAATCAATCAATCGCCAAGTCTGTCTAGTGTCATCTGTCATGAGCTGTCAAAATAAAATATTTTTTTTCGGGAAAATGTAAATTGTGTAATATAATTTGTAATTGTGAAATTAATTAGTCCATTTGAAATTAACTTAATAAATCACTACCTAAATTTCTCTCTATATTGTTTTTGTAAAAGTTACAATGGCATCGAAAACGGATTTATTAAAACCTAAAAATATGAAAGTCTATGATTTAGACGACTTTGATAAACTTATAAAGGGTGTAAAAGTGGCATCTTGCATGCTTACAGAGCCCTATCAAGTTGGTAAGTGGTATTATTTTGTTTGAAGCGAGTTTTACAAGTTGCACAATTCTAACCTATAAAATTAAATTTATCAAATTGTGCAACTGCTGCGTCTGCAGTACGTGCATATATTATGCATTATCTTTGCTATGATAATGGCTGCATTGGCTCAGCTGTACGTTATTACAGTACCGGGGTTATCTTGTGGAAAATTTACGAGGAGCGAAGCAACCCTCTGCACAGGCAAATTATCCCAAAAAAAATATCTAAAAAGCATATTTTGTCGCTGCTAATAGAAAAAAAAAGGATTTAGGATACCTAGGTGCTCTTTGTTTGTCATACATTTATGTAACTTTTATAAACTTTGGGAACTATGACACTAACTAGTCACTGCAATTTCTAGGTAATCATTATTATATCTTTATTTCAGCCACTACATAAACTAATAAATACATATAACAATAAAAAAAGCTTAATTAAGGTATGTTGGTTCCTAAATATATGAACATGAATTATCCACAGTGGATGAAGAAAGTGTAATACGTCGCCTCGGTGCTCTTACTCTAAATGCTGCAACAGAAGGCATATGCTGCTCAAGCTGCGGGATTGGCCCGTTTGAGTCCCGAGCTCATCAGACTGCCCACTACAAGCACCACTGGCACACGCACAATCTCAAGCGGAAGTTGTTCGGACGACCCCCTGTCACATATATACAGTATAGCGCCAGACAAGGTAAGGTATATAAAGTATTAATTCTTAGAATAACATGTTGTATAGTGTCGTTGTCACATCAACTGTTTCTTGCCTGCTCCAGTGAATTGAAATAGTAGGGTTCCTAACCTGTAAAAGCTATTGTAACTCAACAGACCTGGGTTGCTAGTACTGTTCGCAAATGATGTAAATGTAAAGTTTTTAAATTGTAACAAATTTATTTTGGTGCTGACAAAGTTGTTGATAAAAACCTGAATGAAATTGTTGATGAAAACCATGAAATAGAATGGCTAAAATCTAATAATACCACAGAATATGTAATAGTACAAGTAATTATACTGCCTTGGCCATGTTTAACATTATGAAATGGCTTTAGATGAGGACTCGAGTATGTCGAGCAGTGACTCAGAAGGCGAGAGCAACACTCCGGAGAGCGAACTGTTCGCGGCCGTGACTCGCCACTGCAAGGCGTTCTTCTCTAACCAGGCGGGCCAGGTGTTCTGCATCTATCGGTGCATACTGCACCATCGTAAGGTATATACCACTCTCCACATATTGAGCCAATAGTCGCCGCCGCCGTAGCCAAATTGGTAGTGACTCTGCCTGCTGTGCTCGGAATCCTGGCCGGGGCAGGCATTTATTTGACCAACTAGAATTTAATTAAATAATAAAACTCACACGATCCTGAGAAAAATCGTCTTGACAGACGGACAGACAGACAGACAACGGAGTGATCCTATAAAGGTTCCTTTTTTCTTCTTCTTTTGAGGTACGGAACCCTAAAATCTCACAATTGCGCATTAAAACCCGCAAAAGACATAATTTAAGAAAATAAAATAGAAGAGACGAAAACGAGAACAAAGACGGAATATAAACTTAAATGTAGGAGGAGCTGTCAACGGACGGCGAGGGTCGCATGTGGGTGGAGCGCTGCCGGCGGCTGGCGCACCCCGGCGCGCAGCGGTGGGCCGTGGTGATGGTGTCGGGCGGGCACTTCGCGGGCGGCGTGTTCTCCGGCGGCGCGGCCGTCGTGCACAAGACCACGCACTCGTACGTGACGCGGCGCGGCCAGGGCCACGCGCAGGCCGCGCGCGACCAGCACGGCGCCGCGGCGCGCTCCGCCGGCGCCAGCCTGCGCAGATACAACCAGGCGCAGTTCCTAGAGGTGGGTGCGAGGCAACCAACCAACCACAGACCGACCGCCCAACCGATTGACTGCGGCGAGCGACAAAGCGTCTGTGTCCTCGGGAAGACGCGGCCTATTATATCGAAAGGTCCGAAGTTCGATCCCCAGCTGGGCCATGTACCAATGGGTTTTCTCAAAACCTATGTACATTTACTGACTGCTCTCGAACGGTGAAGGAAAACATCGTGAGGAAACCTGCATACGTCAAAGAAATTCTTAGACGCATGTGAAGTCCACCAACCCGCACTGGGCTAGCGTGGTGGACTATAGCCCGAACGCCCTCGTTGAGAGGGTAGGCCTGAGCCCCAGCAGTGGGGAGATGTTAATAGGCTGATGATGATAGGTCTAATTTAACTTTACATAAAGTCCTAAAAATAATTGTAAACGACTGTTTGCTTCTGAATGAATAAAATTAATTTTTATTTATTTAACTGTGAATAGCTGTCAATGTAGATTAAAAAAACTTGTAAAATTTCCAGCATGTCCAAGACATACTGGCGACTTGGGCGGAAGACCTGGCGGGATGCTCGCTGATCCTGTACCGCGCGGTGGGCTCCGTCAACCAGGCGGCCGTGTTCGGCAAGCGCTCGCCCCTCAACAGGGACGACCCGCGTGTCAGGGCTCTGCCCTTCCCGACGAGGAAGCCCACTTACAAAGAGATCCAGAGGGCCCACGCTACCGTCGCCAGTGTGGAGGTCTATGGTACGTTATGCTCTGAAGCTATTGGCTTGCACACTTGATGAAACCCTAAAAAGGTTGACTGGAAGAGATCCCTTAGTGGGATGAGTCTGCCTTTGTACATAATTTTATTCTTAACTGTCTGTTTTTGTAAATTTTTGGTAGTCTTTACATACATACTAGTTGAAACTTGGAAAGTTCAACTGTCATTGAAAATCAGATTGCCGCCTTTGTTATATACGACTCATTTGGCGTGTTTTATTCAAGGTAGACCTTTTTAGTGTTTCATCAATTGTGCAAGCCAATTGCTCCAGTGCTTGTTCCTGTTGCCAGACAAAAGTATATTTGTATTAGTATTATAAGGACTGGCCTGTTGGCGTGGTAGTGACCCTGCCTACTGCGCCAAAGGTCGTGGGTTCGATTCCCACCCGGGACTAACATTTGTGTGATGAGCATAACTGTTGGTTTTCGGATTCTGGGTGTTTGTATGTATTTAAGTATTTAAGTATGTTTATCAGTTGTTGAGTACCCATTTACAAGCTTCGGCTTATTTTGGGACTAAACAGCCGTGTGTAAATTTGTCCAAACATTATAATTATATTATATTATTATTAAAAACCCTTTGCCAACCAGTGACATTGCGTACCTACTTAGCTAACATAATGCGTTATGCCAATATTGTAGTCATATATACTTCACTGGAAAAAATTGAAGAAATGATATTTGACATTAATTTTAATTTTAGATTCGATGGAGCTATTCCAAAAGGCTTTAATCGCGTCCGCGGCGAACAAGTCCGCAGCCAAGAGCGGCTCGGACACGAGCGTGCCGAGCGGTAAGAAGACGCAGAAGAGCGGCGCTAATAAGCTCGATAGAGCTAAATCTAGGTAGCTATGCTTTATATATTACAATTGAAACATTCACGAATAGAATTTGAACTCGTGGTTCTATCGATTTGCCTAAGGGTGAAATCGATTTTTAAATTCAAATCAACAGCCTATTAATATGTACACTCTGCGGCTCAGGCCTACCCTCTCAACGATGGCGTTCGGGCTATAGTCCACCACGCTAGCTCAATGCGGGTTGGTGGACATCACATGCGCCTGAAAATTTCCTACTGGTGGTTCCAAAGATTACCGCGTTCAAACAGACTCTTTCACTCGTCAGTTTTATTATACTCAACACAATAACCTTATCAAATCAAATCAAATCATTTATTTAAAATATACTTATAGATGTTCACTTGATGTTAGATTTTCGTGTGAATATAGCCGTCATCATCATCAGCCTGCAGAAGTCCACTGCTGGACATAGGCCTCCCTCCCCCAAGGCGCGCCACTGAGTCCGATCTTAGACTTTCCGCATCCAGTCACTGCTGGCCGCCCTACGCAGGTCGTCGCTCCATCTAGCCGGGGGGCGTCCCACACTACGCTTGCCTAGTCGTGGTCTCCACTCGAGAACTCGTCTACCCCAGCGGTTATCGGTTCTCCGACAGATGTGACCAGCCCGGTGCCACTTCAACGTGCTAACCCTTTGAGCTATGTCAAAGACTTTGGTTCTCTGGCGGATCACCTCGTTTCGGATCCTATCTCTCAGAGAAACTCCGAGCATAGCTCTTTCCATAGCCCGTTGAGCGACTTTGAGTTTTCGGACTAGTCCCACTGTCAGTGTCCACGTTTCGGCGCCGTAGGTCATTACGGGTAGGACGCACTGGTTGAAGACTTTTGTCTTCAGGCATTGTGGTATATGCGACGAGAAGATATGACGATATATATATATAGCCGTATAAAGCTGATATTGTTTGTAGCTTGTTTCTCCCCCTCGACTAATATACGTACAGGTGAAAACAGAGTAGTTTTAGACAGAATTGACGTCAAAAAGTGAATATTGTATTACAATTTTGAATAAACGAATTTTGATTGATTGTTCAGAGAGCGGGCGCCGCGAGAGCTCCCAACGTCTCTGATATCGAGCGAGGACGAGGGGCCGTGCTACATCGACTCGGAGACGCCGGCCGGCTGGATCAGGACCCTCTCCGAGCAGAGCACCAACGGGGTCATCACTGACTCCAGGAAGGACTTGCTCAACGACTGCTCCATAGCCAGCACGGACAGGTAATATCCTCTACGCCCATTTCGTAACTAGTTACATATCTACATAGGTATATAATAATAATAATGTTTGGACAAATTTACACACGGCTGTTTAGTCCCAAACTAAGCCGAAGCTTGTAAATTGGGTAGGTACTTAACAACTGATAAACATACATAAATACTTTTAAATAAATACTTAAATACATACAAACACCCAGAATCCGAAAACCAACAGTTATGTTCATCACACAAATGTTGGCCCCGGGTGGGAATCGAGCCCACGACCTTTGGCGCAGTAGGCAGGGTCACTACCACTGCGCCAACAGGCCAGTCAGTCGTATATATTCACGCTTTGTCCCTGACGGGGTAGGCAGAGAGAACGGAGCGCCAAGTATCACCACCCTGGCACATCTTTTTGGCTTCGCTCAGTCTCATCATTCTCTTAACACACCCTCGTATGTCAGTCTAGCTCGTCCCCGGCGCCTGTTACCAATCACACTCCCTCGATATTTATTTATTTATTTTTGTTTAAAACTTTATTGCACTAATTTGTACAAAAGGCGAACTTAATGCCAATGGCATTCTCTACCAGCTGACCTTAGGGCCATGCAGATAAATTAGTGGTAGGCGCAAAAAGATAGTTTAGTTTATTTAAAACAATATAATAATTAACTACATACACTACTAATAGATAAATAGATACAAATTATTAAAAAAAATACTTTTATTCGATACTATATATATATATACTCGATATTGAGTATATATATTTCGTACTTTAAATAAAAGAGGTTGGGTTGGGCTATCAATGACAGGCGAGTGGAACACACCACGGGCCGCGCTCGGGGGTCACTTTTTAATTTTTTGGCTTTGGATACTCGTGAGTTTGGTACGTCGGAAACAGGGGAAGGGAACACAAAACTTTATTCATTTATAGAGGTTATTACGTTATCGAGGTTCTACTGTACTACATATTCAAACTATGTCAAAACACTGATTTTTTTAAGTAAAAGGATTAGCTACTTTACTTACTATGTAATTAACAGCAGTGGCAGGTCGGACAGTGAGACCGAGAACATACCCGGGCGGAAGGAGCAGCCGGTGAAGAGAAAGAAAAAGAAAAAGCAAGAAGACGGCAAATCGAAACAGGACGATGTCAAAAAACAGCCCCAGAAGATTCCGACTAATGTGAAAAAGGTGAGAACCTTAATGGACTGCAGACCTGAGTATTTGATATTAATTTCAACTTGATACCCCTACGCGTTGCTGAGAAAAAATGGTATTGACAGACGGATGGACGGACAGACAGACGGACAACGCAGTGTTCCTTTTGTCCTCTTGTGACGTACGGAACCCTAAAAACTACTGTACAAGTACAACTGACTGAAAACATATTAAAGAAGCTGTCTTAAACCATATCTGACTGAACCATTACTAGCAAATATTTTGCATTAAACAGATGGTTGTTTCTGCTCAATAGATGTGGAAAACAATAGCAGGCGACGAGCAAACCTCACTAGAGACCATACTAGAGGGCTGGGAGGGCGCGGACTTGGAAACTGCTTGCAACATCCCCGACCCGAGCGATGGCAACACTGCCCTCCATAAAGCTGCCATCGCCGCCAAACCAGATATGGTCACGTGAGTCCTAATATCTATACTATAATAAAGCGGTCGTCGTGGAGATATTTGGCTGATATTATGATGATGATAAAGCTGAAAGTTAGTTTAATCCTGTCAGATACAAGAAAACGTACTGGGTTTGTATTGCAATTTAAATCACGACGATTTTCCCTCTATCTAACAGGACTAAATTAACTTGACAGTTCTAAATTCCTTGCCAATTGCCATCTCTTTCTTATTTTTAAAGATAAAAAAGAGCGCAAGATACTGACATTTAGTTAAGGCGTCATCAACATCATCAACAGCCTATTCATGTTCCCACTGCTGGGGCTCAGGCCTACCCTCTCAACGAGAGCGTTCGGGCTATAGTCCACCGCGCTAGCCCAGTGCGGGTTGGTGGAATTCACATGCGCCTCATGCGCCTAAGAATTTCTTCTTCGGCGTATGCAGGTTTCCTCACGATGTTTTCCTTCACCGTTTGAGAGCATTCAGTAAATGTACTTAAGTTTCGCGAAAAAACCCATTGGTACATGGCCTAGCCGGGGGTCGAACTTTGGACCTTTCGATATGATAGGCCGCGTCTTATCCCCGAGGCCACTGACGCTCTCTTAAGTTAAGGCGTGCATACCCGAATCGACACGATTGTGTACAGTGAGCTGCTGCGGGCTGGCGGCGACCCGTGCGCGCGGAACCACCTGCTGCAGACGCCGTACGCCGCGTCCCCGCACTCCGACACGCGCGTCGCCTTCCGACTGTTCCAGGCCGCGCACCCGCACAAGTACAACTACGCCAAGGTTAGCTGCTCTTTGATACACCATCTAGGACACACACGACACGGTAGAAACACGTGACACAGTGGTCTGTACAACTACACAAAATTAGCAAAGAGTCACATGACACAGTGGAATGTACACTACGCTAATGTTATCAGAGGCGTGAGATAGTGGACTGTACAACTACTCCAATGTTAGCAAAGAGTTACATGACACAGTGGAATGTACAACTACGCTAATGTTATCCAAGACTTGAGACAGTGTAATGTACAACCGCGCCAATGTTATCCGCGACGTGAGACAGTGGTGGAATGTACAACTACGCTAATGTTATCCAAGACTTGAGACAGTGTAATGTACAACCGCGCCAATGTTATCCGCGACGTGAGACAGTGGTGGAATGTACAACTACGCCAATGTTATCAGAGAGCCGTGAGACAGTGGAATGTATAACTAGGTCAATATAATCAGAGAGTCGTGAGACAGTGGAATGTATATGTATAACTACGCCTATGTTATCAGAGAGGCGTGAGACAGTGGTCTGTACCCCTACTCCAAGGTTAGCAAAGAGTCGCATGACACAGTGGACTGTACACATACGCCAATATTAAGTAAAGAGAACTGGGGATAGTGGAATGTTGAACTACGCCAACTTTAGCAGTGGGACATTAGTGCAAAATTAGAGTCAGTGGACTGTGCACAACTATGCTAATTTGCACTGCTAAGGTATTAAAATAACATTAACACAATGGACATTGGACAAAAACTATGTATTAAAACAGCAAGTGAGTAAAATAAATGTTTCGCAGTCGCACATTCCCGGGCCGCTCACGCCGGAGATGCTTGAACAGGAGAAGGAGAGGAAGGCGCAGCAGAAGCGAGCGAAGCGGCAGCGCGACAAGGAGAGGCAGCTCGAGAAGGTCAAGTCGAACAAGTTCATTGAACTCACCGATGCCCAGAAGGTAAGAAGGACATTTGCCAACCCACTGCCACTTCAGAACGATATATAACTAGCTTTTGCCCGCGGCTTCACCCGCGTAAAAAAGGATTTCCAGCAAGTTTTCCCGCGGTAAAAATACATTTCGTAGTAGACATCACAGAGGAACCTTTCTGCAAAATTTCAAGTCTCTAGGCTCAGCGGTTTGGGCTGTGCGCGTTTCATCACTAAAGCGTAACACACACTGCCCGGCGGCGTTGCGAAAGCGTTGCGGTTTTTTTCTGTAATGTTCGAAATAGTATGAAGCCCTTTACATCAAAGCGGCGGCGGCGCGGCGCGTTCTTCATACAAACCTTCGCTGCCGCAACGCATTCGCAGCGCCGCCGCCCAGTGTGTGTTACGCTTTATTTTACACTCTTAGGGGTAGAATTTTCAAAATTGCCGAAACACGTTATTATTGTTTTTTAACTGAAAGCCTAAATATTAAATCCGGTCGCCCACGGAGGTTTCCGTTCCGTCAGCCACACTAATATGCTATCACTGTACCAAGTTTCATCAAAATTAAATATTTTTCCCGCGGGAATAGTTTACCGCGGTAAAAAGTTACCTATATGTTATCCCAGGATATAAACTATCACTGTTAGGTTAGGTTGGTTTTGGTTAGGTTAGTTTAGGTTAGCCAAGTTTCATAAAAATTTAATATTTTTCCCGTGGGGAAAAGTGTACTGCGGTGAAAAGTAGCATATATGTTATCCCAGGATATAAGCTATCACTGTGCCAAGTTTCATCAAAATTAAATATTTTTCCCGCGGGAAAAGTTTACCGCGGTAAAAAGTTGCATAAATGTTATCCTAGGATATAAACTATCACTGGTAGGTTAGGTTAGGTTTGGTTAGGTTAGGTTAGCCAAGTTTCATCAAAATTTAATATTTTTTCCCGCGGGAAAGTGTACTGCGGTGAAAAGAAGCCTATATTTTATCCCAGGATATAAGCTATCACTGTGCCAAGTTGCATCAAAATTAAATATTTTTCCCGCGGGAAAACTATCACTGATGCTTAGGTTAGGTTTGGTAAGGTTAGGTTAGCCAAGTTTCATCAAAATTAAATATTTTTCCCGCGGGAAAAGTTTAACGCGGTAAAAAGTTGCCCATATGACATCCCAAGATATAAGCTGTCACTGTACCAAGTTTCATCCGAATCCGTTCAGCCGTTATCGAGTTTCCCGCGGGAACAATATACCGCGGTAAAAAGTAGCCTACATGTTATTCCACGATATAAGCTATAAATGTACCGAGTTTCATCAAAATCCGTCGATCCGTTCTTGAGTTATAAATTATATATGAGAATCTTTGCACCCCTATTTCACCCACTTAGGGGATGATTTGAAAAATCCTTTCTTATTGGACGTCAGTGCTATAAAGAGGAACCTCTGTGCCAAATTTCAAGTCCCTAGGCTCAGCGGTTTGGGGTGTGCGTTTCATCCCCTATTTTTCATACTTAGGGGTGGAATTTTCAAAATTCGCGAAACACGTCATTATTTTTTTTTAAACTAAAAGCCTAAATATAAATTTTCACGATTCTAGCTTCAGCGGTTTGGGCTGTGCGCGTTTCATCCCTTATTTTACATACTTAGGGGTGGAATTTTTAAAATCGCTGAAACACGTGTTCATTGGTTTTGAACGAATAGCCTAAATTCAAATTTTCAGGTTTCCAACTTTAAAAATGAGGGACTTTCATACAATCTTTGCACCCCTATTTCACCCACTTAGGGGATGATTTTTGAAAAATCCTTTCTTGGTGGACGTCAGTGCTATAAGAGGAACCTTTGTGCCAAATTTCAAGTCTCTAGGCTCAGCGGTTTGGGGTGTGCGTTTCATCCCCTATTTTTCATGCTTAGGGGTGGAATTTTCAAAATTCGCGAAACACGTCATTATTGTTTTTAAACTAAAAGCCTAAATATAAATTTTCACGATTCTAGCTTCAGCGGTTTAGGCTGTGCGCGTTTCATCCCTTATTTTACATACTTAGGGGTGGAATTTTCAAAATCGCTGAAACACGTGTTCATTGGTTTTTAACGAATAGCCTAAATACAAATTTTCAGGTTTCCAACTTTAAAAATGAAGGACTTTCATACAATCTTTGCACCCCTATTTCACCCACTTAGGGGATGATTTTTGAAAAATCCTTTCTTGGTGGACGTCAGTGCTATAAGAGGAACCTTTGTGCCAAATTTCAAGTCTCTAGGCTCAGCGGTTTGGGGTGTGCGTTTCATCCCCTATTTTTCATACTTAGGGTGGAATTTTCAAAATTGCTGAAACACGTCAACAATGTTTTTTAACTGAAAGCCTAAATATAAAATTTCACGATTCTAGCTTCAGCGGTTTGTGCTGTGCGCGTTTCATCCCTTATTTTACATACTTAGGGGTGGAATTTTCAAAATCGCTGAAACACGTGTTCATTGGTTTTTAACGAATAGCCTAAATACAAAATTTCAGGTTTCCAACTTTAAAAATGAGGGACTTTCATACAATCTTTGCACCCCTATTTCACCCACTTAGGGGATGATTTTTGAAAAATCCTTTCTTAGTGGACGTCAGTGCTATATGAGGTACCTCTGTGCCAAATTTCAAGTCTCTAGGTTCAGCGGTTTGGGCTGTGCGTTGATCAGTCAGTCAGTCAGTCAGTCAGTCAGTCAGTGAGTGAGTCAGTTTCGCCTTTTATATATGAGATACCAAATCCAAACCATAACCAAAAACGATAAGCTACATCCAGACGTTTGGCAAACCTTTACAAACGCAAACATGTGGAGCAGGGGTTTGGCTTGCGGTTGTAAAGGTTTGCCAAACGTGTGGTTGCAACATAACGTTTTTGATTATGGTTTGGATTTACTGCGAACTGAATAATATGACATATTACCCGGCGGAATAACTAGCTGCTGTCATACTGCTACATGTAGCAGGCTGATAGTCCAAGAGTTAATGTTATTAAGTCATACACACTTACATCATACATCATTCATTACATACATACATCGCTTAAAGACTCGATATGTTTTGAGAGTACCAGCAGTACCTAATTTAGTATATATATTTTGTAGTTTAGTTTTGTATTTATTTCATGTTTCTTTAATACCCACTAATTAGTTTTCTTAAATAGTTTTAGATTTTATAATTAGTTTTTATATTGCTATACCTGATCAGGGTGTCATGTAAATCAGCACATCTATGTGGCAATGCAATAATAAAGAATAAATATGGATTCTTTAATAAAATATTAGTACCTATGCAAATAATTTGAATGAAAAATGCATTCTTAATTTTATTCATACTAATCGGCAACTTCATAGGTAAGATCATTACTCAATATTATTATTTCTCTCAACAGATGAAAGCGAAAGAGCCGCGGTGTTTCCTGTGCGGGACGACGCTTCCGAAGGTACCTTTCGAGTACGACACATATAAGTTTTGCACCGTAAAGTGCTTACAGAACCACAGACACGTGAGACCTCTCAATATGAGCGTGCAGTAAGTTTTGTACGGTCGACCGCACGTCAGTGGAAACGGAAACAGTATGAACTGGTCTCTCATATTATTGAAACTCCCAGACTCGGCCAGATCAAAGCGTTTCTACCGAGTCGAATGTACGAGGTGAAAATGTTTGAACATAATTTTTGCAATATTTATGAGGTCTTGTTACGTTGAACAACTTTTGCACTATCCAGATACTTTTAAAAATTCAATTGCGGTTTTCAAAGATTTTGTGGGGATTATTAATGAAATTCTGCTTTTATGCAAGACTAAGGGCTTCTTTCACCACTTCCTGATATTGTTACAGATAGTAATCTTAGTGATAAACTAATCTATCAGATAAATCTGTGTGATAGACTATATAAAATATATAAGATATAGGCAATCAGATACCTGTGAAACCAAAAAAACAGGCTATCTGTCAGATAACCTGCAGATAGGTTATCTGGGACTTTATCAGCAAGCGGTGTAAGAGGCCCTTAGTAATTTTGCGGACCCCCAAAACCATATTTACATATCTGAAGTAATTGTGTATTTTACTTTACACGCTGTATCTATACTTATAATAAAGCAGTAGAAATCGTGCCTGTACTTTGAATAAATTTATAAAAACTTAAAATCTGATGATTTTCCCACAGGAAAATTATAACCAGACGATGTCTGTACATAGCAGAGATAGGTACCTGCTTCCAAAGTCCACGCGGACGAAGTCGCGGGCAACAGCTAGTGATAAATAATCTCCTTACATGATAAAAAGAAATGCTTTATAAAATCTTTAAATTAAATTGCCTTAAGTATACATACTATAATCGTAATACAATAATATTTGATACAATAAAACATTCAAAAGCGTTTCCGGAGTGGATGTTGTCCGTCCTAGTGAACTCGAACAATTGTAATAGTGCATATTTATAATAATAAATAAATAAATTTTATCATTACCATGTTAGTACTCACAATATCTAAAAATGTCTTAAAATTCATTTATTTTTAAATAGGGCAATAAAATTTAGCAATGACAAAGTAATGTAGTGCCTAGTTTATAACGTTTTGTATATTTGTATTGAAATTTAGAATCTAGATACTACAAATTTTCGACCACAGTGATAGTAGATTTAGTCTGGCAACCCTAGTGAAAATAGGACCTAATATTTCTATTTTTACCGAATCCAAAAAAGGAGGTGGTACTATGTTCGGCTGTATGTATGTTTTTTATTATTTTTATTATAATGATTTTATGGCTCAATTTTTTAAATAAATGACCTCAGTATTGTGTACATAAAAATAATCTCTGTTGTAATTAATCTTTTAAAATATTATTTAATTTTTTATGATGTAACAATTAATTTAATTAATAATAGGCATCTAATTATTCACCATTATCATTTAATTATTATATTTATACCCAGGCATTGCCATAAAATAAGTTTAATAAAGCCAATATGTATTTGCACAACACAGCTCGCAGTATAATATTTTTTATCATAATAAAGGCATTTTTATTTAAACGGTGACGTCATTATTAAAACACGTAACACGACGTCATAGTATCCTTATTACTTTTTCATAATACAAAAGCGTCCTACGTAATCTTAAGTACCCCTACGTCCTTCCATTTTTTGCCCCACGCATTGTTTTTCCAATCGCCCTCTCAACAATAGAAACGTGCTTTTCTATGCGCGTACGCTCTACAAACGAATTCATATTAGCGTTAGAACCTCAACGCAAAACGCTCGTTCCATATTCGGTTTTAAAGCAAAGGTATTAAAGTCCAAATGGAATGCAAACGAGGTGTTTGTGCGTTTCGGTGCGGTGCACATAGTCGCGCGATCATCCACTGTGGTTCCGGTGGGGTCGATCACCGGTGCGGTGTGTGCGTGCCTTTACATACGGTCTGGAGGTCCGCGCGCGCGGTTGTCGAACGCGTGCCGCTTCGCGCCAACTCTACTGCGTTCGAACTCTATTTCGAGAGCGTTTCGATTTTTAAATATCGAAAGGATTTAATTTGGAAGCAGTTTTTTTTTTTTTTTTTAATTTATTTTTCGCGCAGTTTGACTTTTGAGAGCAGTGAAGTGACTTTAAAATGAAACGTAAATTAACTTTTGCGCAATATTTGGCAGTTGTAAAATAAATTAAAAATGCGCTGTAAATTGTTTCAGTTGTGACATGTTTTGTGAAGGATTTTAGAAAGAAATAATCAACAAAAATGAAGAGGATGAATTGCGAATTTGCAGCGAGAGTTTTGTTATTTTTCGTTTGGACCATTGGAGTTGGTAAGTTTTTATTATATGTATTTTTTAATAATTTTTAAGGATGTTAATGTTATTTCTGACTATGTTATTTTCTGGAAAAAGTTCTATAGAGAGGAACATGATTTGCCGATTATTTAGAAAACTATTCATGAGTTACGATTTTATAATAGAAGCTAAATAGAGCTTACTTTTTTACGGACAAAATCGTGTCTAATAAAGTTTTTTTTTCATTAAAAATCGCCTCGTACAGCAGATTGTTACGTCTTCTATAATCCAAGTATCTTGATTTCAATGCCCATTGTTATCTAGGACGTCGCGATTGAAGTCTATATAGGTATATTCTGAAAATGATCTTTTAACATAGGTATCTACATATTTATTGTACCTATATTACAAATTAAACATTTGATAAGTATATTTTGTGCGTTGTTTAAAATTTTCGGAACCCAGGATTTTCGGAATATACTTAAAGATCCATAGGTACTTCATTTTTTGGTTATATCAATACAAAGCTAATAAAAGCTACTTCAGAGTTCAAATCCGCTCCTAGTCATGACCCTTTTTCGAACAGTCGAGATATGCCAAAAATATAAATATTTTTACATACATAAATACATATCTTCACGCTGTGTCCCTGGCGGGGTAGGCGGAAACAACGGAGCGCCAAGTATTGCGATCCTGACACACCTCTTTCGCTTCGCTCAGTCTCATACACGCTCGCCGTGGGACGCGAGTGCTCTAGTATATATAAATATTTTTATAGGCGGTTAAATTCTAACTCACCAAAACATTTTTCTGGGACTTAAACGACGGTAGACATAAAACATAAGATCTTCCTTAAAATCGAAGTCTGAGCTGTTATTGTTGAGAATAGGTAGGTACTTCAATGGGCTTACAGATTTAAGATTAATGCACGCCCAAGTACGTCGCCGGTTGTATTGTGTGCAAAACTAGCCTCGTAAAGTTGGCTTATTTTTAGCAAGTCGCAGCCACAGGACATTAAGGGCTCCGGCACACGCACGACCGATAGTTACCCTAGCACCGACTGTTTAGTCGGATCGTTGACCAGTTTGTCAACAAAGTGCGTACAGGGAAAACAATTTGAGTCATCTCTCACACTTCCATAACATGTTAATTTGAAATAGGTGTTAGATTATTTTGTCGGTGGTATTCGTCAATTGCTGTTGATAGAAAATCAACAGCCTAGGTCTACTCTTACAATGAGAGCGTGAAGGCCACATTATACAGTCGGCTTTATCTATTTTGGATCATACGCATAATGACTCGCATTATTTTGTCTGGTTGTTTGGCTTAGGGTTTATGTGTGAGTTGTATATATAAACTAGTCTGTCGCACTGCTCTTATTAGGCTCTTACATTTCTTATGAACGACA
The DNA here is from genome assembly GCA_949699065.1 of Metalampra italica. Taxonomy (NCBI): domain Eukaryota; kingdom Metazoa; phylum Arthropoda; class Insecta; order Lepidoptera; family Oecophoridae; genus Metalampra; species Metalampra italica. The sequence continues at coordinate 8,928,663 of OX452983.1, forward strand.
ATCCGTCAACTAAAAGTCGGTCGTGTGCGGAGCCCTAAAACTAAAACGGTAATGCTAAACTCACGGCTCATGACCATGCAGGCCGACTGTGCATACATTGAATATTTACAGGCATTGTTTCCGCCGGCCAATTTAATGATAATCATCTTAATGCTGCGCAGATGTACGTAATGAAAGGGAAAATAATGATGGAATAGTCTTGGGTGCAATTTCGTGTATTGCAATTGCAACACAGCTCCTCACGGACGACGAACATCGGCTGTATCTGATGATTTAAATGCTATCATCATCAGCGGTGTATTGAATTGGGTAGAGCGAAGTAATTGCATAGAAGCATTTATGGAAATGTTTATAATGACAAGTTTGTTTTATGTAAAAGTAGGTACTGGTGCTCAATCAAAGCATTGACCCCCATTAGACATAACTGCCGCTCACCGCTCATCTGTGCATTTTCACACGAAAAATTCCATTCGTTCTATAGTTTCTGGGACAAAAGAGTATCATTTCTGTGATGTCATGTCCCACGGAACAATTCGACGTTTGTGTTCCACAACCTACCGAATCTCCCCTGCTACTGGCGACTACGCTATATTCATAGCTCCATTTTGGTGAATCAACCTCGAATCAAGAAATAAATTTCACACAACCGTCGAAATGAGAATCAACGCCAGATTTTTCCAACATGTACATTTGGTATGTCCCCTACGGAAAGCGACCCACGACCTCTGGTACTCGAGGCATACGCCCAAACCTCTGGGCTAACGAGCTGTTAAATTATTATTGTTATCTTTTCAAACCGATACAATTGCATGTGTGGGACGCGCTGCTCGGCGCAATCCCTAACCACGCAAGGAATGCCGCGGGCAAACTTAGTCGTTATTATAATTTTATTTAAATAAACGGTCTGATATATCAAGAATCGTGATAGGCAGTCGTGTTAAGTAATTTAAATATTTTCGTGTAACTTAGATATTTTGATAACATACCTATCGGTAAAATTGATCTTGTTCACGTGGCATACTTAAAGTGGATTTGAGAGACATGTAAATGTGTTTGAAGTTTATGGTTATTCTAGTCGTAATCTCTAAATCCCTGATTTATCTGCGCTGTGTTAATGTTAATAATATTTAACCACGTATAAATTAAGATACTTTGATAAGTTATCTTTTGCATCGGTGAAGTGGTCACGTATTTATTAGGAACCTACTTAGATGTAGAAATATATACGAAAACATTTATGGTACGCGATAAAAAAATGATTATTTGAAAAACTCTTCGTCGCTCGGCATTATTTGAACCTGTGCCCTGGACTTTCAAGGGTCCATTCTTACCAATTGTGCTGTTGCGACAAAGTGTTTACTGTGGAAGTCCCCGTTGTAGTCGGATCTATATTCCGTTTTTGTTTAGGTGTCTAGCGAAAACTAACTCTATATTTGCTTTTTGGCAACATGTGCTTGCAAGGTATGCTAGCAGCAAAAATAGGTTTGTATTAAGTACTTACCATGAAAATTTTGCGTTGGCTTATATACCGTCTACTTAGGAACACCATCTATTATTTATTTAGTTTTCAAGTCACAAATGGGTATTTTTTCGTAAGGCTCGTAAGGAAAAAATATAAATATAAAAAGTTATGCGACAGACAAGGTAAGGCATTGACTGTAATTTTTCCAATAGAGAAAACTATTAAACTTTGCATTTAGGTAAAAAATATTCTAAATACCTTCTTTATCGTCTTTTTAATTTCGACATCGATCCTTGGTGGTACACAGTATAAGTAATAAATATTTATTATTAGGTAAGAAAGTACATGATAGTTGCGGGTACTGTACACCCTTTTGCAATGAATTCGGGTCAGAACAGGTCAGAAGGCCCCATTTCATATAAACGAGATCACTTTGAGCCCTTGGATCTCCGTCAGGGAACGATTGCATGAGATCTGATGGTGGCTGGCAGTACGGGTGGAGGAGTTCCAGAGTGCCGTCTCCACGTAACTGATCAGGCAAGCCGTTTTCACCACAGACTAATCAGATCCTGCGTATGCGGTTTTCCATACATTCTGATGCCATATTAGATCTTTTTTATTCCGATTTTTTTATGGTGAAAACGGGTATGATCAATGAGGTGTGTATGGCTCTCTGGACCTCCTCCACCCGTACTGCGGACAGCCATCAACACGTCTCACACAAACCGATCCATGACGGAGATTTAAGTGCACAAAGTGATCTTGTTTGTATGAAAAAGGTCTCCTCGCCCGAATTAATTGCAGCCGAGTGTATTTATATATAATGTAATGTAAGTATATATGAAATTTGACCATTCATCTATATTCACCTGCTTTAAGTATACCTGTGGCACCTATTATTTATTTTGTACCCGTTCTAAGTTCCATACTTTTTACGACTATTACTCGTAATTGGCATGTGAGTCAAGCCACTCTGAGAATTTGAAGACTTTCCAAATTATTAGTTCGGCGTGAATTCGTTCGAAGTTCGAACGCACTAATTTGCTCACACATCGCCTCTAGGTCCGCCAAACTCACACGCTCGCACAATTAGCGCATTCCTTTGCAACATACATACCTACATACACACTACCTGCTACATATATATGTATTTTGCGCAATTATGCGAACAATAATCGCATTTGCATATACTTATAATCTAAACCGCCGAAATGGTAATATCCTACATAATATTATAAACGCGAAAGTTTGTCACTCGAGTTGAGTACTGGAATTTCAATATCTGGATTAAATTTTTTAATATTGTACCTACGAGATTCACGTTTAAAACTATTACATACGTGTGTTATTCTTATCAATTAAACATGCACCGGAAATTGCATTCATCTAAATATTTGACTTTATTTCTATCAGTTATTTGTAGGTACATAATTCATATTTACAATAGATAGCTATTGCACTAAATACACATTATACTATCGACAAAATAGAAAATAACTTTCTGTCTGACATCTCTACAAACGATTCTCAACTTTAAACCAATAAGCAATAAGAGATATACCTAAGCATTGATGTTATCTTTACGTAGATATCAAAACACCTATGTATATATTTAGTAAGAAAAAATAACATTTGCCCACGTTGAGAACAGGATATTTAAATTCTTGGAATAAGGTTAAAGTTTATTTTAAAAATATAACTTGCCATCTTATAGTTTGATAAAAAAATAGATTTATCTTATTTAAAAAAACATTTAAAGGTATTTTTTTTTGTTAGCTGTAATCATCTAAGTAATTTGATATCATTGCCTTATAATCAATAAACCAATTTTATGTCTTTACCCTGGCCCTGTATTCTGAATGCTCTGTGGTGACATCTTAGATACCAGATAAGTGTACCCTTATGTAAGTAGATACCCTTCTCCGATAAGAAAAGATACTACTTATGTCGACATATATACATACAACATAACCCCCGAGGATACTTTCTGACCGCTATCGTTTGGGATAATAGGCACGATAATAAATCTGAGACAATTTATGGGCAAGATATACTTACCTGCCCAAAGCAGCCTTAAGTTATCGAGATAATTCTTCAAATCTAATAGAAGAGAATACTTGAGCCTTGAAAGGGTTTGAAAAATTTCTGTGCAATAGGTAGGTATATATATCACAATTTTATTTAAAATAAAAATTTAGCTTATTTTTATTATCTGCGAAACTTAATTATTGCAAAACTAGGTACCTAGCTAAGTATATGCTCCATGGTGTAGAAAACCCATTCTACAGTATATACATTTTAGACTAACATACCAACTAAATTTCTGCATTAGTTCCGCCAGTTAGTACTAAAACTATATAAAATTAGATACTTTTATCAGATAACGTAAATATATCAGCATTTCAACGTCCATTGCTGGACATAGGCCTTGCCCAATGATCGCCGCCACACGCTGTAAATACATAACGCGCTAAATTTTGCTGTTATTTTGATGCGCATTATTTTACCTATGCTACGATATCAATCAAAGTCATGTTTCTATTTAAACAAATGCACCTACCTACGTAAGTTTTGATGAGAAAACGTTCGAAGCATGAGAATTCTTGCTCCACAAACAAATAGACGAACGGCGGCCGGCAGAGGCTTATAAAACCAATATTTAGTTTGTCGTCCAACAAGATCGACCCTACGTGCCTCGGTCGCGCATCGACGGCCACTACCAGTGCCGGAACTGCGTGGTTAATTAAATTGGCGCCCCATATAGGGATTTTGCGCCCCTAAACAAAATTAAAGACCATATCGTTGGCACAAGGGAAATTTCTCAGTCTACGCTACCACACAATATAATATACTTCGTTTTATTTACCTAGTCCCCTTCCATCCAACTATACCCTTATGGTACCTTTTTATGTGTTTTCTGTTCATTTGGCAGTGAGGCTTTAGTTAACCAATTAGATTTCGTTATTTTACTATAGCTTCGCTCTACTCAGGTCCTGTAAAAAAATCCTAATAGTCGATAAATTTCCAATTGATTGACTCAGGGCTTACATCCTTTTACATTCTATTGTTTTTGATACAGAATATTTACCAGTTTAATACGATTAGTATGAACAAACATATTATGGTGTACAAAGATGTTTTCTTCCAGTAGACCTTTTGGGGTAGGCAAGTAGAATATAATTAATCAAATAAAACAAACCTATTGCAGAAGCATAACAGAACTTAAACTGAACCAGAATGTCCATTGATTTATCAGAACAGAGATTTCGTGAAGCATGCGTTGAGCAGAACGAAATAGAGCCACAGAGGATATTTAGTTACTACGGTAGGGCGCACTCACATAATTTGCGCCCCTGTAGTGGGCCCCTAGAGTCCCTCCCTGCGCTGCCCACCGGCGCGGGCGCAGTGCAGGAAACCCATCCATTTTGTATCGGAGCGGTCTCTATAGAGCTTCCGGACTTACTTCCTTGGAAGGTAGTCGTAAAAAGACGATTGTCTAGATGATGTTTGTAATCGAAATAAGCGGCGAGGTGTGTGGTTCACTTTCGCATACCTATTTTACTTACATAATAGACTTAATATTATATGTTATTCGTGTGTTTTGTTAAATGGGAAGGCCTATGTCCAGAAGTGGACGTTATCAGGGTGATATGATGATAGTGGATGATACTACATGTTGTATAAAAATATTGCATTCAATTTGTATAGGTACGAGCGACAAAATTATATGTGTTTTGGAATCGTAAAAATGAAAATATTATACCCAAGTCAAAACTACAAAATAAATTATACCTTAAAACATTTCCGTCAATATATTTAAAGCGTATCATTATCCCGACCGACCATAGGTCTATGATATTTCAATAATTCATCGACCTATCATTCGGCCGCATCGTCTATTCCTTCGCCCTATACTTTCCCAAGTCCCGACTGACGCTCTATAATTATGGCGTTTATTTTCGCCTTGGACTTTCGAAGGGTTTGTTCAGGGCTTTAGGCGAACTAGGCAATTATCACATCGCCTGTAGGCTGTTCCCACGCCGGGGTTAAATTGTAAACTTACACACGAACGTGTCGAAGCTCGCGGCTATTTGTACTCCTCCTTTTTGTTGCATTTGCCTCGCACAGTGGGATATTGTAGCGGTCACTCTTCTTACGAAGCCTTAGAGCATATCCTTACCGTCGCATCTCTTTCTATCACATCCATTACCGCTCCACTTCGCGTGAAACATTAGATGACGAGTAGTTTTCGAGTAATGGACGGAGTGTAAAAGTGTAAGAGTGTGGGCGGATGGCTCAAGTTACCAATATTGGGTAGGAGTTTTGTTTGTTCGGGACGCGCGGGATCGCGTGAGAACCTTCTGAACTGCATGGGCGTGACATCGAACTCTTTTTTGTTGAACTTTTTTCTTTTTCTTTTGTAAGGCTAATGTTGAGTTGTGAGTGTCGGTAATAGCTGTACATCGGCTCGGAATCGGCTCCGACGTGACCGTGACAATGCAAGTTTCGGCGACTGTGGGTACCTTATGCCCTTTCGTTTCGTTTCACACATGTTTCTATTGTTTTCTTCGAAATGTCGAATGGTTATTTACTGTCAAATTCCAATGAATTCAATTTTAAATTGAGAATGCATTTGGAACGCGTTTTTACGTCTGCATTATTGCACATTCGTTGCACTGATTTCACGCCATTGATAATTACCGCGGCTCTTTGCATTATTTTATTCATTTTCCTACGCCGAACGTGGCATGCACATGGCGAACACAATTTTAGCTACTTTCATGCCAATGTGTATTTGAAAATAGAATACAACTTTACTCCGTTGTGTTCCGAATTGCACAGTGGTATTATTTGACTAATTCTCAGGACTAGAAAAGGAAGTAAATGCCCGTTCGTGGAACTCGCATATTGCGTGCTTTTGTAGAAAATTTAGGCCATGTTTTCTGCGCTGTGACATTCGGAGACCGATTTAGCTCGCAGGGCGCCATTAAAAATACATTAAGTCCTGTTGTATGGTCAATACAAACACCGTAGTAATGCAATATGCGAGTGGAATAGTCCGTCAGTTTTCAATTACCAGAGGAGATTGAATACTTTCGCCGCATTGTTTGGTGCGCAGGGAAGCCGCTACAGAATACAAATTGTTTCCTTCGCTTTTAAACCGGGATTTGATGAAGTCACTGAACAGTTAGCATATTATTGAATGGCGTGACTGTTAGCTTAGATGATTGATGTATTTTAATCGATATGGATAATACCTACTTAGTTTTAATTCTTAATGATTGTACACAGCTGTTAAATGTGACCGAAGAAATAGGAGAAAATCTTCATTTAATCAACTAAGTAGACAGACATACAAGAGCAGATTATAAAAACTAATTAACGAAATCTTAATTAACCGAATTAAACAGTAGGGACTTAAATACAGTAGTTTCGTATATACAATAAAAACAAAACCTGGTAGGTAAGTAAAAAACAAACCCGCAACACAGTGGGGGCAAACCTATTAAATAAAATGGAGATACGCTACTGGAATTGAAATAGTTTAAGAACTTTCCTTATAGATGAATTTACATTTTATTATAGTGTCCGACTATTGGTGGCTTATTTTTTACACTTTTCTTTGTTTGGAAATGTTTAATGTGTCTAATAAAAAACGATAGGTAGGTAGGTACCTAATTATTGAATTATTATTACTACGCTATAATAGTAATTATAATTCAATGGGTATAATGACTGTTAAACACTGCCTAGTTTTAGCTTTTGGCCATAAGATGACAAAAACTGAAGATACGGGTCTCGGTCAGAAGAAAAAGCACGATTTTGGCCAGGCAATTTTTTAAATATAATAATGCAATAAACGTAATACGCGGTACCGGGTAGGATATATTGTTTTCAGAAGGCTCTATTGAATAAAACATATTGCATGTTTGCGCGCACCGGTGCATATTTTTGTCATATCTCGTGTGTCCTGGCCGTCCCACTGTGCATCTACATTTTTATTGCCGTTCTATTTTTATTAGCTTTGTTATAAAGTCGAATAAAAGTGGAAGAGGATATTATTTATTATTCATAAATGTAGTTTGGTTAGGTTTTGAAACTTTTTGATAACGTTTCCATGTTTGTGACTCGTCAGTAATTTGTTTCGAAACGTATTGTTCCCTTCCTTTCTGGTGTAAGCATTTTTAAACCATTAGGTTTACTTATATCGATTACTGCCCGGTACCTACATATCTATTGGCTATAATTATATTCTGTCTGTCTTCCCCAGTGGGAAGAACACAAAAGAAAATGTACAAAAAATGTTGAACGTTTTGAGTGGCAAAATTATCTGCGCACTCACTGTCCAAAATCACGTAACTCACAAACTAATGAAAACCATTAGTGGGCCGCGCAAAATAATCATTCAATACACTTGGTACGATTCCCACGAACGCTATTATCAAGAGCTTATTGCTACCAACATAGCAGTGCACGTGGTCGTAATTGGTACTAGAGAATTTGATTAGGTTAAGTATAGCTACTAGCGCCACTTGTGACCGCAAAATTAAGTTGGCAGATTATAATGCAGTCGGAGCATTGCTTTGGGCAGTTGTCTATTCTTCACCTTTTGTTGGGACAGGTGATTGATGGTCCCTCATTGTTTGTGTCGCATTTATTTTGAAAAATGAACTGTTATGTTTGCTCTCGCTTGATTGCGTAGCGCTTCGTTCGGGCAGCTATTTTCCCTCGCATTCTACTCTATGCCCCGGAGCTTTTTTAATAGGCAAAGGTAATTGATAATTGAATGAGAGCGTCCTTTGTTTTGTTTGGGCGATGGATGCTATTAAAAGTTTATTAGTGTTGGAAATTAAATTTGTGTATATTACTAGATAATTATATTTAGAATGTTCGTTCATTTTATTATGCTGTCCATGGTTTTGATGTAGATTTAAAACTTTTTTATGACCGCCTTCGACCGTAACGAAATCTTATCTTAGCTCTAGTGACGCAAAGATTATACGCGTGTTCTGTGCGATTTGGAAGCTGCCTAAAAGGCTCTGGAGACGGTCAAGCTGTTTAATAAAATTTCGAGTTGTTTGGGGGACAAACAGGTATACGTTTAATAACTCATGAAATTTCCATAATTTTCCAAACATATCCGGGCAATTTTATATTGTATGTTCCAAGGTGTTCGTACTTCCAGCACAACTCGTCCAGTTTTCGAGTTATCCTGGGGACAACAGACATCATCATCATTTCAGCCTTTTAGCGTCCACTGCTGGACATATGCCATCCCCAACGAGCGCCACCACACCCGGTCCTCCGCTCTCCGCATCCAGCCGCTTCCGGCCACCTTCTTTAGGTCGTCGGTCCACCTGGCGGAGAGGTCGGTCCACCTCCAGAACTCGTCTGCCCCAACGGCCGTCGGTTCTGCGACAGATGTGACCCAAAAACCCTGCGACAACAGACATACAGAACCGAAAAAAGCAGTCGCACCGTAAACGGGGTGCTCAACCTCAGCCAACTAACAACGTTTGTGTTCCGGCGTCAAAACCGTTCGTTATCAAAGCGCATCTTCACGGCGCGCGCGCCGGTGTCGTCGGTGCCGCGCGCTAACGAGCACGGCCCATGCTGCACCGGCTTTCAAAACCGCATACAAACATCAACTAGACAAAACGTGCAGTTTCTACGCAAGCTCATAATGTTTTCCTTTCGCCCTGTAACAGCGAAAGGCTAGCACAACCTACCTTTTTTTCTAGCGTTTGTTGTTAAACTTTTGAGACCGTAGGGGTATGTATAGTCGACCACACGTCAGTGGAAACTTGAGCTGGTCTAGCCTATTAGGGACTTTCAATACTACGACGCAGACCAGTTTGTAATGGTTTTGTTTCTACTTACGTGCCGTCGTCCGTACTTAGGTAGGTGTCGCCTTCTGTTTGTCTTGACATCCATTACCGAGGTGCCTATAGGTTCTAAAGCCCTTTATAAGGAAGTAAATTCGTTGTTATCTCACGTGAAAGTATGTTAGTGGTAAAGCACATTTGCGGTGATTATCGTAGTGTCCATTGAAATGCGATGATTTCGTAATCGTGCGCAATCGGTCCGATTCCGGGCGGGCGAGGTGACCGCAGGCCCGTGATGCGTTTGAGTAAACGCTTTCATGTGGCAACACAGCTATTGCCCTTTGAAGTCACGGGAGTAGATTCCGTACTTAATAGTCTATCTGTGCAGAATACTAGAAAATTATTCGCAGAATGTTTATTTTTGAATAATTATTTCAGTGTGTAATGATTACTAATGATAAATGAACTAACTACATATGTACTTATTTACAATTGTATGCTCCATTGATTGAGTTAAAGGCTTTGTGTGTGTGAACTTATCTGTACCTACTCGTTAGTCGAATAGGTACCTCCATCATAGAGTAACATAAATATTATAATTTCTTATCTGCGCTCGCTACTCGCTTCGAAGTGTAATTTTTTGAAGTTCCCGGTAACTTTTAGACGGTATTCTAGAACATTCTGTTTCCTTCTAGATGCCGTGCAGCGGTTCGTGGAGATGCCCACCTACACAGAGGTCAACCCTGGCGAAGACGCGCTGCTCAAATGTCGGATATCTGACAAGAAAGGAGTTTGTTCGTGGCAGAAGGACAACAAGGTAGGTGCAATATAATAACTAAGCATTTTTAGGATTTCGTTTCGCCGGGGGGCGTCCCACGCTGCACACCCACATGTGGTCTCCACTCCAGAACTCGTCTCCCCTAACGGCCGTCGTTCCGTGACAGATGTGCCCTGCCCACTACCACTTCCTTCAGCGTGCTAATAGTTTTGGCACTGCATAAAATGTTGTCTTTTTCAAAACCTTTGTTTTGTTATTTTTGAACAAACAAACAACGGAATTTCATAAACAATCTTTCAACCACAGAGTTAATAGATGACAACTCAAAACTAAAATGTACCCAGCTCGTTTTTGTAGGACTTTGTTTTTAGGCAACGTTTTGTCGCGGTATCTGTTTTTGTACGTCGTGGGTACAATACAGTTTAATGTTTGATGCCTTCAACGACTTTATTTGTCTTTAAGATCCTGACTTACTGGCGACACGACAGCCAGACTATGGTCAATCCATCACATCTCATTTATTTTAATGTTTGTGTTATTTATTGGCTAAAACTAAATACAACGCTAACAGTTTATTTCGTATCTGTGAAAAGCTCGTATGGATAAGGGTTTAATGTAAACAACTCTACGAAGTTTTCAACTTATCTGTGTTTTACCTTTCTGTTAAAATGCACTCAACTTAAAGTGCCATTAGTTCCGAATATATCTGTTTAGCACAAAACACTGTGCTTCTTTTCCCCACATCTGATGTCTCTTCGGAAGTAGAAGAAGAGTAGTTTTACGACTCACTGACAGAACATCACAGAAGCACAAACAATATATTTTTTCTTGAAATTTTCATAATTTTACATACGTGACATACCTATTAGGTACCTATATGATCCAGGTTTAGCTCAGCTGGTGTTTTTTGAGTTATCGAGACAGACGGACGGACAAAAAAGCTTTGCGACAAACGTCTTTGGGTCTCTATTTATTTAGAAAACAATCTAAAATACGTAAAGGTACTCGTATTACGTGGTATTTCTTGCAAATAAATACAGGTAATTGACGCGAAGTAGTGACGTAGCGACCTCTGTAGTAATTTTTAATGATTTAAAAAAGTTTAAGCTACAGAAGGTGAAACGTTCTTTGTATTTGGGTTTCTGTAAATCAACATAAAAAAACTTAACGACAATTAACGAAACGATCGTAGCTATCTACTGAGTAATAAACTTACCTATCTAATTTGGTTTACCATTTTGTCACTTACTTCCACGTAAGGTTACTCATCACACCTGTATGTAGTTTGGCCATTGTGTGTGACCTCATTAGCAGTCAGTCTGTATGACTCGGAAAATCCTAGCCATTCAAACATACCTTCACGTTCCGTACCAGGGGTGGGTAGTTTATTTATTTAAAACTATGTCGATTCATAGCACCAAATTGTGCATAAATATACATCATCGTACTGGATCGATGATATTTTAGAAAAAAATCTGCCAACCCATAGAAGATACGAGTTTGAACAATAGGTACAATAAAAGCGGATCTAACAAATGATAATTTATTTATTTATTCTCTATGTAAGCAGCTTATAGCTGATGCTTCCATATCAGTCGACTTGCTTATTTTATTTATTTAAAAATGTTCCGAATACAATTGATTCCGGCAAATTGTTTCATTTAGAAATTAATTTTAGTTCCATAATTTTAAATTTTTTTCTACTGTAGATAGGTACAGGGTACAGTCGACCGCACGTCAGTGGAAACACTTTGAACTTGAGCTGGCGTAGCCTATTAGGGAGTTTCAATACTATGAGGGACCAGTTTATACTGATTTTATTTCCACTGACGTGCGGTCGACCGTACCAATCGAGTTATTTCTAATTATATTTTTTTCCGTAGGTAATTTAACGATGATGTTAAATGTTACATAGGTACGGTCGATCGCACGTCAGTGGATACAAAACCAGTATAAACTGGTCTCTCATAGTAATTGAAACTCCCTAATAGGCTAGGTCAGCTCAAGGTCAAAGTGTTTTCACTGACGTGTGGTCGACTGTACAACACTCTCAAAACTTCCTTTATTAGAATCTGAAAAACAAAAGCAACCAAATCTTTGATTAGCATTTTACAAGTAAAAGTCGAGTCAATGCCGCACTAAACTCGATGTACAATTTCCGTAAACGTGATAAGTACAAACTCATTCTGCATACAGATAAAGCTAAACGTTCACTTAACCGCCGTTTATCCTGGTCTGTGGAACAGGGCGCGCAGGGTCGCATCTAGGGTCCTAGGCGCTTGGGTCAGGTCTACGTTACGATTTAGCGGCCACTGTCACTGCGGTTCATTCATTTTTTAAGAAAGTAAATAGAAGATTCCCTTAAAACATAAATACAATTAACTTGGAGATTAAGGGCCTCTTACACCGCTTGCTGATAAAGTCCCAGATACCCTATCTGCAGGTTATCTGACAGATAGCCAGTTTTTTTGATTTCACAGGTATCTGATTGCCTATATCTTATATATTTTATATAGTCTATCACACAGATTTATCTGATAGATTAGTTTATCACTAAGATTACTATCTGTAACAATATCAGGAAGTGGTAAAAGAAGCCCTTAGTAAACTACTCCAAGTTAATTGTATTTATGTTGTGGTCTTGTACATTTGACTGACGGAGTTTGGCGACTGTGTTATTTTACAGTTCCGTCACCGTCAGATTTCAACTGTCACTGTCAAACCTAGCCTCCTCATTCTACACGATACATGATGTGACTGATGTGCAAAAGCGTACTTAACTCTAAAGGAGTTTTCTTCCAGTAAACCTTTGGGTGAAAGAGACCACTTAATGCAGACATATAGTATTACACATTATTAAGTTTTCATCAATGCAATTTTCTCAAAGTTCTTGCCTCGACCATATATTTTTTAACATCCAATGTTTCATTGATACTTAGCGCCCTGTCAGATCTGCGCCCCTCGTGGGCGGAGCCCTATTCCCAGGCCCTAGCTACGGAGCTGTCAGGCAGCGCTTAGTATGAACAATCGCGGGCTGTCGGGACTCGAGATCTGAATCTTAACTAGTATTAGTCACGATTTAAAAGTTAACCGCCATGTTTTGGTTGCATCCTTACTAATGGGCTTGTTCTATGCTAGCCCGTGGCTTCGTTTATGTCGTTTCGGTAGCCCGTTCTATTCGCCGCCGCTACCATTCACGCGTCAGGAGTCCGAGAGTTTTCTCTATGTTCACTGGTTCCCCTTACATCTCCTGTTTTTTATATTGTTTATGGAATTTTATACAATTGTATAATGTCTGCCCCAATGTCTTAAGGTTACTTATTAAAGTTGTGGCATTATTTAGGTGGTTATGTCAATGAGTGACTTCCTATTTACAACTTTAAAAAAAAAAAACTTAACTACCCTGGAAAATGTTACGGAAAAAATAATTTTACTTACTTTTAGATTTAGATTTTCTGTTCTTAATTATTTTGGATTTCCTGTCTTCTCTTATCTTGTATTTAGTTCGTGACCTTAAACCTACTTACTCCATCCCAGTAAGTCACTGTATGTAGATCAGTTTCTTCATTAACAGTTCCTTAAAGCGGAACGTAAAAAAACAATGTATTCTAAACTACACTTTTTAAGGCAACGAATGTTCGTTTGTAATTATGGTAATGAGGTCCTTATTTGGTGCTTCGTTGTGTCGAGCGTTATCTATTGTGCCTATAGCCGACATGGTGGGCTGTTTAGTAAATGTTTCCATTACCATTTTAGATTTTAAAAAGTCAGATTTATCTAATGAATGGGTTAATATTAACATTTCTACCTTGTCATCATTGATATTTATTTATAAGCACGGCACACTGCGGTGAACGACTTATAGCTATCTTTTAAAATTAAAAGAACAATTGAATATGAACTTTTGAATAGTATGAACTTTATTAAAAGTACCACGCTAAATGTAATAAATAATCACGCTATAATGCCATTCTTGGTAGGTAGGTACGGTCGACCGCACATCAGTGGTAACAAAACCAGTATAAACTGGTCTCGCGTAGTATTAAAACTCCCTAATAGGCTAGGCCAGCTCAAGGTCAAAGTGTTTCTACTGATATGCGGTAGACTGTACAATGATATTTTATATCCTAGAATAACATAAAAGATACTTTTTCTAACGCGGAGCAAGCGTTCATATGTTATAAACAAAAAAAACATGACTAACATAGTACTTAGACAAAGAAAAATATCAAAAGTACCTATTTATATGTATTCAACAATATTCAGATGCTATAAACTAGTAGTTCCGTGAGAACAGTAGACCTCGCCAGCCTTTATAAAGCAAACCTAAAAGAAACGAACAAAGGTCAATTTTGCAATAGGAGAAGATGTTAGTGCTAAAGTGACAAAAATTAGCACTTTAAAGCTTAGTATTTCGCAAACGGATCCCTGAATCGAAAAATGTTTTTCACACACCCGCAATATTTTTGAAAGACCTATCCAACGATACCCCACACCATGGAATTGACGCGGAAAAAAAATTATTTCCCATTTTTCGTATGCAGTTCTATGGACATAATTTAATTTTTCGACTTTCATAGGTTAATCGACTCAAAAACTAATAGAACCTACTAAGCCGTAATAGTTTTCCTTGTAACTACGTTATATATGCTACTGCCATGAATTTTTTCACATTTCCAGAAGCAACCGTTTAGCTGGCAGGGGGGGGGACACGTGACTCTAACAAAAATTACCGCTTTAAAGCTTAATATTTCGCCAACGGATCCCTAAATCGAAAAAATGGTATTCACACACCAGCAATATTTTTGAAAGACCTATCCAACGATATCCCACACTATGGGATTCACAAGAAAAAAAAAGTTCATTCCCACTTTGCGAGTATGGTAGGTACTCTAAAAAAAATGTTTTTCAAAATTTTATTCTACTCATTTTGTCGGCTTAATTAATTTGTACCCATGCCAAATTTTCGTCAAAATCGGTTGAAAAATGCGACCTGTAGAGAATTACAGACAGAAAGACAGAAAGACAGACGGACATTAGCATTTTTGGCCAATCTCGAAACATAGACGCTTCGGTCGCTCGGTCAATAACTGGTCAGTCAGCCCAACGGTCTATGTATCTATTGCCATAGTAAAATAAACTCCTTCTTTTACTATGGTATTGTGACAGCAGCGACTTGTTCACTGTCACCTCAAATAACAAAGGCTTAAGCCGCTCCAACATTACCAGGCGAGTCACGAGTCTAGACTTCGTGCGTCACTCCGAGTCCTGGGAAACTTGGCAGAAGGCCTGCCCTGAGGCCTTTCGCGGGTGGGTCGTTGTGCTTTATGGATGGAAATGACTGGGAAATTGATGGCTCAGTGACAGTAATGAGGTTTCGTTGCGAAATTACAGAGGTGATCGATTTTTGACATGTTTATTGCGATTTTATGATCTGTAGCCATTAATTTGCGATCGTATACTTGGTTATTGGTTTTTCGCGTCGTCTTCTATGTAACTACCTAGTCGGAATTGTGGAAATATTTTGAAATAACTGGCGAATGTTTAATGCTTGGTAAAATTGATTCGCAATAGTTTAACTCCGCCGCTGGCGTTTTATCGTGAGACATACAACAAGTGTACACTCTGTTTTAATTAAAAATGATTTTACTTAAGTCTTGTGGTTACAGTTATAGGGTAACTTCTTTTATTCATCATAATAAAGATCTAAAATGGTATCAAAATGGAAAACCGCATACGCAGGATTCTAACAATCTATGGTGAAAACGGCTTGCCTGATCAATTGAGTGTTTATGGCTCTTTGGATCTCCTCCATCCGTATTCCGGACAGCCACCATCAGATCTCACGCAAATCATCATCTGACGGAGATCTAAAGGCCCAAAGAGACCTCGTTTGTATGGAAATGGTCCCCACATTGCAGCCTAGCTTATTTGATCCGATATCAATGAACTACCTATTTTACCTAATCAGCGCTTCTGTGCTACAAACCTCTAATCCAATGCAGCTCGTAAAAGTCTTTGGCTCTACCTACATGTAACAAGTGCCTTACCTAACTATACAACGGTGGTGTAGTTTCGTTTTCACCTATTACCTCAGTACAGTATAATTTCCATAAATATAAATGGTACTGGTATGGCATAAAAGGTACGTACATGACGTACTGCCATATAGCACAGTGCGTAAACACCGGGGCACGGAGGCACAGTCGGTCACGAGTCACGGCTCGCCGTCACGCCGAACGTACGGAGCATTGTTCTACGCCGCTTCATGCTGCGGTACAAACCACGGGTGGCAGCGGCAATTGATTCGATAAATGCGTGAAAAAAGCGCCCATCTGGGCAAGCTCACGAAGTAAAACAAATCATTGCCAAAAGCGTGCTGAAGTTCCTAATAACGGATGCAAAGCTGAGCACTGAATTATTGTAATAAGGAGGCGACCACAATAGATCAGTATGGTCAGAGCGAACGTTCACTCTGGTCACAGTGATAGAAGGCCGGGTTGGGTTAGCCTTGAAAAAGTCACAAATAATAATATTAACCCTTATCAGAGGGCAATACCTTTCAAACTCGGTATTTCGCATCAGTCAGACACCTTGATATTGTCACTCAAAAACTGACATTTTTACTAGGTCAAGGACAATGTATGATAATGTCAGGATAATATGACATCACCCGGCGGAATAACTAGCTAGGTGTCATCCTACTACATGTAGTAGGCTGAGAGTCAAGAGTTAATAAATTAAAATTCATTAAAAAAACACAGATTACAATAGTACCTACTCGTACAGAGTAAACATTAGTGAGTACATTTAGGCGGCCGCTACAAGCGATTTCTTCCGGACTATGTTTTATGTTTCTCTTTTAAATATATAAAACATTTTTGACAAAATAGTTGTTTTTGTAACACCTCCAATTTAATTACTTACCCGCTGCCGCTTATGCCTCACGGTACCAGTGAACCGTTTCCACTGGCATGCATGCTGCTGACATTTGGGCCCCGCACGTCCGTATCCGAGTGTGTGGCGTTAAAACGCGCTTTTACATTTTGATAATATACCTACCTACCTTTATTTTTTATTGTCACCGAGTTAACAGCCACGTGTAAAGTACGAACGTTAGTTTTGTCGTCTCCAACCGTACATTTTGCCAGTTCCATGTCGTTTAACTACCCATGACCACTGTTATTTCTCTTGAGGTGTTTCTTTCACGCCGTTGCTCACCTATTGAAGACCTTTTTACAGTATACCTAAATACAATGTGTACAAATAAATATAGTTACTATTTGCTATAAGGGGTTAATGCACAATTGAGTGATTATTGGCAATATTCCAACGTGGGTACAACTTTTGTTCTTTAATTTAATTTATTTTATTTATTCAGGGATAACAACAGCCAAAATTCCAAAAAATTGTAAAAAACAAGGATACAAGATTAACGGCCAATTAAAGATATCGACTTATGCCTAAAAAACTAAAGACTATAGCAATAAGATTAATACTAACAGAACTCAATGCATACTAACAGAACTCAATACTAAAAAAATTTGAAATTTTCAAACTTCTTACAAAATGATCGACCAAGCGAATGATCTAAAATATAATTTCTCCTCCTCTTTTTTATTAACAGACTGACCGATAGACAGAGGAACGTGCGTGGTGTTCTTGCTGATGTTGATAAGAAAATTCTTATACCTACTTATTTATCTTTTTATTAGACACGTAGTAAAACTGACCCGTTCTTTTCGTGAGAATTCGTGAATTTATAGGTTGTAAAATCGTCGACTTGATAGTTTACGTCTCAATTTTGTGAATGTTACTTGTAATATCCATTCTTAGTATATTTTATAGCGAAGTCGATAAAAGTCGATGCAAAAACTCTACACATTGTAAGGATTAACAGGGCTACAAAAATCTCTTTCAAAATACATTGTCCAGAAACACAATAGACAGCTTTAAGGGCATTAAAACTTCTGCAGATGCATTTTGCTAGTGTTCTAACGAAGTTCCGTCCTAATTTCATTTTCGGCCGAATTTCGGGTTCGGCAAAAGGTTCTAGGAACCGACAGATAATACACTAAATAGGTAGCATAGTATTTTAGACGCAATTTAATATATAACAATGTTAAATATTACACAGTGTAAGATATCTGTACCTATATAAAAAAATACATTTTAATAAATTACAATGAAAATTACAATAGGTAAGTAAGTACCTGTGCTAAAACTCGGCTTTCCTTCAACAGATAGATAAGAGTGTTGATTTTTTTTCGTTTATCACTATGTTTTACGATGTAGATCCACGAATTACACTCTATGTTGTATTTTGGTTTTTGTAGTGAAAAACAATCTTATTTTAATATAGAAATGTATTAGAATAACTAATGTATTGTTAGTGGCGCGTACACTGTACAGTACAGTTGTTTTAATATCATAAGGCAATGGTATCTGAAATTATACAGTACAACAACGAGTAGGTAAACAATGTCTAAAATTCGATTCGGCCAAAAAAACCACAACAACGTAGACACTATAAATTAGTACACGACACAAAATATTTGCTGCACGTCCTATTGGTTTCCGAACATGACAAATCGTCCGACAAATGCACACCAACAATGCCCTTTTCGGAGAATGTTATCTTAATCTGGAGCCGAAGGGACGAACCTTGGCTAATTAGATGCACAATGCATTGCGTAGTCACGTTCCCATATACCATTAGTCATTACAATCTGATAAAACTATCTGTCGCCGGTAGACTGTGAAATACGTCGTTTTACAAAGTGACAGAAGATAGGTTGGTGATTTTGTTTGAATAATGAATGAATCATCATTTTAATCCACGTATCAAGGCTTATCTATCGTCCCTTCGAAGTTCGTATTTTTTATATCTAATACATTTATGATAATTGTTCAAACGTCATGTAATTATATCGAAAGTTCAATATTCATTTTTAAGTTAGATTGACATAAAGTTGTGTGTGATGGTGGTTTTAGTGTGAAAATACATTTCAGTCCTGTACAAATTGTAACGAAATGTAAACGCTTTGCTGGTGGATTTGGGCTTTGGATGGATTAGGTATCGATGCGAATCGCTTTTAAGTATGCAATTTGATCTATATAATGTATAGTTATATGAAATAAGATAGGTGACTTCTTTCGCGTCTTTGAAATTTGGGCATTTAATAAAACCCTTTATTTCGAAGTTTGACAGCAACGTATCAATTGCTTCGCTTACTCACCTGCCTTTTTGCATACAGTTGAGAACAAAACCTTATCGATGTTACGTTAAGTCTTTCGATGAGTTAATGTTGAAAAATGCAAGTCACGAATATCGAAAATCGATATCGATCGTACTCGACGTCTAGGTCCAGGAATTGTGAGCTAATTGGAGTTGAGAAGGGTCTCTGATGTCTGATGATGTAAAAATATTCTCAGAAGAGGATATGAAAAGACTTGATTTGATTACTGATTAAGTGCGTTGTGCGATTCCTTTGATGTTGAACTGTATTGAAATGTCAATCAAAAGCACTTTATATTGAAGTAGGTAACTAAATTAAACTCTATAGCATGCCGTATTTCGCAAAATATGTATTTGGACAAAATAAGGAGCAAACTGTAGTATTTATCTGACACGAAATTTAATAGGGCTGTTATATAACAATTTCCTTACCTATGAAATGAAATGAAAATTCGTTTATTCAAAATTGGAATACCTACAATATTCTCTTTTTGACGTCAATTCTGTCTAAAACTAAAACTACTCTGTTTCCACCTGTAGGTATAGCCGAGGGGAAGAAACAGCAACAAACCCAACAGCACAGGTCCCTGTTTTAATACATATAGCTGTTCATTACAATATTTATCTGTGTTGAGCCGTCAGGCACTCCATGGAAGTTTATCATTTAGGTAGTCATTTAACTTATAATATGCTTTTTGCACAAGTTTGATTTTACGGAAGACTTAAATTTATAATTATATAATTATTTACGGGTCTTACACACGAAATAGTTTTATTTACCGTGCCCGACGTTTCGACCAGGTTACAACCTGCTGTCAGCGAGCTGTCATTGTTAATCGCTGTAATTATGAATACAAAGCGCGAAAGTCTAAAATGTACTAGACTTAAATTTGTTCTCAGATAAGTTAAAAATAAAAAAATGTAATATACCATTACTAATAAATACAAACCCCATTCACGCGCATCATAAAGTATAAAAAACAAGTACGCCTCCCTAATCCATTCTCCAGGCCGATTCACATCGTAACCGTTGAACTGAACGTCTGAAGAGGCGGCCATTGATCGGAGAACAAGAGCCCATTCAGTATGAAAGGACCGATCATGAGGATCACTATCGAAGAATATTATCATCGCTAATGTACTTGAGAACCGAATTGAATAGGGCTGCCATGCAACCGCAAAACGCTCTGGAAATATACAATTCAAATAAATATATTAAGCGATTTCAGGTTGTCTGTTCATTGGTTACCTAAACTAATACGGGAGGAGAGAGACGGACAACGAAGATACTATAAAGGTTCCTTATAATCCACTTAGGAGAAAAATCCTCTTTTGAGGTACGGAACCGTAAAAACTACTTGAAAAGGTGGCGTCCAATTGCTGGGATTGCAGTAGTGTCACACTAAGTAAGTCATAAGTATGACGTTGTTTTTAAAAATGTAAAATTAATCTATGCCACAATAATGACAGCGCGTAATTTGTCAGGATAAAAATTGTATGGGGTTATCTAATTTTTACAAACGTGCCACGAGACTTGTATCCACGAAAGTCTAATTCCAAACTAGAATTTTCGCCCGTTACATAGGACAAGTCACCAATAATTAGTACTAGTAGTTCCGTGAGAACAGTAGACCTCGCCAGCCCTTATAAACCAAACCTAAAAGAAACCAACAAAAGTCAACTTTGGAAACAGAAAAAGTACCTACTAAAGTGACAAAAATTAGCACTTTAAAGCTTAATATTTCGCAAACGGATCCCTGAATCGAAAAATGTTTATCACACACCCGCGATATTTTTGAAAGACCCATCCAACGATACCCCACACCATGGATATCACGCGGAAAAAAATAATTTTCCATTTTACGTATGCAGTTCTATGAACATAATTTATTTTTTCAACTTTCTTAAGTCTATCCACTATTACTCAAAAAGTAATAGAACCTACTTAGCCGTAATAGTTTTCCTTGTAACTACGTTATATATGCTACTGCCATGAATTTTTTCACATTTCCAGAAGCAACCGTTTAGCTGGCAGGGGGGGGACACGTGACTCTAACAAAAATTACCGCTTTAAAGCTTAATATTTCGCCAACGGATCCCTAAATCGAAAAAATGGTATTCACACACCAGCAATATTTTTGAAAGACCTATCCAACGATATCCCACACTATGGGATTCACAAGAAAAAAAAAGTTCACTCCCACTTTGCGAGTATGGTAGGTACTCTAAAAAAAATGTTTTTCAAAATTTTATTCTACTCATTTTGTAGGTTTAATTAATTTATACATATGCCAAATTTTCGTCAAAATCGGTTGAAAAATGCGACCTGTAGAGAATTACAGACAGACAGACAGACAGACAGACAGACAGACAGACAGACAGACAGACAGACAGACAGCCGGACAAGAGCATTTTTGGCCAGTCTCGAAACGTAGACGCTTCGCTCGCTTCGCTCGCTCGGTCAATTACATCCAGACCCAGACCGACTTCTGCAAATCGTGCCTACGAAGTTGTCTGTCCCCAGTGGGAATTGACCCCACGACCTATGGAGCTTTAGTCTAACGACCAAGTCACCAGGCTAACGACGAGGTCAAGCGAGCTTGTATTTTTTAACCTAAAATATATTTTTTCGGAGTTAGCTGAAATTTTTTGTGTCCTTAATTCTTATTTGTCTAACCCTGAGGCGGACAGAAAGGCCTTTATTCATAAGCAGGCGGGCGATGAAAGCGAGGAGCTTAAAATAAAGGGGTCAACACACGAACGTTACTGGCAGCGGAAATTATAAAGCGTGCACTGGTTATAATTAAAGTAAGAGTCGACAGTTTTGAAATTTGCATTTGCATGCATTCTAAGGCAGTTGTGTGATTGTGTGTAAGTAAACTGTATAGACCAAATGTGACAGCCTACAGTTATGTAGCTATGGTATTGTATTGATGAGTTCGAAGTTTGAAAGCCACACCATATTTTATCCGAAGGGACATGGAACTTTGTCGTAAAAAGTGAAATTTGAAATTAGAATCGCAGCGTTAGCACATCATTGATTGGTTGAACCACCATTCTAAAAGTTGGGGTAAGTTTTTATTAAAATTAGTAGGTACGATTTATTGTCATACCACAGTGTTGGTTCACATGCATTTTGCTTAACGACACACAATCTATAAAAAAAAACTTTGTAAAATCGATTTTGAAACTCTAAGTTATTTTTCCAAAATAAAATTTTATGACACTTTCCTACGCATTATGTTGTTTGTTGTTTGTATTGTTTTACTTTAAATATAAAGTTGATTTCAAAACAAACATCACACAATAATCTTGTAAACTGAAATTGTGTGAAAGGCCCTTGCAACCGTCTCACGCCGTGGTATCGATGTATCAAGACATGGCAACGAAGACGACTGGGGAATATTAAAATGTAAAGTCACGAACGCCGTGAATTATCGTGGCCGTATGTATGAGACAGTACAAATTAAGTTTAAACATGAATATGAAAGTCTTGTGTGGTCTACTGGGTTAGAGTAACTAAGTTGTATGCAAAAGAAGTTATATTATACTTATGTATGACAAAACATGTTATTCCAGCTGGGGATGCCCTTCGCCGTTTAGGCTGATGATTGATTGATCGGTATTTAATATACCTACCTTATAATTATTTTTCTTATTATTATTTTTATTTATACCTAACTGTGGTTGACTGCGGCTTTTCGCGCGTGGAATAAGATTTTCCCGCGGGAACAGTTTACCGCGGTAAAATGTAGCCTATCTATTAATCTAGGATATAAGCTATCACTGTACCAAGTTTATCAAAACATCCTCACAAACTTTCGCCTTTATAATATTAGTAGGATTCTCTGTGACGTACTACATCGGGACAAAAAGTTGTTCCGCGTCGGGTAATGTATGCTTAAGATGCAAAGATCCGTGTTTTTTTTTAAAAAAATTTCTTTATGTTACCTATTTAATGTATTATCTATCTTTTTTTTCTAAGTAAACTTTGTCGAAGAGGTACATCTACACAAACCCCACAAACTCTAAAAATATATCATTCCCTATATTTCCTGCTGACAAAACGGTAATGAGAAAAGTTTTGCCAAACCACAAACAAGGAAATTTTATGACTTACCTACTCGTATATCAAAAGGTGATAAGTACCTACTAAAAAGTTTTGATACGTAATAAAACTAGTAGTTCCGTGAGAACAGTAGACCTCGCCAGCCCTTATAAACCAAACCTAAAAGAAACCAACAAAAGTCAACTTTGGAAACAGAAAAAGTACCTACTAAAGTGACAAAAATTAGCACTTTAAAGCTTAATATTTCGCAAACGGATCCCTGAATCGAAAAATGTTTATCACACACCCGCGATATTTTTGAAAGACCCATCCAACGATACCCCACACCATGGATATCACGCGGAAAAAAATAATTTTCCATTTTACGTATGCAGTTCTATGAACATAATTTATTTTTTCAACTTTCTTAAGTCGATCCACTATTACTCAAAAACTAATAGAACCTACTTAGCCGTAATAGTTTTCCTTGTAACTACGTTATATATGCTACTACCATGAATTTTTTCACATTTCCAGAAGCAACCGTTTAGCTGGCAGGGGGGGGGGGACACGTGACTCTAACAAAAATTACCGCTTTAAAGCTTAATATTTCGCCAACGGATCCCTAAATCGAAAAAATGGTATTCACACACCAGCAATATTTTTAAAAGACCTATCCAACGATATCCCACACTATGGGATTCACAAGAAAAAAAAAGTTCACTCCCACTTTGCGAGTATGGTAGGTACTCTAAAAAAAATGTTTTTCAAAATTTTATTCTACTCATTTTGTAGGTTTAATTAATTTATACATATGCCAAATTTTCGTCAAAATCGGTTGAAAAATGCGACCTGTAGAGAATTACAGACAGACAGACAGACAGACAGACAGACAGCCGGACAAGAGCATTTTTGGCCAGTCTCGAAACGTAGACGCTTCGCTCGCTCGGTCAATAACCTTATTATTTATTCAGTTTTTAATTCCGAAAAGTGTCGTATCAATCAGAAACGTCAATGATTTTAAAAAATTTAAATGCAAGGTTTATTTTGTTTCTTGTCTTCTCTATTTAAGATGCCAAAGCTCAGGGAATCTTACATACTTATATGAAACTTCCTGTACCAATATACTGCAATGGAGAAAGCTTTCGATACCTTAGCGCACAAACGTACTACCTTTATGTAAGAAAGTAGAGAGTAATTCGCACGTTTGCGGGAAATATATGTTGCCGGTCGTGACTGGGTCTCTCGCCTCATCATATCACAGCATATATTTAAAGTATGGTCAATTTAAATAAACTCAAAAGTATACGAAAGTCCCAGGAGACTTGGTGTCATAGACAGAATAAGTTGCTAACTCCAATAAAGCGGCATCGTCGCGATCGAATATTAACCAACAGGGGTGGTAAGGTAGTCTCTTTGTTCATTCTCCCCCTTCTATAAAGAAAGCAAAATAATCCGTGCTGAGTAAAGGAATATTAAATGTTAGTAGTACCTTTATATTTGATGCGCTCTTAACGTTGGACTTTGCAAAATACTCGAACTGTAGTCTGTATTTTATTTAAATTCGAATAACTGACAATTTCATACAATGGGTGGAAAAGAGAAGAAAATTTTGTTTGTTTGTTTGTTTGTTTGTTTGTTTGTTTGTTTGTTTGTTTGTTTGTTTGTTTGTTTGTTTGTTTGAAGGCGCTACCATTGCTCTGGAACTACCATTCGGATTTGAAATACTCTTTTTGCAGTTGACAGCCCAAATCTTGAGGAAGGTATTTAACATCACTCTACTTACGACCCTTAGATCGCGAGCTAAAGTCAGAAATAACTTTTAAAATGCGGCCGCGGCCGCGGGAAATAACTAGTAACAATATAAGTTTGAATTGGTAAAGGAACTTAGCGAAGGCAAGGGAAGGCGTGACCTAACCTTTCGATGATGCCAAACAAGTTTACGTATTAGGTCATGGCGTCGGAGCAATATGGCTATGGCTCTGGTACAGCATCACCTTTTGACCTCCCAAAACAGGTGTTTAAACGAATGTGGCGTCACAAGTACTTATACATTTAATAAACCAACCATTAAGTCGATAAAATAGTGTCGGATTCGGTCGTAGGTCATAAATACACAATTAAACTGTCGAAAAGTTTAGTCTGTAATACAATAAATATTTTTTGAAAAATAAATCGGAGATACCTTACCACAGAACACGGAAAAAGCTCGCTATTTATAATGATCTATATACCTTACAAACGAAGCCATATTATACAACTGTTTTTATTTTTATCTGTCTGTTCAGGCATCACGCGAAAACCACTGAAAGGATTTTGCTGTCAGAAAATTGTTTTTAAATAAAAAATTCCCCAACATTTCACATTTCATGCACATTTCGAACTTAGAATGTATTTATGTAAGTAGTTTCGGCCGAAAGATGGTGAAAGCCCAAGTTCGGTTTCGATTTCGGCCGAAATAAAGGCCTCTATCTGTCGGCAGTACCACAGTAGAGTACGCACGATAGAAGTTCAATAGTTGACCCCTCTGTTCAATAGAAGTCCTTGACTGGACTACTGTACTGTACATCGCAGCGTGTGAACCTCTGATATATTGGAGTTTGTACACATTGTCGATCGTAGCTCAGTTCGAAATGTCCTGGCCTTACCTTCATTACATCGAGTGTTCAAACCTTGGCCGTTACCGATTAATTTTCAGGAATTTATTAATACAACAGTTTATTTTCTACCGGGTGACAGTTCAATTATAGCCATTTCATTACTCTCTCTCTCTCTTTTTTTGAGAATTTTGACGCGTTTAATTGACGTTTTGTTTTATCAATTGATTTTATAATTATCAATTTATCAAGGTACCTAATAATTATCGTGATAGTTATCAATGATAAATATCAGTTCTAACCCTGCCTCTTTAGTATACGATCCTCTAAGTACTCGTCGCTTCTTACTCATCGATACAAGAATCTCGCCTACGCCCTCCGACCACACCGCCGCAGTACATCGTGACGTGAACCGTTCAATAGACTGTGTTCGGAATTCACGAGTATTGGCACCGCCATCGCCAGCGCCAAGCCGATCCCACCATTGTATTGTGTGTACTAGTGCCTACATGAACAGGGACCACGCGTCGAGTGTGGGCGAAGGACTGTTCTAGGACCACTTTTCCGGATAAAATCGAACACTGCACTCCAAAAGACTAACTTCATTTTTTACTTTCAGGTGATTGAAACAAACGTCCTACGTTATTGTAAAATTACTTTACTAGGCCACCACTGCGTTACGTGGACGGACAGACAGGCAAGACGTGTATGTAGGTAGGTAGTTGTGAATGAAGAAAAGTGTAGGTACATACGTATACTTACTATATTAATTATAAAACTTCGCGGATTTACTCACGTGAATTTCTTTTGTCAGCTAATGTCTAACGCCACATCAGTGTGTGTACACGGTTAGTCTGGAAACTTTACATTGAAAAACAAATAATTCAACATTTAACAAAATATCGTAAATCATTTTTAAGTCTTTATTTATAAATATTCAACGCAATGACGCGATCGAATCTCGAAAACAACAACGCTATTCTATCTAATAAAATCAAAATAACTCTAATAATACGAAGAGAACAAACAACAGGTTTATTCAAATAATATATAAAAGGTCACATCGATAATGAGACATTGTTATTCAAAACTTCCCACGCTAGATATCCTACATTAGTCATCGCGAATCATGGTGAGCCTATCAGGTTTACTATAATCAATTATTATTATACACCATACAAGTACATACAAGCTCAAGGCTCATCGGCCACCAGGGCTGCCAAAACTGGAAACTTTGCAGTAAGGATCTAGACTTTTATTGTTATGGAACTATTTCAGTTTGTTTTACGAGTTAGCTTAAAATAATATCAAATCTTATTATAATTATTGTTTCTTAAAATATTTCATTTTATTTTTTAAAAAACAAGCTAAGGCTTCCATTAATAAATGTAAAAAATTAAACATTGGAAATTACAGCGCAATGAATACAGATATAAAAATCCATTCAGTTAGGTCATATTGTTTTAAACGCTCACAAATCACAAGAATTTCCTAATAAGAAGAATTTACAGCGTTTCATTCCTTTTCTGAAATACCATTTTGTACGACAAATTAACGTTATAAAAACCAACGGCCTACGGTGTCTTGACATACCTAACACAGCCTCGCCATTTAATTTATTTTTAACCAAACGTACTCAGTCGTAATCTAAATGAAACATTGTTGGTAACCCTAGACGGTAGGGTTTGAACACTACCATTAAACATTTCGAAAGGCATTAATAATATGATGAAAGTGTTAATTTGCTTCACTCATACGGCACGATGATTATGTTACGTTGAAGACATTATGCTCTTGCGCATGACATGTGATACAGGTGCGCGTTATAATAACAGAGCCTTGAATTGAAAATCAAATTATGTAGAGAAAATGTGTTGAATAAATGTTGCTTTGCAGTCGACATGAAACTAACGCATTTTCTTACGAATTAAATTAGCCTTGAAATCTCTTTAAGTTGCTTTTTTCAAACGGATTTTTAATTCGGATAGGACACTTTGTAAAGTACCTCACCTACCCATATAACGTATTTTTGAGCACCTGAGCCATTTTTTACCGACTTCCAAAAAAGGAGGAGGTACTATTATAGTTCACTAAGATTTCGAAACGAAGACCATGGTTCTGCTAGGATAACGCACGTGTGATACATGATATTGTGATGAATGAATGTTGATAAAAGATTTTTGTTGTTTGCTGTATATGATTTGGATGCACTGATTTTTGTATAATAGACCGTAATCCTGTAATTCATATGGATGAAATCATTGTGAGTCAGTGTTTAAGGTTTGTATTGTTAATGCCAATGACTCGATGTGTGATTGTATGTCCGACAGCTTGTTTACATCATTGAATGTAAACGATTTGAGGTTGAAACTCTGGAAGCAGAATCGCAGCCATAAAATTAGTTATCTTACGCAGACTGAGACTAGTTTCTTGAACATTTTCTGAAGAATATTTTAAAAAATCTGAATACTGTTCCTTCTTTTTCCTCTGTCGACTTTTAGTTTATTCTGTTTTTGTAAATATATTGTGTTTACAATATACTTGCAGAAACATACAAACATAAATTACAAAACCCAATATATTGTGTTTACAATATACTTACATTACAAACACATTAAATTCGTATTTTAACATACTTATAATACGAATTTAAACCCAATATACTTACAGAATAAACTAAAAGTCGACAGAGTAAAAAGAAGTAACAGTACTCAGATTTAAAAAAATATCTTTTAATCAACTTATTTCTTTTAATCAACAATTCTGCAATCAATAAACTTTATGTAGGTATTTGAAAACTACTGCCTACGTCAGCGATGAAATTCTAAAGGTGCCCCTATACGCCATTAATTTGATTTCGATTTGAAAGTGTTACATGCTAACAGGTGATCTACAAATAAGTAAAACGCAACAGATGTTCAGTGATAATGATAACACACGGCCCATGAAGTTCCGAACTGCGCACACTTAGGCACGCCCCACACGAGCGGATATTGCGTCGCTAACGGCTATTGTTTCCAATCGTCATTAATCAAAGAAAAGTACTGTCTCAGTTTTGTTTGCTCCCGAAAAAACCGTCACGCTACGTGGTTTGCGCGAAGGTGAAACTTGGCCATAGTTCACACACGAGGAGACAAGTTAAACGTTGTGTACACCCAAATATTGAAGATGGTATTTTAAAGAGCTATTTCTGGGTCGACTATGACACGCTTAGTGGTTATGGAAACCAGACGCCCAGTAGACGTACGCTCAGTAGAAATACCGAAGTCAAAAAAAAGTCATAGATGACGATCTACGTCGTACCTAGCTCGACGTCATCGTTATTAATATTTGATTCTCGTATAGTTTCTGATGACAAAACCAGCGGATTTTAATTTTAAATCGCATATATTTAGACGTTTGTGTGTAAACACCTTAAACACCTTTCTTAGCCTACGCTCTGTTTACCACTTTGTGATTTTGCTGAACCTAAACGGACCGCGATTTCATCATTAAGTTTAGCTAGACTAAGTACGATAATCATTTTTTTCTTTTTTCTAAGACTTATTTGTTCGTTCCTTTCGGGTTATTCGTTTGACGCTATTATTTCAACGTTCGATTTTTTTCGCATTCAACGAACAAAACATTCCGCATTTCATTCGTCTAGTAGCCGACGACGGCCTTCCTGTTTTGAATTCATTGCTATTGACAACATAAGCTTGATTGGCAGACCCCATTCAATCGCGCATTCTCAATGCCTTTGATGCCGTGGAGTAGGCATTCCTTTTTTAATGATTTATTATTTACTCTGTGGACCCCCTAAGCCCGCACCTGCAAATTCAATTTTTTGCTTGTGTTGCGTCGGTCTCTCAAACGAGAGGGGTTTGATAGAGGTCTCTGTGTAAATACTGCTGTTTAATTTCGCTCTCAATCCTCCATCGTTGTATGAATTCATGTTTTTATGCACCAGTATATTTGCCAACTCCAAAAAAAATCTATCAGCATGAATCGCACCGTTTACTAAATCTTGTTTATTTAACGAAATCAGTCAACGTTTTGAATACTTATCTAGCTGATTACATGAAGCTAAAAACTACTTCGCAAAGAAGTAGCATTTTTTCCCTTCAAGGCTCTTACCATAACACTCTAACATATGTATGACATATCGCTATAATATCAAGAGCGAATGTGTCAATTACATAGAGCGACACTGTATGACGATGACGGTACATACTGTGTGGATAATGATGGTATGAAATGAAAATTCGTTTATTCAATATAGGAATACTATATTCTGTTTTTGACGTCAATTCTGTCTAAAACTACTCTGTTTCCACCTGTCTAGCCGAGGGGAAGAAACAGCAACAAACCTAACAACAGCACAGGGCCCTTTTGTTCTTAGTTAATCTGGAATGATGTATGTATATTTCGTTCTTATTTATAGATGATGACCGAAAGCGTATCGTCTAGCCTTATTTATAGATGATGACCGAAAGCGTATCGTCTAGCATTAAACTTGAGACTGCGACAAGCATATTATATACCTTCTATTATACAGAGGCATTTTCCAACAATGGACTGAATTAGACGGTTGATGGATATAGTAGGTACTTATGGTGAATGTTCTGTATTTTCAGCCGGTGGGCATCTACCGAGGCAAGTACGAGTGGGCGAATGAGAACAGTCCCGTGGGAGGCGACTGCTCGCTGTGGGTGCGCGCCGCCACGCTGCAGCTGGACGACGGCCAGTGGCAGTGCCAGGTCACAGCCAGCAACTACGATGTGCAGGTGAGATGTTATATGCAGCCTTATACATTTTGTAACAATTGTATGTGAATTACTTTGCGACCCTTCTAGTGTGGGTAAAAATTTATACCTCACAGTAAAACTAGGGGGTATGATGTCGTGTTGTTTGGATCTCTAATGAATATTATCTATAGTTTTTTATATAAATTATTTATTGAATTTACAATGTCGACACTCACACGCTAGCTTTGTGTGTTAATCATACAATAAATACATACATACATACAAAGTATAAAAGATTTGAAATGAACGGGATTCTTACCATAGTGTGCCCAAATATCGGAAATCAACACTAAATAACATCATGGTAATCCAGTTTATTCCAAATATTTTACCCCTATAACATTCTGTACTAATTAAAGCAACACTTTACGAGCTGTTTAGTGATATTTTCTTACTGTCTGTATAATTATACAATCTCAGGAAGTTCAATGGTCATGGTTGTAACTGTAGGTCAAAGTCGAACCGTTTAGGTCAAGAATATTTTAATCTATCAATCAACGCAGCATGAAGTAACTTTACTCATTTCAGGATGCGCTATCCAGTCCACCCGCAGCGCTGGCAGTCAGGGTGCCGCCTCAGTCTCCAAGGATACTCTTCAATGGATCCCACGTCATGCCGGGGCAGAACATAACGGTGCCAGCAGGGTCCAGAGCCACCGTCGTATGTGAAGCCAGATATGGAAATCCGCCGGCTTACATCGAGTGGTTCTTAGGTAAACGTTTTATTTCGATGTCTTTGAGTTCTATAAGGCTCTTGGTTGATCTCGATGCCGTCACAACCATATTTCGGGTCCGGAATGAAATTGGGACTTGGGAACAGGTTATACTTTTATTGTTATCTACAGTGCAACGGAAAAAGTAAACACAGTTTTTTTTTGATTATTTAATTTGATTTTTTAATTAACATTTTTACAAGAGCCTAGTAGACATGGTCGCCACGTTCTTTGGCAAGTAAATACACCTATGCCTATAAACCTGGACAAGTGCGAGTAGGATTTCCGCCCTGAGGGTACAAACTTAATTTCTTATGTATATAGTTCATCCATCTAATCAAAAAAGTTCTTACATATAAATTAAAAAGGTAATGAAATGTGGGCTAAAAAATAGTATCTCGATTATTAACTCGGTTTGCAGCGCCAAGGCTGTTTGACGAAAGAAAGGTATAAAATTTTAAATAACAATTACAGAAAAAGAACGCCTGACAGCGTGGAGTCAGACCAACTCGTCGGAGGTGGAGCGACCGCGCGTGTGGGCGGCGCGCTCCGTGCTGGAGCTGGGCGCGACGCGCGCGGCGCACGGCCGGCAGCTGGCGTGCCGCGCGCACCACCCCTCCTACCCCTCACCATACTATCGGGACTCGTACACCATGCTCGACGTCACATGTAAGTACACCCACTAGTATCATTAGTAGTATCACACTTCGCCGTGCCTGTTTAGTAGTCAAGCGGCACTTAGTGGCGGCAGTGCGTTTCGTACCGACTACTACCGAGACTCGTACACCATGCTCGACGTCACGTGTAAGTAGCGTTATCCCACTAGTATCTTTAGTAATATTCCACTTCTAATGTCGTGCCTCTTTATAGTCAAGCGGCACTTAGTGGGGGCAACGCGTTTCAGCTGAGTGCCGACGACTGCCGAGACTCGTGTACGTCACTCGCTCATATCATACTTCGATGTGCTGCGTGAGCGTGTACTGTAACACTCCTTATTTGAGTGCCGCACCCGCCACCCTTTCCCCACCTAACCCTACAACTGATACTCGTAAACAATCATTCGTCTTTCATCTTATTATCAGTTGACATAGCCCTCCCCCTAGGCGCGCCACTGAACCCGATCTTCGGTTCTCCGCATCCAGTCACTGCCAACCGCCTTACTCAGTTCGTCGCTCCATCTAGCTCGTAAACATGCTGGAAGTCAATTGTATGAATTCTATTGTAGGAGCGTCATGCTCGTTTTGTCCGTTTCTTGTATTAAATAAATAATTTGGTAGAATGAACGAAATCCACTCAGTCTCATTCCTTGATATTTGTTTGTATTCTTATTTCAGTTGTTCCAGTAGTATCAATAGTTGGAGCTGACTCCAGCACCCTCGCCAATCTCGAGGAAGGCTCCAGTGCTCTCACGCTGGAATGCCGTGCGGACGGGAACCCCAGCCCTTACGTATGGTGGACCAAGGACGGCCAGGTCATCGCTACAAATGGACCGAAACTTATACTGGCACCTGTTGCGAGAAATCATTCAGGTACCTGTGTGATACGATATTTATATTTCGATTTTTCCCCTACTTTTGCTAGAACGCTACTGATCCCAGAAATCTCTCTGATCTCTCGTCTCGAAGTTTCAGCGATGGCGAGGGAAACTTTGGGTTACTTTCAGGAAATTTTCACACTAAGTCGCTGTAGTTCATTATGGATGAATAACTTAGTTCCATTCCACATAAAACGCACTCGTCTAATTATTTGTTTTGAGATAGATACCTTACTGTTGGTTTTCCAGGAATCTACGGGTGTCAAGCCAGAAATTCGCTGGGAACGTCAGATTCTATCAAAATCGAGATCGATGTCAAATGTGAGTTGCAATTAAATTGATCGAGAACAGTCTCTCTTAACTGGTCAATTTTGATAGTGTTTTAACGCGTTTTAATTCCTCATCACAGATCCTCCTAAAGTGACATGGGTCGGTCCAGACACGGTGGTGGAAGCGAACCTTTTCTCGCAAGTCACGCTGGAGTGCAAGGCCCAAGGGAACCCTTCTCCCTCTTACCAGTGGTACCATAAGTAAGTGAGATCTATGTGATCGATTTATACGTGATGCGATAAAAGATTTAGATTTTACTTTTTTAAGGTTTTGGCTTGGTTACTAGACCTTTAAGCAAAAAAAAGAGTCGTGATTTAACTTTGACTTCTTATTGCAGCCCAACTCCCGGTAGCCACGTGAACATGATGCCCGAGGACGGGTACCCTGTATCGTCCACCCCACAGCTGCAGCTCCACAACGTATCGTACTCGCAGCACGGCCGGTACACTTGTGTTGCCATCAACCATATCGGCGTAGAGGAGAGGTTAGTATACCTGTTATTTGACCACAGCCTATAATCATTAGAATGTGGCTGTCAGATTTTGGTTTTTGAAAAACGAACTCTATCTAGACTTCACATAAGTCTAGTATTTGAACTTGTTTTTTGGGTCGCAAAACCCGTTTTAACACTCTGAGGGATAACAGGTCCCTGCTAGACCAGGCCGCGTGATTACAAATGCCGATGCTGCACAGACAGATGCCGTCGTGTACGGATACAATAAAAACTAAACAAACCCAATTACACTACAGACTATGTCGCCGTTACAGTTGTAAGGGTTATTGAGAGAGCTAAGCGACCTAAGAATCCAGAAGATGACATAGACTTACAATGCCACAATTTACTTAAAGTCCTTTCTCTAAAAGTACTACTCTTTTGTACTGTGTATTTGTCTGTTTATAACTTGGTTACCTACCTAGAAAAAAATTCAACGTAAACTTGGTGATCTACGTGGAAAAAACCGCCTTTTCTTCGTTAATGCGTCGAGTGCAGGGTTTAAAAGTGACCTGACTGACACCAGGAGACTTGGTGACCTGGATCACAGACTACCGTCTAGTTCAGGCATCAGTCTTCACAAAAGGTGATAATATGTACTAAAACATGTGTTTGTACTTTATTTTAAGTTTGTATTGCCTTTGTGAAAAAAGAAATAAAGATATATTATTATTATTATAAAAGTGCTGGTGTTTCCAGGACGCACCAATCGGAGGGTATCACTCTGAACGTGCTGGGCCCGCCGGTGGGCGCGGAGACGGGCACGGCGCACGCGTGGAGCGGCGCCGAGGCCAAGGTGACCGCCACGGTGTGCGCCGACCCGCCGCCGCGCCGCGCCGCCTGGCTGTGGGGCAGCCTGCGGCTAGAGGTGCCCTCGCACATTGGTGAGACTTGAATGTAGTCACAGATTGTTTGCAAATCGCTGACTGTGTTTACAGCATAGAAAAAGGATCCCATACTGCTAAAATAATAATAATAATCAGAAGGACACACTTATTACAAAAGTGGTAAGAGTAAGCAAGACAGATATAATATCTTCTATCTATCTATATATAATATCTCTAACTGTCAACGCACAACAACCCGACTAAAATAGATAGTGTTTGTTCAGTTTGACCCCGCCATGTAAGAAGCGTCTTCTAAATTCATTGGGGTAAAGGACTATTGCTATTTCATGCTATACATACGCGGTTAACAGTCTATGTGTGCGTAAGCGACATAGAGATGTTCAAAAACTTAAAAAGTTTGATCGAATCAATGATCAATTTCTTGATATTTAATGAGCGTCTCCAGTGAACGCGCTCCCCTTTGACAATTAGTCATTGCCATTGCGCAGAAATCTGCCAACTTCACACAGTCGCCCAAAAACTGTACGGGGACTATAAACGTGTTCTCTCTTGATGTATCATACATACGCTAGCCTCATCGATTTTGGGCTGTTCGTCCATCAGTGCGTCAGTTTCTCCTTTTATTTATATTGCTGATGTTTCCAGGTCGTTACCGCGCATTGGAGCCGGCGGGCGCCAACGGCTGCTACCGCTACACGCTGGTGGCGTCCAACGCGGGCGCGGCCGACGCCCGCGTGTACGTGCTGCACGTCGAGAATGAGAGGGGCTTCTCCTCGCACGCCGTCTCCTTGACGGTCCATGGTCAGTTCATAATATCTCTAACCTACACTCACGGATACTGCACACAAGTACAATCGACCGCACGTCAGTGGAAGCACCTTGAGCTGGCCTAGCCTATTAGGGAGTTTCAATTACTATGAGAGACCAGTTTATACTGGGATTTGTTTCCACTGACGTGCGGTCGACCATACAACTATCCAATATAGGTCAATATAAGTTGACTGAATGCGAGAACCCAGATCATCATATCAGCCAGAAAACGTCCACTGTTAGACTAAGATCTCTATAATGACCGACCCCGGTCTCTCCGCAGCCAGTTAGTTCCCGCAAAATTGTAGGTCGATCTTATGGGAGACCTGCCCATAGTACGACTTCCGGTACGTGGTCGCCACTTGAGAACCTTTCTGCCCCAATGGCTGTCGGTTCTGCGCGCGATGTGCCCTGCACACTGCCACTTAAGCTTGACAATTCTTCGAGCTATGTAGACTATACCGTCCAGCAGTGGCCTGATAATGATGATGGCTCGATAACAAAATAATTTTGTACAAAAATCTGAATGAGATTGGTAGATTAAAGAGTTGAGTGTGGTGATGCAGATGATGATACCGGTTATGATCATATCGTCTAAAAAGAAATTTGCCTATAAGACAAAATGCCTAAACGTACAATGTCTAATTATCAAAATTGTCAACTTTGCAAAATGCCTAAAACGTACAATGTCTAACTTGCGAAACGTTTAAAATGCAAATTGAATACGAAGCAACTTACAGGAATATTGTCTATGCAAAATATCAAAAACCCAAGGATACCTGAACAGTCATCATAAAAAAGTTGTAACCGGATGACACCATCACATCTTATACTTTATGCAAACCATTGTACCTGAACTTAGCAGGCCATATTTTATTTAGGTCCTACAACAATAGTTGTCTAGAACAAAAAATTAGCTTGCTCTTGATTTTGATGATTTTGTACAACGCGAGTGCTCTACCAACTATACACCACGAGTCCACGACTGCACTGTTATTTTTAATCTTAGTATACCACTTATTATTAATTAGTATTGCTTTTAACCCGCATGTCATAAAGTGTCAAATAATTTCGTCACACAGAATCGCATTTTTCGATAACAGAAACGGCGCACGTGGCGCCGCTGATCGCGGCCGCACTAGTCATAGCGGCGCTGCTCGTCATCGTGCTCTGTCTCATCTTACGGTGCCGGAGACGGAGAGGTAAGCCGTAATTTTTTATTACATGACTGAATCCTGTTTGATACCTTTGCCTTCACGTAGAATAAGCTTGTAAGAGTAATGTTGTAATTTGAATGGCTGTATGGTCATTGATCTTTGCTTTGTTGAGAATGTTAATAAATAACATAAAACTGTTCGTTTTCCTTTTAGTTGGGTATTTTTTTTGTAAACGACATAACATTTCCTATTAGCATCGTCAAGCATTAAATATGATATTTTTGTTACAGAGAGCGTTGAATACAAGACTGAAGATTTAGATAGGTAAACCCTTTTCTTTTTATGTAGATAAAATGAAAAAAATAGTAAGTATTTAAACTTTAATTCTATTAAAAATACACATTTTCCCCAAAGTAACAAAGCCTAATAAATATATATATATAAATAAATAAATAGTTATATTTATTACTTACATCTTACATACTTTTAGTTTAATTGTCAAACAACAGAACAAAACAATTGAGATCACTTAACGTTTCCACTCCGTATCAAAGTCAAACAATTTTATTGCATGTAAGTACACTGGGTACATTTTTATCTACCACTAGGATAGTTTATTCATATTATTCTACTTTGCACTGCACGCACTGCAATCTGTTTTCAAAATATTTTGTGTTTCGATATCAATGCTTTCTCTGTTACTTCAATTCGCTCTGAGATATAAGCCCACCCAGCCTTACTTACCGTGCTCAACCCACAGCGAGAAGACAGTCCTCCCGGCGGACGCGGTGTACTCGCCGCGCGACCCGCCGCGGCCGGCGCCGGCGCCCGCGCCCGCGCCGCGCGGCGCGCCCGCCTCGCGGTACTCGCCCGGCGCGCTGCAGGTGCGCCGCGCCGCCGTCGTCCTCCAGCCCCCCACCACCGTGTGACGTGTGCCGTGTGACACAGGTGTGAGTGATTGGCACTACTAACTTACACCATCTGTACGCCTATAGTAGCCGGCTAACTTCTTGAACATCGAGTGACGTGGTGGTACTCGACTGATCTACCAATAGCGCGCTCGATTTGGTCCAATCTACCAATAGCGCGCTCGATTTGGTCCAATCTACCAATAGCGCGCTCGATTCGGTCGCGCCCCGCACCCCGACGCCAAAGAGACCTACAATTCAGTTCTGCGCAGTCAAGGTCATTATTCAAGAAGTTTGCCGTCGTCTATACCATGAGTTGACAACATCAATACTCGCTGGCGACTACGTAAAAACTATATCTCTCTGTCTTTCGTCATTAGTCGAAAAGAGATAGCATTATTAAGTATTTACGTAGCCGCTAGCGAGTATCGACGTCAAGTTATGGTAGGCCCACTGACACTCATTCGCTCACTTCATACTAAACAGGACTCTATTTTGAACTCACACATTCTCACCCATCGTCTTAAATAATGTACCCTAATCAGACTGTCAATCAAGATAATAAACCAGTCACTAAGATTTGCTAATATAGAGAATAATTCGAGTTATGACTAAGGAGCCACTTTTCATGACTAATGATTCACTTTTCATGACTAGGAGCCACTTTCATGACTAAGGAGCCTCTTTACATAACTAAGGAGCCACTTTTCATGACTTATGAGCCACTTTTCATGTCTAACGAAACTACTTCTAATAGTGAAAATATTTTCTTATTTGCATGCAATGCCTCGTGAGACGTGCGACAGGTGTTTGTAGCCGTGGTTTGTAGCCACCGACTACAAATTTACATCTTATACATATTTCACACATTAAGCTTACACCATAATCAACAAGTGTGGTCCTCCGCAAGAAAATGGACCAGATGATTTTTGAGTATTGCAACCAAACGATTTTCGTATTTTATTTTGTCAGACATCTTAGATTTGAAATCAGTGTAAACTGGACCTTTTTCTTGCAGACAACCACAAAATATGATAGAGTTTTCTCCCTATCTTATTTAAACTTAATACCAAGGTAAGGGCCTCATCATCTTTTTTCATCACGAACTTAATCCGAGTGAATCCATCATCAATATTAACATCAGCATGCCAACGTCAGCTATGGACACCGGTAGCGCTTCTAACAAAAATGTAATGACATACTTCCTCAGTCTACTTTTTCAATGTCTCATTCTGAGCGAACGGAACATTGGGCTAAAAAATAATACGTAAGCTACATCCCAAATAGCAAAAATGTAGTGGTGTAGCCATAATAGAAACGTTTCTATCACTAGGAATAAAAAATGTAGGCTACATGAAGTTAGGTCTGTCCAACAATGGGCCATATAGATGCAAACTGTTGCCAAGTGATTATATTCTCTTTGACTGTTGCCTGAATGGCCTAAATAGACAATGTTGAAGTCAATCTCAGAATGAAAACTTCTTTGAATCAGATTGGATTTAAACTAATATTAATAGAACGATTCAGACAGTATTTTTATTGCCTTTGATATCTCTATTACCTGCTTGTATACATGTTTCGATCAATGTGATTCATCGGGCTATTACAAACGCAATCTGGTAACTAAATGATATTCTTAATATTAGGTAGTACGTTAAATAATATTTTCTTTCATTATTTATTACAGACGTAAAACATAACTATTTTAACGTTTTGGTGTCGGTAAACCCATTTATTTTTTTTGGACCTCGTCGCCATCGTACATGTGTTTAAAGGGGTATATTTGAAGAAAAACTAACAATTATATATTTGGATAAAGGTAACGACTTACGAGTATACCACCATTTCCTTTCCTATTTACTCGTATATCACTGATCTGTTTATTTAAAAAACTCTATATAAAAACTCTACTAATTTCTCTATTTTTATACCACTATCCTTATCTAAAACAATCAATCATAAAATAATGTCGTGGAAAAGAGTAGTGTGTAAATCAAGGAGATAAAGGGACCTTAGCTGAAGACCTACACTCTTCCACACCCTCCCTCTCCCTCCTTTCATCGACTATAGAGCCCACAGAACACAGGAAAAAGGGCGCTACGCTAGGTTTTATATTTCTGTGATAGAGCCGATATTTGACGCCACAGTTTTTGGTAGGTCTCATATGCAAAGTTTCCAATTAACACAATGGCCACCTTAAACAAACTGCTAGCATGCCACGTCTATTACCGCGAGCTGTCAGCATGATTCACGTTAAAACGAAGTTTAATTACACTAAGTGCACACTGCGTTTGAAGATTAGTGTGGAATAATCCTTATGATTGCTGTTTAAACATAATATGCTTTTCGGTATTATTTTAACATACATTTATAATAATAATAAAAACACAGGAAAGCGAAAAATTTTAAGGAAAATGAGTTGTAGAGAAAAGTACAAAACTGGACGGACAAATTGACGAGGTTTGCACTTTTGTCACAGATGAACTCGATGTTATAGTCAGGGTACGTAACTGTTTTATTTTAATCATAGGGTTTCTCCAGAAACCTGGTGTAAAAGATACAAGAGAGACATTTATTCCGCACCGAAATAGCACCCACCAGATTTACAACACATGCTAAACAATATACAAGTACGCAGTAAAAAAGCGATATATATCTACACTAGCTTTTGCCCCGACTTTGTTCGCGTGTGCTACTTTTTAAAATAAAGATTTTTTCTAGGGACCTCAGACCGCACACCTTCCTACGGGCCATAGTCCACTACGCTAGCACCCCCCGCACTGGTGCTGGCGGACTTTACACGCGTCTTAAAATTACGTATGCATGTTTCCTCACGATGTTGTCCTTCATTTAACGATTGTTAACAATCTTTATTTTTTATGCAGGCCGCACTTGCGTCGCTGGAAAGAGAAGCCAAAGATAATGTGTATGCGGTACTAGACCCGCAAATACAATATGAGATAACAATTAACAATCACGGAGAACCGCCTAAATATTTGTCGCTGTCTAAACCCCTCACTCACCAAAGAGCACATCCCTCTGGTCCTCAGAATACCGGAGAGATTAACAACAATAACGATTATAACGAAAACAGATTTTCCACATTCAAAGCAGGACCCCCTAAAGCCAGAAGATCGAACCGAAGCAACGATAAACGAACCACATTCGAACCAAGTTACGTCTGCAAGACTAATAATGACATAGAATATTCTAAAGATCCATATTTCGGGATGGCCAGAGGCGCTGAAGATAAGGACGTAACAGATTCGTTCACAAATAACAATGAATACAGAAACTCCAAAAATTATTCAAGAATGCACGAAAAACATTCATTCACTTCTGGTAGGAAGGATAACATTAGAAAAGATAACTGCGAGCTTGAAAAGGATTATTTAAAAATTGATGTCAAAAGGGCATCCAATCGTAGTCGGAGAGAAGACAGAGACATTCATAAGAAGTCAGTAAGGGAGAAGGAGCGAGAACGGTCCTTTGAAGAGTTTAATGAAACGGTGAGTGCTAAACATGACAACGATAGACACCAAGCAGAAGATTATAAGCCAAGACCAGGCAAAGTCAGAGAAATTGCTTCGCGATTCAACAGGCATAGTTCTAGTTCCGGCCAAGCTGGTAAGGAGAGACCAAAACCTTTGCAAAGTTATGGCCACCAACCTTATTTGGATCATATTTTCCCTGATGCTGTTGAAGTATGAAGTCGAATAGTACATATATGTGTGTACATATATGTGTGAGTGTTTATATTGCTGTCATATTAGATCTCGGATTAGTTTTATAGTTGCGAGCGTGGGTGTATAATAATCTTTTAACGTATCTACTCTTTCTCTTAGACTATTACTTAATTTATTAATATAATTTACTGTCATGACAAAAGTAGTTGACTAGTGTTGTATTTAATGGCATAATCATGACA
This sequence comes from Metalampra italica, assembly GCA_949699065.1. Classification (NCBI taxonomy): domain Eukaryota; kingdom Metazoa; phylum Arthropoda; class Insecta; order Lepidoptera; family Oecophoridae; genus Metalampra; species Metalampra italica. Next base: position 8,970,119 of record OX452983.1, read on the forward strand.
AATCATAATAAAAAGCTTTCAGCACTAAGTTGTCACAATATTGTAGTAGCATTCCTGTATTTATATGACTATGATGCTGTACTTAAAATGAATTTTGTATTATATTCTTAATTCTGATTCTTAGCATTCGTTACTTATTTTCTCCTTATGTATTATAAAGTCTATTATTTCCTATGTTTTGTATATTGTTGAATTTTAACAGTATTAAATTGAAATTTTTAGTAAGAGCTGTTTCGTTATTTCCCTTGACAGTTTTAGGAAAACGTACCTTTTCAATTACATTAAAGTAGCGTCCTTTTACATCGAATTTATTGATATTGTCAGTACTATTTAGTATGCGGTCATTGAAATTGATTGCTGTAATAACTTTTAAACCGTACATATAAAGACGATCTCAACGTGTTACGCCAGTCTTAGTTCTAAACACCGTTGACTGACAGACGTCTCTTTGCAACTTTGTATAATTAATTCGTCACATCTATACATTAAACGGGTAGGTACGTGTGTCATTTTTCTATTGTTAATGATATTTCAGTCTTCACATAGAGCCTCGGATTCAAAACTGTAGGAAAACGATATAGAAATAATATACGTATGAGTGATAAAAATACATACGCGTACTTGACGTCATGAACCCGAACTTACTACGGATTTAATAATCGTTATCTGCTCGAGACTTGACCCTGAGTTCTGACAAGATGATTCTTAAGAAAGTTGTTGCTCTAGCTATTTGTGTTACAGCCATTGAAAGTTTAAGAGTGGAAGATGTTGAAACTGATCTGATTAATGCTAAAGAAACTAAAGTACATGTGAGATGTGAAAATAAGTGTAGAAAAGATGCGTGTGTGAGTAAATGCTGTCCTCGGGACATGGTGCTCCGACTAATCAATGGAACGATGGCGTCATGTGTCCCGGTACACAAACACGGGAAGAACTTAGTGATGGACCAGAAACAGTCGGTACATTATTGGAACGTTAAGACAGGTGAAGTTAAGATATCGAAATCGTTTAAAGTTTTGTACGGGATCACATGCGAATGGAAACAACCATTGGATGGGAACTATTATCTTCAAAGGGTGAGTTTGCTTCCGTTTACTTTTGCTATGAAATTTATCCTAAGGTACTAATTTTATAAACGCGAAAGTTTGTAAGAATGTTTGTTTAGATGTTTGTTACTCTTTCACGCAAAAACTACCGAACAGATTTTGATGAAACTTAATAATAAATAAATAAACCTAATATAGATTATAAATACATCAGAATAATACATAGGCCGATACCTACCTCGGGATAAGCTGTTCTTTCGGGAAAACTTTTCTACTCGGTTCAATGCGCGGGAAACAGTAAAAATATACTTGATTGTATTGTCGTCATGGAAATTATGTACGTTACATTGTCACACTTTTATGTTAGTAGCACCACATGAAGCAAAGCATACCGTTTTTGATCGTATCAGTCCGTGTGGTAACTGTAAAACTACTTGACTGACTGAATAACTAATGATGACTAACTAAGGATGAGTGATAAGGAACGAATTCAAAAACGATGTTTGTTGGTTGTCATGGGGACGACTTGTGAAAAACTGGGAAATATGTGATGTCGGCCCAATTTTATAATTCTATATTTTGTTGGAATAAATCGTTTATAATGTGTTATTCGCGGCAGTTTTATTCGCAAAAATGAGTGTTACGAAATTTTCAAGAATAAATTATTTATTCGAGACACGTAACTATTCTAGGAAACAGAAAAAAATACGGAAACCCCCACATCGTGTAACAAAATATGTGGCAAAGTAGATCAAATTAAATCCCTAAGTTGTGTCAAAGTCGTCTATAGGTTCTGTCCTGTATTTACAAGATTTATTATTATTCTTGTCTGAAAAACCAAACTGATATCTAGGTATGTTAGTGGTATTTTACCGCGATCCAAAAGTATATTTATTTGAAGTGCAGATACCGTTCTCTATTATTTTCTAAATTGTCCAGTTAAATCTATTGTTTATAACAAAGATTTAAAACCCACGTGTTGCCAAAACTGATCGGGTCAACACCCGACAAACAAAGACTTATATTGACATTAAATTAACTCAAATTTATTAGGTTTTCGGACACGAAATTGTGTCGAATTGTTCCATGTAGAGCATTTTATTAGTTTCGACTCGACACGTGGCACTTTGAGTGGCCTCTGGGGTGACATTATAATCTACTATTTAAACAATTGGGCAGTTTGCTAGAGGGGGCTACAGGATGGTTGAATTTTGTTGTTGCGATCCTGCGCGTGTGTTGAAAAGGTGTGAACATTCGGAATCAAGATGGATACCCATAGTTCCGCTTCTTGAAATCACTGTTCCATATTTTCATATGAGATTTTCTCATCGTTTTATTTAATTAAAAATATCGGGAGCAAGGAAACGCGTTCCGACTCGTGAATGAGTTCAATTTACCTACTGACCCCTAAACCCTCAATTGCTCTGAGTGACAGTTTATACCTACGTAGGTATCGAGATTTGAACAAACATGCAGAAAAAGCTGAAAGATTTTTTCTGTCCAGGTTATTTCTCTGGAAAACTCTTCAATGTCGAATGACAGACAGTGTTTTCTAGGTATCTAAATATCTGCGACTCAAATAAGTTTGAAAACATTCTATTCTACATGTTATTTTTATGGAAAAGTTGTTAAAATTAGAGCTAATGGGCGGATGACGGTTTACCTCGAGTTGGCCCTGGTATACATACTCCATTAATTATATGCGGTTTTGTACCGACTACAGGACGAAATTATAGGATTTTAGGCAGTGTACATAACGTATAACATAGGGAATATGTCAGTAAATCATTGAATTTGTCTCATTTGAATATTTAAAGTAATAATCACTTCGATTCGGTGGAAAAAGTTATAAAGAAAAAAAACTAAAACCAATAAAACTGCACGCTGTCATCGGTCGTTGAGTAATTTTTTTCAAATATTTCCTGAAATAGCTAGCTCCTGAAATCACCGTATTAGGTTTCCGTTCTCGAGCTTGGCTCGGCAACGAAAACCTTTTGCTTTCGCTACGCCGCCGTCTGTCCGTCAGTCTGTCATATGTTCAGAGGGTTGTATCTCCGCAACAGTGATACGTAACGAGCTGAAATTTTCACAAAAGACGCGTACATGCGGCGCTTTCAACGACAAATACTCAAAAAAAATTTCCTATCATTTGCCGGGGGCAATTTTGTATAATTAACAGAAAAAATAAGCTAAGTTCTAAATTCGCCGTTTATTTTTGTTCTGATTTTTCGATTTAGTAACCCCACTAGGTATATAGTCATACCAATATTACAACGCGAAAGTTTGTAAGAATGTTTGTTACTCTTTCACGTAATAAACAATTATTAATGAACTTTACAGTAATATAGATTATTCATCATAATAACACATAAGCTATGGTTCTTAAGATTATGTAAATTGGCCGATGCAAATTTAAATAACGTTACCGCGGGTGAAACCGCGGACCACAGCTAGTACTTATCGGTTATAAGGACAGTTTGTCAGCAAACGGCTGATTCCACTCTCGTCACAAGAGACGAGAATGGAATGTGTCGAAAATCGTCAATGTTGTAATGTTCTGTCTGTTTATAATCTTCGAAGCCATTGTATTGTACGTGCTATTGATGGTTACATAATTATATTAAAAAAACATTTTGTTATTCCTATCACGACAGACGTGTAAAGACTGTCAAGGTCTGTATATAATTAAATTGATTAGAGTCGTACAAACCGGTTAATTATTTAGTTATATCTCTGATTCCTGGGTTAACATTAGGTTCATTTAAGTACTGTTCTATTTATATTCTATACTTTTATATTTAAGTCTAGCGACTTGAGGACAAATTGCCAAAAGTCAAGAAACTAAGCACAAATTCAGTTTTTCTTTCAATATCCATGTGAGGTTTATTTATGCATGTATAGGAATGTAGTGGTTTGCATGATTTACGTTGTGACGGCACACCTTTAGGGCCTCGGTTCGCCTGGGTGCTTCGTCGCATTGTACGGCGAAGGGCAGAGCTTCGCCGTGAAAGTCCAGGGATTGGGATCGACTGCCTGTCGACTCGGAGAGTTGTTTGTATACTAACTCTATGCTAGAGCCAGACAGCGCTGCGCACGATTTGACAGCGACACACGAAATTAAATTCTAAGTAAATATTTTTCACCGACCACCGACCACATAAGTATTTCGCTTATGCCCCCTGTCTAGTCTGTCTGGGTGTGGACCAGTGATGGCTTAAATATAGACGGCACAGTCATATTGTGTCATCACTTCAATTATTAATCATCAATGCATCTTATACAGCCTTTATTAAGTCCACTGCTGGACTAGACCTTTCCCAAGATAACGTCACCATCGCAACAGTGACGTTATACCGACGCGTCGTTTAAGTGGTCCCTACACCAGCAATCTGCATGACATGCAATTACGTGCTGTCACTCATGCATGACCGTCTAGCTATAGTGATTGACGTGCATGACATGCAAACTACGTGCATAACAACAGCTGGCCGTTGCTTCACTGTACTGATTGATGGTCCATCATGCAGCATGACAATCACGTAAACGTAACGCATGTCACGCAAGCATGATCGTTTAGGGACCGCTTTAGAAGCTTTTAATTTGTAGTGTTTATGGTTGACAGTTATATTTGGAGGAGAAAACCGGCTTCACGAGAATTAAAGTACAAACGGCAGTTATTTTTAGGAACATGACCGTTGAATTTCCCAGAGATGTGCAGTTCTTAAGAATAATAAAGTAGCTAGAATAAGCTATTTTTCCTATTCTAATAATTCTATTAAAATTGCCCAATTACGACGAAGTCAAAAGGAGTTTATGATTATGTATATTTAAAAGTATATAATAATAATAATAATAAAGTTATTTATTTCAGGCATTTTTGCCCATACAAAATAAAATAAAATATAACACACACCTTAAAAAATCACATTACAAATACAAACACGGTAAAAAAACGGTACTTATTATTGGTAAAATCACAAACACACAGGATAAAACTATTTCTTGTTCAAGCTCTGATGCACGTTTAACCAGTGCCTATGAAACACGTTCTATTATGTGGTCTACATTAAATAAAACATAAGTAAAAAATAAGTAGGTAGGTAAATAGGTAGGTAACGACCAGAGGGCTGGGCATTACCTCGCTCAGAGGATCAGCCTCACAATCCAGCGGGGTAATGCCGCCAGCCTTCTGGGCACGCTCCCAGCGGTGGGGAGCCTCGAGGGGTTTTTTTATTTATAATTTATATTTAAGTTTAGTTTTAGTTTTATATAATAAGTTTTTTATTGTTATCCTATATTTATTTAGATTTATTTATTAATTTATTTATTTATTTTATTTATTTAGATTTAATGTAGGTATACATTTTTAAAGAAAAATAAAATAGAAAAGACGACATGACACTTAGGTACCAGCCAAAAGAGTCCACAAAGACAGTTGTTTCACTGCGATGTTTGATGTAACAATTGCCCTGTGCATGTGATAGTACAATTAACAAAATACCTATAATATTTTCTATCTCTAACTAACTAAGGTCTTAGCCGTAACTCGGCGGTTAGTCCTCTAGTTTCTATTGCTCTGAGGAGGCGGCGACAGATAGGCAAACTGTCTTGAATAAAATATGTTCAGAAAAAGTCAGGTGTTTCGGAAAGGGTCGGCAATTTGATAAGCGCACATTTTGTGTACAAAATCTGTAGATAGGTACCACCAATTCGGTTTTTGAGATGTATTTTTGACTGTCTAATTAAGCGCTATACGTAGCATTTAAAATTGCTCGGCAATGGATTGTGAAAAATTCTTTGAGCGAAATTAAAGTGTTTTTATTGACATGCATGACTCAATGCATACTCGTAATGTGAAAGCACTTGTTTACGATGACGTAATGCTAGAAAAGACCTCAGAAGGCCGTGCGTCTGTTTGATTTTTACTGTAACGCCTCTAACCATAAAGGTTCGAATCTCTTTGATGGCGCGTGCGCCCCCTAGTAGCTATTTTTTTTCATTCAAGCCTCTAACACTCGACCTTGGTTAGATCAGAGCCGGAGCGTAAAGGAAAAACTTAATAAAATATATTTCAGAAAATACAGCAGTAATCCATTATCTCTATTAAGTAGTAATAGGTGTAATATGTCTTACAAATTTATTATATAGGGATGCCAGAAAAGGAATGGAAAAGTTATTAGTCGTGTGTCACGATTTTTACTAGGTATACCAAATAATATAGATTATTGAATTAAACACCTGCTCTATGATTTTAAATGTAAGACCTTTAATCGCGTGTCGTACGCGATTAAAGTTTTAGTTTCTTACATTTAAAATCATTTTGAATTGTAACGCGTTATTTTAACATCCTGTAGTACTTTGAAAGCCAAGCGGGGTGTGTTTAGCGTAAAAACAAATTAGTTAAATGAGTTGGTACGCGGATGAATACAGTCCCGATATAAAATAAGAGGCGTTGTCGTCTGGTAGGTCAGTGTGGAACAGTCCGCATGTGTGACATGCAGGATTTAAGAACGCTTTTTTATATCGTGTCATGATAAAATTGGCTCATAATCAAACTCCTAAACGACGCTATTGGGAAACATGTTTCGAATATTTGCGCTTGTGTTTCTAGCAAGCTCGCGCGCACAGTCGAGCGCAGACGAGGAAAGTGTAGTTCTACAGCCATGCGAAGACAAGAACAGCGTAGAACTAAAAGGAGAAACATTTCACGACGGAACAATAGTGTTTGATGGTGTAACATTCCCCCCGGAATATGTTTACACGAAAAATGTTAGCGGGGAGTTTAAAACTTTCGGGTGTTTGTGTAAATTGAAAAACTGTTTGAGGAAATGTTGTCCTGTAGGCTCTATTTGGATTGTCGGCGAAGGCTGCGTGGATAAGCCGAGGGAAGATGTGATTTTAAACCGTGGTTTCAACTTGTCGTATACGAATTCTTTTAGGAGAAAAGTGTCTGTTAAGGATTCGATGTTCGGCCTGGTGCATGGGAAGCCGTGCACGGATGTTTATCTTGAAGATGATGGCACTGTGTTTTTGCAAGAGGTATGTTTTCCTAGTATTATTAAGATCTAAGTAGGTATTAACGAAGAAAACAAAACAGAAGTCAGCCAATGTCATACGCAATGCGAGCTTCATCATCTTAAGAATCTTCTGCTGATCTACCCTTGTGACGTGTTTGGTGCCTCTATTTTTCTCAATATCAGCTCAAAAATTAAAGAAATTTTACTAGCTTAATTTTTTAAATCAGCTTAACTAATTAGTTTAAAAGTTTTTTAGTTATCCGGCGGACTAGGACGGACAAAATACTTTCGACTTTTCTTTTGCTTTTCCGCTTTGACCGGTCTCTTTAAGGTGAAGGTAGTAAATAAACTGCCCTATACTTATAGCGGTTCCGGGACTCAGTACTTTTAGTTGCGCTTTGACTTTTCGCGGCCAGGTTATACTGGCCGTGTGGTAGCGAGCTGACTCTTGACAGCTGACCTGGTCGAAACCTCGGGCAAAGGTAAACAAAAGTATTCTCGTGTAGGACCCGTGCTAACATCTGCCCTAGGTCCTTCGATAGTTTGGACCCAGATTTTTGGCTATGTATCTCTCGATAGAGACGAAGGGCTTCAGTCTTCGCAAGCTGGACATAAATCAGTTGTAAGTAGTTACTTATTTACTAATAATTTTAATAGCATTAAATACTTGCACCCAACTAAGAAGATCGGACAATATTTGCACAGGGCTATGATAAAATTAATAAAAACCCTAACTAGAATAAAGTCGCAAATGATGTTAAAATTTCGTGTTAATTTTTCAATTCAATATGGTATTAAAATGCTGTAAAATTAGCCCGTCGTCGATAACAAGTACCTACGGAATTATTTAAATATAACAGTGGATATTCGATAAGAAATATCAGAAAAACAGGATGTGGGGAAGTGGGCGGGGAGCGTAAAATTGCAATTGTGTTTGTCCTTGGGGTAAACATATCTACAAATCCAAATTAAGGCTATTATTGCCAACTCATTTCCCTTGCAAACTTTGAATTCAAATATCTTTAAAATCACAGAAATTAAATACTAAGAAATAGCAGGCCACGAAATTGTTAAATTCAAACAAATTACTTTTCGAGGACTTCGGCGACGTTTTTGTACGGAAACACTGGGTGCGTCGTATGAGACCTCTCTAAGTTCGTTGCAGCACAGGTTGTAGTAAATACATCCTCTTACCATAAGGAAACCAGAAGGAAATGTATTTTACCCCTAAAATGCAAATTATCATTTTTCTCTTAACATTGAGATATCTAATCTACAACTGTACAAATAATTTTGGTTCATAAATAGAGTGCAGTCTAGAAATGATATCCTGTCACCTCTGCAAGATTGCATCGATCTTTCAAACAAAAAGAAAAAGCCACCTAATAAACTCTTGAAATTGAGCATTATTATGACTAATAACATTTCCATAACCTACGTAGAGTCTTGCCTGCTCGTTGTAAAATGCATTCTTGCATTATTATTGCAGCGTAGGTATCACCTAATTAAATTAATGAAAGTACAACTTTATGTTAGTCCCACTTCTCTGGTAAGCCAAGTTTTATAGGACTTAGCTACCTACGTATTATCAGAAGAAAAACAAGAATAACAATCACCGTCGGCTTCAGTGCAAGGTACGAGTGGTACCTAATTCGATAATGCTCGCTAACCTTACTTTGTAAAGTTGTGTGGACCACCCTAACGCCATTTGAAATTTGCGCGTTGCCGGTATATTCGCATACGTTAGTTACACCCATTAATGAAAAAATTAGCTACTCCCATAGGCCCACCGCCCACCAAAGAGATCCTAGCTCTATGGTTACATCCATTGATCCCAGTTTGATTTTATATAAGTTATACCTATCCAATGAAAACTTATTCCGTGTAATACCTAACTTGACTTTAGTAAGTACTTATAATCTAATTTTGGCTAACTGAATGTAGTACAATGTGTTCCATTTAGACACGACGTGAAGAAGCATCTTCGAAAGTGTTTCGATTATGATGTGCTAGAAATAATGATGAGTATTGCTCATATATTTTTAGATAATATGGCGGGTTTAAGTGGGTATGTTGTACCCACCCGGATGGTACAGGATACGGTGGGAAAGGTTACGCGAAAAGAAATTAACAGATTCTATACTTACATTATCCGGCCTTATATTGTCTGCCATAATAATAGATAAAAAGCTGAAAAACTAGACTGCTCAACTCTGTATTTTAGTGGACATCGATGGTATAAAAGAAAACATTGTAGAAAGATAAAATCCACCCTCATAAATTATGTGCTAAGCAAGATTTATTGAAACTTATACCCAACCGGTTACTATGTACCCGGTTTCCCACGCGGAGGCAAATATTGAAAAATGGATTTTTAGATTGAGTTGCATTTTTAAAGATTTTTCAAAAAACACCTGGCTGAACCGGGATCATAGTAACTATCTTACACGTAAATTAAAGAAAGAGTTGCTAGTAGCTCAAAGAATTGCGAAGCTGAAGTGGCAGTAGGCGGTGCACATCGCTCGTAGAACTGAAAACACACAGAAAGGTTCTCAAGTGGCGACCACATCTCGGAAGACGCAGCGTAGGCAGGCCTCCCACAAGGTGGACCGATGATCTGGTGAAGGTCGCGGGGCCGGCTGGATGAGGTTAGCGCAGGATCGGTCGTCATGGAGATACCGGCATTTGTCCAGCAGTGGACGTCTACAGGCTGATATGATGATGATGAAAGAAAGAGTAAGAAATTTAACATTCAATTTAAAACTTTATTAGGCAGTTGATTTGATTTGAATAGATTTTCCCTACGACTAAAACTATGACGTTCTAGAAAACCTACAATACGATTATATTGATATTAAAATTGTAACAAATAAAAATACACTGGGGTATTCGATTCAGTTTCTGTTTCCGCGTGTGCGACCATTATCCGGTCACTTTTATGGGCGATTTATCTTATTTAAATGTATCTAAATAAAGCATAAAAAATGTCTGGTATGGTGGTTTCCCGCGACCGGCCGGCCTTCACCCACATGCTAAAATTACTGTGTGTCTGTTTATTGCACAAATGTATGTTTTCCTCATCATCATGTCGGTATCATTAATCTAAGTGCACAGTCATAACAAAACCAGTGATAGCTGTCGGTAACCGAGTCATAATTCGTGCATCTTTAAATATACAGTCTGTCTCCTTATAAAGAGGTTGGATACCCTGACTGACTTATTGATCATTACTTTTGTAAAAGGGATCGTCAGTGGTCATAAAAATTAATGTTATAACACTTAGCAATAGATTCCATGGTGGGTGACCTCGATACTTCGTACAACATAACTAGGTACATCATTTACTAATTTCATTTAAAAATTTGATAGTCTACGGACACCTCGAAACACCCTGGAGGAATAGACAAGCGGCCAACGGAGGACAAACTAATTAATTAATTTTACGTTCATTTAATGGTTGACACCCTTAAATTAAGTGTAGGTACTTACATAAACACTAGCGTACCTATTATATATCGACTCCTTTGTTTCTCCATTATTTAAACGCGATTAGATTTTATTAACCTTTGCCCGAAGAAGCTTTATTTTTGAATCGCTCTTCTCGCTTCGAGCGGGTGAATCTTTAAATCGAATCTTTGAATCTAATTTTTGAATCGGATGAGCCTATTATAATCCTCTGTCACAGAATATATAACTCTGTGTCGGATGTCAAATCAAAATTAGTAGAATCGACCGCTCGAAGCGAGGAGAGCGGTTCAAAAATATGGCCTCAGGTTACACTGGCCGTGGTCACGAGGTCTAAAATGTACCTTTGTTTCTCCTCCGTAATGGTGTCAACCATGTATGACGGTAAAATTATTAAATCGTGGTTAAACAAATTAAACGCCTGCAACATTCTTGTGAGCAATGTGGGATTTTTACTAAAACCTAATTACCAACAGGAGCTTAGTCAGTATCAAAAGCGACTCGGTAGTTAGGTATCTATACAAAGGCAAAGGTTTTTGAAAAAATAAATACAATGTAAATACTTAACTGCAGATTACTGTATAAAGAAAAGTTCATAGAGTAAAAAGCAAAAATCCAAAACATTGTGATTGAAGGATACAATATTAGGACACTGTGAGTGATTTATGTGAATAGTAGACGCAGGGATGATCAGGGGCGGGCGTTTAATCTAAGGTTTACAAGTTATATAAATTAAATTAAATAGTCAAGACATAGCGCCTGCGCACGTGGTGGGTCGCGTCGTGAGCAATTTATTCATGCTAGCTATGAGACGGCAGGTAGGTATTAATGAGATTAGAATTCTCAGACGTAGATAGTCGCAAAGTATGATTTCATAGTCCTAATGAATATTCAAGGTATATACCATGTGGAGCGTATAAAAATACTAGCTTTTATCCACAATTCACCTGAGTAAACCAGTGTACCTACTCTAAGCGAGGCAGACTATTTTGTATTGACAAGAGACGGTGCGAAAGAGCCATAAATAATGCTAACGTGATTTGCCCTAGCATTTATTATGATGATCATTCATCTATAGCAATGACAATGCATTGCCATGACAACGAATATCTGTTTTATCTCTAGTTTTCGAGTTATTCGAGGGATCGACAAACGGACAAAACTTCCCTATAAAGGGTATCCGACTTGACAGATCCTTAAAAGTTAACGATCTCAAGATTGATTTGATTAGAGCAATTTGTGTTGTCTGACTATTTAAAGTACCTAGTCATACGTTAATGCCTGCATCGAACAGCAGAGCCTTTGTTCTTGATTTTGAGCATTATTCACTTATAGGATGCTAAATAAATGTTTGATATTGGTTCTGATTTGAATCACGATTAGGTAGGTACTACTGAGGGGAAAACCACAACATGCCTGTTTCCTATTGTACTGTCGACCACAGCTCATGCATACAAAAACCATTGCAATTTTACCACTAAGTAATATAACATAAGTAAGGTGCCGGTACTGTGTCTTGACATTTTGAATTTAATGGGCCGCGTTCGCCGAATTGTTATTGATTTTGTCTGTATTACCATCTAACATACGTAACGTATTAATACTACCATTGAAACTTCAACTTAAAAATAACAGTATCACTAAACTTGATTATTTAAAAAATCCTATATCGATGGTGAAAGAAAAGAAACAACGTGGACACTGATGGTGGGCCTGATCCACAAGTTGTAGGTCGCTCAGCGAGCTATGGAGAGGACTATGCTCGGAGTTTCTTTGAAGGACATGATCCGTAATGAGGCGACGGAGAACTAAGGTTACAAACATAGCCGAAAGGATCTGTCGCCGACGGCCGTAGAGGCAGACGAGCTCTGGTACGCGCAGCGTAGGGCGCCACCCCTCCTCCAGGTTGACCGACGACCTAAAGAAGGTGGCCGGAAGCTGCTGGATGCGGAGACTGGAGGACCGGGTGTGGTGGCGTTCGTTGGGGAAGGTTTATGTCCAGCAGTGAACACTAAAAGGCTGAAATGATGTTACGATTGCGAAAAGTGTTCTGTTTGTCTAAGAAATCGCTACAAGCAGAGGCAGAAAATCGTTCCCGGCCGCCGGTCTAATATTAGTCTCGGAGCAGTGGCCTACTCATGATCAGCGTCGATTGACGGCCAGCATGGCGCCAACTCCTGTCCCATACAGCAGTATACATACATAATCGTACAGATAGCTAACTGTATGGGATTATGTAGTCAAGTCAGTAAGCCGGCTGACATAGCACTTCATAAAAAATATATGGAAATTTGATGGGGGCACATACGTACGACCGATTATGTCGCGTGGTCGGCGCCAGCCGTAGTAAAAAAAACTAGGTGCTTTTAATTATATCTGAATTATTGAATCCTTCAAGATTTACCTATTTGAGTGTGTCGCGTTTTTTTATATTTTTCATTTTACATAATATTGAAAGTCGAATCAAAATTGAACCGAAGAGAATTTAGTTGACTACACCTACAAGACATAATACCTATATTGGGCTGCTGCTCCGCGGCGTAGCCCTAGAGGGACTCCGGAGTATGTAGTCGGTACTCGGTGTCTCGATTTGCGTCGAGGACGACATTACCCGGCCATTTCCACAGAAGGGCGGATTTTCATAACGCATTTTCCCCACGATAAAAAAAAGTTGGCACACGTTGGAAATATTCGCTCTAAGAACTTATAGTATCAGTCAAAAGGCAGTTAATTTCAATTTTTATTTCTGAACATCGCATTATGTCAAGGTTAGCCATCGGATAAATTGAGAACAACGATCTTATAAAATCTAAGGAATGCGCTACACTGACGATTGTGAAATCTTTAGTTTAATCGGACCAGCCTAACCGCCAGCTATTATTTCTTCTGTGCCGCCTGCTTATTGGAAGTAAGTAGTCGCTAACTGCCTGGAGCCGTGGCAGTTAAGTATATACAGTATGTTTTTATTTATTTAAATGCGAATACCTATCTATGACAAACAATGGGTGGAAAAGAGAAAAAAAACAACATTTCCATTTTAATCGGATGTCTCTCTCTCACAATCATTATAAAAATACTAATATACCTACCTACTTATAATAAGTAAATAAATGCGCAATTTTTTGCCCAATCACCTAAATGGTCAAACAGATGTTATTAACAACTAGGTACAGTGATAGCTTATAAATATCCTGTAGCAACATATTAATTTTTATATAGTGTCCGCTAGTTTATTGTAATTATTGTATCCCACTACACGTGCGAGCTATTGTCTAAGTCATTACTTACCTAATTGTTCGTGATTTGTAAGAACATAAAGAAAAGATTTGGGATCTTGGTTAAAGATTTAAATTTCGTTTTTACTTTATATGAAAGTACATGTACGGTTGGTTGGACGTTGTATATAGTAAAGGGAATGAATGAACGGTTGACTGGAGAGCGAGTGAGTGAGCGAGCCAAACTAGTGTTGCTAGGAGGCGCCGACACTAATTACTGCGACTGTACATTTTAAAGTCGGAATGTATACAGAAACCCTAAGGAGCACTTTCACTGTTCTTGGCGGATCGGTAAAGAAGGATGCAAGAACAAATAAACAATACACACAGCGCTTTTAAAGGCTTTTTTAATGATTCATTGGTTCAAATATTTCTCAACGTCATTAAGTCGAAGGTCTTCTGTTCGTAATGGCTCGGGAAAAGTAAATGTCGCAGCGAAAATAGAATAGGTATAATGCCTATGCATATTATGTTAATTTTTGACCTGAACCCTATAACCGCATTTCGCAGTCTAAATCTAAGTTGGTCACACGTCATGAAACTTAAAACGTTCGCATAATTTGTATAAATTTTTTTATAGTCGGATATTTGTTTTATAATTTCATTCCTATCAGCATCGTCTGTGCGATGATGCTATCACTCGCCTAAGTCCCTTAATAGAACATTTAAAACTGGCGATCAGGATAAACCAACCTTTATTTCGAGAGAGGCCTAGTCCAGCTGTGGTCTTGTAGGATGTTGATTGATATCCTTAATTTTCCATATCTTTATAGTGACATCTTGTATTTTGTCATATCTACAATTTACAAATTACCTGTGTCAATTCTAATTTGATTACATTAACAAAAACTTTCCTAACCATGCGTTAATTGTGTTAACTTTAATTTTAGACCGCGTTTTGGGAGTTGCTGGCCAGTTATGTCATGTCATTGGCAATTAATTGGTCTGTCTGGTGTCAAAAATATTTCCATTTGGCCAGTCTCGATTGCGATCTCGGACCCATCGGTCGCGCGTGCTCAAACGTCTTTGTTCAACTTGTAAACAATATTTTCGATGAAACAAAAGTTCAGTGAAAAAGAAAAGATAGTACCTAGCAAAAAGAATACAACTAATTAATCATGGATGTTTTAAGCTAAGGGTAATTCGGTTAATGATAATTAAGCGTAAAATTGGCATTTATTTTATAGTCCACCGGTTATATTTATTTACGAATGTTTTAAGACGATCTTAACGCAGTTTGTAAGTGAAAGTTAAGGAGAAGTGCAGGTGGATTAAATATACAGTGAGGTATTTCGTCAATTAGATAACTTCCAGGATTCTTAAACAAACAAAAAAAGGTAGGTAGGTAAGTTAGTGATTGCCGTGAGTAATTTTTTTTATAATTCAAAACATGTAAGATTTCAGGACTTGAATTAAGTAAAAGTTAATTTAATTTCAACTTGCAAAATATAAAGATAAAAGTAAGTACCTACCTAAGTGCAGATTTGTTTACAAAAGCTCCCTCTAATAATAAGCATTGTTGATTTGATTATAGTGTCTATTCAATGTCTCAATATAACGTAATAACAAGGTTAAGGATGTCAATTAAATTAAGGACGTGTCGAAATATTTGAATAATCAATATGTTTTGAAAGCCACAAGGCTGAATCAATTTTGCAAGTTTGCAACACTAGTGAATATAGAAATAATATTAAGAGTATCATTAACGATATTTAATTTAGCATTTTAATAAGGAATTGTCATGTACACTTGAGTTTCTTATAAACATAAATCAATGTACATGCCTATCTACCAGCCTACCACTAACTAATTATTCAAATCATGATGAAAATAAACCCACAAATTGAGGATTTGTTCTGAAAAAACCAAATGACTTCTAATCTATTTGGAACAACATTGTGGTTAATCATCACATAGATGTTTTTCCTAATCGAATAATATTAAAATAAAAAATTGACGCTTGCTATAAATAAAACATACGTACTTTATCTTAACCTGATCCGGTTAAGAATATCAAACAACAAAATCGAGTTCTTTAACCTGTCTTACAAGAATCTGCTGACGTAAAAAAGACTAACCAACTGCAGTAAAGATACGCAACCAAGTTAGAAAGGCTGTGGGACTTAAAATAACTTGCAGAGTTGATCTTTAACTAACTAACAAGTATATACAATCGAATCAAATGAATCATGACTCAGCCGATAATTCGTTTAAATAAAATCTTCAAAACGCAGATTATAGATCCTCTCTTTTGAAAAATAAAGATGGTCTATATCTGCTGCATGTGTAGAAATAATTAGAAATTAAGCTTAAGGTGGGTGATGATTCAGTTGTTCGACTGTATTTATTCTATAGGTGTGTTTAAAGTGACCGTCAACCAAAAACCTAAGCGGCAAAATCGTTATTTGAACAATAACTTCTGAAGCGATAATAGTTCTGATGCTTAAATACCTACTACATACTTACTTAAAACACACCTATTTAAGCTATTTAACCATAAAAACAGTATAACTGACAGTTAAGTGTCCTTGTCTCACAGAAAAAAACCTAAAAAAATTCTATTGTATATTTTATATAATTTTAAATGACATTGAACATCAAACCGTGAAGTTAAACCGCCAAAAAACATTACCGGCAGTGTTAATTTAGTTGGAGTATTTCGTTGTGATCAACCACGATATGTCGTGTGTTTTGTGTGTGTAGTATCCCAATATGCCTCTTGAGAATTAAAATGTCCGGTTTTACCTTAACGGAATTCCCTCATTGAGTAATCATAGTAACTTTTCATTATACTTAGTTGTGCCGGCGTGAACAGTAGACGCGTCTACAGCGAGCATTTAAACATCGTTAATACCCGATGATAACGAGATGGTGAACAACGGGATTGAAAAATTAACTCAAAATTAACGGAACCTTTGAAGATCATGTATAAAACAGTGACATTGTTGTTATTAGTGTTCGTTACAAAAACTTTGTGCTCTTTACAATTATGTGACACGGATAATTCTATGGACATTTCCAAAGGTACACATTTGTCTAACGGAGATGTGTATTTCAACGGTGTGAAGTACGAGAAAAGTGAATATTATTTAGACTCGGACTCTGGGGTCGAGAAGGGATGTCTTTGCAAGAAAAATACTTGCATAAGAAAATGCTGTCCATTTGGCAGTGGTTACGACTCGCGGCTGAAACAGTGTGTGAATGTGATGCAAGTGTTCGACCCCCCTGTGTGGGATGAGTACAGGATGATCAAGAATGTGAACGCGTCGCAGAGGTTTCACTATGTCTTCGGTAAAGTGAACTGCACGGCTCCGGAATGGAGGATCAGAATTGGGCAGGCGTCGCCCCAGTATCACCTGAGGATGGTAAGCAATGGTTTTAAAGTCGCTTTTAAATCTTAAGTTGTTTTAAACTGCATTTAAGATTAAGCTGTTGTTGCGTCTGTCTTTTTCGGCGGAAATGATTCTGTGTTCGATTCTCAAATCGTAACTAGTAATATCAAAGGCGGCAACCGGTCTTTCAATGACAGTTGTACTTTCAACTTTCTTCGCAGATTGCTGCCTTTGATATCAGACGACTCATACACTCAAAATTGCCTTTCAGTGTTTATCTGTGAGTCAATCATCATCATCATCATCAACAGCCTATTAATCTCCCCACTACTGGGGCTCAGGCCTACCCTCTCAACGAGGGCGTTCGGGCTATAGTCCACGCTAGCCCGCTACCCAGTGCGGGTTAGCGTGGACTAGAGCCGGAACGTCCTCGTTGAGAGGGTACCCCAGTGCGCTAGCCCAGTGCGGGTTGGTGGACTTCACATGCG
The DNA here is from genome assembly GCA_949699065.1 of Metalampra italica. Lineage (NCBI taxonomy): Eukaryota > Metazoa > Arthropoda > Insecta > Lepidoptera > Oecophoridae > Metalampra > Metalampra italica. The sequence continues at coordinate 8,987,742 of OX452983.1, forward strand.
TCTAAGAATTTCTTCTTCGGCGTATGCAGGTTTCCTCACGATGTTTTCCTTCACCGTTTGAGAGCAGTCAGTACATGTACTTAAGTTTCGAGAAATACCCATTGGTACATGGCCCAACCGGGGATCGAACCTCGGACCTTTCGATATGATAGGTCGCGTCTTATCCCCGAGGCCACTGACGCTCTAGTCAATATTTAAATCAATATTCAAACAGGCTGTGAGTCAATATTTAAATCAAACTCGGGTAAGAGAAAAGAGATGCATTACCTAAATAACTTAGAGATAGGAGCTCCTACCCCTAGGGTAGAAGGGTAGGTCCCTTAAATCTGCTTCGTGTATTCTGGTGTAAAATTTTACATTGACCGAATAAATGGTCAAAAGTGCACCTTTATTATTACGATATGACAAAAACATTTTGCGTGATATAGTCAATTGGCGTGCCTCTAATGGTAGTCAGCGACTACCATGACATGAGTGCTGCAGGATGTACTTATTTAGCGTTATTAAGTTCATGATTACTTTAAATACGTTCTCTCTTTAATTTTTTTTGTACGATCTGTAATTTAATTTAGACTGCCTACTGTTTTATCGTTATTCTTGAAAACTAGATCTGATCTGAATCTGAAAGAAGTTATTTCTAAACCAAAGTCTCAGACAGAAACTTATACCGAAGGGCTACTATTATGTGTAGTCTAGTAGTTAAGTGATATGTGTTCCTAATCAGTCCATCAGGAAAACAAACATGCAGTGAGATAAGAGTGAGGTGTGAGCAGGAAATAGGTCAACAGTGCGGAAAAATTGAATTCATATCGAAGGATACTATTGTCAGAGAAAAACAGACACGATGTGATCATGTTACGTTAAGCGATATACATATATTGATCGAAATCTCGATTTATATTTGTATAGAAAAATACAAAAACTAATAGGTAGGTACTTATTTACCTAATATTATTTTTGTCAAAAGACAGTACTTAGGACATAACTAGGTAGGTTAAATCGACTACAGATATTTTGAATAAAATTAAGAAACAAAGAAAGACATAAAACAAACGAAAGACTCAATTTCTTTAGAATTTTTGTTCATTGTGTTAAAATCTTTTGAAAATCGTCTATAAAAGAGATTTCCTGAAGTAGATCAATTGGTTAATTGTTATGTTATGGAAACCAACACAAAAGATTGTTTACAAATTGCAATTGCAAGAAAATCTTTGAATGCCAGTGTGATTCTGACGCACCTATTCGAATAAAAGTCGTCGGTTTTAGTTTTCCTGGAATATCTCCTAAGACATAATCAGTCCCACACATCCCTGAAATCTTAAAGAGAAAAATAATTGCTACACCCCGCGGGTGTAGAGTTCCAAGCTTCATGATTAAAATAATTTTAATAATGAAGCTTTTAAAAAAAATATTTATTTTCAATATGAATATAGCACAGTACAATTATTAGCAAGAACTCCGTACTAAGTTTAGAAACTTATCTTATGGTAGTCCGATGTGACTCTGGTATTTTCTAAAGTTGCTCGTTAGCGAGAGAGAAATTTAAATTTGATCCTGATTGGTGATTTGGGCGAAGCGCGCCCGTTGCGAGTCGTAACGGGTGAAACAAGAGACAACTCACTACCAGCGACTGGCAAGGGTAGTCTACTTAGGCCTATATTACACTATACTATATATAGGATTCTATGTTGTCTATGGGATATGATCATATAAATATGACAACACTTGATGCTATGCCTCTATTACACTATAATACATTTATGATCCTATTTTGTCTATGGATATTAACAAAATTTAACAATACTTGATGCTACGATTGTATTTTCCTTAGAATTGAGGACAAAAAATCTTACAGGACCTATCTGCGTATGAATGAAGCTACATTTAACTATATTCTTTAAAAAATTACTCTCCCTAACAACAAACAGGTGACTCACTTGAGAAACCCTATTTTCCCAATGGATAGATTATTGGCCATTCTGAGGTTTTTAGCTACCGGAGAAACGTATTCCAGTTTGGAGTTTCCTACACGCATTCCTCAATGTAGGTTATTTTAGGGAAACTAAATAAAAAAGACATTTAATATCTCTCCAAATCCCACCAAAAAGACCTTATTCAGATAGGATCCTATTTCACGACATGCTGTCAAGTAGGATACTATTTATATGACGTAGACAGATAGTAGTCATATGTTGGTATTAGACTATCATATATATATGAGTCATACTTATAGGATCATATATATAGTATAGTGTAATATAGGCCTTAGGCTTGTGGACCCATCGTTTAATACACGCCTCATGTAAGGTAATACTTCTGGCGACGTATCCGACGCTAATGTCTCATGGGAAACTTATATAAGTCCAGGATTGTTTTCCGTAGGAAGAGGAAACTTCATCGATACCATTCCTCCGAGAATGAGCAATGGTTATGTTCGACTCCACCAAGGCTTCTTCCGTAAAAGCCCTCGTTGACCTAACGAACCAAAACTCCCACCTTTAGAGCCTTCTGTTGGCTGGGAAGGTCTTAACCGCATCATTCATTGGGGAGTGGGAGTGCAGAAGGCGCTAACCTCAGAGGGAATACGACCAAGAGATGTTCAAGCGAGTTATTCATTAGTTTGTTTACTTTCTTGGTACTAAATGCCCTCTTGTAAACAATCTTTGCACCTTGTTTGAAGGTAACCGACATCGACAGGTCAACGAACTGAAACTAATATGTCAGTAAACCAACACAAAGTTACAGCTAAGGATCCAGTAGCCAGGGCCACAGCTGGATATGACCGAGACCCCCTCTGACCCCATCTCTAAATAATAGGATATATTGAAAGCTGCACTACCCTCTTAGGGCGATAGGTTGTTCGAATTGCTAAGGATCGCGATAGTCGACAACGATCCTCCGATTCCCTCGTTTATCTAGACAGCCCATCGTGATGGAGCCCTGTATCTTGTAGTCCCAATCCTGCCCCTCAATAAATATGTTACGTTCCCTCAATTGTTTTCGTTATCTATCACCAAGAACATTTAGGGCTTCTTTCACCACTTCCTGATATTGTTACAGATAGTAATCTTAGTGATAAACTAATCTATCAGATAAATCTGTGTGATAGACTATATAAAATATATAAGATATAGGCAATCAGATACCTGTGAAACCAAAAAAACAGGCTATCTATCAGATAACCGGCATATAGGGTATCTGGGACTTTATCAGCAAGCGGTGTAAGAGGCCCTTAGGTATGTGTTAGACCACGCGCGTGGATCGATGCATAGAACTTGTAAACCTTGTACAACCCCCTCGAAAGAAACTCCTGATTACGTCTTTTCATGCAGCCTGAACAAACACGTTACTTAAACTGTTTGTTTGTGAATATCAAACACGTATTTGAACGCTGTCTCGTAAACAATGTGAAATACTGTATTTTACGGTATTTTCGGGGAATGCATAATGGAGGTGCGGTCTTGACATATATTTGTAGTTTGCACACAAACATCTAAAAATATTGTGCAATGGCGTCCTCAGAGGGGACATAATCCATGCTTAAATTTTCAAACATAGATAGTAAATCACCTCTATTTACGCCATTGTTTTTATTATCATTATCATCAGGCTGCACTAGTCTTTTCCTAGACATAGGCTTCCCCTAAAGCGCGCCAGCGCCACTGAACCCGATCTTCGGTTCTCCGCATCCAGTCACTGCTATGCCACGGTTTTAACAAGACTAATTCTTTCCCAGAACGGTCACCTCTACATCGAGCTGCCAAACAGCATCCCGCCTTGGACAGTCGTGGGCCCCGACAAGTACTGCATAGACACCTTCAGGTACGAGGACCAGAATGGAGAGACGCGCACCAACGTGGATGCTCTCGTCTGTTTCCTCGACAACCAGGACGAGCACGACACCTATCCCGTAAGCAGCTCCTGTAAGTACAAATTCTGCTCTTCTATTTCCTTCACAATCAGAAAAATTTCTGGTGGTATTATATACTATAAAGCTCGACTACCACTCACTGACTGACATAGTAGTTCTCCCAGAAGGAGTGATCGCGGACCAAAATGGTGTAGGAATGAAGTACGCAGTCCACTCTGATGAGTAGAGGAAAAGTCCGAAACTTGGAGATTCTGTCCATCTTCAGCTATCGTGTCATCGGCCTGCGGAAACGGTGCCAGATAGCTGGGGTGACCTTGAACTAAAGTTGTCCAGAATCCTGGTATCATCGATGACGTCACTTTTTTTTTTCAAAATGGCGGCGTTTTCAAGATGGCGGAGCGCCGTTTTTTCGAAAAACTTTACCCGAATTGATCTCCCGGAAGGAGCGGTCATGGACCAAAGTGGTTCAGGGATGAAGTGTAGCTCATACCTTGTAGTGTATGGGAAAAGTCTGAAACTTGGAGATTCTGGTCTTCTTCACCCTCAAGGTCAACGGCCCGCGGAAACGGTGCCAGATAGCTGGGATGACCTTGAACTAAAGTTGTCCAGAATCCTGGGATCATTGATGACGTCACATTTTTTTTTCAAAATGGCGGCGTTTTCAAGATGGCGGAGCGCCGTTTTTTTGAGAAACTTTACCCGAATTGATCTCCCGGAAGGAGTGGTCATGGACCAAAGTGGTCTAGGGAGGGAGCGTGGCTCATACCCCGTAGTATATGGGAAAAGTCTGAAACTTGGAGATTTTGGTCATCTTCACCCTTCAGGTCCACGGTCCGTGGAGTCGGAAACCGATATTTTGACAGACTTCGAACTAAAGTTGTACAGAACCCTAGGACCTTTGGTGACGTCATATATTTTAAAATGTGCACAGTCTCTTCTGGTGAGCAGAGTAAAAATATGAAACTTGGAGATTCTGGTCATCTTCAGCTGTTGGGTCAACGGCCCGCAGAAACGGTGCCAGATAGATGGACCGAGCTGGAACTAATATTGTTCAGAATCCTGGTAAATTCATGATGTCTTTTTTTTTTTTTCAAAAAGGCGACTTTTTTAAAATACACTACCACAAATTATACGTAGTTAATATTGTAGTGAATGCCTGCTTTACAACGCACTGGCCACTTTAAATAGAAAAAAAAGATTCACATAGCTTATTTTGTAAATGGCTTTTACTTTAGATTTTTTTGTACAAAGTGGCCTGATATATCCAAAGAGATGCATTATGATTGAATAATTTGATAATATGCGGCTTTTTTATACGGCCGAAAATAAATTTCACTCTCCGATTGCGCTGAATTTTTTATAATATTTGCAGTCTCTTCTGGTGAGCAGATTAAAACTGAAACTTGGAAATTATGGTCATCTTCAGCTGATGGGTCAACTGCCCGCACAAACGGTGCCAGATAGCTGGACCGAGCTGGAACTAATATTTTTCAGAATCTTAGGCAATTTGGTGACGTCATATTTTTTTTTCAAAATGGCGTCTTTTTCAAAATTTTACGGCTTTTTATTTATGGCTAAAAATAAATTTTACTCTCCGATTGCGCTGATTTTTTTATAATGTACGCAGTCTTTTCTGGTGAGCAGATTAAAACTCTGAAACCTGGAGATTATGGTCATCTTCAGCTGTTGGGTCAACTGCCCGCACAAACGGTGCCAGATAGCTGGACCGAACTGGAACTAACATTTTTCAGAATCTTAGGCAATTTGGTGATGTCATTTTTTTTTTCAAAATGGCGACTTTTTCAAAATTTTACGGCTTTTTTTTATGGCCAAAAATAAATTATACCACGTTTGTTCGCGGGTTTTTTGGTTGGTTATTTGGTTGGTTTGTTCGCGCGCTTCGCGCGTTTGTTCGCGGGTTGGTTGGTTGGTTTGTTCGCGCGTTTCGAGCGTTTATTTGCGCGTTTCGCGCGTTTATTCGCGAGTTGGTTATTTGGTTGGTTTGTTCACGCGCTTCGCGTTTGTTTGCGCGTTTCGCGCATTTGTTCGCGGGTTGGTTATTTGGTTGGTTTGTTCGCACTTCGCGCGTTTGTTCGCGCGTTTCGCACGTTTGTTCGCGGGTTGGTTGGTTGGTTTGTTCGCGCGTTTGTTCGCGGATTGGTTGGTTGGTTATTTGGTTGGTATGTTCGCGCGCTTCGCGCGTTTATTCGCGGGTTGGTTAGTTGGTTTGTTCGCGCGTTTCGCGCGTTTGTTTGCGCGTTTATTCGCGGGTTGGTTATTTGGTTGGTTTGTTCGCGCTTCGCGCGTTTGTTCGCGCGTTTCGCGCGTTTGTTCGCGGGTTGGTTGGTTGGTTTGTTCGCGCGTTTCGCGCGTTTGTTCGCGGATTGGTTGGTTGGTTATTTGGTTGGTATGTTCGCGCGCTTCGCCCGTTTATTCGCGGGTTGGTTAGTTGGTTTGTTCGCGCGTTTCGCGCGTTTGTTTGCGCGTTTATTCGCGGGTTGGTTATTTGGTTGGTTTGTTCACGCGCTTCGCGCGTTTGTTTGCGCGTTTCGCGCGTTTGTTCGCGGGTTGGTTATTTGGTTGGTTTGTTCGCGCTTCGCGCGATTGTTCGCGCGTTTGTTCGCGGGTTGGTTGGTTGGTTTGTTCGCGCATTTCGCGCGTTTGTTCGCGGATTGGTTGGTTGGTTATTTGGTTGGTATGTTAGCGCGCTTCGCGCGTTTATTCGCGGGTTGGTTAGTTGGTTTGTTCGCGCGTTTCGCGCGTTTGTTTGCGCGTTTATTCGCGGGTTGGTTATTTGGTTGGTTTGTTCGCGCGCTTCGCGCGTTTGTTTGCGCGTTTCGCGCCTTTGTTCGCGGGTTGGTTATTTGGTAGGATTGTTCGCGCTTCGCGCGTTTGTTCGCGCGTTACGCGCGTTTGTTCGCGGGTTGGTTGGTTGGTTTGTTCGCGCGTTTCGCGCGTTTGTTCGCGGATTGGTTGGTTGGTTATTTAGTTGGTATGTTCGCGCGCTTCGCGCGTTTATTCGCGGGTTGGTTAGTTGGTTTGTTCGCGCGTTTCGCGCGTTTGTTTGCGCGTTCATTCGCGGGTTGGTTATTTGGTTGGTTTGTTCGCGCGCTTCGGGCGTTTGTTTGCGCGTTTCGCGCATTTGTTCGCGGGTTGTTTATTTGGTTGGTTTTTTCGCGCGCTTCGCGCGTTTGTTCGCGGGTTGGTTAGTTGGTTTGTTCGCGCGTTTCGCGCGTTTGTTCGCGGATTGGTTGGTTGGTTATTTGGTTGGTTTGTTCGCGCGCTTCGCGCGTTTGTTCGCGGGTTGGTCGGTTGGTTAATTGGTTTGTTTGCGCCCTTCGCGCGTTTGTTCGTGGGTTGGTTGGTTGGTTTGTTTGCGCGTTTGTTCGCGCGTTTCGCGCGTTTGTTTGCGCGTTACGCGCGTTTGTTCGCGGGTTGGTTGGTTGGTTTGTTCGCGCGTTTCGAGCGTTTGTTCGCGGGTTGGTTGGTTTGTTCGCGCGTTTCGTGCGCTTGTTCGCGAGTTGGTAGGTTGGTTGGTTATTTGGTTGGTTTATTAGCGCGCTTCGCGCGTTTTTCGCGCGTTCGTTCGCGGTTTGGTTGGTTGTTTGGTCTGAAGTATTGAAAGAAATAAAGAACAGCTCAAATAGTAGTCTTTTAACGCGAATGAGGTCGCGGGGGTCTGCTAGTAAATTTGTATTCACGGGTTTGAGGTGCCCAAATCAGATTCCGGTTCCCGTCAAAAAACAGCTCACAACACTGCAATCACGAAAGTCATGAAAGTTTGTTTTGCGGCTTTTAGGTGCCCCCACTGAAGATTTGGTTTCCGACCAAAAACTAAAACGTCGAAACTCATAAAAAATTTTTTATTTTGGGATACCTGTCAAAAGAAAAGCTCAACACAGCCGACCTCCGCGGTCCGCTTGCGGGCCGCGGCACCCACCGAAATACTAGTTATATACTATAAAGCTCGACTACCACTCACTGACTGACATAGTAGTTCTCCCAGAAGGAGTGATCGCGGACCAAAATGGTGTAGGAATGAAGTACGCAGTCCACTCTGATGAGTAGAGGAAAAGTCCGAAACTTGGAGATTCTGTCCATCTTCAGCTATCGTGTCATCGGCCTGCGGAAACGGTGCCAGATAGCTGGGGTGACCTTGAACTAAAGTTGTCCAGAATCCTGGTATCATCGATGACGTCACTTTTTTTTTTCAAAATGGCGGCGTTTTCAAGATGGCGGAGCGCCGTTTTTTCGAAAAACTTTACCCGAATTGATCTCCCGGAAGGAGCGGTCATGGACCAAAGTGGTTCAGGGATGAAGTGTAGCTCATACCTTGTAGTGTATGGGAAAAGTCTGAAACTTGGAGATTCTGGTCTTCTTCACCCTCAAGGTCAACGGCCCGCGGAAACGGTGCCAGATAGCTGGGATGACCTTGAACTAAAGTTGTCCAGAATCCTGGGATCATTGATGACGTCACATTTTTTTTTCAAAATGGCGGCGTTTTCAAGATGGCGGAGCGCCGTTTTTTTGAGAAACTTTACCCGAATTGATCTCCCGGAAGGAGTGGTCATGGACCAAAGTGGTCTAGGGAGGGAGCGTGGCTCATACCCCGTAGTATATGGGAAAAGTCTGAAACTTGGAGATTTTGGTCATCTTCACCCTTCAGGTCCACGGTCCGTGGAGTCGGAAACCGATATTTTGACAGACTTCGAACTAAAGTTGTACAGAACCCTAGGACCTTTGGTGACGTCATATATTTTAAAATGTGCACAGTCTCTTCTGGTGAGCAGAGTAAAAATATGAAACTTGGAGATTCTGGTCATCTTCAGCTGTTGGGTCAACGGCCCGCAGAAACGGTGCCAGATAGATGGACCGAGCTGGAACTAATATTGTTCAGAATCCTGGTAAATTCATGATGTCTTTTTTTTTTTTTCAAAAAGGCGACTTTTTTAAAATACACTACCACAAATTATACGTAGTTAATATTGTAGTGAATGCCTGCTTTACAACGCACTGGCCACTTTAAATAGAAAAAAAAGATTCACATAGCTTATTTTGTAAATGGCTTTTACTTTAGATTTTTTTGTACAAAGTGGCCTGATATATCCAAAGAGATGCATTATGATTGAATAATTTGATAATATGCGGCTTTTTTATACGGCCGAAAATAAATTTCACTCTCCGATTGCGCTGAATTTTTTATAATATTTGCAGTCTCTTCTGGTGAGCAGATTAAAACTGAAACTTGGAAATTATGGTCATCTTCAGCTGATGGGTCAACTGCCCGCACAAACGGTGCCAGATAGCTGGACCGAGCTGGAACTAATATTTTTCAGAATCTTAGGCAATTTGGTGACGTCATATTTTTTTTTCAAAATGGCGTCTTTTTCAAAATTTTACGGCTTTTTATTTATGGCTAAAAATAAATTTTACTCTCCGATTGCGCTGATTTTTTTATAATGTACGCAGTCTTTTCTGGTGAGCAGATTAAAACTCTGAAACCTGGAGATTATGGTCATCTTCAGCTGTTGGGTCAACTGCCCGCACAAACGGTGCCAGATAGCTGGACCGAACTGGAACTAACATTTTTCAGAATCTTAGGCAATTTGGTGATGTCATTTTTTTTTTCAAAATGGCGACTTTTTCAAAATTTTACGGCTTTTTTTTATGGCCAAAAATAAATTATACCACGTTTGTTCGCGGGTTTTTTGGTTGGTTATTTGGTTGGTTTGTTCGCGCGCTTCGCGCGTTTGTTCGCGGGTTGGTTGGTTGGTTTGTTCGCGCGTTTCGAGCGTTTATTTGCGCGTTTCGCGCGTTTATTCGCGAGTTGGTTATTTGGTTGGTTTGTTCACGCGCTTCGCGTTTGTTTGCGCGTTTCGCGCATTTGTTCGCGGGTTGGTTATTTGGTTGGTTTGTTCGCACTTCGCGCGTTTGTTCGCGCGTTTCGCACGTTTGTTCGCGGGTTGGTTGGTTGGTTTGTTCGCGCGTTTGTTCGCGGATTGGTTGGTTGGTTATTTGGTTGGTATGTTCGCGCGCTTCGCGTGTTTATTCGCGGGTTGGTTAGTTGGTTTGTTCGCGCGTTTCGCGCGTTTGTTTGCGCGTTTATTCGCGGGTTGGTTATTTGGTTGGTTTGTTCGCGCTTCGCGCGTTTGTTCGCGCGTTTCGCGCGTTTGTTCGCGGGTTGGTTGGTTGGTTTGTTCGCGCGTTTCGCGCGTTTGTTCGCGGATTGGTTGGTTGGTTATTTGGTTGGTATGTTCGCGCGCTTCGCCCGTTTATTCGCGGGTTGGTTAGTTGGTTTGTTCGCGCGTTTCGCGCGTTTGTTTGCGCGTTTATTCGCGGGTTGGTTATTTGGTTGGTTTGTTCACGCGCTTCGCGCGTTTGTTTGCGCGTTTCGCGCGTTTGTTCGCGGGTTGGTTATTTGGTTGGTTTGTTCGCGCTTCGCGCGATTGTTCGCGCGTTTGTTCGCGGGTTGGTTGGTTGGTTTGTTCGCGCATTTCGCGCGTTTGTTCGCGGATTGGTTGGTTGGTTATTTGGTTGGTATGTTAGCGCGCTTCGCGCGTTTATTCGCGGGTTGGTTAGTTGGTTTGTTCGCGCGTTTCGCGCGTTTGTTTGCGCGTTTATTCGCGGGTTGGTTATTTGGTTGGTTTGTTCGCGCGCTTCGCGCGTTTGTTTGCGCGTTTCGCGCCTTTGTTCGCGGGTTGGTTATTTGGTAGGATTGTTCGCGCTTCGCGCGTTTGTTCGCGCGTTACGCGCGTTTGTTCGCGGGTTGGTTGGTTGGTTTGTTCGCGCGTTTCGCGCGTTTGTTCGCGGATTGGTTGGTTGGTTATTTAGTTGGTATGTTCGCGCGCTTCGCGCGTTTATTCGCGGGTTGGTTAGTTGGTTTGTTCGCGCGTTTCGCGCGTTTGTTTGCGCGTTCATTCGCGGGTTGGTTATTTGGTTGGTTTGTTCGCGCGCTTCGGGCGTTTGTTTGCGCGTTTCGCGCATTTGTTCGCGGGTTGTTTATTTGGTTGGTTTTTTCGCGCGCTTCGCGCGTTTGTTCGCGGGTTGGTTAGTTGGTTTGTTCGCGCGTTTCGCGCGTTTGTTCGCGGATTGGTTGGTTGGTTATTTGGTTGGTTTGTTCGCGCGCTTCGCGCGTTTGTTCGCGGGTTGGTCGGTTGGTTAATTGGTTTGTTTGCGCCCTTCGCGCGTTTGTTCGTGGGTTGGTTGGTTGGTTTGTTTGCGCGTTTGTTCGCGCGTTTCGCGCGTTTGTTTGCGCGTTACGCGCGTTTGTTCGCGGGTTGGTTGGTTGGTTTGTTCGCGCGTTTCGAGCGTTTGTTCGCGGGTTGGTTGGTTTGTTCGCGCGTTTCGTGCGCTTGTTCGCGAGTTGGTAGGTTGGTTGGTTATTTGGTTGGTTTATTAGCGCGCTTCGCGCGTTTTTCGCGCGTTCGTTCGCGGTTTGGTTGGTTGTTTGGTCTGAAGTATTGAAAGAAATAAAGAACAGCTCAAATAGTAGTCTTTTAACGCGAATGAGGTCGCGGGGGTCTGCTAGTAAATTTGTATTCACGGGTTTGAGGTGCCCAAATCAGATTCCGGTTCCCGTCAAAAAACAGCTCACAACACTGCAATCACGAAAGTCATGAAAGTTTGTTTTGCGGCTTTTAGGTGCCCCCACTGAAGATTTGGTTTCCGACCAAAAACTAAAACGTCGAAACTCATAAAAAATTTTTTATTTTGGGATACCTGTCAAAAGAAAAGCTCAACACAGCCGACCTCCGCGGTCCGCTTGCGGGCCGCGGCACCCACCGAAATACTAGTATTACTATACACATAGAGAATGGCCCGTCTGGATATCTTGAAATGACCTGGTTTATCCGTCGAACTGCGACCCTATGGGATCTATTGTGTCTGCCCCTGTGTTTACCTGTTGCTCTCCTAAAGTGTTCGCTGCAAAAAAGCTATTGTGCAGCTGAGTGGTAGGCCTGTAGTCCTCGGGGTTCAGCATAGGCTGTACCTAGGACACCCATTCGCTTTGCAGCTAGTGCATCGCATTCGCACAGTAGGTGTTGCAACCTTTCAATTTTGCTTTTGATTTTGAGAAAGCGGTGAACACTCCTACGATAAAACGGGCGGTTCTCTTGTCATTTTTTAGGATGTTGATATAATATAGAGCCTGTGTCATTAATGAACTCTTTAGCCTGTATCAGCTCCGTCTGGGTAGGTATCACCCTCTTACCCATTTCTGCTGCTAAACGGGCAATGTATGTATCGGTAGCCAGCTGGTATTAAAGCAGCCAGCTGATTCATTAAATGCCGGCATTCAATTATTGTTAATCAGTTATTGCTGTCCTCCAGGCATGCTGATCTCGTGCGTGTTCATACTGGCCACGGTGGCGGTGTACGCGTGGCTGCCGGAGCTGCGCAACCTCCACGGCCGGGTACTGATGGCCTACCTCCTGTGCCTCTTCGTCGGCTTCCTCTTCATGTCCACCATGCAGATTCTACTCCTAGTCAACAACATCTCCTTGAATTCCTGTGTTTGGATGAGTAAGTATCTTTGTATTACTTATTGTATTAATCAGACATCCAAGTGCCTGCCGGACCCGCTCAGTGTAGAGTTTCGTACTTAGATTTTCCCTCCGTAGTTAGGTAACTGGAAAATTGATAATCACAGGATACCTGAAACAAAACACTGTTTCTATGTAAACAAGTGTCTAGGCACATTGTAAACGACATTTGCTGGATTTATCTGCAAATGGCGTTAAGATATTGTGTTGTGAAAAAAATACAGCTGACAAATAATTATTGTATTAAATTGGTAACACTGCCTCATTTGAAAATACCTCTTCAGCAATACCGCTTACGAAATTTTATTTCAATAATTATCCCTGGGAAGGTACCCCTAACCGTGGACCAACCTAAAAAGCTAATTATGTTTTTTTTTAATTGCGAATTTCATCTAAAATATAACTTCACGCATTTAGAAGGGTAGGTACCTATCTGTTTTGACTTTGGTAGCACACACGAGACAGGGGCGCCCACGCATAGGCTGCTTGGGTCATCAATCGGTTGTCCTCTTACCATCATTGATGTTTCAAGATTAGCCAGTCATAACATAAAGCTTCCTTGAGTATTATGTTACGAAGTAGGTATGTTTATGTAATATCTATTTACAAGCACATTATTAGCAGATAGACAGCAAGTAAATATCTAGTTAGTTAGTCGGTCCTAAATGGACATGTTCTTGTATATTATAGTCTATTATGTACCTGAATATCTGCCGTCAATCAACAATATCGTGAGTAACGCAAAAACCCATTATATAACGTTACATATAAGCTTTTATTATTCGGACACTATGGGGCAGGTATTGATATAGTGTATAGGAAGGACATCCATACTTACTATTAGTTTATTAGTGCTGCTCTGCGATTTTTTCCTCGTGGTAAAAACTACTTACAGATTATATATGTGTCGAGTGTAGCTATCTTTCTTCCGTGTGTAAATTTTCATAAGTTCAGGTTTCATTTAAGCGACATCGAAGGGTACCTACTTGTTGAATCCTTGCTAAATAAATTGGAGGGTAATTGAAAATATGCACCGCTAATTTTGTCGGTCGCCATTACGCTTGATGTGTGGGCTCGTGGTCGCACGTTCTGCGCGCTTCGTGAAGTACATTTTGCTTTGCATCTCATTTTCCATCTAAAATAGACATTGTGATAACTCCCGGGAGCCGTGCTTCGTGTTATCCATTAATATTGAAGAACAATAAGGACTTGTCCATTGGTGATAGCCGTGCTATTAGTAGTGCTGCGCCCAGCTGCCTCCCGCCGTGCGTGAAGAGCTGCTGTCTGCCATCCGGAGTGAAGGTGGATCGTCAAGGTTAGTGGTGCTTTCTTACTTTCCAATTTGGGCAAGGTTCTTCATTCTTTTCAACCGTACACTTCATCTATACAGTCCACTATAAATTAAATTTAAACCAGCGATATAATAATTGTTCGCACCAATTTTTTTGGTCCTTCGAGCCGGATCTTTCAATTTTTGTGGTCCATTAACCCACAGATCCTGTCAATATTTTTGGTTAAAAATCCTGTCAAATTAATCCAATCAATTAATTTGATTTTACCATAATTTTGGTTATATTTCTAGTGATAGGTATTCTGTTATTTCTCACAGCATAATATATTTACTACACATACACACGTATATATTTTGTCGTACAAATATATAGTTCACGTAGGTAGTAATTTGCATAAGTTTACGAAATAACCGGCACCTACCTAATATTTTGTCAACTACCTTGTAATAAAAATAATCATGCCTCGTAACCGGGACCCAGACGACATATCGCCTGAATTAACCGTGTTAATTAACAGGAAAGAAAGAATTTATGAGCAAATGCAAAATCTTTTTGATATGACGAGACATATTTCCGATTCGGAGACAAAGGAATTGTTTTTGTTACAATTTTCAGAGACTGACAAGTTACGTAAATCCTTTGAGAGTACTATTTTTGAGATTTTTGAAATGGAACTAAAAATGGATCCAAATTCCACTATTAATAGTCAGGAGTTAAAGAGTTTTGATGAACTGTTCTTTCGTACAAAGTTGTATGCAAACAAGCTTCAACCTAATGTCGCTGTCGTTAAGGATGAAATTCCGTCGCACAACTCGGAATCTCGACCGCGTCTTCCGAAGTTGGAACTTTATTGCTTTGACGGTAATATCGAAAATTTTACTACCTTTTACGAGACTTTCTGTTCATTGGTACATGATCAACCGAAAATTCCGAAAATTGATAAATTTCACTATTTATTGTCCTGTACAAAGGGCTCGGCTTTAAATATTGTAAAAAGTGTTCCCATTTCAGCAAACAATTATGATCTTGTATGGCAAAGTTTGCTTGATAAATATCAAGATAATCGGATGTTAGTCGGTAGGTATTTGGACAAAATGTTAAATTTTTTACCGCTCAATAAGGAGTCGGCCACACATTTAAATATGTTTATTGAAACTTTTGAGCATTCATACAAAGCGATCCAAGCATTAAAAATACAAGATTTAAGTAGTTATGTCCTCTGTCACATCGCGCTGAGGGCGCTTGATCCGCTTACTCGAAAATCGTTCGAACAAAACTTCGACCAAAAATCGATACCTACTTTCTCGCAACTTATAACATTCGTACACAACCAGGTTAAGGTTCTTGATCATTCCGAATCATATTCTAGTGGTTCAAATGTGCAACAAAAACAAAACAAGCGACAGTCAGCTGATGCAAGTAGTAGGCAAACTACGAAATCAGACAAAAATCATGTCACTAAAAATTACTCGCATGCATCTGCTGCACGTTCGAATAAATTATCGTGTTTGCATTGTGGAGAAAATCACATGATTTTCCGCTGCGATCAATTTCGTAAATTGACCAGCGCTCAGCGGCTTAGTCGTGCTAATGCCCTAAAGTTGTGCCACAATTGCCTAAAAGCGAATAATCACGTGGCAGCCGACTGTCCCAGTTCATTCAAATGTATGATTTGTGGTTTATCGCATAATGTTTTGTTGCACCAAGACACAGCGCCGCCGCCGCCGCCCGCAGTTCGCAGCGATAAGAAACCTGTTTCGCCCGTGACGAGTGCGCCCGCGCACCCCGCGCCGCCGCCGCCGGACCTATCGAGCGCTACTGTGAACAGCTGCCACGCGTCGTCTGTGCATAACTATAACTATGCAGTTATATTAGGAACAGCTGTTGTGCATGTTTTAGATGCTACACATTCGTATCAAAGTTGCCGAGTGCTGATTGATTCTGGTGCTCAATCAAATTTTATTTCAATCAACTGTTTACAACGTTTGGGTTTACCCCAGCGTAAATGTCCCTTTAATATTTACGGACTCGCCGGCGATGCCGTGAGCAACCACGGCATGACGTCATGCGTTATCAAGCCGCGCCACTGTTGTGATTCCGCGTTTACAATTGATGCAGTCGTCCTACCGAAAATTACTTCTGATCTGCCGACAGTACACATTCCGGAAAATGTGGTAAATGAATATAAAAATTTACACTTAGCCGATCCTCACTTTTATAAAACTTCACCGATCGACATTATTTTAGCGGGTGATATTTTCCCGCACATTTATGATGGGAAAAAATTCATTTTCTCTCCCGACATACCGCTCGCGCTGAGCAGTGTGTTCGGTTATGTGGTCACCGGGAGGTTGGCGATTCAATCTTCTAGTGACGTCACAGGCGTCAACGTTGTAGCGTCTACAACATCACTAGTGTCGTACACTACTGAAGACAATCTTCTCAATGACACTCTCAAACGTTTTTGGGAAGTGGAATCTTTGCCGTGCGAAATTCCACTATTAAGTCCACAGGAGGAGATTGCAGAAAAAATGTTTATTGAAAAACATTATCGCGATGAAACTGGTCGTTATGTTTCACCGATTTTATTAAATCCTGACCACGAACCGCTGGGGGATTCCTATGATCATGCACTTCGACGACTCACTCAGGTGGAGCGGCGCCTCGCGCGCTCACCAGACCTTCAAGGCGCGTACGTTGATTTTATGAAGGAATACGAGTCGTTAGGGCACATGGAGCTTTATCAGGGCACCGAGCCTTCGAAATATTTAATTCCACACCACTGCGTGCTGCGTCCTTCGTCTACTACGACGCCCTTGCGTGTAGTATATGATGGCTCGGCGAAGACGAGCACTGGAGTGTCACTGAATGATGCGCTGTTGACTGGACGAAACCTACACCAAGATATACTAAAAATTATATCTCGATTTCGTCTGTACGAAGTATGCTTCACCGCTGACGTTTCAAAAATGTATAGGGCTGTGCTGATCGATCCGTCGGAAAGGATTTATCAACACATCCTATGGCGCCACTCTCCAGAGCTACCGGTGCGCATATACGAATTAAAAACAAATACTTACGGGCTCCGTAGCGCGCCGTACATAGCTGTTCGCACGTTGCACCAGCTGGCTCACGATTATCCTGATTCAGAAGCTTCAGGTGTGCTGTTGGAAGGGTTTTTTGTTGATGATCTGATGTGGTCGTGTCAATCAATTACCGAAGCTTGCACGTTGCAAGATGAACTAATGTCACTTCTCAGATGTGGAGGATTTGACCTACGTAAGTGGGCGAGTAATCGACCTGAGTTACTCACCAGAATGCAGGAAGACCAAGTTTCTGCAATAAATTTTCAGGACGATACGTTATCGTCATCTTTAAAGGTCTTAGGTTTGACCTGGTTGCCCTCATGTGATTGTTTTTCATTTAATTACAACATGACAGACGGAAAGGGCACTAAACGATCGGTACTAAAATTACTCGCGAGTATATTTGACCCCGTGGGTTTCATATCGCCGTGTACATTTGTCGCCAAGTGCATCATGCAAGACTTGTGGAAATTGAGTCTCGGGTGGGATGATCATCTACCACCAGACTTGTGCCACAAGTGGGACAAATTCATTAAAGATCTGCCGTCTTTGTCAAATCTGCGTATCGAACGGCATCTACTGATATCCGAATTTACCGACATTCAACTGATAGCCTTTTGTGACGGCTCATCCCGTGGCTATGCCTGTTGTGTGTACCTTCGTAGTGTCGACCGTGAAGGCAATGTCAAGGTCAGGTTGCTGGCCAGCAAATCCAAGGTCGCACCTATTAAACCCCTGCTGTCGATACCCAGGCTAGAGCTTCTAGCAGCCGTGCTGCTGTCTAAACTGGTTGGTTTTGTCGTACAAAACCTAAAAGACATAAAGTACTCGATAATCGCATTTAGCGACTCGAGCATTGTCCTGTCCTGGCTTCAAACGCCACCATACAAATTGAAAACTTATGTGGCAAATCGTGTTAGTCAAATAACTGACACGGTGCCGCCGAACTGCTGGTTTCACATAAATAGTGAAAATAACGCAGCCGACATCTGCTCGCGCGGTGCGCTGCCCAGCCAGTTCGCTGACGTGGCTGCCGAGTGGTTCAACGGTCCCGCGTGGCTGTATGACGACCCTCACGCCTGGCCCACGAGTACATTCTTCATCAAAGATGAAAACAACATTCCGGAGTTGAAATCCAATGTTGACACTTTCAATTTTAACTCGTGTGACGATAAAGATTATAAGAATGATCTTGAGGAAATATTTAACAAATTTTCTTCGTTTAATAAATTGCAGCGAGTGATGGCATGGTGTCATCGTTTCATCAACAATTTGAAGCTGAAACGTTCTGAGCGTCGGTCTGGACCTCTGATCACTTCAGAACTGAAACAGAGTCACAATACGATTGTTCGCGTCGTTCAATCGAATCATTTCGATTCTGAACTCAAAACGTTGAACAAAACGAGTTACGTAGCTACCCTGCGTAAACTTTCACCCTTCGTTGACACCGATGGTTTCCTCAGGGTGGGGGGTAGAATTTTACAATCTGACCTCCCATACAATACAAAACACCCTGTTTTACTTCCCAAAAAATGTCACACGACAAAATTGATAATAGACTATTTTCATAGACTTTATTTACATGCAGGTCCTCGCACGTTGCAAGGAATCTTGTGTAAAAACTTTTGGATTATTAATGCTCGTAGCATCATCCGATCGGTTCTGTCGAAATGTGCAAACTGCTACAAGTGTCGACCTATAATTTCACAGCCTGTTATGGGCACGTTGCCCGCGCCTCGACTGAAACCCGACAAAGTGTTCAACCACGTTGGTTGTGACCTAGGTGGTCCCTTCTATGTGAAGGAAAGTTTACGGCGAAATGCAAAGGTGCATAAAGCCTATTTATGTATTTTCGTGTGTTTTTCCACAAAGGCAGTGCACTTAGAAGTGCTAACTGACCTATCATGCGAATGTTTTTTAGCTACGTTCGATCGTTTCGTAGCGCGCCGCGGACTCTGCAGCTGTCTCTTTTCAGACTGCGGAACAAATTTCATAGCTGCTGCTAAACATTTAAAGGAAGTTTATAACTTCTTTAATAATAAAGAAAATCAAGATCAAATCCTGGACGGATTGACGTCACGTCGCGTCGACTGGCGCACAAACCCTCCGAATGCCGCATCGATGGGTGGCCTGTGGGAAGCCGGAATCAAATCGGCAAAACATCATCTTCACCGTGCTACTGGTGACAGAGCTCTTACATTCGAAGAGTTAACCACAGTCTTCTGCAAAATAGAGGCGATCATGAACTCGCGCCCTCTATGTTCACTTTCGGACAATCCGAACGAATTTGATATTTTGACCGCCGGACACTTTTTAATTGGTCAGAGTCTTCTGTCTGTCCCGGAGTATGACGTTGAAAATGTACCTATGAATAGATTGTCACGTTGGCAAATTATACAGAAGGTATCTCAAAGCTTTTGGAGACGTTGGTCGGATGATTACCTTCACACTCTGCAGCAGAGAGCGAAGTGGTTTTCATCTCCTCCTAATATAAAAGTCGGAGATTTAGTTTTGCTAAAATCTAATTTGACGCGATCTCTACAATGGCCGCTCGGTCGGATAGAAGAAATCCATCCCGGTGTTGACAAAGTAGTACGTGTAGTTACTGTACGCACGCAAACCGGACTCTACAAGAGGCCCGTAAACAAAATTTGCCCTTTACCTTATGCAAATTAAATAATATTATATACTTTTTCTTTAAATAAATTAATTTAGAATAAGTATCTTAGATTTAGTTTACATTTTTACTAGTAGAACACTCTCTACATACATAAGCTTCGTAAGTTTATATATAATTTTATTTATTTCATACCTCTATCACATTCTTTTAGGGGAAATCATCACACTGATTTCGGTGGGGGGTATGTTGAATCCTTGCTAAATAAATTGGAGGGTAATTGAAAATATGCACCGCTAATTTTGTCGGTCGCCATTACGCTTGATGTGTGGGCTCGTGGTCGCACGTTCTGCGCGCTTCGTGAAGTACATTTTGCTTTGCATCTCATTTTCCATCTAAAATAGACATTGTGATAACTCCCGGGAGCCGTGCTTCGTGTTATCCATTAATATTGAAGAACAATAAGGACTTGTCCATTGGTGATAGCCGTGCTATTAGTAGTGCTGCGCCCAGCTGCCTCCCGCCGTGCGTGAAGAGCTGCTGTCTGCCATCCGGAGTGAAGGTGGATCGTCAAGGTTAGTGGTGCTTTCTTACTTTCCAATTTGGGCAAGGTTCTTCATTCTTTTCAACCGTACACTTCATCTATACAGTCCACTATAAATTAAATTTAAACCAGCGATATAATAATTGTTCGCACCACTACTTGTTTAAACAAATAAATTTCCTTACTCGTATATGTAGGTATAGGTAGGTGATGGTTCTATAGACTATTAATTCCTCTGTGTCTATAGTTGAAGAAGAGTGCGGTCAACCGCACGGATGGAAACAAAACCTGTATTTTAAACTAGTCTCTCATATAGTATCGAAACTTCCTAATAGGCTAGGCCAGCTCAAAGTCACAGTGTTTCCTCTGATATGCGGTCGACTGTACTATTGTATTTGTAAGACATGTTATTGTCATTTCGAATGTCAAAATTTATAAATCAACAAAACTAAAACTGTTGGTTGTATTTCAAATAATGAGTGCCGCAACAAACAACGCAGCAGTGAAGAACAAATATTCTTAGCGTGAGAAAAAAGCGGTAATTTACATGGTAATCCAACGGCCTTAGATGTGTTTTTTCTCTCAAACTGACCGTGTCGGATTAGGAGATTACTGAGGAGTAGGTATGAGGGAGTCCTCAATGTCATCATGACAACATAGCACTCATTGTGTAATTAAATTGTATAGGTAAATTTGCACTATGACTCGGAGTAATTACTCTGAGTACAAAACTTTAGAGTATCTCCTTTTTTATTTAAATAAGTACTGCGATTACCACGAACGTTAAAAAAAGTTTAATAAAAATATTATGCCGATCATATAATATTTTTCATTTAACTTGGTTCGCGGTACATGGAAAGGAGATACAGTGGAGATGCAAGTGTAAATTGAATCATGCAACGCCACCTTGAATGTCCAACTGTATAAGAAATTACAAGACTTCACTCGACGCAACGAATGGAACATTTATATGACGTTTTTTAGTCGTGGAAGGCGATTTATCAGGATATGAGAAAATGAATCATTTGAATCTTAGGCCATTCCAAGGCGCGCCACTGAACCCAATCTTCGGTTCTCTATAGTCACTGCCAGCCGCCTTGCGTAGACCGTCGCTGTGCAACCAATAATTATTATCACAGCATCGTCGTTATGTAAGGCGTATCAACACACACGCGTTCTGCGGTGTCGTTCTACCGCAGGCCGCATCTTTTATATGAAAACGCAGGCTGCGCTTGTCTGAAGTCTCAGATACATTGCATAGGGAAGACAACAGGCCGCCACCGCCACCGCCACCGCCACCGCAGACCACGTGTGTCTGTGATACGCCTAAAAATGAATGGCACGCGTTAGCCGTCAGCTTAATTACATATCGGTTGCATAGACGATCTATAAGGCACTATGATGAATGACTCACCAGCACCTCTCAACGATCATCCCAACGTCTCGACTGTAGTTATGTGTCAATGATACGATTTGACCTCAATAGACCAATTTTCCTCAGATTAACCAATATGTCTTCCTCGCATCCAGACAATGGGGCGGAAGAATATTTTCTGGTTTTGCAACTAACTAATTGCTATGATGAAACACAGTAATATTTCCCTAGTAATTATGTTTTTTTTCTATCAATCCATTTACGGTCCGTGGTAGGACTGCTTATGGGTCTACCTAGTGGGAGAATCATTTTTGCCGCTAAACATGCTTATTTTGCATATAAGTGGGTGCTTTGCTGTGTATTGGAGCTTGGAGGCTAATCCGTTTTGTCAGGGAGGTTGCACCAGCCTCGTGGCATTCCATATCCTCAGGGTAGAAAAGAAAAATCCTAATTGTGGCCTTTTGCGAAGAATGCAGATGTTATTTGCTTACAATAGTGAATATTCTCGTTAGCTGACCAATATCTTTTAAAATTTTATTTTATTTATTTATTAAATAATTTTATAAAAGTTTTGTTGAAGACCGAAAGGTACTAGGTTGTGTGATTAAGTTCATTTCATTCTGAGTAAAAGGTACAGTAAAGTATGTAAGTAGGTGGGTATACGAAATAGTTGGTTTTCCGTATTAACACCTTTCGCAACTGTCGTTGGTTACGAGTTGACTCATTGTACATACTTATCCTGAGTGAAGAAATCTTTGTAATAAAATCAATATTATGCATATAAACTAATTAATTATAAATGGTTGCACAGTAAATTGTCTGCTTTATTTGTGAAATAGTCGCTTTCGAATCTCGCGGCGTTACAAGTACAAATCTCTTATAAATAAAAAAGATAAATAGACATATCTTTGCGCTTTGTAAACCTATATCCGCGTATAGGTACAGTCGGCCAAGAAGGATGGTCCTATCAGTTTTGACAAAACTTCCTAGTAAATGAAAATATTGCTATGATTATCCCTTCGAATTGGATTATTTTTTATACCTACTGAAAGATAGGTGATGCACAAATGACGTTAGTATGATGCAGTACCTAATTTACTGCTATTTTAGATACTTTACTTAGATCTAAGGTAATAATTTAAAATGTTACCTTATTTTTACCCTTATTTGTAATAGGTATATAAATAACAAGACAATAAATATTATGGGCAAGTATTACTTAGTTAGTACTTATACTTAGGTGTATGGTATATGTATTTATGTATGTATTGTTGTCAAGTTTGGTGCGATGCGTAGGTTCGCCAACAGACGCCCGCAATGTCCTTGTCTTTGCACAGGATTACTGCAAATGAGAATAAACGACCACACTCATAAATAACTTAACTGAGAAAAAACAAAAACAAGAGTCTCAGAACTCGAAATAGTTTACGGCAAACGAAAACAAATGAACGGGCAATTAACAAAGAATTAGATAGTGAAAGCAATTAATTCTACATTATAAGTCCATTTGTTTAAATTCAAACAATCGAACTGCCCTGACTGACCTGTGAGTGGGTAATTCTAATAAGGCCTAGGTCCAACTGTGGAAATCAACTAGCTGATAATGATGACGGTAATGGTTAATTTTTTTTATTTTTTTTATTTGATTCACCAACAGTTGTTACACTAATACATACCATATTTAAAATCTTAGAGCTAAAGAATCTAATGCACAACCAATTACAGGTGAAAAACAACATGCTTATACAAACAGAAACAAGAAATCAAATCGAACAAATATGCCCTCAGCCTATACCAAAACAGTTAAATATTATACTAATAATATTTTACTTGAAAAACAGATTTTTTTTAATGACCAAGGTCCGGGAACGCTGTATTTTATCGACTTTCTACCTTATCGATGTTGTCCAAATACTGATTGAGAGTAAAAACGACTGTGACATTTTAATTTAAATTAATGTCTAATATTGGAACATAAAACTTTTCTGTAGACTTATGAGTTTATATAAAATAATTAAGAGTAAGCCAAATACCAAAACCCAAAAAAAAAACTAGAACCAACCAAAATATAAAAGTTTTGCTTTCCAAATAATAACCGTTCATTTAGTTAAATTAAAATGTAATTTCATTGTTTTGTCTACTTACCCAAAATCAGTGGTAAACCCCTACCCGTAAACTAAAAGTGACAGAATAATTGTCAAAATCACTTCGATCACTAATATGGTGATCGAAACAAAATCATTAAAATACTATCTTGTTCGAGTAAGTGGCGATCATTAAACGTCACGAGATGTTCCTCTGGCCGATACACGAAAATAAACTTTATTTTGGTACAGAATCTCTCTGATATTCTCGAACAGATGCTTTGCTGTGCGGGACTTGACAAAATTATTGACCTGTATCGCTTTGTGAAGTATTCAAATGAACTCAACAAAGTATACAATGTGAAATGTGTTAGGTAATTTTAATTAGCGTATTGCTGTAATTGATGTAACTTGTTATTTAGCATTTATTTAGGAGCAAACATTTCCGGAGGCGTGCACTTGGGGGGCTATACTATTCTCATAATTTGATTACTTTTGTCAGGTACTGACCGAAATACTGAGCCTTCTTTAGTCTCAGATTTATGCACTTACCTATTCTGTGTCTCAGTTTAAGAGTCGGTTCCTCTGTACAACTGCTGAGACTAAGGTTAGAGACTTAGAGATGATCGGTGTCATACAGATATTGATTTCTAACCAAAACTACTGAGGCTTTCTTGGTCGACTAAGCTGTTGCTGCCTGCTAGAGTAATTCCTATGTATATACCCGTATCTGCGTTAGAATTCATAGCTACATTTATATTTATAGCCTAACACAAGAAACGTGACCGATGAAGTAGGTACCTTAAGTTGTAGGTACATGAGATGGATGAGAGAAGCAGATATACCTACACTTTTTTTATATAAGCACTTAATCATTGTTTTTTTTTTGTTTCAGCATTTGTAATCTACTTCTTCTTGCTGTCGGCATTCTTCTGGCTCAACGTGATGTGCTTCGACATTTGGTGGACCTTCAGGTAATATGATAAATGGTAAAAGTTGAGTTAGGTCCTAATGTCTTATTATTCATGAGAGTGTGGCTGTCAGATTTTGGTTTTTGAAAAAAGAATTCTATCTAGACTTTACATAAGTCTAGTATTTTAACTACATTTTGAGACCCGATCGGGATTCTTAACAATAAAAGTTGGGTTGGTTGGATTGCCATTGCCACTCTCCTGCTCTCCTGGCTAACTACCGGATTAAAACATACTTTTTCGTTACTCATACTCTGAAAGTAGGTTTGAAGTTGCCTGAGTAGCGGGTTGAACGTAATACATCTCAGCCCTAGGGAGAATCGTTTTCAACTGACAGCTGTCAAATTATTTTAAAAAAACTAGTACTATTTTGACATATCTATTGGACCATGTTCCAACTGTCTATACAGCCACTCAATTACAGCGCGATGTAAAATTGAAATAACATAAAGATAAGTAATAATTATAGAATATATTTTATAAATGACTATTATAATTATTACTGTCAACTATTTCTTTTAAATAACAGATTTGGGTAAAATATTTACCATTTTTTCAATGATGGAAATGAAAAATAATGGCAGAATAGCAGGCCGGCCACAGAAAAAAAACAAAATAGAAGGGAAAGCGGTAATCCGATCTTCATTTGTTTTTTCGAGTTGTAGAGTTTTGTTTATACTTCCGTATAGCAGACATTTGTATTAACATTAATTTTATGTATTTGTTTTTACTTTCATTGTATTCGTAATGAAAAGCACAGTGTTTCCATCGGGTTCAAGACTTATTTAGAGTCCCTCGAACTATTGGCGCCCTCGCTACGCGTCGGGCGCCAAACCCCGCCTCGGGACTAAATAAGTTACTTTCACCCCTGGGGTAACAATGTACTATTACAGTTGGAATGCTAATTTATGCACATTTTTTATTTTAAGCCACATTGGCCTGGTGGTGCTTCTTTGGTAGCTTCCATACAAAACACGTTTTTAAATCTTTTATTTATTCAATGTTCTGTGGTTGAATGCTTCGTTATTTGTTTCTTATGTATTTTTTCTGCGGTTGCGATGACGTAGGTAAACCAGTTAATTACTATCTTATTAAATGTAATGTGTTACGTAGATACCGTATAGCATTGGTTATTTTTAGCAAAATAAAACCGCGAAGTCGGAGGTAAATCACGAATTTTGAAGGATTAAAAAAAACAAAACTCAAAATTTCGAAACAAAAGAAAAACAACGCGGAAGAGAAACTTATGAAAATAAACTTGTTTAAATCATCCCAACCCTGATTGATCTATTACATAAGTTTAACACCTAACTATTTATATAGGTACATTGTGGAATGCAATAAAATTATGTAATTTGATTACAATTTGTGGCGCAACAAAGTACCGATACACAAGTTCCCGGTGTGTCAGGTAGCACAAAGAAACATTTTGTTAACTAATTGAGTGGCACTAGTTAGTGGTTAACAAGTGGGAATTCACGGTACTAAGTGAATCAAATGAATTTTGCGTCATTTACGTGCTAGCACTAACTTACTCATCCGTCAATATACGTGCGTATTATAAATGAAAAATCCCCTGAAAACTCTTGTCTTCTTATTGTAGGTACCTATTGTCCAGTTTCCTTCACAAAGGAACTCAACGACGTAAGCGGCTTACGTAAATAAAATCCTTGTGATTTATTCTTTTAAGTTTGAATTTACTTTTGAGGTGCTAATGTACAAATCAATATCAAATACTTTTATTCTCAAATTCTCAGTAACTCTTTCATATTTTAGAGAAAATTTAACATCTCCTAATGCTTCTCATACAAAATGGTCGGTGAAACTATGTAACTTCTTTGGTCTAACTTTTAAAAAATTATTTACTTCACTTCTATCTGCAAAAATATCAATTTCTTATATCTCGGATTGTTCGTAATGTATTTTAAGTATCAACACGTCATGCAGGTTGCGCCGGCGCAGCGATGTGGGAGTCAAAACCGGTGTGGCGTGTGATTTTCCACTGCTCTCGATAATTCCGATCAATTTTATTGTTTATTTATAGACCTGGGAAAAAGTCCCAGCCAGTCTATTTTTTTTCTAAATAAAGCCTTGAAGTTATCCAGATACTACAAGCTGTAACGCCTTCTATTGGCTTAAAGGCATGGCAGTAAGTACAACTGGACTCACACCGGTTATATATTCTTCTAAGTGACCTCAGAAGTTAGAATATTTAAAAAAGGTATTATAAATGTGCGTGAATACGAAGCCAATACTACAATAAACTTTATATTTATACATGCAAAACTTTGGACATTTCCTATTGAAGATTTTGTTCGGCACATGGTCCAGTTTAAATAGTACGCCAATATAATTCTTCGTTGTCTTTTTCCAATACTACATTGACCAAACTACTGAAATTATTAATAGTTCGGGCATTTGGAAAAAATAGTAAAGGTACAGTGAAAAGTTGAAAAGAAGTCCAAAGAACCGGTGCTTAAGGCGTATCCCAGGCACACGCGGCCTGCGGTGGTGGCCTACAGCCAGGCCGCAGCCTCAATATGCAAACGCAGGCCGCGCGTGTCTGAAGTCTCACATACATTGCATGCCGCCACCTCCACCGCAGGCCGCGTGTGTATGTGATACGCCTTATGAACATTAGCTCATTAGACACTTTGGTTGGTTGCAGCGGAAAGCGCGGCTTGTCCGAGAAGCTGTCGACGCGCGCGCGCTTCTGCGCGTACGCCGCGTACGCGTTCGGCGTGCCGTCCGCGCTCACTGTGCTCCTGGCCGCGCTCGAGTTCTCCACCCTGCCCGCACACCCGCTCATGCCCAACATTAAGCACCAGGGATGCTTTCTATTTGGTAAGAAACTCTTTTGCGTACTCTACTGTGTATTTGTCCTACTGAAATTCCCGTTCGATAGGGATTTATCTCTATTTTGGCATGCGTGGAGTAACGGGCACTTAATTTTTATAAAGATTCAATATAGGTACTTATTTATGGTCTTACAATTCTTCGAAAAATTTTCACCGCTATGTTATCAATCACCTCCATTTCTATAATGTGACATATTATTGTGACTAAATATTCGCTGTTTAAAAATTGAAAGATATTTTTAACAAATCAACAGTAGTTTCTACAACGTCATCTTTCATTTCTCTCTACATGGTGTTTCAGGCACAAGTAAGCTGTTGTATCTGTACGGCCCAATCGTGATCCTGTGCGTGGCCAACATGGCGTTCTTCGTCCTCACCGCCATCAAGATCACGCAGATCAAGCGGCAGACGTCGGTGCTCAAGTCTAAGGAGAGCGCCATGCACGACCAGCACAGGAACGACAAGCAGAGGTGGGTATCAGGAAATACAAATTTCTAACAAAGTATATAATGAGGAGACTTTCCATTCTCTATCAAAAATTAACAAATTGGTGGAAAGAACAGAAGAGAGAGGAGGGAGAGTGGAACTGTAAGGTCATTTTACACATTCCCATTATCTTGGGCCATACAATACAACACAGCAATGCAATTTGACATGGAGGTAGTAGTTGCTAAGTGGAACAAAAGTATTTTGCTACAGTGCTAACATAAACTCACTTGGTATACCATTGAAAATACTGTTCAATCTATATTATTCTCTCAGTCTGTCTAACATTTTGTAACACACGCCATATTTGCTTAACAGAGGACATATCAATACCTTACCAATAGCCCCAATATTTATTCCAGACTCTTGCTCTACGTGAAGCTGTTCGTGGTGATGGGCATCAACTGGCTGTTGGAGGTCATCAGCGCCATCTATCCTAACGCCGAATCTTTCTGGCGCTACACGGACGCCTACAACGTCCTCATTGGTCTGATCATTTTCATCATCTTCGTCTGCAAACGAAAGATCCTCAGGCTGATGAAGAAGAGGTTCGTTGCTGTTACGTGATATTAGGTATAGTTGTAGTTTAATTCTCTAGCGCCTAAAGGAATCTACTAAGTATCATTATAAAAACTTTGCGCCTGGATATTTTGAGGTTGCATCAAATCAATTGGCTGTTCTCGTAAGAGTCATCTTAGCAGCGAGTGCTGCTTCACTGGAAATTGTCCGTTCTAAACTCTTTCGTTAACTATTAGTCGCAGAATGGCCTCCTCGTCGTATTATTGTATCGGGCAAAATGTAAAAAGGCTATGTCAGACAATACTTTTTGGAGATGCACCATGAGAAAAAACTGTTAACAACATCAATTTTGGACAAAATTTATCGCATCCAAAAACTCCAAAGGACTGTTTTGACGACAAATAAGTATTATTTTATTAACACATCGTCTGTTAAACGGACTGCTAAGCTATGTTAATACTTGCTATATTCTGTGCCCCAGGATCGAAGGAATATTTCGCCGACGTCAAGCGGAAAATGGAAACATGACACAATTTGGTCATAGAGACAGACAAAATTGGAGGAATTGTCAGAATCAAAGAGCCAGTGTCGATACGATACGCACTTATTGCGCGGAGAGCGATAGCAACACCACCAAAACTACTAAAACGACTACATGTTGAAGTAAAGTTGATGACTGATGTATTATAAATAATTGAACTATTGTAAAAAGACAATATTTACATCCTGAAAATCAAAATAATAGGTAGTAAACAAGTGAAAAGCGACAAGTATTATTAAAATGGCGGAAAATGATGAAGACTGTAAAAATTGACCAAGACTATGATTAATGACGTGCAAGACTGAGAAACAAATCAACAGTCACAGTGTGACGCCACGAGGTCAATCGAATAACACATGCATACATATACTGTGACAACAATGATTATAATAATTAAGGTATACTTAATTTGAAATTACGATTTAGAGAATGAATTTGAGTTTGGTTTTTACGTTCTTCGGGTTCGGGAATACTAGAATGTTTTTGACTGTTTACGTTTGATTTCATTTAATAATCCACTGTCTTTATATACTAACGGTAGTAATTGGTTGAAATTTAAATAACTAGGTGCAACTGTTTTGGGTGTGTACCTTTCAACTTGTATTGTTTGATACGCAGTTTAGTAATTATGTTTATAAAAATGTTCTTTCTACACCGGGAATGTCTCTATGAAATGACGACACGTAAATAATTAAATAAAAATATTATTTTACTGGGCAACATAAATTACTAGTATAAATTTTAGGATGCCAACCCCGTTGAAGATCGAACATTAGTAAGTAGATATTACTTCACTTTATGATGACGATCTGCAATCCATTACTTACAGACTTACTATTACTACTTTGTGTTGTTTTCGTTTTGATTAATATTTAAGCTTGTACATATATTATTGCAAGTGTGAAGTGGTGAAGTGGCACTAATTATTTTGCACCAGATTTAGATTTGGTGAAGGTTGAGAACCTATTTGTAAAGATACCTAACTGGCTTGTAAACACTGCACTTTGACATACGAACGATAATAAAATTAACTTACACGATGCAACAGACCAATCTATTTAGGTACTAATAAAGCATGTCCTAGTTATTAGTTAATTTAGTAGCAGTGATCAGTTAATACATTAATAAAAGATTGTAACTAAAACCAAAAATTTTGAGATCTAATAGGTAAGAAAAGTAAGAATATAGGAAAATTGGGTTCCAAGGAAGGCGCTCATGCTCCGGCGATGGGTTACAGTTTTTATTTATTTGATGAATCAAACAAGTTAACTCTTTATTGAGGAATCTCACTTCAAGTATATTAATTGTTCTCGTGAGATTATTGGTGGTAATGTTCTATATACCTCTACCACCACGTGAAACGGAGTCCTCCCATTCGTCGTTAACAACATGATCGTTTACTAGTTCAATCAGGATGAACCTTCGAATATGCAATCTTATCTTTTAGAAGTCATTTTCGAAAACTGACCCTGGATTGTTTTAACTCAAACTATCATTGTTTTAAAGATTTTAATGAGCGATTTCAGTTTGACGAGCAATGATTTTATGCCGTATCTTTGTTTTCGGAGGTACCTAGCTTTTAATAAGCAAACATATTGCACTGGTGTTCGACAATGTAGACTTCATGTAGATACCAATTTATTTCATATGAGCGGTGATTGTACTGAGTAAGACGTCTGACTGTCTTGCTTATAGCATTTTGAACTC
Organism: Metalampra italica; assembly: GCA_949699065.1. Classification (NCBI taxonomy): domain Eukaryota; kingdom Metazoa; phylum Arthropoda; class Insecta; order Lepidoptera; family Oecophoridae; genus Metalampra; species Metalampra italica. The sequence continues at coordinate 9,018,236 of OX452983.1, forward strand.
ATCCTGATGATGCCATTATTTTTGTGTCTACTGAACAGCATTATTTATTTTTCAGGTACAGACAAATCCGAGGCGACCCCATGTCCAGGACCCAAACTGTGTCCTCCCGAACGGCATCCAGTCGTGACGACATCCGAATGAGCTCCGTGAAGACCGCTACCTGAAGACAAAATGGCATAGAAGTAAAATAAAAATGATGTCCTGAAAACCTCGTATCTGTGTCAACGGCCATGAAACTTGATGTTAATTAACAAAATATAGATTTGTGTCGAAATGTGTAGAAGTTAAAATGACAAAATCAGCGAACTTTAATAGGTAAAAATGTTAAAAAAATTGAATGTAAATGCGTCGTAGAACGTGAAGGGTCGAAGTGACAGGACACCAAGGTCTCCAGAAAAATATAATATTTTGTGTCTAAAGACGATTTATTTTGCATGTACCTGATTAATCAGGGATAATTTAAAAAAGATGTGGTGAAAAAACCTCTACGCTAGCAGAATTTAAACGGTGCACCTTGGCTATTCCACAGCCTGATCTTGCCAAATAATATCGCAACAGCAATCAAATCATTTTACTATGTTTATATTTCCAACATAAAATACTTACGTGGATGATTTTTTGGAAATTTCGTACGACGTTTACACACACCTGGTGCATACCACAGATTCGGGAGAAGGTAAACATCGCGAGAAAACTAGTCAAGAGCTGGATAATTCTAGGGCTACACTAGAACATAGCCAGTTTGACGCATCCTTGCCCGGGACTCTGTCAGCGTTGCCTGTGATAAGTCACTTGTATATTTAATTCATGTAATCTTAAATTGAACGGAATACATAGAATGATTCAGTTGATCAAAAGAGATGCTTCGTAGGTATATGTATACTTAACGTTAAACTTATGGTTGTTTTGACACACAAATTACCTTATTTCCTGGGTACCTATTCGTTAGAATATTCCTGATGAGTCAACCTCAACTAGGTGTAATATTTTGTGGTTTTCCATGCGTCTTTTCCGGTAAATAACACGTGTTGAACTATTCATTCGTCGAAAATAATTTGACGAATATAGGTACATAATTCATAGGCTTATTTTAATAAATAATATTATTAAATGTAATTATATATTATACACCTTATTACATACATACCTGCTAATAATACAAATTTAGAATATTTTGATGTAATTTTTATAATTATAAAATATTTGTTACATTGACAATTTTAAGGAGCGATTACGCTCGCTCTGATTTGCCGTGCCATTCAAAATTGAATTGTATTTCAAAATGACCTGATGAAGTTATCCAAGTTGAAATGATAATGTTTGTAGTGGATGTATGTTGTCTACCTCGTGGAAGTATTTATAAGTGTTTATATATTAAGAAAACATTTAAAATTAGCTTACTTAACCTACGAGTACTTTATAAATGCATATTATGTAACTGGCTACCTACTAAATGTACCTACAAATTCAAGATGATAACCTGACTGACATTACCTAAGCCAGTTTCAGTATTTTTAGTCGCTCGCTAAAGTGTCCCTAAACGATCATGCTTGCATGACATGCAACGTTTACGTGAATGTCATGCTGCATGATGCACCATCATGCTTGATCAATCAGTACAGTGAAGCAACGGCCAGCACGTAGTTTGCATGTCATGCACGTCAATCACTACAGCTAGACGGTCATGCATGAGTGACAGCACGTAATGCATGTCATGTCGTATGATCGTTTAGGGAGCCCACTAGGTTTGTTATTTTACAAATTTATAGTCTAAACATTTGGTATAATTTTCCTACAAATATTATCTACAAAAATATATTCAATAGACTGGGAGACCTCCGCACGCAAAACTACCTTGAGTCACAAACACGAAAAAGTCGTAAACAACTTAAATATTTCGGTTATACCTTTAGTGGCTTCAACCTCATATGTGGCGTTATAAAGCTCTCAAAGCACAGTGGGCTCCCGGTCTATAACAAGACATACAATGGGACCATGCAATGTTTACAGTTAATAAGAAGATTAGTAGGTATAAGGTACTTTCTAGTCGCCTAGATTTTATGTGTAAAATAAATGGTAATACGTGTACAATATATTTCTCGTTTAAATCTTCTTACATCCCTCCTTTACGATACATATGAATCATCATCATCAGTAGCCTGCACTAGTCCACTGCTGGACATAGGCCTCCCCAAGGCGCGCCAATGAACCAGGTCTTGCACCAGATGATGCACATACAACAATATTTCAGTCATAATGAAAACAAAATTGGAAGTATACCGCGGCCGGCGCCGCACCAGCACCCCCCGGGTGTTGCAGGTGTCTATGGGCGGCGGTGACCTCTTAACATCAGGAGGCCACAATAAAAGAAACTACTTTTGCAAGTAAGTAGCAATAAAAAAAAGTATATTTGGAAATATTTTGTTATTGTCACCTAAGATAAATAATAAAAGCCAACTGTTCGTTACTGATCATGAATTCTTAATAATCATTCAAAATTATGTTGAGGTCTCATTTATCCTATTTTGGCTGCGATCATTAATTGACGATCGCCGTGTTTTGGATGTATTTTTCAACTTCAAGTTTACACATTAGTAAGGACATTACTTGTAAACAAAATGTTATTCTGAACCTACTTATGGTTTCTAATAAAGTTTTCCTTGAATACTATTAATAACATAATAGTTGCACGTAAATATTACAAATATTTGGGACGTATGTTTGTCCATTTGTCGAATGCCGCGGATGGCCGAACCTCAAAACTCTCTATATGACCATGGTATCCGAGTGGTATCCTGAACAGAATAGGAAAGTTAACACTCAAACAAAATATATACTGCTAAATACTTATAAATAAACAGGTGGAAACAGAGTAGTTTTAGTTTTAGACAGAATTGACGTCAACAAGAGAATATATTCCAATTTTGTTATAAACGAATTTTGAATTTGAATAGCAAATTTTAGTCACAAAACGGCGAGCGAACCCGTCACTTATTCCTAGTTTCAGCGTATGTATTGTACTTACAGCCTCAGTCTTTACTATTGACTAATATGATGTGAATACCAAAGGAGTCATTTCGAACTTTAATTGTAACAAAGTACACGTCATTATGAGACATCAACACATTATTAATTTAATTATAGCTCTATTCTTTATTAAATTTGAACCTAACAGTGCTTTGAGTGTTAAAAGAGAAGTGAATGACGTAACAGTGAAAGAAGACCTCACAATAACAGCGCAAGATGAAGAAAAGAAAACGGTGGAAATGAAATATGCGAGTAAGATACCGATACAAAAATGCTGTTCTGCCGACGAATTCGTCTTCGCTTTCAACAGAACCTGTAGGAGCCCTAAACGTGCTGTGAAACGAAATTTTTCTGAAGTACTACTTTATAACAAGAATTTGTTAATAACGGGCAGAGTTCTTCCGGATGTTTATACTTTGGAACCTGGAAGATTTGAAAATAAAAAGTTTAATGACTCCAAACCCACTAATTATATAAGAAGGTTGCACAACTTTTATTTGACAGAGGTAAGAGGATTCAAATGTTAAATTTTTTTATACTTACAAGTAAACAGTCATAGGTAATTTCGATTCGAATCTTTCACACATACATGACTTCCTTTTTTGCATGGATGGCACAGAACAATCGGCACCTATACTCTTGACTATGGTGATCGAAGCTTCGATCACGCCGTGAATATTTACATAGAATAGAATAGAATAGAATAGAATAGAATAGAATAGAATAGAATAGAATAGAATAGAATAGAATAGAATAGAATAGAATAGAATAGAATAGAATAGAATAGAATAGAATAGAATAGAATAGAATAGAATAGAATAGAATAGAATAGAATAGAATAGAATAGAATAGAATAGAATAGAATAGAATAGAATAGAACAGAACAGAACAGAACAGAACAGAACAGAACAGAACAGAACAGAACAGAACAGAACAGAACAGAACAGAACAGAACAGAACAGAACAGAACAGAACAGAACAGAACAGAACAGAACAGAACAGAACAGAACAGAACAGAACAGAACAGAACAGAACAGAACAGAACAGAACAGAACAGAACAGAACAGAACAGAACAGAACAGAACAGAACAGAACAGAACAGAACAGAACAGAACAGAACAGAACAGAACAGAACAGAACAGAACAGAACAGAACAGAACAGAACAGAACAGAACAGAACAGAACAGAACAGAACAGAACAGAACAGAACAGAACAGAACAGAACAGAACAGAACAGAACAGAACAGAACAGAACAGAACAGAACAGAACAGAACAGAACAGAACAGAACAGAACAGAACAGAACAGAACAGAACAGAACAGAACAGAACAGAACAGAACAGAACAGAACAGAACAGAACAGAACAGAACAGAACAGAATAGAATAGAATAGAATAGAATAAAGTTTATTTGACACACAAGACGGCACATATACAGGACATTGCAAAATAACAAAAAACAGAGATACATAAAACATTTAAACATGGTGGAGGTTACGGTCTCCAGAGTTACAATGTCGCCGGAGTGCCGGGCGCGTGGTGCGCTGTGCACGCCGGCGCGGCGCTGGCACGGTCACATCCTCCGGTCGGGCGGTGCCGTAATGTGGCCAAACAGGTCTCCAACTCAGCATATGCCGTAGCCGAAACTACAGCGCTGGTTTCAGTGGAGCCTTCAGTGACATACGGACGCAGAATAACTATACTAAATGAAGTGTGTCTAAATATGTTGTAAAAATTAAAATATATAATAGTAGAAGTAGTAGGAATAAGGTTAATAGGTATAATATATGTATGTATATATATATATGTATATATATATGTATAGGTACTTAGTACTGAGGTAGATAAGTGAACATGTCGTGTATAATTAGTGTGATATAATAAAGGTGGGTAATTTGTAAATAGTGACACAGTAGACGGAATAACTTAATCGCATAACTTAATTTGTTTGTATTTAAAGCTTTTTTACCGATTTAATTCCGCACTGAAGATTTTGCTTGTTGGACATCGTTTTACTTCTACTCAAACGTTTAAAAACATAAACCTCATAATATACTCTAATTATTTAAGATTTTGTACTTTCCAAATTTCGTTTGGTCCTTTTTACCATTTTGATGCGGAGCCCTAAAATCTATAACACGTAGGCCGGGACTACAGCTGTATACAAATTGTACAAAGTTTCCTGCCTCCAGTGGGAGTCGATCCCATTAATTATGTTCCCCGATTCTCAAGTCCAATGACCAAGTCAGAAGGAAGCAACATCAGCAGGAAAAAAATTTAATAATCCAGGACCAATATAATAATAACCACATATTCATTTTATATGTGTTCTATCTATGCTTTACATATTATTATTTATATTACAGTTACTCGTAGAGTATTTTCCTTGTTAATTCAATGTAATAATAACAAACTACCTATTTAATTACAAACTGTGACTTCGGATTTCATAAAAAAATTGCGTTTCTGGTACTACCTATGCCTACCTACGCCCAGATTCGTATCTATGGCAGTTTCATTTTTGCCGCTTCTCGAGGATTTATTCCCATTAATTTCAAACCTGGTTAGTGGTTACTGGTTACCCGAACTGACGGCCGTTGGGGCAGAAAGGTTCTCGAGTGGCGACCACGTATCGGAAGACGCAGTGTAGGCAGTCCTCCCACAAGGTGGACCGACAAAATGGTGAAGGTCGCGGGACCCGGCTGGATGAGGTTAGCGCAGGACCGGTCGTCGTGGAGATCCTCCTTGGGGGAGGCCTTTGTCCAGCAGTGGACGTCTACAATGCTGATATGATGATGATGATAGTGGTTACCCATTTAGTTACAAAGTGGGCCCAAAGGAACTGGAATTTCTTGTTTTTGTCTAATTATCACAGTGCATCCTGGTTCGAAATTAGACAAGTGTATATTTTATTGACTGTATCGTTATGAAGTTAACCAATGTATTTCAGGAAGGAATACTGTATCAAGAAGTACCCAACGAGTATTATAGGTGGTACGAACTGGACAGTAGCAAGTTTTGCGTGGACTACGAATTGCCAAATAAGTTTCACCCTAACAACCTTCAAGTAGGTTTTTGGACAACACTTAAAAGAAATGAAGAAATAACACAAACCAAGACTTCTGTTATATATATAATAACAGGTAACGCTCAATTAAGGCAAATAAAGTAATTCATACTTATTTAATTTTCATTTACCTACCTAGGTATAATCTTATAATGGTAAGAGAGTAAAAGTCGCTCGGGCTATGGAAAAAGGAGTTTCGAGAGACTAGGATATCTAATCCGAAGGGTAATACGCCAGAGAAGCGAAGCCTTCGACTCAATCAGTTGAAGTGGCATTGGGCTGGTCACATTTGTCGGAGAACCGATAACCGCTGGGGCAGACGAGTTCTCTAGTGGAGACCACGACCGGGCAAGCTTAGTGTGGGACGCGGGCAAGATAGAGCAACGATCTGCGTAAGGCGGCTGCCAGTGACTGGGTGAACCGAAGACCTGAACCACAGATTACTTAATAGTTCCTCCTGAACCTTGGTTTACCGGTGCGAATTGGGGGAATTATGTCCAGCAGTGATCAGTGCAGGCTGATGATGAAACCCAACTTTGATACGATTAATATACAATTCGCGAACATTTGATGTCAATAATATTTTTTCAACAAAGAAGAAAGAAATACATTTATTTAGGTACTGCTTACAGTAATAAAACAAATAAAAAAATCTGTTTCAGGGCTAATAATCTCCAGCTTGTTCCTAGTCCTGGTGTTGGTAGTGTACTGCCTGCTGCCCGAGCTGCGCAACCTGGGCGGGCTGGTGCTGATGGCGTACGTGGCAAGCCTGTTGGGGGCTTTCGTCTTACTGACGACCATACTACTTGGAGATTTCTCAAGACCTGCGTGCAAAGGATTAAGTAAGTGAAAGATCTCTTTATAAGAGACTTGGTGGTATTACCTATACAGCTTGCAACAAACTACAACACTTACCGGAAAACCTTATTGTACAACGACTACCTATTGAAAATACGAAAAAAAAAACTTCTTATAACCAGTTGCTCAGCAGTTGATCAGAGATCCAATGGCTGTTGGTTGGGGAGATGTGTTTTGGAGTGGAGACCGCGCACCGGTAGGTCCCACAGTTACAGATTAACCACCACTTGAAGATCCGGGAACAATTTTTGGACAGCGTGTTCAAATTGAGAGTAGTTAAAGAATAATTTGAACATTCTAGCCGGAAGCGGCTAGATAGAGCCGAGGCTAGAGAACTGCTGTGTGATTCTGTAAAGTATGAATAAAAAAAATTTTTAACAAAAAAATAAAACCGACTTCAAAAACACAAAAAGGCTCTAAAAAGCGTAAAATAACTTTTTTATTATTTTAATCCAAAAGACAGAAGCCTGTTACCTATTATTTTAACTAAAATATTTTTATTGACCGAGCGAGCGAAGCGTCTAAGTTTCGAGATTGATCAAAAATGCTAATGTCCGTCTGTCCTTCTGTCTTTCTGTCCTTCTGTCTTTCTGTCTGTAATTCTCTACAGGTCGCATTTTTCAACCGATTTTGACGAAAATTTGGCATAGGTATAAATTAATTAAACCTACAAAATGAGTAGAATAAAATTTTGAAAAACATTTTTTTAGAGTACCTACCATACTCGCAAAGTGGGAGTGAACTTTTTTTTTCTTGTGAGTCCCATAGTGTGGGATATCGTTGGATAGGTCTTTCAAAAATATTGGTGGTGTGTGAATACCATTTTTTCGATTTAGGGATCCGTTGGCGAAATATTAAGCTTTAAAGCGGTAATTTTTGTTAGAGTCAGGTGTCCCCCCCCCCCTGCCAGCTAAACGGTTGCTTCTGAAAATGTGAAAAAATTCATGGCAGTAGCATATATAACGTAGTTACAAGGAAAACTATTACGGCTAAGTAGGTTCTATTAGTTTTTGAGTAATAGTGGATCGACTTATGAAAGTTGAAAAAATAAATTATGTTCATAGAACTGCATACGTAAAATGGAAAATTATTTTTTTCCGCGTGATATCCATGGTGTGGGGTATCGTTGGATGGGTCTTTCAAAAATATCGCGGGTGTGTGAAAAACATTTTTCGATTCAGGGATCCGTTTGCGAAATATTAAGCTTTAAAGTGCTAATTTTTGTCACTTTAGTAGGTACTTTTTCTGTCTCCAACTACAAAGTTGACTTTTGTTGGTTTCTTTTAGGTTTGGTTTATATGGGCTGGCGAGGTCTACTGTTCTCACGGAACTACTAGTTATAATTATGTGCTATGTACTGATCTGTTTGAAGTCGGTGCCAAGCCGGTAGTAGGGCTAAGTCTCGCGCGCGCGATTCCATTGTTAATTTAGCTGTTCATGTTGCTAAGTTTTATTGTGTGTCGGGCTCACGGAGGAAATTCGTTGGGCTTGACACCGACTTCAAACAGATCAGTACATAGCACATAATTATAATAATAATATTTGAGTTAAAATAATAGGTAACAGGCTTCTGTCTTTTGGATTAAAATAATAAAAAAGTTATTTTACGCTTTTTAGATCCTTTTTGTGTTTTTGAAGTCTGTTTCATTTTTTTGTTAATTTTTTTTTATTTTTCCATTTTTAGTGTCAATATAGTGTATTCTTTTGACACTAGAAATTAATCTCTAGAGATGCTTGTAACGAATTTATTACGATAGCGAATAACACGACAGGGCGGCGGCGGCGCGATAGCATTGCGGGTTTTTTCTGTAATGTTCGAAATAGTATGAAGCCCTGCACATCAAAGCGGCGCGGCGAACTCGCGCTGCGGCGGCGGCGGTGCGAAGGCGAAAGCGACAAAACCGCGCGCACAGATGAATACGCCCCACGCGGCGCGGCGGCGCGCGGCGGTGCGGAGTGGCGGCGGCGCGTTGTATTCCTTTGTAGTATATGAGAACTCCCACACAGAGCGGCGGCGGCGCAGCGCGGTGCAGAGCGTTCTTCATACAAACCGCTTCATACAACTCCTGTCTGAAGGGGTCCGCTTTATATTCGCTTTCCGCAGATTTGCCGCCGCAACGCATTCGCAACGCCGCCGCCCTATCTGTATAGCGTTGTAAAGCATTTCATCACCATCACCACTTCATTCGCGTTAAAAATACTACACAGACTTCTAATGGGACCACCTTGGGATCGGACCCTCTCAAACAAAAAAAAAATTTTTGAAATCGGTCCACAATTGACGGAGTAATCGGTGAATGTAGTATATTTATAGGTAGGTGTATGTATAATCGTTTGCCATATATTGAAGGTACTAATAAATAAAGTCAGTGTTTAACCAACTCGCGTGCGTTTCACTACATGGTGGCAGCGGTGGGCGTTTTATTTAATATCTAGTGTAAAACGCGATCGAATCATAGTTGTAAACAATTGGGACTGTGTAATTACGTCGTGATTATACTTAGTGATGGAGCACGCGCGTCCTCCAGCGGAATTATCACTCGATGGCGGTCCGGCCGCGCGATCTGAGGCGTGGAGAAAATGGCGGAAGCTATTCGAAGTGTTTCTCAAAGCGTCTGGAGTGAGCAAGGAGTCTAAGGAAACACAGGCTAGCTTGTTGGTTAACCTCATTGGATCAGCGGGGTACGAGGTCTATACGACTTTCACATTCGACAAAGGCGAGAGTGAGGATGATATAAACTGTGTACTGAAGAAGTTTGACAATTATTTCGGTGCAAAACCAAACATCACGGTCAGACGGTTCAAATTCTTTACGCGCAGTCAAGAAACTGGGGAAACAATCGACCAGTATGTGACAGCTCTGCGCGTGCTGAGCCAACAGTGCGAGTTTGGAGAGTTGCACGAGGATTTATTGCGAGATAAAATAGTGTGCGGTATTATCAACAACACGGTGAGAGATAGATTACTTCGTACCGATGATCTGACCTTAACAAAGGCGATACAAATCTGTCAGGCGGCAGAAATATCTAAGGAAGAAGGTCTGTGCATAGACGGTTCATCTGGCAGCGTCCAGGTGAACGCGGTGCAGGCCGGCGGCGGCGGCAGCGGAGGCGCGCGCGGCAGGTACGCGAGGCGCGGCGACGGCGGCCGGCGGCGCGGCGGCGGCGGCGCGAGCGGCGGTGGCGGCGCGAGCGGCCCGCGCCAGGGCGCGCGCGCGCGCTGCCCCACGTGCGGCGGGGCACGGTGCCCCGGCGACGAGCGGTGTGCGGCACGCAATGCCTTGTGTTATGTGTGTGATAAAAAAGGGCATTTTTCGCGCGTATGTGACGGCAAGGAAATCGTTCGTAAAGTGTTAAATGTAAGCGTAGTTTCTGCGGGCAGTGACGGTGCGGACAGTGACGAGGGATTATTTTACGTCAATACTATCGGTGAGGACAAAAAATTGTACAAGTCTTCTAAGGAATGGGTGGAAATTATGAACTGTAATGGGAAAAATATCATGCTAAAAATAGACACTGGTTCTATGCTAAACGTAATTTCTAAAATAGAATATTTGAACTTGGGCTTATCTATTAATAACCTAAAGCCGTATACAAAACGAGTACATTCCTTCACTGGGAATCCGTTGCCAATTTTAGGCACCGTTAACATTGCTATGTTCTTTAATAAAAAATGTCACGTTTTGCCATTTGTTGTTGCAGATTTATCTTGTCAGAATGTGCTCGGATTGGAAGGTTGCATTTCATTGGAATTGATTAATCGTGTTAATGCAATAAATATTGAAACATATTCTCATTTGTTTAAAGGTTTAGGTGAATTACCTGGAAAGTATAGTATTGTCATAGATAAAAATGTACAACCAGTCGTATGCCCGACTAGAAAAATACCTTTAGGTCTTAAAGATAAACTATTGGAAGAATTACATAGAATGGAAGGGTTAGGGGTTATTAGAAAGGTGACACACCCGACTGAGTGGGTGAATGCTATTGTTTTGGTCGCAAAGAAGGATGGTAGCATTCGTGTATGTTTGGACCCGCGACCTTTGAACCGCGCGGTGCGGCGCGCGCACTACTCCCTGCCGACGGTGCCCGAGCTGGCGGCGCGGCTGCGCGGCGCCACCGTGTTCAGCGTGCTGGACGCCCGCTGTGGCTTCTGGATGGTGAAGATAGACGACACCAGCGCTGACCTCTGTACGTTCAGCACACCCTTCGGAAGGTACCAATTTTTACGCTTACCATATGGTATCAACTGTGCGCCTGAGGTTTTCCATGCAAAGCTCAGACAACACCTCGAGGACTTGGAAGGCGTGGAGTCGTTTATTGATGACGTCATCGTGTGGGGGCGTACTAAAGACGAGCACGATAGGAGGCTGGAATGTCTCTTGCAGCGGGCGCAGGACATAGGTGTTAGGTTCAATCGCGAAAAATGTCAGTTCGGTGTGTCAGAAATAAAATACTTAGGTCACAAGTTTGACGCGAACGGAATGCAGCCGGATGATTCAAAGGTTAAAGCAATAATGGAGATGCCTTATCCGACAGACAGGAAGGCGCTAGAGAGGTTCTTGGACATGGTAAATTATCTCTCAAAATTTATTCAGAATTATTCAGAGTGTGTAAACGTGTTAAGGTCGTTGCTAAAAAAGGATTCGGACTGGGTGTGGGAGGCACACCATTCCTCAGCCGTGGACAAGCTGAAGGCTGCGCTGGCGCGCGCGCCGGTGCTGGCGCTGTACTGCGAGCGCACGCCGGTGGTGGTGTCGGTGGACGCGTCAAGCGTGGCGCTGGGTGCCGTGCTGCTGCAGGCCGGCCGCCCGGTGGAGTTCGCTTCCCTGACGCTCACCGACACACAGACGAGGTACGCTCAGATAGAAAAGGAGATGCTGGCCATTGTGTTCGCGCTCGAGAGGTTCAGACAGTACATTTTAGGTAGGACTGATGTGACCGTGCAAACGGATCACAAGCCGCTGGAGCCGTTGTTCAGCAAGCCTCTCGTTTCGGTGCCAGCACGTCTGCAAAGAATGATGATGAGGGTCCAAGCGTATGATATTAAAGTGGTGTATACACCAGGCAAATATATGTATATCGCAGATACCTTGTCGCGAGCACCTCTGAAGGAACTCATGCACGATTGTGTGACGGACGAGGCTGAAGTCCAGGCTTGTTTTATGATAACGCATTTGCAGTTCAGTCAACAGAAAATGGAAGCGATCAAGAAGGAGACGGGGAGCGACTGCGACAGCAAACAGTTAATTAAATACATAACAAACGGGTGGCCTAAGAATAGGCGTGATGTTAACGTAAAGGTAAACGTGTTCTGGCCGTATCGCGAGCAGCTGCATTACGTTGACGGGATTATTCTCAAAGGTGAATGTATATTTATTCCTGTAGGTTTACGCGACGAAATGCTATCGCGAGTTCATGAGGGCCACCTAGGCATAGACCGCTGCAAGCGTCGCGCGCGAGAGGTAATGTTCTGGCCGGGGCTGAGCGAGGACGTGGAGCGCGTGGCGCGGCGCTGCGCGGCGTGCGCGCTGCACGCGCCGCGCGCGCACCGCCAGCCGCTGCTGCAGCACGCCGTGCCCGCGCTCGTCTGGCACAAGCTGGCGTCAGACATATTCGAATACAAAAAGAAAGCTTACATTGTTTTGGTCGATTATTTTTCAAACTTTGTTGAGGTAGGTACGTTAAAAAATATGAGTTCAAGCAGCGTTATTAATTTCATGAAGGAGCAGTTTGCGCGGCACGGGATACCAGCAGAACTGGTCACGGATAACGGGCCGGCCTATAGCTCGCGGGAGTTTGAAAAGTTTTTGATTATAATTATTAATTATTATTAACATTATGATCAGTCAGCAAGATCACGCGAGCGCATACATATAGGAGACAGAGCGATTTTAGTCACCAATGGCAATAGAAAACCGGTTTCGATAGTGGAGCGTGCACCTGCGCCGCGCTCGGTGATAGTGGAGGATGAGCGCGGATGTCGGTTCCGGCGTACGTGGGGTCAGCTCGTCGTGCGGGAGCCGGGGGCTGCGCCGGGCGCGGCGGACCGCACGCGGCGCGGCGCACGGCCAGCGCCCAGTTCTCAAGGTGCGTTTGTATACACAGGAGTACGAAAACGTAAGAACACCACAACGCCAATGGTCGAGGTGAACCAAGACCTCCCATCGAAGGAAACTAAGGCTGAGCCGGGGCCATCGCCGGCACCGCCGACAACGTCACCGGAAGCGTCGGAAAATACCCAGGGTCTAGTGGACTCAGATGATAGCTTTGCCAGTCCAATAGCCAGCTCAAATGAGGAATCATCAACTCCATCGCCACCTGAGGTTCTCGTTACAAGGTCTAAGGAAAGACGTGAACGAATGCTATCAAACTTGCGTTTCGAGGGCAATAAAGATTAAGTTTTTAGTTTTTTTTGTAGGTTTTAGGTAGGTTTTAATTTAAAACCATTACCAATAGTGTATCTTAGTTTTAATTTTTTCACCTTCTATTAAAGTAATAATAAGTCTAACCGACCTATTGCACATACCTATATTTATATAAGTCATAATGTTATATAGAATGGATAAGTAACTTGGATGTAATGTTTTTGGGAAGGAAGATAAGCGCTCCACGTCCTCGCTCAGCCCCGGCCAGAACATTACCTCTCGCGCGCGACGCTTGCAGCGGTCTATGCCTAGGTGGCCCTCATGAACTCGCGATAGCATTTCGTCGCGTAAACCTACAGGAATAAATATACATTCACCTTTGAGAATAATCCCGTCAACGTAATGCAGCTGCTCGCGATACGGCCAGAACACGTTTACCTTTACGTTAACATCACGCCTATTCTTAGGCCACCCGTTTGTTATGTATTTAATTAACTGTTTGCTGTCGCAGTCGCTCCCCGTCTCCTTCTTGATCGCTTCCATTTTCTGTTGACTGAACTGCAAATGCGTTATCATAAAACAAGCCTGGACTTCAGCCTCGTCCGTCACACAATCGTGCATGAGTTCCTTCAGAGGTGCTCGCGACAAGGTATCTGCGATATACATATATTTGCCTGGTGTATACACCACTTTAATATCATACGCTTGGACCCTCATCATCATTCTTTGCAGACGTGCTGGCACCGAAACGAGAGGCTTGCTGAACAACGGCTCCAGCGGCTTGTGATCCGTTTGCACGGTCACATCAGTCCTACCTAAAATGTACTGTCTGAACCTCTCGAGCGCGAACACAATGGCCAGCATCTCCTTTTCTATCTGAGCGTACCTCGTCTGTGTGTCGGTGAGCGTCAGGGAAGCGAACTCCACCGGGCGGCCGGCCTGCAGCAGCACGGCACCCAGCGCCACGCTTGACGCGTCCACCGACACCACCACCGGCGTGCGCTCGCAGTACAGCGCCAGCACCGGCGCGCGCGCCAGCGCAGCCTTCAGCTTGTCCACGGCTGAGGAATGGTGTGCCTCCCACACCCAGTCCGAATCCTTTTTTAGCAACGACCTTAACACGTTTACACACTCTGAATAATTCTGAATAAATTTTGAGAGATAATTTACCATGTCCAAGAACCTCTCTAGCGCCTTCCTGTCTGTCGGATAAGGCATCTCCATTATTGCTTTAACCTTTGAATCATCCGGCTGCATTCCGTTCGCGTCAAACTTGTGACCTAAGTATTTTATTTCTGACACACCGAACTGACATTTTTCGCGATTGAACCTAACACCTATGTCCTGCGCCCGCTGCAAGAGACATTCCAGCCTCCTATCGTGCTCGTCTTTAGTACGCCCCCACACGATGACGTCATCAATAAACGACTCCACGCCTTCCAAGTCCTCGAGGTGTTGTCTGAGCTTTGCATGGAAAACCTCAGGCGCACAGTTGATACCATATGGTAAGCGTAAAAATTGGTACCTTCCGAAGGGTGTGCTGAACGTACAGAGGTCAGCGCTGGTGTCGTCTATCTTCACCATCCAGAAGCCACAGCGGGCGTCCAGCACGCTGAACACGGTGGCGCCGCGCAGCCGCGCCGCCAGCTCGGGCACCGTCGGCAGGGAGTAGTGCGCGCGCCGCACCGCGCGGTTCAAAGGTCGCGGGTCCAAACATACACGAATGCTACCATCCTTCTTTGCGACCAAAACAATAGCATTCACCCACTCAGTCGGGTGTGTCACCTTTCTAATAAAGTAATAATAAGTCTAACCGACCTATTGCACATACCTATATTTATATAAGTCATAATGTTATATAGAATGGATAAGTAACTTGGATGTAATGTTTTTGGGAAGGAAGATAAGGTCATAGATTTAATGTATTTGCTACCTAGTCATTATCTGTGTAGTAAGTCCTTATGTTTCATTGGTTTATCATACTAAATACTTTTGTCTAATTTTCCTTAGAAGGGAAAGATGTAGTATATTTATAGGTAGGTGTATGTATAATCGTTTGCCATATATTGAAGGTACTAATAAATAAAGTCAGTGTTTAACCAACTCGCGTGCGTTTCACTACAGTGAACATACAAAAAAAAAAACATACATACAGACGAACATAGAACCTCCTCCTTTTTGGAAGTCGGTAAAAACTAGACCATCACATCGCAAGTCACTTACTTCACTTCGCATCCGATCATGAAAGACCTTGATGTCGCATTGTGTAAACAAATACAAGCTACACAATAAACACTTCACTTGCGAATTGCGAAGTAAAGTGAGTATTGAACTGTGAATCATTGAGTTTGAGACCGATCTCACTGCGGATTCAGAATCGAGTGGCACAAATACGCTTACAGAATAGCAGGGCTGGGTGTGGTGATGCTCTGGACTCTGGACTCCAGACTGCTAGTCCGAGTGGAGGCCTTCCCGAAAGAGCATCACCCCTACTCCAGCCTGACTCTGGAGTCGATAGACGTCGATGCTGATGATCTCAAAAGTGCGTAATATTGTTGCAGCCTACATCATCTACTTCTGCTTCTTGGCGAGCTTCTGTTGGATGAACGTGATGTCGTACGACGTGTGGTGGACATTCCGCGGGTACGCCAAGGCCCGCGCGATCCACCGGCGCGGCGAGCGGTTCAAGTTCCTCATGTACTGCGCGTACGCGTGGGGCTTGCCTCTCGCCATGACCGTCATGCTGGCGGTGATCAATAGCGTCAACATGAGACACGTCCCGTGGTTCGTCACGCCTAATATACCCAACAATGCGTGTTTCATTGCAGGTCTGTACGATTTTAGAAGTTAAATCAGTTATTTTGATACATTACAGCGTTTATATAAGTAGTTAGTTACTTATTACATATGCTTCTTTCCTTGATGAACATTGAAGGTATGCTGATGTGATGATTATGAAATACTAAAAAGATATTTTAAATGCGGGCAGTAATTGGGCTCGACGAAAAGTAGATCTAATGCAAACATGTCAGACGGTGGATAATGGATGAAGAACCCTCATTACCTATATGACGGTAGCTGATGGTGGTGGAGGGTTGAATGTGGCGGCGAGCGTTCTTGGGGAAGGCCTATGTCCCTCTGTGGACGTTGAAGGGCTGATATTAATACGATAAACCCTCATTATAGGTGCTATAATCACATAAAATCAGTAGAATCGATCGCTCGAAGCGAGGAGAGCGATTGGAAAATATAGCTCCAGACTCACGTAACACCGTCGCTCGCCGCTTACGCAGTTCGTCATCATTAACAGACTATTAAGATGTCCCCACTGCTGTGCTGGGGCTCAGGCCTACCCTCTCAACGAGGGTGTTCGGACTATAGTCCACCACGCTAGCCCAGTGCGGGTTGGTGGACTTCACATGCGCCTAAGAATTTCTTCTTCGGCGTAGCAGGCTTCCTCACGATGTTTTCCTTCACCGTTTGAGAGCAATCAGTCAATGTACTTAAGTTTTGAGAAAAAAAAACCATTGGTACATGGCCCAGCCGGGGATCGAACTCCGGACCTTTCGATATGATAGGCCGTGTCTTATCCCCGACGCCACTGACGCTCTTACTTACGCAGTTAGTACTAAGGGTCAATTCACACTAGGCGGTATTATTAGGCTACTTGGAAAAGTTAAATAAATTGTTATTGTATTTCTTTAACAACATGTTGAGTAATTTTGACGATAGCCAGAAGAGATCTTCCTAGAGCAGATGGTAAACGTTCAACATTATGAAGAGACGTTGACGTGTTCACATTTGTTTAACAGAAACGTCGAAGCGATTCTATCTGTACATTCCGATGCTGATCCTGATATTGTGCAACTGGGTGTTCTTCCTGATGACTGCTTTCAACGTGTGGCGCCTGAGCCGCGGCACCGCCGTGCTGGACTCGGCGGCGGCGGGCACGCCAGCGGCGCACCGGAAGCAGCGAGCCAGGTTTGCCAGCGACCATTTTGCCTCTATTAAAATAATTTTCCCCTTTATAAAAGAAGTTGCTCTTTCTATTGATTCTAGAATAGATATTGATTGATATAGATTTAAACAATTTTGTGTTGCTGAAACTATTACTACTATTTGGGAATTTCTAATCCCACGTAGTCTAGCTAGAGTAGCAAACTGAACGAATGTTTAACCGATACCAAACCTTGAGAATAAGAACATGTGTCAGGGTAGGACACAACGACCCATTTTCTTAAAAATGACAGATTGTGTTACCTTGTTACTGAATTTTTGTAGAAGTGAAACTAACATAAACCTAAAAATATTTGAACTAACGCAAATCGTTGTGAGACATTAAATAATAAAAGTAAATCGAAAATGAATACGAAGAAACACTATTTAATACGACTTACCCTTTTTAATTGATTTTCCACAAAGGAAATTATAATGACAATAATAATCTTGAAAACTTTATGTATGTACCAAATTTAATGATTGATTTAATGATGTGATGAATAACCATACGCAGATTATTGGTGTACCTGAAGCTATCGATCATTATGGGCGTCAACTGGGTGATGGAGGTGGTGAGCTCCTTCAAGCCGGACCTGAAGGTGTTCTTGTTCACTGACATGTACAACATACTCATCGGTGTCAGCATCTTCCTTATCTTCGTCTACAAGAAGAAAATACTGCGCAAACTTAAGAAGAAGCAAGTAGTTTTTGTTTGTTTTAGAAGCTATCTCTTTGACGCTGAAAACCCAATTTTTATTTATATTCTGCCGATATTGTGATGCTTTGACCTTTTGTCTTAGTGGCTGGTCATTGGACTTAGAGCAACAGGGGTCGTGGGTTCGATTCCCACTTGGGACTTGAGACAAGTTTATACAATTAGTACAAATTGATTCCCTGTTGTGTATTTGCGAATTTTCAAAATATTAATTTTTCATTTAGGTATTTACTTTTATTGGCTAAAATCAGGCGAATGTCTACCAAAGCAGAGCCGAAAAGAGTGTGTTGTCGACCAATAGAATTCCGATTTTCTTAGCTCTGCTCGGCTCGTATTTTTAAAAATTTTTCCCTTTGATCTTGTTTTAAACATTATTTTCATTTTTGTGTCAATAAAACTATATTGTTCGAATAGGTTCAGCGAATGGTACGAGCCGCGGCGACGACGTTCGCAGTACTCCAAGAGTAGGTCCAGCAATACGACCGACTCTGACGTCAGCCAGGAGACGCCGCTCCAAGTGTGTCCCAACCCTAAAGGACCCAGCTATATAATTCAGACACGAAATTGCATAAAGATTTAAAAATCGCACCACTACTTTGGTCCACCTGACTTTTTTTTTACCCGTCTGAAAAAATAATTAAATAGGTCTAATAAAGATCAGTATGTACCTAAGTATACTAAAGTAAAGTAACTAATAAGTGTAGTACCTAAGTACCTACTTAAGTAATGTAATGTAGTACTTATGTATTCTGATGTGATGATATGACATAGTACAGTGGACCGCACGTCAGTTAAAACACTTTGACCTTGAGCTGGCCTAGTCTATTATGTACAATGAGAAACCAGTTTACACTGGTTTTGTTTCCACTGACGTGCGGTCGACCGTACATAAAAATGTTAAAGAATAGGCTTAAAGCCAGAAGCGGGTTGATGCGGTGGGCGGAGGACCCGGTGTGGTGGCGTACATTGGGGAAGGTCTATGCCCATCAGCGGACGCTAAAAGGCTAATATGAATGATGATGAATTAAGCTTACATAAAAAGAATGTTCTACTTCTTTATTTGAGGCTACTACTATGAGTAACTGAAATAGATTACTTTTAAGGAAAATTAGTTAGGTATATTGTATGTAGATATATTGTTAGTAGTGGAATTCCTATATATTATACCTTCTAAAAAGTTAAAATGATTACTGGGGATGAACGAATGTGTATTGATATTCGTTAACTGACTGCTAATATAGAGTTTGCATCGATCAACATCTAATCGAATTTTTTTTTTCTTTGATTTTCGTGTAGGTATTAAACTATTAAACGTCAAATTATTAATAAAAAAAATAACGATCCAAAGTGTAAGGTAGATCCATATAATATACTCTAAGTAGGTACATAATGTAGAAACCAATGTACTTACCTATAAATAAAAATAAATTAACAAAATAACATTTATTTATGTGTTTTGATCGCATATTTATGTAAGTACAATAATCAAGTAAGGTAAGTATGTCTACGTCGTCGTCGAATTAAAATTTTAAGATATTTAAAAGTAAATTATAATATATACCTATTTATTTCTAAGAGTATGTTACACAATTGTGTGGCCCTTCCAGGGCCCACATCATGGACCTTTAGGATGCTGGCACACCTGGTGCTGCAGCGAAGTCTCGTTGCTGACGTCAGACTGGGACGTGTCGCTCAGCCCACTTCTGTGGTGAGCCCTCCGTGGTTGCGTGCACGCGTGGTACCTGTACAAAATAAACATCATTTTTACCAAAAATAAACAGTATTTAAAAAAGAATTAAATTTACATCGATGACTTATTGCTCCCCAATTTATTTTAAAAAATCCAAATATTGTATATCAATATTGTGGTTATTAATTTGCTTTTCCCGCGAATAAACTTTATGTTGTTATATATAGTAAGTAATACAGAAATTAAATTACAATTCTAATATTAAGTAAAAATAAATTTTACAAGTCTAAATTTATAAATAACTAGCTGTTGCCCGCGACTTCGTCCGCGTGGATTTTGGAAGTAGGTACCTATCTCTGCTATGTACAGACATACATCGTCTAGTTATAATTTTCCAATGGTAAAATGGATCATTCTAAGTACCTTCACCATAATTTAAGGTATACCATACCTTCAGGAACAAACTATGAACACCGTATCCAATTTGGTGAAGACAGATAAAAATTTAAAAAATTGTTGTTTTCACTTCTATTGCTCATAAGACTTCTCATATCAATTTTTATTATACGTGTGTATTTTATAACTAATACAGTATGGGCAAAACCAAAACCATAGGAGATACAGGGAAACTGTCTTAGGAACCTTTAGGTATTTTTTGGTGATAACAATTTTGACATAGTAATCGGAGCAGCTGGAGTTCGGGAGGCATGCATGAATAAGTAGTAAGTTCCTAAGTACATTGCACAGTCTGTTTTATAAGAAAACATTTTATTAAATTTGACTAACTTCTGCTGCTTGGATTTTTTTCTTCCGGTACAATAAAATGATTCTAACATGAAACTAAGTCGATACGCATTTTTTTAAAATAATAAAAAATATTTTTCACTGGCGTTCTATGAGAAAACATTTTATTGAATTTGACTAACTTCTGCTGCTCAGATTTTTTTCTTCCGATATAATTAAGTGATCCCTACATGAAACTGAGTCGAACCGCATTAAAAAAAATATGTGCAAATTGTCTCATTTTTATGGACAACACACGCTTGACCAAAAAATTTCTATGTCATAAGACACTTTCCCTGCATCTCCTATGGTTTCGGACTTGCCTATACTGTCCCAGTTAAAAAAACACTGATATCTCCTATGTCTATGACATCGTCTTGTTACGTTAAATGATTTATCTGTAAATGACGATAACTTTTTTCGCTGTCATCCGATTTCAATGAAACAAAGCCTATAAGTTGCGCCAGACTGTGCTTAATCTACCTGTGAAAACCGCAAGAAAATCTGTTCAGTAGTTTCGGAGATTAGCGATTACAGACAGACAGAAAGACAGAAAGACAGAAAGACAGACAGACAGAAAGACAGAAAGACCAAAAAATTTAAAAACGCTTTTTTGTGTTCTGTTACTCTTTTTATATCGTCCACACTCATTTTTTTATAAATTTATTCAAAGTACAGACACACGGTTTCTACAGATTTATTATAAGTATAGATTATTGTGTTTTTTTACTGGGACAGTTAGGGTAAAACCAAAACCATAGGAGATACAGGGAAACTGTCTTAGGAACCTTTAGGTATTTTTTCGTGATAACAATTTTGACATAGTAATCGGAGCAGCCGGAGTTCGGGAGGCATGCATGAATAAGTAGTAAGTAGGTACTTTGCACGGTCTGTTTTATAAGAAAACATTTTATTAAATTTGATCATTTTATTAACTTCTGCTGCTTGGATTTTTTTCTTACGGTACAATAAAATGATTCTAACATGAAACTAAGTCGATACGCATTAAAAAATTCATCAAAATTATTATTAAAAATAAATTATTATTATTATTATATTTTGTATGAGAAAACATTTTATTGAATTTTACTGACTTCTGCTGCTCAGATTTTTTTCTTCCGATATAATGAAGTGATCCTTACATGAAACTGAGTCGAACCGCATTAAAAATTTTTTTGTATAAATTGTCCCATTTTTATGGCCAACACACGCTTGACCAAAAAAAATTCTATGTCATAAGACACTTTCCCTGCATCTCCTATGGTTTCGGACTTGCCTATACTGTCCCAGTTAAAAAAACACTGATATCTCCTATGTCTATGACATCGTCTTGTTACGTTAAATGATTTATCTGTAAATGACGATAACTTTTTTCGCTGTCATCCGATTTCAATGAAACAAAGCCTATAAGTTGCGCCAGGCTGTGCTTAATCTACCTGTGAAAACCGCAAGAAAATCTGTTCAGTAGTTTCGGAGATTAGCGATTACAGACAGACAGAAAGACAGAAAGACAGACAGACAGAAAGACAGAAAGACAGAAAGACAAAAAAATTTAAAAACGCTTTTTTGTGTTCTGTTACTCTTTTTATATCGTCCACACTCATTTTTTTATAAATTTATTCAAAGTACAGACACACGGTTTCTACAGATTTATTATAAGTATAGATATAGAATAGATATCATGCAAATTACTATTCTAAACAAAATGTTTTGGTCAAAATTTACTAATTTATAAATTACAAACAATAATAATACTAGCGAAAAATATACTGTATAAAACAACATAAAATAATATAAATCGACACGTGTTTCACCTCTCTACGAGCAAATTAATAACCACAATATTGTTATATAATGGATTTCCGCAAAGTAACGCCTGATACAATTAAATACCAAATATTGTATATTGAATGGGACCTACCTCGAAATATAGTCCATTCAATGATAAAATAATCATTCAAATCGGTTCATAATCGGCGAAGATATCACGTAATGACTAAATGTATACCTGTATACTAAATATGGTAATGACGATGCATACAACAGTCCCAAGGCCACAAGTGCGTACAGCCACCCTGAAAACTATGGACACCTTCTTCTCTTCAAATCAGAACACTAGATAACTAAGTACAACTTCATTGGAAGCGCGAATTCATAATTTTTACCTTCATGGCTCCATTGTCCGAACGGTGGTCCAACTAGTACGGGAAAGGGGAACGAATCAAAACAATGAAAGAAATTATTTTGTCATACATTTTCCGACGTCGCCGTGGTCAAGAATATTTTGAAATGGGAATTAAAAATGTTAGCAATGTGGTCGTTTTGTCAAATTTTATTTTTAATTTAATACATCTCGAAACTTTTGCGGTCTGAAGCAGTTGGATGGGAAGGGCGGAGGACATAGTATGGTGGGACCCTTTGAGAAGGCCTATGTCCAGGAGGGGTTGTCAAAAGGCTAATGATGATAATGAACTTGAACAGCAACGCGTCGTAGTAAACTCAAGTGTGAATTAGACTACACTACTGGCGTTCGAAGCAAGCGCACGAGTCACAACCCAACCAATGATACAGAATAAATAATAGTAGACCAATGATATCATTAATTATCAAGTCTTACCTCTTTACAAGCTTTGCCAGTATTTGTCTCTTACAGACAAATATGAGGAAAATGAAGACACCCGTGAGGATGTTGAAGGCGTCGCTCAGGTAGGACAGCCAGTCCTCGGAGAGGAAGTAGCTCAACACTTCTAGCACCCAGTTGATGCCCATGATGACGGATAGCTTCAGGTACAGGATCAGTCTGATATAGTTATTGAAGTAAACAAACTTTTGTGAGATCCTAAATCCAAATTATTGCAAACCAATAGAATACAGATGCAGTTTTAATAGCTTACGGATTTAAATCACGGAAATAACGGTTAAGGAAACCTATGTCACTGGTTAAATATAAGCAAAATTATTGTTGCAAAATAATAAGGCAACACTAGTTTTGGTTATATTTTTAAGGAAAAGAAGGCGAATCTTTAAATTTAAAAAGTAAATAAACATTTACAAACATCACAAGTGATTCGAAAATTGTTAGAAAAAAAATTTAAAAGGCTGAGTAGGAGTCCAAAACTAAAATAGTTATGGAAATTACAAAAACACGTACCTATTTAATCATTATAAAGTTATTAAGTAGTAGGTATTTCTGCTTTACTTAAGATATTTGATGTAGACAGGTAATTAGTCTAACATATTTCATTTTACTTATTTCGGCAGAAAGCAGAATATTAGATAATGTGCCCAAATTAGTCGGGAAATCATGAAAAATAACAGTAAATTTCACTGAATACTCTACAAACGTAACATCAGATCATGGCTAATGAAATGTCGATGAATTGACATTATTTCCTATAGAGAATGGAATTGTATTAATTTATGACAGAAGCCAACCTATATCGTTGCTTGCGGTGGGCCGCGGGGTTGCCGGCGGCTTCAGTATCCAGCACTGCAGTACTGCGATGCAACAGCCTCATGTTGTGCACGGTCATCAGGAAGAACACCCAGTTGGCCACACTCAGGATCAACATCGGAGTGTACAGGTAGAGTAGCTTAGATTCACCTGCAAGTGTTCAAAGTACTTCACAAAGTACAACAAGTTGAGACCTAGTGCTGTGAAAAAAGCGATCGAGCCACAGAGCTTTGGGAGATCTTAAGACGTTATGCGGATTGTATATATCTTCGTAGTCTTTTTATTAGGGGCGGATTTTCAATAGCGAGGTGGCACCGACACTACCGACAAATGTTGAAAAAAACTATTTTAAAGGTTTAGGGGTTGTAGGTAGCTGTTAGCGTGGCGATTGTGAAACGAAAACTCGTGTTGAGTGTGAAAGAAGAAGAAGAATATTAATATTTATTTACAAAAGTAGCCCACTATCGAGGTTCGCAACTAGCGAGGTGTCGGAGGAGCGATTTTAATACTGTGTGCAGATACAAAGGTTAATTAATAACAGTCTAATTATGAGGGGCATTAAAGCTTTTAAAGCCCTGAGCCTTGATCCTTAATCAACAAGGCAAAAATTAGCAACACTACTTTAACCCCTTTAATTTTTAATAAATAAATAAATAAAAACCCCTAAATGCTTAAGAATGTGCAGCGCCATCTATCGCAAAACAAATGTAACGACTATTTTTGCACTAAGTATGCCTAAAAACACACCTACAATGAAGCAGCCCTCGCTATTCATTAAGTCTGGTCCGATGAACCAGGGAATGTGCGTCAGATCGGCATGGTCGAGGCCGGCCAGCGCGGCGGCCATGGCGAGCGGCACGCCCCATGCGTACGCGCAATACACCGCAAACTTAAACAGCTCCCCGCGTCGGTGGATCGGACGCGCCGCGGCATAGCCTCTGGAAACAAACTGTTTTGGACCTTTTATAGGAAAAGGAAAAGAAACCAATTTAAAATCTTTTTCAGTGCGTCGAATGCGCGTTAGAAAACTCTGAATCGCTGCAAAATATCGCCGATCTTATAAAAGCGCCAAGTACCTTTATGAAAGTTATAATTTTATGACTTGCAATATAGCTATATCTATATACGTATCAATCGACACTCCAAGTAATACACATTGATATCACTTTAAAATCATGTAGATAAGTACCTGAATGTCCACCAAATGTCCAAGGACATAATGTTAGTCCAGCAAAAACTCGCTATCCAGCAGAAGTAAGTTATCAGCGCTGCAACAAAAAAAATAACTTATAGGAAGAAAAGGCAGAAGAAAACCTAACCGCCTGCTTATCGTAAGCGGTAAGAAAATCTTACCGAAATCGTGACCAATTCTATTATAGTTCAGAATTTAAATTGTCACTTGAAGTTTTTGTTATGATAAGTCGGCGTTTAGGGCTCGAGCCCGACTAGTTACTTTTCATTTAATAAAATCCCATAAGTCCTACTTAAGATAAAGCAGACTTCAGACTTTTCTTTATCTGTGGTCCTCAACGCAGCCTGGAGGAGTAAGGCCCCGAGCAGACTGGCGACGTACGCCATCAGCACCATCCCGCCCAGGTTGCGTAGCTCCGGCAGCGCGCTGTATACCACCAGAACGAGCACCAGGAACAAACTGGAGATCACGGAGCCTGCAATACAAAACACTGTCGTACCGAAACTATATAAGTAGTACGGTCAACAGTACGTCAATAGAAACAAAACCAGGATATACTGGTCTTTCATAGTATTGAAACTCCTTGGTTAGGCCAGCTCAAGGTCAGTGTTTCCACTAACATGCAGTCGACTGTATTAGTTTTTGCACACGGCTTTAGGCTATAATTTTTTTTGTTGCCGTGAAAGGGTCTCACCTCAGCAATTATTTAATTGACTCGGTATATTCTGATATTCAACTGTATACCGTAACGAGTGCAAGTGTCATATTAAGTGGTTACTTATACCAGAAGACCTAGGCGTCTTGCTTCGATTTTCTCCTGGGCTGCAAAGCGCGTTAGCAGAAGTCTAGCACATAATAATATGTCGTTGCAGACTACGAGTAGGAATCACCTGAATTTAGGCTAAGCACAATCTTTACCAGCTGTTATAAGGTGTAGTTGTGAGCTTGTCAAATGCGGTTCTTTTATTCTTATTGGCTGCTTCATCATTTTGGTCCAAAACCTGGGCTGCGGTTCCTTGCCGGAGAGCAGGTAGTCCACGCAGAAATGAGTGTTGTTCAACTCAGACCATCTGTCCCATCTGTTCGGGATCTCCTCGAAAAGAATTCCATACTAAAATGGTCAACACATATTTTCATCAGTCTAATCACATTTGGAATTTTTTCCTAGAATCCACAAATGTAGCAAGCGGCGAATAAGGTGCAACGGTGGTTAAGGGTAGTTGGAGGTCTGTAAGTTATGTTAAAGATTTATGTTGTTGGATTAGATACGTTAATTATCAAATGTGTTGTAATCATATTAAAGCCGTTGGTAGTGCTCTCGTCCCACGTTCTGAGATCGTGGGTTCGTACCTTCAAATCAAATCAACAGCCTATTAACATGTCCCCACTGCTGGGGCTCAGGCCCCCTCTCAACGAGGGCGTCCGGGCTATAATGCACCAAGCTAGCCCAGTGCGGGTTGGTGGACTTCACATGCGCTTAAAAATTTCTTGTGTCTAAGAACTTCTTCAGCGTATGCAGGTTTCCTCACGATGTTTTCCTTCACCGTTTGAGAGCAGTCAGTAAATGTACAAAAACCCTTTGGTACATGGCCCAGCCGGGGATCGAACTCCGGCCTTATATTTAGGCCGCGTCTTATCCCCGACGCCACTGACGCACTCCGCACCTTGCCGCGTACCAATGAGTTCTTCGGAAATTAAGCACGGTTTATTTACAGGCTTTTCGGTGATGGAAAACATCGTGAGGAAACCTGAATACGCCAAAGATTAGAATTTGTATACTCAGGCGTCTGTGAAGTCCACCATAAAACGGGACACCGTTGCTGGTTGCTGGACAGGGACTGGCACAAAAGATCCCAATGGGTCACAGTGTTGCCAGGTATTTTTGGCTTCTAAAAAAAGAAACAATAAAATTAATTCTTACCTCTGTCAAGTAATGATTGTACCCTAAACTTGATCCATAATCCTTAAACAGCTTCTTGAAAGATTTATTCCAAAATATACCATCAGTCTGGACACTGTATACATCCTTCAGTGATTTACCAGTCTTGTAGGTATATTTGTCGTATAGCGGTATATCAGAAAAATCAAATTTATAATTCTTAATCGAAGTCTTCCTACACGTCTTCGATCTTAGAATATACTCGTTTTCTGGACAACATTTAAGTACACAGGTTTTTTCTTCACACTTATAGATTTTCCGCGGCACTGTTGTAAAGTTTTTCTTAATTGCATTACTCGAAATATTATCAGATTTCAGACTATTGACTCTGTTGTCAACATCTTCTGTTACAGAAACAACGAAATTAAACAATAATAATAAATATAACTTATTAATTTTAAATGACATGACGATGCGCTCCCGGTTTTAATCATAATGACAATGGAACATTTACCAATAAGGATAATTTCCTATAAAATGTTTGCTACATTAATAACCAACCCTATGGCGTAGACGCAACGGTAATTAATTAAATAGTGACGCGATGGACATCCGGATTCTATCCGGTATTCTACATAATATCCGACTTCTATTTCATTAGGAATGAACGGTCGTACCTATACCATGAAATAGTACCTACCTATTTATTTTGAAAAGGGCAGAAGTTTTTTCACCAACGTTTATTAGTGACAACTGTTTTTAGGTAAACATCGAATAACACATGGTAGGCAATTTAGAAAAAATAAATTAAGAGCGAATGACAACGAGTGAAGTAAAAATAATAAAACCTAAGGCATTATTATTAGAAAAGTTTTTTTTCGAAACCTAAGTTCATTTACCACCTAATGCTATCAAACGGTGAAGGACTGTTTCCTTCTTCCATGAGGAACATGCATACGCCGAAGAAGAAATACTTAGGCGCATGTGAAGTCCACCAAACGGCACCGGACTAGCGTGGTGGACTATAGCCCCTAAGCTCTCGTTAAGAGCATGAAAGAAAGAAAGAGAAAATATACAGCTAGTAGCATTCGTACATGAATCCGGTTATCCGCGGACATTAAATTGTTCCTGTGCAACACTAAATTGAACAGCTATGATAAATACCTAAGTCGAAATATAATACCCGCGTTGGCTATTAACGGGGCTAATTATATAATTTATGGGGCTGACCATGAAGGAAAAAAATTCTCGCGGCCCATTCCTAAACTAACGACAACTATAAAGGCGAAAGTTTGTACCTACGTAATTTAGGACTGACCAGATTTAAAAAATCTCGCGTCCCATTCCTAACAATAATTATAAAGGCGGACGTTTGTAGTAAGGATGTTTGGATGTATGTTTGGATGTTCGTTATTCTTTCATGCAAAAACTACAGAACAGATTTTGATGAAACTTTACAGCTTTCAGTACATTTTAGACTTTCGCGCTTTGTATTCATAATTTTTTTATAATCATTCATATTCATTCATATTCATATTCATTCATACTAATATTATTGAGTGAAGATGTTTGTTACTCTTTCACGCAAAAACTACCGAACAGATTTTCATGAAAGTTGGTACAGTGATAGCATAAATCCAGGAATAACATATAGGATACCTTTTAACGCGGACAAAGTCGCGGGGCGTCCGCTAAGTAATAAAACGCATGCATAGAGGGCGCTGTTTCACAATGTCAAAGGGAAAACTTTTCTACGCGGGCGAAGCCGCGGGAAAAAGCTAGTAATAATATAATTTTTTAAATTTTGTAAATAAAACTTGTTCGTGTGTAAGACCCGTAAATAATTATATAATTATTAACATCAGCCTATATACGACCCAGGAGCTGAGCAGAAAGATAAAAGTAGTAAATGATAAGGTACTAATTCGCATTCAATCCATTTATTTTCACTAATAACTGTAATAACAGTTCACACACAATTGGTTACAGAAATACTAAGTTTTTATTTTCACAGAAAATAAAAGTTACGCGGTTTTCTAATTAGCTACTTACAAATACTTAACAAATTTTTAGATTTTAGGTTCTAATCTACTAATAACAAATAATTTCAATTAACTTATTGCAAATGAAGATCATAATTTTTTTATTAGAATTAGGTGCTAAATTCGTTCAATACTTTCAATTACCATTAATTCACATTTACTTAATTAAAACAGAATTATTTTAAAATCATCGTAACTGGATGTTCGTTGCATATCCGGATTAATATAAGACTATTTTTACAACAGCTAGATACGAAAAAAGGTACTTAGAAAGAAGATGAAACCAAAAAGGAGGAAAATATGGTAACCTTAGTTGCTCACCGGAAATAAAAGCTAGCTCAGCTCAAGAGTGTTTCCACTGACGTGCGTTCGACTGTACCTACATAATTTTGTAGGACCGTTAATAATAAAAACACAATTTCCTCTTTTTGGTTAATTCTAAGGCAATAGGTAGGTACTACAGTTTTGTTGCCGAATCCTACTAATAATAAAAAGGCGAAAGTTTGTAAGGATATTTGTTACTCTTTCACGCAAAAACCACCGAACAGATTTTGATGAAACTTGGTACAGTGATAGCTCATATCCTGGAATAACATATAGGATACTTTTTAACGCGGACAAAGTCGCGGGGCGTCCGCTACTACCCCCTAAGTAACAAAACACCTACATAGAGGGCGCTGTTTCACAGTGTACACGGGAAAAACTTTTCTCCGCGGGCGAAGCTGCGGGAAAAAGTTAGTAGGGAATAATTATAGTTTCGTCACACAGCTTTCACTAACATATATTTTTACTAACAAACAGTCAGAAAGTCTCCTAAAACTATGATGCCAGCCCTTGAGCGAGAGTTCCAACAGTTCAAACCACTGAACTCAGAATAAAGAGGCACTAGAAATGTAATCATTTATCATACGCTTGGAGTTATTATGTTGCACTGTTTCTCTTACACTGGTTACTGTTTTACTTCTAACTCCACTGGCGTAGTTGGTAGTGACCCTGCCTACTGCGCCAGAGGTCGTGGGTTCGATTCCCATCCGGGACCATCATTTGTGTGATAAGCATATCTGTTGGTTTTCGGATTCTGGGTGTTTGTATGTATTTATTTAAAAGTATATGTTTAACAGTCGTTGAGTACCAATTCACAAACTTCGGCTTATTTTGGGACTAAACAGAAATTTGTTATGATTATTAACTGGTAGCTGTGACAAATTATATTCCCGTAGGTAGGTATGTGATTTCTAGTGCCTATTATCCTCAGATATGTCGTTACCATCAAATATATTTTAAGGTTGGTGTAGCCTAGTTTCTTAACGTTGTGTGCTTGTGCTACTACAAAAACATCAAAAAACTGGCATAGACATACAATAAATATTAAATAGGTGTCCACAAAATCCGCATTGAGCCTGCGTAGTATCTAGTTCTTAGATCAAAGTTGGCAATTCATATGGCCCCACCAACAATCTAAAATTAATTCATTGAGTCCAACACAAAAAGATTAGAAAGTAAGAAAAGGGCCCATAACAGGGCCACTGACTTTATCCCGAAGGACCATGAGTGGCAGTCTGGCAGTTGTTTTGATTTAGTATTAATGATAAAATTAGGCAATATTATCTGTTATTTAAGACTGCGGCAACATTACCCAGCGGCAGCAACGGATTGAACTTTGAGCAAGAGTGTCCTCATATAGAAACCGTTTAACCCTTAATTGAGTAATAATTCGAGAAAGTTGTGGTCGTAGTCGTTAAGGCGGAGCCCGCGCGGGCTTTCGTCGCTTAGAATCGCGCCTTCTTTGCCTACCAGCCAGAATGTCTCCATTGCCCCCTTGCCCTGAAATCAGAAAGATTAAAGCTCGAATTATATTAAATTCATTAAGACACCTACCTACAGCATTTTGGCTGATTTAAAAAAATGTTTTTGTTTCTTAATTGATGTTCTAGAAAACGAGTCCGCCTTTCTTTTACAGTTGCTTCCGCCTTCTTAGTCAATACATTAAAACCAAAAATGTGATCCGTTGTAATTTTAAGAGCATCTTACGGGAATATCGACAACACCTCGAGTCTCGACTTCGTATCCGCCTATTTGGTCCAGAGCTTCCTTTGTAGAAATTGATATGTGTATCTTCATAGCTGGAACCAAACATGCATAATTAACAAA
Source organism: Metalampra italica (assembly GCA_949699065.1). Classification (NCBI taxonomy): domain Eukaryota; kingdom Metazoa; phylum Arthropoda; class Insecta; order Lepidoptera; family Oecophoridae; genus Metalampra; species Metalampra italica. The sequence continues at coordinate 9,049,458 of OX452983.1, forward strand.
TTAAACTACTGCATTTACAGAATTTGGCCTGGATCTTTCAGCGCGCCTCATCGAGAACTCGGGATAGTAAAGTTGGCAGTCGAAATTATTTTGGCGATACAACAAAACGCTGCTAGCGTTTTGTCAACTTTGCCTAAGTTGAAAACGCCTGAGGACATATTTTATTTCGCCTAAATAATGAGGAAACTCTTGAAGTCAGGTTTTCGATTTATCATGTAACTTTTTAACCAAATAAAGTTTATGATTGGCTAAGCAGAAAAAATATGAAAAAACATCTATTTTAAAAAAAAACAACATACAAATTAGTTATGATTGGGACCATGGGGTGTACATGTCTTACTTTTTAAGAAACAAGTCAAATTAACAATAAGGTAAATTATATTTAAACTAGGTAGGATAAATTTAACTAGTCAGATTTATAGAGATTTTTTATAAAAGTATCGTATAACGATTTAATAAGAGAAGATAACAAGGTAGTATGATGTCCGACCTTCGCCAGTACTCTCCATGCGGCTGGCCACGTTGATGGTGTCCCCGAAGAGGCAGTAGCGTGGCATGGTGGTGCCGACCACGCCGGCCACACAGGGCCCGGTGTTGACGCCGGCGCGGATCCGCAGCGGCTCGTTCGGCAGGTGCGGCACCATCGCCCCATCTAGACTCCTCATCAGCGACAGAGACATGTCCGCTATTTCGGACGCGTGCAGATTGCCTGGACAAAACGTCCAACGTTTAGTTTAAGTTATTATTTTAAAGACTATACAAACATTACAAATATGATTTTAAAACTAAATTTACGATTCAATATTGTTTTGTGTGACACTAATGCCTATATTAGGTTAAACCTGTAGTATAGATCACTAGGCCTACACCCTATGAAATTCGAGTGCATTACATCTATGCAATTAAATTAATTATTTAATCAAGGAAATTTATTTTATTTCAGTCTAAGTATGCATTTTTAGAATGAGCACGTTTTTGTTTATTGAGTATGTGTGTATAAGAGGGCGTACCGTTTTTCTGAGGAAGTCCGGAGACGACCATGTACGCATCTCCGATGGTCTCAACTTTGTATACGTTGTATTGCATAATTCTCTCGTCGAATAATCTGTAACCATGTAACTAGTTTAATGTTTCTTGCACATTAAATCACATGACCTAGGTCCAGCAGTGGACGGTTATAGGCTGATGATGACGATGACATGAAAAGAGAGAAACTAGGTTAACATGCTTTTCTACAATAGGCATATTGTCGTATCAAATGTCTGATTTAAACCTGTATGTTGATGGACCTATAGCAAGCTGGCAGCGGATATATAAAGTAACAGCTTTCCGAATTGTATAGAGTGGCCATTGTTTTTTTTTCATTGATATCATCTGACCTGTCTTATCATCGATTGTGTTTTGGCCAACCTACCTCAAACTATGATACACATAGGGCAATGTTATAAGTATTGTCAAAGTTGACATTGTGCAAAGTTGCACAACTCGCCATTACGTACCTATACAACATGTTAAGCATGTTGATGACCTCCATGGGAGTGCTGTTCCCTGATATGGTGGTAAAGCCGACAATATCGCTGAAGAATATGGTGACGGCGTCGAAGGACTCGGCGGGGACGGTGCGCTGGGCGCGCAGCCGCCTCAGCACCGGCAGCGGCAGCATCCGCGAGAGCAGCATGTCGCTCTTGTGCTTCTCGGCGAACAGCTGCTGCGTGCTCAGCTCTATCGAGCTGGTGAACGTCTGGAAAGTAAAGCGTGTTTGGTTTTGTTAAAATCCTTTGCTTTATGTTTATGAGCAAATAATATTGTCTATGATTGATCCTCCTTTCTTACATTCTTTACAAAAAGAATGACGCACGCCCAAATAAAAATTAGTTCCATATTTCCTCTATCCATTTATTTAAACTTTAATAGGTTATGGGCCCAGTACGCTTCCACTGCGTCAGTTTCTTTATGGAATGAGGTAGCGGGCAAATGACTTGGGAATTCGACGGCCTCCTTGACTTAGTCGCTAGGTACTCGAAAACCATGGTCGTAGGTTCGATTGCCACAGGACATAGACAATAACACACTGAACAAAATTATAAATAGAATCAGATGAAATAAGTAGGTATATAGTACATTACTGCCGCGGCCCGCAACAGAGGCATTGATGGATGAACGTGTGCATGTGGGCCGAGGCGGTAGCCGAGGCACACATACGTGAGTCCATCAATGCCTGGTTGTGGCCAAGACTTGTATAGTAGTTTTCTCAAACAAATGCGCGGAAATTCAAACTATTACCTATGTACACCATTTTATTTCATACATACACATTTCAAAATCAATGACGAACAACAATAAATTTCCACGCGCCAAAATGTTCATTTGTTTTTTTACACTTAACTGCTTGCAATTTGCAAAGCAATTCGAAATTTTAAAAAAACTGTTGTTATTTTACCTCCGTGGTTGCCATGGTCACATGACATGTTAAGAATTAATATGGTCATTATTTGATCACTAGGCACTACATATATGGATTTTCATTCAAATTATTTGCCCGTCTGCTCTCATTTATTTGACCAGTACAGCAATGACGATTTAACTCGAAGAAGGTTGTCAAAATAATGTTCACATTTCCAAGCATGTTTGAGACAATAAACTTTATCATTTAAACATCGGTATAATGCATTTTAAATTTATTTATTTCAATAGGCACTACCGCGCGTGCCATTTCTCCAATTGAAAGGGATTATGTGCAGCTGAGAGGAGCACGTACACGGGTTAAATGGAATTCACTGGCAGATATCGTAGCATTTTATTAAGAGTATAGTAGGACAAAATGTAAATTTGGGTTGCGGTCGCGTTTTTATCTCAGTTTCGTATACAGCCAGTTACAATCGAAGAATTTATTGTCCTGCTTTGTAACAGAGTTGCGAAACAGCATAGCGGACTTTTCTTGCCATAAAACTAGTTACGATGGAAGATTTATAATAATGTCTTCATTTGTAAACCTATTCGTGATTTTTTGTATGTAACTCGGTTATTCAAAAATTCTATACATTGTGTTACAAAACCGTTGTACAAATGGAATTCGATACAAAACGTTGTAAAACCCGAAGCTTTGATGGTTTTGGGACAAGTTTTAAAATGTAGGTATGTAAATTTATAGTTTTAAATTAGAAGTAAGTAAACATAGGTACCTAAGAAAAAAAATATCCGAACAAAATCAAATAAACGAACAAAAACAAACAAATAACTTTCGGATTTTTAATATGGGTTAGGTATTAGCTATTATACCTAATAATACCTACCTATGATGGAAATGAAACAAAACATCACACCTAGCACAACTTTACCCTTGACATTAATCTCACGTAATATAAAACATATCCAAAAACGAATAAATAGGTATAGGCAATGTTACACAACCGTTCGACACACTCGCTTCATCACTATGAATGACATAAGGAAATCCCAACAATGGGAAATCATTACTTTAAGGAAACTGATGATGAAATGCCTTTAATATTATAATAATGGAAATATAGAAGGTATTGGAAATACCGAATCATAATATTATAGTAACCCATGACATTTTAAATCATTTTAAAGATTTGCCTTGATGTTCTGGAATACTCACTTGGCATAGCACGAACGTTACCTAACTAGATTTAAGTTTTTAAAAATATATTAACATTATTTTTTATATAATGTATTACTCAATAAAAATAAATAATCGTCGTAACCTTGAACGAAAAAAATTTGCTACTCGGCGCGCGCGCCCACCAAAGAGGTCCTAGCTTCATGGTCGTAACTATAAGTATCTATCTATACTCTTTAATTATAATAAAGAGGTAAAAACTGGTGCATAATTTGCACGCCTTATCTTGTTTATGTATGTTGCCACAGATCATTATAAGATAGCTAGTTTTTTTTCGTGTTCTGTGTATGTTGCGAAGAACCAAATGATAGCGGGGTGTAAGATACACCTAACGCCATCTATTGACAAACTTGAAAACTAAGAAACTGGCATGATTAGAACGGGTTAAATAATTTTGAATAACATATAAATAGTATACTTTATAACGCGGATAAAGTCGCGGGGCATCGGCTAGTGTATAAATAAAATAAAATTAATAACTTACAATATTGCTCATAACATTTTTAGATAGGGATCCGTCAAAACCATGGAGCTAGGATCTCTTTGGTGGGCACCCACGTAGCTACATTCGAACCTTACTTGTCAAAACAGTACTTACCTACCCATATACAATTGCGGGGCTTTTTGTCCATCTGTCTCCCGATTATCTCGGAAACTACAACTGATTAAGCTGAAGCTTAAAACAAAGGGAAAAATCTTTTGCGAGTTTGTTGACCTTTTCAATATTATCAGAAATAGGGTAACTCTACATAAAGATTCATATGGCTCCTGGACCAGAGTATATAATTTCATTTAAGTATATTTAAACAACATTCGCACACTTATTGACTTTAACGAAAACTCATGCTCCAATGTATATTACTAATTATGTATTGTTAATTAATTTCATCATTAAAAGAGTACTTTAACATTTATATTGTAACAATTTAAGCATTATTTATGGATTATTCGCATACAATAATTATTGTTTTATGAATAAATGAATTGAATTGGATCCAAGGTTAGTCATCCTTGGTCGTTGAAAGCCAAGTATTTTCTATTATCTACCCTGTGGTCAACTGGTCATCATCATCGTCAATCCGCGCGAGGTGGCGTGTAGGAGTCCCTGACGTACAATTTATGGCTCTATGGGTATTTCGTAATATTTACGCAACGGGAAATGCAGTAAGAAATAGCTAGCTCGGACATGTTGGGCGATGAGTGATGGGCGACTGAAGAAATAGACATGATGATTGAGCGAAATATTGTACGTATCGTAGCTAAAAGCTACGGATGACACAAGTAACATTTAGATAATGAGAACAAGTAGCGTTCTTTGACGATCATGGTGTAGTGGGGAAGACGCGTCTGTCATGTCGAAAGCTCCGAGTTCGATGCCCGGTCGTGCCATGTAACGATGGGTTTTCTCGAAACTTAACTGCATACATTTGTTGATTGCTCTCAAACGATGAAGGAAATCATCATGAGGAAACCTGCAAACGCCGAAGAAGGAATTCTTAGACGCATGTGAAGTCCACCAACCCGCAATGGGGTAGCGTGGTGGCCCGTACAGCCTCGTTGTGAGGGCAATGCCCAGATTTTTTTTTTTTTTATATTAAAATGTAAATGTACCCATAACCTTGTAATTGAATAAAGTTAATAAGTACACCATTTTGACACCTTTTTTGTCGATAGCCGTTTCACCGAAGAAAGGGAATTACCTAAAGAAAGGTAAATAGAAAAAGAAAGGTAAAAAAAAAATAGATTAATCAGGAGACAGCAGCCTTGTCCGCAGGTGACCACACCCGCAAGCTACGCTACTACAGAATACACTAACTACAATAAAAAAACGCCTTGAATATATTATAGTAAATGTTACTAAGTAATTAGTATTGTTTTGACCAATATTACATCTGATCATAGAACATCATTGCCTATGATTTATGGTTTGGTGAACGTACGACACCAAGGTCAAATTATGTGGGCCAATAATAGTTATATTTATTTAAAATAGGCACAGAGCTCTCGACCCGTACCGTTTTAAACTTTTAAAAATACATGATCATGTAAAACCCAGGTATTGGTTTACCAAATATTTTCTTTCCTTATACAAAAACCGGCGTTGCCTGTTAGTAGTTACCTACCTATTGTCACGAACTTACGGCTTACTATACAGGAAAGTACGCACAAAACCTGTGACTGACACACGAAACATTAATCCACTATATATTCGGCTTTTAATTCTGTTTCTACATCACATCGTGTTTACCTTCCACTGTTGAAGGACTTAAAGTTTCTAAAAAGAAGACGCAATAGATAAAATAACACCAGAAAGAAAAACATCACAAACAATACCAACGCCAAAATATAAATAAACACCATGGAATTAATTTGGTTGGCTGTATGCGTGCTTTGCGCTTCTCTGTGCGCCTACGCAGGACCTGTACCCATGCAAGAGCCACTCGATAGTTCAAATTCAGAACAAGTAACAGATGTTGTGAAAGAAGCTATTGTATCAGATGAACTGGAGCTGCCAAGAGAAGCTATGTCATCACAGCCAGTGGAAGTGCCAACTCTTGTCAGAATGAAGAGATTCCTAATGGGTGATAGTGGAACCCCGAAGCAATGCCCCGTGGGAAAGATCAGAGAAAGCACCACCAGAAGGTGTATGGCTTGTGAAATGTAAGTTAAAGTTATATTTTCTTTTTATAATGTAGGTATAGCACTTATCTAGAAGTGTCTACAACATGAAATTCACGAGATGACTGCAGATTAAAACCGAATTAATTTCACACAATTCTCAAAAAATTTGAAAGCTATTTACACAGTAATTCTGGTTACCGGTTACTGGTAAGTGGTTATGGGCTGAGTGTGGACTATGTGCACAAGAAGTGGACGTTGGTATGCTGATAATCATCAGCATGTCTTGAAAAATCAAGAGAAGAGTTTTTTTATTGCCGAAACGATCAATATTTTTTTCACATTGAGTTATTTTTTATTCTTTTGTTTTAGATATGCAGCAACTGAGGATGAAGATGAACTTTGTGAGGAAGATGAAGAATTTATGAGACGGTGTCCACACATTCGGGTTTCAGTGTGTCTATGATAGATATGAATGTTATAAAATTAGCAATTAAGTACTTCTTCTAGTCAAGAGATCTTGTTAAGATAATTTTAATATAAGCTATTTATTTCTATGACAAGCCATGTTTTTTTAATGTTGTATATAAAATTATGAAATTGATTTTATTATTTCTATGACTACTTACCTACTAAATACTACAAATATGTATGAGGTACCCTAAATATTGATGATGGCAAATTTTACTAAAAGTAAACATTTGTTTATTTTTTAAATATTATTAAGAAACCGATAATGAAACCGGAAATCGAACCAGCAAGTGGTAAAAACACATCCTATTTTATGATACGAATCGAAAGTGTCATTCATCAGAATCAATTCCTTCTAACTATCTTAGTATCTATAAGATACGTATCTATAAGGTAAGTATCTAGAAGAATAAGAGCGTCAGTGGCCCTGGGGATAAGACGCGGCCTATCATATCGAAAGGTCCGGAGTTCGATCCCCGGTTGGGTCATGTACCAATGGGTTTTTCTCGAAACTTAAGTACATTTACTGACTGCTCTCAAACGGTGAAGGAAAACATCGTGAGTAAACCTGCATACGCCGAAGAAGAAATTCTTAGGCGCATGTGAAGTCTACCAACCCGCACTGGGCTAGCGTGGTGGACTATAGCCCGAACACCCTCGTTGAGAGGGTAGGCCTGAGCCCCAGCAGTGGGGAGATTAATAGGCTGTTGATGATGATCTTAGTATCTTAAATTAAAGGAATACCATGAAATTTAACATTGATTAAATTGAATTAATTGATGAAGTTTGGTGTGGCCACAAGCCCCATTATATCGCAGTAAACTGGTCCCGCTGAGAAAAATAACTTATTTCACGTTGGCGAAGCGCGAAGTCGGGAGAAACAGCTAGTTTTCCTATAAAAACCCAAAGGCATAAACGCATAGATATGCGCTAACTAAAGTACCTAACTACTGCATTAATTCATTGCATTGAAGTACAGGGAAATAGGCGCATAGAACGTAAGACTGACTCACTAAATATTGAACCACTATATATTCACCTTTAAGTCCCGTTTCTACATCATATAGTGTTTACATTGCACCGTAAAAGGACTATAAAAATAATATGAAAAAGACAACGTTACAAAATTTAATACCAAAATATAAATCATGGAATTACTTTGGTTGGTTGTATGCGTGCTTTGCGCTTCGCTGTGCGCCTACGCAGGACCTGTACCCATCCAAATGTCACTCGATAGTTCAAAATCAGATCAAATAACGGCTGATGTAAAGGAAGCTGTTGCATCACATCCAGTGGAAGTGCCAAGTCTTGTCAGAATGAAGAGATACCTGATGGGTGACAGTGGAACCCCGAAGCAATGCTCCGAGGGAAGGATCAGAGAAAGCACCACCAAGAGGTGTATGGACTGTGAAATGTAAGTAATTTTTATTTTTATTCTGATTTAAACCAAAGCATTTTATCATTTAGGAAACAATTAAGCACCATGTGTGTTGGTGTATATACACATGTCTTAAAACTCAATGATTACCCAAAAGTATTATTAGAAACACGAATTTGTACCAAACCCCCTTTGCTTGTTCACAACCACCAACGGCTAAATGGATTTCGATGAATCTTATTGTTATTATAGTTTATAGTGATTGCTTGCAAAAACATAATTATTAAAACTTTTTAATATGAACGAACTCGCGAGCAATATCTTATCTTATCAATAACTAGTAAAAATAAATCAGCAATCATTTTTAGGCATTTTCAAATATGTCATGAAAATCACAAATGACGTAGACAATCAATGTAAGGTGATAAATTAATGATAAAATAACATGACGTGATTTTTCCCACGCTAATATTTTAATACTGAAACCCTAAAAGTGCATGGTATGAAATAAATAGTTTGAATTAAATTCAAGCATTTTTTGCAGATATGCCGCAACCGAGGACGAGGAAGAACTTTGTGGAGAAGATGAAGAATTTAGAAATCGATGTCCGCATATTCAGGATGCAGTATGTCAACATTTATGAAGAAAAGTTAAAGGAAAAATGAGTTTCTTCTAGTCCACTGTCATTTTGTATTACTATAAGCTATTTATTTCATGTAAGTTTATGTATTAGATAAAAGAAAATTGAAAAGTTATTTTCCGATATGTTTTTATTTCTGCTTCAAAACTCGAGAGAAATAATTTCAACTGAAGTGTGACTTGTGAAGTGAAAGATCATTTCTACCTAAGCCGCCAGGGACATAGCGTGAAGATAATTGTACTCGTAGGTATGTACACATATGTTTTACGTACTAACATTTCTTTTTTTTCAGTCACGGCAATAGTACATTGTGCAATAAGGGAAGTAAGTAGGATATTACTAACGAGAGTCTGTTAGAAGCCCGACGCCGAAGGCGGAGGGATTTTAATGACGCGAGTTTGTAATACCCTTACTTCCCGTGATGCACACAATGTTTTTCATCACATTTGCGAGGAAATTAATACCTACGACACAAGGGAACAAATCTATTTTCTTTAGACTTTGCTGGTAACAAATTTTCACTAAGCAACTGAGCCGCATTCACTCTATCCGGAGGTGTTAATATTGTTGTTGCACTTTCAGACTCGGATTCTTCACATGACATAGACATATTTTAAGTTTGTTTCTCTCTTTATTTATACTAATAGGTCACAACTACAGGTAGTTAATAAAATAGTTTTATTGTCAACTTTGTCAATGGAGCTTCAAGTTTTTTTCATATGTAGTTTTACGGCCAATTGGAAACAAGTTCTTAAGCCCAAATCGTAGATCGTAGTTTATAATCACGAACACAAAACCGCAGCACGGCCTCCAAGGCACAATCAGTGCCATTCGGTGGTCAACACTGCCACAGATAATGATAAAAAATGCATTTAGAGACTCCCAAAGGCGAAAGCCCATACAGCCAGTTTTTATCGAATTTCAAAATAAAATTAACTGAAATAATTGCAAAGTAAACTAAAACATTTTTAAAACACAAAAAATAATCCATTTAATTATAGCGTAAATGTTTAAATTACCATTTGTAGAAGTTTCGAAGACATAAAAAACCATGTTTGATTTAAAATCTCCTTAGTGTGGAATGTCATACCTGTTTGCTATAAAGTTATTTGCCTTCGAGTGAACGCAATTTTTAAAACTACACATTATAGTCCCTAGGGGTATAATATTGTACTGATTTTCACTCCCGCGGGTGTATATAGGCCATTGTGTTTCTGTATGCATGCATATAATAATCCACATAACGAGCAAGTGTGATGAAAAATATTCTGTGTGTATTGTATGTTTAATTGACCGAGCGAGCGAAGCGAGCGAAGCGTCTACGTTTCGAGACTGGCCAAAAATGCTCTTGTCCGGCTGTCTGTCTGTCTGTCTGTCTGTAATTCTCTACAGGTCGCATTTTTCAACCGATTTTGACGAAAATTTGGCATATGTATAAATTAATTAAACCTACAAAATGAGTAGAATAAAATTTTGAAAAACATTTTTTTTAGAGTACCTACCATACTCGCAAAGTGGGAGTGAACTTTTTTTTTCTTGTGAATCCCATAGTGTGGGATATCGTTGGATAGGTCTTTCAAAAATATTGCTGGTGTGTGAATACCATTTTTTCGATTTAGGGATCCGTTGGCGAAATATTAAGCTTTAAAGCGGTAATTTTTGTTAGAGTCACGTGTGGGGGACACGTGACTGCCAGCTAAACGGTTGCTTCTGGAAATGTGAAAAAATTCATGGCAGTAGCATATATAACGTAGTTACAAGGAAAACTATTACGGCTAAGTAGGTTCTATTAGTTTTTGAGTAATAGTGGATCGACTTAAGAAAGTTGAAAAAATAAATTATGTTCATAGAACTGCATACGTAAAATGGAAAATTTTTTTTTTTCGCGTGATATCCATGGTGTGGGGTATTGTTGGATGGGTCTTTCAAAAATATACATTTTTCGATTCAGGGATCCGTTTGCGAAATATTAAGCTTTAAAGTGCTAATTTTTGTCACTTTAGTAGGTACTTTTTCTGTTTCCAAAGTTGACTTTTGTTGGTTTCTTTTAGGTTTGGTTTATAAGGGCTGGCGAGGTCTACTGTTCTCACGGAACTACTAGGTTAGAACCGCTTATTTTGTTAAAAAAGTGTAGGTACTTTGTGAGTTTTATCTATTAACAGACATTAGCATTATATATAGAGTACCTACTGGTAACAGTTTTTGTTCTAAAGACTTTTGGAAATTACAATAATTGTACCTACTACCTAGGTATGTTCTATATTTTTTGTAAGTACTATAGCCTGAAATTCTGAAATAAATACAAAATGTATTTATTGACCGAGCGAGCGAAGCGAGCGAAGCGTCTACGTTTCGAGACTGGCCAAAAATGCTCTTGTCCGGCTGTCTGTCTGTCTGTCTGTCTGTCTGTCTGTCTGTCTGTCTGTAATTCTCTACAGGTCGCATTTTTCAACCGATTTTGACGAAAATTTGGCATATGTATAAATTAATTAAACCTACAAAATGAGTAGAATAAAATTTTGAAAAACATTTTTTTTAGAGTACCTACCATACTCGCAAAGTGGGAGTGAACTTTTTTTTTCTTGTGAATCCCATAGTGTGGGATATCGTTGGATAGGTCTTTCAAAAATATTGCTGGTGTGTGAATACCATTTTTTCGATTTAGGGATCCGTTGGCGAAATATTAAGCTTTAAAGCGGTAATTTTTGTTAGAGTCACGTGTCCCCCCCCCCTGCCAGCTAAACGGTTGCTTCTGGAAATGTGAAAAAATTCATGGCAGTAGCATATATAACGTAGTTACAAGGAAAACTATTACGGCTAAGTAGGTTCTATTAGTTTTTGAGTAATAGTGGATCGACTTAAGAAAGTTGAAAAAATAAATTATGTTCATAGAACTGCATACGTAAAATGGAAAATTATTTTTTTCCGCGTGATATCCATGGTGTGGGGTATCGTTGGATGGGTCTTTCAAAAATATCGCGGGTGTGTGATAAACATTTTTCGATTCAGGGATCCGTTTGCGAAATATTAAGCTTTAAAGTGCTAATTTTTGTCACTTTAGTAGGTACTTTTTCTGTTCCAAAGTTGACTTTTGTTGGTTTCTTTTAGGTTTGGTTTATAAGGGCTGGCGAGGTCTACTGTTCTCACGGAACTACTAGTTTATATTCTATCTGCGAATAGTGATTTAATGAGCTATTTCTATCTTGGAATATCGTCAACAAATTGGCGTCAGTTCCCAGGACTGATTGACAATGTCCTAATCAGTGAGTGAAAGGCGAGAGGAGAGAGGGGTAGGGGGGGTGGAGGAAAGGCAATGGAAGGTGGGTGGGTTAAGGGCTGGAATGACGGGACCGCCTGTTGCGGCGATTCTGATTGGTTACAGAATGCCGCATCCGTAAGTTCTGCGCCATTTTTCGAATACTGAAACGTCAATTCCCTAAAGCGTGACACACACTAAGCGGCGGCGTTGCGAAAGCGTTGCGGTTTTTTCTGTAATGTTCGAAATAGTAAGAAGCCAAACCTTCGCCGCCGCAACGCTTTCGCAACGCCGCCGCCCAGTGTGTGTCACGCTTAAGGGTTAAGTAGCAATTAGATTTTTTAAACTCTAATTAGACTCAACAATCAACAAACTAAATAAAGTTACCAGGAATCATAACGAATAGGTAAGTACTTAATTTTAATTAAGCTTTACATTATTCGGGCGGACTTGTAACAAAGCTTTTGAATTGAAGGTATTTAGATACATTCTTTGCGTATTTCATTCCAATTAAACGAAATCAAAACTAGGTACTAGCGTCTCAGAAAAAAGCGAAAACAAGTAACTGTTATGTATCTTACATGTTTTAGTCAACTTTGTAACAATATCTATTTGTTTAGCTGTGGTTTTCGTTTGCCACATCAGTTGGAATGTAATATAAATAATAGATATCCGCCTTTTAGCAGGAGCCCTATTTTTGAAACGCTCTCCTCGCTTCGAGCGGTCGATTCTACTGACTTTCCTTCGACATCCGATACAAAAATCTGTAGAATCGACCGCTCGAAGCGAGGAGAGCAATTCAAAAATAGAGCTCCTGATCATAGAAATACAAGTGAACTTCGGAGATACTCCTGATATTCGGAGATATATTGGCATATAGCAATTGACATTATTAGGGTAACATCGAAACTATCTTGATTTAATAGTGATAGTCCTAAGTCGCCAAATGCGTTAAGTATTTGAATTTGTATTTAAACTAACATTTGTGAATTATTGGCATCTGATTGGCATGTACTTATTTCAATTTATTTTGACATTTTTATTTGAAATCGATTTAGTGTAGGTAATTGACATTTTATTAGTGTAATTAACATATGTTATATTTAGGTATAGGGTGACATATTAATTTAATTTGACAATTTTTAATTATTTACTATTGGTTATGTTTTTTTATTTGAATTGTTTGTCACTGAATGTTAATTATCTACTTAGTCTAAATTACATAATCTAATATTGTATTAAGGAAAATAATGTAATTAATATTGACCATAACTATGATGTCTATAGGAGGCTAAAATAAATAATAATAAATAAATAGATGTCCGGAGTCAGACCAGACCCGAGTCAAGTCACTTCGCCTGTTTCCGAAACTCGTTACCAGATAATGCAACAAAAGCACGGAATGGCCTTCTTCACCGAAAAGTTACAGGAAAATGTCTAATCCATTCCATCCATTCTACCGACTCGTTGGTTTAGTACGCCAGAGGACGTGGGTTCCATTGCACCAGGGCCATACAACACCGTGCAATTGGTTCATATTAAACTGGATGTTAAACAGGGTGGCCCATTTTCAGAGTAGTTTTAAACAGAATTGACGACAAAACAGAAATTGTATTCCAACTAATTTAAAAAAAACTAATTTTCTTTTTTTAGTGCATGGTCAAAAAATGTTTTACGTTTTATGAAAATTGATTTAAAAACAACATAGCTGCGAATATAGAGAATAGAAAAAACTTAAGAAAATCTTGTACCTACATAATTACAATTTTAATATTTTACATACACAAGATTCTCGTAAATAGAAATTATTTAATAAGCTTTTAGAATTTGCGTCTGAGATGGGACACGGGTCTAATCTCGGTATACCGAGATCTTAAAATACCGGGATCACGCATGATTTTTTAATCCCAGCGAGAGTACGTGTGCGGGATTATAGGGAGGTGTGGAAGCTGTAAGAGCTTTTTCCGCCGCCGGCTCTTCAGCATCCCACATTCGAAGCAGTCTGGCAGACGAAAGATTAAACATGTTACGTTTTCTCCTAAAATATTTTCAGCAAAAGAAAACTAACTTATATTAAATTTCGCTGAATTCGATTCAAATTTACATTTTTTAGGGTATTTATACGTACTTACCTCAAAAGAGGAAAAAAGTACTTATAAAGGATCACTTCGTTGTCCGTCTGTCTGTCAATACCCTTTTTTATCTTATAAAAGTTATTATTGTACATAGATTTTTATTACCCGACTGTTTTCAATATACCTATCGTATTATAACACATTCGTATCACATAGGCAGGCTGATACAGCACAGCTCAGCATGCGGCTTAATATAATTACATGATTAAACGAACTTACCTTAAGTGAAGTTCTATCATAATTATCCGAAGCTCCTTGTCCGAGACGGTTTAACGATGTAGTTCACGTTGAATGTACTACGCCATCACAATTTTCAAAGATCTTAAAAAAAAAAACAACCAAATTCGGTACTTTCGTCACATGTGGTATGGCAACCCTGTAACTTCATTACGTTTAAAGTCAATAGATAACATGGAGCAATCCTATACATTATAAGGGAGAAGTAACACTTGAGTCATGTTACTTCTTATGGGTAGGGTGGGAGTCCCGTCTCGGACAAGGAGCTTCGGATAATTATGATAGAACTTCACTTAAGGTAAGTTCGTTTAATCATGTAATTATCCTTTCTCCTTGTCCGAGACGGTTTAACGATGTAGCTGTTCAAAGTTAGGATTGCGAATGAATAAGTTGATATATACTATCAACTTAATTAATTAGAAGTAAGGTTACTGTAACTTTATTAATATGATAAACAAAAAATATTTTATTTATATTCTTTAACAAAGTCGTGTATCACATATACTTAGCATTACTAAAGACTGTAGGGTCGGGTCTTCCAGAGCCGGGTCTGTTATAAAAATTGGCAAGTCACCAAATTTTGTGGACCAACAGCCAATCCCCGTTTTCCTAATAGTTTGGTTATTTGACAAAAAGATTGACTATTTTTAGATTTCCCGGAAAAAAGGTTGGCCTTCACTGACTTTCTCAGAAAAAGATTGACTACCACCGGATTTTTCAAAAAACGGTTGAGAGCTACATGGCTTCGAGTAACGTGGTGGACGTAAAAGTTTGAGACGTCGACTTCCCTTGCCTGCTATCATCAATAGTTTGAGACGTCGACTTCCCTTGCTTGCTACCATCAATAGTTTTTTAGGACTAAAACAATTCTGCTTATAGTACAAGTACATAAATCATTGTTTACAACCTCATAATTTTAAGAAAAAACATTCATTCTTTTGCATAAAATTTTTTCATAAAACACATTTTTATCTGGAAAAGTTTTTAGGAAGGACCCCTACGGCGACCGTAGGGTTACCTGCTATACAACTAGTGGACGGCGTGTGTCTTGCGACATTCTGACACGGCGGCTGCGGGGGCGCGGGGGGCGCCCCCACGGAGCTGCCGCGGCGCCCGCGCCGGCGGAGGTGGCGACGGCCCGCGCGCTCGACTCGGCTACCACCCGTCTGCAGGGCGGCGGGGGCGTATGATGACTAACAGCACAACTCTGTCAATACACTGCAACATATCGTCCGTTTTTTCAGAATAAAACAATTTGTCCAGGATTACACTGCGGACACTTTTATCGGATTATATTAGCTGCACTACACCCATAACACTGAATTTTATTTTCACTTTTAGCTTGATTTTTATGCTAAAGATGGCACCGCCTGTGCCATCGACTTTAGCCGACTGCTGGGAGTGCGACGAATACCGCGACTTGTAGGTGTTCTTACCAGCACCAGCAGACTTCGTAGGCGCGTCACATTTTGTAGGGTCAGTCTTCGTGGACCCAGGCTCAAACTGAAGTCTCTTTTCTTTATAGTCTTTTATGTTACGCGCTTTGTTCAATAATTTATCGAAGGTAGGTATTTACACACTCTGTGGATGTTATTTTTATTTATTTTATTTTATAAATCTAGGTTAAAATTCGCATACAATGTACCTACATTGTTTATTAAATAAATGATTGATTGATTGATCTGTCTAATCTTTTCCTTATACGCCTGTCTAGGAGGCAGTAAGACATTATCTAGTTGCACTCGTTAGTTCAAATCGCTTTTAGGCAGTTTAGAAAACAAAACTTTAATTTGCCATAAACAAATCTGTGTTTGACTGACCTTGCACCAGCGAGAATAATTCTTGATAGACTTGGAACGGTGTTCGGAGTTCTCCGAAGGCGCTGCGTAGCTTCATAAGCGCGTCAGTCCAGTTTGTGGTGGTACGCTTTATGCCTTGCCACCACTCAGCGGCGGAGTTCGTCAGCAGCATAAACACGCCGCGTAATGCAACCTCGTCCGAAACACTTATATGTCTCAACTGCGTCGATAGAATTTTCCAATAACTCGTCCGGCTGGCCGCTGTAGCGTGCTGGATACATAGAAGTTGACATTAACGGCACCCGTGTCCGTCATGACCGCGGCGGCGATGGCCGCAGTGTTCGTAGCTGCCGGCGGCGGCGACCGAACTTCTCGTTGGAGCTGCCGGCAGCACCCGGCCTGCGACCGCTGTAGCGTAGCAAGCATGGCCGTCAAACTGTCGTGTGACATCGTTATGTTGTCACCATTTCCATCACCCACCTCGTCCGGCAGTAGGTAAGAACTGGCGCGTTTTCCGTGGCATGTTCAATCAAAAGCAAACTGCACTAATCGTTAGATAGCGTCAATAATGTATGCATAAGCGACGCTAATCGAAGCAAAGTAGGAGGCTCTTCATCAAATGCGTAAGCCACACAAAAATAATAATAAAAAAAATGCTTAAAGTTCCATGCACAGCACCACCGTAACAGTCTAGGTACATAAAAGTTAGTTTTTAAAAAAAAATAATACAAAACCAGTTCAAAGTTTGCACAAACACGTTGGGGGCCAATGTGGCGTGGGTGCGTCTAGATGTGAGTGAAATAACTTCTTTTCATTATGCGTTATCCTTTATTTCCAAACTAAAACCTTTCCTACTCGCAGTCCCGGAGCCACTGCCGATTTGCGTTAACCTCGGTCGAGCCGAGCACGTTCGGGCGCGTCAACAACTACATGCGGTTCAAGCGGAGAATAGCGTCGGGCAGGCTCCCTCTACTAGCAGACAGGGAAAAAACCTCCACTCATACGCTATAATCTATATCTATTTAGGATTACTCCGTTCGCAGCCAAAGTGGATGCATGCAGTAAAAATTTATACAGTGACTTATGTTTTGTGTGGGGACACGTCTAAATAGCTTTTTATATGTTATATATATATATAGTCTATTTGACCCCTTATCTAGACACTTAAGTAGGATCTTATTCATTGATAATTTTTCAGTTCATTTTTCTTTTGGTCGCCTCCGTAGCCCAGTTGGTAGTGACTCTGCCCGCTGTGCTCGGAGTCTTGGGTTCTAATCCCGGCAGGGGCAAGCGTTTCTCTAACAGATAAGTGTTTGTAATTTTGTTTGTATGTGTCCATGCCACCCACAAAATAGGGAGGAGGGCCTTTTATCTGATGCGGGGGTATGAGTGTGTCGTTCGAACAATGGACAGTGTGTCGTTCGAACAATGGACAGTGTGTCGTTCGAATAATGGACAGTGTGTCGTTCGAATAATGGACAGTGTGTCGTTCGAATAATGGACAGTGTGTCGTTCGAATAATGGACAGTGTGTCGTTCGAACAATGGACAGGTATATTAATTTTCTTTTTCTTCTATATAAAGTCCTCCAGTCATCCTAATTCTCTGCCATCATGTGGCCATTTTCAACTTGATTGTCTCACCAGTTGCAGTGATTTATTCGAAATCTTCCGGCATTTCATCTTTCTCATCTGGAATGGTGTTTTTCCTTTTAGAGTTTGTCATTATAGAAAGTCATGTCTATCCACTCTGTGATAGCACTAACAGCATAGGTATTTGTGTAGCATAAAGATCAGTATGTCTATCCGCAATGTGAAAGCGCCAATAACGTGTGACATTGTTGTCTACTCGCTCTCTAGTAGCACATCATGTCCATTTAATAATAATAATAATAAAGTTTTTATTTTATTTTAGGACATACAATCCTAATTAATGTAGGTATGATTAGTGACATTGTTGTCTGCCCTCTCCGTGGCAGCGCGTCATGTCCATTTAATAATAATAAAGCTTTTATTTCAAGACATACAATCCCATTTAATGTAGGTATGATTAGTGACATTGTTGTCTGCCCTCTCCGTTGGCAGCGCGTCATGTCCATTTAATAGTAATAAAGCTTTTATTTCAAGACATACAATCCCATTTAATGTAGATATGATTAGTGACATTGTTGTCTGCCCTCTCCGTGGCAGCGCGTCATGTCCATTTTATAATAATAAAGCTTTTATTTCAAGACATACAATCCCATTTAATGTAGGTATGATTAGTGACATTGTTGTCTGCCCTCTCCGTGGCAGCGCGTCATGTCCATTTAATAATAATAAAGCTTTTATTTCAAGACATACAATCCCATTTAATGTAGGTATGATTAGTGACATTGTTGTCTGCCCTCTCCGTGGCAGCGCGTCATGTCCATTTAATAGTAATAAAGCTTTTATTTCAAGACATACAATCCCATTTAATGTAGGTATGATTAGTGACATTGTTGTCTACCTTCTCCGCATTATGTCCATTTAATGTAGGTATGATTATTTATCCAAGAGTCGGTAGGTAGGTTTGAACGCATGTACCCATACGTTTGAAGGTTAATGTCCCTACCTATGTATAATATGTAGGTAACAGTTTAAATTTACCTTGAGGAATAATTTCAATAAGAGATTCTGTAGGTGAGGTTGGATGTAGCTTGCTGGATGTTTCGATTCTGATTTTCCTTTTTGTCTTGTCGGCACAGTTTCTCTTGGTTATTATTCCAGTTTTATTTTTAATATTCTTCCTTTTACCCATGGTACTCAATTTCACCAGTATATTGTTAAAAAAGGATTGAAAAAAAAAAAAAAAAAAAAAAAAAAAAAAAAAAAAAAAAAAAAACACTAGCTGTAGCATCGTCCCGGGCGGGAATTCTCCGAGCGTTTTTCGAATCTTTACTCTAGGTCGACCCGGGGCGGTCTTTATGACACACGATTAGATTTGTATTTTTGTTATTTAGAAATAAACACAATAACCATCCAAAACACAGAAACGTAAACATACGACAAGTTTTTTTTTTTTTTTTTGACAAGTTTTTTGACAGGTCAGTTCGTTCGTTCGTTCAGAAATAGAATCAATCGAACTTCTCGCGCGCGCGTTTTGTTGCTGCAACGTTTTCACATGACAGCAAGACAGTTTTGCGAAAGTCACGAGCTGTCATGTCATTGCAATCACATGACAATGAAACCAATTAAGACTTGGCTGTATGGTCTATGACTTTTGCCTGTCTATAATTGGACGAAATCAACAAAACAAAACAATGAGTGCAAATTAATAAAATACAATAATTTAGGTTAGAAAATGTTAACAACTTATGTTATTGAGTTATATAGGTAATTCGTTTTACTGAATAAACTTACCAGTTACTTTCTTTATTAAAGAATTTCTGTACTTCAAGACTTTAATAATAAAGGAATTTTTACCTTTTGGGTTAGAAAGACAAACCTCATCCTTTGATAGTTTTTATCCGAAACTCATAACACTTTTCTTCTAAAAACACTTAAACTATATTTACTAGAAATGTAACACAAACATTGAATTAAGCTAAATATTTCTTTTATTTAATAAAAAGTAATTTTTTGCAAGTATTACGCAAAAAAGCGTAGTGACAGCGCGTGCACAAAAAACGTAATGAAGTTACAGGGTTGCCATACCACATGTGACGAAAGTACCGAATTTGGTTGTTTTTTTTTTTAAGATCTTTGAAAATTGTGATGGCGTAGTACATTCAACGTGAACTACATCGTTAAACCGTCTCGGACAAGGAGAAAGGATAATAAGCGGGATACTGCAAATTCAAAAATCATCGATCCTGCAAATTCCAAAATTACAAATATTCTGCGTGAATGGACACAATAATATACATTACATAATCATTACATAATATTGGTATATAATACACATACTTTTACTTCATGTTTGTGTTTTTCTGTCTTATTTTATATTGTCTTGTCGTAATTTATTTAAAAGATAAGTATTAATAATTTTAACGTGTAATGTGTAACTTGTAACGCAGATCTATATCAATCAACGCTTACAACATTTCAACTGTTAATAGTACATTGTTGCCCCAGGGGTGAAAGTAACTTATTTAGTCCCGAGGCGGGGTTTGGCGCCCGACGAGTAGCGAGGGCGCCAATAGTTCGAGGGACTCTAAATAAGTCTTGAACCCGAGGGATATACTGTGCTTTTCATTACGAATACAATGAAAGTAAAAACAAATACATAAAATGAATGTTAATACAAATGTCTGCTATACGGCAGTATAAACAAAACTCTACGACTCGAAAGAACAAATGAAGATCTGATTGCCGATTTCCCGTCTATTTTGTTTTTTTTCTGTGGCCGGCCAGCTATTCTGCCATTATTTTTCATTTCATTATTGAAAAAATGGTAAATAGTTTGCTCAAATCTGTTATTTATAAGAAATAGTTGACAGTAATAATTATAATAAAGTCATTTATAAAAATATATTCTCTAATTATTATTTATCTTTATGTTATTTAAATTTTACATAGCGCTGTAATTGAGTGGCTGTATAGAAAGTTGGAACATGGTCCAATAGAAATGTCAAAATAGTACTAGTTTTTTTGAAATAATTTGACAGCTGTCAGTTGAAAACTCAGCTGAAAACCTAGGGCTGAGATGTATTACTTTCAACCCGCTACTCGGGCAACTTCAGACCTACTTTCAGAGTATGAGTAATGAAAAGTAATAAATAGCGGATGACGCTGTGGCAGACTTGGTAGGGCAGTCCATAAGAACCTTCTTTGTCGGATTACGGAACCATAAAATGTTATAATCATCATAATAATAATCAACTTTAATGCAAACGAAGTCGCGAGGCATCTTTATTATTCCTTAAGTAATTCGTTTAGGTATTATATTCACTTTTATTGGACATAGAAAGCGGTAAGTATCTACACATTTTTAATTTTGTGGCCCCTCGTGTTTCGACGGCGATGGAGTGAATTTTTGGGTCACGAAAGGAATGCAATCAGTTGCGAAGCTAAATCTATCCAGGACCGGCTCCAGAATCTCATTTAAATACAGTGGTTGGAAGTCTATTAAAATACGGTTAAACCTGGTTAAACATGATTTTTCAGATTGCAAGTTTCTCAGGTTGGTCATTTTTCAACGGTTTCACGTTTTTCATATTGGTCATTATTGATAAATCTTAAATATTAAAAATCTTAAATATTAATAAATCTTAAAAATCACTACAAAAAACCCTCATATATAGTTAATCGAAAATAAATGCTATTTACACCTCAGAAACAATATATAAGAAGGGACAGCAGAAAAATTCTCATACGACCTGCCTTGGCTGGTCCTTCTGCTCATCGGAAATCATATTTTATATAGTTTGTTTGCAAAACGCAAATGCGTTTCTTTCGTTGGAACAGATGTAAGTTACCTGAATGGTGAGGACTGTGTGCCTGATGAGGAGGACCAGCACGGGGGACGCCAACACCACGATCGTGAGTATGGCCACGCCCACGCCCAGAGTGCGCCGCGCTACCCACACTTCGCGTTTCACAGACTCCCTGGAAAACCAGAGACAAACAATTATCCTACTCATAAACACCCAGAAACCTGGATCCTATTGATTACACTTACTTAATATATAAAGCACTTATAACAAATTCTTTCTGCTCAATACTGGTGTCACCTGAATACCTACAACTTTGATTAGCCAAGTTTACTTATTATTTTGGGAACGTCACACTTTAGGGGATTTTGTTGCGTACCAAATTTTTTTTTGTACTACTCTATCCTGAAAACGGCATGGCGTAAGGTACTCTGGACCTCCTCCATCCGTAATGCGGACAGGCACCATTAGATCTCAACCAAATCGTTTCCTGACGGAGATCTAAGGGTTCAAAGAGACCTCGAATGCAGACTGAGGACTGAGACAAACTCAGACAGAGGTCTGAGACAAACAGTATTTTCCATGGCATTGACTCTTTTGAGTCACAAGCTTTAAAAAAAGTTTAAAAAATTCAAAGCGTTTCGTTCTGAAATAGGGTTACCTGACGACATCCCACAGGTTGGCTTGGACGTCCCTCAGCTGGCGCACGCAGGACTGCGACTCCAGGAGGTAGAATGTCATCCATTCCTCTTTTGTTGGCGACTCGACCACCGTGTGGTTCTCATTCCGCTTTATCGAATTCAATTCTTTGTAACTGCAATCATTTCCAAATTCATTCTTTATTAAGTGTATCACAGACACACGCAGCCTGCGGTGATACACTTTTCATATTAGCTGACATCGATCTGCGATTGATCTATAGATTTATATTAAGTACGGTAGGTATATTGGATGGATCGTGTAACCGACCTACATCGCTGAGTATTACGGCGGTGAAGGAAGTGTGCGCGGGGTGTATGACAAAGAAAAAAAACTGCAGCATACACGCCGCGTTGTGACAAACATAAATAAAACTATTACGTAATAATATCAATAAAACTACTACTAATAGTAATAGTAAAACTAATTAATAATAACACTTTAAACTGTTATTTAAGAAGTACTGCTCTTATCAAGGCTTGAACGAGAGAGAGATCCAGATCAGTCGATGAATGAACAAATGAACTTTATAAATGAATGAGTATGAAATACACCTCGTATCGACCCTCAGAGGAAAATCTTTTCCTCTGAGTATCGACCAATGTGAATAGAAACTTCCGTACGTACGATAGAAAACGGACAGACATGGGGCAGACAGGAGTGAACTGAATGAAGCCTGTGTACTGGTAGAAGCAGAAAAGAAAAATGTTTGGAGAAAATTGGTCCTTAAAATTTGATTTGGATGACGCGCTTACGTTTCCTACATAATTTGAGAAACGCATAAGTAAAATCTTAGGTTAGCTTATGCTTAGGTTTTTTAAGGACGTTGTCCAGAATTGATACGGTAATTACAGTAAAGTAAAAGCGACTTTACCCTATTGGAAATAGACTCACAAATCTAAAATCTCGTCCAAAATAGTAAACTGCTCCAGAGCCTCTGCCCTTATGTACTGCACTGCTGACTCCAGGTGCTCAATGCCGAAGGCCTGGTGCTTCGCGAAGACGGCGAACGTCTGCGTGTCCAGCTCCGAGGGCACGTAGTTGGTCGCGGTCAGGGTCAGGGAAGTGAGGGTCATCTCTTCCATGGTCCTGAGGAGCTCGTAGCAGGCAGACAATTGTCTGAAACAGAAGACAACACTTAATTCACTTTCTTAAATAATATGCATACATAATCATCATCATGTCACTGTAGAAGTTCACTGCTGGACGAAGACCTCCCCCAGGGATCTCCACGACGACCGGTACCTTCACCAGATCGTCGGTTTACCTTGTCGGAGACCTGCCTACCTGCGTCTACTAATATAATAAAGCTGAAAGATTTTTTTCCTTGTTTGCTTTTTTTGTTTTTGTGTTTGAACGCGCGAATATCTGGAAATACCAGTCGAATTTGAAAATATTCTTGAGGAAGGTTATAGGATATTTTATCATCACACTGCGGCCTTTAGGGGCCGAGCTATATAAATGAAAAGAGTCAAAAATAACTTAAACAAAGCCAGGGAGGCCGCGGGAAACAACTAGTGGTGCCAAGGCCTTGCAAAAATTTTCTTTCTCTTGTGACGCCAAAAAATATCGCAAGGGTTAAATAACTACCTACTCATATTCTGCAGTTTTTGCCTCAAACCTGTACTGAAACCCGTTATTTATGATGATAATCATAAAGATACAATAATAATTATAATCCGTATTACCTATACTCACCTCCAAAGCGACGACTTTGTTGATTTCACGTGTCTCATCAAGTAAAGTAACAGTACTGAGTTTATTTCTCCATAAACCGTTATTCTCTTGAAAGAATCACTTTTCTTTGTGTCCCTGAAACAAGCTTAGTTTTATTTGGAAGGAATCAAAGGAACTGTCGAGAGAGAAGTGAATAATCTCTGCGTTTATCCACAGTAGACAGAAAAACTGTGGAACAAAGAGCAAAAAATAAACATAATAGCTACTCGTGTGTGACGGCACCAGCCTTTAAAATTGACAAACTATGTTACCTTAGGAAGCTTCATCTGTTGTAACATACTGGATTATTTTAAATGGAGGGCGGAGGAAAGGAGAGCTGATGTTAATTTAAGGTTGCTTCAGCTCTTCACGCACAGTTAATTTAATCATAAAGATAGTAGGTACTTGTATGTTGCATTACAACCAAAGTTTTCTGCTTTGCTGGTTGAGAAACCTTGGAGAAGTGGTAGATAAGGAATGAAAAATGCTCAGTTATTGTATGTGTAATAATATTAAATAATAATAGTTTTATTTTTCCAATTTTTACAATTACATTTTATACAAATTACGTTGCATTTTCGTTTTCCTTCTTAGACCCCATTTGGGTAAAGCCTCCTCCATCTTTTTCCACTCCTCTCTGTCCCCTCCGACCTTCAACCATGTATGTGTATTTCGGATCTATTCTTATTCGAATTTATTTACAGACTTCACCGCATATTACGAGTCCTTTAATGAAAATCCTATTTCTTATTCCTTCAGAAGGTCTTCCTTTGCGATCGTCAGAAGTTGTAATTGAAGTCTAGTAAAATTCATTCCGGTAAGCCCGTAATCTGAACCGTGGTTGAACTTGTTGGAACTTAGCTATTTCCATTCCAAGTTTAAGTTTAAGGAGATACCTAGACCACCAACATATTAACATACATTTTAGAGATTTTTTATTGTTTTATTTTATGGAAATTTTATTCTGCATTATATTTTTATCCTGAAACTACAGATTGCATGTAATCTGTGCCAGATACTAACAGAATCTGATCAGGCTCTGTTCTTTCTGCCCACCCCCTAAGGGATATAGCGTGAATACAATAGTATTATGTATGTACTTGGACGATATAATAATAATAATTCTTTCGGTTTCTGCCGAGTGCCTAGAATTATTGTTATTTTTCGGACAGAAAGACTTCCGGACAAAAAATATATTACAGGGGGCCAATCGCGCTGATTCTGTACGGATATTACCAAATCCAAACCATAACCAAAAACGTTTATGCTGCATCCACACGTTTGGCGAACCTTTACAAACGTAAACGTGTGGAGTCGGGGTTTCGCTTGTGTTTGAAAAGGTTTGAGAAACGTGTGGACGCAGCATGACGTTTTTGTTTATGGTTTGGGTTTGGTAATATCGTTCAGAATTAGCGTGATACGCCCCCAGGTACCTACTATATCTGTTTACTCTCAAAAGTGACAGCTATATAAAGGCAGTAGATAATAATATATATAGCATTGCTGTGTGGCGTAGGTTCACCCTTCAACTGGAAGGAACAATGTTCTAATCACCATAAATTGAAATTCTCGTTTCAATGGAAATTGAATTAGTAATTTAAACTCCGAAAATCCTATTGGAAATTCGGGGAATATTGAAAGTCAGTAATGAATTGATGTGAAACTTGAATTTTGTCGCGTGCCTCTATACAGTGTGAGCTATATTTACGGCAGAGTAGGGACCGACGGACTTGCAGAACTAGTTAGATTTTTTGAATATTTTATTACTGAGCATAAAACACAATTCAAAATAACTTATTGACCGAGCGAGCGAAGCGAGCGAAGCGTCTACGTTTCGAGACTGGCCAAAAATGCTCTTGTCCGGCTGTCTGTCTGTCTGTCTGTCTGTCTGTCTGTCTGTCTGTCTGTCTGTCTGTCTGTCTGTCTGTAATTCTCTACAGGTCGCATTTTTCAACCGATTTTGACGAAAATTTGGCATATGTATAAATTAATTAAACCTACAAAATGAGTAGAATAAAATTTTGAAAAACATTTTTTTTAGAGTACCTACCATACTCGCAAAGTGGGAGTGAACTTTTTTTTTCTTGTGAATCCTATAGTGTGGGATATCGTTGGATAGGTCTTTCAAAAATATTGCTGGTGTGTGAATACCATTTTTTCTATTTAGGGATCCGTTGGCGAAATATGAAGCTTTAAAGCGGTAATTTTTGTTAGAGTCACGTGTGTCCCCCCCCCCTGCCAGCTAAACGGTTGCTTCTGGAAATGTGAAAAAATTCATGGCAGTAGCATATATAACGTAGTTACAAGGAAAACTATTACGGCTAAGTATGTTCTATTAGTTTTTGAGTAATAGTGGATCGACTTAAGAAAGTTGAAAAAATAAATTATGTTCATAGAACTGCATACGTAAAATGGAAAATTATTTTTTTCCGCGTGATATCCATGGTGTGGGGTATCGTTGGATGGGTCTTTCAAAAATATCGCGGGTGTGTGATAAACATTTTTCGATTCAGGGATCCGGTTGCGAAATATTAAGCTTTAAAGTGCTAATTTTTGTCACTTTAGTAGGTACTTTTTCTGTTTCCAAAGTTGACTTTTGTTGGTTTCTTTTAGGTTTGGTTTATAAGGGCTGGCGAGGTCTACTGTTCTCACGGAACTACTAGTCTATATACTACACAACTTTAATAAATTAACTTTAAAAATTAAATACTCCCGGTATTTCTGTACATTGAAGGGATTTAAAAAACAAAACTTAACCAATGTGAAAACTGGTTGTGAAAATGGACAAAACCAGAGAGTTGTTTGTTAGTAGGTATAGAGCGCGCGTTACCAAGTTTGAACTGTAAGCACGGGTCTGAACAGTCTCGAAATGTTCGTGGCGACGCTACTAGTCACAACACGTCAGTAGCGCTGATTGTTGCCCTCGCCGGTATTTATTTAGATTTGGAGTAATCGTGGTGAAATGTGCAGTGCCAAGCTGTAAACACGATTCACGGAAAAGAACGATCTAGAAAAAATCTAAATAGAAGCGTCCATAGAACACCTGCTTACACTTGGCACAATGGGCAATGAGCGATGCGCGCGCTCTATAGCTAGTATACTAACTTTATGGACAAAACATATTCAGTTTAAAAACTGATTATGGACAAAACAGATCCAGATTAGAAACTGGTTACGAGAAACATTGACAAAAGTGGACAAAACATATCCAATGTGGAAACTGGTTGTAAAAATGGACAAAACATATTCAGTTTAAAAACTGGTTATGGACAAAACATATCCAGGTCAGAAACTGGTCACGAAAAACAGTAATAAAAGTGGATAAAACATATCCAATGTGGAAACTGATTGTGAAAATGGACAAAACATATCCAGGTTAGAAATTGGTTACGAAAAACAGTGACAAAAGTGGATTAAAAGATCTCCGAAAGGAAAGATGAGCAAAAATGTTAATCATCGCAACCCGCATATTACAAACGAAGTAGTCACTTCGCTGCGTCTCTGTCTACAGACACCATATTATATGTACTTTCTCACTGCTAACACTGTCACAAAGCTACAACAAAGTTCATACTTACTTATTCACAACATCCTTTCTGAAGCGGCTGCGTGCAATAAAACAACTGTAAAATATTTACATCTCCCACGTGATTTGAAATCTCTGTCCTATTTCTTTGCAACTTACATCTAACAGGCACATTAGTCCCACTGTTGGGCACCATGAGAGTGTACAACCCAATTGATAGTCCACCACGCGATACCAATGCACCTTAATCTAGATAAGATAATACTTTATTTGCTTTTACAAGACCGAGAAGAAAGTAGATTGTAAAACTAATAGGATTGTTATACACACTTTGTCTATAGTTTATTAGTTTTAGAGAGATTTTTAGTATTTGAATAGATCTAGAAATCTGAAGTCATCGATGAATTCTTCTCTTAGAGATAAGTTTCGAAAATTTCTTTATAATCAATGTTATAGTGTAGAAACAAAACTTTTACCTTATGGGTAGTTACCCTTGTGTCAGAGGTTAACGCCTGGACCACTGATTCCCATAAATGAGGCGACCAATATTGACTGGCTATATTTATTTAGGATTTAAATACTAACTACTTGTTCCCATAAAATATTTTCACGTGATTGTTTAAGGTCCAACGTAAATATTTACGATTATGAAAATGTTAATTAGCAACATTAATTTTCCAAGAACACTTAAATACTTGTTGCTCGTGTAACTTCTCTGTTAATTTTATAAATTAATATCGTGGCGAAGTCAAAGGCGATTCTCAAGGGATGTGAACAATACAACAAGGTTTCCGATATTTAATTAAAATACAATGGCCTCAGGCCACGGGAGTAAGATTCCATTTCGGGGTTGTTCACAATTTTAAGGTGTGTTTGGTGTTTTTTTAATAAGTATAAATATGGCCTTTTAATACAAAATGACCTTTTAATTTTCAAATCAACAGCCTACTACAGTCCCCACTGCTGGGGCTCTAGCCTATCCTCTCAACGAGGGCGTTCGGGCTATATAGTCCACCACGCTAGCCCAGTGCGGGTTGGTGGGCTTCACATGCGCCTAAGAATTTCTTCTTCGGCGTATGCAGGTTTCCTCACGATGTTTTCCTTCACCGTTTGAGAGCAGTCAGTAAATGTACTTAAATTTCGAGAAAAAACCTATTATTGGCTCAGCCGGGATCGGCCTTCGGACCTCGATATGATAGGCCGCGTCTTATCCCCGACGCCACTAACGCTCTCGTATTGTGTAATCCCGCCAATTTCACGTTATGGAAAATACACTATAATGTATTAGGTATAGGTAGGTGCATGTAATATCATGCATCCAACGTAATTGGAAATGGCCGTCGGGCACCCCGTTGCCGGCTGACACATTGACATTATCGCGACATCGTTGCAATATCGCAATGTGTAATAAATTGTATATTTTACATAATAACAAGTTGTTATGTTATATAGGCGTTCCAATAACATGCCCGCAAAAAGTTTGGATTCACAAATTTTAAGTTTGGATTCACAAATTTTCATACAAACGTGGTAACTTTGAAACCTAAGTCCTCCGCCAGAGATTGATCGGGGTATGATCTGATTGATGATTGCATTAAGTCAGCCAACTACATAATCGGATGAGTTATTTCGACCAGAGACCATTTAGTGTTATTAGTACCTATTTGTATTTTGGTTTTAGTCTAGTATAAACAGGAAGGTTCGAATCTCTTTGGCGGTGCGCGCGTAGCAAATTTTTTTTTGTTCAAGAGTATAAACATACACTTACCGTAGAATAGTTTTCTGTCGATCCTGTAGAAATTGTGCCACCTTTTCCAGCTGTAAGTCTGTCACCGAAAAAGCATTCTCAAGTTTTGATCTAAAACAATAACAATTGATTAATTAATTCAAGTGCCTTAATTTGCAAGTAATCTAGTTTGCTAATTTTTTTAAAATATACTGTACGTACATAAACTAGACGCACTTTGAAATACTATTTTTTAATAATTTTACGTACGAGGCGATTAGATCTTGCTGCAATATAAAACAACAATCTACTAAAGCGTAAAGTAAGTTTTGGTAAACACTGTATACAATTATTCTTACGATACGCGATGTGGTGTCTTAAGCGGTCCCTAGACCATCATGCTTGCATGACATGCGTTACGTTTACGTGATTGTCATGCTGCATGATGGTCCATCATGCAGCATGATTGCTATCAATCAATACAGTGAAGCAACTGCCAGCACGTAGTTTGCATGTCATGCAAGTAGTTTGCATGTCATGCACGTCAATCACTAAAGCTAGACGATCATGCTTGAGTGACAGCACGTATTGCATGTCATGCCGCATGATCGTTTAGGTAGCCCATTACTAGACGTCCTTATAAACAACTGGAAGGAAACCAATTTGTACATTCCCTGAGGAGGATAATTTTCTACGTCACTCAGCCAAATGTAATCTTTGAAATTTTCTTTTAATATTTCCTTATTGCAATATTGTGGCTGAATAATGGATGATTTTTAAGTAATAAGCGACAACAAAACATCTTTT
Source organism: Metalampra italica (assembly GCA_949699065.1). Taxonomy (NCBI): domain Eukaryota; kingdom Metazoa; phylum Arthropoda; class Insecta; order Lepidoptera; family Oecophoridae; genus Metalampra; species Metalampra italica. Next base: position 9,079,505 of record OX452983.1, read on the forward strand.
ATGAGAGCCGAAATTGTTTCCCGACCTCCAAACCCCAGTGGCGGGGTAAGGCCAAGATAAATTTTTACCCCCTTTAGCCCGCTTTATGGACTCTACTTACTTGGCATTTGCTGATAGCAGGTACAGTCTCGATCGTCGTTTACGGCCCAAGTGGACTTTATCACAAGTAAATTTTGAATAGGTACTTATGTATTTCTGATTTTAAGCACACCTGTATAGGTACTAATATCCATTCATAAACGCATAATACAGGATAAGTTTGAAGAACAGAGGCTTCTCTCATTATGTCATCGTTAATCTTCAATTGATCACGGTCACAACAAAATTGTTTGTGCGCCAATGACCGCATGAAAACTCAGGCACCATCAGGCCTTTTTTATAGTCAAATCAAAATGTCTATTTTGGTTTTAACGGCAGCCAACCTTCAAATTGTAGGTACCTAAGTGTTATGTCATTTTAAAATTTTCTTTTAATGTCGATATCGAAGTTTGTCCAAGGGCCGTTCGGTTCGCCGAGCTCTGGCGTGGAGACCGATACGCGCAGCGTGGAACACCCCCCGCCAGGTGGACCGACCACCTTAAAAAGGTGGCCGAAAGCGGCTGGATGCGGCGGGCGGAGGACCGGGTGTTGTGGCGTTCAAAGGGGACTGCCTATGTCCAGCAGTGGACATAGGCAGACATAGGTAGAGCTTGTACAAAATTTTGTATCTGCCAAAATCCACAGGCAAGCCTGACGAAGATACCGAAAATACGACGACAAACTATATCTCCGGTATGTTTTATTTAAGTTAGACCACAGACCACTAACTAGGTCTGTGAGCTAGACCTAACTTTGTTGCCGACTGTACCTTATTTACAAATATAGAAAATATTTTCGTGTACATTGGAAACTCGGTTCCTTAGCGATTACAACACTTTCTCGTTCACTAATGTCAAGAGAATAGAAATGTCAAGATCATTATTTATAACTCTGAGCAGAGCTGTATCCCATCTACCCCTTATTGATCCCAGAGAAAACATTTTCGTGTAAATTGGAAACACGGTTTCTTAGCGATTACAACATTTTCTCGTTTACTAATGTCAAGAGAATAGAAACGTCAAGTTAACTTACTTTTTCTTGTGTTCGTTATGTGCGGAATCCAGAAGCAAGAAGTCTGTGACTGCGATTCGCTCGCCCAGGACGGCCCGGACCGCCTCCCCGAGGGACAAAATGGTGTCCACCTGTTAAAATATTAACAACGATTTATCTTCATTCAACTCCTGAACGAAAGTTGCAGTTCTAATGAATTTGGGCACGAATCGTAAGGAAAATATAGTACACCTACAACTCAAAATGAAAAACCTTATTTAAAGGGAGTTAATAATAAGTTAAGGTATTTTTGAACAAGACGAGGTGTAAGGTATTTTAGTACGGGTATGATTTTATGAAGAAAACATAAAACAATTCTGGAAAAGAAATACACACAGAAAAAATATATATATATATGGGTCGAATTGAGAACCTCTTTTTTTTTGGTCGGTTGAAAACAGACTACTCATGATATTGTAACTTACATTAAATATATTGTAATCGTTATTTTCGATAGCCATATAAAGGGTGAAATGCAGAATAGATGTACTGAAACTAAACTGAAATTTTGTTACGTTTCGGTTACAATTTCAGTTTCGTCACGGAACATTGTACACACAGAAATAAAATAAAAACAATACAAAACAACAGAAAATTATACATTCTATTATCTATTCTGCATTTCACCCTAAACTGTGCAACATTTAATTAAAGATTCGCACAGTATTCGTTCTGCTTTCGATACTGAATGCCTATATATCGGTCAGGTAGGTATTTTGGTTCACCTGTATTAAGCCTACGCTACGTCCCATGCTACGCCACACTGCTACGCTAATAAATACGCTGTACTACGGTCAAGTACGGTCACTCCTGGGAATCTAAATCAAACTTACTACAGACCCCGAGTCCGACAAAATGTGTCCCATCCGAAAAGCATTTGTTTCGCACGAGTAAATAAAGCTGTAAAGTTTATGGCCTTCCCTTTTTAACATCATGTTTTCTCAAGTATCTAAACATCTTGCAACTATGTAACTTGTAATAACTCCACGAGGGACATTTGTAAAATGTCGCCATTTTTCTTACATAACTACGATGTAATAAAGATCTCCTTTCAAAATGGCTGTGTTATTTTTTAATATTCTCGGGAAAACTATATTTCAACGATCTCTCAGCTGGATGTTGAACATACAGAGTGTAAGTAATTGAATTGACTGAAAATCTCTGAGGTAACACTCATGAAATTGAAAAACTTTTGCAGTATAGGGCCAGATGTTGACATTGCAAAACCTTTATTTAGTAGGCATTGAATTTGTTTAGAAACAAAAATACTAGGTAAAAGCTCACCGATTTCGATATGACATTTGCACATCAATTCTAAAAACATTTTCTAATGTGAATTTTATGTTGTATTCCCTATGCAATGTATGTGAGACTTCAGATTCCGTTAGGAACTATTATGTAATCTGTGCTTCAGACGCGCGTGTCTGCATTTTCATATTGAAGCGGCGGCGGCCTGCGGTAGCCTACCGCCGGTAGGTCGCCACCGCAGGCGGCATGTGTCTGGGATACGCTTATAATTGCAAATCTTTAAAAAAAAATTACACGTCTAAAACACATCTCAGCATACAAACTATCTAGCAAATGCAAACAAAATTGTCTAGCTAGATGTAATTAGTATAAAAACTATTGGCTATTGTCGGTACTTTTACCGACATTATCGGTATAATACCGACAATATCGGTAGTAATAAATACTGACAATACTGCCAACTTATTAGTCGCAAATCCAATCTCCTAAATTATTTAGTTTCCGAACGGCGATCGGGCGAAGCAAAAACAGAAACTTTACTAACAAAATTTGTTTGTCTGATGACATAGGTCAATAGCTGACTCTGTCAGCCTATCGGGTCCAATTGAGCTGAAGTTTTGAGTTTGTCGTAAAAACTTCCGGGACTACATCGTATAAAATTAATAGCCCTAAAACTTTTATATAGCAAAGTCATGGTTTTTTCTGTTTTATTGAATCAGCTGGTTCAACAAGAAAAATGTAGGTACGTAACTAGGTAGATAGGTAAGCTACTCGCGGGCTCTTTCATATTATTTCTTTCTTATTAGGTCTACGTTCGGAGGAACAATAAAACGGAAGTAACAGCTTCGCTAAAATACAACAAATCAATAAAAGAACAGGGCGTTATCGAAAAACACACCTAGTTCTCCATATACCTACACCATCATTTCAGTCCGTAAAAAGATAAAACAAAAGGACTAGACCCACATATCACGCAGTATTGACACTGTAACACATACCTCTGTATGTAAATAGAGCGAGGCGTCGAGTGTCTGCGACATTTGCGCCATGACGCTGCAGTTTTGCACCACGAGGGCCGCGTGCGGCACGAAGCACAGCACCAGCATCTGCAGCATGAACATCCTCCGGCCGCGCCTGCCAATATCACAAGTACGATTAGGCTTAGAAACATCGGAGCTAACCAACTTTTTCGCAACAAAAGGTTATATTGTGTTTGATGAAAATGATTTTGGTGACACTAAAACCTGAACCTCGGAAAACGTTGGAACGTACATGTGTCTATTATAAAATTGTAACGGGAGTATTTCTGTACATTGAAGGGATTTCAAAATAACTATTGGAATACGATATTAAAATTTAGACTTACTGACCCCAAAACATTTTGAAAAAATTTCTTGTCTGTTTGTTTGTACCCGCATCACGCTAAAACTACTGATGCGATTTTAACCGTTTTTTTTTTGTTGAAAGCATGTGGTCTGACTTAAAATATGGTGTACTTGAATTTTTAAAATTCCAACCCTTAAAGGGTGAAAAGGGATGTTAAAGTTTGTACGGGAACAAAAATTTACAATGCCGCGGGCAACAAATAGTAAGTAACATAAACGATACTTTTTAACGCGAACGAAGTCGCGGAGCATAAGCTAGTACATATTATATACATACTTCCATAACGGAGTTTAGGTAGAAGGAACGGTGCGCAAAATATCTCAATCCTGACATACCTCTGTCGCCTCGCTCGTCTCATCATTCTCGTCACACTCACTCGATGGACGCGAGTGCTCTTCACATGTTATGTGAGCACCCGCTCTAACTGATCCTGGTTTGTCAATCTAGTTCGTCCCCCGTTCCTACTCACATTTGTTCGATACATATGTGTCGTCATTCGGTGTTCACACATTCGCTGAACATAAACGTGAAACTAATTTCTTAGCATTATAATACGAATTGAGTTGAAATGTGTTACTTCACGGAAATGCCTGCTTTAAAATACCAAGTTAAATAAATGTAAATGCATTGCACGAACTTCTCTCAAACCTTATCGTTTAATCGCGTATTCCGTCGAAAAACCAAACGTACATACCAAGTTACTCACAGACAAACAAGTCATTTTTCTTACGTAAGTTTTACGTTTTGCCCTCAATTTCCGACGATCAATGTCGTGGTACGTGACCGGTTGATCAAAGTGGAATTCCAGTGTATAAAAGTGTAGTGATGGAACATATGAAGTGGTTTTATAATACGTACCCTTGTTGCGCTGAATTAAGTTCATTGTTGACAGTGTATGGTAACATTGTTTATGTACAGTAGGTACTAATGTCGTAGAATGAGTTGCAACTCTTGCGACCAATACCGCAAAGACCAATCAACAAGTTAAGAAGATGGTTGATGGAAGATAGCTGGACCTATGTCTAGCAATTTCAAATGAGGAAGGTGAAAACCCGCGCATCAAGAATGCGGAGAAGTGTCTGCCAAGTGGACCAACTAGGTACTTACCTTCAAAAGGTAGCCGGAAGCGCCTGAACGGGGAGGACAGAGAACCGGGAGTGGTTGCGACCATTTGGAAAGATATGAACCTAATCATCGGTTACGGTCTTCGCTGGTTTGCAGTAATTACATACAACACGTTCGAGTTAACTGTGCACCTCGCTGGCTGGAAATCGCACAGCGCCAGGTGCACAGTTAACTCGAACGAGTTATACAGCTGAGTGGCAGGGTGTCCAAAATATCACTACGGAGAACAATATGCAAAATCTGGTACAAGAAGACATTGGAAAGAGGTCAGTTCAAGGTCCAGATGAAGTCGTTGAACCAACAAAGGAAGTATTATTAATGTCAATGCTGGTCACTATATTTTTATCATTTAGACGAGGGTATACGCGCACGGTCTAAACAAGGATTATTCTGTATACTCAGGCTGATCCGTATTACAACGGAAAGGACACGAGCTTCCTACAAAATGTCCTCATTCGGGCATTTTATTGCACATATAACCGTCCCACTAAGGATAGATAGACCTCTACTAATTGATACAGGCAGGCATCAAGAGTTTATGTAAGTATGATCAATTTGATACGTCGTCTATTTGTGGATCTGTATACAAAACAAAACATAAATAGGCGCCCCAGGTCTGAATAACATTTATTTAGAGTCTGCTCGTAACGCCGTATTGTTATGACTACATACGACTATTATTGGCTACCTATTTACTTTTTTACTTTATCAAATTTTTCTATTACGTTTGCAGTATCTCTGTTTAGTGTAAGTGGTAGAAATAAACATTTTACTTTCTTGTTTTTAATTATTTTTTTCCATAAAACGTCAGGCTGTAGAAAAAATAAAGCTAAAACTTAACCTATTGTATCTAAGTGTACAATAACATTTCCCGTACAAATATTTGTAGGAAGTATTATTGCCAGAGGGCAAGGGTTAACAAGACGCAAACCCCTACTAACAGCTATAAATAAATAAATAAATAAACATTACACCCGGCGACCCAAGCAAGGGCAGTCCTCTACTACGGAATGGATACAAAAAAGGAGTAGGTTAAGTATGCGACGACGGTATTGGTTTCGGCTTTCAACACTTTCAGCTGTATTTGTTTAACTTTGGCCCCAATATCGGTGTGAAAAACCGAAAATGCGACACTAGTTCGGAGATTGTTTAATAAAACCTCAGTTTTAGAGATATCGGGGCGAGGTGGGAGTGGGTGACACCCACAAAACCAACCCCCTGTCCTGGACCATTATTTGAACTGTTTTTACAGCTTTTTTACACAAATGTTTGAAAAAAAGAAACGTTTTTGTACAAAAAACAAAATATGCAGTGCTCGTTTATTCAGTAGTTATCGATGTTACGAGTAGCTTCTATTCTGTTTTATTTTTAGAGTTGATTTTTATTTTTGTTTTCATAATTGCAATCGGTCATCAAAGTTGGTCCTGGGCAGATAAATTTGTAAATTATATCCTGTCCTATCTAATTCCCATAGTACGGGACATCCTAGTTTGGTATTGTACTGTGATACATACACTTCAGGTGATATTTTACGGAATATTTTTCAAAGGAAGGAGGTTTTTCAGTCATTTTTCTTCGGACATTTTTTTACTCCGAGATCGAGTCCATGGATTTAAAAAAAAACTCTGTTTAATGTATTTTTTATAAGAATAAGAAGGTGAATTTCTTCTTAATCTTTATTTAAAGAGGGTTTTTCCTATATAGAACATGTCTCGCTCATAGTATTTACCTAAGTACCTACATACAAATCAAAATAGTTAACTAAAACTTACTATCTACTTACGCCTAAACTCACTCGTGCCTGAACCAAAAGATGAGTACTTATATTGGACAAAAAAGTCTTTCATACAAATATTTACCGAAAAATCTCACCCGGAATCCATTACGCTGCAGATGTTCTGGGCTATATACGTGAGTGAGTTTTGAAATGCCTCACTACCAGAGAGTTGGAGAGTTGATAATATACATAGAGCGCGCGTTAGCAAGTCTGAACTGTAAGCACTGGTCTGAACAGTCTCGAAATGTTCGGGGCGACGCTACTAGTCACAACACGTCAGTACCGCTGATTGTTGCTCTCGCCGGTATTTATTTAGATTTGGAGTAATCATGGTGAAATGTGCAGTGCCAAGCTGTAAACACGATTCACGGAAAAGAACGATCTAGAAAAAATCTAAATAGAAGCGTCCATAGAACACCTGCTTACACTTGGCACAATGGGCAATGAGCGATGCGCGCGCTCTATAGCTAGTATACTACTAGTATACTAACTCTATGCTCACTACCTTTCACGGCGGTAGTGCTATTTTCTTTCTTTCCCTTGATACAGGTATACCTACCTAGCTACGAATTACATATTTTGTCGTTTATAATTACCGCAGTAAAAAAACGCGAACCTTACCTACCCCAAACGTTGACGTTCTAAAGAAAGCTAAGGAATAAATTGGACCTTCGAGAGTTGGTCAAAAGCACGGTGTTCCTAGGTATAACTATAGACTCATCTCTTCAATGGGGGCCCCACATAGCTTCACTAGCTGGCAGACTAAGCTCGGCCGCCTACGCCGTTAGGAAAATTAGACAATTAACAGATATTGCTACTGCGAGATTAGTCTATTTCAGCTACTTCCACAGCATCATGTCATACGGCATCCTACTGTGGGGTCAAGCGGCAGATATAGAAACCATCTTTATTTTGCAAAAGAGAGCTGTTAGGGCGATCTATAATCTACGTTGTAGAGAATCATTAAGAGAAAAGTTTAAAGAAATTAATATATTAACCGTTGCCAGTCAATACATTTTTGAGAATATTTTGTATGTCCGCAAAAATATATCTCTCTTTTTGAGGCACTGTGATATGAACACAGCTTATGTTACAAGAAACAAAAACAAACTTGTACCACCACAGTTAAGGCTTAGTAAGGTCAGTAAATCATTCACGGGGCAATGTATACGCTTCTACAATAAACTACCAGAAGAAATCTTAAATATGAATGACAGAAAATTTAAGACTCACATTAAACAACAACTTTGTAAGAAAGCTTATTATAAAACAGTCGATTATCTAAATGACAAAGATGCCTGGTGTTAATGTTACTTCAGCCTCGCACAATCTTTACAAAATAATGTTAAGTACAAACTTGATTTTAAAAGATGTGTTGCGGAAGTTTGTTGCGCCGCTTCTTCTTCCCAGCTCTATATAACACCTTGGAGGCGGTGGTAGATAAAAAATTGACGTTGTATAAATGTACCTAGTGTACTTACATGCAATAAAATACTTTTGAATTTGAATTTGAATTTTTGAATTTGAATTTGGACGTTGCGGGGACTGGACGTTAAAGGCCAGAATCCATACGTCGTACACAATGTAGGTACTGGATCCCTCATTTTTTTTTTTGATTTCTATATCTCGGAAAATCCTGAAATTTCCATAATTTTCCCATCTTTTGTGTTATTATTTACTTTTTATTATGTTCCAGCACAATCGGACCAAAGGTTTCAGTGTTCAATTCAATTCAATACACTTTATTGCCATTTAAAAAATACAGACAAAAAAAGAGAAAAACTGATACAGTAATGTACATCTAGGCGGTCTTATCTCTAAGAGCGATTTCTTCCAGACAACCTTTGGGTAGAGAATTTAGAGCAAATTAGAAGGTAGGTTGTGCATATTTTAAAAATCTACATACAATAAAATACATAGGTGTTTCTTCAATATCCTTAATAGCAAAACATTTTTGTCAGTTTGTCTGTGTTTCTTAACTAAAACTGTTTACAGTACTATAACACTGCAATAATGAGAAAAAATATAATAGAATGTCAGGAATTCATAACAAGTAGGTTTCAAGATATTTCAGGTATAAACTAAAAAATATACGGAACGGCACACTGTACTTAGCGTACGGTCGACCGCACGTCAGTGGAAACAAATCCAGTATAAACTCGTCTCTCATATTATTGATACGCCCGATTAGTCGAAGCCAGCTCAAGGTCAAAGTGTCTCTACTGACGTGCGGTCGACTGTACACTTTGGTGACTTTTTCACCGTTCGGAGTTGCATCTAATCACACAAAAAGTTCCCAACGGATCACATGATTCGATGGCACTAAGAAATTGTGCTTATTTTGTCCCAACCGATTATATGATCCGTTGCAACTGTTTTTTGAATTAAATATTTTTCCAACGGATCACAGTTACCCGTAATGGTTACCACATTAATAAATATGCAAAGGATAGGTATAGGTTTAGGTTAGGTTCAGACAGACTGAAAAGAATCGCTTTATATTCTAAAAACACACAATGTGTTAACAAAACGTCGATCTGTCAGGATAAGATCGCCAAGAAATGTACGATTTAGAAAACAATGAGAGGGATTCATTCCGAAGACAAACATATCAATTTCCAGACGTGATCGCGTGCGTCCGCAGAGTATATATACCTACTACATATCTGGCTAGTGGATTAGAGTAGCGAATAAAGCATGAGATTAATGCAATATACTTATATAAGGAACTAACTATGTCTTATTTGGTTCAAGTGCCTTGCTATAGATATTTTGAATGCTATCGCCCATCGACGTTATTTCGCCATCAGTGATGATGATGATGAATAATATTCGACGTGAATATTATTCATCATCATCATCACAAGAGGGGGGGGGGCTTTGTCCAGCAGTGGACGTCTACAAGCTGATATGATGGATGACTCACGAGGTGGCAGGGTTGATGTGAAGACACCCCACTTTGACGGAAACTAGCTGTTGGTCGTTTCTCTCGGAGGGCGTGGTGCAGTGCGACGAACATTTCTCCACCTTCAGGGTGTTTGATGTCATCCTGCGGAACAATCACCATCTTGTTAAAAGCGGTAACATAATTTGATCTAAACATAAAACTGGATCGATTTTGTAATAATTTTTAACAACTCTGTTCAATACATAGACCAAAATATTTAGCTTCCGAAGCCATAAAATTATTTAAAAACAATTTTTTGTAGCTGGCATCCCAGCCCTTTTTTTTCTTTCTCTTTTTCCTGCTTGCTGGCCACGGCAAACGCTTTTTCGTAAGATCAATTTATTTTTCTGTGATTTCAATAAAATTCACATTATATTTAAGTTCGACGTGTTTTATTAACGTGTCAAGTGGTCCTTCGAGCCGGATATGAACCAGCGACGTATGGATACCACAACATTAGTGACTTCTGGAAAAAGTTTTTGATGAAAACCGATTGTTTTACACAAGTCAAGCCCATTAGGACGCAGCAGGTCACATTATTGGTCGCTCGCACATTTCCAGGACAAATTGTTCAGTACTGCCGGCCGCCTCTCGTATTCGATGCTATAATAGCATCGGTATTAGTTAGGTTTAGGTATTAACTATATTTTTGGAAAAATTCTAAAGGTGACTACTTACAACGAAAGGTACATTACTTACAACGAAAAAGTACATAACAATTTACATGGTATTATATATGTACATAATATTACGTACATAGCGCACGACCAGGATAAACTTTTACAAGGTTTCTCCCAGTGGGACTCGCACCTACCCCAACCTTTGACTTTCTAGGCAATCAATCGATCCATTAGGCCAACAAGCCAGTCAATTGGCACAGCAAGTCCCCTGTGAGACTACCGTAAACAGTCCGCACTTCGGAGGCCCGGGATTATTTTCCCGGGATTAAAAATAAACGAAGTTATTTATTATGCGAAGAAAAGCCCGGGATCGTTTCCTCCCGCGTCTTGGAGACTTTAGGTATTTCCCGGGACATAAATGTGGAATGACGACTTACTTATACGAACACGTGTCGTGATGTAAAGGAAGATACACGATTACGATTACATTTATAAAGGGCTCCCTAAACGATCATGACTGTCTAGCTGTAGTGATTGACGTGCATGACATGCAAACTACGTGCTGGCCGTTGCTTCACTGTATTGATTGATAGCAAGCATGATGGTCCATCATGCAGCATGACATTCACGTAAACGTTGCATGTCATGCAAGCATGATCGTTTAGGGACACTTTAATGCGTGACGAAAATGTATAATTTATTGATTGCACTGACGTCACGATTAGGGTATACATTATAGGGAGTAAGTGGCACACTTTGGTCCTTTTGCAATGTCCGTTACACTTCGGTGTAACCTCCGTTACAGAAAAATTTAATTTGGTTTCCGTTCTTTCAGAAAATTTTAATTTGGCTTCTCGATGCTGTTTTGAAACGTCTCTGTAGGAGAAATATGTCTTAGAAAAACTGACATTAGATTAACAGTCTTAAAATATGTTTTATTTATTTAGTGTTACTTGTCAAGTCAGCTACAACAAAACGTGCAATAATTAAAGTATAGTCAATTTCGCACGATTTTGGCACAAAAAATCAAAGCGATTGTAATGTCCGTCCGTTATTTACAAAAAATACCAAAGTGTGCCACTTACTTACCCTAAATCGTGACGTAAGTGCATCGAGAAATTGTCAAGAGAGTCAGTACTCAGTGAGTTTTTCTCAATGACAAAAGAAACTCGCGCTTACTTCGTAAGGAGGACAGGGGACATACCTACAAAAAAAGCGTGTATACCTAAACATTCGGAAAACATAAAATGGCCGACGATTGGCCTGGCACTACACTGTTTTATTGGACACTTTGACATGTTTTCTATTGGTCCATATCTCAATTAAAGCAATTAAAGTCCAGTAAATCTCACGATTCCCACTAAATTACACGAAAACACCTGTATTTCACTGTAAACAGCATCAAACACAATATGGCGAATCGGCACGCTCAACAAATTAAACTATGTATCTTTAAGTTGAATAGGGCATCTCCTTTAGTTTCTTTAATCATTGGTTTTTCCCAATTGTAGTTGTAGGTAGGTTCTACTTGTCGCGCGAGATGTCCATATAATATGATGTTAGGCCAGGATAACCCCCAATGCTGAAGTAAACAGTCGCCCACGCCACAATATCTCTGTCGGATTCGGAGCACGACACGTTTAGAAGAATTGTCCTTCAATTTTTTTCGCGCCTGGATACGGCCTGCCGACATTGCCCTTGACCCCTTCCTTCCCCAGTCTCCCCCACCCTTTCCCGGGGACATATATAGATTCCTGGGAGTACTGAGACCCAAATTAGCACTATATGAAACTAAAGAGGACCGTTGTTTTAAATAGAACAGTATTTGAACAGTTTTTGAACTATTAGCATTGACAGCGTCGTGTTTCAGGGCGTTTCTCGTTTTTTTTCGGATAAAATTGTGAAGATCTACTACCGTAGTACTATTACCTACGTAAATCGATACAGTTTGATGTTTAGATCAAATTATTGTAATTACATACGGCATTTAAAAACTTAAGAAAAATATTTCATACAGTTTTCGAGTAGTTATCAACATTTAAGGGTTTCGGAATCAAATAGGAAACTATAACTTGTCAATTGGATCGGACTAGATCACAAATTGACGATAGAGTAGGAAACTCCTACGAAAAAAGTTCGGATTTTTAATGCCATAAAATGATTTGATCCAAACACGGAACTGTATCGATAATTTAAGTAATAATAATAAACTTTCGCTTTCTGGAAAAGTTTACGCTTGACTTGAACTAATAAATACGGAATGAATTAGAGCTATAGTTCAAAAAGTCCCCATACACATACGTACAGTTAAAACATTTAAAATGAATGATGCGGTATAATTTATTCTATTTGTAAGGAACTTGTATTGGCGATAAGAAGGGTGTGGATGGACCGAATTTGCCCTAGTTTTGAGCCATAAAGGTAACCCTGGTGGGCTTTTGAAGTGGGTGAAGGGCTAGTTTACGCCGTCATTCCGCACAGGCGTCTATTTTTGCACATTTTCGTAGGGTTCCGTCAAGAGATTTGTCACAGGTAAACCCCTATAGGGTTTTATTCCCAATATATTTGTAAATTATATTACCTACTTATTTTTTTAATTGTATATTTAAATAAACTATGCATACGATTGAGTATACCTACTGTGTACGCGCTCGCCCACCGAGAGTACGTGTATCATTATGGTGTAATATATTGTGTATTTAATTGTTGTTTGCTAAATAAATATACAAATACTCGGGATTGACTTATATATAATGTGTTGTCAGATTTAATTTTGTTACGTGTTATCATCATCATCATCATATCAGCCTGTAGACGTCCACTGCTGGACAAAGGCCTCCCCCAAGGATCTCCACGACGACCGGTCCTGCGCTAACCTCATCCAGCTGGGACCCGCGACATTCACCAGATCGTCGGTCCACCTTGTGGGAGCCCTGCCTACACTGCGTCTTCCGACGTTTACGTGTTATAATGAAATCTTTTTGCTTTCATCTAATATGGTGACTATTTGTGACCTATAGCAAAGTCTGCTTTAAGTGCGTAGAAATGAGGAATTCATTTTATTACACCCAAGTTCTGTTTGATAATCAGTTCAATCAACTCATTTATTTGTCATAAAATGGCCATTTGCAAGGTCGAGTATTTTGGTTAGATAGATGGTCAACACGTCTGCCCACCGCAGCCATTACAGAGTTACTCCCCCTTCCTCCAACTTACAACGCTGACAGACTGAAGATTAGTAGATAAACAAGTAAGTCCTTTTATGCTCCAGTTTATTGACCCGAAATTCGCGCATTGGGGAAGGTCTGTCCCCAATAATAAACGCTGACAAAATGGTGATTGGGCCATAAATTGTAGATAAAAATTTCAGGTTTACCGTGGCTCAGCGAACTATGGAGAAGTTATTCGTGAGGTTTCTTCGAAGGATAATTATGAACCGCAATCGGAGGTGCAAGCGAACGAAGGAAGGTAAAAATCTCCAAAATGAATGAAACTGTAAAGGTTTGTGATTTTGATCTGACCCCTTTATTTTATATTAGTAGAATGTTAGTCAGAGATAAATCACATTTAGAAAATGGGAAAGGACAAATAAAGGGGTCTTCACGCGAATGAACTCACGACTTCTGGCTCTCGCATCCAATGAGCAAACCACTAAGCCAACGATGTGGTTATTTCGTCGAATGTCATTTGTATAAATACAGGTAATAAAACTACGTAGCTAGTAGCTAGGCATTATGTTACATTATTTTTGAAGCTATTCATTGTCAGCTTCATGGCTACTTTATTGCCTTAATGTTCATATCTCGTAAATAAATACTATTATCTTATCTACGTTAGACTTCTTTAGTACTAATTTATAGTGTTTACGAAAGTAACATCGTTATTTATGAGAAAATTTATTGGTACCAAAGCGCCTAACTTTTCTCGTAGCTTACATGCAATACAATCTCAGAGATTTCCCTTTACGTCTGGAAAAGTGCCGACAAAGTCAAATATTGACGTGGGTATTGCCGTCGTCAAATCTATACGAACTTACGAACTGAGCACGCCTATGAAAATTGACTTTTGCTTCATTTGATTGCGTGATTGAGCAACTAACATCCAAACTCACAAACAAACAAACAAACAAACAAACAAACAAACAAACAAACAAACAAACAAACAAACAAACAAACAAACAAACAAACAAACAAACAAACAAACAAACAATCAAACAATCAAACAATCAAACAAACAAACAAACAAACAAACAAACAAACAAACAAACAAACAAACCAACCAAATAAAACAAACCAAACAAACCAAACAAACCAAACAAACCAAACAAACCAAACAAACAAACCAAACAAACCAAACAAACAATCCAAACAAACCAAACAAACCAAACAAACCAAACAAACCAAACAAACAAACCAAACAAACCAAACAAACAAACCAAACAAACCAAACAAACCAAACAAACCAAACAAACCAAACAAACCAAACAAACCAAACAAACCAAACAAACCAAACAAACCAAACAAACCAAACAAACCAAACAAACCAAACAAACCAAACAAACCAACCAAACAAACTATCGCATTTCCGTATTACAAATAGTAGTGGGATGCCAGTGGAAACCAAAAAGAAATGCCATCTGTTTGCTCCTTGAAAAAAATACCTATATTCCATGAAAGAGGACACCAGAGCGGCAAAAACAAGTTTGTAATTGCATCACAAACTTTGCGGTCCTATTCTGAACACCATCTATTGATTATTTTGTTTCCTGGACGCAAATAAGTTCGTCTTTATTTGCCATTTCTACTGGACCATATCATTTAAGAAAATTGGGAACACATAGGTAATTATTAATATTTAGAATAACATTCTTTAAAATCCCGTTAAATTTCTACATCGATTCACAATGCTGTTATTCCTAAAAGCTTCCTCGTTTGCGAAAAAGATATGAAGGCTCCTGTTTAATATACAATATTATAAAGAACGAAATAAGCTTTATGTACATTGAGCGTAAAGCAATTACTTACTCATGGTCTGTTTAGCTCATTTATAGGTTAGAAAGGACTCACTTTGCTCGTACTAGAGAATTCTAATTGAAAAAGAAGCTCTAGAGCTCTATAAACTACAAAAAAAATCATTTCCAAATATATGTGTACAAACAAGTGTGACGTGGTTTTAACACTCGTGATCCTGATCCATCAAGATAGTTCAGTATGAAAAAGTCTGAAACTACTTATAGTTTCAAACAAAATCTCTATTATCTTAATAATACAGATATTTTTCTAAGGAACCCTGTCGTCGATTTTAGAGTTAAATAAAATTGCATTCATAGATTTTCAAAAAACTCATACACGACTCGGGAATCGAAGCCGGGAATTTTACAAAACGTAGGTAGAGTTATTTAATTCCAAAAATTAGTAGTTTACATAACTATAGAGATTGTAAGGAATAAATGTTTCTAACTATGGAACCTGCGTCTACAATTATAAGAAATGCCGTTTTATTATTTTATGCAATTCCGGAAGTATTGTAATGTTTCTATCAGTTCATACAATGCGTTTATGAGTTAGGACAATGCGTTAATTAAATAACATAAATTAAATAACATTATTTAAATTTTAACATTATTAAATTAAATTTGTCCAAACATTATTATTATTATTTTGATATTGTACACAGTTTCTGTATCGTATGGCCAGCAAAATCAAAACGGCCAGACGGACTCCCTCCGGCTGAGGAGTCCATAAGCGGCCGGAGGTCAGGGCGACAACGAAAGAAACCGACGGACTACCCGAGCAGTGTCTAGCAGCACCGCCTTCTGCATCACCGCCGGAAGTGAGCCCACACGGAGTTCCAACCGCCTCAGGTGGCCAGTGAGCCTGGATGGAATTAACCCGTTTGCGGACAGGACTATGGGGACGATTTCGGTCGACGTCACACCCCACATGTCGGTAACCTCGTGTGCCAGGTCCAGATACTTGGTTTTCTTATCTGTTTCGGCCTTTACGAGGTTCTCATCATACGGGATTGTGACGTCGACCAAAAACGCCCTATTCTGCGCCCGGTCCATCACCACAATATCAGGTCTATTCGCGAGAATAGTTCTGTCCGTGATGATGGGCCGGTCCCAGTAAAGCTTGACGCGGCCGTTTTCAAGCACGGCTTCCGACGTGTACTTATAGTGCCTCTGTGCCACGAGGCCATATTTCAGGGCGAGTGCCTGATGGAGTATTCTGGCTACAAGGTTATTATTATTATTTTCTAGTCAAAATATAGCACAGCTCTATTTTTTAATTTACACCTACAAATAGATATAATAAACATCTAATAGAACCAGTTACGATATAAGGCGAACCTGCCCATACAAACTTCGTAAAGTGACTGGCCTAAATATCTGTTCCGTAGTTGTTGCGTATAGGTAACTAACTAAAAGAGTAACAAACATCCTCACATACTCACAAACATCCTTGTTTACAAACTTTCGTGTTTATAATATTAGTAAGATTTAGGGCCTCTTACACAGCTTGCTGATAAAGTCCCAGATACCCTATCTGCAGGTTATCTGACAGATAGCCTATTTTTTTGGTTTCACAGGTATCTGATTGCCTATATCTAATACATTTTATATAGTCTATCACACAGATTTATCTGATAGATTAGTTTATCACTAAGATTACTATCTGTAACAATATCAGGAAGTGGTGAAAGAAGCCCTAATTATTATTGAAATTATTTCCAAACGGGCCCTTACTCTGTGCCGAGGGCAACCAATAACCCTCTACAAGTCTACATACTTAGGTACATAACTTACAATCTGTCACTTTTGAAGCAGTAAATTACAACTCAATTGGTTTGGGGTTAATAATTCAAACACAGGAACGTGCAGAAACCTAGTGGCAGCGAAACTGACCGAAGATAATAAATTGGTCCTAGATATGACGTCACTCTGCCGACACGTGATAGATATGCGACGAGATTGCGTTAGGTATTTTCGTCACCAATGACACCGGCCCATTAGCTCAGTTGGTTAGAGCGTCGTGCTAATAACGCGAAGGTCGCGGGTTCGATCCCCTCATGGGCCACACGATATTTTGCAAAGTTGGCCACTTTTTTGGCTGACCGTACCTTTGGTAGAAGGGGACGCGCAGTATACGACTCGCCTCCGCGTTGCTAAGAGACTGCAAATGAATAGATGGTCAAGCTCCAGTTGAAAATACACACGCTAGATTTTTCTTTTGTTCTCCGTCTAGTTTTTTTTTTCTTTAGCTTGTGCTGGCCGCTGGCGTGGAAATTGCATATTCAGTAGGGAATATTGTTTGATTATGCACTAAACAAAAACAAAGTTCTGAAATCGAGTCTAAACATTTGTTGACTGAGTCAACGAAGAAGTAAATTTTGTTTGGTACGTTTGGTACCTACTGAATTTTTTAGTATGGTTGCTTGTATTATTTATTTTGTGGTGTGGCGCCTCTTAGAAGTGACCGAGCACTTTTTGGCGGGATCTCATCAGACCTCTTTTATTCAGTTGTCCTAAAAATGTAGATATAAATAGTGTTTTTTTTTTGCAATAATGTATATTGTGCGGGGAAACCAAATGAAAGCGTATAACTACTCGTCCAGTTCGTTCCAAATTGTCCCTTGTTAAATCTTCTTAAAAGCTGCTTTAGGCGAGTTGTGAATTGCAGTGTGGATCGCCGACTGGCAATATTGTGTCCTTTTTTGTGAAAGCTGTGCCGTAAAGTACGCCGCGTAGCCGTAACTGCCCCGTTTTTTTGTATTAAGATTATTATGAATTTTAAAAACTGCAACTGGCCTAAAAGGACATTGTTTCCTGGGCCGTAAAACCAATTTTAAAAAGAAACAACAGACGTTCAAACTATAAAATTGAACTCTATGATAAATCTGAATTTGAAAGGCCGAAACGGAATGGTCGTAGACTTTGAGACGGTGTTTTTTCAAAATTTTTAAGGTGCGCATGAATAATGAAATTCAGCCTATAAAAACTTTGGAAACTACGTGAAAGAAGCCTAATGAAAAACGCTTTCCGTACAGTGGGTCACACGTCCAGCCACATTAAATCCTAAAATCAAAACTTTTCAGTAAGTTAAATACCTACTAATTTGACAGTTTAGTCCGTTAGGAACTAATAAGTAATCTGTGGTTTATTAGAGAAATTCAACATTAAAGTTACCACAGAAAGTCACACTTTGTCTGTCAAGCGTCGCATCGTCTCTTCCTAAGCGGTCCCTAGACGATCATGCGGCATATGCTGCATGATGGACCCTCATGCTTGCTATCAATCACTTATTACATACAGTAAAGAGTACGCGCGATTGTCAATCAACAGCCAGCACGTAGTTTACATGTCATTCGCGTCAATCACTACAATTAAACGGTCATGTATAAGTGACAGCACGTAACGCATGTCATGCCGCATGATCGTGTAGGGACCGTTTTAGGGAGCTCCCAAAATTAGCCACTAGGAGTAAATTCAAATTCAAATGCGCGCGTGTAATAGCTACATTGCAATGGTATTGCTTGCATATCTCGAGCCGAGGCCTACCATACCTACATAGGGCCGCTTTAACCTTACGCTAAGGTCGGTCATGTATAAATTAAACGTTATTAAGGAACTTTGGCAGTTAAGATGTTAGGTTCACGCATAAGTTCCCTGCTGAATGACGCCCCTAATGTTGTGGCAGAATTGAATAGGGACGTTTCTAGGTTCGGCGAGACTATTAATTCCTCTGTGGTTAGGCCTTAATTTAAGTGGCAAACGATAACAAATGTATTTGCGTCTCGAATACAAAATAATACACGTAACATTAATGGGATACCAGCAGCAGAAACAAATTTATATCACCATGCAAAATTTGCAGCGCACTTCGAAACACCATAATGTTGGTTCTAGTAGCCACATTTGTTCGAATGAAATGTATTATTAGCCTACCCAACCTTAACTTCCTCTAAAATTATTGACCCAGGAGGCGATTGAAGCAATTGGTTTGGACCTTATCTGTGAGATATTTCTTTTGTGTCGTGTTCAGTCAGCACGGTGTACTTCGTTAATAACATATTGTATGAGGCAGATGGTACCCAAAGGTCCCCCTTCCTGCCCTCCCCTTTCCCCCTCTGAGGCCTGCTGTCAACACGCGGAATCCCGCATCCCGCTGTTATAAGATATCTCTAAAGCCCCATGAACATTTTATTACTATTTTACTGTATGTTATGTTGTAGTAATAGGTATATATCCTATCACATTTATTTTACGAGCTGTGAGGGCAGGTATGGCTACCAAATTACATTATCAGCAGTTAGGAGTCGGCAGAAGAAGACAGCTTTTGAGTGTTAGATAAGGGCTTAAATGAGTGATTTAAATTTCGAAAATTGTCATTTGTCATTCTTGGATCGGACTATAATCGGAATATTTGAACTGAGATTTGAACTTAATTTTGCTCTGTCTCTTCCACTTAACTACGAAAAAAGAGTACTAGGAACAAGTCAATTCGAAGTTCGAATTTCATAGACCTAAAACTAAAGTGACTGGCCTGTTGGCGCAGTGGTAGTAACCCTGCCTACAGCGCCAAAGGTCGTGGGTTCGATTCACACCCGGGACCAACATTTGTGTCATGAGCATAACTGTTGGTTTTCGGATTTTGGGTGTTTGTATGTATTTAAGAATTTATTCAAAAGTATTTAAGTTTGTTTATCAGTTGTCGAGTACCCATGTACAAGCTTCGGCTTAGTTGGGACTGAACAGCCGTGTGTCAATTTGTCCAAACATTATTATTATTAAAGAAAACTGAAGAACCTCTTCGGTTATTGTAGGTACGGTCGACCGCACGTCAGTGGAAATAAATCCAGTTAAAGTATTCGCTCATAGTATTGAAACTCCCTAATAGTTTAGGCCGCAGCTTGAGCTGGCCTAAAATATTAGTCAAAGTTTTAAAGTGTTTCCACTGACGTGCGGTCGACTGTACCACCTACCTGCCTATAACACAGTCGGCCCATGAAAATGTGAAACATAATACTTAAAATGATGACATCACATAGATTTTGATATCATTATTATGATTATAGTCCAAGGACTATCCTCATAACCAGATAATGATGACCATTAGACGATCTAAGACCTGTTGTGATATTCCAAAAATGAATTGAAAAGCAAAAGTAACTTTGGAACTTTGTGGTACAAAGTTCTCAGCTCGGATCGGATAAAGGTCGATGCAGACCAAGCGGAAATTTACTCGCGCACTTTTTGGCGATAGCCTAAAGAAGAAATACGTATGAATGACCTTGAGCGCGAGGCGACGCCGACGTGCTGAAGTCATTTTACGATTTTGTTCTTTACGTTTATAGTGATATGGTTCATTTGACAATGACGTCAAAAAGTGCGCGAGTAAATTTCCGCTTCGTTTGCGCAGTCCCTTACGCGATTGACTCGTGGACACACCGATTTGTGACACTAGTGTGTTCACTTCCTTTTCTGCCATTCGAATTGCCTTAAAGCGGTGAACGAATAAAATACGTTCACCTTCTTAAGGTAAGTAGAATGTACAACAAGTGCATAAAACGCGCCATTTTACCAGAGACGTTTATAGGATAGTTAAATCGTGGGTAAATGGGTTTCATGAACGAGTTATACACTCTGCTTTTCACATCGATTGCGAGGAAATTATGCTGATTAATTTCCTCGCAATCGATGTGAAAAGCAGAGTGTATAAATTAATTAACTCGTTATGAATTGCAAATAAATGATAATTTTTCTAAATGTGCCACTTCTAAGGTCGGAATACATAATGCTG